>OZ025293.1:283951630-285404297 GCA_964019185.1 Maratus speculifer
TCTCTCAAGCTTTATTTACGTTGTCATAGAGTTAATGTTTGTAAAATCTAAATAATCAACAAATAAATTCTTTATGCTTTAACATTTCAGATGTACAGAGTAAAATAAAAAATATTCCATTAAAGGACGTGTATTTAATTAAGGTTTTCTAAGTGGGGGGGAATACTGGAAAGAATTTTTCTAATCGACACTTTTATTTGATATAGATGTAGTTAGATCTGTTATTATAAAAACTTTTCTGAGTCGGTAATCTTAATTAAAAGCATTAATCACAATCACTTAAAATTGTTCAAACAAGTTTATACAAGTTTGTTTATTAGTACAGAAAAATGTTTACTTAGGTGCATTGAGTGTTTAGATAAATAATTTCAGAAATTTTAATGAAGTTTATTTTACAAGTTTTTGGCATTCTAAAATCAGCCACCATAGTAAGTGCTTTTTTTTAATAGTAAAGAAGCTTTGTTTAAAATAAAACATTTTCTGAAAATACCTTTAATTAGTATATATTTTAAACTGTTCTTTAAAAAGTCAGCTTTTTTAATCTTTCAAAATGTAAAAGATACCTCTGTAACCCCAAAAGTGGCATTTTCAATGACTTTGAAAATATTTTTTTAACTTTCTTCTAGTTTCTTTCTTTTTTGTCTATATTTGCAGATACAAAATTCGTGTTAATGCATTTTAATTTCACTCATTCTCATTATTTAAAGTCCAAATCCATCATTTGCACTTTTAACACAAGTTTATTTTGTCTGTCTTTCTGTTTGGACCGCAAAATAAGATTCCCATCCCATAGTCTATTAAAACGAATACTGTAAAAGTCCTTAACGCCCAGGCCCACACTAATCACTGAAAAAGACCCGGATGATAATGCTAAGTCTATGGGCCGTTCTTTTCAAATATCTCGCTCACATTTTAATATTTTTACATAATTTTCTTTTGCATAGGATAGCTGAGGACGATCAACAACCGGGCTAGTTTTTACTTTTTCAATTTTGGCTTCAGATTCTTTAAAAAAAATTACTTTAACTTTCATAATACAAAAATATACAACCAAAATCGAAAAAGTAAAAATTACCCTGGTTGTAAATCGTCCTCAGCTATCCTATTAAAAAAAAATCATGTAAAAATATTAAAATTTGAGCGAGATATTTGAAAAGAACTCCCCCATAAATTTAACATTTTCATCCGGGTCTTTTTCAGTGACTAGTGCTGCGTCCTGCAGTCCTCATCTATCCTATGCAAAAAAAATCATTCTAAAATATTAAAATTTGAGCGAGATATTTGAAAATAACGCCCCCCCCTAAACTTAACATTATCATCCGGATCTTTTTGAGTGATTAGTGTGGCATCTTAAAAGGCGACGGTATTGTAAACTATGATACGAAGAAAATGCAGCACAATTTAGTAGAGGAATTGCCAGAAATTTGACTAAGCTAGTTGCTACATTTTGAGATACAAGCCCACGTCATCCAGGCGAGTTCATTGCAAAATGTTGGGGGGTGGGGGGGGGTCATAATGTTTCGGCTCTTGAGTTTATATACTTTTACTAAACGACTTGCCACAATTTGAGCTAAATTATGAGTAAATTTAACTATAATATAGCAGTTAAAAGCTACAAAATATACATCAGTTGGAAGCGATGATACATTATCGAAATTATTAAAATGAATGTTAATTTTATGAGATTTATTTCTTTAACGTAGGTCAACTGTGAGGCCACTTCATCAAGAGTTGTTTAAACTTTCACTTTTAATTGATTTATTTCGTATGATACACTTTTCTGCTAAATTTTAAATGCACTTTCTTTATTGTTTTGTGTGTAATATCTTTTTGTGTATGGGTGTACGACAGGCACGTCATTTGTTACTAATATTTCCAAATAGTACTCTTGCATTATTCTGTGATTAACTACGGTGAATATGAGATAACAAATATACATCCAGTTTTTGAGATTAAATAAAGCGAATGTTGTTATTTTCTAATAACGGTAATATGTGTCCTGTCAGTTGAAGACCTAGTCTGGTGAATTCGGTGATTTTTATATTTTTATTAATATACGGGTAGCCCAAATGAAAGTGTCATTGCTGTAATAATTCCGTCATTCGAAGAGAAAGAGGACTGCGTATGTTTCTATAGAGATCACAGAGTGCTGTAATGCATGCGATATCATCAAATGCCGCAAGATGAGTGTGTGACAGCGCGGGAGCCCGTTGAAAGTCATCGTTCGCATCCTGGATATCCCAAACGGTGTCAACGCGTGGTTGAGAAATTTTTAATAGTGGAAAATGTGAGTGCTAGAGAAATCTATCCTCGACTGCAAAATGTGAATGGCACGGAGTGTATGTCATGGAGAATGGTATTCCGATGGTGTAGGGATTTTCGTGGTGGAAAAAGCAGTACTGACGACAGGTCACGAACTGATCTAGTGCATGTAGTCTTCTTCGCCTTCAAATATCCCTAAACCATCGGAATGCCGATCTATGTGACATATATTCTGTGGTATACACATTTTCTATTCCACGATATATTTCTCTAGCATTCACATTTTCCGCTGTTAAAAATTGTACAGTCGCGCGTTAACACCATTTGGAAACATCCATGATGCGAACGATGCCTTTTAACGTGCTCCTACGCTTTCAAACACGCATCTAGCGAATCTGAGGACATGCATTTTCAGAACTCTACGCTTTCTATAGGAGTATGAGCAATCATCTTTTTTCTGGAAAAGGTGGAGTTATTACAGTTTTAGGAGTTATTACACTTTTATTTGGGTGAATCTTATAATATTCACTATAATAAAGCATTTCTGGATGCATTTGCTCTTCTCTTTTTGCGTAACTTACTTTTAATTCAATTGCTTTACTTTTCTGAAACCCTTCAGTCTAAACAACAAAATGAAGCGCTATACTTTAAATTAAATAAATTATAGACAATCAGTACTCCGAAGACATAATCAATTAACATAATCTTCATACTTACAAAATATTTTACAACTAAATATCCTTTTTTCCTTCTTTAATTTTACTTCATGAATTCAGTATTTTTTCATATAAATGAACTAGATGCATTTGCATTCTGTTTCTATTAGCAAAATGATTGTCAAGACTAAACAAAGTTTTCGAAAAGTTTTCTTAATTACCAATAAGTAACTCCTCCTTTATCTAATCCGTATTCCAGGATTTTACTGAACTACATTTGATCAGTTATTGTATTGATGATGAAGCAAAGTATTTGTTAGCTTCAAAAATATAATAAATACATCAGATAAAGTAAAAGTCCAAAAATAAAAGTAAATCTTAAGCAATATGCGAATTATCTTAACTCTGTGTATGTGTTTAAATATAATTTTGAGTCTCGGGAAAACAAAACAGTTAAACATACTTCTATTGTACAGTTTATACATAAAGTTTCATTACGTATATATTAAAAATTTCTTTCCATCAGTTAAAAAGCCCTTATATGCACATCATTGGTTGCACGAAGCCGATAATCCCCATCGTTTGTCTCTGATACTCTTTTTCATAAGCTCCTTCGTTTATTCAATAGCGAGCTAATCTCCATTAATTTCTTCGTGAATATCACAAGAAGTTCATGGAGACCGGCTTAGTATTAGATAAAGCAAAGGTTTTGCGACAACCAATATTAGTGGAAAATATCATTGATACTTATAGACCGGGAGGCGGCAGAATACACAATCACCTCGTCGAGCTCACGGCTGAAATTCCAAAATTAATTAAACTCGATTAGCATATTACACGCGATCGGTCTGCTAAGTCATATCTTGGTAGAAAACATCTTAAAACCAGATTTTAGAGGGTTGACTCGTAAGTTTACCCTTGTGTTTTCGTGGGCTTTGCATACGGAAGAAGCGTTTAACTACTTGTCCGTATGCAAAGCCCTGATGTTTTCCTGGAGGTCTTTTTGCAACTTTATCATGCGGTATGACAAATGTCTCAACGTGCTTGGTACTTATGTTGACAAATAAAGTTGTGTCGTATTTTTCATGTCTCATTATATTGTTTGATTTTAGTACACACCTCTGTCCACAGACGCTAGGGGAAACTTATTTTCCGACTTCCCCTCGTTTTTTTAGATAAATTTTTAGACCATATAGTCATAATAGAATAGATTACTTTTGAGTTCCCCTACAAGCGTAATGAAAGTGCTACACATAACATATTTTATAGTAAACATCTTCCAGTGCCCCTTAATAATGTATATGGATTCCATTGTGTTTAAATCTGTGTAATGCTATTAAAATACACCACAAATGATTTTTCCACACAGACCATAATGTAACGGAGCCAGTACTTTTGAGTGACCCTGCAGGGTTCGTACAATTCTTAAAAGGCCTTAAAAATGTTTAAATTTTTCAAAAGTAATTCTTGGTTCTTAAAAGTACTTATTTTTGTATAAAATCTGCAAAAAGTCCTTAAAAATACTTGATTTTGCTCTTATATTATTCCTTAATCAAAGGTGAAACTTCCCTAAGTTTCTTTGAAATTCTTAATTTTTAAAAAATATAATAACAATATAAATTTGCCTCCTATTATTCTATAATTTTGCTCCTATCACAGTAATCAAAGTTTAAAATCTTTAAAACTCCTTAGTTTTTATCTATTATTTTCTGCTTTATTTGTTACTTTATATTAACAATAAATAATCAATCTAATCGCTAATGAAATAGTACATTTCATTAGCGATTCATTCTATCTCATTTATTTTTATAAAATGTCTTTATAAATTGCCTCTTCCGAAAATGTCATTTCGCCTTTTTGCTACATCCTCTATAATATTCATATTTTAAAAATAAAACTCTTTAATTTTTTTAAAACTTTACTACACAATTCGTCACTTTATTGTAACAATAAACAATCCATCTGAAAAATCTCTTCCCTTAACTGAAATTGGGATATCCCTCTTCCCACCCCCCTCTTAATTTCGCATTCACTATCTACCTCAACCTAGAAAAATTTGGGTTGTGAGCGCTCAAATGATATTTCTAATTAACCTGATTGAACATGATAGCTGAGAAAGTCCAATCAGATTAAGGATGAATACAATTTTAGCGTTCGGCCTAGGTTTTCTAGGTTGAGGTAAATGGTGAATACACTATCTACCGATAAGTATTTGGAAACTTTCAATTTTTGACATTTTGTCAAATGTTTAAAAATATACTTGTCGGATTCTTCTGAAACTTCAGTATTATAAAGATTATGTCTGACCTCATATTTATAAATATCCATTTGATAAGCAGGGCAATTAGGGGGCCGACAAAAAATTAAAGAATAACAGAAATATTTGGGATCATCCTGTACATGAAAATACACGAAACGATTTATCGCTGCAGAATACAAATATGTATATACTGCACAACATGTACACTGATTTTTGTAAGACTAGCATATATATTCATGGAGAAAGAGTGATTTTTTTTTATTTAAAACTTCTGGTATGTTTTTTGTTTATATCATGCAGGGTTTTTGACAAAATTTAACGCAAATTTCAGAAATATTAGCAAAATCTATTAGAAAAAGTATGGCGCAATTGGAATATAAATATATTAAATATTTTATGAAACATGAGTAGTTTTATGAAATAATTTTATCTGCGCATGCGCGAACGATAAAAACGATTCTTTTACATCATTTAATAGTCAATTCTATGGAGTAACTTATAAAAAAAATCCAATCAAATATCGTAAAAATTCAAAAAGATATCATTATTATAAGTAAGCTGTTTTTACATTGCTCTCTAAAAACGGCTGAATGATAAGAGATTCGCCACAAATTGACATTTTTTTATTAACTGACTTCTAGGAAAAAATTAGTATTTAATGTATACAATATCTAATACAATATGTCTGTTAATAAGTATCTTGACATCTGTGATAGAAAAGAATAAAAGCTCTTTTCCTTTTCTATCACGGGTGTCAAGATGCTTATTAGTAGCAATATTGTATTAGATATTGTATTCATTAAATAGTACTATTTAATAGTATTAATATATTAATTATTAATATTATTAATTAATTAAATTAAATAATTAATTAAATAATAATTAATATTAATATATTAATAGTATATACTATTAAATGGTATCCACATATTTGTATTCTGCAGCGATAAATCGTTTCATGCATTTTCATGTACAGGGTGATCCCAAATATTTCTGTTATTCTTTAATTTTTTGTCGGCCCCCTAATTGCCCTGCTTATCAAATGAATGTTGATAAATATGAGGTCAGACATAATCTTCATAATCCTGAAGTTTCAGAAGAATCCGACAAGTATATTTTTAAATATTTGACAAAATGTCAAGAATTGAAAGTTTCCAAATACTTTTTGATAGATAGTGTACTAGCATTACTAAACATCTAAAATTTAAAGTCATTAAAACTTTTCTGTTTGTTCTGTTTTAACCCATTAGTAAATATTTTGTAAAGTAAATAAATAATAAGTCATTTAATACTCCCCACGAAAATAAATAAATAAATAATAAATCTGCTCATTTATTTTTTCTCCACAAATCACAAAATTTAAACCTTAAAAGTCATTGGTTTTTCTAAAATTGTTTCTATTATATCTGTTACTTAATTATAATAATAAGTAATCAATCATATAATTTCACTCCTCCTCCACCAAAACTGACGTTCCCCATCTCCCTCTACTTACCAAGCATACAAGTGTCTTTAAATCTCTATTTTTGTTGCTCTTGTTGTTTAATTTTTTAATCTTTAATAAGATGAATAAGGTAAGTCATCCAGTAAACTCTCTGCTTCCCCCAAAATTTTTGCGTGTTCGCCTTTCCTCTACCATATCTCATTAAGTTTACCATCTTTGAAAGTCTTTTCAAATGATATTTTCAGCTTTATCTGTATTTTATTGTAACAATAACCAATTGATCATAGACTTTCCTCCACCCTTATATAAAATTGACATTTTTCCTACCTCTTCCATTCTTTTCATTTAAAGTCTCTAAAATTCGTTTAATTCAAATTTTTCCTCCTATTTGTAAATCTTTAATAAAGTAAAGAATCGGTCATCAATTAAACTCCCCCTCTCCCCCCCCCCAAAAAAAAAACAGCTAAATCTGTTTCTTTTCCGTTGCCCACCCTCAACACACAAAATTAAGAAATTTTCTTTTTTTTATCCTCTATTTTTTTTTATCTTTTTATAAAAACAATTAACACCTAAAAGTCTCCTGCACGTATTATTTAAAGTCGTCAAAATTGTTGAATTTATACTTTTTTGTCATAATTATAAATCTTCAATAACTTAATATTACTTAAATATTTCCAACCATGTTGGAAAGTGTTAAAAATAAAGCGACATTTAATTGTGTACAAAACACATTTTAACAGTACTTCTAAAAGTGAAATGTTTTTAAAGAGATATTTAATATGTGTATCCATTGTGGTTTCTTGTTAACATGCAAATAAATTCTGCTTTCGCAATCATTTCACTCCAACTAGCTCAGAATTGAACCTCTAAACTAAGATATCAAAATTACCCGAGTTTGCGACTGAGCAAAGTAAATCCATAAAAATGTAAATGAAAAAAAAAGTGTTTTACTGTATTTTCGATTTACGGACAAAAAATATTCTTAACTAACTGTATCTTTTAAAAAGCAGTTAGATTTCAGAAAGTTCCCCTCCCCACTGCGCTCGACATTACTGTTATGTAATCACTAAAAATTTTAAATTGTTAAAACTTATTCCTGTTTTTAAATCAGGCTTGTAAAAATAATCAAAAATCTAAATTTCTGTCTATCTGAAATTTTCGCTAAATAATTTATCCAACTTACCTTTTTTTCGCTAACACCACACAAAGTTTTCAAAATTTGCAACACTTTATTTTTTCTGTCACATTTCTTACTGATAACAACTAATTGTGTAGTATGTATATAAATGATTACGCTGAGATTTATATCTACACCTCCCTTCCCCAAAAGTTCTGCCCCCCCCCCCCCGTCATCAGCACAAAATATACTAGTAAATCTGCAGATCAGCAGCCTCAACGTCAGCTTTGCACATATATATATTTTTTTAAACACATTTTGGGTAATATTCAACTTCTTGGAATCTTTAATTTAAAATTTTCATAGTACTTAATTATTTATAAGAATAAAATAAGAATTAGAAGTTTTCAGCATTCAAAAGCGGTAAATTAAAAATTTAGTTATGTTAGGATATTCTGAAATTTTCATGATCTAATATTTTTGTTTTTTTATTATAATATAGTAAATTTCTTCAGGGGGGCTCCGCCCCCCTGAACCCCCCGTAGCCTCACTTAATTTAAATTTGCCACTTTCTAATAATTGTGCTAATGGTTATTGTATATCTTGCATTTCCTTATACATTTTGATTTATAAGGATAAGTAACAGTTTGGACAAATATTTTTCATTATCTTCATACTTCTACATACCTGCCAACCATAAACACCTAAATCTGATGTATCAGGAACTTTTGTAAGTGTAAACTCAGTAATCTAGAGTTTTACAATTTTGCTTCCGAAAAAAAAATGTTTTGATTGCATTTTGTAGCAGTTATAGCGGGACAGACAAACATACAGAAGAACAGACTAACAGATGAAAAACAATAAATTTTGTGTCTTCAAAGTAAGCCTTCACTGAAGTTTCGGCAAGGGCGTTATTTTTCATGAGCTATTTGATATCCATGTTTCTTGTATTTTTAACGACTACTATAAAATACCTGTTTTTGTTCAATTATGACGTCAAATTTTACCAATTGAAATATTTGTTAAAAATATAATTATTTTTTATTTCTTTTACTTCTAATTATGCCCCCATTTTTGTCAGAAAAATTCTTATTAACGAAACAAATTTCCGTGTTTAATATTTAACAAAGTACTATTTTTATTTTTATTTTAATTCTGACGTCATATTTATTTTTTCTTAGTTTGGTTTTTCGAATGGAAATTGCTCAATTGAAACATATTGCCGTTGAAAAATTATTCCAGATTTTTTTTTTTTTTTTTTTTGGCAACAATAAAGGAAATTGGTTAAATTTTAACTAAAAAATCGCTCTTGATTCTGTATGAAAAAGAAGGAAATTTTGAATTATTAAGGAAAATATTTGAATAAAATTAATAAAGCATAGCCTATATTTATCCGCACAGATAAAAAGACATTAATTAATTCATCAGTTTTGACGTTGACGTCATTTAAATTTTCGTCCACGCTTTCAAATTTATAGCATTAAAATATAATAAGGATTAGGATGAATGGTTGCTTAGCAACCATTAAGAGCAAATAAAGAAAATGAAATAAATACATTTTAAATAAGTAAAACTCTAAACCAAATTAGTTTATATTATTGGAACACATTTATAAAAAATCTCCAAAATTTGCAGTAATAACTTTAAAAATCTGACAAATGCATACACAAAATTTCAAAACAATGCGAATAATTTAACTGGTAAATTTCATTATCCATTTATCATTGAATTCCATTATTGAAATGTGTCATTTTCTCTCAAGGAAAAAAAAAATTTAAATCATTGGATTTGCCATAGAAAAGCATTATTGCGCAAAATAAAATATTCTATATTTTCTAAAAGAATGAATCAAATCTAACAAAAAACTATACAGCTTAATCCCAGAGCCTCACCAACATACCCACTTAATTTCAAGCCAATCGGGTGTTTTTTGCGTTAGTTATCGCGGAACAGACAGGCTGACTGACAGACAGACACCAAAAAAATTCGTGTCTCCGAAGTAAGCCTTCACTGACGTTTCGGCAACAATGTTTAAAATATTTAAATTTGTTTAACATATGTAAGTTTATTTAGCTTATATAAGTCTATATAAGTTTATAAATCTTTCAGTATTCCTTTTTAGGTGTTTTCATAGTTATATAAATACGTAGCACCTATAGTCGCCTTCAGTCCGTCCATTCGTCTGTCTGTCCATCTACATATAACAACGCAAAAACTACCCAACCGAATCGTTTGAAATTTAAAGTATATAATTGTTGCATAATTTTGTCGAGCCATTTCAAATTTTATGAAAGTCGGATGTATAGTTCAATTACATGGACAATTAAAAGTATTCCGTAACATTACGTTCCAATGGGAAAAAGTCCTTCCGGCAATGCCGGGAGGAAGAGGTAGCTTTCATATACTTATATATTTATTTATTTATTTTAAGGTAAGTTACATTGTTCAAAAATACTAAGCTCAAATTAGTGGAAATAATCTTATAAAATTAGTGATTTTATTATAAGATTGAAACTAGTTTTTGTCAAGACTGAATATTAACAGAAATTTTTTGAAATTAGTCATCTTTTATTCAACCTGGTTTTATTTTAAGCGATTTAGAAAGTCACCAAATTCTACGATATCATAAAGTGTATGCCATTTTAAAGCAACATTGTGGATCGTTCAGATCAGACCGTTTCAAAATGTCAGCCATAAGCAAAATTCAAAGTGCTATAACTCAGTCATTTTTTAAGATATAGACAAAATAAAAAGTGTTCTGGAATCATTGTTTTAAGTTCTAACACGTAAAATAAAAATATTTTTCAATTTTTAATTTTTTCGCATTTAATTTTAAATTTTAAATTTTTAAAAATTTTTTAAATGGCCACCATTTTGAAACAAAATGGTGGATGATGCTGGCCAACGAACTAGGTCGAGACATTTGTATGTACTATGTACATCCCAAGTTTCATTGAAATCGGTTCATAAATACGCGTGTTATCACGTAACAAAAATCAAATAGTTTCAAAATGTCAGACATAAGAAAAATTCAACGTGCTATAACTCAATCATTTTGTAAGATATAGACAAAATAAAAAGTGTTCTGGAATCGTTTTTTTAAGATCTAACACGTAAAAGGAAAATATTTTTCAACTTTTAACTTTTTCGCATTTAATTTTAAATTTTAAATTTTTTAAAAATTTTAAAATGGCCGCCATTTTGAAACAAAATGGCAGATGATGCTGACCAACGAACTCGGTCGAGACATTTGTATGTACTATGTACATACCAAGTTTCATTCAAATCGGTTCATAAATACGTTAGTTATCGCATTACAAAAATCAGATATATATATATATATATATATATATGGTTATATATATATATATATATATATATATATGTCAACATTTGAACGGAGGGTGGTTTTGGGGTCTGGGGGTCATGATCGGTGAAAATATACCAAAATTTTCCGGAAGTGCTTTCCTCCGGACGGCTGCAATAGGTAGCTTTTTACTTTTTGTAATGAAAGCTACCTAAAAGTAGCTTCAAATGCATTTTAATGATGTTACATTCTTTCGAATATTAATTTGCATATTTGAAGTATATACTGAACTATTTATTCTGTACAACCTGTGGTGCAACGAATATTTGTTATTAATTTTACAGAGCTGCACAGAAGTATTCCATTACAAAATGGTGTAGGGGGAAACATTGTTTGGGCCATCCAGTTGAAAAATTATATTAAACTCTTTCCCATTTTATGAAATTGATATACGTTGCTGAGGTTTATTACAAGTTACTTCATGTATAATAGATAGCAGATGGTTTTTTACAGGGACACACAAAATGTTTCGGGTATTATATTCTATCCGAAGTACTGTATACTATTACATCAAGATCTGAATATTTTTAAAACTTCGTTACAATACGAAAGCACTTCATTTGTTACGTCTAACATACAATTCCGACTTTTTTTATTATTGCGTCACGTGAAATAAAATTGTTTTTATACACTAATAATTAATTTTCTGTTTGTTAAATGTGTAAAATTAACCTGAAAATAGAAAAAGAAATCTAAGTAAGATATTTATTCATTTTCTGAAAGTCAAATCGCTTTACTTTTGTGACACTAATCAAAAAAAAATTTTTTTTTAATTACACATTTTAAACACTTTACCTCAAGTCTACGCTGCTACTGCAAAAACAGTTGAAAATTATCCGTTAGATATGGACTGGCTGAAAAAGATGAAATGTAACACTCAGCTGAAGGAGGGAATAAATTATCACAGATAATTAGTTAAGAATATTCCGTTTGCTTATTGGAAGAGTTCGTTTGTTAATCAATGTCAAGTCCATCTTTTCAATGTAGCTGTAATGCGAGCCGCCATATTGTTTTATTTTTCCCAGTGACTCGAGTTTAATGAAATTTCCCTGAGCATTAAATCCTTTACATTAAATAATATAACCTTTCTAATCCACTGGCAAGTATGTTTATTGCTAATATTTATTTCCTAAAACAGAATACATATTTCAAAACTACAAGTGTCTTAAGGCAATTTAAAAGAAATACATTTTTATTTTAATTCTCATTTGCGCTTACTCAATTTGTTTGTAAGGAAAGTGAATTCCTTGTGGATAACGGTAATTTGAAAGAAATATTTTTTTAGAGAAAATCTAAAATACTGTCTAGAAAAACATCACGCCTGTAAATCTTCAATAAATAACTGACACACTCAGAAAACTGACTCAACAAAGTTATTTTAAGATAACAGGCCTCTTTATGAATGCCATATGGTAGCTACTAGAATCTTAACAAAACAACCCCGTTAAGAATGGCAGTACTTAGACTTGTCAACAATTCCTTTCTAAACATTTTAGTATCTGTCTTCTCTTTACACCAAGCTATTTTAAACTATGTGTGTGAAAAATTTCACGAAACTGATTAAATATTTCTTGAAAGTTTAAAAAAGGTAGAGAAAAATAGATTCATCATACTGCCGCTAATATCTATAGGCTCTCTCTGCTTGTGTGAGTGCGTGTTTTCATTGAAAAATATTCACAGCGCATACTTTTAATTCAGATTTATTTTTTTTATTGAAATGTGTTGTTATTTATTTATTTAGTTATGCATTACGTGTAGCCGTTCCGTTGAAAGAGTTTTCTTTGTCCCCTTTACTCTTCGAAATTTCAAGATTCGAGATTTTCCAAGATCCTTTGTTTCGGCTGCTTGTTAGCGCTCCATTAAGTGCACCTATAGATTCCCGGATTTGGACGCAAAGCGTTTGACAGGCGCGTGTTTTAAAGTCCACGTTTTCACCTAATTAACTGAGTTTTAATACTCTTAAAGTAATAAGTAACCTTCATCAGGAAGTACAAAAAAGGAATAACCAAATTTTGATTAAAAAATTCTCATTTGTTAAGCTCAAAATAATTAAAACACTAAGCAATTTTTCAGACAGTTTTTCAAATAAGCTTTGATAGCACAACTGTCAGCAACGCTGCACCCGACTGATGGTTAAAATGAAAATTTATCTTTTTCCTTTTATTTTGGCATCCATATGACTATTAGTTGTTGCATTATGAGTAAATATGTAAACAATGAGAACATTAAGGGACACAGAAAGACAAAATGACGAAAAAAAACATTTATTTATTTTTTTCTGCTTTAATAATGTGGTACGTTTGGCTCAATAGGAAAATAGTACCATAGTCGTAGGTGTAAACGTTGACTCATGCAAACCAGCAATACCTATGAAGCAAAATTTTAAAAACAGTAATTGCAAATCGTTGTTTTGAAACCAGCAATACCTGTGAAGCAAAATTTTAAAATCAGTAATTTCAAATCGTTGTTTTGTCAAATCGATTTTGTGACGACAACATTTGAACAAGTTAATAGATTTACATTTTTTTTCTAAATAACGGAAATTAAATTATTTACAAACTATACATAATAAACATTTTTTCTTTGAAATTATATATGATCGAAGTGATCGAATTTTATGCATTTTGAATTTAATTTAATATTTTTTTATTGTTTTTCAATATTGTACAATCAAGACACATCATAATAAGCTGCATAAAAAAGAAGACGATTCAAAAATATGGAACCTGGACTTTAAAACTATAGCAAAACTAGTTTTCTAAGATTAATTTTTCGCACTTTATTATTTGTTTGTTTGTACAATTTAAAAAATAGTGTATTTATTTATTTATGGAATACATGCATCTGAATTGTGTGCTTGACATCAGGTGTCCACTTATAAGTCATCGTCAATATACAGGGACAAGATAGACAAAAAGAAATTTACAGCACCTGAGAATTAAACCCGGGAGCTCCAGAGGGAGTGTGCAGAGGAGCCAGAAGCAGCCAAGTAACTTTTATGCGAAGGGATTTATTCAAGAATATTTAAAACAGTAATCGTGATGTTCCGATTTTTATTTATTTTATATCATTACATATTAGGTTGTTCCAAAAATTTCTTCCGTTTTTGATCAAAAATAACCCAAGCAAATTTCGAAAACGGAGAAATTTCATTGAAGAATATCTGTGCTATTCTATTCTGCGAACCTTCTTCCACGTTTCCAGGAATCTTAAAATGCCTTCTTTCCAAAAAAAAAATTTGATTTGGTTTCAAAGTACTTACCGAAGTAATTTTTTATGTCATTGAAACATGTTTTTTTTTTTTTTTTTTTTTTTTTTTTTTTTTTTTTTTTTTTTTTTTGGTGAAGAGAATTTTTAACAGAAAAAACAAATAGTAATCAGATGTAGAGGAATGTCCGAAGAGTAGGGATGGTGCGTCACCGCATGTTAGTCGAACGCAAGGGATTTGGTTTCCCCAGCCAAAGATATTCTCAAATGTTTCTTTTGAAATTCATGTGCTATTTTTTAATTCAACTGGCACCACTTTCTGTAAATAAAAATATTTTACTCACACTTTGACAACATTTGTAAAAGAAAAATACTACAAAATGTGTTTTTAAAAATATTGTTGCAAATAGAATTCAAATATAGTTGTTAGTGACCGATCTGCCGATGACCTGTTGGCGAGAAATTTTGTAGATCGCATTTTCAACATAAAAAAGATCATTTTTCGAAAAGATAGTTCCCCGTGAACGAAAGTTGGATGCTTTATAACAACCAGGAACGCAAACAATCCTGATACAGTCACGAAAAAGGACACATTCTTGTTGCTAACGCCGTACCCTTACAGAAGAAAGTTTTGGTCTC
Organism: Maratus speculifer; assembly: GCA_964019185.1. NCBI lineage: Eukaryota > Metazoa > Arthropoda > Arachnida > Araneae > Salticidae > Maratus > Maratus speculifer. The sequence goes on from OZ025293.1 coordinate 283,966,583, forward strand.
TATTTGGCGGAACTGGATCTACAACAAGCGACTTCCATCTAACCAGATCATCAATTCTGAAAATTACTTCTGGAAACTAGACGAACTGAAAGTACCAGAAGCCATGAAACACTCCAAAATAGCAAACAAACGAGGTATTATCATCCACAGTCACGACTCCATTCCACATATATCTTTGACTGTCAGAAACAAACTCCTTGCATTCGATTGAGACATTCTGAACCATCCTCCTTACTCTCCGGACATTGCTCCGTCCGACTACTATTTGCTTCTTTATCTCAAAAATTCTGTTCATAAAAAAATGAACTCTTTTAATGACATAAAAAATCACATCGGAAAGTATTTTGCCACCAAATTGAAAATTTTTGGAGAGAAGGTATTATTAGACTATCGGAAAGATAGAAAAAGATTTGTTCAACAGATTGGCACAAGCGTTCTTCAAAAAAATATTGCCTTTATCGAAATTTTCATGATTTATTTTCTGCAAAACAACGAATGAAACATTTAGGACAACTTAATACATGAATGATCAATCAAAAAATATGCACTAACACAATCTAAAGTGTAATCATTTTTGTATCAACATACTCTCATATTTTAAAATAGCATACTGCGTACAGTAACATTCGTATAGAAGATACCTAATCGCTTTTATCCCCTTTAATGCAAATTTAAAACTAAATTACATCTGAAACGTCATTGAATAACAAGCAGTCCAGCGGCGGTGATGTTTTAGAAATCTAGACCGAAGTGTGGTTTGAAGATTGCAAAAAATATTTTTCCCATTTTTTATTTTTCTGAGATTATTAAGCTGAAGCACGCATTTCGGTCACTATACTGTATCCGATGTACTGTATACTATTACACCAAGATCTTACTATTTTTAAAACTTTGTTATGGTACGAACGTACCTCATTCGCTACGTTTGACGTGCAATTTATAACTTGTTACATCTGACAGTCTTTAACGTTCTGTTTCACAATAGATTTTTTTGTAAGGAATTAAACGTTATTTCATTCATCATATTTTGGATGATTTATCAAGATTTATTATAATGTTGCTATACGCGTGATGTTGTAGAAATCACATAGACAAAAAAAATGATGAAATGAAAAAATAAAAATTATGAATTATTAAAAATATGAAAAATATATAGAAGAAGAAATCAACAATAAAGTAAAGGAAGCGCTAAATTATTTAGATTCATCAAATACAGAAATCGATTTTTAGATAAATTTACAGTTTATATGTATTGTGAAATTATAGCAAAAATATAATTCATTTTATTTGACGTTCGCCTTTCTTTTTTATTTCATTAATCAGAATTAATAGAGAACTTTGGTGAAATCAGACTAGTTCAATTTTTCTGAAAGTTGTCAGGTTAGATTTCCCAAGAGAGTAGAGGTTTTTCTTTTTTTTCGAATTACTATCGTCAGTTTATTTTACGACTCTTTTCATCATCATTTATATAATTGCATAAGATTTTATAAAGAATACTCTTTTTCACGTTAGTACAAAAAAAATATTAAAATATGCAAGTAATTTTGCTTGAAATTTTTTGAGATTATATCTAACGAGTAGAAAAAAAGGTTCTGAATCATTCAGATAATGAATAGTAATAACTAAATAATTCTGTCAGGTAAATTTCCTACCAAGCTTATTTTTTATGATCATTTTCATTAATTCATTTTGTTAGGGATAGTGTTTTTTTTTTTCCTATGAGACGATTTTTTATTGTTTTATTCACAGACTAATGATGAATTATTTTTGCTCTCATACAGGGAATCTATAATTAACGTTACTCTACTCAGAGCTGCCTGTATCGATAACCTTTCATTACAAAATTATGAAACTTTATGGATGACTTAATAAAAGAAATAGGGAAAACATTCATAAAAATTTCAAATAAAGCCACTATGTTAAATTAATAAATTAGATATTTATCTATACTTTTACATGTGCAATTTTGATTACAGTCAAACATGTTCCAAAGAATGGTCGTCATTTTCAGCTAGCATCTTAAATTGCAAAATGGGCATATTCCATAGCTGAGTGAAATTTGTGCTCGGAAATGTTTAACACGTGCCATAAAACGCTGAGTTTAACCCCTTCGCGATGAGCTTCGTTTGCAAAATTTTTAATCTTTTATCGCCAGTTTTTCAAAACAGAAATTTTTACCTAATTGAAGCGGGAAAATGCTCGGATTAAATAAAACAAAATTTACAATAAAACTATACTGGTGAGAATAATCAAGCATTAGGAGCACCTTATGTGGAACGCGTACCGATCTCTTGTCCTCAAAATAAAATTTAAAAAAATAAAATAAATCTTGTGTTTTCACGCCTTACCACGTCTTACTGTTTCAAATTTTCCTAAAGCCAAACTGTTAAGTATTAAGGTTTGAGAATCGGACAAGCGAAAAATTGTGAAAAAGTCGGCTGGTGACACCTTCGTGTGTAAAACATATTTTAAGAACATCTTCACCATACAGTACAATATGTGTAAAAAAAACCTTTCCTTGCATAAAGATTATGTGAACATGGAACTAACGCCCTTGAAGAGCCCAAAAAATTTCCTGTGGAATGAGCATTTTTATTCTTTTAATGTAACTAACCTCATTTATGAACTCAAATTCCACGTGAGTGGCAACTACATTAAAATCAAGTGCTACCCAAATGTTTGAGTTTATAAGATCTTCTTGATACTGAAAAAAATGCACAAGACGACTATCAGTTTTTGTGGTATTACATTTCTGGTGACGTTGGTTGAAACTATTTTTCCTTAAATGTTTTTTCCATCAAGTCATTCACAGACTTTTACACATTTTTACATATTCAGTTTTCTAATAAATGGTTACGACTGCAGGCAACTCTGAATAGAGGAACATTAATTAAAGACACATTGCATATCAGTACACATTCGTAAGTAATAAATTGTATTTTAAACGTTAAAATAGACTATACTTTACACATAAGTTCTTACTTATGTAATTATTTAATGTAAGTTTTATACTGATCTACATTTCTTGTGTAATGTAGATCAGTATAAAACTTACCATAGCAATGTTACGACTCAAAATTATAAAAAAGGTGGCAAATATCGGGAAAAAATATAAAATATCCAGAGAACCTTTATTTAAAAAAAAATAAAATGCAAATACCGTAGGACAGAACCATCCATTTATCCCTTTGCTATTCTTCAGGTAATAAAATATAACATTCATTAATCACTTAACATTCGCACTTTAGATCTATTTTAGTGACTATTTTTAGTTAGAAATTTTAATTTAACTTTATTTCTGAAGTTCGGAGAGTAATTTGTATACCAACATAGTATTATAAGGTACCCTGGGGTAATAACGCCAGGCGGGGTAATAACGCCAAGTGCTTATATTTTGCATAATTATGAAATAATCAGGTAAATGACATCCATGTGCTCTGCGCAGAAGGGTTTTGAGTCATATAAATCGCAAAAAACAGCTTCAAGTTAATTTGTTCCATTTTTTTAGGTCTTATTGTTTTTACAAACAACTAAAATTAATGCTTGATCTAAAATTTGCGAGATACGTTTTGTGTATGTGAAGACTATCTTTTTATCCGGAAATTATTTTGTTAATTACATAAATTTGTAGTGCATTTCATGTACTTTTAAAATGTTGTTGAAGATTTTGGATATCTTCTCGAGATAATTTGTAATTTAAAATTTACTGCGCAATAACTATACCGGGGTAATAACGCCAATTCTTGACATTAATACCCCGCTTGATTCCCTACAGTGACCGAGCTACATCGTAAATACTGATTCAAATAAACACAGTTAAAACTGTGCAATGTTTCTCATATTTCTATTTAAACGGTCCTTTTTAAGCAAAGAGAAGCTCACGGTTTTTTGCCTCATCCCCCCCCCCTCCCACACCACACCTTTATTTTTCTTACACTTTCACAAAAATTGAACATTTTCAATAGCTTAGAATGCAATTTGTCAATTTCTAAGAAATTGTAGAGTTTGTATTTTTAGAATTGGGCTATCTACATGCAATTATTCCATCTTATTTCATAGTTTTGTTTGCATGGCGTTATTACCCATATAGGTGGGTAATAACGCCAAATAGCATGGGTCAAGAAAAAACGCCATTACATTTTATGAATACATATCTGTTAAATTATTTTATTTTATATAGATAGTCATTTAGTTGCTGTATCAGATCCTATATTTGTTTGAAAAATACAATCTAAAACTAAGCCGTGAAAATTGGTAGAACCTTAACGTGGCGTTATTACCCCAGGGTACCTTATTATATAGTATAAGAACTATGACATCATTTTTAGCAGAAGCTTTTGCATCCATAAAATGAACCATGGTGAAATCGATTTTCCAAGCAAAATACTTTTTTGCATACCTGAGAACTGAGACTCGAAAGTGGTTAAAGGATATGATCACCCCTAATTGTAATATATATGTTCATCGTTTTCTCTTGTTCAATGTGATTGTCGAATCTCGAGTTCTTGAGACGTCCTAAACCATTCTTCTTGCAGCATTGGTCGCAACTCCAGAGTCATATCAGGTATTAACTTTCAACCAGGAAATCTCGTGAGACTGTCTGAAACATGTTTTTTGTATTTAGATCCAATGAATGTGCCAGCCGATCTAGGTGTTGAATATCTTGCCAATTCAATCATTCCATGGAAGCCGCTCAACGAAAAGCGAAAACATTATTCACATGAACATGGCCCACAGAACACCTAAAAAAGAATATCTTTTCAAAAATTGCCAAGAGTGACTGAACTTTTTCGAAGATGTGAAATTGTACAAAATCATCCATCATCGTATCACCGCAAACAAGAATTCAAATATTTTCCATTCAAACTTGTTAAACGATGTTTGAGAAGTCAGTGTGTGCTTTCCACTCGTTCCCAATATGTACGCTTCCGAAATTAATACTGAGACTAAATTTGCTCTCATCAGTAAAAAGCACTTTATCTCACTATAGACTATGCTTTTTACGCCAGACAAAACACTGTATCCGATAGGTACGCCTTTATGACACATGACACACTTTGTATTGATCACTTAGCAATAAAACCACCTTTTAGCAGCCTATTGATCATTTTAAGATGCAATATAGTATGTTCAGAAATGTACTGTATGTGTCTTTTATATACACTCATTGGCAGCTTTCTATATCGGCTCATGTCCAAGGGCCGGCAGCACAAAAACCTAAGGTATCGAGCACAATAAAAAAAAACTTTATTTTATGGAAGAGTAGTAATAGGAGAATCTAATGACCCATGGTTTATTATTGTGTTTGTCCTATAATCAAAAGTATGAAATGGTTTTAGGACAAGCACAATGAAAAACCTACGAGTAAACCACTAGTGGTTTTTGGCTTATGCACCGCTTCACTTCCGGCAGACAAGGATCATTGGATACCTTATTACAACTCTTCCATAAAATAAAGGGTTTTTCTTGTGCGCAATAGCTTAGGTTTTTGGGCTGCCAGTTCTCGAACTATTAGTGATAATAACGGTCTTTAAACACCAGCCGTGATTATTCATGGCAACCAATGCTGCGGCAACCTTCGTACTTTCCAGTCCTTCTGTGATGTTGCGACACACAGCCTGTGTAGAAAATAGCAAGGAATTTGTTATGTTTTTTCAGAGAAACATAGCCATTATTAACAATTAGCATTCTTTATTAAAACAAATAAATACTTTACAAAAAACGTAATAAAAATTATAAAAACGGTTACAAAATTATCCCTGAGATACTACTCAGAGTATCGACAAAATACCTCCAACTCCAAAGCGTTACTCATTCCAACCATTCTCTCAAGAAAATTTCTTAGATTATATGCTCTCCAAACAGCAAATAATCCCTTCTTCCCTTCGGTCTGAATGTCCTAAAGTGACTATTTTTCGCAGGAAAGTGACTATTTTTCGCCACTTCCTAAGGTCGGCGATGAAGGCTTTTTGTCCGTCCAGCAACTACGCATGGACCATCGCACCCCGATTACTATTGAATCAATTTTGGAGCTTTTGCCTATTAGTTTTTGATCATTTGGTCACTTGGTAATCTTTGATCAAGTACATTGCAATATCATATGATATTTTTCCGATTAGTTACTGATATCATGTAAAAAAATTTGAAGATTCAAAAATCTTATTTAAAATTTAATCTAAATATGTAAAAAAAGTTCGTTTTAACTCAAAAAATAAATTTTGCTATATGAGAATATTTTCCACTGTAAAATGAAAAAATATTTACCTATAGCGGATGTAAGTAATTAAAACGTAAGAAATTTAATATTGTTTAAAGTCTAAGTATTAAGTTAAATGTGTTTGCAATATAAATTAGAAATAATTATATTTAAAATTCAAATTTCAGTTAATTTCCTATTGTAAGATGCAAATTAAATATCTTTTAAGATATCTATTTACGTTCTTACTTATTTGTTACTAATAATATTGCATGTAAACGTTTTTGCATATTGCAAAAGATAATTACGCGTAGCTTAAATTGTAATTGCAACTACTTATAATTTTTATTGTGCAATAATTTAACAGCAATGTTTAGTCTTCAAACAACATTAATTTTTTCTATATTTTATTTGTTCTAATAGTAAATATTTATAAATCGAATTTAGACAAACTTTCACATATTTAAAATTATTATATGATTTTTACACCTAATAGTTAAAAATGTTCTCAGTTAACATTGTTTCCCAGAAGTAAAAATCCTGTTATTTAACATTTCAGATTATCTCTGGTTATGCAAAAAAAAAGCTTTATTATTATTATTATTATTATTTAATATCTAAATAATTATTTTAATGAATAATTTGTTTTGAGATTTTTTAAAAAGCACTAAGTTTAACATCTCACTGTCTGAAGAAAAATACGATTGATCTATTTGTGTATAAAACGATTTAGATCGTAAAATTCAGAAAAAGAACAATCTCAAAATATATTCAAAATCTTTTATTTAATTATAGTTTCAAGTGTTTTATTTTCTTAATTAGTAAAAGTTTACCTAAATAATTTCAAAAGAAGACATAGTGGCGTAGTGGTCAGAGCATCTGACTGCTAAAAGTTAGAAGTTTGACTCCCGACTGCGCAATGTTCACTCAGCCTTTCATGCCTTCGGCTTCGATAAAATGAGCTTGCTCGCTTGGGAGCTAAACACCGAGGGTCCCGTGTTAATCACTTGGTTGTGACGCATGCTTTATAGCACCTCAGGGCATCAGAGTAAAGAAAAAACGGATATGTCGGCTCTGATCCTTCATGGATCGTATAACCACAGAGTTTAGTTCGTTTTAATTTTCAAAACTAATTACTTTCTTAACTCAAAAACTTTGAATTCATAATTTTAAAAATGCATTTACAGCAAATATTGTGTAGTTTATATTTCAGATATTTCCTTATATTTGTGCCTTTGCAACTTGAATTCCAAAATCCAAACAACAAGTCTTCCTAAACACGTATTACATTCATGTGTATATATATTAATGAATTTAATTTTTATATATATTCTTAAGTGTGTGTGACAATACGTAATTATTGTCGTAAAAAAACACTTTTAAATTATTAGATTAGATTTCTTTTACACCACTTTTTGTGCAATCAGTATATCTCTAACAGAATAAGATTTACTAATTTTGTGCATAAAGAATTTATTTTCCCCAAGAATCATTCCTTTAAAACTTGACATTTATTTTTGACTTGTATTCCCTTCGTCTGTCCTGTTAACACGTTCGCTGCTGCTTACGTAAAGATGTGATGCTAGAAAATGCCGCACTGTAGAAGTGGGTTTTTCCCAGAAGCCGATTTACTTTTTATAACAAAGAATCAGTGAAATATTTTCCCACGCCAGTGCGTGACTGGCTATTGGACATCACCCCACATACCTCGCTGGCGCGTGAGTGGCCCCTTAACGTTGGCGCCATATCACGCGTTTTCGCGTGAGTGGCAGCGAACGTGTTAAGAGTGCGGTCTGGTGTCTGTCCTTGAAATGTGAAAAGAGAAATAATGAGATAACGATGTGGAAGAAAACTTAAAGTTTTATGTCACGCAACATATTTCATTGTGGAGGTGCAGAAGGAGGGTTACAGTGAAATACGTTCCCTGAAAAATTATTCGATTTTGATTGTTTCAAAACATCGGCTTAATTCATGCTCAAGTCCATATCCCGATTAATTTCCTTACGATATTAATTTTACTTTCTGACGCCGTTTGCTTTTAACGTGTAACCAGAGATATCGCTAGCTATTTGTCACCTGAGAATAATAAAGTTATATCTGTGTTTTTCAAAAAAAATGACTTACCAATATAGAAATGTTCTATTTATCTATGGAAGCATTTCTGGATAAAAATAATGTCATATTATAATTGTATGTTCATATGTAAATTATATGTAACATCATTTTGATACAAAAATGCCTTCATAAATACAAATACATGGCTGCCAACTATTACGCCTACTTACAGTCAAATAAACATATTAGAAACATAAATTTTAGTAAGTAATTAAGACTATGTACTGCAATGCATAACATTGAATATATTTGGCAGACATTTTACTAAAACATTTTTTATGGTTCCAAACATGTTTATACGGTTTAAATAGGCGTAGAAGTTGGCAGCTCTGCAAATAGAATCTATTTATATCGATAAGTCATTTTTTCAAAAACACAGATAAAACTTTATTATTCTCAGGTGACGTATTGTCGAGACGATATCATGTCAAGCTCCCAATAGAGCTACCGTTCATTTACTGGTAATTCTGATAAAAGGCCGAAATTTAGACGATATCTCTGATAAACTTCAAAAGCTGTGGGAAGTACAGTGTCAGTTCAGGGCCCCCTACATCCAAGAAGAGTTTTCTAAATTCAAAAAACCCAGAAACTTAGCAGATTTATCTTACGAATATTATACCAAAGAATGGCTCAGTTGAATTCATATATATTTCATCAAACAACTTTATTTTTATGTTCTCCTTACACAAAATTGGATAGAATCAAGAAAACTATCCAAAAAGAATTTTGCATGGTATGAGCGTAGAAATGTAAGTTGGATAAAAAGGTTGGATTCAGATTTTATGCACAGCACAACATGAAATACCTATATTTTGAAATAATTCTTTCAATTTTGTTAATAAATTATCAATATTTCATGTTGCTCATACAAGCCAAATTTAGTATCACTTAAACTTGGTATACAAAAAAACATACATCCAAAATAATGAACAAATTGAAGATTTGCAATCAGGTGGTTGAATTTGATCTATTGTATGAAAAATTATTTTGTTATGAAAGCAATTTTTTTAAATACTTCTTAATCTCTATTATAAGATTGATAATTTGAAAAGAAATTTCCATTTTGGAATGGAATTAATTTAATATAAAATTTGGGGGCCCCTGTTTTCTCAATTTCGGGCCCTTTCAAAATTTTCTAAGGGAAGCACCTGCTTCTCGTGCCGATTTGGTAATCAGGCCTGATTTCCAATTATTTGGTACCAGTAATTTTCTTTTACGATAAATTTGTTACGAATTAGTTGGGGGTGTTTATTTTTTTTCCCTACTGTTCTTACTAATGACTATATGTATATGATATTATTTTCCTCTTTGACGCACATTTAAAAGAGAATATGATAGAAACCTTTTTTATAAATCTAATGTTAGAGAAACTTTGATATTCAAAATAGCTTTCTTCGAAGTGGCTAAAGCAAATACAAGAGCGTTCATTCGGTCAAAAATCTTCACGTTTAATGTGAATTAGTCATACCTTCAATATGTATCCTGAATTTAGACGTCAGTATTTTCCAAAAGTTTAATTTGACTTATTTAATGTCAGAAAAATAAAGAGGAATTTTTAAAAAGAAAATTGTTGGTTTTCAAATTCGGATAATATAAAAACGCTGAAAACACCCACCTACGACAGTCATCATTTTTGTGTTAATGCCCTGACCTAGTATTCAGGGAGGTGGGGGGGTATAGCACTTAGAAGATGTATGTGGCAACCAGCTATCTCAGCAATACTTTTAAAATAGCTGAAAAATTGAATTCGATAAATAAATTTGATTCAAATACCTTTGGAGTGCAGTTGTAATTTATAGCTGAGAGGATTGTTGACACAGCTAGAGGTCAGCCGGTCAATTGTGATTGGCAGATGAAAAAGTCAACAGTTTACTGGAATTTCTCTATAGTAAATTTCGTTCTCTTCTGAATAAAAATAATTTAGATCATGACGTAGTTTCAAAAACGAGTGAATGCTTTTGCTAGCAATGTTTGCTCATAGATAGGTGGGAATTGTAGAGCTTAAGCAATATGGTAGGCCTCCCCACCTAGTTGAACCTTCGGAATAAAATTTATTACAAATTCGGAATTGATTTTTGTATTTTTCGCAAATTTTTATGCGGTTTTTAAAGTTTTTCAAAGATAACGATAATTATTAATGTTAAAGATCCTTTTGGTTAAATTTTGAGGGAGAGGAGTGTGTCCGGCAGTAATTTAAATGTTGCGTTAATGCTCTGATCGAAACTCCCATCTCCCACTTCCCAAACCAGAACATTTTAAAATTAGGCGAATTCAAACGAAGCATTTTCTAACATTCTTCTGAGGTCTCTCAGGTAAAAATAAACTTCGATATCATTTTCTCAGCCCTTCTTTACCACCATTTCTGAATATTAATCGCTATTAGAGGAATTTATTTTCACAGATTCTATAGCTTCAATTTCAAAAAGAATCAATTCATTTAGCTTAACGCAAACTATTTAAATTAAAGATAACTAATTACAATATAGATTTTTCGCTCCTGGCGGTAGAAAGAGGATCTAAAAGATTATTAGCGCTCCAGCAGCACGCCTGCTATGTGGTACCAACCATATGCAGAGGGGACATGTGTCGGAGGTTCGATTAGGACAGAATGCGCCCACGGGCAGCGGAACTAGAAGATTTTCCCGCCCCTGAACTGAAAATGTTTATTTTTTATCGAAATAGAAAAAAGAAAATAACCGATAATCACACAGAGTGAAATATTCTCATTTTCTCTCATTCTCGAATATTAACTGTAAGGAAAGGGCAGCTGACGTCACTGTGGATAAGCAAGAAACACCAGTTCGTTCTTTACAACTCCTAATGTGCACGAGTTAGAGCGATTTGATTGGTCTGCGTTCGATAGGTCCATGGTATGATTGGCCTACGTCGCCAAGATAGATCCTACAATAATCGTAACATTAACAATGTAGTGGTAGACTGCTTGACGGAAGTGTTTGTTTGTAAACATGCTTTTTTCCTTATTGGAGACACAGATTCAAAACTGCACGTAGTTTATTTGCCTGACTCCGAAAATGCAAATTTTTGGCTAAAACTAACAGCGTCTGAATCAAATGACCAAAATAACTGAGGAGATGGCATTGAATTTACTTCCGTTTCTGGATAAGTCTCTCTATTTAATTTCCGAAAGTCGAAAGAATTACGAAAGGACTGGTTTCGTGCAGCGATTTTTAGAGTGATGTCGCGTTTTGTACTATTTTTGCCGGAACCTCTGGGCAATATCGCAGGGCGAATCAGCTAATAATGAATAAAGAAGTTGTGTCTGAGTATGTAGACAATCTTCTGAAGAAACCACTGCACGAGGAGCTACAAAATTTAGCAGGAAAGTAGTACGGTGGTGAGAAAAAAAACTAAGCACCCCTACTAATCCTGCAACAAATTATCATAGATTAAAGCCACTGGTACCAAAAGATTGGATATAAAGTCTATTTTTAAATAACGTATATTAAATTGTCTTGAGGCTCAATCAGACATGGGAAATACACGAATCTTTAAACTCAGCACGCAACTTAACGCTCACTTGGCCTAATGCGCGTGCTGCCGCAATTTTCTCTGGTATTTATTTAACCAAATGTTTTTTTTCCGACATACTACACTGGTGTCCAAAATTTAAGCATAATTGATAATTAAGTAATTATTTTTAAGTAATGAAAGAAATATGAATCGGAATGTGCTGAAACTCCAGGTGTGTAAACAAAATAGTACGCGTCACATATTTTCGCGAAGAGTTTTCCCCGAATTCGAACAGGGGACCGTCAACAAATTGAAAAAGAACGAAGATCTTTTGGATAACCCTGTCAAAACTAATGCAACAAAAGCGTTCAAACTGCACATTACGATTAATTGGCTTATTGTAATGTACTGTGTTAATTTTTACAAGGATAGCATGTATACTCGTAGAAAAATTAAGGTTTTTATAAAAACAGTCCTAAATTTTTCCAAGTTTTTTGCTTATAATTTGCAGAGTTCTTATTATAAAATAATGTTCTTTTCTGAAAATATGACAAACATCATTACACACAATACCCTGTCATCAGAATTTAAAAATAATAAAAATTGTATGAAAAATGAGTATGTTTATTAAATAATTTTTCATTGCGCATGCGTCAACGATATCAAAATGTCATTTGCATATTGTGTTAGCTAAATGTATAGAGCAACTTCTGTAAAAGTTTCAAAAACATAGCTTGAAAATTCTGAAAAAGGAAGCCTATAGAATCAACTCAAAATCCGTTATTCCTAAAGGAAGCAAAAAAATCAGGGGTTTTACCTAAATATAGTTGTACGTGCAATATTGTGTAGGCACTAAACAATGGAATATGGATACAGCCCCTCATCTTTTTGCTTCGTTTAGGGAATAAAGGATTTTGATCTCATTCTATCAACGATAATTTTCAGAATTTTTAAGCTATGTTTTTGAGACTTTCACAAAAGTTGCTCTATACATTTAACTAACATAATATGCAAATGAAATTTTAATAGCGTTCACGCATGCGCAGTAAAAAATTATTTAGTAAACCTGCTCATTTGTCATACAATTTTTATTATTTTTTAATTCTGATGACAGGGTGTTGTGTACAATGATGTTTGTCATATTTTCAAAAAAGAACACTATTTTATATTAAGAACTCTGCAAATTATAAGCAAAAAACTTAGGACTGTTTTTATAAAAACCTTAATTTCTCTACGAGTATACATACTATCCTTGTAAAAATTAACACAGTACATTACAATAAGCCAATTAATCATAATGTGCAGTTTGAACGCTTTTGCTACATTAGTTTTGACAGGGTTATCCAAAAGATCTTCGTTCTTTTTCAATTTGTTGATGGTCCCCTGTTCGAATTCAGGGAAAACTCTTCGCGAAAATATATGACGCGTACTATTTTGTTTACACACCTGGAGTTTCAGCACATTCCGATTCATATTTCTTTCATTACTTAAAAATAATTACTTAATTACCAATTATGCTTAAATTTTGGACACCAGTGTACATGTACATATATTAATATCTGAGCTTTAAGAAGATATGGCCTAAACTAAATTTTTGAGTAAGTGTAAAATTTAAAAATGTGTATTGGATTTACTAATTTGACAGCAACAATGATTGGAGTGAAAAAAAGAAGTAAAAAAGAGAAAAAATGAAGTAAAAAATGAATGTGTTACCACACTTAAATGCGAGAATTGGAATTTAAGATATGATTATGTTTTTTTCACCAAACTTTATTTGGATTTTCTTAAAACACCAAGATTATTGTTGTCAGTTTCTAGCAATTTTTTAATAGCTTAATGTTGTATTTCTTAATTAAATTCTAAAGGAAGTTTAAGTAGAAATTCAATTGAAAAAAAACCCTTAAAAGTGCTACAAACTTGTGTATTTCAATTATTATTTTTTTATGTAAATGCTGATTTTTAAGTCAATACAAGATACATATTTTGAGTGTAATTTGCTTAAATGAAAATAAATATATTGGATAGACATTTCTATAAATATACAGTATGAAAGATATTCAAAACATAGAGCTTAAACATATTTCTTCAACATGGTATAATTTCGGAAGCTTGTTAATTCTTCCCCCTTGTTGGTAGTGCCGTTACAGATTTTTCCGTAAATGTCCCGTCTTGTATGTTAATCTACGGTGTATCTATGTCTAAACATGCGGTCACAGCCATCTATAATATCTTTTAATCGCCAAAAGAGAGAGATAAACTTTTGACAAAGGGTGTTTTCAAAAATCACCCGCGCTGCGCCACTGCCTCCTCTACAATGACTTCTCGCTTGTGACGTAGTGGAGGCGGTTTCCCTGACAACGATCGCGTTCTGAGCTTCGTGGCGATTGTGGAACCAGTAGGGTTAGTGATTTCGCCTCCACTTCATGACGTTTCACGCTTGTCGTCTGCTCAGTGAAAAGGCATTGTAGAGGGGGCAGTGGCTGCGCTCGCGCTCTCAAAAGATTTTGCATAGAGGTTTTATCGAAGAAAGGAATTTTAAAATAATTCAATTGTTGCATTATTTTTATGATTTAAAACTGGTAAAAACGAATACTATATCTCTTTATCCTTCCAAAACATGGTTCTCGTAACAGAAATACATACCTCTGTTCATTCAGATAAAATCCAAAGTATTCCGGAAAAGTATCACGTGACCTATTTCATTTATTTTAGTTCGCTCATTGTTTAACCCTTTAGGGTCTGGTGTACTACTAATAGTACATCATCTTATAACTAACATATTTTTCCAGTATTTAGTAATTGTTTTCAAAAAGCCTCACATTCTATTTTAAAGATTCCTGTTGAAAGCGTGCATTACTTTTTTTCCCTAAAAGATAGCCTTACAAGTCCAGGAACACTCATTCAAGATGAATGAAACTTCGAACGCACTTCAAGCAAGGATTTCTTTTGAATTTGCTCTCCTTATTGATATTATAAATAATTAAAATTATTATTTGAAATAATTTGCGTAAAATAAGTTATTGTAGCTAATGTTTGATGAAATTTTTGTAATCAAAACCATTCAAAAGTTATGATTTATCAATCTTTGAATATGTGTACTATTAGTAGTACAGTGGTCTCTAAAGGAATTAATTTTATTAAAATATGCACATTGTATTTATTAATTTTTGGAAATGAAATTTGTAGTAACTTAAGTTAAATATTGCTGTTTTGTTAGTTTCCTCTTTAGTTACAATATTTCTCTTTCCTTTTGTCATTTAATATTGTTATGTAATATTATTAGCCTATAATTCCTATAATTAGAAAAAAAAAGATTTATTAGACTTCACTTTATCAGATGAAAGCGCTGGCTTTCAAAAGCTAAACTACAAACTCCGTGAAACGTGGTCGTCCAAGTAATTCACCCACCCTGACTATCCCTTTAGAAAAGTTGAAACCATCACTTCGTCCAGTTGAGGATGTAAGATATAATAATACGGGCCATATGAAAGAGAGAAGCAAGGTGCAACAAAGGTGCAAATTAGGAGGATGCAACTTTAGAAAAACATATTTTTCTAAAAAATGCAACGTCTACTTATGCTTCCATAACGACAGGAATCGCTACAAAACTTTTCATACCAAATAAAAGAGATCATCTCAATACACCAACAAATGAAAATTTTATCATTATTTATTTTATTTTTATTTATTTATTTATTTATTGCATTTTTTACACGGATTTTTCTGTTTAGAAGTATAAATTGAGTGTCAACTATTGCGAATTATATAATGCTAATTGTATATTTTTAAATATATCTTTTACATTTTCTTTCAAAATTTCGATTTGAAATTGTACTACATTTTTTGAGCGTATTGTACTATTAATAAAATACCCATAAATGACAACTTGTTCCTCGAAAGACCACTGTACTGTTAATAGTACATACTCTAATTACTTAAATAATTATAATATTTTAATAAAACTTAATTTTTGACTTTCAGAGCAATACTTTTCCATGTTTAAATAAAAAAGAATTTTTTTGGAACGCAAAAAAAAAAAAAAAAAAAAAAAAAAAGAGGACCCGAAAGGGTTAAAATATGACAACCAACCCTGCTCAAAGTTCGCACGGGCAACGCAAAAAAAAAAATCGCTGGATGATTTGATCACGTGATTGTGCGTTTCGTGCTTATGTGTAATGCTTTGTTTGGGTTTGGTAGGTTGATTGATACAATTGTGTTTCAAAAATGACCGGTATATTTGAAAAATCAATAAAAACTAAACGGGCAGCGATAGAAATACACCGTTTGTTGCAATATGCTTGGGACAAAGTAAATTTTCAGGCAGGCAAACTTCCGAAATTAGTTACAATTTTCAACAACAGATGGCGCTGCAATCTGGAAAAATCTAAAGTACTATATTTACATACGGAAATAAACCATTTTTTTCACAGCAAACTTGCAATCTGGATCAGCACAAGCTTACAGCAGAAAGACGACTTTCAGAATGGCGAACTCTTAATGGACTTAATTTCGAATGGACTTAATTTCTTCTATATTTTTCAAATCGCTACAGCGCCATCTGTTGTTGAAAATTGTAACTAATTTGGCAAGTTTGTCTGCCTGAAAATTTACTATTGTTCCAAGCATATTGCAACAAACGGTGTATTTCTATCGTTGCCCGTTTAGTTTTTATTGATTTTTAAAAGTGCCGGTCATTTTTGAAACACCCTGTATATATATCACTTTGGAGGGTTCTTGGAATATTAAAAAGGATTCAAAAATAAAACTTTTTTCACAAAATATCTCATTGTATCGTATTTAAATAAGTATTTTATTATTATAATAGAAATACATGTGCTTCTGTATTATTAATATAAAAATTTATCTTTAATAAAAATGTCTTATTTATTAAGTCTTAACCTCCTCAGTCCTCAGATAAATTTTACGTGGCACCACAAAAACCAGTATAAATTTTTTATAAAACATCTCCAACCATACATTAGGTTGTATATCGATGCTTCTAATATGCACACATCTATTAAAAAAGCCTAAATGTAATTTTAACAATTCTAAAAGAAATTAAATTAATTTAAATGGTGATTTTTAGTGTCGCCTCCAGGCGACATCAGGACTGAGGAGGTTAAGAAACCAATAATAATAATAATTAAAAAGAAAAAATCATAAACGCCCTTTTGAGGCATGGAGGATTCAAATCCATAATCTCTGGTTTCGAGTTTAACGCTCTATCCATTCGGTCAGCGAGTTTACCTTCATTTACAACAGATTATCTTTATAATTAGCACCGTAATTAATTAAATCCATGATCTATTCTTAATCTGTTCCTCAACGCAGAGTATCGAGTACTGGACGGCTATCCCATCCGCGATAAGGAATCACTCCATTCCCCTGCCTCCTGGGCTCGCGCGCGTCACTCATGTCGATCTCGAACACAGCTAAAGTATCCGCACAGACTTCTTATGCTTCTCATATGCGAAGTCTGTGGGTGTGTTCGAGAGACACACGCGCTGCGCGTGTGCTATCAGAAGATTATACATGGAGTAAGTATTATCGAAGAAAGGAATTTTTAAATTATTCAATTATTGCATTATTTTTATGGTTCAAAATTGGTAAATACATATACTATATGCCTTTATCCTTCCAAAACAAGGTTCTCGTAACAGAAATGCATACCGGTGGTCACTCAAATAAAATCCAAACTATTCCGGGAAAATATCACGTGACATATTTCATCTAATTAAGTCCGATCAGCATTTAAAATACACTGCTCAAAACAATTAAAGGATATTTGAAGTTTTATATACAATAAAGATATAAACGAATTTTTTTTGCCGAAAATAGAAGAAGAGAATCACAAATGCAAATTTTTCTGGTTTTCAGACTGTGGAGTATGCAAATTTTGAGTTCGACGTCAAAAACGTCGCTTCAGCGGCAGCGAATGAAATTTGACTTTCAACTGGATAAAAGAGAATGAAGACAAGGATGATCGGCATTCAGTGATTGCTTTGTTTCGATGAGTACGATGTCTCAGCGAAGTCATTTGACAGATTCAGAAGCTTGGAGAATTGTTGGTAGGTTAGAAGGGGGCCAAACTCAAGCCGAAGTAGCGCAAGCCATTGGAGTGTCACAAAGTGTCATTTCCAGGATCTGGAACCGTTTTTTGGAGAGTGGATGTGCAGGCCGAAGACCAGGGCAAGGTCGTAGACGGGCAACAACGCCCAATGAAGATCGGTATTTAGCGTTAACAGCTCGGAGACACCGAAACATGAACGCTACTCTTCTCCAACAACACCTTCGCTCGGCTACAGGCACCACGATTTCAACTCAGACTGTCCGAAACCGGCTCTATGCTGTAGGTCTGTATGCTCGCCGACCGATGGTATGTGTTAGATTAACATCAAGGCATCTTCGCGACCGCAGGGAGTGGGCAACCGAGCATGTCAACTGGAGGAGAAATGAATGGAGCAATATTCTGTTTTCTGACGAGTCCCGTTTTTCTGTGCATCCGGATAATATGCGTATTTTCATCTGGAGGGACCGTGGCAGTAGGAATAATCCTGCGTTCGTGCACGAAAGTGTCAGATTTGGAGGAGTGTTGGTGTATGGTGGCATCTCCATTGACGGGCGCACTGACCTCTACATCATTCGAGATGGAGCTCTGACTGGTCGCCGATATAGAGATGAGATCCTCAGACCTCTTGTAGTCCCTTACGCTGCAGCAATAGGAGATAACTTCATTTTAATGGACGATAACTGCAGGCCACATCGTTCAAACCTGGTGGAGGATTTCCTTTTCGAGGAAGGAATCGTTCGAATAGGGCATTCCAATATGACGTCAGGAACATGACCGCCCAAAATCTTCTGTCTGCGCAACTTCATGCACATATTATTGGCATCTTTCAAGTGAATGTATGGTTACCATTTTGGCTGCTTTATCGCACTTGATTTAATTGCCAAATACTTTATTTAAATTAGTTTGAATCAATTGTTTTTAATAGAAAATTCAGAAATCTTTGCGCTATCCAGACTTGAATGTAAATGAAAGAAATACACAGTCCAGTCACATTAATGTGACCACCACGTACTTTCTACATCGACGTTAAATAACCAATCACAGGAGGCAGGTGGCAGCACAGTGCAGTTGAGGGTATATAAAGGGTGTGTGAGGGCTTCGGAAAACATTTCAATCGTTGACGTAATGCAGAAACGAAGCGATTTATCCGACTTCCAAAAGGGCATGATCATTGGCTTTCGGGACAAGGGTGGAAGCACTTCCGAAACGGCTGAGTTTGTGAACTGTTCGCGTGCCGTCGTGGTAAAAGTGTACCGTTCATGGCAAAATGGGACTGTCCAAAATCAGCGACGTGGCAAATGTGGTGCACCACGGGCCATAGATGACAGAGGCGAACGACGGTTGCGGAGAAGCGTTCGGGCAGATAGACGGGCTACCGTTGAGCAACTGACCACCCAAATGAACCAAGAGGCTACCAAATGTGTCTCCCAAACTACTATTCAGCGAACTTTGCTGCATCTGGGCCTCCGAAGCAGACGCCTGGTTCGTGCACCTATGCTGACTGCTGTTCACCGACGACGAAGGCTGGAATTTGCACGCCAGTACCGCAGCTGGACATCCACTGAGTGGCGACAGGTAGCGTTTTCCGATGAATCGCGCTTTATGCTCCATCGGACAGATGGACGTTGGCGTATAAGGCGTGAAACCTCTGAAAGCAAACATCCTGCAACTATTGCCGGAACGGTCCAAGCTGGAGGCGGGAGCATTATGGTCTGGGGAATGTTTTCCTGGCATTCTCTGGGTTCACTCATCATTGTAGAAGGCACGATGGATCAATACAAGTACGCATCTGTCCTTGCGGACCATGTTCACCCCTACATGCGCATTGTTTTTCCTCAGGATGATGGCATCTACCAGCAGGACAATGCGAAGTGCCATACAGCTGTCTGTGTACGTGCGTGGTTCGAAGAGCACCAGGATGAGTTTACCGTCCTCCCCTGGCCAGCAAACTCACCTGACTTAAACCCAATCGAGAATCTGTGGGACCATCTCGATCGGGTTGTTCGCGCCATGGATCCTCAACCCCGTAATCAAGCGCAGCTGGCCACGGCATTAGAGTCGGCATGGCTCAATATCCCAGTGAACACCTTTAGGAACCTTATTGACTCTCTTCCTACACGTCTCGCAGCAGTCCGCTCTGCGAAAGGTGGATATTCTGGCTTTTGACAGGTGGTCACATTAATGTGACTGGACTGTGTATATTACGTAAGTGTTTTGTAATTGTTTTCTATTCAATAATCTGTCCGATTACTTCTTGTTCAATATTTCGTATAATTTTTTGTCTGTTACGTGAATAGTAATATTTCTAGTGCTAGAATCATGCCTGCTTTTCAAATACGTGTAAGCTTTTTGTATATTTTTATATTAAAGCTTATTTATCTTTATGATAAGTATACTAGAATATTTTATAGAAAAGACATTGTATATTTTGAAAAATATTTGTGATATACATGCTTGTCATTTTTTTTTTCCTTTCAATCAAAACGCGACTACAATATTTCCTTCTAGTTCCTGCAAGATATATTCACAATCCTTCACAGAAAATATATATTTAAAAAAATTTTATTAGTTTTTTTTACTTTTAAAACAGTCAATTTTGCAGACCTATTAATATGAAAACATGTATCTGCCAACTTTCCCCCCCTTTATTTTTCTACTCAAATAAGTATTTTATTTGCTAAAAGTTTTATTTAAATGAAATGAAATCGAATAAGTACCGAATAAATATAACACAGTTTATGAATTTTCTGAACTCACTTAAGCTAAACAAGTAAGAAAAATCATGCCTTAAGCATAGATTATGAAGCACTTTCTTACACTTCCTGAAATCATTAACAAAACTTCATTATCTATAGAAATAAGGTGTTACTGTTCACAGCCAAATATGTATTCTAATACTTTTGAACAGCCGAATATTTGATTTGCCGATTGATATATATATACTACATAATGAGTAAATTTAGTCTTGCAAGAAAACGCCTATCTAGTTGAAAATTTTCTTTCAGCAATTAATAGATCGAAACATACTTGAATACTTTTGTTCAGCCCTGTAGTTTATCTAGCACCCTTATTATATGAAAGTATATTGTTAAAATTTAATTCATATAAAAATACTCTTTAAACTACTACCATTGTTAAGTAAATTGCTTTATGCTTATCAGTTTGGAAAGCCTAAACATAGATGGGTTGCACTACAGGGGACTGTTAATTCTGGGAAAATTCGCTTCGGGTGTAGTTAGTTGATTTATTTAATGGGGTTCCTATGAATATTAATACAAATGAGGACAATAGCTAATATTAGCTAGGGCAAGCTATCCGCATTCTTTTCTTACATAACATGATGTAACATCTGTTGGTTTCCATAATATTGACAGAGTTATGAGAGAAATGATGGATGGGAATAATAACAACAAATGAAGAACACTTTCCTGCCGAATTGTATAAGGTGAGCTGTCAGTCGGGATCCAGTTTGTTAAATTTTTTCTAAATGAACAGTTCTACCAGGCTCACAAAGATGAATTTCAAGAAGTTAAATTTGTTTAAAAAAAAAGAAAGAAAAAAAAGCTATTGTTATCAATAAGTATGATTTTTTTTAGTAAATTTTCGAAAAAGTTTCATTTAAGGGAAAAAGTACGTATAAATTAAATATTGAAAATTTTTCTAGAAGTTTGTGAAATGTTGGGTCTAGAATTCGATATTAGGGCAAAGCATGAAAGCCTTAAAGATCTCTTTCAGGTAGGTGTTGCAGTCAAATTTAGAAGTAAGTAATACATTTTCTTTAATTTTTCAAAATCTATTTATCTGTTTACTTATTTTATTTTTTATTATTTTTAGAATTTAAACCGCGACACAGAAATTGTGTCCCCTGTGCCAACAATGTATTGGGATAAAAGCTACTGCAAAAGAAATTTGTCCAGATTGCACCCTTTTGGCAGAATCGGCACTCCCCCATGAGAATCATCACAGGCATAGACAAATCCCGGCATCAACTGTGACCCTGCATGCAAAAGATTTCTCTTCAAGAAGATCTCCCATTAAAAAAAGTGAGATGTGGCAATGGCAACAGAAGAATATGTTTGTAATTATATGTGAATAAAGGCATAATGCTTGGAGAGTTTCTAGAGCGGGTAGCGCCTGACACACAGTGTTCGGCCGCCCACACGGGAAACTCCTCCCGCTCAATGCTTTTGTTACACATAAAAAAAATTATAAAAATCAAGAAAAAGAAAACACAGGTAAACAAAAACAAGTAAGTTTACATCAGTTATATTTATTTGAGATATAAGTTTAATATATAAAAGAAAAATTAGGTAAATTAAAAAAAAATCCTTTTTTTTCCCTCGCTAATTTTTTTTTAAATGTTGGCATATAAAAGCTTTTTAGTTTAACTTAAAAAATTTCGAAGGGCATTGCTGATGGCACGTCTTTATCCTCTAATCTAGAGGACTGATTTTTCCTACGCTTTGATTCTTTAGGGTGTTCAGTTTTAATTCAACATCGTGCAAATTGTCAGCAATACATAGAATTTTTGTTGGGATTCTGATCCAAGTTGCATTGTTTTGGATGTTTACTTTACATTATATTGCCTCCAAACTGGCATGTTCAAAAAATTATTGTATAAAGTATATTATTGAGGAAAGTCCCACCTTTGAGAATTCTGAATGCCTTTACGACTTGTGTGGATAGGTGTATTATCTTGCTATTAATCCTTTCTTTTCTTTTTTTTCCATGCTAGAAGTGTTGTAACAAATGAAAGATGGTCAAAAAGAGTTTGTATATATATCTTTGAATTAAAATTTTCGGAAATATACACAAGTGACTCAACGTCATTGAACGAAAAGCAGTCTAATGCTGCAATAATTCCGTCAATTAACTGTTTTGAGAAGATCTCTTTTTCTTTTTTTCAAATTGCCACAATAATTTTGAAATTTTATTTTTATTTATATTTTAGATCATGGTCTATATTTTAATTTAATTTTTTACAAAAGAGTGCGTGTTTTTTGTTATCTCATTGTCGCGTGTCATTTGTATTGACCGTGAAATATTTTTAAATTTTATTTTTATTTATATTATGATTATGGAACTTATTTGACGGTTCTGAAACATGTCAATGTCATTTATTTTTACTATAGCACCTTTCTTAAATAAAATTTAAAAATTTTATTAAAATGTTTATATAAAAGGTGAATGTTTTATAATCTGGTGATTTAAAAAATCAATTGGATTTAATTACATTTTTATAATATCAGGACCATTCAAGTTTCACTTATTTTCATCCGAGAAAGTAACCTGCAGCAGTTTGTTGTCCTAAGTCATCACTTCTGTGGTTGAAAATATTATTGAGATGACTTAAGAAAAAAAAGATTTTATTAAAACATCAGTTAGGTGGTGGATCAATTGCGATATGGGGCTGCTTTTTGTTCAAAGATGTGGAGCCATTTGTATGTGTTTTTAGCAAAATTTAATTCAAAGACACATGTACAAACTCTTTCTGGCCATCTCCCATTTGTTGATACAATTCTGGCAGGGAAAAAAAAAAAGAATGGCTATAACAGTGAGATAATGTGCCTATCCACAAAACATTAGTTCCACAAGAAAAATATTGAAGTCTTGCAATGGGCGCTCAGACATCCAGTTTTAAATCCTATCGATAACTTATGGTGAGATCTAGAAGGTTGAGTTTATCAAAAAGGAAGGCATTTTTTATCATCATCAGAACCCAGGTCTATGATTAAGGATGAATAGCACAAACACAATCCCGAACAGTACAAAAATGAATGATGTCCAGGAATGGTGGAATATTTGCAATCATTAAACTTCAGAGGTGGTTGCATAATATATGAAATATTAGTTCCTTTGGTTACTATATTGAATTTATTTGCTGTCTTTATAGTTTTTACACAGGCAAAAGTGGTGGGGTTTTTTTACAATTACTTTATTTTCGTAATAAAATACTCACAGTTTAATTTTGTTGATTTTTTTATTAGCTTTTCAATTGATACATTTTATAAGGAAAAAAGATTTATTTGTTTTGAAATTTTTAAGAAAATCAACATTTTTTGCTGTTTTTATACGCAAAGTAATTATTAATGGGTGTAATCAAGTATTACTGCTTTTATATTTCACATTGATTTTAATATAAATTTATTAATAGTTTAAATAATTAAAACTTTTTTGAATAGAGAAAGAAACCTGTAATATGTTTGGGTCAATTTAGTATAAAAATCGGATGACTTTCATGAAGATATAAATTAATGTTTTTGAAATGGGTTTAATTATATCATCCTCAAAATCATGCTCTTCCAGCTGTATCAAGATTTAAGATAATATGGATATACAATGTCATTTCCTGGTACATTTGGATCCAAGAAACTCAAATAAAATGTCAAAAATGGGTGTTACTAATTGAAAATTCAAAATTGATATAATTTTTTAAATGTAGATGACTTTGAAAGCATAATTTATACACAATAATAATTAATAAACATTATGCTCAGTCTGATTCCTCGAGTTTATGATTATTTTTGGCATAATTAGTTCAGAATAACCCCTTTCATTCCACTTATCACCATTGATGCTCTAGAAATTGGTAACTGAAAACTAAGAATTTTTTTTTTTTCTCTACGCGCGAAATAGAGTTTCTGCAATGCTGCAAAAAGTTCAACCTTCTTTAAAAATTAAATATTTTTTTAACGTAATAAGATTTGTTTATCAGTTAGTTAATATGAGATAAATTTAACTTCTGTTA
This sequence comes from Maratus speculifer, assembly GCA_964019185.1. Lineage (NCBI taxonomy): Eukaryota > Metazoa > Arthropoda > Arachnida > Araneae > Salticidae > Maratus > Maratus speculifer. The sequence goes on from OZ025293.1 coordinate 283,991,183, forward strand.
CAATCTGACAGTAATTACTTTTGCGAGTCAGATATTTTGTAGCAAGAGGCATTTTGTTCTAGCCTTAAATCATGACTTTATCTATATACAAAATGCTAAATTTATGTTTCACTATAATAAAATTTGGTACAGCGCAATTTATGCTGCGGTGGCGTAGTAACGCCACTGCAGCATAAATTGTACTGATGTGCCAATAAAGAGCAATCTCGCTGTTTGCACGCGCATACAGTTATCGTTTGGATTTCTTGTTGCCTTGTTGTTTGCTGATTTTTGATGCCTGTTTTGCACAAAAACAGATCAAGATGCAATTTTATTTTTTTCAGGAGCGATGATACAGGAGTTAAACTCTATATCGGGCCATTTTCCACCAAAATCCGACTAACTGCTTTGTTTTTAAATAATGTGTTTTGAATTTTGAAAGTGTTTTATTTTATGATTTGTCGCAAAAATTTTAGGTGTAGATTGGCGATACTTAAAAACCATCAAATCTGTAGCTGCGGTGGTGTTAATACGTAAGTATCCAAAATTTATACAAAAAGAAATGGTCTAATAAAGTTTAACTTTATTACACTAAAATAATTTACAGAACACTCTTCCCATGATTTGCAAAATTCTTTTGATAATTCAGGGGCGATTGTGTTCAGGTTATATATCTGAATTCAGGTATTTTGTAAATTTACAGTACCAAAATTCCAGTTTTTATGATAGTTCAATATTAAAATAAAATATCAATTTCATATGATTGCTAAACATAATTAAAGTTTATATATTATGTAATTTGGCCTTCCTGTTATAAATATGTTGTCTTTCCCCCTTGTTCCCATACAGAAACATTTTCTCGCTAAAATTTCAGGTATTTTTTCATGAGCCCACAATCCCCCTGATAATTAGAGTTCAAGGGAAATATTTAAATTTCGATAATCAAGAGAAATGTCTCACGGATTTTATTCCTCGAAGTTGCAGGATTTTGTGTCCAGCGTGTTTTATTATTATTATTTAAAAAACCTATTACAATTTCTCAATATAATCATCATTTTTTTTAAATAATAGATCTTTCCATGATTAAATTTAACATGTTTAAATTTGAAATACATACTAGAATTTCCTTATAGTTATTTAACCACGGAAAGTTTGTCATTAAATAGAGTGAATATTACTAACCGAAAATTATGTTGTAGATTTTGTGAATTTAAAAAAAAAATCACTTGCTGTTTCATTTCAAAGCTTGCAGAGTCCAAAAGTGTCAACAGGTTTAGATTCCTCGTAAACAAAGATCATGTTTTCAAATCAACAACAAAATGTTTTTTACCATCTGATATTTTTGTCTTTTTTTCTCAAATTATTTTCATAAAGCATGGTTTTAATTATAGGTGCATTCAGGTCTGACTTTAAAGGGGGAGGAAGAAACAAGGTATCAAGACCTAAAGTATTGATAATTTGCAAATTATTTGGTGAAAATCTAACCCGGGGCGCCATGGCTATTAAATTTTTTCTTGAGTGCATGCTTTCTCTTTCAATCGTATGCAGAGATGATTAATTTGGTTTCCTATTCTAAAATTGTTTCGATCTATCTTTAATTTTTTTGTTGTGAAAAAAAAAAAAAAAAAAAAAAAAAAAAAAACTTTTTGTGATGTTTGTTTGTTGAGTGAGGATTATTCCCTTAATGGATTCTCAAAAATTAGTGCACTAGTCAGAATACATGTGTTCAATAAGAAAAAGAATGTTTGAGCAGCTTAAGAATTTAGGCATGCAAAGTTTTCTTGAGACAATGGTGCACCGGCCAGCGGGCCAGTCTGAGCCTGCCCGTGACCTCCCTTTAGGATCTGCTCACTTACATATATCCTTTTTTTGTACATTCACAATCATTTTACTTTTCTCATTTAACAATTACCATGAACATTTTTTTTTTATCTTTTTTTTTAATAGTATTTAGAAAAGTTTTAGTTTATTTTCTAATACAAAATTTTATGCCAAATAAATAAATACATTTTTTAATTATAGCTACTAAAGTTTTCGTTTTTGCAGTTATGGTAATGATAATAATAATAATCTTGGTGATGATAATAATATTTAATTAAATTCAGACCCAAACAGAGAGTAGTAGAGTGGTTAAACATTACCAGGGCCTTGCTCATCTAGCAGTCTTGGCTTCAGTTATAAAAACAAGCACAAATATTTGAAAATTCATTTTTATCATGAAAGTTTCGGTATTGTGCCTCTGTTTTTAGGACATGGCTAATTTCAGACATGCAAACAGGAATTAATCAAATAGAAGGTTGAATAAAGTCACAAGAAGGTTTAGCATTTTTTTTCTTTCATATTTTAAGGGGCTACTTCAGTCAAATGAAAAGACCCATTCACTAATGCTAATCGTATGGAAGAAATTTATATAGATATCTGGGTTGCATTTCAATATTTTTAAATGATTTTTTGGCTTTTGATGTCTGAGATCGATCTGTATGCATGACGTTAGTTACTTTTTTCATTTTGTTTACAGTTATTTTTTACAAGGACGCTTTCCTTTTTGGAACCGGTTTGGAAAGCGAAAGCAACCCCATAAAAAATATCTGCAACCAAAATCGAAAAACTAAAAAACGACCTCCATTCAGATCAATCTGAGTTATCGAATGCAAAAAGAATCATCTAAAAATATTGAAATGCAACCGAGATATTTTTATAAATTTCTCCCATAAGATTAGCATTAGCTAACGGTTCTTTTCATTTGAGTGAAGTAGCCTCTTAAACATTTTCATTCAGAGTTAATCAATGATTTCAATTAAAATTGAATTATATTTTCAATATTTTAATATTTATTTAAAATCTTTTTAAATAGAGGTTAAAATCTTTTTAATTAGAGATAAAAGAAGGTTACAAATGCATCTTACATTATAAATGTATACATAATTGGATACAAATAATACTTTATAGTTTTTTTTTAAATGGTAATGTCCAGCAAATTTATTATCTGTAATAAAGCCTGTTCATAACGGAATCCTGCTATAAACAGAAAAACAACAAACATATGTATCATATGTATATACAGTAGACTCCCTCATATCCGCAAACCAGAAATCCGCACATATTTTATGGATATAAACAATGAAACTTTCAATTTGGATATTGGGAATTTGATTTTTTTTTTTAGTTATTTATTAATTCCATATGTTTTTTATTTTGTAATTTTTATTAATATGACTGAGTTCATGTTTTTCCATGAAGGAAGAATAAATTGATTACTGAAAAAAATTCAAGATAGTGCTGATATTACTGGTAATCACAATTTTCTTACCAAATATATCTATGCATTAATCAAGATTTTTTTTTTTTTTTTTTTTTTTTGTTAAGCCTGGCTAAACTTGGGAGAAAAAAAAAACCTTATTTTAAGATTTTGATGTGAATGAGTAATGTAACTTTATGAGGCAAGTTTTGTTGAATAATTTTGGAAAAATACATTTAATCTTTAATAATGAATATTTAATCATACTCTATTGATTATTAACCTGACCTTTCCTATTAGAACTTTAATAAATTTATAAATTATCTAAATTTTTACTATTTTAGTTTATTACTTATTTTAATATTTTATTACATTGTAAGCATTTATTATAGTTCCAATTGCAGTATTAATTGCACTCAAATTATTGTTTAAAGCATACATAGTATTACCACTTATATCAAGGGAAGACAACCCGTTAGTTTGGTTGAAAAAAAAAACATAATAAGTATCCAACGTTATCCAAGTTAGTTAAGAAATACTTATCTGCGCCTACCAGTAGTGTTTACAGTGAACGTTTATTTCCCAAAGTAAAACGGATTTATGAACAAAAAAGAAGCATTACAACCAGATAATGCTGTACAGCTTTTTTTTTTTGCATCATATTTTGTCCAGATTAAATTTCAATTACAAATAATTATAATGTATCATTTTATAAATTATCACTTATATTATAATTGAGGCATACTATTAAAATACTAAAAATTCAGCCGAATATTTATAAGTATTCAGCCGAAACCGAATATTCGGTTTTCATGCCGAATCACCGAATACCAAATCAACTATTCGGTATTCGGTCAATCCCTAAATAAAATGCCTTGGTTTGCCTTATTATTTTCTGTTTTTCTTCCTCTTTATTTGAATGAAATAATAAAAGATTTATATTTTAAATGAAATGAATGCAATATAAAAAATTGCTAGATTATGGAAAGAACATTGTTTGTCAATATATAAACTGTGGTTAACTAATAAAAAATATAGTTTTTCACAAGGAACTGCTCTAATATTAATAAAATACAGTAAAGTATGGTAAGAAGGAACGCCTAAGGATTTTTTAAAAGGTGTGCTTTATTAATTTTAGTATGTATAATGTTATGGTTATGATATTCTTTTTATTAAAACTGTGATATTCCTTCTTGATCATTGATGCAGGATTTTTTGAGACAGCCCTATCATTACATCAGAAATTTCATGGCTTTGGTCAAAGAAATACTCTATAACTATATTTGCTGAGTGAAATCTGTCAACATTTTTTAGTGTTTAAACTGTACCATCAAAATTATTTTAAGAAACATATCTACAGCACAGATTCAATTTGTTCAGGCTAATATTGAAAGAATGCTGAATTCTTTAGAATAGTGATAAATGCTATAGAGGGAATTCTAAAATGCTGGCATTTTATTAAATTATGAATATTAAAGTACGAATATGTTGAATTTCTCAATATCATTGATCTTACTCTAGCATTTGGTTTACTTTCTAATTTAATAAATTCTAATTCAGAAATATAAAGAAGTAACAGAAATTTTAAATATAATGTTGAGGAAAAAAAATTCATTAGAAAAGCAGAAATTAAAAAGGAAGTAAAATTCACAAATAAGTTGTGATAACATCTACAATGAATCCTTCATGCTTTTGTTAAAAATAATAATAATAATGAAGCGTTCTGGTTTGGCATTACAGCCTAATATATTAAAATACAATTTTATCTTTTAAATAAAAAAGGAGCGTTTTAATTCGAATTACAGCCTGGTATATTAAAATACGATTTTATATAAATAATACTTACATATAAATATATACAATAAGCGTTAAAAGTGAAACATTTAATAAATATGCAATTTTCCGCTCGCAATATGTCAATCAATCGTCATATTTCTTGTAATTATAAATTTTCTTTACTCCAAAGTAAATAATCTTGAGTAATAAAACATTTTTTTTTATTACAGCTGCTTATGAAACTTTTTTTATCTACTATATATTTTTTAAATATTGATAATCATAATTTTTCACGTTGATTTAATTATTATTCTGAAATACATTATAGTATGTGATGTTTCATGTTTCATATAACCTGTGAAAATAATTTGTTGTTTACATCTATAATATGTCAACAAAAATATACGAGGTTGCCAGAAAATCGCCAAGAAAAACGCCAAATCTCCCGCTCCATTAGGGGTGATGACGTCAGTTTTTTTAGAAAAACATGAAAATCACGTGACCGTTGCCATTCGATGAAATCCCCTATGGAATGGCCAGCGTGTTCTCCAGACATGAATCCAATCGAGCACGTTTGGGACGCTCTAGGAAGACGAGTTTCTGGCCGCCAACAACCCCCACTAACTCTCCAAGAACTGGAAAGAGCTCTTCTGGAAGAGTGGGGCAGAATACCCCAACTCGTCATTAATAGCCTCATTGAGTCCACGCCTCAAAGGTGTTCAACGTTCCTGGCCGCCCGTGGAAACCATACCCCCTACTGAAAATGATTTTCTTTGAAGAAAACACCTTTTCTTATTCTTTTTTTCTCATATGCACAAATTGTGTTTTTTTTTCCTTTTGTACACAAATGCGCAATAAAATGCATTTTTTTTCTGCCAAACATGTGTAATTTATTCTCATATAACCTACTATGTCTGTCGACCATGTATCAATCAGCTAAAAAGTTTCCCAGACACAAAATCCACCTAAAACTGGAATATCCTTTAATTGATTTGAGCAGTGTATGACCATCAACCCTGGTCAAAAATCGCGCGGGCGACGCAAAAGAAAAAAAAAATGCGGGTCGATTTGATCACGTGATTGTGAATTTCGTGCGTATCTGATATTGGTTGCGCTTTGTTTTGTAGGTTGACTGATACAATTTTTTTATTTATTTAAAATTCATTTCTCAATTGTTCTATATTTTTCGTGTTAAATCGAATGCTGTTAATAAACCAAGGTTGAGATATCCACATATTACAAGATTTCAATGGAGTTTGCACTGTTGGACAATTTTTCAGAGAAAGTTTTAGTATATATATATTTCTTATTAAATGATTATATATTTTAATACTGTGTGGATAACAAGCCAAAATATATCATAAAATATGAGAAATAAACGACATCCGAAATCATGTTAGTATAAGCAAAACACTTATTTATAATTTCAATAAAATTTATAAGCATTCCAATCACTCTTTATTCATTACAAAACTAGAAGGCAAACACCAAATATTTCACCTCTTTTAAAATATGTGTGCAGATATTTTTAGTTAAACAATGTATATCTTTTACATTTTGCTTTTATAATATTTTCCATTTTGTTTTTAACACCTTGAAATATCCACGCATGCATTATATTTGCATCCTAATCTGAATAAAAACTCGCTTCTAAAATTTTCAATAAATAAATAAATAAATATTTTACCCGTATACGAATAATTTCGCAGAATACTTTTTTTTTTTCATTTGCTTAATATATATAAAAATCACTTTGGAACGATACTTAGAATATTAAAAGGGTTCAAATATAAAACTTTCTCCGCAAAACATCTCATTTACTCGTATTTAAATAAGTACAGTAAAACCTCCAAATAACGGACACTTCGGAAGCGTGGAAACTGTCCGCTATTCGGAGGTGTCCGCTATTGGGAAAAATCTAAGAGATTCAAAAACTGCTAAGAAATACTTAAAGAGTCATTAATTGACTTTTATATGTCCTAAAATTCTAATATATGATCAATCAGAAATTAAAATTACTTGTTAAGAAAAAAAAATTAAAAAAAAATAAAAATAAAATGGTACATTGCTTTATACACTGTTACATTCATACAAAAAAATGTATTTTAAAAGTTTCCTTTAGCATTTAAAGATTACATTTTTTTTTGTTGTTTTTTTTGTTTTTTGTTTTTTTTTTTTTTTTTTTTTTTTTTTTTGTTTTTTTTGTTTTTTTCAATATGAAGTTTTAATTATGTCAATACTTTTAATTTTCCTGAATCTTTTTTTACTGTTGATTGTATTTTGCCACTTTTTAAAAACATAATATCTCAAATCTTCCGGAGGGGAGTGTGGGAAGGGGGCGTTGTGATGCTCCGGCATGTAATGTCCCTCGGACCATCCCCTGAATTTAATACTGGACGTGGGAGGGAAGGACCGAGTGGTACCCGTCCCACTCTAGATTTATCTGTGATCAGAAAATTTCGACACATTGCCCTGACAAATTTAGAGGTTTTTTACTTTTTTTTCTTCGTTAAAAAATAATTTCTCATACTTTATCGCAAAAATTACTGTCCGCTATTCAGATTGTCCGTTATTCAGAGGTTAAACATACAAAAATTTAGATTTTGGGAGTGGGGATCGGTAAACTGTCCGTTAAATAGAGGTGTCCGCTATTTGGGAGTGTCCGTTATGGAGGTTTTACTGTATTTTGTCATTATATTTAAAATACATATGCTTCTGTATTATTAATATAAAATTTATCTTTAATAAAAATGTCTTATTTATTAATAAAAACAAAAAATAATTTTAAAAAATCGTAATACGACTTTTGGCCCGCGAAGGATTCGAACCCATAGCGTCTGAACGCAAAATCAACACTCTAACCGTTCGGCCTAGAACTCCTATTATAGAAGCCTTACAAGGAAGGTCTCCATTGGGGGCATACTCAGAATTTTTTGAAAAAAATACGAATTAAACTACTCATGTAGGTAATAAAGGATCAGTGAAAATTAGCGGCGGAATTACATTATTAGATATGTAAAAAAATAAAATAGTTTGGAATAATTGGCGTGAAAAGCTGAAAGCGACGCGGGATTTGGCAAGCAGTGCATTTCCTCGCCAAAAGCAGACGATTTTAACGAATCTGAAAATTGATTTTAATTGACTTCACTGTTAAAAATCTGCAGCATTTACTGCAACGTCACTCCACTACTTTTATAGAATATCTCTCTTCTGACCAATGAGAATGCTCCATAGCACGGCGAATTGACCGTGTCATACACTGTTAAAAATCTGCTGCATTTTGTTGCAACGCACTCCACCGCTTGTATATAATATCTCTATTCCAACCAATGAGAAAGCTCCATTTCACGGCCAAGTAACCGTTTTCTATACAAGCAAGGGAGTGCGTTGCAACAAAATGCAGCAGATTTTAACAGTGTATTTTTCAATTTGGAACAATTTTAATCAATTTAAATTGTGTTTTAAATGATAAAATATATTAATTTCATTTTGTTATAAGTACATATAAACGTATATGACAAAATTACACTTAAAGTGAAGTAAAAATGCAAAACTAAAATTACTTAAACTAAACTTATTTAAATAAATTGAACATAGAAAGTTTTTTCTTTAAAAAGTATTCGAAGCGTAAAAGCGTATTTTTCAAAATTTCGTTTTTTCGCCAACCGGAGATAAACCGCCAAATAAACGAAATTTTTATTATTTTTTTACGGACGTTATAAGAAGGTTCTGCCGAAATTTTTTTTATAAACATATATAACTATATGAGAAGAACATTCTGTAATTTTTTCAGATTTTTCTGAATATGCCCGTATGGAGACCTTCCTTGTTAGTTCGGCCATCGAGCTTGCCGTCCTTCGTAAAAGATTATCTTTATAATTAGCACCGTAATTAATCAAATCCGTGATTTGTTCTCAATCTGTTATTGAGCGCACCTGTAGCACCGTAGCGAGTAATGAACGGATATCCTATCCGCGATAATAACCCACTCCATTTTCCTGCCTCCTGAACTCGTGCGCGCAGCGCGCGTAATCCCCGAACACAGCCAGTGCTATCTGCTCCTCTCCAATATCCGACATCCGAGCTGTGGCTCTATAATCAATCCATCAGTCAGTACTACTGTTACGAAAATAAACAACATAAATGCGAGCATAGTACGCCAAGATGTTTTTAACTTTTTCTGCCTCAACATTTATACCTTGGTTCTACCTTTCATGCGTCATAATTGCTTTGTATAATTAAACTTTAAATCCATAAAAATTGCAATAGTTCTTCCGAAAACAATGTGGCTTTCTATTATTAAAAAACCTTTGAGATTGCAAAGGAAAATGAATAATTTCATGTTGAGCTTGTTTGGAAGAGAAATGTGTACTGTTGAACTACCAACAATACCAAATTCCATTTTCAAAAATCCTTATATGAATTATCAACAGTGTTTTGAAATTCCTATTCTGAAAAAAAGTGACAATTATTGGGAACCATCGATTGAATCAATGAAAACTGCTATGGATTTATTTATACCAAAACCTCTTCATACAATTACGCGTGTGTGCCAAACAATTCATCCAAACAAATTTCCAGATCATAATCTGCCAGAAGTACAACTTTTTATCATTTTTTTAGCAAATCATGATAATTTTTACTTTTTTTCTGATTAAACATTCTAAAAAGAATTATGCTGAAATATTTCCCCTTTTTTTTTTTTTTTTTTAACTTGGGATTTAGATGTGACTGTAGTTTCCAAAAAAAAAAAAGGGAAGGGAAAGATGTTTGGATTTGACATAATGATTCATTGATTAATTATTTATTATTATTTCAATGTTTAAAATAAGTCAAAAAATGGCCGAATTTCATTGATAAATTCCTCTTATCGTAGACAATGTTTTGATACCTTTTTTTCTCTTACTTTTCAAGGCAGCGAACAAGAGAAATTTTACTCAAATGTGCATGTTTAATCGCTTGACAGCTGGAAAAGTAGGAGAGTAGTGTTTTATTTAGAGCGTGGTGCATATTTAATAATTGATCGTGAGTATGACCATTTTGTGAAAGGTTTTTTGGCCCTGAAAACATTACAGCTGAATCCTAAACCTGGTAATGTGAGCTAATAAATCATTTCTTCTGGCAATCATGCTTTTTTCATATTTTTGACTACACCTACTTAAAAATATATTGTTTCATTGACATCATTAAGTCTGTAATTTGAGATTGAAACTCAATATTTTCAATAGACAATTTACTTCAAAATTGGTCAAAAATTTATATTGTTTTTTAACTACTTCACCGGCGATGGGTATGGGGAAACAGTGCTTTTAACCCCGAGTTATTTCGGGGCAGACGGTTAAGTGGTTAAAAAACATATCAAATAAAAGCCTGTTTAATTGTGAAAATTTTTGACACCTTATTTTTTCCCATCTGACAACTAGATTGGAGATATTGTAAATTTTATCACTGCACCCATAGTGTTAACTCTAAGACATTTTAGCAAGGCGCAGCACCCGGCGACTCTTTTAAACATATCTGATGCACCCAATGGCGCTCTTTAATACTTCCTATGTGCCCCGTGGCAATTCAATTGATCTTCGGAAAATATCACAAATTCTATGGGACTCTAAACAGCAAACCCGTTAAAAATACTTTTAATGGACAAAGTACAAGTGTGCTATTTTTTAGAATAGTGTTCCCTTTTTGAAAAAAAAAATGTACCTTTTTTAGAATAGTGTTGTTTGCTTTTTGAAAACTTCCTGCTCAGCAGCCTTTTTTTTTTCTAGAGTTAATACTACACCCAGCTCAGTTGTTTGCACAGGTTAATACTACACCCAGCTCAGTTGTTTGCACAGATTAAAACTTTAAATGACTTTTTTTTCCATATTCATGTTTTTGTTGTTGTTGTTGTTTTTCACTTTCATGTTTTAAAAATGCTAAGACTTTTTTACATTAAGATACAAATTTAAACTTTTTTGTGCATGTTCTTCATAATATATGGGTTATGGGATAAATCTGCACATGGAATTAACCTTCAAGTTTTTTGGGGTTTTTTATACATGAAGATGCATCAAATTTCTTCATTTTAAGCTATATATATTAGTAAAAAAAGTTATATTAAATACAGGGGAGAGTGGCTCGGAATGAGACACTTTTTACAAAAATAAGAAAATCAAGTTTAACACAAAAACAAAAAATTCAATTTAAAGAAAAAAAAATGAAACACTTTCTAATGTGCTTCAACAATATAGAAATATAATTTGCAGAAACAATTTTATAATTAAAGAAATTGTCAGTTTCAAAATATGTCCCATACCTCTTCACTAACAGGGAGGTATAGGACAGCAATGAACAAAATTAAAAGATAGAAATAGTTTTCTGTTGGCTAGATATACAGTCTAACCAATATTACAGGTTAATAATGCATGTGCCTTAATACCAAATTCTAATATCTTCATCACTAGGAAGGGAAAATTCATCATTATCAATCATCACAGATAGCATTTAAAACTTGTCTGAGCAATTTATTTATATTTTGAAGTAAATCAATATAAAGAGACTCTTGGGCCTCCGTGGCTGAGTGGTTAAGACATCACGCCGCTGATCGTGAGGTTGTGGGCTCGAATCCCACTGGCTCCATTGCACACACGCTTTGTGTGGAGTTCCTGGTTGTACTTCTCTTGTGTTGTAATATTTCCTTGTGTGCTATCTCGTCCCTGTATACTGACGATGGCTTATAAGCAGGCTTCATGTCGAGCACACAAGTCAGATGTATGTTGTTCAATAAACAAACAAACAAACAAAAGAGACTCTTGATTAACCGGGATTAGATTATTTTAGCAGAGTAATTGGTATGGTACAGGGATGCCGCTGGACTTGAAAAATCCTGGGTCCCCAGGACTTCTACAATTCTGGGTCCCTTTTTAGAAAAAGCGGGTCCCCACTAATAAGTCACATTCTTAGATGCAAAAATTGAACTTGTTCATTTGCAAAAGAAAAATGAAATGCATTAATTAATATTTTAATAATAAATGAATAAATAAAACCAATATTAATTTTTTAAAACTATTAAGAAAAATTTTCTTTACTTGTTAAAAAATAAATGTGCAAGATACAAATTTAACTATAAAATATTGAACATTTGAATTTATAAGATAACAAGTATCACTATTGTTCGTGTTTCTTTTAAAATAAGGGGCAAGACTGATTTATTGAAAAAGACATTTTTGCTGAAAAAAAGAATACTTTTGTTGAGTATAGTGATAAGACTTGTTTAATGAATGGGTGTTTTCCTGATTCGCATTTACTCAGAAAGACTTAGAGAGCCAAAAAGGATTGGGAAGCAGGAAAATCCATTTTTTCAGCAGGAAAAATAAATAATTTTGAAGCAAGAAAATTAGTTTTTGGAACAGGAAAATTCACTCTCGGCATTAACTTTTTTTTCCCTGTGGCCCTTCGACAAAATTTGAGTTCTTCGGGATTCTTTGACGAAATCTGCTGTTTCTTCGGGATTCTTTGACGAAATTTGCAGGTTTTTCACAAATCTTTGATGAAATTTGTCGTTTTTTCAGGATCTTTTGAGAAAATTTGCCTTTTTTTCGAGATTTTATGGCAAAATTAGCCATTTTTCGCAAATCTTTTGAATAACTCGTCGTTTTTTCGTGATTTTTTTTTTTTCCAGATCTGTTGTTTAATTGCAATTTTTTGACAAAATCTGTTTTTTTTTTTTTTTTTTTTTTTTTTTTGAGGAAATTTGCCACCATTTTTTCGAAATTTGTGACAAAATTAGCGATTTTTTTCGATGAAATTTGCCACTTTTTCTCGATATGTGACAAAATTAGCGATTTTTTTAGCGAATCTTTTCATGAAATTTGCAGTTTTTTTTTGCAATTTTTGACAAAATCTGTCGTTTTATGAAAAATTTGTGACAAAATTTGCCATTTTATCGCGATTTTTTGACAAAATCTGTTACTTTTTGCGAATTCTTTTGCCGTTTTATCGTGATTTTTAGTTGAAATTTGTTTTGTTTTTTCACGATCTTTTGAGAAAATCTGCCTTTTTTTGAAATTATTTTAGGTAATTAGCCATTTTTGCGAATCCTTTGATGAAATTTGAAGAAAAATAGTCGTTATTTTGCAATTTTTTAACGGAAGTCGCCATTTTTTGTACAAAATTATGTGTCCCAGGGGACGCGTATGAGCTATTGTTCTGCGTTCCATCGCCGACTTTTTGTGTATTTTGCGCGCTATAGCATGTCCGCGGCATCCCTGTGGTAAAAGTTTTAGTTTTGCATGCAGTTTATTATAATGATGGAAAATAGTAACATGGAAATTAGTAAAAACACATTTATAAGAAATCATGGAAGGCAACTTTATCAGACAAAAAAAAAAAAAAAAAAATGAAATTTCTACAGAAGATGACAATACTACTGATTTCCATGGAAAAATCATAGATAATGTGAGAAAGTTAAACTGTTTTCAGTGATGCCACTTTTCTGCCAAATGGTAGATTTCTGCTTTTTTTTAATTTTCAAGAATCTGCGATTTTTATCGAATGATCATGAAAAAAAGCAACAGTTTCTACTGAACGATTGATAAATAAAATAGTTATTTCAACTGAAAGAACATAAAATAAAATCGGTGATTTTCATCAAAAAACCAAGAATTACTACAATGATTTTCTTCAAAAAATCGTAAATTACAACAGTGATTTTCATCAAAAAAGCAGAAATTACCACAGTGATTTCCGTCAAATGATTGTGAAATACAACAGCAAATTTCGTCAAGCGATCATGAAATAAAACAGCAATTTTTGTTAAACGGTCGTGAAATAAAACTATGATTTTCGTCACACAATCACAAAATGTACCTGCAATTATCGTCAGATGATCACCAAATAAAACAAATTTTTATCAAACGATTGTGAATTAAAAAGCAACTTTCATCTAACGATCGCGAAATAAGGCAACGATTTCCGTTGAACAATCGTGAATTAAAAAAGTGATTTTTGTAAAAGATCGCCAAATAAAACAGCAATTTTCATTTAACAACCACAAAATAAAATAGAGATTTTTGTTAATTGATTGCAAATTAAAACAGCGAGTTTCGTTAATCAATTGTGAATTGAAACAGTGATTTTCGTCTAACAATCACAAAATAAAACAATGATTTTCACAAAACAATAGCGAATTAAAATGGCTATTTTTGTTAAAGGATCGTGAAATAAAAGAGCAATTTTCATCAAATGATCACCAATTAAAACAGTGGTCTTCGTATAATGAGCAAGAATTAATGCAGCAGTCTTTCAATTGCGAAATAAAACAGCGATTTTCATTAAACAATTGTGAAATAAAAGAACAATTTACATCAAACGATCATGCAATAAAACAGCGATTTTTGTCAACCGAGCTCAAATTAAAAAAAAAACTGCAAATTTCTACTGTTTGCTGATGGAATAAACTTCAAATCTATTACTGACTTATAAAATTCATCACTCAGCTCACTGCATCTATTTCTTGATTACCTTAATTAATGTAGAAATACTGTGTACTAAAAAAATAACATTTTTTTAATCTCTTATAAGTTTTCATGCATAATAAATTAACAGCATATTTAAAACTGTTTGACAAGTATGCATTTGGAAAAATTTCTGTTTAAGGTTTACAGAATTTTTTTTGTGGTTGTTTTTATTTTTCTTAATAGTTAAAATTTTTTTATACATTTAATTCTTTATTACGTTTATTGCAAACAGTATACTTTATAAAATTCACGCATAAATGTTGTGAAAAATGTCTTAAATTTTACTTTACACATAATTTCTTCTTTTTTGTTATTTACTGAGTGGCATCCCTGTGTTTTGAAAATGGGGATGAAGAAGCTGTGTAACAATGGATCTACAAAAATTCAAAATTGGAAAATTGGAATGTTACAAAATTTTAAGTGATGTTGATATTGAGTCAGGTGTCACTTATGGTTCGTTCAGAATAGTGTTCATTCTAGGCCATTTTTGAAGGGTGCAGCACCCTGCCCTTTTTTTTTGCAAAATGCACCCTGCCTTTTTTAAAAGTAGTAAAATGCACCACTGGTTTTACCCAGAGATTTTTAATAAATATTTTTTTTATTCCGTAGTGTTTCTAAATTTGTGTGCCCAAAAATGATAGATTTTTTCATTTCTTTAAGAAAAAGAACATAAAACAATTGAATCATGTTTTAATTTAATTGTATTTTTAATTTTTATATCATAAAATCATTCAAAATTAAAGTTACTTGATTTATCATATTTAAAAATTATGTATTTCATTGCTTTCTTTTTTCCCCTTCTAAAGGCAATAACAATTTTTTTCTGCCAAAAGTGCCCTTTCTGCTGCAGTAGTGCCTTTTGTAATGAATAGCACCATGCCCTTTTTATTTCTAGAGTGAACACTAGTTCAGAGGAAGCAAAGAATTTCGTAAAATGCCAAAAAGTCATGAAGAAAACCGTGTGACTCATCCAGAATAAAGCACAGTGACACATTAGTATACAGTGAAGCATTATTTAATTATTTGGAGCAAGAGGACGAAAGCACAGCTGCTTGAAAAATGATATTGAGCAAATTGTATAGTAAAATTAGTCAGAGTAAATGAAAAACGATAATGACCTTTATCATTTCAATCTTCGTAAAAAGTGAGGTTAACTACTTTTCTGTTTTTTTATATCAACAAATCTAATAAAATATTTTCTCATTTTTGTAATATAAGTCTTCAAATTATTAGATATAAGTACTTTCTACTTTTATGTCTTGTCACCATGAGAACATAGTGAGTCTACGAATTGAATATTTTTCAGCTGAGCGAAAAATTGCTCAGTCCAGGAATCGAACCCAGATCCTTGGCTTACAAGGCCAATGCTTTACTGTTTAAGCTAAAAATATCACAAATTGGGACAAATGATCGCCAATTTTTATTTATTTTTTTATTGATTGAAATTTTATTTTAAAAGGTTTGTGTGAAAGTAAGCATATTTCATTTTTAATAACTATCTGTTTACAACTTTTTTTTTTCAAATTAATGATATCAATGAATATCAATATAAAATATGGAAAATAATATCTGTTCAGACAGATCCTTTATTTATTTTTTCTTTTCTTCCTGTTAAGGTTGCTTTTATTGGAAGAAGCAATAGTGGAAAATCCTCATTGTTAAAGGCAATATTTCATAATTCTCCTGAACTGCAAATTCAAACATCCAAAAAACCTGTAAGTAAAGAATATTTTTGATTAAGTGTTTGATAAGCTGTGAACACTTTATATTTGTTTTAATTGAAAAAATAATAATACTAAATAGTGCTTGACCCTGCAATTGATAATAAAATATTATAATATTGCTAATTAATTTGTGAAAATATTTAGAAATTAAGATTTATCTTTGTTCTTAATTAAAAATAGTAATCTGTCTGTAACAACAATCAACTATTTTTGAAAACAATCACAGTTTGCATAGTGTAAAGTTTTGTATGGAGAAGCCCAAATTATTATTCATATTTTAGGAAAAACATAAAAATTCTTATATGTGATGATGTTAACATTAAATCTTAAGTTTTAGTTCAAGTACCCCTTTTACTTGTAAAAAGGGATCGTATTTTGTTCCAATAAATAAGAATTTTTACAATTATGCAAATATGCTTCATAAATTAAAAAAATTTAGTTACATGTCATTGTTGATTATGAATATTCAAATGGTGCAAAAATTTGACTTTTCTTGTATAGGAATTTTGCATACGAGTCTAGTTTTAAATTTAATTCATTATATGTATTCTTATCGACTAAAATTATACAAAATTGTATATTAGTTATGTAAATATCATAACAAATTAAATAGTTAAAAAGTATCTGGAACTGGCAACAGTAAATAAAATTGACAGTTTTATTGATATCACAATGAAAAATAGGTTTTACTAATCCCTTCACAACAAATGTGTTTTATAGAATTTTTAATTTTTTATCAGTAGTTTTAAAAAATATATATATATTTTTTTTTTTTTTTTTTTTGTCTAATCCAGAAATGCTCTGATTTGAATAAGGCAAAATTTACAATTAAAAATTACTGGTAGGAATCAAAAGTTTTGAGCTCCTTATGTGTCATGTATGCATGATGCTCATCATGAAGGAATTAAAAAAAAAAAAAAAAAAAAAAAAAAAGAGAATATACAAGATTTTTTTTTTTTTTTTTTTGCAGACTATTTTGTTTTATTTGTATTTTGGATAGTTTCTGTACAAAGAAGATAGTGGGACAAATGTGTCATTGATGAAGAAATATTTAGCATGCAGATTCCTACCAGAAGCACTGTGTGAAAGGGGCAGTCACCCTGGGTGTGTAAATTTAAGGTGCACCAAATTTATGCTACCAATGTCATTTTTGGCCTGTCGCAATAAAAAGTTGGGGGAGGGGGGTGTAAAATTGATACTTTGCCCCAGGCGCAATTTTCTCTTTGCACGCCCCTGCCTACCAGTAATTTTTAGGAAAAGAAGAATCTATAAGTTTAAAAAGAGATAAAAGCTATTGCAATTATTAATCATTTTCTGGGTAGGTGCTTCTATTGTGTAAATATTTGTTAAAATAAAATTTAATTCTAGCAATTTTTCATCATCTTAAAGCTTATTTTATTTTCCCCCCTTTCAGTGCTTTTTGGCTTTTAAGTAGAATGTGTGATTTTGTTGCTTATTTTATTTATTTTTTTTCTTTTTGGCACATATAAGAACAGTAGAACTATGCAAAGCTTTCATATCACAATCTTTGATATTATTTGTTAATACTTTTTTTATTATTATTTGTTGATACATTTTTTTTATCATTATTTGTTAATGAACTGCATTTTTCAATCAAACAATGATTTTTTACAAAATACGAATGTAGCATTTCAAAAGTATGTTCAAAAACTTTTCTTATGATGCCCCATTCATAATTTGTTTTTTATATGTGTATAGAAAAGAAATGTTAATACTAGAAATAATACATATATTATTTAATTAAACGTAAACTTTAATTGAAATGTCCTTTACCCTTGATAAAAATTTACTATTTACAAGCTTTATCGTTCATAGGCATAAGAATTTTTTTAAAGCTTTCATTTATTGAATAGAAAAAAAATCTCTTTAGAAATATTGTAAACTAGCTGAGCCGTCCAGCGTTGCCTGGGCCTGTAATAATATTCTTAAATAAACCTGAAATTTGCACTGCAAAATCTCTTTAAAAGACCTAATCTCAAACCAAATTCCCGTTGCCTACGATACCATTTAACAGAAGCGCTGCATACACATGCAAAAAAAAAAGGGGGGGTCTAGAATCTTTTAGTTTCTTATTCCACCACCAAGGGCGAACTATTTTCTTAGTATTAAATAAGTATTATTTATACCAGGGCTCTGAGAAATCCACATCTAAAACAGAATGGGTTTAAATATTTGGTCACACCCTCCCTGAAATAATTATTGCCTGCCCCCTACCCATAATTTAACATTTCCTACTCTTTAAAATCTATATTATGTGTTATAAACTATCTGAAAGTTTTATATTAAATAAGTAATATTATGAGCTTAGTGAAAGTTTCTCTGCATTTAAAATTGTAGAAAACTGTACAATTTTAAGTATTCAACTGCGATCCTCACTACTCTTTAAAATATGTTCTATGTGTAATTAGCTGTATTTATCTGAAAGCTCAAAAACTATTGTTTTGTGAAGGGTTTTTTTATTTTAGAATTTTAATTCATGTTTCCACATTTCTTTCTCTTTTTAAAAAATCAATTTTTTTATTTTAAAAAAAACTTTGATTTTTATAAATTTAGATATTATTAAACAACGTTTAAATATATTGCTCGATGCATAGCTTTAAAATATCCTAATAGTGTATTTTTAAAAATCTGACAGTGTGCCAAAGAATCCTTATATAAACGAATTAAAAATTAATATATAAGGTTGTAATTGAGTGACTATGAAGAAATTTACATATTTGAAATCAGCAAAAAATTTGCCATCTGGATATATAAATGTTAAATTTATGAATTTAATATATGAAAAAAATTACAGTATTATAAATGCCAATACCCACCAGTGCACAAGCGTCTGCGATGAACATCTGCTCTTGTTATGAAAGATTTCTCAAAAAACTGTTTCTTTAAACGGAAATAAAATGAGATTTTATAAATAGATTTTTAATGATTTTTTCAACTATTTATAGGAGTAGGAAAATAATTTTTAGAATTTCTGAAAGGTGAAATTTTTCTGCATCTAGCTGTCTACTTTTTGAGTTTTTAGGCTCAGTAGATTTTAAAATACAGCAACAGCCCTTTATAAAAAACGCTAGTACATTTATCGTCATGGTAGCCCTCTATTTACATTTATCCTTTCCCCTCTCTTTCAGCTTTCGAAGAAATATTCTGTGGTTTGATAAAAAATCTAAGCTTCTATTGAATTATGAGTGCTTTTCATTCTTCTAATATAGGAATTTTAATTAATTTCTCAACTAATTATTAGAATTTTAAAATTCTGAGGGTCAAGTTCATTAGGAGAGGCCTTGAACAATCTTCACAAATTGAGCCTTGTACATGCTGTAATTTTCTCTAGCCATTGCGGACATACACACACAGAGCGATTTGTTATTTTATTACTATAGATTATGTTAATCTTATATTTTAATACTTGTTTTATATTATTTTATAAATTAAAAGAAATTTTGCTGACATCAGAAATAATGATTGATTTATATCAGAATGAAATTAAAATTTAAATTTAATCATTAATTTGTTTGTAAATTGTTTCACAATGTTATTTTTGTGTATTAAACACCTCTTTATATAAAAAAAAAAGACCTACATGCCAGATTTATATATTTCTCAAGGTTACATTACCAGATAGTTTCTATTCATGAGCCCCCCTACCAGTGGCCGAGAGGTTCTGTCTTCCAAACTGATTGACGGGAGGTGCTGGATTTGAACCCATTTGCATCCGTCAGCCTAATCATTCAGAGTTTTCCATGGTTTTCTTCAAACCTTGGATTTCCTTGCATAAATACAGTTATGACCCCTTTGAAAGAACTCCACGGAGGGCTTTCACCTCCTCAGAGTTCATATCCCTTATATTGATAAATGGCTGTTATAAACACAACCAGCTAACCTATTCATGGGCCACAGTCCTTGGGTTGCCAATCTCTGGCTTAAAGTTTTAAGTAATTCTACGTAAAATTATAATGTGAAATATCACCTGATATTTTTTCTTATTTTATTAATTGATTATGTTATCCATTCATTATTGAATTGCATTATCTGCATTTAGGGTCATACAAGATCATTAAAGTTTTATAATGTTGGAACAAACATGTGTCTTGTTGATATGCCGGGTTATGGATTTAGAGCACCAAAATGGTTTGAAACTTCTGTTGTATATTACCTGAAAAATCGGAAAAAGTAAGTTCAAAATCTAAATCATTTTATAATACAGTAAACATCCTCTAATCTGGCATGTTCGGGACTTGAAGCATGCCGGATTATGAAATTTTCCAGATTACGGTATGAATGTTGCAAAAAAAAGTGTAGAAGTTAGAGTCAAATAAAATATTACAGTAAAATGTTATTTTTTATTCTTTAAACAGTTTGAATGGAATTAAAAAAAATACTAACAGTATAAAGTAATCATGTGTATGTGAATATAAATGAAGACTTGCACTGTAGGTCTACAGAGTTGACCTACTTGTAAAAACCATCTTTAAAAAAAATCTCGAATATCAGGCTGTTTTGTAGTTTTTCTCTCTTCTTGTTTTAAGGAAATCAAATTGTAAGCGATTTCATGACTCTACGCACATGCTGATACAGTATGTCAGGAAACATAACTATCAATCTTGCATTCTGATGTTTTGCAATCGATATAAATTTCTATATACTCCAAAAATTCCTCTAACTTATTCTGTTTATCATTCTTAGAAATAAAACATTTGAATCTAATGATCCACATTTATTATTTGATGACTGATATAAATTTCTGTTTCAAGTTAAGCACTCTTATCTGAAATGGAAAAAATATTTAGTTCTGATGATAAAAAAATACTTTTGCTTTTAACTGTTTGTTTCACAAATTATCCACATAAATGTTTGTTATTGCCTGCCCTATCCCATTTGTCGGCAGGGTGAATGAGCTACTTACAGATTTACGAAATTCAACTGTTTCTAATGGATTTTACATATTAATTCCTCATTCTGAAGCTCCACTAGATTATAAACAAGAAACACTAGTTTTTCTGAAAGTCATGCCAGACTGTAGGATGCCAGATTAGAGAAAGTTTACTGTAAATTAAAGTAGAGTACAACAAAAAATATTTTTATTATTTTAATTCAAGTATTTCTGAATTCTGTTTACTAGAATTATTGAGTTGTCTGGAAAGTTTGGCACATTTTTTTGCAGATGAAAATTTCAGTTGCATGTGGGCCTTTTTGTCATTTGAAAATATCTATTTTGAGTAAACTGATAAAGTGGAGTCTACAGAAATAATTTATCTACCATTTATTTAAGTCTCTGCAGATAGATTTAATTTGCAGAGTGTTTCATGTAGATGTTGAAAAACTGATTTTCTTTTGCTTTTGAAATTATTATTTTTTTTTTTTTAAGAGACAAGAATAATGTTTCTGAAAACTTTAGATGCATTTGTGTAATCTATAAACATGTTGTTTTTGATAAAATAAAAACTTGGTGATGGTTTGTGAAGTTCAAAATTGGAAACCAACTTATTGCAACAAACATAGATAATAAATACTGGAAAAATTGAACAAAGCCCAAAATGATAATCTTTGGACTTAGCAGTTTTTATGAAATAATAAGTTCAAATTACAAACATTTAAAAAATTAGTACACTACTTTTAGTTTGATGTTTAAACAACATGGAATCAGTTGATGGAAAATATATTATTTGTTGTTGAATGTACAATATTTTTTGAAATAACATAAAAGGAATAGTTTTTCAAACAGAATTGATGGGCTCTGGTATAAAACATGAAAGTTGACTGTTTTATTTTATATATATATACATATATATAAGCTTGTAAAATTGTTTAACTGTATTATTACAACTTTATAAAAGTGCAAGGTTTCTTTTTTACTCAATGTATTGTACAGTGTCGCACAAAAAAAATTGCATCATCTGTAAAAAATGAAAAAGTGTGCAAATATCATTTATGATTGTGTTTTATGTAAAGATGATGTTATTACATTAAAATATATTTATAGAATTAATTTACCATAAAAATTAGATTTTTGAAATGCATTATAATGCTAAATAACTTCTGAAAGGGAAAAAGCATTATTTTATCAAAACATGGAATAAAGTACTTAACCATAAATTCAGTAGATAATAATAAATTTCACATAACTGAGTCATGTTACATGAATGTTGATGTGGTCATGGATAAAAGGATCACTTTCATAGATTTTTGAATAGCCGCATGTGACGCTGACAGCCTCCCAGGAGTCCAGTATGGAAAAAATTCCAACTTCTGGATGTAATGGTATCTGATTTCAAGGTACAAAATCCTAATAATGCATTCCTTTAGTCTAATATTGGTAATCTGATCTTTTTTAACTATTTTGGCACTCATTATAAGCCAAGAATTTTGAATTTGATTAAGATTGGGACTATTCTTAGATCAGTTCTTAGCTTTAATACCCGATTTTTTCAGATAGGCTTGCACTTAAAATGGCAAAATAGGTGGAAAATTAATTTATTAATTGATATTTATATATATAATTAATTAATTTTATGTTGTGAGTATCAAAACTTGTAAATGACTGAAAAAATCCTTTATCAATTAAATTATATTGGACTTACCAGTTTAGCTGTATGATGAGTACTAAGTCTTGTTACCAGAGTCATTTTTCCTTAGACTTGGGCCAGTCTTTGTCTTAACTTTTTCCAGGGTGAGCCAGAATGAGGCCTTACTTTTTTCTGGAAATTCGAGTCAAGCCATGCCTAGACACCATTCTTTTTGGAGATCTGTACTGCAGTGTTGAATTCAGACATTTTTCTCCAAGAGGGATTTCTTTGGCTCTTGGGTGATTCTAAAGTTTCGGGGGGGGTGGGGGGTATTGCACTTTTGTCCATTAAAATGCATAAAATCTCAAACTTTCCAGGAGGAAGATATTTCGTCTGAAATCAACACGGTGTATGAGTGGATATTTTTAGGTCCTGGCAAGGAAAAATAAAATCTTGACCTGGCCCGACTCAAGTGTAATGAAATAAATCTGACAAGTCCATCCACGGCCAAACCCATGCAAATCTCTAAATTCCTTCCTCCTCCCCCATACCCATATTGGACTGCAAATGTATATATATATACATGTGGGAGCATGTGTTTGTAATAACTATAGCAATGTACATTTGTTTAGCAAAATCTTAAAAAATTTAATTTGGTTTTAAAAATTACAAAGATGTATTTTGTAAAATCTACTTCATTTCTTTAAGAAGCTTTAAAATTATGACTTTTTTTTAACATCTTTTTCTTTCATCCTAAACTACGTCGTTTTATTTGCTGAAGCATTATTTGAATGTGATTCTTTAAATTAATTTTTTTAAATAGTGTTGATGTACATAATCATCTCAGTAATTGTTAGACTAAAGCATGATATTTTATGTTAAGGCTGTTCTCAAGTCAAAGGAGCTACTTTCGGACGCATTTTTTAATACACTTTTGTTCAGAAATGCATGGAATTGGTAAGTTTTGGTGTTTTATGTAAATGAAACTATGTTATCAAAAAATATTTTCTATTTTTTAATAAAGGCAAAAAATCTTTCAGAAAATACTGTCAAAGTGGATGTTTTTATCCAAATTTCTAGGCACAGCAAAGGATAAAAGCTGGTCATCAAGTGACTGAAATTGTTTATAACTCAATAACTTATTTATCAAAAAATGGAAAAAATTATTTTATCCCAAATCACTTCCATTGTCAGGCCTGTCAATTTTATGACTTTATCTTTAAAAATGAATTGGAAAATGTGTCAGAAAACTTTGCATTGTTGAGAAGGGGGTTTTGAGAAACACCTTAAGCATATTGCTTATTTTAAACAAACATTTTTGGCTCCTATCACAGAATTAGAAAAGTGGCTTCATAATTCTATACTACAAGTTCTAGCTCCTATGTGTGTGATAGACTGTGCCACATATGTAAGTGCTTTGGTAGGAGAGAATGCAATAAAATGAAGATGGGATGAAAAGAAAAATATATTTAGGCTTTGATTTTTTTTAATGCCTTTTTGCTGAGCTCTGAAGTGCAGTATTTGTGAACTCGGATAAATTTCTACCAGTATTTAAATTATACTAAAGGAAAAGAAGTACTGGAGTCCAGTGCCAATTAAACACTGGCTAGAAGTGTCTTCCTCTAAGGTGTGAATTTTTAAACTGATTTAATTTTGAGTATATTAGGTAATTTGTATAAATTCTATAGGTTGCATACAGCACTACAAGAAAGATTTTGCACACATTACCAAATTTAAATATCTCATTTGAAGGAATCAAAAAATTAATTTTTTTTAATATGTTCATGTTGGAGAATGTTCCATAATTTATGTTTGATGCATGGTTTTTCGTTCTTGTTTATAAAACTTTTGCTTCAACAACTTCTATATCAGAAGGCAGTTCACATGATAGCTATTTTTTTCTTTTTTATAACATGCTTCTTTTAAATTACAATTATGTTTGTATGTGGCAGTCAAATCTTGTGACTCATTTTTTGCCTGGTGACATACAACTTTAAAATTTGGAATATAAGTGTATTGTTGAAGGTAATATCTGAAATTGGAAGTTGATTTTTTTTTTATTTGATCCCTAAGTGGGGGAGGATGGGGGGCAATGATTGACTTTCTATGAAGGAATCAGTATCAGCTTCAACAATGAGTAAATATTGAAAAGTATTAAAGGTAGGGTTACTACAACAGCACCAGGTTTGAAGCAACTTTGCGAAATATCATCTTATTACATTTATTTAACTACCACCAGAACAATATAAGGAAAAATTAAAAACAAGAATAGGCCTTTGATACTGATTCTGTCAGGATTCCACATCAACAAAAGGAACTGTAATATATAAATATAATATGTAAAAAATAATTATACTATTTTTTCTCTCTTTATGCAGTTTTGGTTAATGTGGTATTTTTCTTTCTTTCTTTCATATGATCTCCTTATTAGTGCAGAGAAAATTTCGATCAGTGTGCAAAGCACAAAATGAATGACCCAATTTTGCCAACGAAAACGGCACCAAATTTTTATGAGTACTAGATAAAAATCTATTAAAAATAGGTAAGAAATTGTGCAACAACTGGACAAAAACTAACTTAGAATAAACTTTTTAATGTTTCTTGTTTGTCATTCATCAAATTAATTCATAGGTATTGGAAGTCGTACTAACTTAGGTAAAATTGTATTTCAAATTAAGCTGTAATATGTACAGTCATAGAAAAGAACAAAGTAAACACCCCTACCAACTCTGTAACAAATTATCCTTGAAGAAATTTACTGATGCTGGCGTGAAACAAACAGAAATAAAGTCTACTTATAAGTGATTTATTTAAAATTTGCTTAGGGGGCTATCTACATATCAAAACACACCTAAACTTTTTTTTTCCAATAGTGATACTTAACTTTGTCATTATAAATAAATGTTATACACTTCAATTAACCTAAATTAAAATTTTCACGAAAATTGAACAATTAGTTTAAGAGAAATTATTTAAACTATGCATATTTCAGGTGCTGTATCCAAAGTGAAGTTTGGTATTTGGTTGTTAAAAGGCTACAGAATAGCTAAATTACATTTATTAATGTATTATTTCTTGTCAATGTAACATTTTCACTCACTTAAGATGTTTCGACTATTGCAAAGCCCAAATTTTTCAATAAAATGAGTAAAACATTTCTTTTTTACAAACTATGCTTTTCTGCACAGCAGAGACAGCCCCTTAAACCAACATTTTGACTTTTTTAAGCATAATTTGAAAACTACTTGGAAGAAAAATTTTAAATTTTGGATTTCCATCAAGCAGGCTAGAATAAATATAAATCCATTAAAAAAAATTGTAGGTTGCAATTCATATTTTTTTTTTAATAGATTTCATAATTTACACTATAAAATTGCAAAAAATATAAATTCAATGTATTTATGTTTGGGTTTTGTAGCATTAGAACTACACAAGAAATTAACACATCAGGATTATAATTTCAGGAGATATTAATAAAAATATAATTTAGCATTAGAAGCACTAAATTGTGAATGTTTATAATTCAAAAACTTATCATTCAAATAATTTGAAAGTTGGTGTCTAGGCATAGTTTAAACTGAAGATTTGAAATATCTTGTTCAAATTTGGAGTTGCCATTGCGAAAAAAAATTTTTGGCTTGGTTTTAATATGTAGATGACCCCTAAACAAATTTTACATACATAACTAAATTACATGCATAAACAAACTTATTATTAACAAAAAAAAAAGTCTACCAAAAGCATTTATCATTCTGGGAACCTGCCCTCTCCCCCCCCCCCCCCCCCCAAAAAAAAAAAAAAAAAATGTGTGTGGCACTCAGGGACTGCCGCGGTAAAGCTATTGCATAGCATTTTTTATCAATTTATGCATAAATACTGCATCAATGTCTGCCGAAGTCTATCGAAGGATACCGTGCTGAAGTCTGCCGAACTAAAACGTCGTTAGCCGGAATGTTAGGATTTTTTCTCGTTACAGAATTCCTAGATTCGGTCGCCGTGCTCAAAGCCCGCGTTAAAAGTTATGCAATAGCTTAATAAATTACCAAACAAAATTTGGTACCGCTACGAAAATTAGATCATGAGTTATAAGCATTTTAAATTTTTTGACCCTCACCTTGGGGGTTCTCATGTCACCAAAAATTAACACTGTCTCATAATAAATTATCAAACAAAATTTGGCCGCGCTACGAAAATTAGATTGCGAGTTATAAGCATTTTAAATTTTTCGATTTTCACCTTGGGGGGGACTCCTGTCACCAAAAATTAACACTGTCTCATAATAAATTACCAAACAAAATCTGGCTGCACTACAAAAATTAGATCGTGAGTTATAAGCATTTTAAATTTTTTGACCGTCACCGTGGGGGGTGTAATGTCCCTAAAAATTAACACTCCCTCTTAATAAATTACCAAACAAAATTTGGCCGCGCTACAAAATTTAGATCGCAAGTTATAAGCATTTTAAATGTTTTGACCCTCACCTTGGGGGTTCTCCTGTCGCCAAAAATTAACACTGTCTCATAATAAATTACCAAACAAAATCTGGCCGCACTACGAAAATTAGATCGCGAGTTATAAGCATTTTAAATGTTTTGACCCTCACCTCGGGGGTTCTCCTGTCGCTTAAAATTAACACTGTCTCATAATAAATTACCAAACAAAATCTGGCCGCACTACGAAAATTAGATCGCGAATTATAAGCATTTTACATTTTTCGACCCTCACCATGGGGTGTCTCCTGTCACCAAAAATTAATGTCTCATAATAAATTACCAAACAAAATTTGGCTGAGCTACAAAAGTTAGATCGCGAGTTATAAACATTTTAAATTTTTCGCCCCTCATGGTGGGGGTCTCCTGTCACCAAAATTTAACAATGTCTCATAATAAATTACTAAACAAAATTTGCCACACTGTGAAAATTAGATCGCGAGTTATAAGCATTTTAAATTTTTCGACCCTCACCGTGGGTGGTCGCCTGTCACCAAAAATTATCACTATCCCATAATAAATTACCAAACAAAATTTGGCCACGCAACCAAAATTAGATCGCGAGTTATAAGCATTTTAAATTTTTTGACCCTCACCGTGGGGTGTCTCCTGTCACCAGAAATTAACAATGTCTCATAATAAATTACCAAACAAAATTTGGCCGAGCTACGAATGTTAGATTGCGAGTTATAAGCATTTTAAATTTTTTTACCCTCACGGTGGGGGGTCTACTGTCACCAACAATTAACACTGTCTCATAATAAATTACCAAACAAAATTTGGCCGTGCTATGAAATTTAGATCATAAGAAACATAAGTTTGAGACTTGATATCCTAATATCTGAAAAATACCATGTCAATGTGTGCCGAAGGATACCGTCCCGAAGTTTGCCGAACTGAAACAACATTAGCCGAAGTGTTAGGTTTTTTTCGTTACGGAAGTGTTAGGTTTTCTCATTACGGAATTTCTCAATTCGGTCGCTGCGCTCAAAGCCCGCGATAAAAGCTATGCAATAGCTTAAAAAAATTGCTCTAGTTATGCCTATGGTGTACACTTGTTTAAATGTTTATTAATTTAATTGTAATTTTGTGGTTTTATGTAAATACTGTGAATTAGAGTTTGTCTTTATTTTCAATTTGTTTTACATGAATATATTTTGCAGCTTTCTGTTTCTAAGTTCATTTTTATTTTTATTTTTTATTATTTTTTTCAGTCTTGTAAAAACTTTCCTTTTGATTGATAGTAAAGTTGGCTTTCATGATTGGGATGATGCATCACTACAAATGCTTGCAGATATTAAAGTGCCTTTTGCTGTAAGCTCCTATGTTATTTCTCATAAACTTTAATATATGTATATGTGTGTGTATAACATTTTGCTGTCAAAAGTAAATTTTGAATCTCAATTCTAAAAACTATTTGCAAACACCTTATTTTGACTGTATACTTGACATTTGCTTTTAATATATTAATAATTTCTAAAAATTATCTAAAGTTTCATTACTTTAGTTTATTATTTAATTATTTTAATATTTTACTATATTGTAAGCATTCATTGTAATTTCAATTGTATTATCAATTACATTCAAATTACTGTTTAAAAAAATGCAAACAAAGCAATGACCAGAAATCTGCAAAATGTAAAAATCCACACTACCTTTGGTTCCAAGCTGTGCAGATTTGAGGGTCTACTGTATATATAAATACCCTGATATCCCATTAATCTGCCCCTCCCAATCAAATCCCCCCCCCCCCACACACACTCACACACTTTTGTAAACAAATTTGAAAATTTCAAAACATTTCCTGAGAAAGTGTCCCCTAACCTCCCAAAAAATTCCACCTAACATATCAATTCTAAACATAATATCCCCAATGCGGGGTGGTTGTGCTCTGAGTTTACAGAAAAAATAAGCATTTAATTCAGAAAATTAAAAAAAAATCAGACATCAGTTTAAAACATTTAGGCATTAAAAAATTTTGAAATTTTCAGGTATATTGGTTTTTGAAAAAAATCAATTTTGTCAATCATTTGCAGAAAAAAGACACAAGTTTTATTATAGAATCATGAAGAAATATTAATTTTGTTGAAGGATCAGTGAAAAAAAAAAATGTAACTTGCATCAAAAGATTGCTGAAAACATGCAAATTACTATCAAAAGATCACTAAAAACTTGAATTATGTCAAAGAATCGCAAAAAAAAGCAAACTATCTTAAAGGATCACAGAAAAAAATGCAGAACGAATTGTGAGGAAAAGAAAAAAAAGAGGGAAAATTTGTCAAAGGATCATGGAAAAAACGCAAATTTTGTCAAAAGGTTTGTGAAAAAACATTAATTGCTTCAAAGAATTGCTAGAGAAAAAAAGAATTGTAAAAAAATCATGAAAAAAATGCAAAGTTTGTCGAATATTGCAAAAAAAACTGCAATTTTTGTCAACTATCTAAAAAGATGCAAATTTCGTGAAAAAATTACAGAATAATCCTGTAAACGCCTCTTCTGATTATTTTACAATTTTTCGTCACATCTTGGGGGGAGGGGATT
This sequence comes from Maratus speculifer, assembly GCA_964019185.1. Lineage (NCBI taxonomy): Eukaryota > Metazoa > Arthropoda > Arachnida > Araneae > Salticidae > Maratus > Maratus speculifer. The sequence goes on from OZ025293.1 coordinate 284,020,955, forward strand.
AACAGGATTTTATGGTATAAAAATAGGCACATAGGAAGAAAATTAAAAGAGAAAAAGGAATTTGTTGAAATCCAATTTTGTTTAATATCTTCGTGTGTATTTAACTATCAAATTTAATATATTTCTTTTTACTTAACTTGTTTGATAAATGTGATGCTTCAAATTTAATGACTTCTCAGAATTTGCAGTGATGGTGCTTTTTTTCTAACTAAAAAATTTTCTCCTTTCACTGTGAATAAAATCAATGAATGTCTATAAGAAAATGTTTAATGTATATTTCTTGTTTATATGTATAATCATATCAGTACAAAAAACCCTGAACGGGTTAAAAGCTTGTGACGCAGCACTTTATCTTATATCTCTAAGAATTTTAAATTTGGGACTTAAAATTAATGATATCAAAATTTATGTGACGCTATGCTATTAATTAATATACATATTAAAATTTATTCATTAAGGTTTTATCAATTACATCTTTCATAAATTCAAAATATGAATCTTAAAAGATATGATATCAAAATTTAAGTGACGCCTTGACGAGGCTTTAAACGATGTTTTAAAATTCCATTTATTTATTTATTGTCCAAATACATTTTCATATCTAAACAATACTTTTTATTTTCCAATACACTGTTAAATACATCACTTTCACTGAATATATATAATGCACTGAAATGTATTTATTTGAATAAATAGATTTATCTTTTGGGCTACGCTGTCCAAAATCAAAAATAACATTTAAATGAATAGTTTTTGCATCATTGTATCTATTTGCATCTATTTAACTTACTTTGGATACAATGACGCAAAAACTATTCATTTAAATGTTATTTTTGATTTTGGACAGCGTAGCCCAAAAGATAAATCTATTTATTCAAATAAATACATTTCAGTGCATTATATATATTCAGTGAAAGTGATGTATTTAACAGTGTATTGGAAAATAAAAAGTATTGTTTAGATATGAAAATGTATTTGGACAATAAATAAATAAATGGAATTTTAAAACATCGTTTAAAGCCTCGTCAAGGCGTCACTTAAATTTTGATATCATATCTTTTAAGATTCATATTTTGAATTTATGAAAGATGTAATTGATAAAACCTTAATGAATAAATTTTAATATGTATATTAATTAATAGCATTGCGTCACATAAATTTTGATATCATTAATTTTAAGTCCCAAATTTAAAATTCTTAGAGATATAAGATAAAGTGCTGCGTCACAAGCTTTTAACCCGTTCAGGGTTTTTTGTACTGATATCATTGCTTTTTTTAGGTTAATGATAAAAACAAAAAATTAAAGACTAATGCAAAAAATTCATATTCATGATTCATTCACCTTTAATTACCCTTCCCCCATCCGCTTAAAAAAAAAGATATTTCATATTTTATTAATGTGTGCTGTACTACTTGATTTTGTTAAAAACAACTCTGTAGTAAAATACGTTAGTAAAAGATAAGAAGGTAATGTACATTCAGCACCATACATCTCAGAAAGGGTTTTATAATCTATGCTGTATGTAATGTATCATTTCTCATTCTTGTTAACTATGTTTTTTCTTTACACATGTTGATACATATACTGCAGATGGATTAAAATGATCAGGGATACAATATTCAGAATGTGCTGGAAAGTATTTCATAATCTATGCTGCATGCATGATTCTTGTTAATTATGTTTCAACCTATGTATAAGTTGATAATATTGCAGATTGATTAAGACTATATGCGTTGCAATATTCAGAATATGCTGGAAATGTTTCATAATCTATGTTGCACACATGTTTTTCTTTCTTGTTAGTTATGATTTGTTCTTTATATAGATTGGTAAAATTACTGCAAATAGATTAAAATGATAGGTTTACAATATTGAACATGTATTGGAAAGTGTTTCATAATCTATACTAATTTTTCATTCTTCTTAGTTTATTTATGTTTTGCTGTTTGCATAGGGTGGGAAGATTGCTGTCCAAAGATGAAAATTATAGGTTTAAAGTATTCAGAATGAATTGGAAAGTATCTAAACATGCTGTATGCAAAAATTTTTATTGTCGTTAATTATGCTTTGTTTTTTGCACAGAATGGTAAAATTCTTGTACATGAATGACAATAAGTTTACAGTATTCAGAATGAGTAGGAAAATGCATCATAATCGATGCAGTATGCATGATTCTTTGTTTTTGTTAGGGAAAAATTACTGTATATGGATGAAAATAGTATTCAGAATATGTTGGAAGTTGCATCATATTCTATGTTGCACACATAACTTTTCGTTCTTGTTTTTTCTTTCTTTTTTTTTTCTTTACACATTGATAAAATTATTGCAGATGGATGAAGGCATTTAATTAAATCAGGCTTATATTAAAATTGACAATATATATTCTAAATTAATGTACCTGTCATTTGTACAAAAGAATGTCCCGATTGGTAATTGCCCCGGTGTAATTGATAATTACAATGTTCCCAGGGTAGTTACCGAGAATCAAAAATTTTTAATTAAGCAAACTTTAAATAATATTTTAATCAAAGCCTATATTTTATTGAATAGAAACATGGTGAATCATTAACCATGCTAAATTTGGTCACATCTATTGTAAACATTAAAAAGATATTTAGATGTTAGTGTTTTTTGATCAGGAATTACCCCGGTCCACCCTATAAGTTTCATACTTCAATTAGGAAAATGTTTAACTGACAAAGAAAGAAAATCAGGACTCTGTTATTTATTAAATATTTTCATTTCATATGAAACTTTCCATTCTTGGACGACTTAACTTACAAAATAAAACTAATATATTTTTATTGAACATTTCAGTCACTAAGCATAAAACATGCAAAGTAGATAAATTTAAACATTTCATGTTTTTGGATTTTTTTTTTTTTTTTTTTTTTTTTTTAACATAATTTTGTGAAAAAAGCAGACAGCTATTAAAAAATATTCCGTATTTGCTTAGGGTTTCTTGCAGTGCAATACATCAAAAGTCTTTTCTAGATTTTCAACATTGTATGTAATATTTTGACGACTTGAAAATTTTTTATTTTTTTCTCATAAATCATGTAAAATAACATTTATCCATTAAGAACCACATTTGATTTACTAAACAGCTATAAATACAAATTCCAATTGAAATCTACCCTAAACCCGAAAAATTTAAACCAGATTCAATTGGAATTTTCAGGTGGCATTTCAAAATATATTATTTTGTCACAGGTAAAAGGGTTCTAATTAGGTTTTTTTTTTCTTGTGGTTTTTTCAATTGGGTTAAGGATAGATTTCAATAGGAATTTTCAGGTTCTGGGTAGTGCATGTTGACAGAAATTAATTCGTCTTTCTTAAACAGATTAATGTTTACACTGATTTTTATTTCAGTTCAAATTGGGTTCTTGTCAATGTGTATCAGCAGAAATTATTTTTCCTTCTTCGGATCAAGTTAAGATTCCATAGATTTTTTTTTTTTTTTTTTTTTTTTGGGGGGGGGGGGGGTTGTTGGAGTGAGTTTAATTCAAATATAATTTTCAAGTTCTGGTCAGATTGCATTTCCGCAGAAAATATTTTGTTCTGTGCAGGGATTGGATTCAAAATAGACTTCAATTGAAATTTACAGCTTCTAGTCTGTCCGTATCAATGAAAATTACATTTTCTTTCTTGTTTCAGGATATGGTTGGATAGATTTTTTTTTAAGGTTCAAATCTGGTAATGGGTCAACTTGAAATGAAATTTTTAAGTTCTTGTTGAGTTACATTTCAATCTATAATATTTTGTCGCAAATAGATTGACTACTGGAGGGATTTTTTTTTTTTTTTTTTTTTAGTGTTTGGATTGTGTTTAGGATAGACTTCAATTGGAAATTTCCGGTTCTGGTCAATGTATGTCAAACGAAATTATTTTGTCTTTCTTGGACAAATTTATGTTTCCATTAATTTTTTTTTTTGGTTTAGATTGAGTTTCAGGTAAACTTATAGGTTTTTGTCGGTGCTTATTGGCAGAAATTATTTTTTCAATTTCGGATCAGGTTACAGTGTGATGGGATTTTTTTTTTTTTTTTGTTTCGATTTGGGTTCAATTCAAATAGAATTTTTAGGTTCTGGCCAGGTTGCGTTTACATGAAAAACATATTCTGTCATGAACAGATACTGGATTACAATTCCTATGTTTTTTTTTGGTGGGAGGGAGGGGGGGGGGGGAGTTTGTATCAGGTTTAAGATTTTATTAAAATTTCCATGATCTAGTCTGTACGTATTTACATAATTTCTTTTTCTAAAAATCTTGATATGGTTGGATAATTGTTTTTTTTTTTTTTTTCGGGTTTGAATCTCGATTCAGTTTGACTTGAATTGGAATTTTCAGGTTCTTGTCGAGTTGCATTTCAAGTACTAGTTTTCAATTCTGGTCAGTGGATGGGGACGGAAATTATTTTGTCTTTCTTGAACAGATTTATATTTCCTAATTTTTTTATTTTACTTTTTTTTGGGGAGGGGGGGGGGATTGGATTGGGTTTCAGGTTAAGAGTTCGGATTGGGTTTGAGATAGACTTCTATTGGAATTTCCATGATCTGGTCAGTACATATCGACATAAATTGTCTTTTTTTTTTTTTTTTCTAAAATCTTGATTTGATTGGATTTTTTTTGGGGGGGGGGAGGGGATTGAATCTGGTTTCGGATTGACTTCAAATGGAATTTTCAGGTTCTTGTTGAGTTGCATTTCAAGTAGTGGTGTACCGAGTAGTACTTTGGCCGAGTAGCCGAGTACCGAGTACTCGGCCACTGACTACTCGGCCGAGTACCGAGTAGTTGTATAATAAGAAAATAAAACACTGATGTGCGCAAAATGTGAGCTTAGGTGTACATATATATAAATATACTTGTGTACACATGTCTATACCTGTGTGTACATATAATATAACATACATATTAGTATAAATAAACTTATCAAATTTGAAATTTGTGCACCTTTTAAATACAAATTTTGACAGTTCAAAACTAATAAGAAAGGAGAATTGATACATGACAACTACAGTTATTAACTAATACTAAATATACTTCTTATAATAATAATAACTAAACATTCTTTAACCCTTCAATTTATTCCAACCATTGAAATCTGTCTATCAAAAATAAAAATGTTCATCGGTTACTGTAACAATTCATTGAATAATGCAAACATTTCATATTTATTTTGTAACTGTCTGTACCTTATTTTCTTTTGATTAAAAAAAAATGTATTGGCTTTGCAGTTTCTTTTCATTTTTCATGTGTACAGATTATATTATGTTATTTTAAATTTATTATTTTTTAAATATCTCAGTAAAAAACTAACCTTTTTCACTGAAAATATTAAATGTGTAAATTAAGAATGCCTTAAAAAGCAAGCTGTAAAATTGATGAATTTAGATGATCTAGAACTTGAAAATCCACCAAAGAAACAAAAAATAAATATGAGAATGCTAATGTCAACGAATCAAAAGAGAAAATGCAAGCAAAAAGTTCATCTATTTTCTGGCAATGTTTGAAGAAATTGTGAATGAACAAAAAGATTGTGGCACTAGTACTAGTTTAAAATCACCGCATGAAGAATTGGTACAAAAAGATATACAGGCTTTCTTAACAGAAGACATGTAAAACTGACACTCCATTTGCATGGTGAGGGGGGAAAAAACTTTTCTGTTTATGTGCAACTTTGCAAAAAACTCTTACATGCACCTTCAACAACTGTTTATTCTGAACGTAATAGAGGTCAGCCAAATTTATAGTAGTAAAAGAAATGCCCTGTCTACTAATAACATAGAACGTTTGGTGTTTTTGCACCATAATTTGAAATATATTAAATTTAATTATTAATTTTTTATTGCATTTATCGTATTTTCAGTTTTTTTAATCCAAAATAAGTCTTTCCTGTTTCCCTATATATAAAAAAGTATTTTTATTTGTATAAATGTGAAATTTCTTTAGGGATTTTGTTCTTAACTTTTTTTATATTTTGCAGACATATTGTTAAATACAGAGTAAATAGTTTTATGAATTACTACATATATTATACATTGATATTCAAATAACTTTTTTCAGATCAGTTATAAATTCATATGCTTAAAAAATGAAATTCTTACAACTACTCGGTATTGGCCGAGTACTCGGCCAAAATTTGGCCGAATACCGAGTACTCGGCAAATTGGCCGAGTAGGCCGAATACCGAGTATTTATCGAGTACTCGGTACGGCTCTAATTTCAAGTATATTATTTTGTCGCAGATAGATTGGGTTACAATTGAAAGTTTTTTTTTTTTTTTGGTGGGGGGGGGGGTAGTGTTTGAAATGGATTTAGGATAGATTTCAATTGAAATTCTTGTCAGTGTATGTGGACAGAAATTATTTGGTCTTTCTTGGACAGACTTGCGTTTCCATTGTTTTTTCCTTTTGGATTAGATTTCATGTTAACTTTCAGACTCTTGTCAGTGAGTATCGGCAGAAATAATTTTCTCTTTTTCGGATTAGGTTAAGGTTCGATAGAAATTTTTTTCAGGTTTCAATCAGGTTCAATTCAAATGGAATTTTCAAGTTGCGGTCAGGTTGTGCTTTAATGGAAAATATTTTGTACTGTATAGATACTGGGTTCCGGTTATATGGAATTTCCTTTTTCAGATTCAGATTAGGGTTTAAGATAGACTAATTGGAATTTCCAGATTTCTGATCCCGCGTATCTCTGGAAATTAATTTTTCTTTCCCGAATCGAGATATGGTTGGATAATTTTTTTTTTTTTTTTTGGGGGGGGGGGGGGAGTTGAATCTGGTTTCGGTTTGACTTCAAATGTAATTTTCAGGTTCTTGTTCAGTTGAATTTCAATGTATTTTATTTTGCAGCAGATAGATTGAGTTACTCTTGGAGGGATTTTTTTCTTTCTGGTTTTGGATTGTATAGGATAGATTTCAATAGGAATTTTTCGATTCTGGTCAGTGTATTTCAATGGAAATTATTTTGTCTTTCTTGGACAAATTTATCTTTCCATTAAATTTTTGTTGGTTTAGAATGGGTTATAGGGGTTCAGGATAACTTGTAGGTTCTTGTTGGCAAACTTGTATAAAACCAAAAACTTTCTGCAAATTAATTTAATGTTGGGTGTAATTCGCATTTTTTGTGCAATTCATGGTCATCATTCGTGTTTTTTTATGTGATTTATGAATGTAATTTGCATTTTACATGATTTATGGACGTAATTTGCTATTTTTATGCAATTCATAGACATAATTTGTGTTTTTTCAGCTTTCTGTCGACAAAATTTGTGTCTTTTGATCGATTTATTGACATTATTTGTGTTTTTATAGGATTTATGAATGTAATTCGCTTTCTTTACACAACTCTTGGACGTAATTCGCATTTTTTGCAATTTATGAATGTTATTAGTGTTTTTTTGCACGATTCATGGAAGTGATTCGCATTTTTTGAGTGATTTATGAACATAATTCACATTTTTATGCAATTCATGGATGTAATTTGCATTTTTTGAGCGAATCATGAATGTAATTCGCGTTTTTTATGCAAATTATGGATGCAAAACGCTATTCCCTATTTTTATGTGATTTATAGACGTAATTTGCATTTTAGCTTTCTGCTGCCAAAATTCGTATTTTTTGAGTGATTTATGAACATAATTCCCATTTTACTACACAATTCATAGACGTAATTTGCATTTTTCATACAATTTATGAACGTAATTCTCACTTTTTTACACAATTCATGGACGTAATTCACGTTTTGAGCGATTTGTGGACCCAATTCGCATTTTTTATGCGATTCATGGACATAATTTGCGATTTTTATGCGATTAATGAATGTAATTTACATTTTACATGATTTATGGATGTAATTTGCTATATTTATGTGATTTGTAGACATAATTCGCATTTTTTGAGCTTTCTGTCGACGAAATTTGCGTTTTTTGATCGATTTATTGACGTTATTTGTGTTTTTATAGGATTTATGAATGTAATTTGCTTTTTTAACCAATTCTTCTACGTTTTTTTGCACGATTCATGGAAGTGATTCGCATGTTTTGAGTGATTTATGAACGTAATTTGCGTTTCAGCTTTCTGCTGCCAAAATTCGTGTTTTTTGAGCAATTTATGAACATAATTCCCGTTTTACTACACGATTCATAGACATAATTTGTGTTTTTCATACAATTTCTGAACGTAATTCTCACTTTTTTAAACAATTCATGGACGTAATTCACATTTTGAGCGATTTGTGGACCCAACTCACGTTTTTTATGTAATTCGCTTTTTTGAGCAATTCATGGACATAATTCGCGATTTTTATGCCATTAATGAATGTAATTTACATTTTACATGATCTATGGACGTAATTTGCTATATTTATGAGATTCATAGATATAATTTGCATTTTTTGAGCTTTCTATTGACGAAATTTGCGTTTTTTGATCGGTTTATTGACGTTACTTGTGTTTTTATAGGATTTATGAATGTAATTCGCTTTTTTTACCAATTCTTGGACGTAATTTGCATTTTTTGCAATTTATGAACGTTATTCGTGTTATTTTGCACAATTCATGGAAGTGATTCGCATTTTTTGAGTGATTCATGAACGTAATTCACATTTTTTATGTAATTCATGAATGCAAAACACTATTCGCTATTTTTATGCGATTTATAGACGTAATTTGCGTTACAGCTTTCTGCTGCCAAAATTCGTGTTTTTTGAGCGATTTAGAACATAATTCTCGTTTTACTACACGATTCATAGACATAATTTGTGTTTTTCATACAATTTCTGAACGTAATTCTCACTTTTTTAAACAATTCATGGACGTAATTCACGTTTTGAGCGATTTGTGGACCCAACTCACGTTTTTTATGTAATTCGCTTTTTTGAGCAATTCATGGACGTAATTCGCGATTTTTATGCCATTAATGAATGTAATTTACATTTTACATGATTTATGGACGTAATTTGCTATATTTATGAGATTCATAGATATAATTTGCATTTTTTGAGCTTTCTATTGACGAAATTTGCGTTTTTTGATCGGTTTATTGACGTTACTTGTGTTTTTATAGGATTTATGAATGTAATTCGCTTTTTTTACCAATTCTTGGACGTAATTTGCATTTTTTGCAATTTATGAACGTTATTCGTGTTATTTTGCACAATTCATGGAAGTGATTCGCATTTTTTGAATATTCATGAACGTAATTCACATTTTTTTATGTAATTCATGAATGCAAAACACTATTCGCTATTTTTATGCGATTTATAGACGTAATTTGCGTTTCAGCTTTCTGCTGCCAAAATTCGTGTTTTTTGAGCGATTTAGAACATAATTCTCGTTTTACTACATGATTCATAGACATAATTTGTGTTTTTCATACAATTTCTGAACGTAATTCTCACTTTTTTAAACAATTCATGGACGTAATTCACGTTTTGAGCGATTTGTGGACCCAATTCGCATTTTTCATGCGATTCATGGACATAATTCGCGATTTTTATGCGATTAATGAATGTAATTTACATTTTACATGATTTATGGACGTAATTTGCTATATTTATGCAATTTGTAGACATAATTCGCATTTTTTTAGCTTTCTGTCAACAACATTTGCGTTTTTTGATCGATTTATTGATGCTATTTGTGTTTTTATAGGAGTTATGAATGTAATTCGCTTTTTTTTACCAATTGTTGGATGTAATTTGCATTTTTTGTAATTTATGAATGTTATTAGTGTTATTTTGCACGATTCATGGAAGTGATTTGCATTTTTTGAGTGATTTATGAACGTAATTTGCATTTCAGCTTTCTGCTGCCAAAATTTGAGTTTTTTGAGCAATTTATGAACATAATTCTCGTTTTACTACACGATTCATAGACATAATTTGCATTTTTCATACAATTTATGAACGTAATTCTCACTTTTTTACACAATTCATGGACGTAATTCACATTTTGAGCGATTTGTGGACGTAATTCGCATTTTTTATGCAATTCGCTTTTTTTGAGCGATTCATGGACATAATTCGTGATTTTTATGCGATTAATGAATGTAATTTACATTTTACATGATTTATGGATATAATTTGTTATATTTATGCGATTCGTAGACATATTTTGCATTTTTTGAGCTTTTTGTCGAAGACGAATTGACGAAACTGGCGGGCCACAGGTTGTGCATCCCTATTTTAGAAGTTTTTTAAATTTTCAAATTTGAGAGTTTTTTAATGTGACAGTTATATTCTTAATTCATTCAATAGATAATGATGTTATATGCAAGCAAAAAAAAAAAAAAAAAAAATTAAGCCATTCCATCAAACAGTTTTTTTTTTTAATCTTGGTGTTAGTCGTCAAAAATAAAGTTTGGAGAAAACGCGACTTAAAGTTGAAATTATATGGGTGCGACTATGAATGTGTTAATACATAAAAGCTTATAACTCCGTTAAAAATGCAAATATTTTTATGCGGTTTTTTGCATTGAGTTAAGAATTAATTGAATAATCAAACTAGATCATAAAAAAATAGATTTTTTGAAAAGTTTTCAACCCCTGAGCCTCCTTAAACTCAAAAAGCATCGGTGTGACAAGAAATTATCATTTTTTTAGCATAATGCGTCTCAGAAAAGTGATTTATTTCAAATAACGAATTTTTACTTAACTAATCCATGTAATATGCACTTTCACAATTTTAAGTAGAATTTTCGCCAGATAATTGAATTGCTTTATTAAATGAAATCTGATTAAAAAAAAGCGGCGGATTCTAAAATGTGCCAAAACATTTAAATATTAAGTTTGGTTTTGATTCATATAAGTGACAATTATAGTGATCTTTCTTAGCTCTGGGAGGGGTTTTAACCCCAAAACCACCCCCTTGGCTGCGCCACTGACAACAAAATTTTATGTTGGTGCAAGGAGTAATTTTATAAATTATAGTAACATTGTATGATATATCTTGAAATTGACGATACGAAATTTTTTTTTTTTTTTGACATAAATCATGTAAAATAATATTCATCAATCAAGATCCACCTCTGACTTATTAATCACTTATAAATAAAATAAACAACTCACAAAGCGTCACAAAAATTTATGAAATTAAGTAGTGTGACATTATTCAAATTTACTTAATTAAGAGGAAACAAGTTAATGAAATGTTGTATAAATATTAATTGAAAACTCTATAGATTACTAGGTACTATTAGGTTATTCCATCGATCAAAAAATTATCGCCTAACAATAAGATTAAATTCCAATTATGGATGATCTTGAGTGTCACATTCAATGACATTAAATACGATGTGTATTTAAAATGTCATTAAGTGACTTTTATTTCGACTTTTTATTAATATTTTACTAATTATTTGTTTTTTCGTTATTTGAAATAAAAAATATGTCATGTATAATTTGGCTATTAGTTTGGTGATTGTATAATTTGGCGAAATTGGTCGACGGGATAACAGAGTAGTACCGATTACTAAAATATTTCATAATAGAAATAATTTATGTAACTGAAAATGTTTTATCCAACATTTCACTTAAGTTTAAAACAAGCAATATATAGAAATTGTAAATTCCCTCCCTCAAGTGTGTGTAACTTGGGACCAGACATTGTTCAAAATATAATGCGCTCATCTTTTGTTTACATTTTTAAAAAGAGTAATTTGATTGTAATAATGGAGAAGAAATCATAATGAATGCTTATAATAGAGTATAATACAGTCAACTCTGTGAAATCCACAAAATGCATTATCTGCAAAATATGCTAAAATGTAAACATTGAAAAGTGTTTTAACATTTAAACTCAAAGATAAAGATATGCAATACTTTTTATTTTCATGAAATGACAAATTTTTTAATGAAATAAACTGGGGATTTAAGAAAATTCATGTATTTTGCACCCTGTATTTTTTAATAACATTACTTTAAGCAAGTCAGTATGTTTCAGTTGATTGGGTATGATTAATGCACACCTATTCTTTGCTCAAGCAGCAAAAAAATTTTAAAAATAAATAATTTTATCTCTTTTTTTTTTTTTAATCAAACAAAACTGATACATATCTCCTTCAGTAAATATTCTTGAACAGGACAATTTTATGTTGGCGCAAGGAGTAATGAGAAAAAAAATTATTGAAAACAAACCAAAAAAAGTACAGTACAGGATTTTTACCTGGCATTCTCGTAAAATTTTGAATATACCCTATCTCCCCTCTTTTAGCCTTTTTCATTCAGGTAGAATTTATTTATTTAGAATAGAATTGATAAAGAAAATGCAAAAAGTGAAAAACATTGAACAGACATGATAGAATCATTAAGTAATTTTCATGGTTTTAATAATCCACATGGCCGTTTCTTGTTATGCGAATTCAGTGTTTCAATGTCTTAATATACAATGAATAAAGTCTGCAATAAGGTTAAATGGAGAATCTTGCAATGGATTTTTGCCGCCGTTTTTTCAAATTTACTTAATTAAGAGGAATCGAGTTAATGAAATGTTGTATAAATTTTACTTGTTAACTCTATAGGTTACTAGGTACTACTAGGTTATCCCATCGACCAAAAAATTATCGCCAAACTATAAGATTAAATGCCAATAATGGATGATCGTGAATGTCACATTCAATGCCATTAAATACGATTTGTGTGTTTAAAATGTCATTAAGTGATTTTTATTTCGACTTTTTATTAATATTTTACTAATTACTTATTTTTTCGTTATTTGAAATAAAAAATATGTCATGTATAATTTGGCTATTAGTTTGGTGATTGTATAATTTGGCGAAATTGGTCGACAGGATAACAGAGCAGTACCGATTACTAAAATATTTCATAATAGAAATAATTTATGTAACTGAAAATGTTTTATCCAACATTTCACTTAAGTTTAAAACAAGCAATATATAGAAATTGTAAATTCCCTCAAGTGTGTGTAACTTGGGACCAGACATTGTTCAAAATATAATCTGCTCATCTTTTGTTTACATTTTTAAAAAGAGTAATTTGATTGTAATAATGGAGAAGAAATCATAATGAATGCTTATAATAGAGTATAATACAGTCAACTCTGTGAAATCCACAAAATGCATTATCTGCAAAATATGCTAAAATATGAACATTGAAAAGTGTTTTAACATTTAAACTCAAAGATAAAGATATGAAATACATTTTCATGAAATGATAAATTTTTTAATGAAATAAACTGGGGATTTAAGAAAATTCACGTATTTTGCACCCTGTATTTAAAAACAATACTTTAAGCAAATCAGTAAGTTTCAGTTGATTGGGTGCAAACCTATTCTTTGCTCAAGTAGCAAAAAAATTTTAAAAATAAATAATCTAAATATTTTTTTGCAGGATTTTTACCTGGCATTCTCGTAAAATTTTAAATATACCCTGCCTCCTCAGTCTAATCCATAAGTTTTAATACATTCTATATTAAAAATCCATTGCAAGATTCTCGGGTTAACTTTATTCATTGTATATTAAGACATTGCAAGATTGAATTGGCATAACAAGAAACAGCCATGTGGATTATTAAAACCATGAAAATTACTTAATGATTCTATCATGTCTGTTCGATGTTTTTCAATTTGTGCATTTTCTTTATCAAATTCAATTGTACATAAATAAATCCTACCTGAATTGCTAACACCAATATCCAGCCGCCGCCGCGTTGTTGTTGTTGTTGTTGTTGTATTGACCAAAATATTGGCCCGGTGAGCAGCTTTACATTTCTATATAGCTGTCTTACTCCGCTAAGCTACTTAAAAATACCAAAGTCCCTAAAATCAATTAAAACCATACAGATATCTATACAGAAACTCGCAAAATTAACTCCTTCCAACACCACAAGTAAAAAACCGCCGCCGCGTTCGGATTCAAAACAAAACTAGACAAGTGGCGCCCCTAGGCGTATGAATACATGACTTTCCAACAACAAATAATTTAAAATAATTTTTGTTTGAAAACTTAAAAAAAAAATCATAAGTCGAAAGTATATTGAATATGTATAATTAAAAAATATTTTCCTATTTTATAAAAGGATTCAAAATATTTTTTCCACAAAATGCAAAAATATCCAATGTAAGAAACGTAATATTTTCTTCTTACGAAAAATAAAGGCAATATAAATAGAAATTTGATTTAGTATATATTTATTGAATGTTTTAAAGCACATGATAAGATGTTTTTGTAGTTTAAAAAACATTTATTGCTTCGATTTGGGTGGTTTAACTGTGACCATAAGTACATAACGTTTTTCACTCCCTCTTCGTCTGCTAACCCATAGAATAACATGTAATCCGCGAGCTAATATAGTCCAATTTTCCAAGACCAATATATAACAAACAAGAGTTTTCCTAGAAACAAGGCAAGTCTTATTACCTCTATCTTAAAGAGATTCATATTATATATAAGTTTTAATAAAATCTCCCAGCCGGTTTTCTAGATCTCATTATCAGGAACAAACACCATCGTTTTCAGTTTAAAAATGGTTATCGAGATCTAAAAATATACGGCACGTAGAAATGTAAAAATTATAGGATAGGATTAGACTGGGAATATAAGACTATATTAAAAAAATTGGACCATTCTGACCAATATTTGCTGAGTTATTAGAAGGCGGCTTTTCCGATTTCCTTTGAAGTTGAGTTAGCTGTATATATGAAGTTCCGCATCTACCCTTATGACGATGGTAGGTTTTGACGATGGTAGGTTTAAAGCTGCGTCACTTGAAGGCTGCCGCCTTCTATGATACAATGTGTGTGAAATGATTGATTGTTACAGTAATACTTTATATGCTTAAAAATAATTATAATAACATCTATAACTCAGAATTATATACATGCTATGTTTTAAATAATAGTGTTCATTTTTTTTTTTTTTTTTTTTTTTTTTTTTTTTTTTTTTTTTTTCAGATTGTTCTCACAAAAATTGATGCTGTTGCAGACAGCCAGTGTTTGAAAACTTTGTTACACTTGCGAAATATCTTAAATGAGTTTCAACTTAATACCTGCTTTCCTCAAATATTTCTTTTAAGGTTTGTAAGTTTTGCTTTAAAAAATTTGTATATAGCAAAGACTTTTTATAAAGAATGGTCCTATTATTTGTAATATTTTAATCAAAACAGAAGATTTTAGTCCATTGTTAGTTCTAGATAATGTAAGTTAACTCAAGGATATCACCATATTAAGTAAAAATTCTTCTTTAACTTTATCATTGTTGTGTATGTTTTGCTGCACCTGATGAAGATGGCAATCAATTATGCTCCCTTAAAATTATAGTTGTGTATCTCATATTATTTTAGAATTGAAAGATTTTTTATTTGATATGCATTTTTATTACATTTATTTAGGCCATTAGAATTCCATAATTAATTTCTACACAAAATAATTTTTATACTGTTTATCATATTATTTTGATAATATCTAGTAGTTCTCAAATTTCTTGCTCAGCAGCATAGAACTTTCTCACACATTCTCTGACTCATTTTGAAATGTAACATAATACTGGCAGATCTGACTATTAAGGCTCCTGAGCAAAGACATTCACTATTAGTATGGGGAAGCCATTTTTCTAATAACTCTTTCGCATTTTGACATTTTTAATTTTTTTTTTTTTTTTTTTTTTTTTTTTTTTTTTTGCATTGGATAGCTGAGGTCAAGATTGCTCTTTGATTACTTTTTTGATTTTGATTGCAGATACTTTTTATAGTTACTTTCACTTTCAGAACCGGTTCAGAAAATGAAAGTAACTTTATAAAAAATAGTTGCAACCAAAATTCAAAAAGTAATCAAAGAGCGATCTTGAAAGGGACCTCAGCTCTCAGCAGTCCAAAAAAAATTAATGTCAAAATGCAAAAGAGTTATTAGAAAAATGCCTCCTCATAGGATTAGCATTAGCTCGCAAGTGTCTTTTCAGGCAGGGACAGGAGCTTTAAGGCAATTTGGAATCAAAACAAGTTTCCCTTAATTTGATAAATAAATTACTTATCAACTTATTAACGATTATGGTCATCTGATAACCAGTTTTTCTACTGTTCCATAGTGTCATGCGTGGAAACTCAGTTCAAAATGACCTCTTTTATATTTTCTGAAAGATCTTTTGTGCTTACCAAAAAATGTAATGTGACTTTAAATTACATAGATTCTGAATAACAACTGCTGCAAATTTCATGCATTTTTGAACAAAAATTAATTTTAAAAAATGTGTTGAAAGTAGTCCATTTGGATTTTAGAACAGACTTAATTTTGAACGAACTTATTTTAAAAGAAAAAATATGTATTACAAATTTGCTGATTATTTATCTACTCTTCTTTTTCTGCATATCTAAAACAGACAGAATATAAAATACATAAGACCTTTTAATGAATAAAAATTTTGAAGTAATTTATTATTTATTATATTAAATTTGTTTTTAATTTAATTAAAGTTGTTTTGAAAAACAGCATTTTTGAAGGGAGAAAGTTTCTAAAGAGATTTTTTCTTCGGAAGAATTGAAAAAGTGTTTGCAAACGACTATATTCAGATTTTTATAATAGTTCATTCTAATGGTTTGTCCTCCTTTTTTTTTAACTGTGTTTACTATTCTGGAAAGAAAATGCCTACAACTTTCTTTATGTAAATTTTGTAACATGTTAACTTGAACATGACAAATATAAATTGTATAGCTGCATCAGATTCCACAACTTTTTGAGGAGCCACCTCTTCATTTAAGCTAGTTTTCCACAGGAAATTGACTTAATGCTCAGTGAGATAATGATTTACAGTATTATATTATTTTTATCACAATTATTTAATTGATAAATAAATCATAATAGTTGTAAATTTCTAAGTGGGTGAAAAAAATCTGAATTTGAACCACGTCATCCCTGATTCAAATCCTGGCCTGGAGTTTTTTCATTCACTTAGAAATTTACAACTATTATGAATAACATCCCCATTTTTTAGTAACAGCTTATAAAAAAATTGCTCCTAGCACCCCTAATAACCCAAATGAAAGGTATGCATTCTGGAACTTCAATGAGAAAGTGATTAATAATAACAAATGGTGTAGTAATAATCAGACTTTTCTCTAACATTGGCAACATTTCTTTTCCTTTTTGTACCAAAAAGTTGGAATTAAAATTGGCTGAAAAGTTAATTTCTTGAATAATTATGGAATATAATAGCAGCTTTAGAAAAATGTGATATTTTTGTCACCAAAAGTAAGCATTCATGTAATGTTTTGTCTTTCAATTGCTTGAAAATGCTTTTTTGTTTAATTACTCATTTATTCCTGTTTCAAAAGAAATTACTACTTTTTTTTTTTACAAAATAAGCATAGATTTTAAATTACTAAACTAAATCTATGTTTAAACTATATGTAAAAAATTATATCCTGATTTTGGTTTAGCATTAAACTTAAAGTTTTAAGAATAAACCAAAACTAGAAACTTTTAAAAAATGAAAATTAAGTGATTATACTATATGTAATAAAAAATAACGTTATAATAAATGATAGAATCATTTATTTCATCAGGCTGGCATGTGTATAGTTTAGAAAACATTTTAAAATGGGGGTGACATGAATCCGTCAAACTGAGATTGTTATTTTAATAATTGAATGATATTTTATAAAGCTTAATGTAACTGTAAAAGACTAGCTTTGTGATTAATTTCTCAAATTAAAAATTAGGTATAAAAAATTCTGTAAGAAATTCCTGTAAAATAAAAATTTTAAGCATGTTTATTATTTTAGATTTTTCAACTAAATATAGCTGTAAAAAGAAATTTTACTGTGCAAAATCAATTTTTCTCAAAATTTCCATTTCACCAAAAAATGCAGGGGTTTTCACAACTTTATACTTTCCAAAAAATTTATGTTAGTATAAGAATGTGAGTCTAAAATAGTATAAGTTTATGACTTTAATTTTAGACACCAATGTATGCATGTTGAAAAATAAGTATTTTTTCATCTTTTACTCAGTGTGTTTCATCTGACATCTAATGCTGTCTATAGTTTTCATTCAAAATTAATAAATAATGTCAATTTATTTCCTAGTCTAATAGTCAAGGATAATGCTGTCTTTTTATTGTGACACTAAAATGCTCTTTTAATATGGAATTCAAAATCTTTTTTCATATTTTATGTAGTTTATCTGTTCAGCAGGTGCATGCATATTTTTTTAATGAAATATATGATATTTTTTAGGATGTTCTGAAATGTGGCATGAAACTATTTCATGATCATTGTTATTTTTCAATTCTTTAGTTTTATTTGGATTAAAACTGGTTTATTTTATTCCCTAGTGCAGTTTTGTTGTCTTTCAGATAATTTGAATTGTATGCTGCTTTTACAAGTAAACTCACTAATTAATCATTTCATAATTTTAAAATGTATTTCTCTAATAATGTAATTCATATTTGTTTCATTGAATTATTATTCTGTTTCACCTAATCAAATGAAAAATATTTACTAAAAATTTTGTCATATGGCTATAAAATTTATTTAAAAAATGAGATATATTCAATCAGATATCTAATGACAAACTCCAATTTTTTGTTATAGAAAATATTCAAAAACAGAGAAAACATGTCATTTATGTACAGTAGATCATTGTAATACAATTCTATATAATGCAATTCTGTATAAAATGTACTTTCCAGTTAAATTTGCAGTTAAAAGAAGTACCTGCATTTCACATTCAAAAAAGTTCTATGCTCTTTAGAGGACTGAATTTGATACATTATCTCATAATTTTCATCTTCATTCAAAGAATTTAAATGATAGAATTTCTGTTATTACATTTTTTATGAGTTTTATAACATCTTGAGACTGAAGCTAAACTAAGACTACAAATACACATTCATTGTTTTTCACATACAAAATTATGTCATAGATAATAGAGACTTTTTTCTGGAATTGATATTTTGGAGGACTGGAAATTTAGGTTCACAAATGCAAATCTAAAATTACAAAACCCCCTTAAAAAATCAATTTAAATATAAGTAACCTAAATTTGTTATAACAAATCTAAGAATCTGAACAAGTGAATGATCTATCTAAAAATTATCCCAATTTCTTTTATCGTAAAGGATTTAAGTTAAAATGTTGTGAAAATTACTCACTTTCTTGAAGGTGTTTTGCAAACACTGATGAAAATAACATTTATTTTATGGGGAAATAATTATCAATGATGCAATTTTTTGATTTTGTTTCAAAGCTAAAAACATTCAATTATATAGAAGTAAAGTAAAAATTCTAAATCAAACAGTTTAGTTTTTATGAGGGAAAAAAAAGATTCACATTTTTGTGTATTGCAGATCTGAATTAAAGAACAATTTAATACAAGCATATTTGAACGAAGTTTAAAAAATAAATTTAACAATGTGTGAAATGATCTATTTTATGCAAGAATTTATCATCTGCACAACTCCTGGTCCCAAAAAATGCAATTTAATGATACTGTACTATATTTTGATATCTTTGACTTATTTGGCCATATTTACAAGTTTAATGTTGTGTGAAATATTATTCATAAAATACAAAATTATATTGGTAACACACAATCTTGTGACTTTTAGGTTTGTGTTATAAAGATCTTCTACTTTAGTATGAATTTATATTGTCAAAATTTACATATTTTAAAACTTGAAAGCAATAATAATATTACACTAAACAAATTTTAAAATTCAAGTGCAGGGAAAACTACTGCAACTAATTTGGAATCCTTCATCTGCTATTGACCAAATGGAGAACTCTCATTGTACCACTGCTTTTTAGGAACACATTTAGTCTTCTATTAAATTATTTTTAAAGACAAATATATGTTAAACAAAAATTTCCATTGATACATTTCTATTTTAAAGTTTATTCTCTTCAGCTTTTAAATCTCACATTATAGAAAAATTCTAAATAAATTGTCATCAGTCTTTTGTTTCTTTCTTTTATTTTTTTATTTTTCTTTTTTTCATTAAAACTTTTATTTCAGTTTAACATGAATTATGTTATGCTTATTTTTGTTTTGCAGCTCACATACATTCGAAGGGATCCCATATTTTGTATCATTTATTGCTCACATTACTGGAAATCTAAATCCTGGAGTATCTTGATATATATATCACAAGTTATTTATTTTGTAATTTGAAATAAAAACAATTTTTATTGAAGAGTGCATTGTTTTTTCTATTTTTAATATTCATTTATACATTAATACTAAGTCATAGAAAAGGGTTGGACACATTTCAAAAATTCCTAACTCAAGAAATTTCTGAAGAAATGCAATAATTATTTTGAAAAGTTCTCATCAAATCTTTGAGATTTGTTAGATGTAACTATTTTGCAGCCATGGCCTTCAAATGATTCACAGAAGTGATGCACTGTGAAAGTATTGTAGTTGGGTCTAGGCTTTTACAATGTCTGTTTTAATAATGTGTGCTAGAAGGACATGCCATTCATGTTTAGATGATTTTATGAATTAGTTACATAGCTGCCAAGCATCATATCACTATTTTTTTTAAATATTCTTTGTCATATTCCATTTAATGGACATTTCGATTGTTATTTATTTATTCTGTGATTATACATTTAACTGTAATTTTGGGTTTGTAAGAATATAACCCTGAGTATTGTATAAATCTGGATCATGTGTCATTCAAAAACTTCTAATCTATTTAAAGAGAAGTTAAAGACTGTTTGACCAGTCTCCTTTTACTGTTAAAAATTAATTTGGTAATAAAACTTATAAACTTGCAAAAATGGCAAATTATTTTGTCAATTAAGATGATTAAAATAACTTTAATCTCAATATGAAAATCTTCAGACAGTGTGAGCCTGGGATTATAGAGGAGTATGTAATTTCACAGGAAATAAAAGTCGAATCCTAAATTGAACTAAAAGTTATTTTATTAAAGTAGCTTCTTCCTTCTGATTACTCTATATTAAATAGCATAGGGAATATTCAACATAATCTCATTTTTATGGCTGTTTTCTACATAAAAGCATATCCAATGCATAATTGTCCGATTTTTTAAATATATGTACTTAAGGCCCCACACTAGGAACAGAAAAAGACCCGGATAATAATGTAAAGTCTATGGAAGCGTTCTTTTCAAATATCTTGCTCAAATTTTAATATTTTTACATGATTTTTTTTTCTTTGTTTTTTGCATAGGATAGCTGAGGACGATCTACAACCAGCCTAGTTTTTACTTTTTCAATTTTGCTTATATATTTTTTATATTATGACAGTTTCAATTCCAGAACCGGTTTAAACCGGTTGTGAAAGTTAAAGTATTTTTTTTTTAAATCTGAAACCAAAACTGAACAAGTAAAAACTAGGCTGGTTGTGAATCGTCCTCAGCTATCTTGAGCAAAAAAAAATCACGTAAAAATATTAAAATTTGGGTGAAATATTTGAAAAGAACGCCCTCATAGACTTTACATTATCATCCGGGTCTTTTTCTGTGCCTAGTGTTGTGCCTTAAGTATATGTAGTAGCATATTCAGCACTTGATCTTATATCAAATAATTGATTCCTTCAAATAATGTTCTACATATTTGGAACATAAAAAGTTTATATTCAAGGTGTGGAGTAGCACAGTTGAGCATTCAGCCTTGAATATAATTTATCCAGTTGAAAAAAAAAAAAATATCTATCTCCTCATTATAGAAGAAACTTTGTTTATCTATATATAAGAATGTATTGCTAGAAATTGCATAGAAAAATCTAAGTTAATGAAAATAAATAAGTAAAATTCCCTGCATAGTATCATTAAAAAAAGTTATATAAAATAACATAATACAAATGTAAATGAAGTAAAATGTATTCATATTCTCAAAAATATTTATAAAATATATAGTTCTGTTTTATTTAACTTTAACTATGCTTCCTTACTATTTTAAAGAAAATAAGATGTAACAATTAAGATCATTTTTACCAATTATTTCTTATTCTTTTTCATAGTTTATTTTGGTATTATGCAGCATTTTTAAAAAAAGAAAGAAACAACAAAACAGTGATGCCAGTCCACATTTATTATTATTATTATTACTCAGATTCTTAGATGTCTACTACTTATGCTTTTTCTTTCAACCTAGAATACCCACCCTTGGAATCCCATTGCTACCACCCACATGTTAAATCAACATACACTCCTGAAAAGTTATTTCTACAGGAATATTCAAAAGAGTTGAGGGAAAATTTGAATATTATTGTATAAAAACTTCAAAATATTTTTAATAACATGTATAAGATGAGCACTTGTTACAACCTGCACATCAGAATGATGTGTATAGGATGAGCATTTACTACCACCTGTGCATGGTTTAAACTCCTTAAGTTTTAAAACACAAACCAACTCTTACCACAGTTGTGATATTGAAAACTTAAAAAAAATTATATGTTAAATTGACGTAGGAGTGGTAATCCAGGGTTAATAGTATGTTTCATATTTATTCAGCCATTAAATTTGCTATATATTACTTCTTGAAAAAAAGTGATAGTAGTCATAATTTTAATAAATGGTCAAGTGCAAGTATTACTCGGTCTCTGGAAGTTTTGCCTTGAGACCGAGAAAATGTATAATAAATGAAAATTATTAACTATATTATTTAAAAAATCATTGCTAAAAATATGAGATTTTGTAAAAAAAACTATACACCATAGGGTTGGGTATAGTTCTAACTTTGAATCACAATCATTTCTTTTAATTTTTAATGTGTATGTAAACAACACACACACTGATATAAATATGGTAGGCTTACTTGGTCCATTTTATATGTATCATGAGATCTAGTGATTTTAGGATTAAATAGCCAATAATTGTGTATTTGTCCAGAACTCACCACCAATATTAAAGTTGTTCTGAAAAAAAAAAAAAAAAGAGAGAGAGAGAGAGAGAAAATGCCCCATTTAACTGCAGGAAATTTTCACATATTCACAAACTCATTTTTAAACTGAAAAACATAAAATTAGTAGACAGTTGTAATTTTAGAATAGAATAATCTTTTCAATTTTACTATAAATGTGTGTTGCATCATTGCATGCAAAAATTTTGTGGTATATGCGACTCGTATCTGACAATGGAATTTCTTTGGCTTTGCATTTGGGAAAAATTAATTTAAAAAAAGAATTATGACATGATTGTTTGAAATATACTATATTGTATTTCTCAAAGTATAGAAAACACTGTTCATTTTCATGTTTTCTGAATAAGAACACTTGTCAAATCCATGCATCTAAGATTAAATTTGATTTTGCGAGTGTGGGAGAAAGTAACACAGTTGAACCTGGTTAAGACACTCACGGTTGATATGTGATCCTGCTGAATGCATAGATTTTTTTTCACATCTCTTGAATGTCACCCATAAGGCTAATGCAAAAATATGTTTAATATGTGAATGGTTATTATGTGATCACACTTAATACGAAAAAATTTTCGGTCTTTTCAGGAAAAATCACATTTAAGATGCAAATTCATTGATAAAAATGCTCTCTTTTCGTGTGTTGCCAATTAAGATTTTTTTTTCTTGAAATAAATAACACTGTTTCCTGAATAGTATTATTTATTATAAGAAAGAAATTAAGGCAAAAATTACTAATCGGAAATAGTGGTAGACATTTGAATAAAACAAATACCTGAAAAACTAGCAAAATGTTCTTTGATCCTACCTCTTAACATTTTTTTTTATATTGCTTTGTATACTGTTTTACTGTTGTAGAATGACACAGATGAATTCAGGTTACTCAGTCATAAACATTACTATAACTAGCGATGATCGTATTTGTTATTAGTCATGTTTTAAATGTGTGTTATATGACTACTATGTTTTATATGCATTTTATAGGCAAACAAGAAATGAAACTCATTAACTTCTACATAGAAGCTCAGACAGCTTCAATCCGGCTTAGCATGTATTTTCAGACAGATGCTGTCACAGCCCCTCTATAAAGGTTAAACAAATACAACGGCTGGAATGTTCCTTTGTTTTCTTTACTTTTTTGCTATGCTAACAATGATTTTTACACAAAACTAATAAGGTTATTTTTCTATTTTAAAAAGAAGCAGATTTTAATGGTATTCATTATTTTACAAGTACTAAATAGGTTATGCTTCAAAGATTTAGTCTATTTCTGTTGAAAAATTAGTATAGCAAGAAAATGATTTTTTAATCATTTGGAAAATGTTTGTTGTTCTCAATCGAGAATAGACATACCTGAATCCTTGTGAATCTTAATCTTGTGATGTCTGTATTTTTGTAATACTTCTGTTGCCACAATGACAAAAAAGTATTAAAAACTACAAAAAAAAATTCAGATACAGCTTTCAAACAAATTGCATTTAAAAGTACATTTTTATCCTATATGATGTTGTAAAAATTGAAAATGTGTTATGTTTAAAAGCTTAAAAATTTGCAATACCGAAAATTATAAAACTGAAATTTCATTTCAAATTTGAAAGTGTATCCGTTTGAATAAGGGCGTATGCATTACGCATGGATATGTTTTTCCTTTATAATATAGATAGGGTAGATATAACTATATAAGAAACTGAATGAATTCAGAAAGGAAAAAACACTATTACCTTTTTATTTTGTTTTTAAAAATTAATAAATTCTTTAGGAGGAAAATATATAAGTGATAATTTCTTCGAGATTTTTCATCTTTATTTAACTTTAACTATAAAATAAATATGTTTTCAAAAAGTGAGGAAAATATACATTTTTTTAATAGAATTTATTTAAAGGTCTTAAATTTTAGAATTAAAAAAATCCTTTTCCAAATGGCCGTTGTAATTTGTTAAATTACATTTTTGGGGGGGGGGGGGGTTCGAACCCAATCGCGGCCGTCGGCCTAACCGTTCGAAGTTTTCATGGTTTTCTTCGAACCTTGCGTAAATACGGGTTAGGTTCCCTTAGAAAGACCCCCACGAAGGGCACTCCCTCCTGAGCCTATATCCCTAGCGTAGATAATCGGCCGACAAAAATAAACCAAACCATTTTTTTTTTTTTTTGCAATGCATTAATTGACAATCAGCCCTACTTGTATCCATATTTATTTTCAGTTATTATTTCGGGCCGTCCTACAAGAAAAATCAATGAGTAAAGTTGAATATAAATAAATTTAAATGTATGTAAAAGACACAAATTTAGACTGCAAACATATAAATAAAAGCTCCAAAGTACTAGATGCATAAATAAGCCCAGTTTCTCCCACATTATACAAATTGCATTTGATATGCGATTCCCCATAACATGATATTTTTGTCTACTTCCTTGAAACACGTCTTAACCAGGTTTGGTTATAGTTTGGATAACTCACAAAGACTAATTTAAATTAATGTATAGTGAGATTTTTAAAAGGCATTGTAAGTTTTCTTGCCTATTTAAAATATTAGTTAATTAAAAATAACTTTGCCTTTTTATCAATCTTTAATTCCTATAATTATGTGTCCTTTCCTATATTTTTGTGAGAAATTTAATTATGCCAAAATAAAAGCAGTAATCAGGAAATTGATGGTTAAATCCAAAACTTCTAATCCATCTTTTCAAGAATTAAAAATCTGTGTGTAACGAACCTCTGTGCCATGATCCAAATAGATTTTCACTGTTTAGGGAAACAAGATGGACCTATTAAAAGCCTGCATTTATGCAAACAGCGAAAAGTTTGCAAAAAATGCAGGCTTCTGATTGGTCAATCTCGCTTTTCTAAACAGCAAATATGTATGTATATAATTGAATCCCAACGTCCTCCATAGCCTTTTAAAGATTGGATGCAGTGCCGTGCGAAAGGGCGAAGGGCGGTCGTCCCGAGCGCTGAAATTTAGGGGGCGCCAAATTTATACTACCTATGTCAATTTTGGCTTGTTACAAAAAAAAGTTGGTGGAGGGTGCTCCAAATTTTTAATTTGCCTCGGGTGCAATTTTCTCTTCGCACGTCTCTGGATAGCGTTATCGCTCTATCCGTTGGCGTTAAATGACAAGAATCAACTAGTCAGCGTGCTTCATTGTTTGTTTATATGCAGATGATTTTTAGGGTTTTGTGATTTAACGTCTGGTATGTCAACACCTAGGCCGATTTTTGAACGGTTAAGATCGACTTGAAGCCGCCATAAGATCCAAGTATCGGTGTCTGGGAAAGTTTGTCACACTCCGTAATAGGTAACTCTGATAGATAAAGGTAGTTTGTTATTACTTAACCAATAGAGCAGTTGCAATCAACTGATTTACTTTTCATCCGCCAATCAAATCTTGCCGGTTGACTTCCAGCCACACCTATAATCGTCTAAGCTACCAATCACAGTTGCCGTTCAACGACTGTTTGACCTCCAACGGTTGATAAGTGACGTCATATGAAACTGCCCTATTAAAATCCACAAAAACAAAACGTCCAGCAAAACGTCTTTCTCGGTCTATCTGGATCTTGGTGGTTGCAAATGTAAGGCACCAATCGAAACTGATCTACTGAGATAGGAGATTTCCCGAGATTTCCTTTCTATAATCCTCTTATCTTCAATCTTTTGGTGGTCTAGATCCTCCATGGGGCCTGATCACTTATAAAACATTTTTCAGTATCTTGCTTTGATTGGCAACACAACATCGAGTGAAGAGCCGGTCAGCTCAACTCGTTGTATTTGGTATTTTTATTTGTAAAAAGTTCGGGTTTGGGTTTTGTATGTTCTTGTATGAAAGTTAACGATAAGTGACAGAACTAGTGTTTTTCTGTTTCTCTTAAACTTAACACTTTTGCTTCTACCATTGCTGTTTTATTTAGATGTTATCGGAGTAAATAATGCCTCCTAATGTAAAAGTTTGCATCAATGGATTTGTGTTATCGACTTTATTATTTGACTGTACAAATAATACCAGTGATCAAGTACGTGTATTTTTATTTCTCCGTATTATTTTGCGTCAAGTGATTTTTGCGACTACATTCAAACTTTTCGAATTTGTAGTTTTTCACATGTGACAATATAAGATTTTATTCAGTTTTCTGATTTGAAACCGAAAGTAAGCAATTAACATAGACTTAATTCTTACTATGAAATTTAGGCTTTAAAAATATATAATGCCGTTGAAAATATATATAATTGAGAAAGTAAGCAAGTGATTTAGATTGACTTTTAATTGTAAAATTTCAGCATAAAGTAATGAATTTCATAGAAGTCCGATCACTGGGGAGAAAGCTAAAATTTATTTAGTCTATTAACCTATGTAATTAAGCATAAAAATGATATATTTCTACATATTTGTTTGTAAAATGTATCCTTTTAGATTATTTTTCTTTTAATAGATATGCCAGAAGTTACATTTAATATTATATTCATTGTTCTCGAGCTTTTGAGC
Source organism: Maratus speculifer (assembly GCA_964019185.1). NCBI lineage: Eukaryota > Metazoa > Arthropoda > Arachnida > Araneae > Salticidae > Maratus > Maratus speculifer. Next base: position 284,048,281 of record OZ025293.1, read on the forward strand.
TGGACTGACTTCAGAAAATCGTAAGTTCAGGGGAGAATCCTGATCACTGATAATTTTGAGGTGGATAATGTGCAGAATACTTCATTAAGACTTGATTTGTTTGAGAGATATATCATTCATAGCAGTTCTGAAAAATGTCTTGCACAGAGAATTCTGTTTGCTAAAGCTGTTGTTGCTGCCCAGTAATTATTGTTGTCCATCTTGTTAGAATTTTACCATGCTTCAATTAAGAGAGTAATTTTGCAGCTTCATTTAACAAAATAATTTTGCACATATCAAATATGAATATCTGAAAATTTTATGACATAAAAGCTACTTATTATATTGTGCATTTTGTGAGACAAGAAAAAAGTGGGTGTGATCACAGTTTACTATGCTTCTTGGTGTGATTTTTTAAAATCGCCAAATTGGCGTGTTTTTGCGTCTTGTCTTCCGGAGCAACTTGCTCCAAGAGACGCTACGCAAAAACACACTAAGATGGTGGCAATCAAAATAAACAAAGAGTACATAAAGTAAAAATGCAAAATTTCACTAATTATACTTTTTAAAGGAATATATATTTTTAAAAGTAAAAAAAAGGGAGAATTTTTAATTACCCAGAGCCGATTTTGCTCTTGTGAGGGTGGCTGCCGGCCCCCTCAACCCCCCCGCTTTTTTTCTTTTTATTGATTTTACGTAAAATAGAAATGCAAAATTGATTATTGATTTTCTGCGGCCGGAGGATTCCTTTGCCACAGAGTGTACACTTTTATTACACCCAGAATAAATTAAAACAAAATGCATCACAACAACTTGCATTTAAAGGCAAATGCCAAGTAATAGGCTTTTCTAGTGAAAAATCTAAGTAAATGCTATTATATAAATAAAGCATAAAAATGATATTGTGCATGTGAACAAGTATAATTAGATTTTAACATTAGCCCTATATTTTTCAAGATGCAATATTAGTGTTAAAGGTATTTGTAAATCATAAAAAGCAGTAATTATTTAAATTTTTGATTTTAAAGGTTGTTATTGACAGGAAAAATAGAAGTAATGAAAATCAGACAATTTTCTTTTTGGGAGTTACGATAATAATAAAACTCACTCGAACTCGACTAATGCAACACAGCGGCGTATAAACAGCCATTTCTTGAGCAGGAATGACACTTTTAAAAAAATTACAAATGCCCTCTCTCGGTTTTCTTCTTACATCTAATAAGAAAACCTTTTACAAAATATAAGCATCCAATCAAAAAACAACTTAGAAAAAGGTTTAAAAAGCAAAGATTTCAAAACGGAATGCTCCTTAGGGATGTGGAGGAGAAAAACAAAATACCAGGGTTGCCAACCCAGTGCATTTATTGCGCCAATAAAAGTCGCCTTGGCGAAGAAGAGTAATCTGCGATTCACCCAAAAAGTGAGATATAACAGAGAGGGTTTTAAAAGCTAGAATCGATGATAACCAAATAGTAAGCTAAGAAATGTTATTTTATATGATTTTCTTGATGAAATTATGACAGAGAATCGTGCTATGGCAAATAAAGCATATTTAGAAAGTTATTTATAGTGTGTTAATAATTTTAAAAAAAAATTCTTTTTTAAGCAGGCGACATGGTAAAAGAGTGATATAATGAAACACAATATAAAAAGGGTTACAGCAGGGCTGTCCAACATGGCACCATTACGCCCTTTACAAGTTTTCTTGGCGCCCTTTTGAAGGTTTCCTGTTATTAGACTTTTTAGAAGCAAAATTATAATATAATGCATGCTTTCTTTAAAATCACTAATATTTCTATCAAAGATGTTTTCAAAACCTGCAAATACGCACTAAAAACCAAAAACGTCTTTTAAAAATTTATCATATATATTTTCCTGATTTCAAATCATTATTTATTAAATGTAATTACAACGCTTAAATTTAGTGGCAATTTGAAACAGCTTTTTTTAATTCTTAAGAAATAACATAAAAGTATATATATTTTACCCTTTTCTAGCTCCTTTGAAAATTCATGTGTATTCATGCTCAGCATTTTTTGTCACAGTGGCCCATTGGCTGTTTTATACAAGGAATAAAGGGGAACATTTTCCTTCATGATTTCTGAAATTTTAGGTTTAATTTATTTAGAAAAACTAAAAAGATAGTTCAAAATGATTTGCATCTATAAAAGCATTTCGAGACTATCTCTCTAGAACTACCCATATGGGTTCACTATCATGCCTGTCTAGAAAAATAATATACTAAATCTGTGCAACAGTATTGCCACATGTTTCCGGTCATGTGAATAATGGCGCCCTTCTTTGAGTGCCAGGATCCGATAATGCACCCCTGCTCAATAAAAGGTTGGACAGGCCTGCGTTACAGTAACAATGCTTGGCACCACATGTTTTTTCTGGTGCGATCGCAGTTTGCTCTCCTTCTTGGCGCGATTTTCAAAAATCACCAAATGCCGCATTTTTTCGTACTAACTCCCAGAGCTATATCTCCAAGAGAGAGTACACAAAATTATTATTTGTTTTCTCTTCTCATATATTTTTAAACCAGTACCTATCTAGACAAATGCTTTAAATGTGAGAATAAATATTTGATCAGTTATTTTTCTCTTATTTTAACCTGTATTTTTGAGTAAAAATAAAAAATACATAACATTTCAAATTTTTTTTAAATACATTTTTAAAGATATATTTAATATATTTTAAAATACATTTTATCAAATATACCAAAAAACAAATTTTTTACTTACCCTAATTATTAAAAAAGAATGTTCGTTAACTGTAAGAGGAGCAAAACAATGTTGTAGTCTTTTTATTCAGAGGGCCTCTTTTTTTTAATCAGGAGGGCTACCGCCCCCTCTGAACCCCTCGTTTTTTTAATTCATAATATCTTCTACTCTAGGATGTCATTCAAAACCATCACTCAATCTATCATTTTTAGTCATTCATATCTTGAAACAATCAGCGTCTCATTCATACATAATTCAATCAAAGCTCAAAAATACAGGTTAAAAAAAAAGAGAAAAATAAACGATTGAATATTTATTCTCACCTGTCAAGCATTTATCCACATCAGTACTTGTTCCAAAATATACGAGATGAGAAAACAAATAATAGAAGACGCAACGCAATAGACAACATTTCAGCGTGCAATCCATTGCAGCATTAACATGTTTTCAAAAAATTAACCGCTCCTTCTCTTCTTTCGTCCAATAAGAAAACATGTAACAAATAGGAGCGTCCAATCGGGAAATGGCTTAGAAAACGGTAGGATACGGTTTAAAAAGCATTAAAACGGAGCACTCCTTAGGGTTGCCACATTGAAGATGCGAGAGGAGAAAATGAAAATACAAGGGTTGCCATATTGGAGCATTTATCGCGCTAATAAAAAAGTCGCCTTGGCGAAGGAGAGTAAACTGCATTTCACCCTTTTTTCTTGTAGCCTGGTGGCAAAATTATAATATAATGAAATCACTGGAGACAGCACTCTATATTTAGCAGTGATGCTGTTGACATATTATAGCATGTAAATTACTCAAAAAACTGGTGATGGGACACAAAAAAGTAGTTCTTGTGCATCATGTCAGATGCATAATTTTATCAAAGGAATGAGGGAAAAAAAGGAAAATTACTTCAAAATTTTGCAAAATAACAACAAATTTCATAAAAAAAAATTCACAAAAAAATGGCTAATTTTGTCACAAAATCTTGAAAAATGCCACATTTTGTCCAAAAATCATGATAAAACGGCAAGTTTTGTCAAAAAATTCACAAAAAATGGCAAATTTCACCAAAAAATCATGATAAAATGGCAGATGTCGAAAAATTTGCAAAAAATGCTAAATTCATCAAAAGATCTAAAAAACACAACTTTCATCAGAAGATCACAAAAAAAAAAAAGCAAAATTCATCAAAAAAAATGGCAGATTTCTTCAAAAGATTTTTTTTTTTAAATGCAACTTTCGTCAAAAGCTTGTGAAAAAATGCAAATTTTGTCAAACTGTCATGAAAAAAAAATGTCGGGAGTGAATTTTTCTATTCCAAAAACTAATTTTCTTGCTTCAAAATTGTTTTTTTTTCTTTCTCTTTTTTTTCCCCCCCCTTTGCTGCTTCATAAGTGGAATTTTCTGCTTCACAATCTGTTCTTGACTGCTCCAAATCTTTCTAGGTGAATGTGACTCATGAAAGCATCCATTCATTAAACAAAAAATACTCCTTTACTCAACAAAATATCCTTTTTTTTCAGCAAAAATGTCTTTTTCAATGAATCAGTCTTGCCTTTTTTTTAAAGTAATGTGAACATTAGTGATACTTGTTATCTTCTACACTCAAATAAGCGCTATTTTGTAATTAAATTTGTATTTTGCACATTTACTTTTTAAAAAGTAAAGAAATTTTCTCTTAATAGTTAAAAAAGTTTATTGGTTTTATTTATTTATTATTAAAATAATAATTACTGTATTTCATTTTTCATTTGCTAATGAACAAGTTCAATTTTTGTGCCTTAAAATATGATTTATTATTAATGGGGACCCGCTTTAATAAAAAAGGGACCCAGAATTTTAGGATTCCTGAATCCCAGTGATGAAAATTTTTTCAAGTACAGCGGCTTCACTGTTAATGTGTAAATATAGAGTAAGCATCATGCCTGTGTATTTCTTTGTCTTTTACCTATAGTCTGCTTTTGTGCCGTTTGTTTACATTGGTTTCTTTCATAGCCATGGCTGTCTAGAAATAATTTTTAGAAACCATAGGGTCAACAAGGATAATTCCTGATCAAGAAATGTAAACATCTAAACAGCTCTAAAATGATCACAATTGATGTAACCAAATTTAGCATGGCTAAAGCTTCAACACATGTGTCTGTTCAATAAAATATATAGACTTTTATTAAATATTATTTAGAGTTTAAGTCAAAAAATTTAATGAACAGTAGTTATACCGGAAATGGAATAAATATTGATCACACCCTGGGAAATTATTGATCAGGAGATTTTTTGTTCTAATGACAGCTACATTGATTATTTTAGACTGTAAATTATCAGCTTTAATAAGCCTGATTTTAATCATATATGTTTTCAAAAAGAAATAAGCATAGTTAATTTAGTATTTTTATTGGTTTTGAAATTACATTCAAATTTCTTGGTAGAACTTTTTTTAATAGGATAAGTTTAAGTTTGATGGCAAGTCGAAATACAGTAGACTCCTTTAAATCCGCGAATGCCAGAAATCCGCACATTTTTTCAGATCTAAACAATGAAATTAAAAATGTCGCTGAAGTCAGCGACTAACGCAATCAATACAAATAATTTTTTTAATATATATTTTTAAAATCCTTTTAAACCTCTTCCTTTTTTTAATGTCTCTCAATTTAAATTCTGTCGTGTTAAATAATAGGTCTCTTAGACGTGCGATGATCAATTTTTAATCGAATAATCATTATCATATCATAATCAGTGCATAATATAACTTTCAATGGCTGTTTGATAGTGTTTGCAGTTTGCGTGGCAGAATAATTTTTGCTATATAAAATTATTATTTTAATAGTTCCATTACTATTTTCCTGTAGTTACGAAACGAATTTGGGATCTACATCCGGTTTACAATGATCAATATTTAATCGAAATAATCACCTATCGTAATCAAAATAATCATTATCCTATCGTAGTTGCAACGAAATACAACTTTCAATGACCATTTGGTAGTGTTTATAATTCGAGGGTCAGGATAATTTTATATGTATAAAATGAATATTTTTTATTAATCAAGCTTTTTTTGTTTATTAACAAAGGCAAATATTTTTCTTTATAAAAAAAGATTGATTTTTCCTCATCATTATTTACATTTAGTATTGCATCTTAATTATTTATTTTATTTTAATTTTTTTAAACTATTTATTTAAATATTTTACTTAATTATTTTAATGTTTCAATTTATTATATGCAATGATTACAGTGCTTAACTACCAATCAAATTAATGTTTTAAAAATGTAAATAAATAAATGACCAGAAATCCACAAAATTCTAAAAACCGCACAACACCTGATCCCAAGCTTTGCGGATTTGAGGAAGTCTACTGTATTTTAATAATTTTATCATCAGGGCTTGAAATTCAATTTTTCGAAGGAGGGTAGTCTCCCTACCAACATTTATAAATGGAGGGGAGTTTGGCTGTTTGGGAGGGAGAAAAATGTTTAAAACCTGCCATTATTTTATGTGCTATTTAAAGGATTACCAGGATACAGACATAAAATAATATCACTGAAGCAATTTTTATCAACAATTCAGAATAATTATGTGAAATGTGTAAAAAAAACTTTTATATTGTCTAGTTTTTACTGGCAGTAAATTCCTTCCCAGTGCTAATTATTTTTGTCACAGGTCTAATTATTGTTTTAATAATAATTAATAAAACTTCTAATTAATTTAATAAATTTATATTTATGATTAATTGTTATAACCAATATTATTTTTCTGTATATTAAATGTGCAAGATACAAATTTAATCATAAATAATACTTATTTGAGTGTAGAAAATAAGAAGTATCACTATTGTTTGCATTTCTTTAAAAAAGGGGCGAGTCAAATTCAACGAGAGACTTTCTTAAAAAATGAATACTTTGTTGAGTAAAGGTATACTTTTTGTTTAATGAATGGCTGCTTTCAGGAATTGCACTCACTCAGAAAGATTTCGAGCTGTCAGAAACTGATTTTAGAGCAGCAAAGAAAAACAAATATTGAAGCAGGAAAATTAATTTGTTGAACAGAAAAATGAACTCCCCGTAATATTATTTTTGGGAGGAGGAAGGGAAGAGAGGTTCCCTTTGACGAAAGTTGCATTTTTTTCGCTATCTTTTGATGATAAATCTGTCTTTTTTTACGATCTTTTCACGAAATCTGCCGTTTTTTCTTGAATTTTATGAGGAAATTTGCCGTTTATTCGCGATCTTTTGATAAAATCTGATGTTTTATCGCGATTTTTTTTTTTTTTTTTTTTTTTTTTTTTTTTTTTTTTACGAAAATTGCTGTTTTTCCCGATATTTTCTGGAAATTTTTTGTTTATAGTGAATCTTTTGTCAAAATTTGTCGTTTTTCGCGATTTTTGGACGAAATTTGACTTTTTTTTTTTTTTTTCGTGAATTTTCTGAGGAAATTAGCCTTTTTTTTTTTTTTTTTTTTTTTTTTTTTTTTTTTTTTTGCGATCTTTTAATGAAATCTGATGTTTTATCGCGATTTTTTTTACGAAAATTACCGTTTTTCATGATATTTTGGGGAATTTTGTCATTTATAGTGAATCTTTTGTCGTTTTTCGTGATTTTTGGACGAAATTTGACGTTTTTTCGCGGCCTTTTTGACGAAAACTGTCGTTTTACAGAATTCTGTCACAAAATTAGGCATTTTTTCGAGAAACTTTTGACGAAATTTGCTGGAAATTAGTCGTCTTTTCACGATCTTTAACAATATTTGCCGTTTTTTAGCAAACTTTTACGAAATCACGTGTCTTGTAAAACGTGTAATAGCTGTTTCTTTTGTGTATGATCTCTGACCTTTTGCGTAATTTATGCGCTATAGCGTGTTCGCGGCATCACTGTTTCATAATTTTTAGAATTGACTGCGTTATTTATTTATTTATTTTTTTGTGTGTGTGTGTGTGGGGGGGGGGAATTCCGAACAGAATCACCTCTATTTCGGCGCAGAAAATAGAACGAAACTCGTCAATCGATTGCAGGATAAAAATTGCGAAATTTGTCAATCAGTCGCAGAAAAAATCGTGATTTTCAATGATTTTTTGCTGTAAAAAAACTCCCAAAATGTGTCGATTACTCGCACGAAATACCATAAAATTCGCAAAACGGTCATGGGAGTTGATCATAGTTTCAAAATGCAAAATTGCTTCGGCGGGAGCCTCCCGTCCACATTATTCTTTTGGGCGGGAATTCAAAATTTTGGGTGCGAATCCTGCCATCCCACCCTGAAATTCAAGCCCTGATCATAAATTTCAGCATAAACTTTGTTCATAGGAATAGTTCAATGAGATCCTTCATTACAAACAGCATTTGTGTTTTTCAAACTTGAAAAAAAAGTAAGAGATTTTACGATTATTTAGTTTGGTGGTTGATTATTTTTTTTTAGGATTCTGTACTTAAAAAGTGAAAATGGAACCATTATAAAAATCACTACTGTTTCTGTCTATCACAGCCATTTTACAGGGATCACTCTAGAGAGGTTTGGAAGGGCAGCCCGTTCTTGTGCCCTTTTTTGAAAAAATGCCGCCCTCCTTGCCCCATTTCTTGTTAGAAGCCTACCCTTCTTTTTATTTCAGGATTGGGTCCCGCCTTGTTTGTATTACACTTCAAAAAATTCTTATCTATCTTTCGTTTTTTGAATGATAGTATGGTACATCCGAAGTAATTTTCCCCCTATTCTTCCGTTCTGTTTGTTCACTTGTCTGTGCCTATGTCACTAGTCTTAAGCAATTCAACATTTCACTTTATATCTTGAAGATAATTATATATTGAATACGAAAAAAACTACATGTTGATACAGTATTCTGCATTTTAGCAACGCTTAATATTTACATCTTAACACAATCAAAAAACTGAACAGAAGAAGTAAAAATCAAAAAGTTACAAAAAAAAAAAGTTTTTGAAGTTCTTTTTCCTTTTTTGTTTATTTCATTTGTAGTCGCGTGATGTTGATGCAATATACTTGTGACGTCAACACATGGATTTGGAATAAAAGTCCTTGAAAACACTATTTCAATTTATTTTCATCTTGATTTTGCAATCGTTGATTATGTTTGTTATATTACACTAATCATTTTTTTAGGTGACACAAAATGTTTGTCATAAAATTAATTATCAGATTTTAAGTAGAATGTTTGATTTATCTGAGGGTGATTACCAGTTTCTTTCAACATAAATCACCAAACAGGTGGCACTGATATGCCACATTATCTCTGATAGTTATATCTCAGGAACTAATGCATGGAATTTCATCAAACTCAATATTATGTTAGACCTTGAGATAAATAGACACTGATTAAGTTTTGGTGTAAATTGCTGGACAGATGGTACTACTGTTTCGCATTTTTTTGTGATGTCCCCAATAGCTATATTTCAATAACTAATGCATGGAATTTCATCAAACTTCATATTCTGTTAAAGCTTCAGATAAAAAGACACTAAGATTTAATGTAAGTTGGCAAACAGATGGTGCCACTGTGACATATTTTTCTGAAGTTTACGATAGCTATATCTCAAGAATTAATGCATGGAATTTCATCAAACTTCATATTCTATTAGAGCTTTAGATAAATGGATGCTAATTAAGTTTTTCCGAAATTTGCAGTACAGGTGGCGCTACTATGCCACATTTTTTCTGATTTTCATGTTAGCTGTATCTCAAGAACTAAAACACAGAATTTCATTAAAATTAATTTATAAATTATTTTAAAATATATAGATTTTCTATATATATTACTAATGAGATGAAAGCATATTGTTTTAAAGATTATATAAAAGTATTAATGTGTTTTCTAATACAGCATACATTTATTATAAAAATGCCCTTTTTGTGAAATAATGCGCCCTTTTTAACAAAATTGTCGTTTTCTGCAATATGCACCCTGCCCTTTTTAATGTTCTAGAATGATCTCTGCATTTTGCTTGTAAACTCTAAAACATGGGTATTTCAAATTGAGGGAAGTAATAGACTATTGACCCATATATTTACAAATTATTAAACATTTACAAATATGTTTGGGAGGGGGATAGGGGGCTAATTAAGTTACTTGAAGAAAAAAAGTATTGTCTTGTGTATACTTTTCTTTGTGTATTGTGTGTTAGCTTTCCTTACACATGAATTAAAAATATATTTCTTTTAATTTTAGATATTTTCAGAGATATCGTCGAAGATGTAGTACAAAAATATGTCCCCCCTCCCCTCTTTTCCTCTTTTATTTCTGAATCTACTGAAACTAAAATTATGAAAAGATTAGAAGCCATAGATATTAATCTCAAGCTTGCAAGAAAACTATAGCGATTATCGTAAATCACATAGATTTGAGAGAAGAGCATTTTCCTCTTACACACAAATTTCGATTTCTGGGCATTCAGCAAATGTGTTGAAGGGTCCTGGAGCTACCTATCGTTACAAACTTATAAAAGTTTTTTTATAATAATTTAAAAAAAAAAAGAAGCCTCAAAAATTAAGTGAGATATTAACCTATAAAGATATGCACGGTTGGACATAAATAATGACGAGGGCGGCATATTCTGTGTGTCGTCGACTTTTAAAGCCCAGATACTAATGTTTAATGATATATTTGAGGTAATATATGTATTAATGATATATTTTGATGTAAAAAGACTAATTTAACTAGAATTAAGCCATTAATGTCCAAAATATTTCCTTCATTAAAATTTCAGATTTCCCACCACTTTTAAAAGAAAAGTAATTTTATCTTCATTTTATCAAGGAAATTGGCTTGTAAAATAGATTATATATTTATCTTCATACTTACTGATTTTTAAGACTTAATCTCTCAAAGATGAGCGTTTTTTATAGACTTTTTAATCTTTTATCCCCGGCTTTTCAAGACAGAAATTTTTGCCTAATGGAATCTATGACATGCTCAGATTAGATAAAGCAAAATTTACAATAAAAATTTACTAGCGAGAATAATCAAGAAAAAATGCTTGGAAAACAGAAAACAACCTCTGAGCGCGAGTAATACTCACAGTTGACCATTTATTTATTTATTTATTTTTACTTAAGTATCTGAATGTTTTGTGGTACATAAGGTTGATAGTTTTTTTACTGTATGAACATTTAAGGCATGTATGTAATCTAATCTTTACATCTAAGACTGGAACAAAGGCGTACAATGGCTATTTTAGCTCTTTAAGTTGGGCAACCATCAATCCGTTCATTTCAGGAGAGATGGCCACATCAAATTGAGAAGATGTGGCCATCTTTAATCATTATTTTAAAATTATATGGAGCGAGGATTTTAACTAAATTTAATTAAATTTAAAATAATTTTAGAATGTTTATATTTATTATTTACATTAATTGTAAATAATAACGCTGGGCGGAGTTCACAATGTTTCCCACAAACTTTGTAATATTTGATTGTCTTGAGGAACACTCAAGTGGGATAAATCAAGATAAGATATAATCCATCGTGACATTCGTTGATGTCAGAAATGCTTGTGCTCCATTGTTTAAAATTTAACTTATATTGATATTTCAATAATAAAATGACCTAACAATGTACTTGTTTCAAAAAATATTGAAAAAGTTGTAAACTTTCATCCCAGAAACAGATAAAAATGATAAAAAAATGTGAGAAAAAGAAAAAAAACAACACTTTCAGCTGCAATGAAAGTGAAATGCATTTAAAATTATCAGATTCTGAAGGAATAAAATTTGATTAGGATCACAGTGTTGATTTTACCGAACAGTGTTAATATTACTACGAAAAAGGATGCAAGGATACAATGCATAAGGTACCTTAAGTCTTCCATTAATTTTTATCAATGATTTTTTACAAGTGTCAATATCATGGGATGACCCAAGGGGAAGACCCCCCCCCCCCTCCCAGAGCAATGAGATGTCCCTCCTGGAGGATTTAAGGTTTTGCATTTTCAATGGTAAAATGTGCAGTTCCCCAGTGATGAGTGAGCACCCTTTACAAATATTGTGATAAAATATGCCAGTACCCACTAGCAGAAAGTGTGTGACATGCATCGTAGATTAATTTTTATCCTTGCAGATAAATTTGCCAATTTGGAAAATAAAAATCTCATAAAAAAAAGAAATACACAAAAGCAGGATGCATAAAAACGGCAAATTTCATTCAAGCATCACATGCAAAAATGACAGATTTTATCAAAAGATCGTGAAAAACGGCATATTTGGACAAAAGATTGCAAAAAAAATGGCAGATTTCATCAAAAAATAACGAAAAAGATTGTTAATTTCGTTAAAATATCACAAAAAAAAAAAATTTTTTTGTCAAAGAATCACAAAATCAGTAAGATTTGTCAAAAGATCACAAAATAAGACAGATTTTGTCAAAAGATCATGAAAAAAACGACAGATTTCGTCAAAAGGTCACAAGAAAACAGATTTTGCCAAAAGATTGCAAAAAAAGGGCAGATTTTATCAAAAAGTCACAAAAAAACAGTAAATTTCGTTTAAAATATCGCCAAAGAAACAGTAAGTTGTCAAAAGATCGCATGAAAAAGCTAGATTTTATCAAAATATCACGAAGAAACGACAGAATCGTTTTAAAAAAAAGACAGATTTCGACAAAAAACGATAAATTTCGTTAAAAAATTGCAGAAAAATAACATGTCAAAGGTCACGAAAAAACAGTAAATTTCATCAAAAGATTGCAAAAAATGCTAATTACGTCATAAGATTGTAAATAAACGGTAAATTTCTACAAAGTATCGTGAAAAAAAGACAGATTTTTCAAAAAAATCTGGATAATATGGCAGATTTCACCAAAAGATCGAGGAAAAAACGATAAATTTCATTAAAAAATCGTGAAAAAAACTATAAATTTCGTCAAAAGATTGCGAAAAATTGCCAATTACGTCATAAGATCATAAAAAAATGATTTTGTCAAAAGATTGCAAAAAAAAAAAAAAAAAAATGCATATTTCGTCAGACAATTACGAAACAAAAAACTCAAATTTCATTAAATGAGCTGAAAAAAAAAAAAAGTTGGGAGTGCATTTTGCTGCTTCAAAATTGTTTTTCTCTTTGCTTTCTCTAAAAACTGATTTAGCTGTTCCAAAAACAGATTTTTCTGCACTAAAATTCATTTTTTGACCATAAATTAGTACTGCAAATTTTAACAAATTTAAAAATATATCATTATTAAATTATCATTGAGAATTTTTTATTTCTTTTCATAATATTTACTTGGTATATAAAATTGGACCAATTTTATTTTGTCTTTATATTTAAGAAGCTAATTTGGGATATTTTTACTGTCCTCAATAACTTGGCCAATGAGGAATGCATATTTGAATAAATTAATTTGTTGATTAAGGCGACGATCACTATCAGCAATTAGCATAATCTAGTTTTTAATGAAATAATTCATTTCCTGCACTATTTGCATCTTTTAGCAATTTTCTTTTTTCCTATGCCATTGCAAACTCGTTGGAGATCATTGGTCCAGTTATTGTGGAAGAGCTATATCAAGTTATCTTTTTTTACTATAAAGTTATGATACTATAATGTAATAACTAAAATATGAGAGCAGTTGTATTATATTAATTTTTTTTAATGTTATTTATTTTTTTTAGGAGGGTTTCCTCTATGGATCTATAACCAGAAATGTGCGTAGAGAAATAAGTGATCATTCTATGAGTAATACTCAAGAGGATATTCTAATAAGTAAATATATTTTCATTTATCTTTATAAGTATTAATTATTGCAACAAAAAAATTTAATATTCTTTCATTTTTCAGTAACAAAATTAATAGTTATAAATTTAGATCTTGTATTAATTTAGCCTTATTTAATGAATTACTATCCATCTAAAGTTTTCTGTCCACAAAGACTGTATAGAAAAAATTATTTAAATTAACAATTAATTTAATATTTCCTTATTAGTTTTGGTTGGACTTAGTTTGTCGCCCACTCATTCTTTAGCAATAACGTACTGAAAAATCATAGGAGCAGTGTTTTTAAGTCTTAAATTTAAAAGTAAAACTTCTATCTCTTTCATATTTTAATTATTATTAATTCACATAAAAATTTAAGAAATTTCTTATTTTTCTACTTCTCAAAAAATTCCTCATTTCCCCCCTCTTTTAAGATTTTATCTATCATAATAGATTTTTTGCTGTGTTATCATTTCACTTTGTTTATAAACATTTATTTATCATAATTTGATTGATTGATCATCTTGTAAATCTATTAGATTCTTCCGAGTCTCCAAGATGTAAATGTTTCAAAATCTAGGGATATTTTTTCAAATATTTATCTTTATATTAATTAGACAATTTTAATATATTGATACAAAATATGTATTTTCTTTGACTATTTACCAATATTTTCAATACACTCCAAGGCAAAAATAGTTTTCTTAAAGGAGTCATTTCTTATCTAATTTTTTGTATTTAAATTGTTCTTATATCCAAAGAAGCTGCCTTCTGATGCATTTTGATATCATTTTTGTTCAGAAACACATAAAATTGACAGGTATTATTATTCAGAAGATATGTAATCAAATGGAGTTTCCCTTTTTTGATAAAAGGAAAAATCTTTCAGAAAATATGCTGTCAAGGAATTAGCTGTTTGAACCGCATTTCCTGACATGAAGTGCAGAAAAGAACTTGTTGTCAGGTGACAAAAATCAATTACAACTCAATAAGTATTTCATTAGTTGTAAATTTCCAATTGGGTGAAATAAGTCCTGGTCAGGATTCAAACCAGGGATGTCTTGGCTGAAAGCACCAATGCTCTACCAATTGAGCCATCCTGGACTTACTCAGTCCAGACCTTACTCAGTCATTGTTTTAAAAAAGTTCTTATAATCCGAACTCTGAACCGAGTTCGTTGGCCAGTTTTATCCGCTATCTTGTTTCGAAGTGGCAGCCATTTAATTTTCTTTAAATTTAAAATTTGGTACACAAAAATTAGAAGTTAAAGAAGATTTTTCTTTGATATGTTTTAGCCTGATAAAAATATTGCAAACCATTTTTTGTTTTGTCTATATTTTAAAAAATGGCTGAGTTATAGTACATTGAATTTCTATTGTGGTTACATTTTGAAACTGTCTGATTTTTGTCACGCGGTAACACACATATTTATAAAACAATTTGGATGTAATTTGCTGTGCATAGTATATACCGATGTCTGAACCGAGCTCGTTGGCCAGTTTCATCCGCCATCTTGTTTTAAAATGGTGGCCATTTAAATTCTTTTTTAAAAAAATTAATTAGTTGCACTTAATTAAGTACGTAAATTTGCATGTAAATTAGAAGTTAAAAAAGATTTTTCTTTTATGTGTTTTATCTTCATACAAAGATTACAGAGCATTTTTTGTCTCGCCCGTACCTTAAAAAATGGTTCTAGTCATCTTAAAGAATGGCTCTCTTGAATTTCTAGTATGGTTGACATTTTGAAATATTCTGAATTTTTGTCAGGTGATAACGCTCGTATTAATGAATCGATTTGGAAGTAATTTGGTGGGTATATAGTACATACAAATGTCTCGATCGACTTCATTAGCCAGCATCGTCCTCCATCTTGTTTTAAAAAGATAAACCATTTTTTTTAAATATTTAAAATTTAAAATTAAGTACAAAAAATTAGAAATTGAAAAATATTTTCTTAAATGTGTTTGACCTTGATACAAAGATTCAAGAACATTTTTTGGTTTGTCTATATTTTTAAAAATGTCTGAGTTATAGCACTTCGAATTTCTAAAGTGAGAGACTTTTGAAAAATCTATTTGCCTGCGACAACACTCAGATATATCAATCGATTTCGATGTGAGTGAGTAAGTGCTAAGGATTTACTGAGATCTCGATCAAGCTCATTGGTTAATTTCACCCATCATGTTGTTTTAAGATGGGAGGCACTTCATTATATCGCCAAATTTGTCCATCGAATATAAATCTCTTTAAAATAAAACCCGATTGTATAAAGTTGATTAATTTCTCGAAATTCCCATTCATATTCAGTATTGATAGAAACAAACAGTGAATCGTATATTATCGTGCTCCACTAATTTGAGCTTTGTATTGTTCAATAATATAACTTGAAATTTTTTTAAAAGAAAAGTAAATAATATGAAAGTTACCTCTTCTTCCCGGTACTGGCCGGAAGGACTTTTTTTTTAACTTGTATTTGTGAGAACGTAACAGAATTTTTCTAGGTGATGCAAATCTAGTCTGATAAGATGCTTCAAAAGTACTGTGCACTACAAAACTATACTCTCAAAAGTACTATGCTACTACATACGTTTAGTTACTTTTAGCATAGAAAAACTGTCGTCTCTGGAAGACGCAAATTTTTTTGAAAGTGTTAAAATCCGCAATTTTAGAAAAACAATTGCACCATCAGAAAAAAAAGTTTGTAGCTATAAATACACAGATTTTGTTAATCAATACATCCCCCCCAACCCCACCCCAAAAAACTGAGCTGAAAGTATGCGTTGCCGAAAGAGAATAAAATTCAAAAATGAAAACGATGCTTTTTTTAATTTTTTTGATTCGATATGAAATGAGTTCTCGTATAAACTGATATATTTCTTTTTTTTCATTTATTAACACTTATTTATTTCAGTTTTTAACACTTTTCAACAAAATTTAGTTTTACGTTAAGTTTGTTTATGAATTCGATTTGTTTGTCCGTATACTAACTCGCGTAAATATAGTCTGATTTTCATGAAATTCATAGGTGTTACTGGGCATCACTATACAGCATGTTCGTATATATTGAAAATGGAGTTTGTAGCATTAACAATTAATTTATAGGAACACACAAAATTACGGTTACATTATGGTCTACGAAAAAAAATCGTTTACAGTGTATTTTAATGATATACTATTTTAAATAGATAAAAATGTAAATTTATGTACATAAATTTATATATTTCACCGAAATGTTCTTACTACAAGGCAATTATTGTTGAATAGGATGTGCACAGAATTTAGCATTCATTTACAGGGACGCATAAAAGAATTTGGCTACAGAAGAAACTGCACAATAGTCGAATTTTTGAAGACTATGAGTATTGATTGCAGGAAGTGCGTTTTTAGTTATGGCACGCGTTTTAGAATTGAATTATTTTTTTTAATATGATTTGGGGTCTCTAAATTCTATGGAATTCTCTAGTACAGAATTCTCTAGTATAGAATTCTCTAGTGCAATTCATTTATTCACGGAAATTGCTGAACGGAAAATTTGAACTGCGTTATTCGTTTCAGTGAAATAATTTTTAGCGTAAAGTCTATAGATCGTATACAGAACAGCGCACAAGAAATTGGATATTTTTTCAACTATTCATACTATTGGCAGAAATTGTGTTTTCAAATACATTACACCTTTACTTCTTTATTTCAGCATCATTGTACTCTTTAATAAGTTGTACAGTTTTTTTACAGTATTCTGAATGTTTTAGGAAGTGTTTCATAATCTATGCTAGACTCATGAATTTTTGTTCTTATTTTCCTTATTTTGAATTTCAAAAGCTTAATCAGTTTTGAAAAATCACTTTGTATTGATATAGTGAAACACCCAGCAAATTTGAAAATTTGAAAATGTATTTTGTATTTTGAATGTATTTTGTATTTTGAAATTTTTTCTTTTGAAAAGTATTTTGTATTTTAAGCTCTAAAACCAATGTATTTTGTATCGAAAATGATTTTTCGATGTATTTTGTCCAACTCTGTCCATTAGATCCTGACCCACCACCTGTTTAGAGATTTATTCCAAAAACTACAGAATACTAATTTATATTAGGAACTAACTAAATCTGAAGTTTGATGAAAATTCATGCATTAGTTCCCAATATAGAGCTATTGCAATAATCATGAATAATACTGCATAGCACTACCATCTGTTGTACAATTTAAGCCAAAACTTAATCAGAGGCATATCATATAAAGGACTAACGAAGTTTTATAAAAATTCATTCATTTGTTCTTGAGATGTAGCTATTGTGAAAAAAGCAGCATAGAAGCGCCATCTGTTGATTGATCTACACCACAAACTAATCAGATCCAGTTTATATCAAGGTCTAGCAGAATCTAAAGTTTTGTGAAATTCCGAGCATTAGTTCTTGAGATAGAAAGGCCGCAAAATTTATGTCACATACAGATAGACTCACAGACAGACATTTGGTAAAAACATGATTTTTTAAATATCTGACCCCTAAAATGTGTACATCAGTCAAAAACCGAAATTCAAAAATCTTCATAAATCCAATACTTTCTTCTTGTAAAGATAGAAGAAAGTAAAAATTTGGTTAATTCTATGAATAACTTCATACACTTTTTGATAGTAAGATGGTGACACAGGGGCAGACAGACGTTTTGTATAAACATGTTTTTTAGGATATCTTATATCTGAAACATGTAAATCTGTCGAAAAAAAATTTATTACAATTCTTTCTTCTATTAAAGATAGACGAATGTAAAAATAGGTCTGTTTAATTGTTTAACCTCTTTGCTACTGGCGATTATTACAGTATTTTTAATTATTACTGAATTATTTCTTTTCTTGTTTGACTTCAGAGCGAGATTTTTGTTTTATTTTCATTAGCTCGAATCTTAGAATTCAAAACATATTATTCTTATATCGAAATTTCATTTATATTTGAGTATCATTAATAAAATGGGACAAAACTGATGTACCCATTTGGGTACTCAGGGACTGAAGAGGTTAACTTAAAAGAAAGAAAGAAAATTAATAATGTCATACTTTAATAAACAACTTCAAATTTTGTTTTACAATGCAAGATACAATTTTCTAAAAAATGTAAATGTAAATTTTTAAATTTATTACAGAGTTCAAATATCAAAATTAGGATAGCTAGCAATTCTTTAAACTTTTGAGAATTACCTTTCACTTATTGATAGGGAACTTATAATATTTCATCTTTCTTTTTTTTGCATTATAAACATAAGTTTTTCAGCATTATTTGGCATCAAACAATTGCTGTTATCCATATATATTTTCTTTACTAAGTTCTGCCGGACATCAGATAGAGAAGTCAGATATCTGGTGATTGTGATTTGAATATCCGATGACATTTCAGATATTGAAAAATCTGCCGGATATCCGTTGCATACTTAATTTTAATAATAGCAATTATTTTATTAAAAAGTTCTGAATTAAGAAGGCAAAGTTGAACTAATGTATCAAATTCAGTCCTAGCAATCTTTTACAATGTGGGAATCCAGGTGTTTCTTTTGTGTACAGTTCATTGTTTACATCTGAGAAATTTTGTGTTATATGGTGAACTGTGTTATACAGAAATGCATTATAAAGATCTACTCTAATTTGAGGGCTTTCTTCCAAGACGTTTTAATTTTTTACTTAGCCTGTTTTAGGAACCTCTTTTGATAGTGGCTGCTCACTTCTTTGTGCCTCCTTGCTGTAAAATTGTCTCGATATGAGTCCTGTCTTGGCTTCAAAGAAAGTTTCTCCTCCTATAAAGCATAAAGCTCGACTTATGTGTATATTTAATGGATTTCCAAAAATGAATAACAAATGGCCTTGTATATCTTGCATGTCTTGTTTTTGCTGTTTCTTGTACTGGTAAGCTTTGCTTGACAAAGAAGAATTATCTTTCGTGCTGCTTTGTCATGTTATTAATTTTAACCCTGAATGAGAGTAAAGTTTATAGAATCCTTATTTTATTCATTTTGAATCAAAATCTCATCCCTCTTAAATTTTTAAGATTCTTTTTTGAAAGCTTTGTGTTGATGATTTTTTAGAAATTCATTAATTTTCATAAAATAATATAAGTAGATATTGAAATGCATTACTTTAATATATAGGAGAGAGTGGGATGGAGTGAGGCAGTGGGAGGGAATGGACAGTAAGTTTTTTCTCTTTATTGTATCATTCTAAACATTTCATTAATCACACACAAGATAAAGCAATGGTAGTGCAATCTTCAGTTGAATTTTTTTTTTTTTAAATCTGTATAAGCTTGCAATTCTATAAAGATGCCTTGAAGAATCAAAAGTAAATTCGCTTCAAATACTTTTTATTTATTTATTTATTTTTTTGTAAATTAATGACTTGTTTATGCTTAGATGTAATAGTTTACCTGTTAATGGAACATTATGTTGTATATTGTTCATAATTTAAACTAAGCCTAAAAGCAGCATTTTTGTTTGTGCAAAAGATTTAACACATAACCAGGAAGTGGAAAGAAATGGAACATGTCCAATTCCTTTTTTTTTTTTTTTTTTTTTTAAATAAGATGAAAGAAAATTGTTAACATGAAAACATTTTTAAAGCATAATATATTCATTTACTTCAAAATCTAGAGAAATTGAAATGATAAATTTTTAATGTCATCTATGACTGACGATTCTGAATGTCCATTTCAGTCATGAAAATACTGGAATTTTATATTGTAAAAAATACATTATCAACCTACAATCTTTGATTGATTGTATAT
This sequence comes from Maratus speculifer, assembly GCA_964019185.1. Taxonomy (NCBI): domain Eukaryota; kingdom Metazoa; phylum Arthropoda; class Arachnida; order Araneae; family Salticidae; genus Maratus; species Maratus speculifer. The sequence continues at coordinate 284,068,428 of OZ025293.1, forward strand.
CTAGGCAACACTAGACTATTTGTACCTTATATTTTTCTTTTATTGCTGTCCTATACTTCCGTATAAGTGAGGGGTTATGGGACACGTTTTGAAACTTGCAATTTCTGTAATTATAAAATAGCTTTTACATGTTATGTTTCTATATTGTTCAAGGAGATTAAAAGGTATTTCATGCTGCCCTTTATAAAATGAAATTTTTGTTTTTGTGTCAAACAAAGTTGATTTTCTTACTTTTGTAAAAAGTGTTCCACACCACCCCCACTCTCCCCTATATATTGCATTATTTTATACTTATTCTTAAAAATCTTAATTCAATTTGTTTTCTCAGGTATTTGTTCATCTGTGCCTTCTGGTAGCTTTTTAAGCTTCTATAATAATGTGGGAGAGATCAAAAGAGATGATCTTGAGTATAATCTTGCAGAACGGGCTGAGGTACAGGTATAGTAGTGACATTTCATTTATAAATCTGTACCTTGACACGAAAAGTGCCAATGTTCAAAATCACCTTTCTTTGTAACATTAACAAAAATGCTTATTCATACACAAATAGTTAGGTTTTTTAGTTATATACAGACTAACTAGCATATAAGGAAATTACTTTTTCAGGAATTTGATAGTAGTATTTTAAATTAAAGATTAATTTCAAATCCAAACTGGTTACTTTCTGAGACTTTCCTGAATTTGTTTTTGTTCTTAAATACATGAGATCGGCAGATGCTTTTATTCTGAAACTATGAGATTGAATATTTTTCCATTTTTCAATAAAATTAACTTAAGAAAATTCTGTCAAAAGTATGTGTATCTGTACAACAGCTGATAAAGGCCATTATGAGATAACATAAGTCAACATGTTATCCATTTATTTAAATTAAAATAATAATCATAATAATAATAATAATAGTTTTGCCATGTGTCCATGAATGTATCAAAAAGTTTCCTGGGAAAATTTAATTTTTAAGGCCTTAAAAGGAAATATTAAATGAGCTTTGTCTGAAACCTGAAATTGAATATTGGTCCTTTTTCTACTGAGGTATTAAAATGTTAATACTTTACTTGATTTCAGTTGTAGTATCTGTATATACAGGGTGCCACTCTCAACGATGGCCAATGGCTAATTTCTAAACCGTTAGTCATAGACATATAGTTCCAATTGCAAAAATGCTTTTAAAAAGGTAAAGAATTGTTTTGCAAGCGATTTAGGTAAAAAAAAATATTTTTATTAAAGAATTACAGATATTAAACTTTTATATGGTCCCCCGGTCCTATAAGTTATATTTAGTAAATTTTTACCATTGCTCTAATAAGTAATACAAAAAAAGTCCCATTCCTCTGCGATTAAAACTGACCGAGTAATAGCTGTTTAAAGTTGAAGCATTTTTTTTGCTGATAATTAAGGGTCAGTTACAAATTTACTGGAAATAAAAATAAACGCACAGTATAAAGTTTAACATTAAACATTGAGAGTAAAATAATTTTTACAGTATTATTTTTAAGTTTATATTGATGATTACATATTAAAGCAAAATTTGTACTAAAAATATAAGTAAAAAAAAAAAAAAACACAAAGTTTGTTAATTTAAATTATGAAAAAAAACAGTCACAATTCGTTACAAAATGACATATATTTAAAATTCTATTAGATTATTTAACCTAACAGAATTTGGTGTAGTCCTATAAAATAAATAAATGATACGCACCTAAAATTGTATTAATTGTCATTGGACATAAATAAGTGTTCAAATTGAACCTCTATCGTATATTTGGAAGTGAGTTAAAATTTGAACAGAAATTTTGAATTAGGGAAAGATACGTACGAACATTTTAAGCAAAATAAAAGTTTATTAAAATAACACACTTTTTAAAATAAATCGCAATTTCCCAAAATTTGATTTTCTCGATAAAGAGAATTTTAAAACCCACGTCTTTAACTTTTTTAACCAATCTAAAAGTTAATTAATAAAAATTAACACTACCATAAAACTTACAGTGGTGGTCAAAATTATAAGAACAAGGCAAAAAATTGCCAAATCTTGACTATCTTTGGCTGGAAACTTATGCAAATTTAATGGCAGGAAACCAATGAAAAATGAATATTTTTATAAGTTTTCATGGAAATATGTGGAAAATTCATATTTATAAAATATATTATGAATTTATACAGAATCTGATATGGACAAAATTATAAGAACAACTATATTTATGTGTTATAAAAAGTAAAATTTGCATATTTTTCGTTCTGCTCATGGAACTTCAAGACGATATAAATGTATAGTGTGCGTTTGGGATCGGGATATTCTGTTTTTCAGTCATGCCGTTGGGTACGAAGCTTTCGGAGTTTGAAAAAGGGAAAGTGGATGCACTTAAAAGTTCAGGTTTTTCTGTACACCAAATTGCGACAAAGCTTAATAGGTCACGAATGGTTATTTACAATTATCTTAAAAATCCTGGAAAATATGGACGGCAAAGACATACAGGTAGGCAATTTTCTGTTTCTATACGGGAGAAAAGAATGATAATAAGGCAAGCTTGCTCCAAAAAACTAACATAAGCCAACAGAAATAAAACGAGAATTGAACTTAGAATACAGTGCTCGAATTGTTCAACGTGTTTTACAAAAAGAAAAAAATTTACTCTATGGTAAACATATGTCACGACCGTCTCTAACAAAAGTTCATAAGAGACTGAGGATGGAGTTTGCCAAAAAATACATTACTATGGGGAAAAAGTGGAATGATGTTGTCTTTTCTGATGAAAAAAAGTTTAATTTGGATGGACCAGATGGTTTTCGCCACTTCTGGTATGATCTCCGTAGAGAAAAAGAAATTTTCTCAAAGCCTGCTTTTTGGGGGGGGGGGGGGTCAGTAATGGTCTGGGGAGCTTTCGCAGCTGGTGGAACTACTCCAATAGTTTTTTGTGCAGGGTAAAATGAAATCTGAGAGTTATATTGATGTATTGAGCGATAATCTTTTACTGGAAGCACCTTTAATAACGAGTGTAGACTATTTTATCCAGCAGAACAATGCCTCAGTACATGTTTCCCAAACGTCAAAATTGTGGTTTGATGCTAATTTTGTGAAACTACTTGATTGGCCGTTCAAAAGCCCAGATCTGAATCCAATGGAAAATCTGTGGGGTATTCTGGCACACAAAATATACAAAAACGGCACGGAATATAAATACAAGCAAAAGCTCATGTCCTCCATCGAAAACGCCTAGTCAAAAATTTCCAAGAATGTTCTTAAGGAACTGCCTAATTCCATGACGTCAAAACTTTTAAAATTAATTGAGAAGAAAGGAGAAATTATTAATTATTAGCGTGTTTTTAGGCAAAAAACATTCGCTGTTCTTGTAATTTTGTCCAATTTTTACAATGATACATTTTGTTAATTATCACAAAACATTTGTATTTTGCATTTTTCAATGTTTTGAATTTTACAATGATATCTAACATAAAAAAGTATTTTATGTATAAATTTCACTTTATTTAGTTCATAAATTTTTTCTGTGAAATTTTCAATTGTTCTTTTAATTCTGATCACCACTGTATATGGTGGTAGCACCTTCAGTTAAATTGCTTTAAAAACAATTTTTCATCTCATTTAAAACATTTTTGTAATTGAAACTATATGTCTGTGACAAATAGTTTAGGAATTAGCTATTGGAAATGGACGCCCTTTATAATACTTTAAGTACTTAGTATACGTTCCCTGAAAACTTAGTCCAACTCATTCATTTTTGGCTACAGAAAAGTGGTTTAAGTCATGAAATTTAAAGTTTCATAACTCGGTCAATTTTAATGTTAGATGAATGGGAACTTTTTTGTGTTGCTTGACAGGGTGATGGAAAATGTTTGCTAAATACCACTAATAGGACAGGGGGACCATATAAAAAGTTAATTTTCGTAATTTTTTTAATAAAAATATTTTTTTACCTAAATCATTTGAAAAACAATTCTTTACCTTTTTTAAAGCATTTTTGCAATTGGAACTATATGTCTATGACTAATGGTTTAGAAATTAGCCATTAGCCACCGTTGAGAGTGGACACCCTGTATAACACAACCATAGTAAGTAGCATTTATTCTGATGCTCTTAATCAGAAGTCGACAATTGGTTGCCTGAAAGTCAATTTTGGTGATTAGCAGAAATATCTGAACATTATTTTTGCTTTTCTTGTTCTATTATTAATAAAACAAAAATAATATTCTAAGAAATTCTTATGTTTATTTACTAATGTTTAGTTTTTAAACTTTAAATTGTAACAGGTTGTGTTAATAATTTTTTTTATTTGTTTGCAAAATTTTATTTTTATTTTTTTTAATTTATTTACAAAAGAGGTAATTTTTATTTCTATGTGTAGATAATATTTTTGGCTCTGTGTGCATAGGCAGGCATGTTACGTATATTGATAAAGTAAATGTATACAAATATACTATGTTTGGATTTGCAAGCAATCACTACTGTTGTTTGCAAAATACAGGTATCTACTACTAGAGAGTGACCGTTACGGAGATTTAATCTATATTAATAAAATAACAAATCGCTCTGTCTGTCTGCGTGTATGTGTGTGTGTGTCTGCGATGGCTAGCAAAATCTACGGGACTTACGAGGCTCAAAATTTTTATGAGTAGCCCAATATCTCTCCTGATTCACCTGAGTCTCAGAATTTCAAAATTCTATTTATTAACTGAGTAATTAATTACATTCCAAAGCTCACTCTCCTAAAAATCGCCTTTTTTGCTTTTTTTTTCCTTTTATTTGCTTATGGTTGGATGGTTGCATATAATTTTCGCAGAAATACAGACCTTTAAAATTCATAGACTGGCAAACTGTCAGTTTAAAGAAGGATTTTTTTTTTAATCACAGCTGCTGTACGGCATAGAGGAAACAGATAGGTGGAGGTGAAGTAAACCGAAAAAAAGGTTTGCAGTATGAAACCATTTATCGCTGAAATTAGAATGTCTCAAACAAAAGCACGAAAAAGGAATTTTGTATTAATTAGACGAAATGAAAGAAATGAATTACAGCTGAACAGTGGCGTAGCTATGTTTTTTGGCGCCCGGGGCCAGCAAGAAATTTTGCGCCCCACCCCAATATAGATATATAACAATTTCTCTCAATTTGGCGCCCCTAGGCCTCGGCGCCCGGGGCGGACGCCCCCCTTGCCCCCCCTTAGCTACGCCACTGCAGCTGAAGCATATTTTACGAAACAATAGTAATTTTTTAAAATGGTTTTTTCTATAATATTATTTATTAAAATAAATGTTTGCTTTTAAAATAATTGAAATTGAAAAATTAAAAATAATTAAATGTCAAAATAAAATTAAATAAAATATTGAAAACATTTGATTTGAACTAAAAATTGTATTACTAAACTTTTTTTTTTTTTTTCAGAATTTTTTAATACTTTATAACGTAGATGAAAAATGTTTATGATTTAACAGTATATTAATAATTCCATGTCAACATATAAAATATATTGATGAAAACATTCTTTTAAAATCATGCATGAAAACTTAAATAACAAATATTAATCTAAAATCTAGATTTCAGAGTGCAGACGATTTTAAGACATTAACGAAAGAATGTTACCTTTTGAAGCAAAATCATAAATGATGCTTCTATATTGATATCTCAAAGTCATATGATAAAAATAATCAAATAATTCTTGCCTACGATTGATCTATTTGTATCTTTTATGCATTCTGATCGTGTATTACAGCCAATAATGGCACAAAACATTATTTTTTAAACAAAATTTTAGTCATCTATTCAATAACAGTTTAAAAGGTAAAAAATAAAAACAAAGAAATACGGGTTTAAACCAGTTTGAATTGATCGGAGTGTCAAAGCACATGGTTTTGTTTGTGCTTATTTGGACTTAATGTAGCAGGTTTTAGAGTTACATTTTTGGCGTCACCCTCAAGACGTTATACTGCCACTCTATTAATTTCTTTTTACTGTATAGTTCTACACAGATTTTTGGCATTTCAAACATTAAAATGTATGAGTCATTAGCTGTGTTGCAGTAAAAGAATTACAAAACACTTTTATAGGAGTTTATTTTTTTAATCATTGATTAAATTTAAATGTGTTCTATTCAATTTAAAATTGTAATATGACTTTAATTTGTTTTTAAAACAAAAATAAAATAGCTGTTTGGCGTACAATTGTTTGAATCCGCAAATGATTCATACACCATTATAAATTATCAAATAGCAAAATAAATTATTTATCAGAAATAGTCATAAAAAGAATAGTAGCAAAACTAATTATAACCTTGGTGTTCAGACTAATTTAAACATAACCCAATCCCAACCAGAAAAGATAAAACAGATCACACTCCGATCCGTGATAGACAAAATTTCCGTGAGTATAAATCCGACCCTAACCTAAAAATTCTGTTTGAAAAAAAAACTATGGATTTGATAACTGACCCGAACCAAATCTGAATCCAATGTGAAAAATCTGAAATGTTCAAATGAAGCATAACCCGATCCAAACAAGGAAAAATAATTTTCGTGAGCATGAAACCTGACCCGAACCTAAATATTTTCTTTAAAAAACCCCGAAATATGATCCGAACGAAATCTGAAACCGATAAAAATATTCCAGAGAACTATAACCTGATCCCAGTAAGACAAAATACTTTCCGTGGTCATAAACCCGACTCAAACATAAAACATTCCATTTGAAAATCCTGAACTTTGAAACTACATCTAAATCTGACCAAAATATTCGAAAGAACCATAACCGGATTCGAGTAAGACAAAATAATTTCCGTGGACATGAACCCGATACGAACCTAAAATTTCCATTCGAAAAAATACCTGAAATTTGAATCGAACCAAATCTGAATCTGACAAAACTATTTCAAAGAAACGCAACTAGATCCAAACAAGACAAAATATTTCCATGGACATGAACCTAATCCGGGCCCAAAAAATTTCTTTGAAAAAATCGCGAAATCTGAACTGAACGAAATCTGAACTTGGCAAAAATATTCCAGTGAAGCATGTCCTTATTCGAACAAGATAGTATAATTTCCATGAACACACAAGAAGACCCGAACTCAACAGTTATATTTAAAGAAAAACCCGAAATCTGAATTGAACCAAATCTGAACCCGACAAAAATATTCCAAAGAACTATAACCCAATCCAAAAAAGACGAAATAATTTCCATGGTTATAAACCCGACTCGAACCTAAAAAATTTGATTTGAAAAAACCTGAAATTTGACCCAAACCACATCTGAATCCGACCAAAATATTCGAAAGAATCATAACTGGATTCAAGTATGACAAAATAATTTCCGTGGACATGAAAGAGATCCGAATCTAAAAATTATATTTGAAAAAATACCTGAAATTTGAATCGAACCAAATCTGAATCTGATAAAAAATATTTCAAAGAACCGTACTTGGATCCGAATAAGACAAAAAATTTCCATGCACATAAACCGAATCTGAACCTAGAAAATTTCTTTGAAAAAATCATGAAATTTGAACTGAACCAAATCTGAACTTAAAAAAAAAAAAAAAAACAGTGAAGCATGTTCTTATTCGAACAAGGCAGAATAATTTCCGTTACTCAAGAAAACCCAAACCCAAAAATTCCATTTGAAAAAAAAAAGCCGAAATCTGAATTGAACCAAATCTGTTCCCGACAAAAGTATTCCACAGAACTATAACTGGATCTGAGCAAGGCAAAATAATTTCCATGGACATGAATCCGACCCTAACATTAAAATTCAATTTCAAAAAATACCTAAAATCTGAATCGAACGAAATCTCAACCCGACGAACATGTTCTAATGAATCAATAACCAGATCCGAACAAGACAAAATAATTTCCATGGACATGAACCCAATATATGGTTAGGTAACATTTAGGTTGCAATTACATTATGGTAAGTCTTTGATTAAATTTAATTTCCCGTTAGCTTACAGTTAGGTCACGGTTAAGTTAAAGTTAGGTTAAAGTTAAATTGCATTTATGTTATGGTTAGAATAAGAATGTGTTACAATAAAGTGAAGGCTAGGTTACATTTATGCTATATTTAATTTACATAGGGTACTGTTAAGTCGCAGTTAGGTTACAGGCTGGTTATGGTTACGGTACAAATGTTCACGGTTAGGAATTTATCCACAGAGTGAACATTACGCATGATTTGATTAAAAATAACACCTACTTTTGTTAAATGGCTCTGAAATTATCATACTATATACCAACCTTTTAGCTACCATCGAGTATCGATTTCATTCATGGTATAGTCGTATTTAAGAGTGATATAATTAGTTTGAAATTCAAAATATTTCACTTGGGATTTCTATGTGAAAAAAATAATTAGTTACGTGACTTAACAGTGATTTTTACGTATAAATATCAAGACTTTAACACGAAAATCCTGCAATAGTTGGATACATATTCCCTCCCGCGTTTCTCATTGCACATTTTAAATATTTTTAGAGCTTAATATTAGTTGTTCTTTTTTAAACCGATTTTTCACACAGTCAGTGGCCAGATATTTCAGACAATGCATTTCTGCATGTTTCAAGTTAATGATAAAATCATACAAATTTCAAGTTCGTTTAATATTGTTAATATGGACCCAGGCAACGCCGGGTGGGTCAGCTAGTTATATATAGTAAAACCTTTTAATAAAACACTTTGGGATCGTTGAATAGGGTCGTACATCAGGTTGGGTTGCCTCTAATGTTTTTATTTCTTTATCTGAAAATTAATCTAATTTTCTTTTTGTAGATCAAGTTGACTGTAAAATGTTTCGTATGTGTTAGATCAGTTCAAAGTCATATTGTTGGGATTTTCACAAAAAAATTCAGCAGAACTATATTTCAGATGAAAATAAATATTGTAAAACTTCCTTAAAAAGACCATGCTTCATTCCAATAAAAATTTGTCACTCTAAGAGGGAGGGGGGATGTAAAAATTATATTGGCAATCCAAATCAAAGATCATGTCGGCCTTATATAAAATGGGTTAGCTGTTAGCTGACCTGATGTAGCCCTTTAAGTGTGTACTCAAAAACAACAATAACAACAACAACAAAAAAATCACTTGCTAACAGCTTGAAATTTTCTGACTCATTTTTAAATGTTAAAACATGAAACTTGCTAATGTGATTTTTGAAGAGATCTGTAAAAGGCTGTTTATTTATTCAGATCTGGGCTGACTAATGGCATTAGTTGTCCATATGTCTGTGAAGGTCACAAGTTTGTTTTGCAACCATTCCATACACTCTTTTGAAAGCTCAATGATATCTCTACCCAGACAAACTGCTGAAAATTTTGCTAGCCATATAACTGTAATCCCACCAAGAAAAACCCTTGTAGCCAATGTCCTGTTAGTTGTTTTAAAAACTGAAACTAACAAAAAATTCATAAAGAAATGCAAATTTGACACCAAGATTGCAAAGTAGGACATTGCATTGAACCTTGTTCTGAAATTTATCCTACTAAACTTCATTTCTAGTACAAGTTTTGTATTTTGTATATTTTCATTAGTATGTATATTTTATCTTTATATTTCATAAAATAAAGCAATTGAAAAAATAATTCTCAGAAGTTTGCTTTTATATGATTATTCTTAAAATTCAGTTTTCTGAAAATATTTTTTTTATGATCTAATTTAAAAAAATTCCAATTTTTTTTTTTTTTTTTTTTACATATTTTAACTCTGAAATATGTATTTAAAAAAATGTACAATTTTTAAACCTATTTTGATTATTAAGGGGGAAAATGCAGTGAGAGGCTTTTAATAGGAACAAACATTTAAAAAATAATGTGGAAATAAAAGGGGATTGAAGTTATTGACCTATACACTGTTTCTGATCTAAGAATGAATCATGAATTTCATTTATCATGTCAGCTGAAATCAAACAAATATGATGGCATGATATATCATTCATTCTTCTGCCTAATTGATACATTAAATAAAAAGCAAAAAGTCATTCTTTCACCATAATCTGTATTCAAACTATATTTATTGATAGCTTTTCATTATTTTTTATTAATTTTTAAATATAATAAATGCTGCTTAATGTGTTCATAATTGTTGTTTTTAATCACTTAATATTATCAGTCAGGACTGGCCATCTATTTTTTACTTTAAAATCAATATTTTGTTTCATCAACTTTTTGTTTTGTTTTGAGACCAGTGCCAACAGGCATGCTACTTTTCTGTCAAGCAGCATATTTCTGCTTTTTTTTTTTAAATATATATACATAGAAAATCTATGATTTTTGCAGATTTTCCTCCCTTATTCCATATTTAAGTGTGCAATCCTGGTATAAAACTCATTGAAAGCACAGAATCAAATATTTCTGCGACAATTAAAAATTGTTTTTCAGGACAAGATTTTATGAAGCTAAAAAAAATGATTAATTGATAACTTTAGAAAAACTGAGTGTTATCCTTGATACTGGATGACTATTACCAATGATATTGTTATTTTTTGTAGTTAGAAAGCTTACAGAAAATCAAATTCATAAAGATAATCAAGCAGACAGCATAAAAAAATTTCTGGAAAAAAAAAATCTAAAAAATACAGAAATAAGAAATATGTTTAAAATTTTAAACAAGTGGTGCAACACAGATTAGAGAATTCTCAAAAATAATATAATCGTGAACAATTCATTTACAGATCTTTATAAGAGAGAATAATAAATAAATAAATATTCTCGAATTGTTTAAATGATGTTTTTTATCCCTCTAACTATTTGTTTTATTTAAAGTTACCATTTCATAAAGGATAAGATGTCATTTTCTTAGTAATACTAGATTTTATCAAGTATTTTCTTAAATTGCTTATTGTTATCAGTCAGATATTCTTATTAAGCACTCGTGGTCCTGAAATGATCACATTAAGCAACATCTACTGCACTTTCGCTTCAAATTGTTAAGTGTTTTTTGTTTTTTGTTTAGAATATTGTAGGTTGGTATAGATTTCGAAGATACTCTGCCATGTTTCCTTCTGTACGAGAACAGTCAACTCATCGACACTTGCGAGATTTATTTAACAATTGGGACAGACTTGTAGATACTTCATATTTTGTCTTTGGAATTTTAAGTTCTTCAAATCTTCCTAATTATGCTACTCATTCATATGATTATGGGTTTTTCATCCAGAGACGTGACGGGTTTGTAAACTTTTTATATATGTCATTGTTTTTGCTTTAATGTAATTATTGTTTATGTTTGTCACTAATTTAGCGTATTTCCTTCAGATATAAACTATATTTTTCCCTACACTATTTTTATTTCTCCTTCTGTATTTTCGGTTACTTCTTATTTGTGTAAACTATGCATCAGGGGTCCCATTTCAGTATTTTCTTGGGGTGGGGAGGCAGTAGTACAGCCAAGGATAGCAATTTGGGAGAGAAAGCTTACCCCCCCCCCCCTCCTCCAAATGAGAGCCGATGAAAAATCCATTTTAGCAGGTATAATTTCAAGATATTCATTAGGAAAACCATCCGTTTAAAACATTCTTTCTACAGTATGCATATGAAGAGCATAGATGTATTACCGTATTTTCGGGCGTATGAGCCGCGGCGCATACGAGTTTAAAAGTATAAAATATTGTAGGTGCGGCTCTTACGCCGGGGCGGCGGGTACGATGATTTTTTTTTTTTTTTTTTTTTTTTTTTTTGTCAAATGATTTTGACACTTTTTTTTCGTTTAATCAACAATTATATGCTCTCAAATTGGTATCAAAACATTTGAAAACGTCTCTCAACCGCAGGTGTCCGTGATGCGTTAGTTGTTTATTTTTAAACAATCAACATTATTCAAAAATAATGTTGGTCTCACCGGTTCTCATGTTAAAAATTATTATATTTTCCCCTCATCTATTAATGATTTTACCTGTAGGATATTGGAATGTACAGCTGTCACATTTTTTTCTTCTAATGATCCTCCTTCCAGTTAGAAAATAAAACTGCCCAAAGAGAGCTCAAATCCCGGTATAGAACTCTTTTGAAATAGACTTCCTATACATAGTAAAAACTTTAGAGAGCAAGATTTTTCTTTATTTTTTTCAATAACTCACTCTTTTTCTATCCGGCAAAAATAATCCAAACTTTGAAACCGGTCGAATCAGCAAGTTTTTTTTCCCCCAAATGAGTTAATTCAGGTGATAAACAACAAAAACGGGCCTGGCGAATAATAAAAAAATAATAAAAGGCCGACTTCCGTGATAAACATTTAAAAGAAGCCAATAGAATATAAACAATTTTCAATGCATATGACTTTGCAAGAATAAGTTTAAATGTGCTACACGAGTCGATGTTAACTTGGCAACTTTAAGGGCTATTTCACCCACGTGCAAACATCGGCTAACTAATGTTAATCTCAAAGAAAAAAAAAGTGTCATTCTCATTCCATTATTTTTAAATGATATTTTTTGCTTTGGATAACGGAAGTCAATCTCCACAAAGAGTCTTTACTTTTTCGATTTTGTTTACAGGTTTTTTTATTAGTATACTTTCACTTTCGAAACTGGTTCTAAAAGTCAAAGTATACCACTAAAAACATCTGTAAACGAAATCGAAAAGGTGTCTTCTTAGGGATCAACATCTCAGATATAAAATACAAAGAAATCATTTAAGCATATTGAAATGCAAACGCATTTGAAAAAAAAAAAAAAAAAAAAAAAATCCATAGGATTAACATTAGCGAGTAGATGTTTTTACTTGAGTGAAGCAGTCCGATCTATAGGGGGGGGGGGGGGATCAGCTCGGTCCGGCCCATATAAAATAATAATAATAATTAATAAATAAAAATAACAATCCGGCACCCGGAAAATTTAAAATATCCGCATCATCCAAGTGAATTTTTTCAATAGATTAATTTTTACTATGATATGGTTAAAAATTGTTTTGTACGAAAAGTTCTGAACAAAACTACTTATTTTATCCTTTTTTTTCCTTTTACTATGTTTATTTTTAAAGAAGTGCCTAATAAAAGCACTCAAGTAAGTATTTATAACTATAAAGCAAACGTGCAATTTTGTTATCTCTTGTTTCTGCTAATAAAAAAAAAAAGAGAGAGAGACACTGGTTATTTAAAGTCACCTTTTCTCCTCATCCTCTTCATGACTCAATGTGCGGACATGTTGCCCTTTGACCTTGATGCGTAAGTCGGCTAATATCGCATTGCTTCTGTTTTGTTTCTTTGAATACAGTAGAAAAAAAAAGAACGAAAATAGTTTTTTTTTACGCTAAGTGGATTTGTGGATTTTTTTTTTCTTTTCTTAATTTATATCTACATAATATAATCATCGAAATAACTTAAGATGAATATAAAGTCTAAATTTGAGCAAGAAATATTTAAACTTACAAAATTTTTGTAAATGAACAAGGATAGATGCGTATGTACCAAATAAAAAATAAACTAATCTACCACAAAAGGAATCATTAAATCAATTATCAATAGTTAAAATATTAAATAAAGATATGCAGGTATATATTTATATAAAGGAATTTGTAGTGCTGTAAGCTATTTAAGAATCGATTTTTTGCCGCAGGCATGATAAACAATTGTGGATTGTATTCGCTGTGGATAATGATTTGTAGTATTATACAATGGTTATATATATATTTATTAATCAATTGTGGTTTAACATGTGTAATTTAATTTTAGCATATGTGCTGTGTTTCAATGTAATTCGTATTTTATTATTTACTTCACCAATTTACTTGATCGTCATTTCTTTACACTGAGGAAAAAGTTGCTTTTTTTTTTGGGGGGGGGGGGGGCATGATATTGTTTTAAAATTATTTTTTAACAGATCTCGAAAATACGGTATCGCCGTGATCCCGCTGATTCTAAAATGTTGAGGTTCAACTGTATCATATTTTCGTTAAGAGGCTACTTCAGTCAAGCGACCCGCTCGTTAATGCTAATCCTATGGGAAACATTTATAAAGATATTTCGTTTGAATTTAAATATTTTTAAATGATTTTTGCATTGATTAACTCTGATAGATTTGTAGAAAGAACATTTTTCGCTTTTTGCTTACAGGTATTTTTCAATGAGGGCACTTTCATTTTGGGAGTCGGTTTCGAAAGTGAAAACCATCTTCAAAATCGAAAAAGTATAAAACGATCTGCATATAGATGGACTTGAACTATCCAATGCCCAAAAATCATTTAAAAATATTGAAATGCAAACACGATATCTTTATAAATTTCATCCATAGGATTAGCATTAAGGAGGTCTTTGTGTGTGACTGAAATAATATCTTAACTTAAAAAAAAAAAAAAAAAAAAAATCCTACACTAAAATTAATTTGAAAAAGTCTTTGATCGAAAATCTGACGGATTTTTGCTGGAAAGAACTAGAACTTTGTGGTGTTAATAGTGTTATTTATGACGGCCGATTATCTGCAGGAGGGATATAGGCCCTAGGATAAGTGCCCTCCGTGGGGGGTCTTTCTAAGGGAACCTAAACCGCATTTACACAAGGATGACCAAGATTCGAAGAAAAGTTTAGAACTTTGTGGAAAGAACTAGAAGTCTGTGGAAAGAGCACTTAGAATTGAAAATTGAACGCTACTAGGAAAAGATGCTAGGGAGGAAGCTAGCATCCTGCTGCGCTCCTCTCATTGGCGCAAGTAATTGCGCCTATTTCCGATTGGATTTTAATTGCGTACTACAAACACGTTTTTTTTTTCTTTTTAGCTGAGAATTATTTTACGGTACTGTTCTGCTCTTTTTGTCTGACGCTCTTATTTAAGCAATTTATTTTTTTTTTTCAAGTGAAAATGGCTCCCAAAAAGTTAAAAAGTTACACCGCCGCTTTCAAGCTTGCTGTGGTTGATAAGGCAGAGCTAATAGGTAATCGTGCTGCAGGACGAGAATATGGAGTTGATGAGCGTTGCGTAAGGAGATGGAGAGCTGAAAAATCTATTTTGAAGGAAATGCCAAAATCTAAGAGGGCACGAAGAAGTGGCGTTGTTGTTTGGCCAAATCTGGAGAGAAATTTAGCCAAGTGGGTAAAGGAGCAAAGGGAAAAAGGAATGCCCGTTTCAACTGTTCAGATACGGTTTCAAGCGAGGATTATGGCATCGAACATGGGATTTACAAATTTTAAAGGTAGTCCCAACTGGTGCTTTAGGTTCATGTCGAGAAATAATTTGTCTGTAAGAACCAGGACAACTGTGGGACAAGAACTGCCTGCAGATTGGGAAAAGACAAAAGCATCTTTTTTAAAGTATGTCGCTGAAAAAATCAAGGAAAACAACTTTTCAACAGCACAGATTATTAATATGGATGAAGTTCCATTAACTTTTGATTGCCCCCCCAGTAGAACTGTTAACACCATTGGGGAAAAAACAATCGGCATCGTAACAACTGGTAATGAGCGAACCTCATTTACCTGTTTTAGCTTGTGCTGCGAATGGAGACAAATTAAAACCACTAATTATTTTCAAGCGCAAAACTATGCCTAAGGCAAATTTTCCTTCCGACGTCGTAATACGGTGTAACGAAAAGGGATGGATGTCGGAGGAAATCATGTATGAGTGGCTGGCGGAAGTGTGGAGGAAAAGAAAAAATTCTTTTTTTCAGCCTAGTGGGCTTCTTATTATGGACTCAATGAGTGCCCACAAAGGTGATTCCGTAAAAACTGCTTTGAAAAAAGTCTCAGCCGAGCCAGCAATAATCCCTGGCGGATTAACTAAAGTTTTACAGCCTCTTGACTTGGCTGTGAATAAATCTTTCAAGTCCAAAGTAAGAAAACTGTGGGAAAAATGGATGATGGAAGGGCTACATTCATTTACAAATTCTGGAAAAATGCGCAAAGCCACTTACGAAGAAGTAGCGTCGTGGGTTTCATCGGCATGGAAAGACATTAGTGCTAAAACTATTATGTCGGGCTTCAAAGCAGCCAATATCATAGAAAATACAGTTAGTGATGATTCATCTGAATCTGATGATAGTGAAGATGAAAATTGTGACGTATTAACTGATAAACAATTTTTAGAACTATTTAATTCCGACAGTGAAAATTCCGATTTTGATGGATTTGAAGATTTTTAAACATGTTGATAAAATCTTGTATATATTTTTTTCTATATTTTCACTTCATTCCAATAATAATTTTTCATATTTTAAAGATATTTTGAAGTAGTGTTCTCTTATTATATGTAATCCAATATTTTTTTAGAAAATTTTATAAATATTACAAAAAATTGAAATCTTAATATTAAAATTACATACCTGCTATTTATAACGGATCAGTGATAGGAAACGTTATTAAATTGAAAAACAAATACATAATAATAATAAATCAACAGTCAAGGGAAAAATGATTCTGCAATATTTACAGGTAAGATTATAATATTATAAATAAGTTTCTGATATTTATTATATTTTTCTCTGTTTGTTATTGATCCAGTGACAAAATGTTGCTTTTTTTGCAGTAATCTGAGGAGTTAACATAAACTAGTATGCATTTAAAAAATATTTTCTTATAGCAATACGCTTTATTACATCACATTTTTCAGTAATATTTTTACTACAGTTTTTAAGGCATTTGCATACATTAAATCTAAGTGTCTTTCGTCCAATGATTTTTTTCTTCAACAGCTTATTTTATTTATTTTATTTTTTTCGTCAGTGTCTCTATACGATATTTCTTTACATTTTAAATATATTTTTTAGGCACTTAAGTGAAAAAAAAATTTTTTTTTTTAACTGTTCAAGTGAAAATATTTTATATACTGTAACAGTCTCTAAAATCTGGAAACCTCAAATACAGATAGCATAAATGATCATCAAATGTTTTATATTTATATAGTTCAGTTATCCTATCTTATCGACAGATGGCAGCACCAAAAATGTATTTAACTTTTTAGTATAATCTAGATTATATTCTGCATTTTGCCGACAGATGGCCGTACCAATCATTTCTTCTAATTCATTTCCAAGTTTATTTATCTTGATATAGTAAAATAAGAAAACAAAGAAATATCAACAGAAAAATTCATAAACAGTTTATATAAAATATTAGGCCTGGAACAAAGGAATTTTATTACAGAGATTGAGCTAATATCATTGTAATTGGGGAAAAAGTAATGACCAGTAGGCCTAAATTAAAGCAACTAAATACTAACATATAAATAAAATCGTAATCGTGAAAATGCTCTGTGTATATTTAATTTTAATAAGATTAAATGCTTGGCTTTGCTGTTAAATAACTTAATGTGCCATTTATGATTTTTTTTTATAAATATGTGATTTTTTTTCTTTTTTAATGATGATTTTCAATAATTTTTACTTACATTTTAAAGTTGTTTTTTGAAGATCACTAAAATTCGGAAATAACTAAAAGCCGCGTCTACGAACGATTTCGGAATTTAGAGATTTATACTGTATAAATATCAGCAGCTTGGGTGCGGCGCTTACGATGGTGCGGCGCTTACGTAGATGTACTTTTTTTTTTTAACAGATTGTCATTGGTGCGGCGCTTACGGTGGGTGCGGCGGGTATTCCCGAAAATACGGTACACTAAAACTTGTAAACCGAAATAAAGTTATTTTCAATTACTTGTCAACTTGTTCTTTAATGGAGGGACAGGGAGACATATCTGTTCAGTAAATTTTTAATGCCGAAATTTTCTTTATCATTTGAGATGCTTCAGTCAATATGATTAAAACAACCTTCATAAATTATGTCAAATTAAAAAAACCTGGAGGCATTTGAAAATACATTTCTTTTTTAAAGGTAATTTTGTATTAGAAAATGGAAAATATTTTTGGTTGTATGTAAGTTTCTGTATATTGAGGTGTGAAAAATGTAATTTTTAGTTAATATTTTTTTCGGGTTTGTGTTCTAATTTTTTTTTTAAATTATTTTTTACATGCATAAAATTATGTATTCTAATATCTGAGTAAATATTTTTCAAATTGGAGTTGTTGAGCTACAATGGGTTAAAATTTCATTTGAAAAAGTTTTGTTTTTGACTGATACTTTTTAAAGAAAAGAAAAGAAGAGATTCATTTTAAGCCTAAAAAAATTGTTTTCATCGACAATATTATTTTGACTATGTTAATTTTTTGTTAAATGATATAAAATAAAAAATGAAATATCAAAATGTTTTAGATTCCAAAGTCATAGCATAAATGTTTAACCCTACTAAGGACAGGTTGATAACCAAAAGTCCAATATTTCATATATTCAGTGATAAACACAATGAACTTTTACATTTTATTAGGGTTTCATACTTAAAAAGTGAAAACAGAACAAATATAAGATCGCTCCCTGTGTCTGTGTGTCAGTCACAGCCATTTTACTTGTAAACTATGGAACATTGAAAGTTCAAATTTAGGGAGGTAATAAAGACTACTGACCCACATATTTACAGATTATTAAGCATTCACAAATATATTTAGGATTTAATAGTAGAGGGGCCAATTAAGTTACTTGAAAAAAAAATCTTTTCTTTGTATATTGTGTAGAATATCGTGTGAGAACTTTCATAGCTGAGTTCAAAAATACATTTCTCTTAAATTTAGGTAATATATTTTTAGAAATATTGTGAAAAATGTAGTAAAAAAGTATGGCCCTCTCCCCATCTGTTTCCAAATCTTTTGAAATTAACAATATGAAAAAATTAGATGTTAATTTAAACCTTACACTAAAACTATAGCGATTACCCTAGGTCACATAGTTCTTGAGAAAAGCACAATTTCCCGATCCTCACAAATTTGGATTTTCGGGCATTTAGCAAAAGTGTTGATGAATGCTGAAGGTATCTATAGTAGTAGAAGTATAAAAACATTGTTGGTAATGATTTTTGAAAAAAATCGTTGGTAATTAGCTGAGATACTGACCCTGATAAACACAGACAATTTGAACACACATAACGATAGGGATGATGCCACTCTAAGTACCATTGGCTTTTAAAGCTTAGATAACAATTTTTAATGATATTTTTCTATAGTGAAACATCCAATAGCAGTATAAAAGTAATAAACATTACAAACTTATTTATTGTTAATTGTTACAAACTTACTAATTTAATTATAATTAATTATATAAATACTATGAGATTCACAACTTGTTTGCATTGAGAAAATCTCTCAATATGTCTCCTGTGTCTTTAAAAGTTAATTAAAGAGCTATTTGGGAAAAATATGGCATGAACAAGGAAGTGTTGCAAATTTGCGATCTTCTTTCGAAGCACACGTGGCACAATGTCAAGTTTAAACTTTGAACAAGTTTTTGTTTTAGCTGCAATGTAAAAAGAAAAGATTATTTCTGCGTTGAATTTAGTTTTATGAAATTACTTATGAGGCTAAATATATAAACGTGCATTTTGGAATATTTTTTTTATGTTTTTCAAACTCTATATATGAGTTTCAATTTTTTAAAATAAGTCCGAATAAGTCTATCTTAGACATTCTGAGTTTGGTAGAGATCAATCATAAATTTTTAAAAATGTATTAAAAATTTTCAAAAAAAGTTAATTTTATTTACCTTGTAAAATCAAAATTATCATAGAAAAACATTTAATTTTTGTTCAGATTCATTAAGAAACATGACCTGAAGCTTTTCTAAAAAATACTTCTCAATTTTAAAAATAAATAAAAAGCAAAATTTTTTAATTTTTTTAATTAAAATTTTTTAAATTTATTTTTTTATAAATATGAATTATATTAATGGTAAGTATCATTGTCTGCATACCTCTTAATTGTACATTGGAAATAGTTAGTTTATATTCAATTTTTAATTATAGCATTATAAAGATATTAAAAATGTTGTCACTGAAATGACAGTTTGTCACTGAAATGACTGTTTAACATTGAAATGACTCTTTATTACAAAAATGACATTGTTTAATGATGAAATAGGATTATATGTATTAAAAATTAAACATATTAAAAACACTAGATAAAATATTGTGAAGAGAATAAATAGAACAATGAAAAGAATAGGAAGTAATTTTATTGTGCAGTGCATGTCAAAAATTTAAGCACAACAGAAAATTTCAAAATAAAATTTTATTAATGAATGAAAGTTAATTTCCTTTTCACATAATCTACAAATTAAAGTTTTAAAAAGATAGTTAACAGATTTATGTTATAAAATTTATCTTAAATAATAAAATTTATCAAAACAACAAAAATGAGTGTGCCAAAAGTTTAAACACAGTAGTTTTTAATCTTTAGACGGTCTTCCATTGATAAAATGAGATTCTGTATTGTTTGATTCAATTTTAAACCAAGTGTTCTCAATGGCATCTTTCAAATCTTTAACTGAAGAATACTGCTTTCTATTTGGATAAACTGCATGTGTGAGAATACCCCACATATTTTCTATAGGGTTTAAATCAGGACTAATTGCAGGCCATTTCAAAACAGACACTTTTTTCGACTTAAGCCACGATGAAGTTGAGTTTGTGGTATGGATCGAAGCATTGTCATGTGGAAATAACCATTTTTCTCCTACCTAAACCTCAGAAACAGGAAGCAAATGATTGGCAAGTGTCTCTTGATAGTTTTCAGAGTTTTCACAACCACTGATGAATGCTAGAGATGTCTGACCATTGAAAGAAATAGCCCCCCAACACCATTACTGAACCACCATTATGTTGTCGGCTAAATACACTTCTAGGTTCTTTGCGGAGATCATGCCAATAGTACTTAAACCCATCAGGGCCATTGAGGTTCCAATTTATTTCATCACTGAATATGACATTCAGCCACTTTTCACCAAATGACATATGCTCTTTGGCCCATTGTATTCTAGCTTCTTTATGGTGTCGTTTGAGACACTGTAATCCAGCCATTTTACGGTATTTAATGTATTTGAATTCCAAAACTCTTCTATGAACAGTTTTTTCCGATATTTGTCCTCCAACTGTATGTTTTATTTGCAAAAGGGAGTAATTACCAGTAGAAGCCAAATTTCTGATATGGCTATCTTCGCGCAAACTAGTCACTCGCGGCCTTCCTGAACGAAATTTTTGTTTGCAATTATTACCACGAACCAAAATTTGATGAATACCTTGTTTTGACCTTTTTAATGTACTTGCAATTTCAGAAACAGACTTAGATTTTGCTCTCATACTCCATATTTTTATCACCTCCTCCTTTGAAAATTCTTTCGACCGAGGCATTTTGGACTAACTCTTAAACAACAACTAACATGTTCTTATTCACCCAGAAATTGTTTGCGTGCGCAACTACTTAAGTTAGATTGTAAAATTTGCATAAAAACGATTTTGTGCTTAAACTTTTGACACGGTTATTTTTGTTCTATTCTTAAACTCCATGGTTTTAAATAAAATTTAAAAGTTAATTTCAACGAATATGGTGTTATAAATTAGATATTATTAACATGTACAAGACAAATATTGAAATAAAGTGAATATTTAAAGTTTTATTTGAAAATTACTATTGTGCTTAAACTTTTGACACGCACTGTATTAAAATCCTTCTAGTTACAAGTTTAATGAATTAAATACACGAAAAGCATGTTGAACATTATTATAATCTTCATCCTGGAATTTAAAATATCTGGTGGAAGCAGGTTCAGGAGAATTGGTAATTTTGCATAGGATATGTGGCATTTGAATTTCATGGACATCTGCTCTCTCAGGCAATACAAACTTATTTTTCCACATATTGTCATAAAGGACACAAGCAAAATATTTTGAGTAATATTCTCCTATCCTAAAAATTTAAAAAAAAATCTTAAGCAGCAGTCCAATCAACACAACAATAAAACTTAAAATACTCTTAATATCTCTGGAAAAATGGAGGGGGGGGGGGGTTAATCAGTCCTCTCTCAGAGATATCAACCTTGGCCAAATTGCTTCAGTAATAATCATACATACTTTTCAGAAATGATCAGTTAATTTTTCATAATACATTTTTTAAGTTAAAAAAATATTCTAATACATCCATAAAAACTGTTTACGTATGTGTGTACTAATATCTATATAATTTAACTGAAATTAAATTCTGAGCAAGCTTGAACAAAATTAAGTTATGCTTCAAATGAAAAGTTCAAGGTGCTGAGAAATGAAAAATAACAGAAAAAGCCTCTTATATTAGGAATTAGTAAGTAAAATATTTTAAACATGTAATCAAATTATTTTGAGATAATATTCTCTTAAATATATGAATAATATTTTGAGAAAGATATGTAATCATATTGCAATATTCTCAAACTATTTTTATATCCTTTATGTAGAATCATATTCAAATTCATGCTATGTAATCTTTTTTAATGTGAAACAAAACTATCTTTAATTTCTTTTTTGATCCACCCAAATTAATAATTTAGTATAGTTAGCACATGTGTTTTAATTTAATTTGTGGCCTATAATACAATACTTTGATTTCCGTAAAAAATATAATTATTTCCAGAAAAAATTATTTTTTACTAGTGGTTATCATCATTTCCTTTAAATAATTAAAAATAACAGAAATATTTAAATAAATAACAAAACTAATCTTAAAACAATGTGTAGAAAACTTATATAAGGCTTATCTTTCCCCAACAAATCTTTTAATTCTAAACAAAAAATAAAAACTTCATTAACTCCAGGCCTCATAATTGTAAATCTGGGAGAAATGTCATTTTCGCGATATGTTCATTCCAGGCGACGTTAGTCATTGCTACGACGTCACGAAAATGACGGATCGCCAATAATTTGTTCTATTATTAAAAGCATGATTTCGTTGAGCCTACATTGACACATTTCCTTCTTCTGGTTCATATTCTATATTAAAATAAAACTTTATTTTAAATTTTAAAATTATATATATATATATACACTGGTGTCCAAAATTTAAGCATAATTGGTAATTAAGTAATTATTTTTAAGTAATGAAAGAAATATGAATCGGAATGTGCTGAAACTCCAGGTGTGTAAACAAAATAGTACGCGTCACATATTTTCGTGAAGAGTTTTCCCTGAAATCGAACAGGGGACCGTCAACAAATTGAAAAAAAAAACGAAGATCTTTTGGATAACCCTGTCAAAACTAATGTAGCAAAAGCGTTCAAACTGCACATTATGATTAATTGGCTTATTGTAATGTACTGTGTTAATTTTTACAAGGATAGCATGTATACTCGTAGAGAAATTAAGGTTTTTATAAAAACAGTCCTAAGTTTTTTGCTTATAATTTGCAGAGTTCTTAATATAAAATAGTGTTCCTTTTTGAAAAAATGATAAACATCATTATACACAATACCTTGTCATCAGAATTAAAAAATAATAAAAATTGTATGACAAATGAGCAGATTTACTAAATAATTTTTTACTGCGCATGCGTGAACGCTATGAAAATTTCATTTGCATATTATGTTAGTTAAATGTATAGAGCAACTTTTGTGAAAGTCTCAAAAACATAGCTTAAAAATTCTGAAAATTATCGTTGATAGAATGAGATCAAAATCCTTTATTCCCTAAATGAAGCAAAAAGATGAGGGGCTGTATCCATATTCCATTGTTTAGTGCCTACACAATATTGCACGTACAACTATATTTAGGTAAAATCCCTGATTTTTTTGCTTCCTTTAGGAATAACGGATTTTGAGTTGATTCTATAGGCTCCCATTTTTAGAATTTTCAAGCTATGTTTTTGAAACTTTTACAGAAGTTGCTCTATACATTTAGCTAACACAATATGCAAATAACATTTTGATATCGTTGACGCATGCGCAATGAAAAATTATTTACTAAACATACTCATTTTTCATACAATTTTTATTATTTTTAAATTCTGATGAAAGGCTATTATGTACAATGATGTTTGTCATATTTTCAAAAAAGAACATTATTTTATAATAAGAACTTTGCAAATTATAAGCAAAAAACTTGGAAAAATTTAGGAGTGTTTTTATAAAAACCTTAATTTCTCTACGAGTATACATGCTATCCTTGTAAAAATTAACACAGTACATTACAGTAAGCCAATTAATCATAATGTGCAGTTTGAACGCTTTTGCTACATTAGTTTTGACAGGGTTATCCAAAAGATCTTCGTTCTTTTTCAATTTGTTGACGGTCCCCTGTTCGATTTCGGGGAAAACTCTTCTTGAAAATATGTGACGCGTACTATTTTGTTTACACACCTGGAGTTTCAGAACATTCCGATTCATATTTCTTTCATTACTTAAAAATAATTACTTAATTACCAATTATGCTTAAATTTTGGACACCAGTGTATTTATATATATACAGGGTGTCCCTAATCAAATGGTATATACGCTAGGGGGTGATAGAACACATCAAGACGAGTAATAGTAAATAGGAAACAAAGGGTCCCAAACATTTTCCAAAGGAGATAGCCGCCATTAAAGTTTGGGGTCCAAAATTTGAAATACACATAAAACACGGAAAAATTGGTTGATTGATTTGCAGTTTTCACTAAAATTATTCTTTATGTTGGTATTTTCTTGAAAATGAATTATAAAGATAAATCTCAAAAAATGCCGATAGAGGGTGTTTTAGACTTTGAAGTAATGAAAAACTATTTTTTGCCGTGATTTTTTGCATTTCATTAAATGGTTTCGTAAGCTTAGACTTAAATTTAAATTTTGAGCTCAAAATCTGAATAGTTTGAAGCGGTTAAGTAGCACAAACTTAACTGTGTTCAGAGGGTTTAAATTTCAAATGATTATAAAAAATGGAAAAATTGGTCGATTGATTTGCGTTTTTCACTAAAACTATTCTTTATGTCGGTATTTTATTGATAATGAATTATAAAGATTAATTTCAGAAAATGCCGATAGAGGGTGCTTTAGACTTTGGATTAACGAAATAATCCATCCTAATACTATTTTTTGTCGTTATTTTTTGCATCTCATTAAATGGTTTCGTAGGCTTAGATTTAAACTTAAATTTTGAGCTCAAAATCTGAATAGTTGGGAGTGGTTAAGTAGCACAAACTGAACTGTGTTCAAAGGGTTTTAATTTTAAACGAAATGGAAAACTATAAAAAAACGGAAAAATTAGTCGATTCGTTTGCAGTTTTTGCTAAAACTACTCTTTAAATCAGTGTTTTCTTGAAAATAAATTTGAAAGATAAATTTCACAAAATGCCGATAGAGGGCGCCTTAGACATTGGAGTAGCGTACAACTATTTCTAACCGTTCTTTTTTTTTAATCTCATTAAATGCCTTCAAATGCTTAGATTTAAATTTTGAGATCAAATTCTGAGTCGTTACGAGTGTTTAAGTAGCGCAAAAGTGAACTGTGTTCGAGGGGGGGGGGGGGGGGTTAAATTTCAACTCCTGAACACAGTTTGCACTTCTTAACCCCTCCCAACGATTCAGAATTACAGTTCAAAATTTAAGTTTATATCTGAGATTTCGAAAACATTTAACAAGTTTTGGAAAGCATTTAATTAGATACAAAAAATAACGGTTAAAATTTGTTGCTGGTTACTCTAAAGTTTAAGGCACTCTCTAACGGAATTTTTTTAAATTTATCTTTAAAATTCATTTTCAAGAAGATACTGACTTAAAGAATAGTTTTATTTTAAACCGCAAACGAATCGACCAATTTTTCCGTTTTTTATTATCATTTGAAATTTGAACCCTCTGAACACAGTTCAGTTTGTGCTACTTAACCACTCCCAACTATTCAGATTTTGAGCTCAAAATTTAAGTTTAAGTCTAAGTTTACGAAAACATTTAATCATATGCAAAAAAATAACGTAAAAAGTAGTTGTTCGTTACTCCAAAGTTTAAAGCGCCCTCTATCGGAATTTTTTGAAAATTATCTTTGTAATTCATTTTCAATAAAATACCGACATAAAGAATAGTTTTAGTGAAAACCGCAAATCAATCGACCAATTTTTCCGTTTTTTATAATCATTTGAAATTTAAACCCTCTGAACACAGTTAAGTTTGTGCTACTTAACCGCTTCCAATTATTCAGATTTTGAGCTAAAAATTTAAGTTTAAGTCTAAGCTTACGAAACCAATTAATGAGATGCAAAAAATCACGGCAAAAAATAGTTTTTCATTACTTCAAAGTCTAAAGCGCCCTCTATCGGCACTTTTCGAAATTTATCTTTATAATTTATTTTCAAGAAAATATCAACAAAAAGAATAATTTTAGTGAAAACAGCAAATCAATCGACCAATGTTTCCGTTTTTTATGTGTATTTGAAATTTTGGACCCCAAACTTTAATGGCGGCTATCTCCTTTGGAAAACGTTTGGGACCCTTGGTTTCCTATTTACTATTACTCGTCTTGATGTGTTCTATCACCCCCTAGCATATATACCATTTGTTTAGGGACACCCTGTATATATATATAATGTTACCACTTACCTATTTTTTATTTTCTTCAAACTTTTTCTGCCACAACTGCTTAGATTAGGTTTCCAATCACCAAAATACTGTTAAAATGAGTAGTAGTGCCATCCTTTGACTGTTTATAAAGTTATTTTCATGTGTCACGAAAATATAATTTAATTACTCATGCATGATAATTAACTTAATATTAATAAAAGAAATTTTTTCCTTTGAAAACAAAATGTTTTTTTTACAATAATTAGCAATTTTTATAAATATTATTTTATTTTTGTTAGAAGAAAACATACTTTATCTATAGACATTTGGTCCTAGATACTGTCACAAAAATGACATTTTTAAGGTTTAAAATTTTCTAAAAAATAATGAAATTGCAATAAAATCATATTTTTTGATTTATTGATTTTTAAAACAATAGTTCTAAAGAATAATAATAAAATTTTACATTTTATTTGCTTAAAATCGATAATAAAGATCACAAACTCTAAAATGCACGTTTATGATATTCAGCCATGAAGTTTAAGGATGTTCTCAACTGATCTTTTTAACAAATGCAAAACGTTTTGACACAATTACAAATTAATTTTTTAATGGAAAGTTATAAAATTGGTAGGTCTGACTATGGAAGCAGTTTGGAATTGAACTGTGTTTTCTATTTTTGGATAAATAAATTACCTAATAACCAGGTTCACAGTGCCCACTTTGATAATATTTTCTGAAAAATCTATTAAGTTTACAAAAAAAAAAACTTTAGAAAATGTAATTTTATTAGATAGTTTCTGAAGAACACCTGCTAACTTCATGCATTTCTGAACAAAAATAAATTAAAACTTATTTCATAAAGTTTCTTTTCTTTTTTATTTGAGAACTTAAATATGCACTACATTCATTGTCAGTTCAATATTAAGTTCCTAAAAAAGCAAATTAAAATAAGATTAAAGTTATATAGAATAGCAATATTTGATATTATTTGTTTCACATCTCTTTAAACTTTTATGGTATACCATTCATACTTTTCTAGTATATACACAAAGTAAGGTTAATTTGTTTATACACAACCCTGCATTATATACATATTTTTTACAAAGTATTATTATTCTTTTAGCAATGACTTTTTTAATAATACAGTTAATAGTTCATATATTTATTGTACAAAACCCTTTGAGCATGAGTAATACTCTTATTTGACAGTTTAATCAATAAGTAAAACTTCTATTTTCATAAAGTTTACTCTCAGTTTATTAAATCAACTCTGGAAAGATTGCACAGGTATCAAAGAAAATAAAAATAACAAGTAACAGAGTTAACAAAGCTCACAACTAAGCAGTAAGCCCTATCCCCTGAAAATCCAGGCATTCATCAAATTCATTGCCATTATTTGGCAATTAAGTGGGTATCTGCCCCAATACCAAGTATCAAACCCATATAACTTGGGTAACCTCGCAAGTAGAGCCTTCCTTGATCATCATTTAGAAAGAAAAAAATGAATTCAAGGGTAGGACAAATCACACTGGATACTCAATTCAATTAATATCAAGAGTGGGACATTAACTGGACACTTGATTCAGTGATTACTAAGATACAGGAAAAGTAATGTTAAAATTGATATATACAGTAGAGCACCGATAATCCGCGAACCTGTAATTCACAAAGGCCTGTAATCCGGGAAAGATTTCTGAATGTAAACAAAGAGATTATTATTTTTTTTTTTTTTGGTACCAAAATTAACATTTTTCTTATCTTTTTACTTAATATATCATTTAACATTTAAAAAAAATTAAAATACTAATTAATTACAGTACAATTAATTTCATTTTGTTTATTTTTATTAATGCAGTATACTTGGAAAATATAATTTGACGTCTTATGAAAAAGTATTTACTTTTACTGAAAGAAAATGCTTTTTTAGGCAATATATTTAATCATTTATTATTTTTTTCATTAAATCATAATCATAAGATCACAAAAAATAGTAAAAGAAATACTACATTTATTACATTTGAACTCTGATTAATTGTGTATATGGGTCATTTTCAAATTTCGCTTACATATGCTGTCCAAGAGTAAAAAGAAGAAAATTCAAACAAATTAATATTTAAAGTTCAATTTCAGCTATGCATTAGTTAAGGAAGACTATATTGAACATTTCTAACATGAAAAATTTTAAAAATCAATAAAAATTTTGGAGATATAAGTCTTTAAAATTGTGGTTCTAAGCAAAAATGTCTGTCCCATTCTAAATTTTATGTAATTAACTGTTATTTTTTAAAATCTAATTTAACTTTTTTAAATAAAGAGATTTAATTATTTTAAATATGAACTGTTAGTGTTCTATAAAAATGAAAAAATTCATTTACGAGCGATATTTTCTTTAAGAAATTAACAGAAATATTTTGTCCCTCACTTTGCGTCAAGTCCGTTACCTTGTGATTATTTTAGTCAAAATAGGTTTCTAGCTCTGCCTAAACTTAGCAGCAAATATCCGGCGATATAATTAAACTATTCACACAACTATTACTTGCCATTTTTTGGCTCTTCAATTGTGAAGCAATGTAATAGTGGCAAGAGTCAGCTTTCATCAAAGTTGGAATTTTTTTCACTGTCAAGTCTGTTACTGTAAATTTTAATATTAAAATAATGATTTTTGCACTTTTGTAATTAAATATTGTTTACTAAATAGCTTCAGAAGATATGTGTATTATTATATAAGTTAGAAATTATGCAAGCTTGTTCATTTCTAAATAGTTTTATTTGAAAAGTCAAGTCTGCTACTTGTCATGTCTGTTACCATATATGTAAGCAAGGAAATGTAAGCTGCTAAGTAAGTTTAATAAATAGTTTTAGAAGGTATGAAAATTATTATCTAAGTTAGAAATTATACATCTTGTTCATTTCTGATAGTTTTATTTGAAATGTCAAGTCCGTTACCATGAAATGTAAGCGAATGGTGAAAATGGCCTGTATATTAGAATATGAGAAAAAACTCTCTCAATTTTGAAAAATGTTGAAATAACAAAACAACTTGAAGCTGGTTCATCAAACTTGGTGTATGAATATGAAATAAATAGTAGAACTATTTATGTTATTAAAAAAATAAAGAGAAAATACTTGACTTTTACTCAAATACAAACTCCAATTGCAAATAGAAAAACTATGAGAGCCCAAATCTGCTGACCTGGATAAAATTGTGTATGAGTGGTTTGAGCAGTGGTGAAGCAAAAATGTTCCAATCACAGGGCCACTCTTACAATTTGCAAATTGATGAAATGTGCACTTTTTCAAAAGAATAGTTGAAAAGATTCAAGCAACGTCATGACATCAAATACATTAAGCCATGCGGTGAAAAATTATCAGCTGATAATGATGCAGCTGAAGAGTTTGTTGGTACATTTACTAAGAAGGTTCTGGTTTAAACACTCTCACCAGAACAAATTTATAATATGGATGAGACTGCTTTGTACTGGCGATGTCATCCTAAGAAGATTTTAGCTGTTTCAGGAAAGAACCAAGTGTCAGGATTTAAAGACAGCAAGGAAAGAGTCACCATTGTTGTGTGCAGTAATGCAGTAGGAATTCATAAAAGTAAACTAAACATGATTGGTAAAAGTAAGACTGTAAATAATCCATTAAGTGGAATTAAGCTTAAGGTTTTGCCGGTTACTTATAACAGTAGCACAAATGCCTGGATAACCAAAGAACTTGCTGCAGACTGGTACATTGATTTTATAAAGAAAGCATGAAAATACTGTGCTACATTTGGCTTACTTCAAGACTTCAAAATATTATTGATACTGGACAACTGCAATGCCCACAAAGATCTTGTTGAGATAGTTGTAGACAGTATCTCCATTCTATATTTGCCACCAAACACAACAGCCTTGAATCAGCTTATGGATCAAGGCATCATTAAGAGCATAAAGTGTGCTTAACGATCATGTTTTCGTCAAAAACTGATCAATATAACCTTAACTGATCCAGCTAATTTTTCAAAAAATTCAGTATAAAAGATTGCATTTATATGCTTGCTGAAGCATGGGATTCAGTATCTCAGGATACATTAGTTCATGCATGGCACAATCTCTGGCAAGCATCCTTGTTTACAGAGACTGAGAGTGATGAATCTGAATTTTTGGGATTCAAACCTCATGGAAAAAAAATGAAGAATTGTTATTATAGACAAAAAAGCAAAACTTCAAACTTGCAAGAAATAGCAACAGAAGACAAAATTTTAGAGTGCATGTCTTCCAAAGATGAAACTTGTGTTACTTCTCTCAAGTTACTGATAAGCAAATTGTTGAGAGTGTTCTCAGTCCAATTGGAGAAAAATCAGACACTGAAGAGGTAAAAATACTTTTTGATGCTATTTTGCCATTAGGCCAGAGTTATTTGAATTTTTTAGAGTAGCAAAGTTTTGTTACACAACAAGAACTTATGACTGTATATAGACTGCAAGATAAAATCCAACAGTATAAGCCAAATGTCTTAAAGCAGACAACCATTGATGCCATGTTCAAAAAATTTATCAAATAATAAATAATTATTTTTAAAGTAATTTTTACTTTATTTATGTATTAAAATGTGTAATTTATTTATTTTAAAGAATTAACAAACTACATTTGTTCAAAATATGAATTTAAAATAATGTAAACAAAGATTAAATTGACATGACCCTGTAATCTGGAAAAAGTCTCATCTGCATAACCCTTAGAACAAAGCTTTACAAATTAAAGGCTTTCTACTGTATATATCAGTATAATAAAACTAAAATTTACTTTTAAATTAGTTTTATAAATTTTCTTGTATCTTCATGTTCACTTATAACTGAAATCTTGTTTTATACAAGGTCTTAAGCTTTTTCATTACATCAAAATACGTCATTTTGAAATATTTGATGTTTAATATTACAAATTGCATGTTACCATAATAATTTTATTAACTCTAAATGATCCTTTCTCTCTATCACACTACAATTTTTGAATATTCCCATAGCAGCATTAAGAATTATAAAAGTTAATATTGTAACCAACTGCAAAAATGTTTTTGATTAGGTTAAGCAATTTATTCATTAACATTTTTGTCCTACTAATAGTGACAGTGTGTTCATACTAACTTCCAGAAAATAATTTAAAAAATCCTTGTTGGTTTGGCCTATAGGTGGAGGTAGATTTCATAAAGTGCTCATTTAAAAAAAAAAAAATGTAATTTGAGAAAAACCCAATTTAACAATTTGGCCGCTTTTGAAGAAATTTCAATTTCATTTTTCTGTAAGTACTGGTTTTATCAGAATCATCTTAGGCTAAATTTTGCTCATGTGCCCACTTTGGCATCATTTTTTTTAAATATATTTTGACTTTATGAAAAAAAAAAATACCCATATGGGAAATTATCTAGTTCATAAATAAAAGAAACTGCTAACTTAATGCATTTGAGAGCAAAATTGAATTTAAAATAAAGTCATAAAATAAGCAATTTGTTATTTGAATACACCCTCAATTCTTCAATCACGATCGCTTCAGGAAATTTTGTTCAAAATGGCTACTTTGACAGCATTTTTTGAATTACTTTCTGCCTTTATCAAAAAACTGACCAATATGGCACATTATACAGTTTCTAAATAAGAGAGGGTGTTAATTGGATGTGTTTTAGAACAAAAATGCATTTAAAAATGAGTCAGAAAATAAACAGTTTATTATGTGAATACTTCAATTTTTCAATTACAATCGCTTCAAGAAACTCAGTTCAAAGTGCCTTTTTTCAGCAGCATTTTTAAAAATTTATCCTGCCTTTATTAAGAAATTGGCCAATATGTCACAATATATGGTTACTAAATAAGAGAACCTGCCATTTGGATGTGTTTAAAATCAAAAATTAATATAAAAATGAGTCTGAATATAAGAAGTTTGGATTTAAGGTTTTTTTCTTCAATTCCTACTTTTATTTAATTTATTTTTGCTATAAGAATTGGTCCTATAAAAAACTTGTCAGCATAAAATTGTAGATATTATTGAGTAGATGTAAAGTAAATTTAATCGGATTTGATAGTTTAAAAATTGACATAGTTATGGATTTTTTTCTTTTCCCATCCCCTTCCCGCCCCTCGTTTTTCTTTTTGTTCTTAATTTTTTTCATCAGTAAAAGTTGGTCCTATCAAAAACTTGTAAATACTTGTAATTTGTAACTCAAAAACTTGTAAATTTTATAAAAAAAATTAATTGAATTTAATATCTTGAGAATTGACGAAGTAATGAATTTTTTACTCCCCAAAACCCTGTTTTTTAGCCTCTTGAGTGCATTTTTAATTTTATAAAATATCTGTCATGCTGCAACTTTTGGCCCATTTCTTAGAAGTGTAATAAACTTTAAACTTATTTGATATCTATTTTATTTAAGAAGTTTTGACGTTTTTTCAGTTTTCACAAAATCCTTCTTTATTTCCACCCCCTGGTCCAATTTTGCTCATTAACGAACTTGACCGAGATTTTATGTATCAGTTTGAAAGAGATTTGAGAAGAGAAGTTATCGTGTCTATAAAAAAGTGATATATAAACTTTTTTACTGATTGTAGTTTCGAGGTCTAGGGATCATGATCAGCGTAGATCTGCAAAAATTTTTCAGAAATTCCAACATAGGAATGACTGCAATAGGTAGTATTTCATACGAAATCTACCTAAAATCTAAACAAAACAGGCAGACATGTATTATTTGTTGCAAATTGCTTATCTGCAGTTTAAACATGACAGTTTGGAAAAAAAGAGATGAATTTTGAAAATACAAAATGCTTAGAAAATATTTTTGTTTTATTAGTTTAAAACACTGGGTACAATCATATTTCAGCATGCATTTTCGATAATTTCGAACTCTTTTTACAATACATTCTTTTGAAGAAATAATGAAATCTATCTTTATGAAGAAATTTTATTATTATTTTTCTATATTTTCATCAAAATGTTATTTTAATAAATAAAGCAGATTAATTTTTGTTGTTATTAATTTTGTTCTACTTTGAAACTTTATCAAAAATTCCTTTCTGCCTTCAGTTCTTGATTCTAACCTGTACTTTATTGATAATCTTTAGTTTATTTATTACATTTAAAATTTGTGTTTTATACTTTAGTATTATTTATTCAAGTAAATAGTGAATGTGTTTTAATGTTATTGATCATGAATAAGTGTTTAATGCAACTGTCTTGATTTTTACTTTTAGTACTTTTAAGGATCTACCTTTGACAATATTGAATTTGGGAGATACCAGAAATAGTTACCGTGCTGGATCTATGGCTTTGCCTTTTATGAATTCGTCATCATTTAACTCTGTTCTTTCAAGTTCCTGGTATGTTGAAAATTTAACATTGCATTAAACTTTAAATCTGATAAATTTTAAATCAGTATGAAACTAATAGTTTTAAGTGAGGTGAAGGCATCTAAATGTAAGCTAATAATGTAATTTTAATATAACTTTAATTACTATAATGTAACATTGTAGTAATTAAAAAATAATTAGATATTTAAAGTTGATAAGTTTAAATCCTTAGAAAACTAATTTTTAAGTTGGTATAATTTATAAATGTAATCAAATATCATAATATTATTAACAACTATTTTTCACTCATTACAATGGCTTCTAGTCACCATATCTTCAGATTTATGCAGATAGTTTCTGATATTTTACCTTCTTTAATATTTATTTAGAATTTTTGTAAACAGTAAGGCATATTCAATGCTAAGTTAGCAAAAAATCATCCAATCCTGGGCCCTTGTATACCTCAGACAATCCAAAGACCACCCTTCCCCAGTACTCTGATCAAGGAAGTGTATTGTCCATTGCAGTCACATAACCTGACACCAAATGACTAGAATCCAATCAAAACTACGGCAACCCCACATGGCCAAGAAGAACCGAGTGGTTCCCCCAAAGCAGAATATACTTAAAAGTGTGACATACGTCGCAGAAAAATGAGCTTCTCAGCAGAACATTTCAAGCAATCAGTTAAGAAATTCACCATTCAATGGAAGGAAAAATCGAGAAATTCACAGGGGTTCCAAATTTTCTGGAAAATTAAGGCAGGCAGTTCTGCAAAATTAAAAAAATCGATCATATATCTGAAAATATATCGCAAGTTTCAACAAATGGTCGTCTATAAAAATCAATTTAATCAATTGTGCAAAGAAAAATCACTGGATTGCGGAAAAAAAACGTGAATTTTGTCAAAGAATAAAAAACCCCTGAAACTTTCATCAAAGGATTACAAAGAAATGCATATTTCATCAAAGGATCACAAAAAACACAAACTTCCTCAAAAGATCATGAAAAACAGCAAATTTTGTTAAAGAATGGGGGGGAGACACAGATTTCATCAAAGGATCATGATTAAAAGGCAAATTTCATGAAAGGATCATGAAAAAGGGCAAATTCTGATAAGGGATTGTGATAGCTGAGAAATTTCACAAAAATATTGTGAAAAAAGTGGAAAATTTCATTAAAAAAATAACAAAAAACAGCAAATTTCATAAAAAGATCGCAGAAAAAACCTCACATTTTGTCAAAAGATCACAAATTTCATTAAAAAATCACAGAAAGACCTGCAGATTTCATCAAAAGATCATGTAATAACTGAATATTTCATGAAAAACTCAAGTAAAAACTGCAATTTTTGTCAAAATATTGCTTAAAAACGTTGCTTAATTTCGTCAATGAGGTGCAAAAAAGAAAAATTAATAATAATTAGTTCTGGGAATAGATTCCACTCCCCTTTGTTCTAATCTTTCAGAAAACTTGCTGTTAATTTCAGAGTTCTTTTTTTAAAACTCAGAATCACTTTTGAAAAGTCGTCACTCAATAGCCAGGAAAAAGAAAAATCTCAAAATTCTATAATTGTTCATTTAAAAAGTTTGCGAAAATCATCAATTGGTTATGAGAAAAATTTGTGCAATTCCTGTCAAACATTTTTGATAAGATAAATTTTGTTGCAGAACATTGCAAAGTATTCTGCTTTCCAGGTGTTCCTTTTATTGGTTTCGCCTCCACTCTCCTGGTTCACCCCAGCAACCCACAGGAACCAAACACCTAGAAAGAAGTCTGAGCCCATGAGCTGTTGCCAAGGATTTCTGAAGATGATTTGCTTTATGGAAGCCTTTCAAGATCAATTGCTGTTATGAACAAAGACATATATATTTGGGAATTGGTAGGAGGAGATTATATAGGCTAGCTTATCCCTGAACAGTCATCAGGGTCTTCCAGACTTTTCTCACAGGGTCCTGTTTTTGTGAAATTGTGAACTTTTCTTATATTTGTGAAAATCCTAGTCAGAATTTTGTGAATTTTAAATTATTGAAGTCTTCGAGTTCTATTTTTCCTGTATAAAAAGCTAAATAATGTAAGTTCAAATGCTTATTTGCAAGCCAGATTTTATTATTAAGTGATTAAATTTCTGAAAAGTTCAATTTGAAGGTGAAAAAATTCTGTAAAAGGTCTGTTTAAATGACAAATAATTTTGTGAAGGGTCCTGTTTTAGGATAAAATGTTTTGTGAAGGGTCCTGTGTGAGGATAAAATTTTTGTGAAGGGTCCTGTTTTAAGATAAATTATTATGTGAAGGGTCCCTTAAAGGACCCTAAAATTTTCCTAAACTTATCCCTGGTCATGGAAATTCATAGTACAGACACCACCTAGCGTGGGAAGTGAAGTGTCTGGTCCCCTTTTCAACATCAGTGAGACACTCAAGCCATTGTTCATGAGTCAGCTGGATTTCTATACAAGATGCCACTAGTGTAACCTGGGGAGCATGGAAAACTCACCTATAATAACATAGACCTTGCTTAGGTAAAAGGTCCAATCTCCTTTCGACATCACAATCTTTGAAGGTACTACTAGCAGTCCGTTTGGATGCTTGGATCATAAAAAATTCACTAGCAAAACCTAAGAAGCCATGGAAAGCTCTCCTCTGATGGCATAGACACCATCTCACTTAAAGGGAATGGTCTGGAGCCCTGCCAAGTTCACACCACTTGACTCAATCTTTCAACATAAGAACAGTTCAAGCTTAGAAAAACTCTGGCCCTTGAAAATGACATTAGCAACCTGAAGAAGCCATTAAAGGCTCTACCAAATGGCAAAGACTTCACTAGGAAGTTGTAGCATCTTGGACCACACCAAGCCTACATTACTTGACTCAATCTTTTGATGGAGGAAACGGCACAAGCTTGACGAAATCCCAGCTCTCACACTGACTTACCTCAAGATCGCCTTGAGTGCCCCTACATTATACAATGTTGACCACTACCAGATGATACTGGATGAAGATACCACTAGCCATCCTTGAGGGGACACTGAAAGCCCTTCCATAAGAGCCACAGTAACTCCTGGCTTAGGATCTAGTTACATGAAAGTTATGTTAAAACACTGTGTAGTCTTCACTACTGGTAGCAGAAAACTCTAGTTGCACATAGACACACTAGACCGAGACTTCATCTTTGATTCGAAGTGCCACTGCATTAGCCTGTGAGCCTCCTGCCCACTTCGCTGCAGAGGCAAATCCTGGAGACAGACCTGCCGGCCGATCTCCTACCCGGGGAAAATGGCAGGATGTCAAGCACAGTACCACACTGGCCTCCCTCTGCAACCATTCTATGGTCAAATGGTGACCCCTCCATTCACCATCCAACTAGGGGTCAGCTCACAACTGCCCCAACTATAGAAAACGGAGAGAGATGTGTAATATGACAAAGGGAACATGCCAGGTGCTGTCCAAAACCTGTCCCAGCAGTAGCCCTGGAAAACCCTGAATTCTGTTCTACATGGTCCTTTCTCTTCTCTCAGTCAAAAAGTTTGATGCATTCCTACCACATTGGCTAGTCATTGCCCAGAATCACCATCTAACTCCAAGGCTGGCACTGATATTGGCCTATGAATGTCACTACTTAGCTTGCCTCAAAAACTGAGGTACTGGATGTGCCTCATTAGATGTTCATGCGAAGCATATCCTGTCAATTCAGGTATGGCACCCATGCACAACATTCATTACACATGGCTGCTAGACTCATAAATGAGTCACTCGTGGAGGCTGCGTTTTGTCTGCATCCAGCCCCTTGCATTCATGTACTGTGATGTATTTTTCATGCTCCAGATCCTCTGTCCCACTAAAGGGATTGGTTCCGGACTACCCAGAGGGGCAGCCACCAAATTCAATATTAAAAAGAAATTGTTAATTTCAAAGTAAACTTCAATTAATTCCTTCCTTAAGGCTATGTATAGGAATGAATTTTTAATAAACTAATTCAAAAATTCTTAATATTGGTTTTTTGTAATATGTTTTGCACAAAACTTTCATTTATTCATTACCTCTGCTTTTTATTGTCCAATGGATGGCCTGCTTACACTCCCAGTATATCAATTTGATTTCCATTTTCTCAGTATGAAAGAGCTCCTAACACCATAATAATTTTTGTATATGTTAATTTGTGAAAATTAAAGTAAAACATATGTAAAAGCCACAATTGGGTTATGAGACTTCATATTGAAATAAAAAATCAAATTGATAAAACCATTGATTTATGAACTATTCTCAAGATTCAAATCATTTCATTTATATGAAATAATTTTAATTGTGCATGCAGGAAAGATTCCAAAATTTTTATTTCATAATTTAGTGTTCAGCTATTTAGTATAACTTATATAAAACATCAAATAAAATATTGTGAAAATTCAGAAAGATACAGTGAGCTGATTGACAAATTATAAAAAATCTCTTTTAATAAAGTTACTTTTAGAAATCAATTCACTGTATCACCCCTGTCTTTATAAATTGGGAGGCGGCAGCAAATACAATTACCTCATCGGGTTCACAGCTAGAATTCCAGTATTAATTAAAACTATTCACATATTAAAATGCAATCAGTCTGCCATATCTTGATGGAAGTTTCACTTAACTCATAGGTTTACCATTGTGTTTTTGTGAACACAAAAGTATAAAAACATAGAGAACTGGAAGCAGGAAAATACAATGGTAAATCTTCAAGTCAACTGTTAAAATCAGGTTTTCCACGAAGATATGACTTGCCAGACAGATTGCATTTTATATGTGAATTGAGTTTTAACTTGCCTATGTTGCCGCTTCCCAGTCTATTCTGAATTTGTGTGATTTTTGATTCAAAGTTTTATATAGTTGTCCTAAATGGCTGGCTATCAAATTATGAAATAAAAGTTTGAAATTTTTTATGCTTGGACAGTTAAAGACTTTCATAAAAATGCCCATATCTTTTGAAATATTCAATATATTCATGTTTTAATTACATCATGTTGTTCCTTCTGTTTGTTTTCAAGTGCTGGTAAATTTGATTGAAAACTGTTTTCTATAAATGAAAAATATTTGAATTTTTCACAGAAATATTAACTTTTTCACAAATCTGCATGCTATGCTTACTTAAATGCACACAAACATTGAACAAGGCCTGCATATTCATTAGCTACTATGACTGGCCTTTTTTAGCTCTTTTTATTATATGAATGATCACAAACATTATTTTATTATTAAATTTATGGTTGATCTAATTGTCCTTGCAACTAAATCTTCGCTTAAAAAGATAAACATATTCTTTATATTCTCGAAGTTCAACGACAATTCATCAAGAATTTCTGTAGATATTCAACTAATCAAATGTTTATATGATTCTGATCATAATGATATACAGTAGACTTTCTCAAATCCGCAACCCTAAAATCCACATATAATTTATGGATGTAAACAATGAAACATTTAGTTCAGATATAGTGACAAAATTTGACTTTTTCAATTTAATATCAATTCTATATGTATTTTAATATGTATTTTAATTTGTAATTTTTATTAATATTACTAAATTCATGTTTTTTATGAAGGGAGAATTATGAAAGATAAATATTTTTTTTTTCTAAAAAATCAAAATATTGCTGATATTATTGGTAATCACAATCTTCTTACCAAATATATTTATGTATTAATCAAGTTTTTTTTGCTAATTAAGTCTGGCTAATCCTAAAATAAAACTTCCTTATTTCATAATTTTGATGTGAATTAGTAATGTACTTTTATGAGACAAGAATAATTTATTGGTCATCCATAAATGATGTCACATTTTTTTTCAGTGTTTTTGACACCCCTCCCCCATCTTGTCACATATCACGCTATATTGCATATAGTTATTGTTCAAAAACAAAGCACTGCATTATAAATCATATTTCAATTTTGTTTTTAAACTTTAACTATGTTTTTTAATAACATTTGTGAGCATAACAATAAAAATTATTTGTGTTCTTATTTTGTATGAAATAAGATTAAGGTTTTCAACAAAAAACTAATATTAGTCCCAGAGCCAACCACACAAAACCCTAAGTCATCGAGCACAAGAAAAAATCCTTTATATTATGGAAGTGTAGTCATAGGGGAATCTAATGATCCATGTCTGCCAGAAGTAAAGTGGTGCATAAACCAAAAATGAATACCACTAGTGGTTGACTCTTAGACTTAGCATTATGTTTTCCTGCATCCAGTTTTCATACTTTTGATGTATGGCAAACACAATGATACACCTATGAGTGAGCCACTAGTGGTATTAATTTTTGGCTTATGTATTACTTCACTTCCGGCAGACATGGATCATTAGATTCCCCTATGACTACTTTTCCATAATATAAAAGATTTTTTCTTGTGCTTGATGACTTAGGGTTTCGTGCGGTTGGCTCTTGGACTAATACAATAATAATAAATTTTAACATGAAAGAGCAATCGAAAGTAGTAGCATTTTGAAATTTGAAATGGAATTTAATATTACTTGACTTTAAATTTTATTTTTACTTCAGCAACACAAAATAATTTAATTTCAAATTAACTTCAAATTTTAATCTTCTGATTTTTAATGCTTTTATTTTAACCAAAATGTGTGATGTCACATTTCTTCTTATCCCCTCCCACCCCCTTGTCACAAACTGTCACAATTTCACGAACCCCCTCCTCCCTCCATGTGTGACATCATTTATGGATGGCCCCTTAGGAAAAATACATTTAATCTTTGTAATGAATATTTAATCATACATTATTGATTATTAACTTGACCTTTATTTTTAATATTTTAAACATTTTAAAAGTTATCTAAATCCTTATTATTTTGGTTTTTTACTTATTTTAATATTTCATTATATTGTAAGTGTTCAATATAGTTTCGGTTGCATTATTAATTACATTCAAATTAATATTTAAAAAATGTAAATGAAGCAATGACCAGAAAGCCACAAAATTCTAAAATCCACACAACCTCAGGTCCAAAGCTATGCAGATTTGAGAGTCTACTGCATTTTAAAACTAATTAAGGTCTCTATTTATAAAGCATACTTACTTATTTATTTTAACTTATTTTAAAATATTTTTTTCCAAGCTATGAAAGTGCCGATTTTTTTTGTTTTATAATTTTTTCCTACTTTTAAATGTTGTATGATACATTATTCTGTGTGTGAATCTCTACTGTGTGTTTTTCTTTCTTTTCTTTTCTTTTTTTTTTAATAATTTTAAAAAGTTACTTGATAAATATAAAAAATAAGGTAAAAGGGATAAGAAAAGTCCTTGACCCATTTTGAAATTCAATAAAAAATCAAGTAATTATGCCCTACTATTTGACATCCAGTTACTATCCCTTAACTTTTTTACTTAAGTATAATTTTCAATGTATGGTTCCAATATTATGATATATTGTTAATAAAAATGAAATGTTTTTTTCATACATAGGAATTTTGATACCTTCTTTGATACTGAAAATCAAATCCATGAGTTTCATCAAAGGTTACGTGCAAAACTTGATGTGAGTATCTCATTTTTGCATTTTCTCTTTTTAGATTTGTTACAATGTAAATCCTGTAATTTATCATGGATAAGTGTTTTCTGAAATTAAAAGTGTGACATTCTAATAAAAGGATATGTGGATGAAAACAAACTAACAGTGAGTTGTTAGTAATATAATTTTTCATTGCAAG
The DNA here is from genome assembly GCA_964019185.1 of Maratus speculifer. NCBI lineage: Eukaryota > Metazoa > Arthropoda > Arachnida > Araneae > Salticidae > Maratus > Maratus speculifer. The sequence continues at coordinate 284,109,729 of OZ025293.1, forward strand.
TTTGAATTTTCTGTCTTAATTTAGAAGATGCAATGAGTATTCAGATGTATTTAATATTTTACATATAACTGAAATTATTGTATCATATTCCTGTAAAAAATGTAAAAATAAATTGTTTGAATCTGCTGAATAATTCTCAGATAGGACAAGAGAAAAAAAAAAGTTAATGAATGAATATATATAAACCATTTTCATACATGCAATAAAGCACAAAATTTAGAATCCATAAAAAGTAGATATTAAAATAAATACACTATCCAGAAATATTGCCATTTCAAATTAAATATAGATTAGTATCATTGCACATGACAGTTGCATGTGCTTTCTAGTCAGTTTATTATTATTGTTATTTACCTTATGAAAGTCCTGGTATATTTTGTAGGATGAAATGTATTTTATATATTTTATGCTTTATGGAATACATACAAAGTGCTTTTTTATTTTAGATATTTTCAGAAATATACAAAGAATAACACAAAAGGTAACATAATCAAAAAACACAGTCACAAAAATCTTAACTTTTTTTTTTTTAATCCTTTCTGAAAATTATTCATTGCATCTTATAAATTAAAATAGAGAAAAATCAAACTTGCAATAAAAAATATATTACTAACAACTCACTACTAGTTTGTGTTTGTATATTTCTGAAAATATCTAAAATTAAAAAGAGAGAGAGAGAGACTGTATGTATACCATAATGCATAAAATATATAAAATACATTTGATCCTGCAAAAAACATCAGGTCTTTTCTGGTGTTTTCCATTATAATTTTTATTCTTCATTGCATGTATGAGAGTGGTTTGTATAAATTCATTATTTGTACCAGATTTTTGTATTTTTTACATTTACTGATCCATTTCACTTTAATCCTTTTGATGTGAAATCTCTTGTATTGTGGAATTCTCACCCCTCTTTCAAATACTCTGAAAGTGAACTGTTTTCTGCTATAAAGGTTTTTTAATAAGTTAAAAATGCATGATACAAAATCAAGAAAGTAACAATTTTTTTAGTTGGAAAATAGTAATTCAATTAATTTTTCCTACAGTTATTGAAATTAGATATAATGGTTGCTTTATTAGTAAATATTATCTCTAACATTCATGCATAAAGTTTAAATAATTGTTTATTAATAGCAACTATTACATGTGATGATATAAGATTTAATAAATTTAGCATACAGTAACGATCAAAAGTTTCCGGTTAGCATATAATTTTTAGTTAATTTGTAAGTATACCCGTATGAAGAGGAATTTCAAAGTGATACTTATGTGTTTTATTGACATAATAGTAAGAAACTTATTTGTATAATAACAAATAAATACCAATAAATTTAATTGACAAAATTAAGTTAAAAGGAAAATGCATGTCTTCAAAAGTTTCTGGCCACTTAAGAAAGTTTGATAAAAGAGTGATGTTATAATAAAAAATAAGAGTGATTTACAATCAGTATTTTATCGCCATACTATTAGGTATAAGTACTGTGGTGCAGCAATATGGCATTGATTCAATGAACGGTTGAAGATCATCTATGCTAATTTTCTTCCACATTTCTTGTAATTTTTTGGAAAATTATGCTGCATTAGAATATTTATAATTTTGTACACATTTGTCAAGTTCGTTCCAAACATTTTCTATTCGATTCATATTGGGTATTTATGCTTGCCATTTCAAAAGAGATTTTTTAATGCAAAAGCCTCTGCTTGATGAGCTTGCATTTTATTCTTTTCATAATTATCATGCTGAAACAAATAGTTTCAATCATACTTTTGCCTTCAATAAGGCAGTAAATGATCTTGCAAGATATTCTTATACCTATCTTCATTCGTCTTGCAGCAGATTTCAGCTAACAGACTGACACTTTTTGAAGAAAATGCTCCCCGCAGTATAATATGACCTCCACCATGCTTTATTGTCAGAATATCATAACTCGAATCATATCTTTTGTTTTAAGTTGTTGCAGCTCTGAAACTAGCCTTTTTTGCACCCGGGGCAAACATGGATTTTGGGCCCCCACCCACCCCCTACATATATGATTTCTTTATATCAAACACACCAAACAAAATCTTTATTTGGCGCCCCATTCACCTTCAGTTCTGGTGGCGCCTGGGGCACGTGCCCCCTCTAGTTTCGGCCCTGAGTTGTTGGATGTAATGTCTGCTATCACCCCCAAAAATCTAAAAATCAATTCATCAGGAAATGATTTTTTTCCTTCTCAAACGCCAGTCGAGTTTTTATTTATTTATTATTATTTTTTTTATGAAAGGTTTTATCACACAGACTCTTCAATAAAGTCATATGTCATATCAGCATCTTGACACATTAGACCAACTTATTTCAGCAAATTTTCATCCAATAAATTGCTTGATATTGCAACAACATTTTTATATGGGTCATCAATTGCTTTTCTCCTTATAATTCTGTTCACACAAATACAGTAGATTCCCTCAAATCCACAACTCTAACATATGCATCTCTCTAAAATTCACATGTAATTTACAGATGTGAATAATAAAACATTCAGTTCAGATATAAGGACAGAATTTGACTTTTTTAGTTTTATATCAATTCCATATATGTTTCAATCTGTAAAATTTGAATTTTTGGATATTTCAAACTTTTATTTTGGTCCCTTGAACTTCGAATTATTCAAGTTCGACAAACAGCTGAAACAGAAAATTGCATTCTTTAGGAAGAGCACACAGGAAAAATTGAGTTTGAAATATTAATTTTCTGACAAGTTGTTTGGTAAATATGAATACATTCCATGGCCATTTGTTCAACATGGGAGAAAGAAATCTCAAATCTTACTGATCTAGGTGCTTAATAGAACTTTATGGCCATTAAACCATAACCAACCAACCAACTTTTTATAGTTTTGTTTCTTATTAACCTTTCATTTTTTAAAACTTTTTTACAGTTGAAATAGTGATAGCAAGTAAACCACCTGTTTTACTAACTGCTAATTTTATTGAACTAACATTAAAAAATAAGTTCATTAAAAGATATTGAAATAAAAGTTCATTGTTAGCGAAAATGGCTACTTTGTGATCTAATTCTTTGTTATCTACTAGTAATATATATATATATATATGTGTGTATTTTTTATATAATGTATTTTTCTCTTGAATTGCTAGAGTTTACAAGAAGAGTTAGCTGCATCAGATGCAGTGAATGCTTCGTTAGAAGATGATATAAAAAGGCTATCAAATGAAATGCAAGCTTTGCTAGCAACACAAGGTAAGAGACTTTTTAGTAAAATGCCATTTTAATAAAAGTTTTGTAAATAAATAAAAGCAACTGCTTCCTTCATCTTTCTTTAAAATATTATACCTTTTTAAACTGTGGTTATGAAAAAAATAGTACATTTTTATGTTTAACATCTTTTCCATAACTCTCAAAAAATCTTATGTTCAGCAACATCTCAATCTTGTGATCATGCCTTTTCTCTTTTAGCTCCATTTTCTTTTGTTTTCTGTGATTTCCTCTTCTCATATAAATGTTTTATTTTCTAAAAAATAGGACCACCAATCATTGGTCTCACAGATTTTGATGATTTTAAATTATTTTTAAAAGGTCACTCCCCCCCCCCCCCCTAACCTGTTTCTTCAAATGGGCCTTAGTTTTTAAGAAATTAGGCGTTAAAGTACAGAATACTTTCCAAATATTCGCTAGTTTGAGCTTCTTTCTCTGGTCTTTGTAGCAACAAGCTAAACATTTTTTCTTGCAGGCTAGAAGGCAAGTCTTTGATTCTAACCTGTGACATATTTTCTCTTTTAATTAATTTTTAACGCATACAAGTTTTAAGCAGAATTATAAATTCAGCAGCTTTAAAATATTGTATGTTTTCCTAAAAACATAGATTTATATTTATGAAGTTTTCATAAAAATTTATATATTTTATATTTATCATACGTAAAAGGTCAAACTAATAGCGATTTTAAACATATACTGAACTTTAATACCTTTACAATAATCCAATTCTTAAAAACTAAGATCAGTGTTAAAAAACCTTTTGCCAGAATAGTTAAGTATATGATGCCTACAACATACTTTAAAATCACCAATTGTGCACCATGTTGTTTTGTGGTCCTTTTCTAAGATAGATACTATCAGGTCCGTAACCAGACGGGGGGCAGGTGGGGCTGAGCCCCCTCTAGCATCCTCTAGAGCCCCCTCTAACGATTTCTTTACTTTCTACTTTTTTTAACAAAATCCATATTTAACTTTTCTCAATAAATAAATAAATAAAAGTAAGAATTTTTTTTTAGATCTTTTAACTGCCTTGAATAAAATGGGAATACGCCAAAAATTTTGTATTCGGAACCTTATTAGATTAGTTGTTTTCTGTTATCTTGCTAGTGGTATAATGCATTTCTCGAAACACATTTTAAAGGAACATTTCTTTCTCCTGAAAAAAAATTAAGTCCAGATGCACTAACATGTCACCACATGTGTTAGTACATCATTATATTTTCAAAGCAATGATCTTACGCAGGATGAATGAAAATGGACACACGGTGTTCAAGTTGACCGATAATTAGTCAAGCGATGTTCAAAATTTTGACTAAGACATAGTCATTAAAAACCCATGTTTCTAAATTTTAATGGTTTGCTTGTTGACATTACGTACTTATCAGTAGATTTAGTTAACGTTGAAATATCACTTGGAAACTAGAATATTTGTAAATTAAAAGGATGAAAAATGTCAATTTATACACGCAGAATAAAAAAAAGCCAGTAATTGTTTCATGTTATGGGTTACAAGGGTATACATAAGAAAAAAATGTTTATTTTATTTTATTTTTAGTTATTTTTTTATTTCATTTTTGTTTGTGTGTTAAATGAAAACATTTTTTTTTTAATTTGTCATATATCAATCAAAAAAAAAAAAAAAAAAAAAACTTGAATAAGGTTAAGTTTATTTTAAGATTATGGCAAAAATATCTGCAATTATTTGATGTGTGAAATGTTAATAAATAATTATAGTATTAGAAAATAAAATATCAATAAAATTTAATAAATTATGATTTGCCGTTAGTTAAAGATATTAAAAGTAGAAAATTAAAATAAGAATAATAAATTAAGTTTCATTAAGTATATAATTTCTACCATAACATATGCAAAAAAAACCTGTTAATTTTTAACTAAAAAATAACTTTTTTTATCAAAAAGAAAACAGATTTCAAAAACTATTGCAAAGTATTTTTTTCATAATAATTAATATGACATTAAATTAAGAGCATTGTATTTACCATGTGTATTATTAATATTTATGTACATTAATTTGATTTTTTGGAGTCTGCGCCAATCTAATCGAGACCTAAAATAATTGTCCTTTAAAAATTATAATAAAATTCAGCAACATCCCCCCCACACATACACACATTGCGAAAATAAATTTAATTTTAAATCAATCAACTCTAACTTAGAATCCCATATTTTAAAATCTATGCGTTTGGTTGGTCCCCCCCCCCCCTTCCCCGCCAGTACAAATGCATCATTTTATACTAACCATAGTTATAGTTGCTAATCTTACTTGAAAATATACATTTAAACACGTGAGATAAAATGTTGCAAAAATGGTAAGATTAAATTTTTAAAAAAATTTCATAAATAATTGTATATGTATCTATTGGATACTTATGTTGAACTTGGCTGGACTTGCATAGACACCAAAAAGTCAAATTAATGTACACAAAAATAAATATAATAATACACATGGTAAATATGCATTCTTTTAATTTAATTTCTTATTAAATATATTGTGTAAAAATAATATTTTAAACCTTGCAGTAGTTTTTCAAAAAGGTTTTATTTTTGATTAAATAAAAGTATTTATTTTCCGATGATCATGAAGTATTTTGCATTTATTAATTTCCTTATAGAAAAATTCCATTATAGCGAGGTTTTACACTCTAGACACTATAGGCAGGTCCATTTTATCAGTTTTTGCTATATTTAGTGTACTTAAGATATGGATTGTTAAAAAATGTTAGCCCCTTAGAAAATTTTTAGAGCTCCCCCCCCTGGCATGTCTTGCTGGTTACGGCCCTGGATACTATCCTCTGGGTTAGTTCTATTGTCAAAAGCTAGTACAGTGGGTGATTGGTTAACAAACCTAACTCGTTCCAAAACAGCGTTTGCTTACCAAATTGTTCATTAACTGATCATAGATTTATTATAAATTTGAATAGGAATTAATTCATTTTAAAAGCTAAATATTATATAAAAATTAATATAAATTCTCCCTAAATTTATTTAAATGTTATAATAATAAAACATACATTACATACAGTCTTGCAATTTCTTCAATCCTTATTTTTATTTATTTATTTATTTTTTATTTTATTTATTTATTTATTTTTTATTTTATTTATTTATTTATTTATTTTTGAGTTTGTGAGGCATTAAAATATCTGTCCAAAGTGGATTGCTTTTCTTTTTTCTTCAGGATGTTTCTGAAGTGATTAACAGCATTTTTATTGTAAAGATCCCAAAGCCCATCTACAACAGCCTATTTAGGTTGTCATTTTAAGACCGTGGTCTCGACTTTATCCCTTTTCTTTAAAAGTTCTGTTAAAACAATTGTAAAAGATCGTGTTTACTACAAGACTGGAAAAAGCTTAAATAGAACTTAGAGCCTGTTAATAATTCATAATTTAAATATGTAACAAAATTAATGTTTTTTATTCTGTTCATTCTAATTTTTGGGCCCTAAAATATAGGACCCGAACTCCTAGTAGTCCATGATTTAGTTAGGCCATAAGTATACAACTGTTAAAATGTTCTCTTAGTCAATAATACATGCAATTAAATTCACCTCTAAAAATCTGAAACACAACATTGCTTTTTCTTGCTTTGTTTTGTGAGGTGTTTGTCACCCGAACATTAAAAATCTCTTGCAAAAGTGTCAACTAATCTGTTTGTAAACATTAAAACTTTTATTTTGAAATCATTGCTCATTTAAGTGAAAGTTTCATTCATCATTTTTTAAAAGACTCGCAAAATTGAACAATAAAATCAAAGTTGTATTTACATTTTCAAAATAGCATTTCTGTTAGGACCATCACACAAGTAAAATTATTTATTTACTAGCGGACCCAACAGGCGTTGTCCTGTCACCGATAGATGTTGTCCTTCCTGGCACCGACTCTAGAAAATCAAATAAATGTACATAAATATAGTAATACGCACAGTAAACACTACGCTCTTAATTTAATTTCTTATTACATTTATGTAAGGAAATTGTTTTTTACTCTTCAGTATTTTTTGAAGTCGGTTCAATTTTCGATAGAAAAGTTCTATTTTCCCTTTTTAGTTAAAAGTTAATGGTTTTCTGAAGTCGGTTAATCAAAAGTATAATACAGGAAATATTATTGTAAAGCATACAAGTTTGTGAGGCGTTGGGTTCGGACACGCGATCTTTTTCTTCAAGTAGAAGAGCTTAAATATGGCGCCTTAGACCGCTCGGACATTCCGTCCACACTCTATATTCATCTAACTTATTCAACAGTTTTAATTAGCGAAAAATCACTAACTATTAGTTTTTGCCTAATTACTAAAAACGTACTGTATAAATTTCGATGAAATGTGAATCTAAACCATTCTCGAATCCACTGGAACACACACACAAAATTTCATTAAATCGGTCCAGTCATTTAGGAGGAGTTCAGTGACAAACACATGCACAGAAGATTTATATATATAAAGATTAGCATTGGATATTTAATTTTAATTTTAAAATGTGTTTGGCTGGCACCGACTCTTGAAAATCAAATAAATTTACACAAATATAGTATAATGCATGATAAACACTATGCTCTTAATTTAATTTCTTATTACAATTATGTAAGGAAATTATTTTTCTCTCTTCGGTATTTTTTGAAGTTGGTTCAATTGTTGATAGAAAAGTTTATTTTTCTCTTTTTAGTTAAAAGTTAACAGTTTTCTGAAGTCGGTTAATCAAAAGTATTATACAGGAAATATTACTGTAAAGCATACATGTTTGTCAGGAGTGGGGTTCACACACGCGATTTCTTTATTCAAGAAGTAGAGCTTAAATTTGGTGCATTAGACCGCTTGGACATTCTGTCCTCTTTCTATTCATCAAACTTATTCAACACTTTTGATTAGCGAAAAATCACTAACTATTAGTTTTTGCCTAATTACTAAAAAAGTACTGAATGAATTTCGATGAAATGTGAATCTAAACCATTCTCGAATCCACTGGAACACACATACAAAATTTCATTAAAATCGGTCCAGTCATTTACCAGGAGTTCAGTGACAAACACCCGCACAGAAGATTTATATATATAAAGATTTTATTTTTTATTTTATTTATTTTTTTTTAAGTAATTAACAGAAAATAAAACACTTTGGAATTAGGGATATGTTTTTATTTATATATGATACTTCTGGATTATCTTTGTCATTTTTCACTCTGTTTTGCACATATCAAGAAAAGACCCACCTGCCATTTTGTTTTTACAGTGGATGAATATAGTGATTTTAAGACAAATGTATTTTTATCTTTTTTTTTTAAATAGATCAATAAAAGAATATGTTGTATAATTCTTTCTTTTACTCTCCAACATTTAAAAAATGTCTATTTGAATAAAAATACTATTTTTTTCCATATTATTCAAATATATTTTTTTCACATTCTTATTCTCCATATAAAGACTGGCTTTAATTGCTGTACACTATGCTTGTCTGATCAATATTTGATCTGCTAGGACAGATGATTTTATATCTCTTCACATCATTTTCAGATTAAATCAGTACCAAAAACAAACATGACAAACAAAGCTTTGTATGAATAATGCTTTGATATTATCGATACAGAGCTTTGTTGTCTTATATGACTTTTACTCCTTTTCTATTTTGTTCTTGTTATTTTAATTATTTGTCAATTAATTTATTATTTTGCTTTTTTAAAAAATTTTTAAAGAAAGGGCAAGAAAAACAATTGCAATCATTAAATTCAATTAAATACGAATTGCAATCATTAAGTTCAATTAATCTTATTTCATACAAATGTAAAATTCTTTCTGAATGTAAAAGGCACAAGTCCATTACAAAAATAGTTTTAATTTAATCAGAAATGTAATGTTGGATATAAAAAGAAAAGCATTATCATCTCATGCAGAATTAGACATTGTTAATGAATTATTAAAATATGGAAAGATAAAGTCTAGGATATCCTCTGTTAACCTTTTTGATACTTTGAATCATTAAATGAAACTGCTTTAGAAAAATACCTTCTTAATATTAAAAAACTGAAAAATATATTCACAAAATTTAAATTATGTTGGTTTTTATGTGCCATATGTTTTCTTATGGAAATTTTTCAAATGCTGAAGCTGAAAGTTTACAGAGGAATCAGTTTATAATGAATTCATCTGCAATAATGGGTGATTAGATTTGAGGTTTACATGGACTAGAATTTCAGCCTAGGTCTGGTACAGTGTAAAAGCTAAAGGTTTGCTCAATCATCAGAGAAAAGATGTATCTTTAAAGAATTAGATTAAAAATGTGTAATAAAAAATAACAAATGTCTTGTGAAGGCAAATCTTTATATATATATATAACTTGAAAAATTAAATGATGAATAATATTGTGGAAAGTATGGACTGCTGTTTAATTTTTGCAAATATAATAAAAATAGAAATTTCTAATTAATTGAAAATTACTTGAACCTTAATGCTCTAAAAATGTGATTAATATCCCTGTATCTATTTCCCTCCAGCAGATCACTAACATTGGATTGTGTTCTCAAATTTTTTTAATCAATTTTTAAAATAGAATTTAGATTTAGAAGAACACAGAGGATATAAGATTTAAAAATAATAATAATAGTTTATTACTGAGTTTTTGCCTCTAAATTTAACTTTTAATTTAAAGACCAAGAAATTATCAGAGACTTTATGTGTTTCATTAGATTTTTCTTTTTTTTTTTTTTTTTTACTCTAAAATTAATTGAAAAGAAAAAACAAAATCTGTCAATTTACTTGAAACAATTTGTCTTGGATGATGTTTGGAAATGGGTAACAGATTTGTAGTGATTAAATATAGAGTAGATTGGGAGAAAGGGAAACTGTTTTAAAATTTATATATAACTTGCCCTTTTGTTAAAAATAACAAAAATTGAATATACACCAAAATTTTTAAATGAAATTTGCCGCTTAAACAGTATTTATTTTTCCATTTTTTTAATTGAAAAGTATGTGCTGTTTTAATTGCCCTAAGTGGGATAATGAAGGCTATAGTCATAATCTTCATTATGTTAAGTGTTTTTCTATTTTTTTGAATGGATAATAATCTAAAAATTCTAAACTACATTTTTTACTTTTTTTTAATTTTTTCCAATTTTTTTTAAATGAGGTTTTAGAAGAGTGGCATTAACATTTTTTCTGTTATATTTGTTATATTTGAATGTTACTGAAAAAGTTGCCCTTAAAATTTTACAATTTCCATTACATACCCCATAGATGTAAGCAGTCATAAAAAAAATATGTAGCAGCTTATCCTGATTATTACATTAATGCATAGATTGCTCTCTGAATTTTACTACAGCCTATGAAATTTATAAATGACTATAAAATCATAATTCTTTATTAAAAGTTAATGTGAAAATGTCATGATTTCCTTGGATATGCTTTTCCGCTGTACAGTAAAACAAGTTGGAAATTGCACATGAAGTGTGGCAAATGAGGTGCATTTGTACGGTAACGAAGTTTTAAAAATATCACTCTCATATATCAATCTCAAAAAAATGTAAATAGTTAATTACAATTAAAATGCACACCAAACAATGTTCTCCCTGTACCATTTTGAAATGGAATACTTTTCTGTGGCCTTGTAAATGAATAGCAAATGTTCTTTGCACCACAGATTATGCAAAATGTATATTATAAAAAGTACTTTATATTTGCATATCAATTTTATTATATTCGAATTAGTGTAACACCATTAAAATGCATTTGAAACATTTTTTCCCATTGACCGTAATGTAACTGATTTTACGGAATACTTTTGATTGTCCCTGTAATTGAACTAAGTATCCAATTTTGATAAAATTTTAAATAATTCGACAAAATTGTGTAATAATTATGTATTTTACATTTCAAAGGATTCTAATGCTTTTGAAAAATTTTTCCCCATTGACCGTAATGTAATGGAATACTTTTGATTATCCCTGTAATTGATCTATGCATCCGATTTTCATAAAATTTGAAATGACTCAAAAAAATTATGTAATAATTATATATTTTTAATTTCAAATAATTCGGTTGGGTAGTTTTTGCATTGTTATATGCAGACAGACGGACGGACAACAACTATATGTGCTACGTATTTACATAATTATAAATGCACCTAAAAAGAACGAACCTCTGTGTAATTAAAATTTTCAGAAAAGGCTAATTTTCTGTATTTTAAAATTGTTCTGAGAGCTTAAGAACTAAATGAGGTTTTATAAGAGTGACATTAAAATTTTTTCTGTCATATTTGTTATATTTGAATGTTATGGAAAAAGTTGCCCTTAAAATTTTACAATTTCCATAGATGTAAGCAGTCATAAAAAAATATGTATCAGCTTATCCTGATTATTACATTAATTTCATCAGAATTTAAATAAATACAAACTAAATTGAAATGAAAACATATCTTGAAGAGACGACAACATTGGTGTTTAAGAGTGCCTGCATATGTAATGTAAAATTAACTTTAAAAAAAGTAAAAAATAAAGATGGGAAATTTAGAATGAAATATCAGTTGGTCGAATTTTGAAAACTGGTAGAGGCAAGGCCAAGGCCATTTTAGAGTTAAGAGTATCAGAAGTCTCAAAATGATAGATGTATAATGATAATGAGAGTTATAAGTAATGAGCAATAGAGCATTTTCTATCCAGCCAATGTAGCAGACATTTTGTTTAGTAAAGTATACTAGATGCCTTCTCTTATTGCTGGATAGCTCATTTTTAAATATCTGATTTAAGAGAATTTTTCAGTTACCCTTTCAGTTGTATAATGTTTCAAATATATTATCTGAAGTCATTTAAGTGATAGTTATTTTTTAAGTCAAGAAAACCAAATTTTTATAAGGTGCTGGTTTGTATAAGTTATATTTAGAAATAATACGCCGTTATCTTAAAAGTACAGCAAACAAAAATAAAAATATTTTTTGTGTAACCAAAACTTAACAAGTTATGTTACTTTAAATTTATGAACTTTAGTTATTTTCTGATGCTAAAAATATCTCGATTTTTTTTTTTTTTTTTTTTTTTTTAGTGACAAAAATATGCTAAAAATTCTTCAAATTCATAACTTGGTAAATTTTCATGATAAGCAAACATTTAGTTTGTTGTTTAGTTATAGCATTAGGAATGTTTTTCTCAATACAACTTTAAAATATGCAAGGAACATATAAAATTTTAAAGTTCTTAGCTTTTATTTAAAAATATAATAATAAAAATAACGGATTTAAATGGCTTCTTAGATAATAAAGAATAGCATTTGAAACTTTTTTGTAACTGAAAAACTAAAAGCTGATTTAAAAATAGCTTTACGTAGAAGTAAGAGTGGACATTTGTATATTTTACTACATTATCTTTGGGAAAGGGAGTAGTGAAAACAGTGGCAGAGTATTCATAGACTTATATATATTGAAGTGCTAAGCCATGATTTAAATGCCATAATAAATGCTGAAGCTATAATTTATTATTCAAGCTGAATTTTTGCATAGTTTATTATGGTTGTTTTTGCTAAACTAGTTTAATAATAAGAATCCATATAATTTAAAATAAAATATATATGACATATTCTAATCTGTAATTAGGTTCTGTAACATTTTTATTGTTTCTTTTAAATTTGATCAAGCTTTTAATATTTAGATATATTAGCCTCTTACACTCCAGATGTCAGTTTCTGTCTTAGAATATTTCTGCAGTAGCAAAAGAAATTGATTAAATACCAACTGATAATCACTTTATGAAGACTATTGAAATGCCATTAGTATGTTAGCAGTGTGTGACTTGCTGTTATTTATTGATGTATTACTTCAATATATTTTACATGCAATAAAATTATTGGGTAATTTTACAATTTTCAAAGCTAGAAAATTGAATCATTTGCATAGTCTAGATATGTACCAATGTGTAAAGCTTAGGTATAAATTTATTTAATTTTTCTATGTTCGTTGAAACTGAAAAAAAATATGTGTATATTTACTGTATTTTGTACAAAAAGTGTTTTAATGCAGAAATTTTTCTAATTGTTTGGTAACTTTTTTTGTGTAAATTGTTTTTTACCTTGGTATTTGAGATTTAGCTGAGGAGCTATTGCTATTTACAGGAGTTGACATTATGACTTTTTGAGCACCAATATTTTCAAACAATAATCTTTCTGGTGGATTATTAATCCACCTTATTATCCACTTATTAATTATTAATATTGCAAATTCTGTGTATATATAACCATGATGATTATTTTAAAAAAAATGTGATAGCCAAAAAAGTGACCATACCTATCCCTGTATCTATCAAAAGTGTTTCTTTATAAATGCTACTTTATGTTGCTCATTTTTTTAAGCAGTAGTCACATTCATAATAGATTAAATTGTTTTAGGATGATCAATATGCTACCCAAAATAGCAAATCTAATAACTTTGTAATACATTCATAAAATTTTTCTTGCTTAAATATATAATGTTTGTGTGTAATAGGTGTGCTTAAAATGATTGATTATTATTAGACACTTCATCTTGTACAGTGATGCATAAATATCACTATGCTTTAATAATATGAAAACAATGGAAAATATAACTGATTAAATTACAGATAGTGCAATTTATACATTTTGGCATGCTTTTTCTTACTTAGTAAATTATTTTTCTTCTCCTTATTTTGACAAAATTAATACTTCATAGAGGCTTTCTACTTAAAAACAGCATGGAGGAATCTGAAAATGATTGCATGCTGCACAACATTAACTGTGCTTACTCTACTAATGATTCTAATTGTGATGGTGATTTTAAAGTTAAAACTATATTATTTTATTTTGATGTATTTAAATTCCAGAAAGACAACAAGAATTTTCTCAACAAAACTAAACAACTTTCTTATTTATTTGGAACATGAAGGTGTACATAATTTCTGAAATTATATTTAAATTCTACCGTGGCCCATTTGCTTGTGTTCACTCATGTTTTGATATGAGGGAACATGCCAGATAATATATTTCTACTGTATTTTCCTTTTTGAAATGATTAAACTTTTGGCATAACTTCTTCCTCTTTTGTCTTTTTATAAATCCAAGTTAAAAAAAAAAAAGGGGTGAATAATTATTAGTACAATTATTATCTTTAGTCAGTTGTTGCTTTAAAAGATATCTAATTTTGACGACACAGTTTAAAAAATGAAATCATTTGTACTTTACTCCTGTAAAGAGTATATATATTTTAATCCGTTTTACTAGATTATGGCTATGCATAATGGGCTGTATCATTTCTAACAAAATTCTCATTACCAGAAAAATTTCTATATGAACCAGAAATTAGCAGATTATTTTGATAATTTCTTAAAAAAAGTGAACAAATAAAAAAAATTTCTATAATTTATGTTTAAATATTTTTTGTGTGATTTTTTAAAATCAATTTTTACTAATGATTATGATTGCGTATATGGATGGCATTGTGAAAGGAAATACCTATGAAACTTTCATTATTTTAATACTTAACCTGTAAATATCAGAAAATTTTAAAATTAAATATTTATGATTATACTGTTTAATCTTTCATGTGTTAAGCTGATTCTAGGTTCAACAAATCTGAATATTATGTTCATTAATGGCACTTTTTTATTTGTAAATTTTAATGTGTCACTTTCATTTCCTTTACCCTCCCAATCATATCAGCTGCAGAAACAAAATCCTCAAATGTTTCAATTTCTTTTAAATTCGGGGTTTTCTATTATTGGAATTGCAAATATATAGAGATTATATTTTAGCTTAATAAGAGTAAACCGCTTAAATTTAAAGAAAATATAATTCTCAGTTGAATGGTTATTTTCATTTTCTCTACTGTAATTTAGCAATCTATCCTTTATATATATATAAACATATTATGTATTATTAGATGACTGTATTGATTTTTTTTGTGAGTTGTTATTAATGAAAATATAATTAGCATTGACTCTAGAAATAAAAAAGCTGCTGGGTGAGAATTTTTTAGAAAATGCAATTGCACCTTGTTCACAAAAAATATTTTGAATTGGTTTGGTTAGAATCATTTTTTTATCAGTAGAATTTTGCAACATTTTCTTGCGATTGATTAAATTTTGCAATTTTTGCTCCTCTATTGACTTGACACATTTTACAACCTTTTTTTTTTTACTTCTGTAACAGATTGAGGGACTTTTGCATATTTTTCTGTAGCCAATTGAAGAATCTTGTAATTTTTTTTCACAGTTGACTGTCCAATTTCATGATTTTTTTTTTTTTTTTTTTTTTTTTTTTTTTTTTTTCCCATGACTGATTGGGAAATTTCACAATATTTTATTTTTACCAATTGGAGAGTTTTGGGGAGGATGATTTGCAAAACTTGGTTTTTACTATACGGGCGATGGATGGAATTTTACAGATTTTATGTGTAGCTGATTTACAAATTTCTTTTTTTCTATTAAGCAGTTGTAAATTTTCTGAATAAAACTTGTAAGTTTTTCTTCTCATGCAATTGATAGATGAATTAAGCAATTTTTTTTTTCTTCAACTGATTGAATTTTACAATTTTTTTCCATAACCGATTGGCAAATTTCTCTTTTCACATGATTGGTAAATTTTGCTATACTTCCATTTTGACAAAATGATGAAATTTACATTTATTTCCTGTAATCAAGCACATATTTCATAATTTTTTTCCCTTAGTAACCAAAGAAAGAAATTAATCAAAAATATGATAAAAAAATGACAGCAGGGGACTGGATGCATAAAGATAATTAAAAAGTGCATCCGGGTGCATAAACGAGTTTTTAAAAAAAACACTGGCTGAGTACTGGGTCCTTCCAAATTGGTCTAGAGTCAACACTAATAATTCACTGTTATAACAACTGATAGTTTCTTTCCTTGTGTTAATATTGATGTAAAGACCGATTTTCAATACATCATATAAGACAAATTTCCAGAAAAACTGCCCTAATATGAGTCTGCAAATAAGTTGATTCTGTAATGAATAAATATGCTAAACTTTTTTTTAAAAGTATTAGATTCAGCACTATTGTCTTTGATGTTTTATTTGGTATTTGCTGATAGTTACTATATGTGTGACTTGATTCAGATTCGTTAAAATCTCTCATTTTTTGATATGTTATTATTTATTAGTGTTAAATATTTTATAACTACAAAAAAAAAATTCTGTCATGGTATTCTTCTGAAGTGTTTCACAAAGCTTGTGCTTGTTTTGGAATTTTAAAATTCAACTTTTTTTCAAGTTTTTAGAAAACTAAATTTAAAATTTTATTATTCTTCTATTTAAAGAAAATTGCTAGTCTGCCTTTTATTTGATAAATGTGTATCAAGCACAATCTTTGTTTTCAATTTCTTATTTGTTTTTAGAGTTTAAAAAAATTAATACTGAATTATGTTTTATAGAATCATATTTTGTAAGTGAGGCTAAGTTAAATTTTTTTTCCATTTGTTTAAAACAAAAAAATAGAACGTCTGGCATGTGCTGCTGCTGCTGCTGCTAGGGAATCCAAATGTGCTGAGATAAATGTTGACACTGAAAAATTAAAATGTACTGTGATGAATAAAAAAGAAAAATTAAATGAAAAAGATGAAGATTGTGTGAGTGAAGGTGAAATAAAAGAAACGGCAATAGTTAACACTGGTTCAGAAATAAGTGATGTGTATGTGCTAAATGTAAATGAAACCAATACCGAAGCAAGTGAAATGGTTGAAGCTTGTAAAATAGGAAAAACAGCTTCTGCAGACAGTAAAATTAATATAAATAATCAGAAATGTGACTCTAAAAATGATCATAGCAATGCTAAAGAAAGTGAGCTAATGGATTATAATGAAGACAATAGATCTTCAAAAGAAAAGGCAGCAAGTCCATCTAGTTTGAAACGAGCTTTGGTGTTTCCTTCTGCAGATGATCTGTCAGCAAAACGGGCTTGTCCTGATAAATGTAAGTACATTTGCATCATACATGTATATACAGGAAAGTGAATATTTCTTTTTAATATTATATTCTTTTTGATATTAACCAAACTGTAAACCAGATTGATAAAAGAAATCAATTTCTTTTATAATATGCTCTTGCTTTAAATTTATTGGTAATAAATATTTCTAAGTCTCTGCCAATTTAAATAAATTATATAATATTTATTTCTCGGTATATAATTTTAATCACTTGGGCATCAAATAATGAAGAGCATCTGCGAATGACAAAGCGTGTGTTTTAGAGAAGGAAAATCCAGTGTAAGAAAAAAAATCTGTACATTCCATATTATCTGTGATATAATCGGCAGTTTTCAATTTTATGGAAGCCGTGTATTATCAATGACTCTTGTTATTCTCAATCAGGGTAGTTCGCCGACCTGGAAAAGTAGAAATTTAGCAGCACTAGAAAAAAATCAAAACATTTTCAATAAAACCTGGAAATTTTAGCATAATGCCACTCATGGCATGATTTCTTTAGAAAAATAGTGCAATGTTTTAAATCTGTACTAAAATAAATTGCTTCTGCTATTCTGTGCCGAAACAGCATTTTTGCAGGTTTGCACAAAACAAATCCAATTTGCTTTTTTTTTTTTTTTTTTTTATGGGAAAATATCTAATGAGAGAGATAAATATCGTTTGATGCTACAATTGTGAAATGCTTGCTGTTCTAAAAAGTCACATAGACAAATGGTAGAAAATGACTTGGTAAAGAGAGGAAAAATAAAAAGTTTAAATACTGTCTACCTTGTTAATATAGGTGAAATTACATTTTTTCAGTGCCTAAATATTGTATTGATGAACATTAATATAATCTTTTACAAAGACAAGATATATTTATTTGTGCTACCTTTATCATTAGCTCTATACTATATCTTTGGGGCTGTGAGTATAAATTGGTATGTAATGCAGCTGCAACCAATAGTAACAAAATTATAGTAGCTGTTAGCATATTGAATTCTTTGCTTATTTATGAATTTTAAATAAGGAACAGAGGTATTGTATATATAACAGCCACTGATTCTTAGTCACAAAATGTAGATGTTTATTCTGTTTAAATAAGTATGCTAAGGACAATTAGTTTTCAAAATATACAGTGGCATTCAAAAGTATTCATACATTTTGCGTTTTGCAAGGACATATATAATTTAATGATGCACAGTAGCTTATATGTATTTATATTTATTTATTTATTTTAATAAAACAAATGCCATTATAAATGGTGTCTGAATCACATACACAAAGATTTATCCATCATAATATAAAGGCATTGTCAAGACAAGAATTTTATAATATAATAGTGCATGAATTAGTAGTTAAATTTAAATTTCATACTAATCTAATGTAACAAGGGACTGCAATAATGCAGTTTTGCTTTAATTATTGTTTACCTTAATAGTTGTTTCAAAGTTGAAAACTGAAGTGATTGATAATTTTATATTGCTGCCTTTTTAATTTATCAAATATTTCTTTAAGATGAGCACTTGTGCAAGTTATGATATTATTAGATTTGTTTTATGTTGGAATGTGTATGCATCTGCATGCTGGAATGTTGTTTGCTTTAGTTTGCCTAGTTTTGCGAATATAGTGCAAGAATTTTAACAAGTACACATTTTTAAATTCATTATTGTGCAAATAAAAGAGGATTATTTTAATTGTATGTTTATTTCATGTGTGTGTTTTATAATATGTTGTATGGATTTACAGTTATTTAGCATTAATTTTTAATAATATTTTATTTTGCATATTCGTATACATTTATTTTGATATGATTTTTTGTCGCATATGGAGTTAAATGTTTCTAATGAACTTACTGGTTTGATATTTCAACAATATGATAATGACATAAAGCATACAGCTACTGATGCTAAGCTTTGGGGGACCCAAAACAACTTAATCCATATTTTAGCTATATTGATTAGAAATTGACCCATAAGAACAACAAAGAAATCTGACAAACTCCTCTTCAAGATTGTATGTTTATGTCATCTGCAATTACTAAAAATTTAGTTAAAATCATTTGCAGTTTAAACAATGTAGCATCTATAGCTAACTGATTAGTGACAAAATATTAACAATCTTCTTTTCTGAAAGTCTTGTAGTATTTATTGAATGTGCGTGTACTTTTGACACAAAAGTTGTGTGTTCAAGTTACTACTTTTGCAATTAAATATACGAGTTTTAATTTTGTTGTTGCTTCTCTTGCAGAACATTAATATAAATCCAAGTAATTACATTAAGCAAATTAACTGTGGGATAAGTTGCGAAAATTTTGATTTTAAAAATTAATATAAGTTTTGGAATGTATTGGAGAATTTGAAACAACATAAAACAAAATATTGGATATTTTGCTGACTATGAAAAAAGGATTGAATTCAAGTGATAACTTTATAAACAAGATAGGTGTTGATGAAATATACTAATCCTATCACTCAATTCATATGAGACTTCTAACTTAAGTTGTAAAATCACTTTTTTGAAAACTTCTCAACTAACTTTTACTTTGAATGACATTTCTTAAGCTTTCAGACTTCATATGTAGCTTTAAATTTCTATTTTTGATGATTTTGTTTGAAAGGTTAAAAAGTTGATAATCTACAGTTTTTAAGCAAAACTATATTTTGATATCTGAAATAGTAAATCAGATGTCTAGCTTAATGGTTGTCTGACTGAATTGAATCAGACAGTATTCATCTGGATAGTTGAGGTGGTAGAGTTGGCAATTTAAGCCAAAAATGGTTATGTACCTACATAAGCCATACTCTGTCTTTTTTACTCGTGGGCTGCAAACATATATTTTCAATGCTGGGGGGGGGGGGTCGCAACACATTTATATAACTCTAAAAAAAAAGTAATAAAAATAATAAGGTAACAAAAATAGTATAACAAAGCAAAGTAATAAAATTAACATAAGTAGTTGAATAAATGTTAGGGGAAGAAATGTTACTAGAAAATTTTAAAACCACTATTTCCAAACAATGTACTTCGAGGTAGATTTCCGTTGAAAATGATATAGAAATATGTTGCGAATATTGTTGTATAGAAATTAACCATTTGGCCTGATGGAGGGACAGACAGGCATAAACAATAACATAACACAGGCCTCACAATGAGGCAATGCATACAATATGTTGCTTTAAAGGAGAAAAAAGGGGTTTGAAATGGTTTTCCTCATTGATTATGCCTGTTTTATCTCCTAAATCACACTTCATGTTGCTTTTGTTATGACAATGTGCGGTCTGCCTAAAAAAGCAAAGATATTAATAATGTTTATAATACACCTAAATGGATTTAATATCTTGTGAATTGACAAAATTGGTTTTTTTTCCTTCTTAAAACCCTATTTTTGTACCCCTTGAGTCCATTTTTATTGATATCAAAAATCTGTCGTACATAAATTTTTAACAGCAATAATTTTAAAATTATTTGAAATGTATCATAATTAAGTAGTAGTTTTCTTCTTTGTTTTTACAAAAACCCTCTCCATTTCCACCCCCTTTTTCCAATAGTGTCCATTAATGAACTTGACTGAGATTTTTTGCATCACTTTGAAAGAGATATGTTCAAAAATTATCATGTCCATGAAAAAGTGATAGATAGATAGATGGATAGAGTTTCAAACTGGAGGTGGTTTTGTTTTCTAAAGGTCATGATCATCATAGTTCTGAAAGAAATTTTCAGAAATTCCAACATAAAAGAAAATGTAATAGGTAGTATTTCTTACAAAATCTACCTAAAAATTATCCCTGACTAATTAATCTCTTCGTCAATGAAATACCTCTTTCAATGAATTCATTCTCATTAATGATTTTTTTTAAAGAAGATTTGAAAGAAAACCTCTTTAATGAATACTTACTTTAGTTACCATTACCATGTATTTTCTGAAAATGTATGTCATAAGTTTCAAAACTGATTATTTGCATGGAATAATTAAATAATTGTTACTTGAACTGTACACATCTCTTATAAAAATAAAATAAAACATTCATTATACTTTTCCACATCAATAGTGGTCTTTGATACAAGAAATCAAAATCTATTGTTCCAAAAATGAAGCAAAAAAAAAGAGATGTTGTATAATATGATATTTAAATATAGTAGTACATTCCATATTGTGCATTCTATATTGACACTAATCAACAGATAAATAGATACAGCCCCTCATCTTTTTGTTTCATTTTGGGAATGATGGATTTTGAGCTTATTCTATTGCCGACCACTTTCAGAATTTTCAAACTATGTTTTTGAGACTTTTACAAAAATTGCTCTATACATTTAGCTAACACTATATGCAAATGAAATTTTGATAGCCTTTAAGCAATGAAAAAACATTTAATAAATCTGCTCAATTTTGATACAATTTTTATTGTTTTTCATATTTTCAGGGAAAAATATTTTATATTGAGAATTCTGCAAACTATAAGCAAAAAAATTATAAAAATTTGGGAATGTTTTTATAAAAACCTTAATTTTTCTACGAGAATATTTGCTATCCGCATAAAATTGAACATAGTTTATTACAATAGGCCACTTAATCCACAATTTGAATGCTTTTGCTGCATTAGTTTTGACAGGATTATCCAAAAGATATTCGTTCTTTTTCAACTTGTTGACGGTCCCCTATAGAGTTTCGAGAAAATATCTTAATGGAAATGTATGACATGTACAATTATGTTTACGTACTTAGAGTTTTAATATAATTCCTCTTGTATGTTTCTAGATATTTAACAAAATGTGTAAAATCGCAAATGGCCGGTCATCTTTGGCCATATATTGTACAAGTCGAACCACATTTCTGGTAGCATGTTGAAAATTTTTTTGTAATCGTAGATGCAAACATTTAATAAATTTTCATTAAATTAGTAAATATATATTTTTTCTTTTTACATTTCTAATCAGACTTTGTTTGTTTAATTCAATATTTTAAAACTGTATAATTATGTAAAACCGAAGAAGCTTAAACTATTTTGAAACCTATTCATATCAATTCCTTGATATTTAAAAAGAAAAAATTCTTTCAGAAATCTATTCAAGTTTTATTTACAAGGGTAAGCAACTTCTTATTAGACTGCTAAAATATAGTACTTCTTTGTGTTGTAGATCTTTCAGGAGAGATATCTAGAAGTATTCTCAAATTGAATTCTTTTTAAAAAGGAGATTAAAATGTTCAAAAGAATGCTACTGTGTGGAAGAGAATTCTATCTCAAGAGAAAGTGGGTGCAGAACAAGTACAGGGACTTTATTGTTGAGCATTTTTTTTTCTTTTGTCAATCACTGGGAAATAACCATTGTCCACTTTTATCTCTATTTCCAACCTAGACCATATGTGATTACTTGAAACACTTGCCCATCTGCTAATTATATGCATTTTTTTTTTTTTTTCACTATCTTGTATAAAGTCAATTCCCCATTTTCAATTCCCAAATTTTGCCTGAAATTCCTCAAATACACAAGTATATTCATAGTAATTTATTTCATAAATATATCAGCATACATGAAACTCTGAATAAAATTTCTATCAATAAAGCTAACACTAAAATAGCAAAAATTTAAACTTAAAAATAATTTGTGCCCATGATTAAAGTGTCAATCAGTTAAATATTAAAGATATTAACTATAGGAATGGCTCAATATTGCCAAAGTTTACTACTCTCATGAAAAAACTAACTTGCTGAATGTCAAACATTCCTGTTTAAATCTTTGCTTTGGTGATAAATGCTTGTAATTTCTTCAAAGTTAGTCCCATTTAATTGGCTCTTGTGAATGATAGATGTTTGATTTCTGGGATTTTTTTTGAATGTGTGTTTTATGTTGGCTTTTGTCACTAAAGTTAGAGATGTCATCAATGTTGTCTTCTGTAATTAGTCCCAAATGACTCTAATTTTTTTAGTAAAGTAACAAAAATGTGCATACGAAGAAAATGTATTTCAAAATTTTATATCAATTTGGCTCAGTTTAAAAATATGCAACATCATTTTAAATTTTTTCACACTGTAATAGTACAAGCAAAATAGACCAAAAATTGAGTAAAATGCAACAACTGATGGTCATATATGAAAATTTAGGAAAAACTCCATTTTGCAAACAGAAATAAAGATCCAGGAGAGTTGTCTAGTGAGTCTCCCAAAAAATTAAAGTTGCCAAGTGGGGTACCATTTATTATGTATTTTAAAAATTCTGAATCGAATGACACTATTTGCCAGTCGATGTGATCATTTTTTACAAAGTTATGACAGGTTTTGTAAATACAATGTTGACAATTATACTTTATGCAGCAAAACTTTTTTACAGTAACAATATTTAAGCACTAGAAATCAAGGTCTGATGAGCCCCCCAAAATAAGGTTTCTTTACCATGTTTTGGATGGCAAAGGAAGGCATTTTAACTTGGGGATAGATAATTTAACTTTTTAAGGTTAAGTAGGGGTATCATTTATAATATAATTTTTTAATTCTGAATCAAATGACGCAATCCATAAATCATTGGGATTGTTTGTAAAGTTAGGCAGGGTTTATTAATACAAGTCATTAATGATTTTATGAATACATGGATATTTAAAAATTTAAGGAATCAGATAATCTTGATTTTGTTTATTGCTATTTTGGAAAAAAAATTAATAAGTTTAAGATTATTTCATAGGATATAAAGAAAATGTTTTGAATATAAAATAAATGTAGCAAGGCTGTGTGCAATAAATAATTTTCGACTTTGTATCCATGAAACCTACCATAACTTTGTAATGAATAATTGTCTAGATTTGCTGATCATGTCTTTCTATTCAGAATTAAAAATTACTGCCCCATTTGACCTAATTAAAATAACTTGTATATTCCTTCTCCAATTTAAAATGCCTCCCATTTGTATCCCTAAAACATGGTAAAAAAATTTTATTTTTTGGGAAGTTCATCACAAATTTTTGTGAATGGCCAACAGTGTTATTTTAAAAGCCTATTTTATCTTCATAAAGTGTAGTTTTGGGCTTTGCATTCATAAAACCTGTCATAATTTTGTAAAGAATAATCATATTGAGTTGCATATGCCGTGTATTTCTGTGTATAAGCTGAAGGTATGACTTTTCAGTGAAAAATTGTCCAAAATCAAAATCCTGTATGTTAACAAATGATGATGGAAGAATTCAGAGAACAAAAACTTAGCTCTCTTATGTGCATAAGGGAAAATGCGATATCCAAAATTATTGATCTCTCCTATGTGCACGAACTGCCAAATTTGTTTAAATGGGTCCTACTCTTTTGTTACAACTTGCTCGTTCTTAAAAACCAAATATCCCATTTTTGAATTGAATTACCACAAGAATGATTGTTTGATCTTTCAAAACATGTTGCATCAATAATGCAATGTATGGAACTGGAGATGCTGTCCTTTTTAGGAAAAAAAGGGCTGGTGATTGTGATGATGTAAATTAGACAGAAGTCGATGTTCATAATGTTGTATCAAATGAATTAAAGCAATTTTAATAACCTGTTTGAAAATTCTGTTATAATTTGGATAATAAATGAGGATTATTAACTGTTTTTGTTGTAAAAGAATGGAGTTTTAAAGTATTTATAGAAATAGATATGTATTTTTAGGGTTTTTTATGTTTACCATCTTTTGTTTTTTATAATAGAATATAAATTTTTTTAAATTTTCTTTCCCACCTACTTTGGAGCCAAAAAAAAATGTCCAAAAAGTCTCGTCTTGTATACACAGAAATATACAGTAGTTAATACTTAAACAAAATAAAGGATGTAGAAAAAACTAGGTTATAATATAAAAAACAGTTTTAAAATGTTAAATAACTTGTGATTTTTGATATATTTACCTATAGATTCTTGATAAGCTTAACTCACTTTCAATTTTCTTTGTCTTTGCTCCAACATTATTCGATATACAGTAAACTCCCGTTACAATGATATCCGATACAACAACTCCCTCTACTACAATAATATTTCCTGGTCCCGGTGAACTTGCATATAAACTAATGTTAATCTCCCCTCAATATTACGATATTCTCTAGAACAATAAACCCCTGTAAAACAATTTTTCTTTTAAAATTTCAATGTTATTTCCTCCCTTTATAACGATATTTTGTTTTTTGAATGCTGAGAAAAAATCTTTGTCACTCATCATCTTTGTCATTTTTTTGGTCTATTTTGTTAAATGTAGACTAACTGTAGATTTTCAACATATCTCTATAATGTAAGATTAGCTATTTGTTTAGATTTGGATGGTGGGGACCATGTAAAGCCCTTCTTGGAAATGGAAGGGGAAGAAACATAACCCTTATCACGGAACATATGCCAAATAGCTTCTTATTGCTAGAGGAAGAAGAAAAGTGAGGCATTTATAAGTGACATTCTAAAAAAGAAGAGTTCGAAGCTTTTAAAAGGTGTGCAGGGTTGGACGATTTTAGAACCCTAATAATTTTGAGTTCTAAACGAAAAATTTGATTTTTGATTTTCTTCTTTCATTAGTGTAATATCCTTTAAGATGGCAGAGCGAAAACAACTATTCTTTCGAGATAAAATGATTATTATCAACGATATTGATGAGGGAATGAAACAGGTTGATGCAGTTAAAAAATACGGATTATCGAAATCTACAATTAAAATGTTCCCAAAAAAGAAGGAACATATCGAAGACATTATAAGTTCAAATACAATTAACGCACAGTGAAAACGACTGAAAGTTTCCACAAATGAAAACATTGATGCTTCTGTTTTAAAATGGTATCAAGAGGTGAAGGCAACAAATGTTCCAATAAATGGACCCTTGTTATGTGAACAAGCATTTAAATTTACAGCAACGCTGAGGAACGAAAATTTTAAAAGGAACAGTTGGCTAATGCATTTCAGGATCGTCACGGAATAATTTTCCAGGAAGTTCACAGAGAGAAAAGGTCTGCCCCGATTAATGACGCATTTGAATAGTGGGAAAACAAGATGAAAAATATCTTATAAAATGTATGCTCCAGAAGAAGTTTCTAAAGCAGGTGAATCTGGGCTGTTTCTTCAACTCCTACCCGATTGGACACATTCGTTCAAAAGTGAAAAGTGTTATGGAGGAAAGAAATCAAAACAGAAACTTACTGTTCTTCTATGTACAAAAAGCACAGGCACAAATAATATCCAAAGTGCTTTAAGAACCTGAAAAGTCTTTCCGTGGAATATAAAACCAATAAAAAGTAATGGGTAAATCCTATTTTTCTTTTTCTAGATGGTTACAAAATTTACAGAAAGAAATGAAGAAGTAAAAGAAAAAAATTGTGTTTGTGGTTGATAATTGCTGTGCTCATGCCTCATTTCCAAAATTGCAAAATGTAGAATTTTTTTTCCTGTCAACTGTACTTCAATTTTACAGACACGAGATATGGGTATAATTGAGTGTTTTAAGAGAGATTACAGAAAACAGCTGGCAGAGTTGATACTTATACATTTTGATAATAAAATAAAAGACCCTTTTAAAACTGTAAATGTGAAAAAAGCATGTGACAGTATTGCGGAAAGTTGGTGTGAAGTAAGATAGAAAAATAATCGTAATTGTTGGAAAAAGGTCGGTTTTTGTCATGAAGATAAAAAATTTCATTGTGATGAAAATTTCATTGAATGAGATCGTTTATATGATCAAAAATGTGTTTTGAACATCCAAAAATCTTTATCCTAACTTGATAAAAGAAGTGGCAAAAAATCTGGAATTAGCATAGAAGACTATTAAACAGCAAATAACGACCTTATCGCTTTCACAGGAAATGCTGATGAAGTCATTCTCTCTTGGAAACTACTGACGAGGTAGAAAACAACAGGATGGTGATATGAGAGGATAATGATACAGGTCCATCAAAATCCGTATTGTCATCCCAGGAAGTTCTTCAATCTGTGAAGTCTTTACAGACATTTGTTTCAAGGTTTTAGTTGACAAATTAAGAGCATTTTCGTATACTAGACTCAATGTATACCTTTTTCGTTGACTTATTTGTTAAAAGATGAATAAACATACCAAAATATTTAATTATTTTCAATAAAAATAGTTTTCAGGTATGTGAATATTTCTTTGTTCATTTTCTGAATTTATTTAAATTTATTTTGCATTATTTAACTATAACTATTAACACTCTCCTAATTATTTTCTTCTAAATGTAAATATTAAAGTAGTATATGCCTTAAAGTAAAAAGAAATTCTTATTAAATGCCCAAAATATGTAGGCCCTCGATATAGCAACAACTCCTCTACAACAATATATTTATATGGTCCCTAAAATATTGTTGTAATGAGGTTTTACTGTACTTCTTTCTTAACATATATTCACTAAAAATCCATTCTTTTTGAGATTTTTAGGGCATCTTATTAATGAGATTTCTTACTAATTTGACTAATTGTTATTATATTTGATGCATTATAAATAGCCTATCAACTTTGCTTCTCTTCTCTCATTCATATTATGTTTTTCTTTGAAAATACCTTTTCCATTTCGGCTGAACTTGCAGCTCATGTTCTCACAATATTTTTAGCCTTTTGAATAACTTTTAAAACTCCATAGTTTTAGATATGTTTTATAAATACAGTAAAATCTTGCGATAATCATTAATATTAATTATAAGTGTTATTAAATATAAATAATTCTTCTGCTGCTTTTCATGGAAATATAACTTCTTCAGTATTCCAGTTATGTGACACAGAAAAAAACGTAGCTTATTCCTATATTCAAATTGAATAAAACTTCCATTCAAATGCTCAGAATTCAGTAGCCTATATTTTTTTTTTTCTTTAATTCATTATGTCGTTTAAAAAAATATTTTCCCAAGCTCATTAATATGTTAATGATCTTAAACTTGATATTTTTAAAGTTCCTGAAGTATTAACATGTTTATAATTTTTCTTTTGTGTGTGCTTTTTCTTACAAAGCATTTCAATTATTTTAATAAATTTTAAGATTAGTTTTATTCTTTATTACTCTTTTACTTCTTGTTTGCTGTGCTTTTAAAAGGCAAACAATTTCATTTAAAATATACAAGGCAATATCAGTTATAAAATGTGTAGAGCATCCTTCCTTATTGCTGACAAAGCACTAATTCTTAAATCATTACATTTAAAATACTTCTAATTTGAAAAATATTTCAAATGTTGTTCTTCATCATTAGAAACCATTTTTACTTTAAAAAAAAATTACAATATTTCAAATTTTATACAGTTCTTTGTGTCCTATAGCATATGTCGAAAAAAAAATCTCATCCATGCTATAATAAATGAGACAAATTTTTGAATGACCAAAATTTCTCAAGTTATGATATTTAGAATTTTAGGGTTTTTATGATTTCTTACTTATAAAATAAGCCACACAATGCTGGAAATTCATAAAATTAAAAATAGTATGCCTCGGCAAGTTTAAACCTATATATCTTTCTTCATTTCTTAGAGCATAAAACAGACTTGCCAAATCTCCCGATTTTAGCAGGAGATTCACGATTTTTAATCATTCTCCCGATCTCCCGCTTATCTACTAATTTCTCACGATTTCTTGCTTTTCTGCAAATTTTTCCCGGTTTTCTACGATGTATGAAAATTTTGTCATCTTCGTTTCCCGTTATTATATAAAATAGAACCAGCCAATCAATTTATCATAACGAAGATAGCCAGAAAACCATTTCTCTTCAGTGATTGGTTAGTGGGTTTGACGTCACATCGTGAGGAGGTGTGGTTACGGCGCAACTGCCCAATAAACGAGAAGTGTCGTGGGTTTCGATAGATAAATTGTATAAGCTATTGTTATGACTGTGTTAGCTGCTATTTTGAATATTGTCGATCACATGGAGTGAAATCGCGTTTAATTTTTTATTTCGTGATATGTTTTATAATTTTTCTATGAATTCGTAAATATGGCATAAAAAAAGAAATATGATGCGTCTTATCAGTCTTTGTTAACCGAAGAATTTGAACACATCGTGCCGTCATCCGAGAGAAGTTTATACGCCAGATGTTCTTTTGATTTTAAAATTTCGCATGGTGGCAGAGCTGATGTTGTAAAGCATATTGGAACAAAAAAGTATCTGGATAATGTAAAACGATCTAAATTGACTAAAAAACTTTCATTTTCTGTTGATGAAACAGATCAACGTACTATTAAAGCAGAATGCCTTTTTACTTCATTTTTATTGGAGTACAATATACCGCTGAGCGCTTCCGATCACGCTTCATCACTTTTTTAAAAAATGTTCCCGGACAGTGATAGACAATAAAACAATCTCCTGATTTCTATGCAAAAATCTCCCGATTTTTGACTTTTAGAGGTTGGCAAGTCTGATAAAAACATTTTTCGAAATAGAATTTCTAAAATTCAGAGATCTTATAATTTTTTTTTTTTTTTTTTTTCACTTTTGCAAAAATAACTACTTGGATTTAAATTACTGTTGATCA
The DNA here is from genome assembly GCA_964019185.1 of Maratus speculifer. NCBI lineage: Eukaryota > Metazoa > Arthropoda > Arachnida > Araneae > Salticidae > Maratus > Maratus speculifer. The sequence goes on from OZ025293.1 coordinate 284,139,357, forward strand.
ATGACAGTAGGGAACACTTTGTATATTTTAAAAAGATACTTGCAGCTGTATAAGCCAAAGCAGAATACATTTTATTTGAATGTAAGTAATATTAAATGTTCTATATTACTAGGATTTATTTAAGCTGCCGACTTCTATCCCAAAATTTTTCAAATCTTCAAAATTTCATGGATAATGGAGTTAAATTTGCTTTTTACAAAAATGATGGAGAGAGAAAAAAAATACTTTTTTTGCAAATGAAACATAATTTTATTAAATGATACAAATGAGAACATGTTGCAGTGTTATGGCTAGAAAATCCTATTGTGCAAGTAAACATTTAAAAAAAGTAAATTAATGTAAATGATTATCACATTTGATGTATTATTTTAACAACCGGTTCGCCAAACTTAATGCAAATTAACAACCGGCTGAATCTTACTACTGATATCACGATAACTACTTTCAAATGTGTGGAAATAGAAAAATTGTCAATTTCGAAAGGTAAATGATGTGATAGCAACAGTTTAAGTACAAATAGATGTAGAAAACACTAAATCAGTGTTTGGTATGTATTTGCTTACAGAGTATCATTTAATTATGTATACATACAAGCTGACCCTCCTACCATTGCCCGAGCCCTTAATAATAATCTAAAGTGAACCTCAAATTTTTATGATTTTATATCATCTTGATTTTTTCTGAATTTATATTTTGAAAAAAAAAAAAGTTAAAGAAACATTGATCTTTAGTGGCAAAAATGCATGTAAGAAGGCATTTTCTTGTTTCTCATGTAGTGTTGTTCTTATTTATTTATATATTTTTTAAGGTTTTATCCAATCTCTTAAATTTTTATCAATTCTAAATGTAGTAGTTCTGAAGTCCATGTAAAAATTTCGTGAAAAAAATATTGAAAATGTTAGAAGAAAGAATTAAAGATCATGTTAATAAATGCTTGATTTGAATTTAAGTAACAGGATTCCACCACTATATTAAAAAAAGTTATTTTTTCACAAAAAATAATAAATTTCACAGTTTATAATTACCTAAATGCTTAAAGTTTTTATATGTTATGTAAAATGCTAGCCTGCTGCCTGTAAGAAATTGATAAAAATAAAAATATATTAAAAACATTAATTAAAATACATTGATATTAACCAACATGTGCTTGAAATGACTGCAAGGGGAAAGGGGGGATGATTGGATGTTAATGGTAATGTTTCTTGTCATCCAAAGCCTGTATATTATTTATCTCTTGCAATATTCATATTTAGTTATAGCAAGCAATGTTTCTCTTCTGTTGTCTTTATATTTCTGTCTTTCCTTTTAATTTTCCTTTTTTTTTTCAGTTAAAGGAAACAGATAGGTTTTTTTTTTTTTTTTTTTCTTTTTTTTTTTTTTTTTTTAATAATCTGACTGTTATTTTTTTTATTATAATCTCTGAGATATAAATAAAATGTTTGAGATAACTGTATTTAATTTTCATGCTAAAATATAGATATTTAGTTTCAAAAATCTGTGTTTTTCGTGGTAACTATTTTTATTTATTTATTTATTTATTTTTTTCACATTGGAATCCTTATTTAATTATTTTTATTTTCAAATAAATTATTTCACTGCAAAATCCAATTATACCAGAACTGAATTAATATTCTGTCATTAACTTGAAGGTTAGTATATAGTAACAATTTCAAAACAATTGCATAAACATTTTTTTTTTTTTTCGAAATGTGCAGAATGTTAATCCTATGGGAAAATACACAGAAAAAACACATGATTTTGGGTAATGAATTTTTTCACAGGATTAATTTTCATTTTTATGGTTTGCAATATTTAAATACATTTTGTTTAGTATTTCCTTTTTTGCATGTTTTTGAGTTTTGGAGTTGATTCTCTATTCATGGTTCGTACGCTCTGGAAAAAATAGAAAAAGTGCTGGAAAAAAAGTATTCATTTTCAAGGAATGAAAAGTGCTGGAAAGAAAAAGATTCATTTTCAAGGAATGAAAAGTGCTGGAAAAATTTAAAAATAAAAAACAATATTAGTGCTTAAATTTTGAAATTTCTAAAAAAAAAAAAAAAACTTTTATACATTTTATTTAAAAAAAAATTACTACAATCATATTATTTTCTTTCCCAATGGAACATTGAATCACCAACAGCCAAAAACTTCCTTCTCTCTTAACAACCCTTTTGGTATCTTTCCTTGGCTGTAAAAATCGGATGCATGCAGAAACCGGCAGGGAAAAAAAAAAAAAAAAAATAGAACGCAGATTGCGGCATAATAGCCAGAAGTGTGATTTTTCGCCAATGTGCTCCTCCTGCCAGATGAGAGGAGAGAGCGGACGCTTACGTCACTTTTTACTACACATTAGCAGCTGGAAAGTGCGACTCAGGACAACAAATCAGAATGCACTAGCTTTGGAATAACTTCGCTTTTTCAACAGGAAGAAATGTTTGTTTTTCCGCGGGGCATTGGGGTCTTTTTGCTGAGTCGATGTAATTGGTTGCTCGTTAGTCGTGCTTTCCAGATCCATCAACAATTTTGAGCCTTTTACAAGTCTCTTTTTGTTTCGAACGTGTCTTTGTTTTAATGTGATCTATTTCAGATTTTACAATATGATTTTTACGATCGAGTTTATTTTTTAATTTCTTTCATCAGTCAGATAATCTATAAAGAAATATGGCAGGAAAATGCGTTTTCAATGATTTATGGATTGAAAAAATCGGAATATAAACTGTGGCAAAAGATACTGGAAGTTATTAATACATTAAAAGATTTGCAAAGAATTTAACTCAATTTGACTTTGGACTTATATTTTACTAAGTTTTATTAGCCAAGAACAATTTTTTTCTTTTTGATCAGGGGTGATTCGCGTCTGAAATTTCCGAAAATTTGAAATTGGGTTATCAGTAGCGCATAGTTGCCAACTTGTACGATTTTGCGCGCAGAAAAAAAAATCGCTGAGAAATGCAAATTTCGTGAAAGGATTGCCAAAAAAGCACACATTTCGTCAATATTTCGTGGAAAAATGAGATTTTGTCAGTGTTTTTGTTGACGAACTTTATCAAAACATAGCTGAAAAATGCAAATTTCCTGTGTGGATCGCGGGAAAAACGGCAATTTCACCCAAATAACGCAGTTAAAACGCTGATTTCGTCTGAAGACTGCGAGAAAACGTTGATTTCGTCTAATGATTGTGGATATAACGCCGATTTCGTTAAAAGATCGCTTACAAATATTTTGTCAAAAGATCATAAAAAAAACGCCGATTTCATCAAAAGATCACAGAAAAAACGTCGATTTCGTCAAAAGATTGCAGGGATAAAATGCCGTTTTCGAGAAAATATCGCATAAAATTGCAAATTTTGTCTAAAGATCGTCAAAAAAAAAAACCCGCAGATTTCATTAAAAAAAAAAAAAAAACACGGGAAAACACCGATTTCGTCTGAAGATCGTGGATACCCCTCCTCGCCACCGATTTCTGAAAATGCAATGTGAATATCTGAAAAAAAATTTTCACCCAGAATCACCCCTGTTTTTGATTTTACATTTTAATCTAAATTTACATTTAATCTTCATTTACTTTTTAATTGATATTTTAATCCTTTTTCTCTTTTTATATTACAAATAAAACTTCATTAGATGAAAATTTAGAAAGTATCTTTACTAACGAATAATTAAACTCACAGGTAACATGATGACTATTTCCTTTATGATACATTATTCTAGAGCCATTTTTATGCGTGTATTAAAATAGCCCTTGAAAAGTGCTTGAAAAGTCCTTGAAAAGTGCTTGAATTTTATTTGGTCTCAAGTGTATGAACCATGCTATTGTGAAATATCCTGAAAAAAGGGAGTAGGGGTCGCTGGTATTTTAAATGTTTTAGAAAAAAATATTCATTACTGTCCAAAATCTCTGAAATTTTTAGGATTTAGAAAGTACTGCATTTGTAATCTGTATGAAAAAAATATTGACATTTAGTGATAAAAAAGCTTATCAAAAAAACTGGTCTAAGAAAATTTTTCACTTGGTTTACTTCAATTAATTACAACTTTAAATCATTATATTTGTAGAAAAAAAAAAAAAAAAAAAAAAAATGCTCTTGTTGTATGAACTTTGAGATTTTCAGACACTATAAATACAATGGTTATACAATTATGGCAAAAACTCATGGGAAAAAAAGGGTTTTCTTCTTTTCACTTTTTTCCTTATTTTTATATTGGTTCTGTTAGCATAACACACATACACACACACACACATAAAAAAAAAAAAAAAAAAAAAAAAAAAAAAAAAAAAAAAAAAAAGCTCTCATTCTTCTAACTCTCTGAAATTTAATAAGTTACAATTGTAAATTTACCTGAGCCCTCTTTATATTTTCATGAAAAAATATGCATATTTCGAATGAAAATGTGAGCCAAAGACAAGCAAAACTGCACCAAAATGCCCTCGTTTTTGGATTTTTATCTAAATTTTAACACATTTTATTCTTCAATAAATACTTCTATTTGTCGGAACATTTCAAAATTTTTCTAGGTGATGTAAATCTGGTCTGCTCTTAAAAGATTATGTCGAAATACACATTCAGTCACTTTTAGCATTTAAATATATATATATAAAGGAATATTAAATTCAGATTCAGTTAAAAGTAACAAGTTGTTGCTGACTAGATTTTGGTGCAAACCATCTTACCAGTGGCGCTGCTATGCTGCATTTTCAGGAAGTATTAACATGCTTAAGATAGTAGAAAGTTTTAGATTGATACATCTATTGTGTATCTTTAGATTGATATATGACTAATTTATTTTGATTTTTATAGACATTTTTTGTCATTTTAATAGCAAAATTCGTCACTGGGCTCATTGAATCTGTTGTTGGATCACCTCAATTGATTTCAAATGATACAATATAAAATTGTATCATTTGAAATCAGTGTAATTTTAAACATCTGTTGCTTTGTTACCTCAATTAATGTAAAATATTATGAATTAAAGAAGTTTTCTGTTCAGTGTATTAATGGCATATTTTAAACTGTTTGGCCAACATGCATTTAGAAAGTGCAAGTGTTTTACAAAAAAAAAAGAAAAAAAGATTTTTTTTTCTTTTTGCTTGTTATAAATTCTGTATATAACTTTATAATTTATTTAGTCATTATAAACTATATATTTTTCAAAATTCATACATAACTGTTGTAAAGTGTCATGAATTTTACTTCTGAATAATTTCCTGTTTTTTGTTATTTTCTGAGTGGCACCCTGTAAACATGTTTCAGTGAATGACAAGTGCTGCAGAAGTATTGTATTTCAATATTTCTTTAATATTTTGTGGGGAAAGCAATCATATTTTTATAATGTTGAATTCCCACTGAAAATTTGGAAAAGTTTTATTTAAAAATAAGGGAAAGCAATTTTTCAGCTCTTTTTTGAATAAGTTATCAAAGAGAAACTTAATTAAAAGTTTGTTTTAAATCTTAATTAAAATTAGGTGAAATATGTATCCCACTGTCCTTCTAAATAAGACACAATTGCATTGTTAATAATAAAAATGTCACTGTATTTGTACCTTGCTATCTATTTACTATGTGACCACATTGAAATTTTTTTCTGAAATATAAATATTCAAATCAAATCTTGAAATGCAGTACAGCCCCAATTATCTGCTGAATTGGGTGGCAAGAACACTGCAGATAACAAAAATCACAGATAATCTGATAAAGACTGGAAATGGGGTACAAATATGAAAAACCTGTTTTGTAAAACCAACCTGTTCTGTAAAAAAAACCTGTTTCAACGTAAAAATTATGTTTTAATGTACAAGAAACATATTAAAACATTTAAAATACATACATATGCACAGTACAGCAGAAACCTTTGCTTTATGTCTAAATCACTAAAATAAAGAGCAAGAAACAATGCCATACATACTGTACAAAAAGTGTTGAGTTACACCTTTTTTTAAAAAAAATCAGTCACTTGTTTTTGCTTCTTTCTTTGAAAGCATCTTTTCCTTCATTCTAAATTATACTTTCCTTAACGTGAGTTTTTCTGCCAGATCTACAATGTCATCTTGTTCTTCTAAGTATTGAAGCAATCTACCTATGTGCTATAAAGCAGTTTCATGTGTCATCCGCACAGGTACCTCATCTTCTTCACTTTTATTTTGTTCTTCTTTGTTCTCATTCACTCCCATTTTTCTTTCTTTTTTTGTTATTTCTATGTCACTAAATTGTTCAAACCCCGATTCACTTGTGTTACATTTTAGCCACTCTTCTAGGTTCTCAGTATGGACACTGTTACCTCCCAGAACAGGTGTCACTAGGTCAACATGTGTAGTGGTTGTCAGTTACTGTTCTCTTCTTCATAGTTTTTGCATTTGTTTCGATATTTGCAAAGATTTTTTTCCATGATTTAACAATTATTAAGGGTTTGATGTAATATCATAAATGCTATCCAAAATTGTATAATTCCATCAAAATTCTTTGAGATTGCAGCCTTCATCAATTTTTGACAATAACATCTTTGTCCTGTATGCCCTCTTTATGGTTGCTATAACTCTCTGGTCCACTGTTTGACTGTCACTCCCACCATTACGTAATCCCAAAATAGAAAGAAAACTATTTTTTATCTTTTAGAATGAAATAATTTTTATCTTGAAAATGAATCTACATTTGGTAAACTCCCCTGGAATTTATCATAACAGTGTTATTTAATATATTAAATGTTTTAATTATGTTTATTTTTTTTATTAATAAAAATTTTTAAAAAGAGATCAAGACTTTATATCTAATATTTTAATCATTGCAATCAAATCTAGAAACTTTCAAGTACATAAATTTTTCTGTTTGTACTTATTAGTAAAATTTATTGTATTTTCCTTGTTTTTGGCTTATATTTTAAAAAAAATTGCTTTGTGGATCATCTGTTCACAACTAATTGGAGCTTTACTGTAGTTTTATACAAATACAAATTTAATTTTTTGATAAATATTCATTTTGAGATTGAATATCAAGTCAGGAAATATTAATTTACTTGGGAAAACTTTGCTATACCAATAATATGGCTGAAATCTAATATAGATGCTAGGCATTAATGTCTTTGAAGCTTAGTTCATAAGCTACTTATTGCAGTGAAAAAGCAAAGAGGCTTTGTCACTGTGACAAAAAGCAAAATGTGAAGTTTTACCATTAGCAGATTCTTACTGCTCTTGAGCCAAGCTTCCCAGCTGCTAAGTTTTAGTTATAGCATTGACTGAACAATAACCAGCACATATTTTAACTCATGTTATTGACCATGATATATAAATATCCTTATATATTGTGATATTTTAAGACCAATAGTAGCTGCACCAGCAGAAATAAAGCAGACAATAATAGTAAGGAATGGATAGTGGAATTTGTGCTTTGAGGTAATAAACAAACGTAGAGAATGTATTGTGATAATAATAAAAGAGGGATATTCTTGTTTAAAGTGGGACAGTGAGTAAATGCATTGATCTGGTAAAAGAAAGAATTGGAGAAGATATTGGTACAGAATATTTGGCCCTTTTTTCCTGATATTTTAAGTCACAGATTTTTAATTTAAATATATTATCAAAGCTTCTGTATTGTTATTATTGCAATTAAAAAAATCAACATTTGACAGATCTATTGATAAATAATCCAATTACAATCTATAGATTAGCTAAGTTATTATAAGTGTAAATCTGTTGAAATTAATGTTGTTGTTGACTAAAATTTAAAATGTTTCAATTCAAAATAACTAATAATCTATCAGTTATTTAATACTTCCATTAATTTATTTTTATTTATTATTATTATTATTATTTTATGAATAACTTACTAAATTATACTAAATAATATTTGTATCTATATATTGATTATTTAATGTTAGCTAGTTTTCTGGTTTTTATATTTTTTCCATATCAGATTAATGTTTCTCACATCATATTGCAAGTTATTTTTCTATTTAAATCCCACTCTATAGTATTTCATTACAAATAAATATTCTTTAGATTTTGAAACTGAAGAAAATTTAAATGCAAAATCTGAGGAGAAGTCTGCTGACGATGTTATACCAGCAACTGAACTGGAGGATACTTCATTAAGTACCTGTCATAAAAAGATTAGTGATATTGCTAGTAGTGAAATATCTTTGCAACAAACTGAACAGAATGATGTTTCATCTTATGTCATAGAAGAGCCCAAAATCCCTAGTCCTGCCAGTAATGTTGAAATTGTAATATCTGATACAGGTTTACAAAGCTTTGAACCAGGTAATCTTATTTGTTTTAATATTCAGATAATTTTTTCTTAATGCATTTTCTGTGTTTAAAGAAAAATGGTAAATAAAAAGGAGTGGAGGGAGATTAAGAATTTTATATACATATTTTATAAATGAATATGCTGTCTTGGTATCTTTTACAAACACATTTACAAGTGTTTGTATTTGAGCTGAACCAAACGGGTGGAATTATAAAAATAAATAAATAAATAAAATCCCCCCCCCCCATACACACACACATATTTATCTAATATTTTTTTTCCTGTGCAAATTTATTTGTGGGAGTTCTTTTTATTTATTTTTTATGATTTTATTCTTAAATTTGAAAATTTTATTGTTTAATTTTTCTTCATATGGAATTTAATAAATATCCAATAATATCTAATTTTTTTTATTATCCAATAAATTATTAAAATTTTTCAAAAGTACTTATAAAATGTTTATTTATTTATTTATTTATTTTTCATAGAACAATTAGGTTATAATCATTGCTGTTTTTCAGAGATTTCAGATATATTTATTGGATTCTGGTATAAAATTAATGAAAAGAAAATTATATGCTTGCATCTGTTTACATTTTACTGTCACATGGCTTCAAGTCAGTTCCTGCATACTTCATGGTTCCTTTTCTTTCTTTTTCAGTAACATTCCTTACAACATTATTTTTCATGCATTTTCATGTTTTGCATTGAAAATTTCCAAGGAATATTATAGCATCTTTTTTATCTATCTAGCTTATTACATGACTATTATGCAATAATCACAATTCAACTCGTCCCACTATTATTCTAATTCTTGATATTCAATCATACCAGTATAATTTTTGTAAAAAAATAATATTTAAGCTGTGTCATGAAATTCCACTGTGTTGTACAAATGTACAAATCTTCAGTGATAAAACTATCTTGCTAATTTAACATTCATATTGCTTAGTTCTGATAAAAATGTTTTTGAAAGTTTTTTTTTTTTTTTTTTTTAAAGTTAGAAATTTAACATTGTGAACATAAGGAAGCAAAAAGTATTTTACAGGCATCTAAAGAACGTTTATTTAAAAAATATATAATGCATTGATGAATGAAAAGAATGTTTTGTTAAAAAGGCTTACCTTCCCCCTAAAATTCTTAAACTTCCTATCTATTTATTTTACGTCCTGAAAGTTTCTTTAAATTTTCTTATTGTTACTAAAATATATATATATATTAGCTCATTAACTCCATTAATGAAAATGTATTCAAGATTGCCAAAATACACCACTTTCCTTCAATTTGTTTAGATAAAAATCTTACCTAGTTGATTCTGTTCTGAATTTTCTGAAAATTCAAGAAACAAAATCTGTCATCAGTCTGAAAACTCAGACATAGAAAAGTGTGACTGAAAAAAAAAAAAAAAAAAAAAAAAAAAAAAAAAAACCAAATTTCAAGAAATAATCAGTAAAAAAGATACGAATTTCATCAAAAGTTTGTTAAAAAAATGCAATTTTTATCAAAAGATTATGAAAATAATACTAAAAAATAAATAAATAAAACTGACAAAGAATTGGGGGGGGGGGGATTAGACTTTCATCTAGAGATCATGCTGTGGGAGGAAAAAGCTTGATTTTGATTTAAAAAAAAAAAAAAAATGTGAAAAGAACTCATTTTATGTAAGGATCATGAATTAAAAACCCTAATTTCTTCATAGAATCTTAAAAAAACTTTTTTTAAAAGGCAAATTTTATCAAGGAATCGTTAAAAAAAAAAAAAAATGCTAATTAAAGTCATGAAAATATGTGAATTTCGGCAAAAAATTGCAGATAAAAGAGAGTTTCATCTAAAAACTGCAGAAAACTCACAAATTTTGCATTGCAGATAAAACGCAAATTTTGTCAAAAAATTAAGAAAATAATTCAAATATTTTCAAATTTTGAAAAAAAAATCTCAAATTTTAACAAAGAATTATGGGTAAAAAAAAATTACTGTGGACTTTTTTTTTTTTTTTCACTCATAATCTTGCCTGCCTGCTACATATTGTTTTCTAGGTTTGCTGAGAACATCCAAAAGAGAAAGAAGGAGAGTATTCATTTATTTTTGTTAGGCTCCATGGTGTTAATTAATACAGTTGCCGTAAGTCATCAAACTGTTTGGAAGGCAGTTATTGCTCTAATTTAAATTTCCTCATTGAGCCTGAACAAGACAATCACATGGAACAAGGGCTAATTTTATTAGAATGATGGGAATTTGTATGGCAGTATGTCACATGTGCCTGATTAGTACAAAAACACTGCTATTACATATTTGTAATGTTAAAAATATTTAATTGCCCCTAAAATTTTTGAAAAATCCATAGTGTTACTTTGTGTTGAGAATTTTTTTTTTTTCCTTTTGTTGTTAAATGTGTTTCCTCCATTATACAATTGTATTCTTTCTTTCATTAAAATAATCAGGCCACTAAAACAGAAGTGTTTGATATTAGGTTCAGAACTACCCTGTTTAGCTTCTGCGTACTGTGTATTTCATAAAATTGCTTACAATTTCTCAAGTAGATCTCTAAATATTATAGTTATCACAACTACTTTTTAAACCTCTAAGACTCCGTGCTTAAAGTGTGGGTATGATAGTTAAAATATTTTGCACCACATCTAACTTTCCTTCAAATATGTAGATATTTTTACCCTAATTCTGTTTTGGAGGTGCTTTTTGTACTTATGGGCCCATTGATCGAAGTGACCATAAATATAAACCACCTTGTTTATTTAAACATTCTCAGTGATTATTTATTCCCTTTCATTCGAATCCTTATGATGTGTATGCTATGGACATCCTCATTTTCTAAGATCATAAAAGCTATAGTCATAGAGTCACGTACATAAGTGGCTTGACCTATCGCACATCAACTATCCCATTAAATCTTATGATCTTAGTATCGTAGAAAATATGCAGATTATTTGGTAATGCAAGAAAAGGACAGCCTTCCTTAGCATTCCTTTAATTTATTGACCTTATTATGATCCCATTTATACCATTCCCTTACGAGTAGTTTCAACTAGATGAGGCATATCTGTAGAACCTTTTGGACATTCTTCCTTGCCAAATCCCAAGTAGGTTTCAAGACCAGAGACAGTGTTTCATTGCATTAAAGATATGTCTCCAGAAGTTATTAATTTTTTGCCCTTTGAGCTTATGATGATGCATAATGCTGTCATCCATTTGAATATGCAAGGATGTTCACTGATATGCAGTTTTGGCATAAGTGGGGCCAATTTGTATGTATCCAAAAATATACTTTTTAAAAAAATATTTTACCTTTAAAACTAATACTATTTTTTTTTTTTTTCACACTGTATTTAAGATAGAAACTTAAAACCATCAAATCTTATTCTTTGCTTCATATTTTGTTATGTTCCTAATAGTATTATGTAGTGAAACCCAAATTTTAGTTTTTAGTATTACAACATTATTACTCTATTTTCAACATACATTACATAAAATTTATCAGATGTTTATTTGACAATAACATTGCTGTTATAAGTATTTTTTAAATGCCTGTTTTAATGTTTTAAAAGCTTTTTTTTTTTTTTCCTTAAAAAAAAAATTACATATACAAAGATTTATACCACATAAACTAGCAATGTATGTAGTATGTCAGTTTACTAGCAATGTATGTAGTATATGCCAATAAGAACCTCATTTCCAAAGTTATTCTAAAAAAAAAAAAAAAACTGAATATAATTCTCAAAAAAAAAAAAAAAAAAAAAAAAAAAAAAAAATTGGTTTTGAGATTTAACGTTTTGACAAAGATAATATTTTATCAAAAATAACTTAAGAAAGGGAAATCCAAGATAAAGCCCATTTTAAAAACACCTAACATTATATTTTGTGCTGAATATTTTTATAATATCTGTTTTTATATTACTAAAAATATTTTTATATAATATCACTATTTAGATTTATTATTTGAAAGCATTTGCCCATGAGTAGTACCTTATATGATCTTTTTTCTTCCAAAAATTTAGAAAAATATGGATATCTGATAAGATTTTATAGATTTTATTAAGAGAAGAAAAAGCATAATGTTTGTGTTTCAAGAGTATCAAAGAGAGATTTGTCATATTTTAATGATTGAGCACATTACAGGAAAAATCCTCTTAAAGTATGATAGTTAATTTTTTTTAGAAAAAAGTACTATAGAGCTTGAATACATTCCATTTAGAAGCATTTACTTACATTGTTGATTTGAACTGTAATAATTATTGAAACCCTTTGGAGAATATTGAACATATAAAAAGCCTGTTTTGGGGGCTTTTTCGATCAGTTCAGATTATTCTCGAAAGGTTTCTGTTTTTCTTTAGAAGAAAAAAAATAATAATAATACTGCCTCAGCAAGTCATTCAGATCATTTTTATGTACATACTTCATAAAAACTTGCTGGTTCAGTAATATATTATCATGAGTGTAGTTTGATCACTGTTCTACAATTTAAGTCTTGCTGATCTTATGAACTATACTCTACTCTCTTTTCTGCTTTTAAAATCCATAATATTCATTTTTAGTTATTCTATCGGCGTTTATGATGCACTGTATACTTACACTTGTCCTATATGGAATATTATGTAGTGGCTGCTTTCTTGGAGTTCCAGGTAAACACAAATCCAAAATTGGTTTAGTTAAGGCTTATATATATATATATATATACATTTTTTTTATTATTTATTTAAAAAAAAAGATTTTCATTTATGTTTGTGTCAAAATTAGAATAATAACATAAGAGATAATCCTGTTTAATATATCCATTCTACTTACATCATATTTTATTTTGGTGATATTTTTGTGAATTGAAAAATGCATGCATTCATTTTTATTAATTTTATATTTACACATTACAAAAATTTTCTAAATAATCATAAATTATCAAAATGTTTTTTTGGAATGAGCAGAACTTGTAATTCTATACAGCTTTACCATTTGGAAAATCATATTGATAATATTTAAAGGGATTTAATGACTGAATTCTGCATGATACAAAAAATGTAATCTAATCATCCTTTTAATTTTTATATATAAATCTTATCACTCTTTCTGAAATGACATGAAGCTTTAATTTTATATACCATACCAAGAATAAAATTTAAAATAATTTTATATAATTTCTCTTATATAATTATGATTTGGATTATACATTTAAAAGAACTTGGTAGGTACCCTTTAAAGTACTTTTTAAAGTATTTTATAAAAACTTTTTGCCATATTATTGAATTGTTTTATGGAGGAAAATGATTTAATCAAGAAAAAATGCAATTCTTGTAGTAAAATTTGAAAATATCTTTTTTAATGTAAGAAACTTTTTTAACTTTTTTGCATGCTTTTTTATAAATATATTTTATAACAGAGGAGGCAGATTTCACAAAAAGTTTATTAGTTTAAGAAAATAAATAAATAAATAAATAAAATATTTGACAAATACCATATTAATTACTATTTACTTAACATTTTCATTTAAAAAAATATTTATATTACTGAATATCTTATTCTCAATTTTATAAAGTGCAGCTTAAGGATTACTCCAAATAATAGCAAGTCAATTTAAAAGTGAATGTTGAAGATTTCACTGTTCATCATACTGATATATTGAAAGAACACAAACCAAGAAAAACAATTGCTGTAAAAAGTTGTTCCTTTATTTATAATCATTAGATCTTTATGTAATTGTGCCAGAATATGGATAATTAAATATATTTGAGCAAAAATAGGAATAGTTATATGTTTCTCCTTTCTTGTCAAAAGAAGGATGTGATGTCTCCTAAAAATTATTATGGTCATTTTCTTTTAGTGAAAAAGAAAAATGATATAAAATTAAAGATTATGATGATAAAAGAAATCAACACTATTAGCAAAAATGAATCTAATGCTGAATTTGTTTTTAGTCCCTGTAATTCAAATGAGGAGTGGCCAAATAAAACCACTCCTGAGGGGAGAAAAAAAAAGAGAGAGAGAGAGAGAGAGATTGCTGACTACATAAAATCCTGATACCCTTTTTTTCATGTTTGAAAACTTTATTGTGATTATTTTGTTTTTGACTAAAATATATTGGTGTAATATAGAAACTTTTTCAGCACTTTTTTTACATTTTTTCTGTTTGAAGTGTATTAGTTATTAGATATGGGTAAAGCTTGATTTAAGAAAGAAACGAATTTATGAAACAACTGATTGTGTTTCACAGCTGTTTCTCCTAAAGTATGAAACATTTAGCAGTTAACTTAATACTAAAAATCCATATTGATTTGCAGATTTCAAAAGTAGTGTTAGAATTTTTAAATTTTAATTAATTTTTGAGATATTAATTCTTTTTCTAGTTTTACTGGAATTTGTTTAATGTTGGCAACTTGATTATTCCATTTTTGTGGAAAAAAAGGATAACAGTAAGGATTATGAAATTTTTTTCATCAATTTCAAATTAAAATGATTTTTTATTCAAATAAATAGTAAAAAACAGCAATATTGTACTATCATATATTGCTTTTCAAGAAAATTTTAAAAATTAAAAACTTATTTTCGCATATTAGATCATCAGGTCATTATTTATTTTAGATAACGAAAAATCGTCTGCTCTCTTTGAACTTTAAACGATCATTTTAATTTATAAACTAAAAATATTTTGAATAAATTTATCCAAATGATGTCATTTATGTAAACATTTAAGAAAATGGAAATTAAATTAATATGAACTATTATTTATTGATATTGATTTTCACATAAAAAAACAATCTTAATGAATTGAATTTATGAAATGAATGATGTCCTTTATATAAACACTTAAGAAAGGAAAAAAATTAATAAGGATCTTGATGAAACAATTTTATAAAATCATTAATTCTGATATGTAAAACAAATATAAGAAATAATAATCATTCAACTGAATGCAAGGAGGGTAAAATTTCTTCCTTAATTTTATTTCCAATTTAAAAAAGAAAATGATGAATATCAATAATGCAAAAATGACATCATTTATGCTTTTTTCTGTCACTCATCTACAGCAGTGGAAAAATTAAATGCCATTAAAATTTATAAAACAATATTTTAATAATATAACTTTTATATTTTACATTCAGAAATTGTAAGAGTTATGAGACCTTTGGAACTATTCCGATATCTGAAACGAATATATGAAATAACTAAAAATAAAATAAAGGATAATAACCCTATTGAATGCAAAGATAATAAAATTTCTCCCTTAGTCCTTTTTTTCCTATTTTAATGTGAACAAGACAAAAGTTGCTCTTTTTTCTTTTTAATTTGTCCCACATAGCTTCAATCTTAGAACCTGAAAATTTTGCGTGTAAATATTTTAATCTACCTGATCCTAATACAGACTGACTTTCAATTCATTGAAACAGAGAGAGAACAAAATTTAGTAGTAGGACAGGAATTAATTTAAGGCAAAGAAATGAAAAGAAATTTCAAAGGATCAATTACTTATACATGATTGGATATTGTCTTTGATACTGACAAAAAGTGATGACAGAATTTTTTCTTCGTGGATGGAGTTGGTGACCTGCCTCATACAATTTTTTTTTTTTTTTTTTTTTTTTTGCAAATGAAATATATATATATATATATCACTATTGCATGGACAAGAATCGCTTCCATATTGTTGCCAGGAGGAACAGCTGCCCATCGGGTATTAATTGCCAATAGAGATAAATACATATTCCAAATGTTATTTGAAAATTCATGAGGACAAAGTTAACTTAAACCAATAAAGTTATATAAAACCAATGTAATAATTTAGGACAAAGCTTCAATGGTTCTAAGCAGAGCAGTGGAGATGGTTGATAAATTACTTCAAGATATCTAATGACAGTAAGCCTTTTGGAGGGTAAATTTATAATTTCAGTAGAGATTTTTATCAAATTTTACCCATTTTGAAATATGCTTCACCCTTAAAAATTATTAATTCGACATTAAAGTCAACAACAATATGGCTGAAATATATGCAATTTAAATTAATAAAAAATCATCATCTGATGATGAACATGCAAGCTGGTTATTAGATGTTGGCAAAAGTACCATCCAAACTTTTCAAATCTCAGATAGTTGGAAATATTCAGACATATTTGAAGATATTTATGATGCATCTATTTCCTCAAATGAGATTTATCAGGTAGAATTACACTGGCCTGTCATAAAGTTGATGTACAAATATAAAGTAATAAAATGTTAAATTCGGTTGAAGGAATGGTTCAAACCGATAGAAGCATAGATACTGCTAAACATTGAGGTGTAGATCAAATGGACGAAGATGTTCAGTTAGAATATCAAATTGAATATTTAAATTTGTTAAATTTTCCGGGATTCTCTGCACATAATTAAGATCCATTATTATGCTTATTTGAAATCTAAGTATTAAGAATGTCCTGTAATGGAAGGAGATTACAAATAGCAAAGTTGCATATGCATTTTACAACCAGTAAAATCATGATTGGGAATCGCTCTGGAGAAGTTGCATTTTTTTCTCATGTTAATCTGGATACACGAGAGTAATACAAGCAGATTACCATTTATATTGCACAGAAGACAAATCCCTGTAGTGCTAGCATTTGCTATAATTATAAATCACAAGGACAGAGTTTTGAATGTGTTGGAATATACATAGATAGACCATTGTTTAGCCATGGTCAGCCTTATCCAGATGCCAATCAAAAAGTGGAATAAGAATTCAATGCACTGAGTCTATTACAAATGTTGCTTGGCAAGATGTATTCTAAACATATATATATTTAAATAAATGGGGTTTTAATATGTGACAGTGCATTATCAAATATTAAGAGCAATTTTAATTTAAAAAAAATTAAGTGAATGAAATGCAGGATTTTTGTAAGGTATAGGGCAAAATTGGGAAATTTCATCAGCGGCCACTGGCCAGTAAGACTGGTTTTTCAAGTGGCCACTTTGTTTAAACTAGCGGCCACTTTTTTATTTAAAAATGCTAAATAGTTAACATTTCTATAAGTATTAATTTAAAACAGAATAGTCAAAGTAAATATGTTTAATAAAATCCATTGGAACCTAAAGAAGTAGAATCTTTAATGAAATGTAAGTAAATTTTATTTTCATTGTATTCTCTCCTTGTATAAAAGTGGCCAGAAGGTGGCCACTGATAGGCAATTTTTCACTGGCCACTTTTTCTCGTATACTGGCCCTGTGGCCGGTGGCTAGTGCTAATTTTGTCCTTTATTGTAAGGTTATGAATCACATATTTATAGTTGTCAACTCTTCCACTTTTTTGTATCAGAAAAATTTAATGAAGACTTTTGTCTTTTTTAATCAGCATATTACTGTGATTTAAGAATGTAAAATTTATTATAAATTTTTTGTAGTACAAAAAAGCATAAGATGTTTGCAGTTATATGTATTGCTGTGGCAATTGGTGCACAAAAGCAGAGCCTACTAGTGTGTAATATATATATTTTTTCTTTTTTTTTTTCAATTCATTAGATCAGTGAAATATGTGTTTAACCCTTTCCAGCGCAGAAAAATTCTCTTAGTGAAATGATTGACTGACATTGGAATTTACAACTGACATTTTTAGAAATTAATAATTTGTTACTTTAAACTTTAATTTTAAAAGCAATTTTTAATAGTTTTAATGCTGCTTGTAAGTTTGGAATTAAAATTAGAAAGTAATATATTTTTTGTATATAATTAGATTTGATATAAATTATATTTTATATTAAATTCCAGAAAAAAAATCCCTCTATCTAAATCAGGCTTTGTGAGTTAATTTTTATCTGTAAAATATTTTCAGGAGGGAGAGGGTGTTACCTGAGGGTATATTCTTTCAAACATATCTTAAAGATAGATGCAAGGACAGTTCTTTGATATTTTAACTATTTAAAATGAATGCATGAATTTTTATATTTTATTAATAGTATGCTGAATAAACTAATTTTTATATATCCATTAACAATTTTCAGTTATATTTCATGTTTTTTATGAGTAATTCTCTGACTGACAGTGGAAAAACTCAAAAATGTATTCTCTTTTTTAAAACTAATCTTTCAGAAATAATATTTAGAAAAATTTGGTATTTCCTATAAAGTAACTAAGAGGGTAGGTGGTTTTAACTAAGCATTTTTTAACCTGCACTAGAACTTTAAAACTTCCATAAATAAATAGCATAATATACAATACTTGCATAAATGAATAGTTTAACTTGCATAAATAATTAATAAAAATACTACTTTGCTTTTTTTTTATCATTGATTTACAGATATTCAACAATCTTAATGAGGGAAAATTAGAGATGCATGATAAAATGAAGTAAGAAAATTCAGTGTTGAGTATAATGTCAGATTTTTTTTCTTAAATTTGTTTCTCAATTAGAAATTCTGCTAAAACTTATTAATTTTCTAAGCTGTAAAATACAATGTAGTTAGAGCAAAAATTACTCAATTATTTTCTAATAAGTTTTCTCTATCTCTTGAACTGACAATATAATTATTCCATGCAAGGGCAGCAACATAAATTAAGGAAACAGTGATGATATTTACATTAGATATGTTTTGATAACTACAAATGTAAAGATCAGTTGTTTTTGTGTGATGAAAATATTATTTATCTTACTATAACATATGCAATTTGTGGCTGTGCTTGTTATAGATTTTTTTCATCCCTGCCTGAGCCTGGAGGTCATCCTGGTTTTAAATTGAAATAAAAATTATATTGGATGGGATATATGATTGAGTAGTTTGTGGTAAGCAGTTTATTGAGTTGCCAGGATGATGCCATGCATCATTAAAAATTGGTATAATGTTTTATGAAATTTTTCAAGTTCAATGAGGTTGAATGCTAATTAATATTCTAATTTTAACTTTAAAAAAAAAATTCAGTTATTTACCAATTTTAATTAAGTACCAGATTATCAAAATTTCTTGACCTTCTTCTGAATCAGAACCTCTGCTTTCTATTGTTGCATTATTTCACAGCTTATTTTTTAAAAATTGCAGAAATTATGCTAAGTAATTAAATTCTATTATTTTTTATTTATTTTTAAAATGTAATCTAAAAACCCTTGATAATTATTAAAAATATTAAGGACATTTTTTAGGATTCCGTACTTAAAAAGCGAAAATGGAACCATTATAAGATCACTCCTGTGTCTGTCTGTCACAGCTATTTTACACATAAACTATGGAACAAGGAAAGTTCAAATTGGAGTAGTAATAAAGAGTATTGGCCCACACATTTGCAGATTTTTAAACATTCACAAATACATTTAGGGAAAATGAAGACGGGCTAATTAAGTTACTTGAAAACAAAAAATCTTTTCTTTGTATATTGTGTGGGGGCATCGTGTGAAAGTTCTTGTAACGCTGAACTCAAAAACACATTTATTTTCATTTTAGGTGTTATAATTTTAGAGAGATTGTTGAAAATGTAGAGCATTCCCCCCCCTCCCAAATCTATTTTTGAATCTACTGAGACTAAAATTATATTTAAAAAAAATTAGAGATACTAAACATTAATTTAAGCCTTGCTGGAAAACTAGCAATTATTCTAGGTTACATAGTTTTTGAAAAAGAACATTTTTCTGTTACACACAAATTTTGACTTACAGACATTCAGCAAAGGTGTTGAGGTGTGCTGGAGGTACCTATCATTACAAAATTATGATAATAATTTAAAACTAAAAAATCATGGGAAATTAGCTGAGATATTAACTCTAAGTTACTTTTCTCTCTCTCTTAAAGATACGGACTGTTTGGACATAAATAATGATGTGGGTGGTGTACTTCTATATACCATCAACTTTTAAAGCCTTTTAATGATATATTTAGATTTTCCAACACTTTAAAAAGAGTATTCTTATGTTATTTTATCAAGGATATTATCTTTTGAAAGGAAATATATAATATATTCATATTTAGTGATGTGAAAGGACTCTTGCCACTAAGTTCAGTGATCTAAAAGTATGTACTGGGTGTTAATGGATTAATCAGATAAATATTCTGCGATTTAAGACTAGTTTGCATTGAGTTGATCTCACAATACATATCTCGTATTTTTAGAATTAATTAACAGTAGAATGACTGAGAATAGTCATTTTGATTGCTATCATATGAATATAATTTGGTTCAAATCAGAAATTTTATTATAAAAAACTATAAAAGATACAAAGAAGAAAAGCAATAAATAAAATATTTTAAATCAAAATTCTGGTGGGAAATATTTTTATAAAACTTGATTAAAATTTCCAGCCTTTCTAATGCTAAAACCTATCTAGAAAAACGTGGCATGGAGAAGGCAGTGTTGCAAATTTACAGTCAAAGTGCACTTAGCTCAATGCCAAGTTTAAACTTTAAACAAGAGTTTTAGTTACACTGTAAAAACAAAAGATTATTACAATGTTGAATTTAGTTTTATGAAATGCCAAATGAAGTTTAATTATGTACTACTTTTATCGTCAGTATTGATTTACAGTCTTATGCAAGAGTTTAAGACCACCCAAAAAATATTAGGATAATGAATTAAAATCTTTGGTCAAACATCTTGAAATAGTGCTTAAACTGAAGTTGGTTCCCTTTGTATCCAGTGTATGTTTAATCTGCTTGCAAGAGGCTGTTGGAGATTGCATTACCTCTCTATGGATCACATGATCATAATGTTTTTCTTGGCTAACCACTTCTCTTCAGCTTAGCGTACTTTCCCGAAATATTAAATTTACTGACAGCTTGATAAACTGTAGTCTTGCTTGCATGTATCCTCTTAGCTATTTTGCATTCAGAAAAGTGAACTTTATGCAGGGTAAATATTTCTACCCTTTTTGCTAATGGAAATGACAGTTTTTTACCCATTACAAATATTAAATAACAGCACCGTCTACGGTTAAATTCTCAAAATAGCTGGTAAGGATTAAGTCAGGGTTCATACCAGGAAAATGAATCTTATGCAATTGACAGATAAGATGAGGTAATATTTGGTGTTAATAGTGCTTTGTGTTCAAATATCAAAATTCTGCTGCTGGTCTTAAACTTTTGCACACAACTGTAAGTTCATAAAACAAATTAAAAACTATAGAAAACAGATTTTAAAAAAATTATACAGAATAGAAATATCTGATATTATTTAGTGTTCATATCTCTTTCAAATTTTATTATATAGACATTCATATTTTTCTAAAATATATATAAATGCCCAACCCTACACTGTATAGTTTTTTTACACAGTCTTATTATTCTTTTAGCAAAGATTTCTTTCAATAATATGATTCATTTAATAATTCTTATATTTACTGTACAGAGCCCTTTGAAAGTGAGTAATACTTGCACGTCATCATTTATTTCAAATTGTGCTGCTAATCTCGAAACTATTGCTAATAATGTATTACTAGCACTATTTGCTGTCTTTAACATTGTCTTATACAACTATGATAACATTGATGATGGTAATAACTTTTTTAAGTAATTTTGAAATTTCATCTCAGGTTTATTTATGCATTTTTTAACTAGATATATATTTCTGCTTTACTTTATTCGGTATCCATGCATCTGGATTAACAATTATTTTTTATTTGTGTAGTTATACTTTTCTGTGGATTGCTGTTTTTCCAAAATTTTCTATGTATTTATAATTTTGTGACTCAATTTTTATTTTTAAATTCTATTTTTTTTTTAGCATATCATACTGGTTAATAAATTTTGATATATCCTAAACAGTATTAATCTTTTTTTTTTAATGTTCAAGTTTAAAAATGAACTTTTCTTTCAGATCTCATGATTAAGTAGCTGTTGAGAAAATGTATCATAATTTACTATTTTATTAATAGCTATGTTACTAACATTTGATTTTATTTTTAAATTTGTTGTGATATATATATAATACTTTTGAATCAAATTTCTAATTGAAGAATCCATGTGATACATTGTTATGCTAAAACATGTATTAATGTAAAACTTGAGGAAATCTCAAAATATTGCAATCCTAAACATTTTAATAGTATGGATGATATCAAATCAATTAAGAGGAATTAATCACAAAAGGAAAAATATGAGAATATAATGAAGAAAATAAAGATGACCAGCAGAGCAACACATAGTACTTGCTCATCTGTTAGCAATGCCATGTGTTACTGAAAAAATGCTTTACTGTGTTTAACAGGCAGCTAAATAAACAAAATGTAACCATTACTTGCCAAAGTAATGCATTGAAACCCATAATAATAAAGAAGCAAGAGAAAAATAATTGATTTAGTGGAGAGAAAATTAATATATATATGTGTGTGTGTGTGTAAATATATCTTAGGCATTATTTAAAATTTTGAATAATAAATATTCCATGCATTTGTTAATAAAAATGAAAAAAAATCTTATTATTCTGTTTGGTTAATTAAATATTTTTATTATTTGAAGTTTTATTTTCAAATATCATTTTAATCAATTAATGATTTTTTTCCTCTTAGTGGATGAAACTTTATCATCGTCTGATGAACTGTCAGATATAAAAGAATCTGGTGCTAAAGAAGTTCCTTCACTTGTGTGCTGCAATAAATCTTCAGATGTATCTGAAAACTCAAAATCACTTTCTGATAGTGACATCTGCTATAAAACAGAAGTTTCGACTTCTGATCGATGTGGAAGTGCTCCTGCAGAATTTTTAAGTGATGTGACTGGTTCTTCTGATGAAAAAATAGTTGTTGATGGAAGTACTTCAAAAAGCCCTAGCTCAAATCAATCATTCTCTAAAATTAATCCCCCTTTTATAATTTATGCTGCTAAGAAGTCAGAAAGTGAGCCTGTTCCTGTTTCTGGTGAAAACGTGTATGAATCTAGGGAATCAGTTAAAGATAAAACAGTGGATGAAAATAGTCAATCTCCTTCACAAGATAAAAAAAATGAGCAAAAGAATGATGTTCCTCAGGGATCTGTTAGAAAAGCAGAGTGAACTAGTCTGTCAAATTTTCTGTTTGGGAGCATAGCATTCAGTTCTCAACTACAATTACTATTGTACACTGTTGATTATAAAGTGCTACTTACAAAATAAAATAAAGTATTTTTATTACATCCTGAACTTGATATTTCAAGTGTAATTGCATTCTTGAGTCTGAAAGTGCATTTTGAGTGGATTTAACAATGAAATAAACAATTTTCTGTACAAAAACTTTTTTAAATTTTTTTATAAATTATATGTCATATTATTAATTTAGCAATTTGCATTTGATCCTTTTCTGTATTTTGAATCTAATACATATGCATTAATACACATATAAACAAATGATCACTAAAGATCGTAAGAGCAACCCAACTTTTCTGAATTTTTTACATTTAGTTTTATTATAATAAAGCAACGTTTCAAAAAAAAAAAAAAAATGTATGGGTGAAGTAGGAAGACAAGAGAAAAAAGTTTATAAAGTATAGTGTATAAAGTATTTATCCTATATTTCCTATAAAAATATCTACTTAAAATAAATCACTATCCAAATGCTCAAAGGATTGTTTCAGACACTAATTGAAGCTAGCTGACTGTACATAGTACTATCTGAATATTGATATATAGATTTTATTATTTAGCTTTAAAGCAATGTAAAAATACACTGACATTACCAAATCCTGTTTTTTTATTTAAATATAATATACACTTCATAGAAGGTAAAAAAAATTCTTTTAAAGATCAGTGTTCTATATTTTGATATGTAATGTTTGATATAATTTTACATATTTTCTACTGTCATTTTATTTTTTCGAAAAGTTGGGGAAAAAAAGTTAGTGTAATTGAATATTTATCAGAAATAGAAGTTGGGCTGGCTCTTTCTGGTCTTAGATGTATAACCATCTTTCTTTTTATATATTGTCACTACAATATAAACTTGCTTAATGTAATATATATATATATATATATATATATATAAAATCTACTTTTTGCAAGATTAAAAAAACTTTTAAAGTAGAATCTGAAATTATTTTAGAAATACTTGGCCAATATTTTTAACCCCTTCAGGACAAGCCTGCAGCATATAATTTTTAGCTTTTTTTTTTAATTCCACTATTTTAAAATATTAATCTTCACTTTATTTAATCACAGAAATTCTGCAATTAAATAAAGTAAAGATTATTATTCACAAACATTGATACTTAAAGACTGTGCATAGCACATGTTTGGAAAAGATTGAACCATTCTAATATGCTATGACTTTATTAAGAAAAAATTATAAACTAGCACAAAAAAAAAGATAAAAAAATTGAAAGGATTAATTTTCTCTTCAGTAAATTTTGTTTTGTATTAACGGTATTTACATGTGTATGTTAAACGTTTTTTCTAAACCCAAACATTTGTTAATTATTAATGCTTATGAAAAACATTTAATAATTATTCAGTAGAGGTAAATTTTGTTTGAAGAGAAGCTATGAATATGCTGTACATCATTTTTATGTTTATCAAGTTTCAACTGATAAATAAAAAAAAAAAAATCATATGTTGAAAGATAGAAGTTCTTTCTTTGCTATAAACTGAAATTTCATTGTTATTCCACTAATTATTTGTATATTTAACTATCCATTGATGTTTTACTTGTTAATTCTTTTATATATTCATTCATGTGTAAGTATTACATTTTCATATGTAAACAATTTCATTGTAAAATTGCCTGTGATCTGTTTTCATCTGAATAAAGTTTCCTATTTTGAGGATTAATCTGCTGGAATTATAAATGTTCCTTTTGAAGTATTCTCAAATTTCTTCTCAAAAAAAAAAAAAAAATTAATAGTGTATTAAATGTTCATTTCCAAAATTTTTTTTTCTACAGATTAAGATATTCTTCTTGCATCTGTCACATTTTCTGTCCAGATGTAAATCGTTACAAAGTTAATCTAAAATTTATATCGAAATATGGTACTGGATTTAAAATGTTCTCTCCTTATGCAAGATTGATTTTGTCTGTTTATTAATTAAATTTCTTAAAGTATAGTATAATACATATATTTACTTTTTTATATTTTATACCATTTTTATATAATCAGTAATAGTTCAATGAATACCCCTCCCCCCTTCTACCCCCCCCCCCTCTCCCCCAAAAAAAATTGACACATTTACATATACAGTTCCGGTTTAATCATACATTGTTGTCACTATGGCATGTATTTTTATTCAAAATATGTATCGGAATTTTTTAATTTAATGTCATTCTGTGATTAAATAAAGCAAAGATTAGTACTCAAAAATTCTGTTAGATATTTTGGAAAAAAATATGTACTAAATTAGTTAGTCTCAGAAAAGACCTTTGACCTACAACTACTTTTGTTTAATGCATAAAAATTTAGTTACTAACCACCTTTAAAACTGCTAACTTAATGTGCATGCATATTTATGGTATTTACTTCTTATTGAAAGCTTCATACATGCTTAAAATGGGGAAATTATTCCAAATAAAATAATTTTTTCTAAAGTAATACGACTGTCCTAGGTGCAAGAACACGAACATACATAGAGCCATTCCCTGAAATTTTAAATTTACACTCAATAATAAACTTGCATTAAAATTTTATAGTATAACCAATCCTTTTCAGATAACACCTAAGTAAATTTGAAATTAACTTAAATCCAAATATTACTTAAACTAAGGATATTGACACTAGGTACAAAAGTCTTCCTTATGCATCAATACTGTCAAGTTACCTAATTTATCTTATAATCCCTGAAGTCCTGATGTTTTCAAAAACTAATACAGTAGACTCCCTCAAATCCGCACTCCTAAAATCCGCAACTCTCTAAAAGCCGCACATATTTTACGGATGTAAACAATGAAACATTCAGTTCAGATGTAGGTGCAAATATTTATTTTTTTCAGTTTTATATCAATTCCATACATTTTTTAATTTATAATTTTTGTTAAGGTTATTGAATTCATGTTTTTTCATGAAGAAGGAATAATTTATTTCTGAAAAAATAAAGATATTGGGTCAATCCATTTCAAGTGGTCCAGCACTGGTCGCTCGACTATTTTTAAAAAATCTGAAATTTTTTGTACAACCCTAACATGATGGAAGTTCAAAATGACCGTTATTTTAATTTTACTATTTTTTGTTTGTGAATGGCGGCCATCTTTGTTTCATCGTGTGCAGCGATTTTCTCACATACAAGGATACACGAAATTGTAAATATCTCGTCTTTTATTTTCCCAATTGAAATGGGGTTTGCAGTATTTTGTTCAGAATAAAATAGGCTAAATATACAGTGGTAGAAAAATAAACTTTTACAGGTGAAATTTTAGCACAAAATTTAAGATTTTTTCCAAAATCTATCCGTTTGCAAGAGGAAATTTTTCATGCAAGGGAAATTGTCAACCTTACACAATTTTTTCTACAAAAAGGTAAAAAGTGTGTGTACTCATACACCAAGTCCCAGACCTGGGAGTTGATTTCTCTTTGCGAAAAAAATTCCGACATTCGTCAAAAATTTCAAAAATCGCACTTTTTAGGCTTTGATATCTCTGGTGGGGCACGAGATAAAAATCTGAAATTCTGGCCTTTGATAGTATTGTGTAGTAGTGTTATGTACAGAACATTTCAAGAAGGAGATTTGACTACAAGCTGAGATATGACAAAGACAATATGTGAAAACAATACTGCCAAATTATTGTAACCTACTATGTAATTGTTCAACAAGACTGTCAACCTTACACAATTTTTTCTACAAATAGGTCAAAAGTGCGTGTGCTCATACACCAAGTTCCAGATCTGGGAGCTGATTTCTCTTTGCGAAAAAAATTCCAAAATTCATCGAAAATTTCAAAAATCGCACTTTTTAGGCTTTGATATCTCTGGTGGAGCACGAGATAAAAATCTGAAATTCTGACCTTTGATAGTATCGTGCAGTAGTGTTATGTACAAAAAATTTCAAGAAGGAGATTTGATTACAAGCTGAGATATGACATGGACGATATGTGAAAACATACTGCCAAACTGCTGTAACCTACTATGTAATTGTTCATACCTCCAAAATTTTAAATTAATTATTTATGGTACAAAGTTAAATGTTAATTACAAATATCTTCTTCAAATGCTTCTGTGTTGTTTAAACAATTCAGAATGTATGCTAAGCTAATACATTATTTGTCCAGATGAACAAACCTACTAGAAATGCTATTGAAACAATTTTACTCGGAACACATTTCAGGAAAAGTAAATTACAGACAATGGGTTGCAACTGATCGAGTTGGCATGGTTTCAATTATTAAACCTAGAGAATTTTATTCAAGTTAGCAAGGGATGACAAGACTTGGGTGGCTTCAAATAAAATTTTGGGAAAGAACAGCCTAATGGAGTGACAACAGTTACTGGTCAAACTCATAACATCTCTCGCAAATAGTGTTAATCTCTTTGTTGAGTATATATAGTATCTTTGTAAATTAAATGTTTATTTTTAAACTGTTTTCAACAAACGATATTTTCTGTGTAAATATAGTAATAAAAGAGACTAATCTCATTTCTTCTAATCTACTCGTAATAGCATTTCTTAACATATTTTAATCACTGTATCTCAGCTTATATTCAAATCTCCTTCTTGAAATTTTTTGTGCATAACACTACCATAAAATACTATCAAAAGCCAGAATCCCAGGTTTTTATCTCGCGCCACACAAGAGATATTAAACTTCAATGTGAGGAAATAGCTGCACACGATGAAACAAAGATGGCCACCATGCTCAAACGAAAAATATTAAAATTAAAATAATAGTCTTTTTGAACTTCCCTCATATTAGGGTTTTTGTAAAAAAAAAAAATCAGATTTTTTAAAAACGATCAATCAACCAAAATATTTTCGGGGCCATTGAAATGTACGAATAGCCTTTCCAGTATGTTTTGTTCATCTGGACAAATAGTGCATTGGCTTAGCATACAATCTTAATTATTTAAATCAGGACTTAAACAGAATTTGAAGATGATCTTTATAACTTTGCATCATCAACCATTAGTTTAATATTTTGTAGGTATGAAAAAACAGATAGCAGGTTACAATAGTTTAGAAATATTGTTTTTACATATTGACTATGCCATATCTCAGCTTGTAGTCAAATCTCCTTCTTGAAATTTTTTGTACATAACACTACTACACGATTCTATCAAAGGCCAGAATTTCAGATTTTTATCTCGTGCTCCACCAGAGATATCAAAGCCTAAAAAGTGCGATTTTTGAAATTTTCAAGAAATTTCGGAATTTTTTTTGCAAAGAGAAATCAGCTCCCAGATCTGGGACTTGGTGTATCAGTACACGCACTTTTGACCTATTTGTAGAAAAAATTGTGTAAGGTTGACAGTTTTCTTTACATGAAAAATTTTCTCTTGCAAACGGATAGATTTCTGAAAAAATCTTAAATTTTGTGCTAAAATTTCACCTGTAAAAGTTTATTTTTCAAAATTATTCTACGACCGTACATTTAGCCTATTTTATTCTGAACAAAATGATGCAAACCCCATTTCAATTGGGAAAACAGAAGATGAGATATTTGCAATTTTGTGCATCCTAGTATCTGAGAAAATCGCTGAACATGATGAAACAAAGATGGCCGCCATGCACAAACAAAAAATAGTAAAATTAAAATAACGATCATTTTACATTTCTGTCATGATAGGGATGTTGTACAACAAATTTGACATTTTTTAAAAATGGTCGAGCGACCAAAAAATATTTTCTGGACCACTTGAAATGGATTGACCCTATTGCTAATATCGTTGGTAATCACAATCATACCAAATATATTTATGTATTAATCAAGCTTTTTTAGTTATTGAGTATGGCTAAACCTGAAATAAAGTTTCATTATTTTATGATCCTGATGTGAATTAGTAATGTACCTTTATGAGGCAAGTTTCATTGAATAATTTAGGAAAAACACATTTCCTCTTTTATAATGAATATTTAATTGTACATTATTGATTATTAACTTTACCTTTCCTTTTAGTATTTTAATCATTTTTAAAAAATATCTAAATTTTTATTATTTTAGTTCATTACTTTTTTTAATATTTTACTATATTGTATGCATTCATTATACTTTTGATTTCATTATTAATTACTTCAAATTATTTTTTTTTAAATGTAAACAAAGCAATGACCAGAAATCTGCAAAACCTCTGGTCCCAAGCTGTGCGGATTTGAGGGAGCCTACTGTCAGGCCTAGAAGTGACTTTCTTCAAAAATATTATAGGAAATATAGGAATTTTTTTGAAGAAAATATAGGAATTTATAGGAAATTTTATTTATACATAATAACACCAACACATGTTTTAATACATTAACGTAGACTATTTAAAGTTCACCCCCCCCCCCCCCCAATATTCAACATTTTTTACAATTATTTTCTGAATCATCATCACTTGCAGAATTTGGATTAAAAAAACTAATACTAATAATTCAAATAAAGGTTATAAATGATTTTTTTTAAATAAATTTATATGAAAGGAGTTTCAATAGCAAGAAAAAAATCAAAGATCTTAAAAAACCCTGAAGTTTACAGCAAATTTTATGAAAAGTTATAGCAGAGAAGAGGGAGTGGGGGGGGGGGAATCCGTCCCTACATTAATTGTACATTTTCCAATGGCATACCCAGTTTCTCCCCCCCCCCCCCGTAATGCTTTGATGAAATTTGCATTTTCTCTTCAATACTTAAGGAAAAATTCTACCCTTCTTGTGATCTCTTAACATAAAAAGGTTTTTCTTTTTAATTCTTTGATGAAAAATAAAATTTTTTCGCGATCTTTGGACAAAAATCGTTTGTTTTCCGCGATCTATTAACAAAAATCATGTTTTTTTCGCGATCTTTTAGCGAAAATCGCGTTATTCTCGCGATATTTTGACGAAAATCGCGTTTTTCTCGCGATCTTTCGAACAAAATTGTGGTTTTTTTCACGCCTTTTCGGTGAAACTTGCGTTTTTCTCGCGATCTTTTGATGAAAATAGTATTTATTCGCGATCTTTAGACGAAAATCGCGTTTTCGCGATCTTTTAACAAGAATCGCGTTTTTCTCGAGATCTTTTAACGAGAATTGCGTTTTCCTCGCGACCTTTTGACGAAAACTACGTTATTATTTCGCGATCACTTGACGAAAATCGCGTTTTTCTCGCGATCTTTTTATAAAATATTTATTTTTCCGCGATCTTTTGAATAAAATTGCGGTTTTTTTTTAAGTTTTTGATGAAACTTCCGTTTTTCTCGCTATCTTTTGATGAAAATAGTATTTATTCGCGATCTTTGGAGGAAAGCCGCGTTTTTCTCGCGATCTTTTTACAAGAATCGCGTTTTTCTCGCGATCTTTCAAAGAGAATTGCGTTTTCCTCGCGACCTTTTGACAAAAACCACGTTATTATTTCGCGATCTCTTGACGAAAATCGCGTTTTTCTCGCGATCTTTTTATAAAATATTTATTTTTCCGCGATCTTTTGAATAAAATTGCGTTTTTTTTTCACTTTTTGATGAAACTTGCGTTTTTCTCGTGATCTTTTGATGAAAATAGTATTTATTCGCGATCTTCAGGCGAAAATCGCGCGTTTTTCTCGCCATCTTTGGACGAGAATGGCGTTTTTCTCGCGATCTTTGGAAGAGAATCGCGTTTTTCTCGCGATCTTTGGACAAGAATCGCGTTTTTCTCACGATCTTTTAATATAAATCACATTTTCGCGCTCTCCAGATGATAATCGCGTTTTTTTCTTATGAAAATAGCATT
The DNA here is from genome assembly GCA_964019185.1 of Maratus speculifer. Lineage (NCBI taxonomy): Eukaryota > Metazoa > Arthropoda > Arachnida > Araneae > Salticidae > Maratus > Maratus speculifer. The sequence goes on from OZ025293.1 coordinate 284,170,306, forward strand.
TGCGATCTTTAGACGAAAATGGCATTTTTTTTCGAGACTTTTCAACGAAAATAGTATTTTTTCTCGCGATCTTTCGACGAAATTTCCATTTTTCCGCGATGTTTTGACGATATAAAAAAAAATCGGAGAAGCGGAAATTATAACAAAAAGGAAAATCGCGGATCCGCGGAAAAATCTCATGCCTGGGTGGAGGGTTGAAAAATATAGGAAATATAGGAAAAATAGGAATTTTTTTCAAATTTATAGGAATTATAGGAAATATAGGAATGCTGCGAGGCCTGCTACTGTACTCTCTCTATATATATATATAGATATATATAAAAGGGAGAATTTTTAACATATTCCTTTAAAATACAGGACATGAGTTTTGTTGAGAAGTGAATTGTTTATTGGATAAAATGATATTTTTGCTGAATAAAGGGGCATTTTGTTGAATTAAAAGTAACTTTTATTACACTTCCCATTTAGCTTACTTGTCATTACAGTGTACATTGGTGTTGAATTCAATCTTTTTATATGAAAAACATTCTTGCAGCTCCAGGAGAGAAATTGTGGAGTTCCAAGTTGGAAATATTACTTCTAGGCTATTAATAAGCCTTAAATTCTAAATCTTCAAGGGGGGGGGGTAGAGAAAGGGACATTTTAATGATCCAGAGGGTGGGGGATGCTCCCACTAGGTCGCTCTCAAATGTCATCACTGTTATAAATTATCAAGATAAAATGAGACTTTTACTAATCCCATAAAATAATTGAATCTAACTTCATATTACAAATATCACACTTAAAATTTTGATTAGTTCCTGAAATGAGTCCATCCATTTTTTTTATTATCTTATCCCTAGTGCTAAGTTTGATTATATATGGAATTTTGGAGCAGACAACTTAATCTGAAGAAATAAGTATCAAATAAAATAAGCTCATGAATTATTAGTCTTTCATATTTTTTGAAAGATTTTAATTGTATCATACACAAAATATCAATCAGTACTATATTTTTCTTCAGAATATTCATAGGTGTGCTTTTAATACTGGCAAAACAGAAAAAAAAAAATTCTGGAGTTAGAAAAAATATTTATTGTATTCAGTAATTCAACTAATGAATAAAATACAAAAATGACAATTTAAATTTTAAGTCTGTGGGAGAAACAGCAGGCATGCAAAAAATATATTTTTCTTGTCATTTTTAAGTTTGAGATTTAAAACAAAATCATGAAAAAATATCTAGTTGATGAAGAAGGATTGGACATTCTTGGCATGTCATTTAACACAAAAATTGAATTTTATGGCAGATACAGTGAATTATGTGAAGGAAGGGGGGGTGTAAATTGTAGCTGCCTAAGAAATATCAAGTATCAAATAAAATATGCTACTGAATTATTGATCTTGTATCTTTTTTTAAAAGATTTTAATTGTATTGTACATAAAGTATAAACCACTACAATACTTTTCTGCAGAATATTCATGGGTTTGCTTTTAATACTGGCAAAACATAAAAAAATTTTGGAGTTAAAAAAATATTTATTGTATCTAGTAATTTAATTAATGAATGAAATACAAATAAATGTACTCAAAAATGACAATTTAATTTTTAAGTCTATGGGAGAAAAAAGCATACATGCAAAAATATGATATATTTTCCTTTCATTTTTAAGTTAGAGATTTAAAACAAAACCATAACAAAGTTATATAGTGGATGAAAAAGAATTGAACATTCTTGGCATATCATTTAACACAAAAATTGAATTTAATTTTCCTGGCAGATACAGTGAGTTATTTAAAGGAAGGGGATTTAAATTGTAGCTGTCTGAGAAAGGATCTCATAACTGAATGTCAACATGAACTTCGCCCCCTTTTTCATATTTTTGTACTGAATTCTATCAAAATTATCATTATATTATGTGATAACTATGCATAATTTATGAAGCCAGAAAACTCTACTTAAAAGCTTTGTTTGAAATTTATGTTTAACCCTTAAATGCATATTGTATCATTTTCGATACCATAAGTGTTCCTGATTTATTGGGGGTTTTATTCACATATTCCATATTCTCACCAAGGGCGGCGCCAGAATTTGCCCGACGGGGGGCCTCTGTATCCCCGACAGGGGGGCCAAGTTCATAATATATATTAAAGGTCAACGCGCTGGACTGGGGTCTAAAAAACTGCGTGGACAAAAATTTCAGGGCCGAGCCCGACCCAGTTCGTTAAAAATAAATTAATGGTCCGATCGGCGAAAAAATTTTAAAAATCGACCTGATTATACGGTCTAGCAAGTACAATATACCGGGTGATCCAGAAGTTTCGAGAGTTTTAAAATGTTAATAATTAGGAAACCGTGTACAATACAAAGATCCGGTTTTCAGATATGTGCTCAGAAACATGCGGGATTTTTTTTTAGAATGATTTTTTTTTAAATATTTATAGTTACAATTTTTAGCAACAGGTGGCGCTGCTGCAGAAGGCTGAATGTACCTATACCATGCGTTATATAGACACATGAGTTCATTGCGAAACTATTGATTGGATATTGATGAGATTTCGTTTTAAGAGTGGTTTATATTCAAACACTTTTTTTTAAGTAATTAAAATTGCATTGAAAGGGAATTTTGATACAAAATTTGATGAGTAATTGCTATGTTTAGACATGCTTTCTTTGTATGTCGAGTTGTGTTCTTATCATAAAATACGTGAAGTTAAAACTGCAAAAGATTCGATGGCCATTACAAATGTGAAATGCTATGGTAAGCAAGGTTTGAGAAAAGGGCTCATCGGAGGATCGTAACAGAAGCAGGAGATCCCAAACATCTGTTGCAATCGTAAATGAGGTAGAATTCGATGCCAATACTCAATGAAAATCATCAGCGCATGGTGAGTCTGAGTGCAGTACAATTGTAATATCACGATGAACGGAAATTTCTTCTGGAATTTCTTTCTGCTCTGAAGATACTGTACACGCTGTTTTGCATCGGATCATTTTCTTACTTATAAGATATGGGTGTCATAATGAAAATTTATAACCCTTGGACACTAATTCTTTCTTTTAAATGACCTGTATCACACCATAAAAAACATAACTATCAATTTTAGCTCCACCTGTTGGCAAAAAAGTAACTAACAAAATATGATTGTTTTATCGAAAAAAGAAATCCCATAAGTTTCCAGGCATTTCCGTAAAAACCGCATGCTGCTATTGTTTATAGTTTGCTAATTATTAGCATTTCAAAACTCACGGAACTTCTGGATCACCCGGTATATACACATACAGTGTCTCACATAAGTGATGGGACACTTGTGCTTTACAAAAAGAAACTAATCAAATAAATTAAAAAAACGTGCACATTTTTTGTGGGTGTGTTTCATACTTAAATTTAGTAAAGATTATTACATAACATACATTTTGTCAAAATATTAAAATATTAATTTAATAAAAATACAAATGTTTAGAACGGAGCAAAAAATAGCTCACATAAGTGATGGGACACCATTATACATGCAACAAAAATTGTCTGAAATAAGCAATAAAAATATTTTTGGGGGTTTTATTTTTACTCAAAAGCAATTGGCAATAATTTATAAAATCGTCTGCAGTATTTCTCTCCGATTTGTTTTGGAATTTTTGTGTTTTTTAGCTCTGTGTAGCCATGAATGCTAAACAAAAAGAAACTTCGCCTGAAATTCGAAAATTAGTTATTAATTTGCATATTGAAAGTGGAAAATCTATTAGAAAAACTGCTGAAACAGTTAACTTGAGTCGTTCAATAGTTTTCAATATCATTAAACGATATAAAAAGAATTATATGTTTCAGGATAAAAGAAGACCTGGCCGACCATCAAAGCTATCCAATGGAATAAAGCGAATTATCATTCGAAATATTTAAAAAAATCCAAGAAATAGTGCTTCAAAAGTTGCTGCTGATTTACAAGCATTATATGGAATAATTGTTAATCCTGAGACTATTAGAAGGGTAATTCGATCTGCTGGATATCACGGTAGAGTAGCCAGGAAAAAATTCTTCGTAAGTGAAAAGAATAGAAAACTCAGACTAGCTTTCACAAAATCCAACATAAATAAGAATTCTGATTACTGGAATAAAGTTATATTTGCTGATGAGAGTAAATTTAATATATTTGGTTCTGACGGTAGAATCTTGGTGTGGAGAAAACCCAAGGAAGAATTTCGCAAACAGAACTTGGTACCAACAGTAAAACATGATGGAGGAGGAGTTATGGTATGGGGGTGTATGTTGTCCGCTGGAGTTGGTAATCTTGTTTTTATTGACAGTATAATGGATCAGTACAAGTATATTGATATTTTAAAGCAAAATTTGAAATCTTCAGCACGAAAATTGAACCTTCATAACGATTTTAAATTCTACCAGGACAATGACCCCAAGCACACTGCTCTGAACGTTAGACTCTGGCTGCTATATAACTGTCCTGAAATAATAAAAACACCACCACAATCTCCAGACTTAAATCCCATAGAGAATATTTGGCAAGAATTCGCAAACACACCATTTCTTCAAAACAACAACTAAAATCGGTGCTTTAAGAAGAATGGGGTAAAATCACTCCAGAAATCACAAAAAAATTAGTCGAATCCATCCCAAAAAGATTAAATCATGTTTTAAAAGTAAAAGGAAATCCAACAAAATATTAAAACCTTTTAAAAAGTAAAATTTTTGGATAAATATTTGATGGAAAAGTAAGTGTCCCATCACTTATGTGAGCCATTTTTTGCTTCGTTCTGAACAACTGTATTTTTACTAAATTAATATTTCAATATTTTGACAAAATGTATGTTATGTAATAATTGTTACTAACTTTAAATATGAAACACACCCAAAAAATTTTTGCACATGTTTGTTTATTTATTTTATTGCAGTTTCTTTTTATAAAGCACAAGTGTCCCATCACTTTTGTGAGACACTGTATATATTAGGCCGGCCAAAAATAAATAAATAAAAGTTAAAATCTTGGCCCGACCCGACTCTATATTTCTACAAAACATGAAATTTTAATTCGATATAGTTATAAACTGTTTTGCACGGAGAGTTCTAATTAAACAAAACTCATTTTTTAGAAGTGCTCTAGTCTGCAATATTTATTTATCTTTTAATGAATATCTATTTGCATGTAAATGGTCTAGTTATTGTTAATCCTTATTTCATGTATTGGAGACTTTAAAATCAGAAAAAAATGCCACACATAAAATCTTCTAAGACAGAATTCCATAGGAACCAAAAAAAAATTAAAAAAAATGCATTATAGTTTATTAAAAAAAGATACTTTAACATTCGGAACCGGCTTTGGAACTGAAAGTGCTTTTTATATTACTATATTCTACTCTTTAATATTTGCAACCAAAATCGAAAAAGTAAAAAATAGTCATATTGAAGATTGAGCTCAGTTATCCCATTCAAAAAACGTTTAAAAATATTAAAATAAAACGAGAAATTCGAAAACAACCTGCCCATTGGTTTAACATTATGGAGCAGGTATTTTGAAGTGTGTGAAGAGTCACCCTAAGACAGCAATGCGTCATAGGCAGGTTCTATTTCACAGATTTTCCTGTATTTAAATTTTATTCTAAAAATCTACTGTTCTTTATAAATAATACATTTTAAATTTTAATTGTACAATAATGGTGAGTTAAACTTATAAAAATATATATATTTTTCCTAAAAATATTTGGAACGGGTCAAATTTTACTGACTTTTACTCGGACCAGGTCGTTCCGAGAAAGTGATTTTCATACGGATCGAAACCGGGACTGAAAATTTCTTCCCGCGTAGTTCCAACTCAATATCGAAAAAGTTAGTTAAGCCATGAAAAGAGTGAAAACCAGACATGGATCGGCCCGAGTATCGTAAAAGAAAACAGGCCCGAGCCTGGCCAATGCAAACATCTATCGAGGCTTATCCAGAAGAAGGAGCTCGGTGAAATTTTCTTTCCTTAAACTGGAATCGAGCTTAATTTTATCTGAAGACTCGGATTAAATTTTATTTTTTGAAAGTTCTGCCGGCCCTGAAATTTATTATTCTTAAAACAGGTATTATAGCACATTTTTCTATAACTTTTGGCTGAACCAGACTTTTTTTCCCTTTTTTCTTTCATTTTTTTCCGTTTTCTAATAAAGAGTGAAATATGCTTGGAAAGACTTTTTTGACAGACGTCTGTGAATAACAGTATTTCCAGATCTAATGCAGTATAAAAAGAGGAAGAGAGAGAAAAAGCATGACACTGATAAATAATTCTTCTTAAGTCTTTTTGCAGCAAGTATACGTGTCGCTCGTCACCAAGGGATATAATAAGACTTCCCAGCTAAACAAGATTTTTTAGGTCTGATTTGGAAATACTAATTTTCGATTGCAGTGCTTTTTGAAATAATGAATATGAAATTTAAAGAACAGTAGAGATTATCTGGACTCCGATTAAGCGTATTGTCCAATTAACCGGATCAATCAAAGACCATACGTTTTTTTTTTTTTTTTTTTTTTTGGGGGGGGGGGGGGGGGCCATTTTTTCTAAAAATTTTAAAGTCGAACTTCTTCAGACAGGGCAAGGTAAATTTGACAAGAAGGCATGGAATTTAACTGTTAAATAACTAATCTCTAATCCTGCAATAATAAAATCACTAACAAAGACACCAATGCATAAAACTATTTTTTTTCTAGAACCTTAGAAGTTTCCCTTCTAACGCACGAGAGTCCCACGCAGACAAAAGAATGGCCTCTGTGAACCAGAAGACTATCAAGAATTTCTTTTCCCTATCACGAGGATTTTGTAAAATGTATATACTGTACAGTGTATGTATATAATTTCTATATATAACTTTGTACCAATTTTGCAGAAAATAAAATTTTAATTAAAAAAAAAATACTTCTAAACACGCTATTTTCAATATGCTAAAATGTGCATTACCACAGTTGCCAGTTCAAAAACCTGGAAAAAATGTGAATGGAAGTTGCCTAAAAACATTGCCCTATGCGTTTGTAAAGTTTCCCAATTATCCGGATTTTTCATTTACTGGATTATCCTCGATACCGACCGGTCGGGATAATCGGCGTTCTACTGTGTGTATTACTGAATGGAAAAATACAAATGAAAAACTTACATAATTAAGACAAATTAAATTATTATTGTCAACAAAAGTACGAATTCTGCGTATAAAGCAGTTTTAAAATTAAAACACTCGGGTAAAAATATCAAATCACATATAAACACAAAGAAATAAGAAATCATTTGGACTTACTCGTATGAAAGTCTTGAAACTTTTTATATACAGTAGAAAAATATTAAAGTTCGTACTTTCGTAAAAAGAAGGAACCCATAAAATATTTATAATTAGTAGAAAAAATAATTTTAATGCAAAATTTGCAAAGTCGTAAACTCTATTTTTTCATTGTCAAAGTTTTTCTTTAAAAGTTCAATTGTAGCATTGTTTTTACAATTTCTGATTAATTATAAAATTTTGTAAAAAAAAAAAAAAAGCAATAAACAGAAGAATTTAAAAAAAAAAAAAAAACCTTATTTCCATATTTTAAAATAAAAATACTAAATCAGGAAAATAATTAACTCCTATTATCTCTGGTCAATGGACAATTGTCGATAATGGAGTACTGCATCTAGGTAACTCTGAAACACCCTTCCAGTCTATCACAACAGGCGTTTTTCTTGTAATTCCCATAGCAACAATAAAAAATATAAATATTATTTTTACAACCAATCAGCAGGAATACGTTTGCTGATGCTAAACAACGTACTCATCAACCTCTTTATCATTCCATTACTCGAAAAGTTAGTTTTATATTAAGTTTCAGAACAGAATTTGAAAACTAGTCAAAACAGACAGACATGCATTTCCTTTTACTGAATCACAGCTGTTCTCTGCGGCTTAAACATGGTAAATTCAAATCTAAATAAGAATAAATGTATAAAGAAACAGCATACTTCGATATCCTTTTCCATTCTATCTGAACACGTTACTGTACTAAATATTAATTTATTTTATTTGAATTCAATGTATTTGCATGGTGTGAAATTAATTAGTTGAACTACAGTTTTTGAAATGCGTAACTTATGACTTTATAAATATCACGTTTTATTTTTTTGATAATTTTAATCAAAGCAGATTTTTTTAGATATAGCTGCAACAATAAAAACAATGGCAAAAACATCTTCAATTTCCATTTTGTTTTAGAATGTATATCGATCGAATGAAGAAAGCGTGATATTCCAAATTTTGATTCAAATCTGAAACAAAGAGCTTAAATACAATATTCCGAAGATAAATATAAATGAAGTGAAAACTTGTGAAATAGTTGGGAATCTTAAAGTGCATTATTTTAATAACAGCGAAAAGCGACCTGCAATTAAAAATATATCGCTGATCAGAACCGCGAGTTATGCAGAAGGTCTAGCTGTGGTCAGCGGGGGCCAAAATTTCTCGCCGAGTCCGTCTCGGCAATGCTGAAATATCCCTGGTGATTCGAAGAAGTTTTCTATTATTTTAAGCAATTTCTTTCTTCTGACTGGAGATTTTTTGAAAATTTTGATCTTCGGTTTCTGATTTTTGCGTATTTTTAGATAAAATGAATTTATAAATTACTTTTCTAAATACGAAAAAGTACTAAGCAGCACAGCTGCCAGAACATGCGTGTAATTTGGTGAACATGCTGCTTTAGGTGCGAGTATTTTAGGTAATTGGTGTTTTTTACTGTATTTTTTAAGGGGGGGAGTAGAAATGGAAAAGTTAAAGTGCAATTTTTTTTTGTTGTTGTTTTTACGGATTATATAATCAAGGGAAAAAAAAGTTGAATCCACGAATTATTTTTCGAGCATAGAGTCCTCCACAGATTGGGTTATACCCGACTTAAACTAGTTAATTCTATATCCATTTCAACCTGAACCAGTTTTTAAAAATTAAATGACCCGAACTTAACAAACTCCGACCTAAAACCAACAGTGTTCTATCCGAACCCAATCCCAACTCGAAATGAAAAACAAACTTCCATCTTGTAAAGCAATAATAGAAAAGTAGCCTACAATAATACCACTAGTATAAATTATATTTTTTATGTAGAAAAATCAATATATCTGTATATGCACTCATTGACACCCGGATAATATAATTTTTCATTTAAAAATATGTATCGGGGATACTTTTGAGAAATCAGGTAGAATCGAACCTATATGCTAAAACAGTTAAAATCAATCCGACTCGAAAAATAGAAGTCAATCCGAAAAAATATTAACTTTAGCCAGATCCGACTCAAACTGCCTGTCAAGTTGGGTTTAGTTTCCCGAGGTGAATGCAGAACTCTACCAGAGACTCGAGCCCGACATCATCACATTTTCACCTGAACGCCTGAACCCAAAATATTTCAACATCAACCAGACCCCAACCGTAACTGACGAAAAAATATTTCCATATTGTAATGCAGTTATGTAAAAAATTGTATCTTCAGTATCAGTTTTAACTTTTAAGTTAAAAATCAGTATAGATAAACCCATTAACATTCATATATATAGTTTTTCATCGTAAAATAAATTTTGTAAATTCTTATGAGAGTTGGATTCATCTCGAATCAAGAACCATTAAGTACCAACATCCAACCCAAACCTGAAACTATTAAAGTTAACCAAACTGGAATCCGACTCAGAACAACGAAAGATTGGGCTCAACCCGATCCGGTCCAGACTGCGAGTCGGGTCAGATTCAGTTTGCCCGACCCGATGCAGTATTCTACTTGTCATCCAAGACAACCCCGACAACATAATTTTCGTTTGCGTTCTCTTAACCGAACCAAAAATTCTTCATATCAAACCGACCGTAAATCCACAAGCAGCGGAAATTCATCCACAATTTAATGTAGTTAAAAATAATAATACATGATTATAACTATAGTATAAATCTTATCGTTTTTTGTTGAAATAGAAGCATGTACAGAGTCATTCGTGTATCATCCTGTGTAGTAATCCATGTAGATTTTCAATTTAAGAAATTATGATTAAAAAAAAAAAAATCGGGGTTATCTGAACTTAAATTTTAGTCAGAAACCGACTCATATCCAAACGAATTAGTTTAGTCAATCCAACTTTGAAAAAAAAAAAAAAAAAAAGCTCCATATTTCGATTTAACTTGACCGGGCTGAAATTCAAACGTCAAAATAGTTTCGACGACATTGAATTTTGGCCCCGATGGGGGGGCCAGGTATGCCCGACGGGGGGGCATATGCCCCCCCGGCCCCCCCTCTAGCGCCGCCCTTGATTCTCACCAGAAATTTAAATGAGCAATTTTCACTTTACTTAATGACAGACCATTCGTAATTAAATAAAGAAAAATTTACTATTTAGATTTTTCTGGTATGAATTCTGATTCTTTGAATTGCGCATTTTTTGGAATGCTTTCTATCCTATGCATTTAAGGGTTAATAATCTTCACAATTTTAAAAGTCAAGAAAATCAAACAATGAAATAATTAATTTTTGGTTTGCAACTTTCACAAGCTGATGATGGAATCTAAAACATAAAATTTTTATGTATTGTTAGATGGACTGTGTATGGGCTGAAATATTTGGACCTAACCTGAACAAAATTTATTTTGACCTGGCCAATTGTAAAAGCTGAAAGTATGGCCCTGACCATCTATTTTTTCCTGTTTAATTCCAGCCTGGTCTCTTTTTTTTTCTTTTTTTTTTTTTTTTTTTTCCACATTGCATGATCTGCCCCAAGCAAAAGTAAAAGAGGTCATGCCCAACAAGACTCATTAAAAAAAAAAATCTTGAAAAAACATCTTTCTTTGATTAAAAACTTTTTAAAGAAATATTTCTTATATGCAAAAACATTTTTTTCAGACATTATATCCACAAGCCATGAAATATTAAATATCATTATTGATAATTTAAATTACATTTATATGCAGACTTGTTAAGAAAAAATGTCATTAAAAATAAAAGTGCTATCAATTTTTAAATTCTACAAAGAGAAAAAATTGTAGGTTTTATAAAATGTTAATAGAAGTGATTACTCTGTAATACAATTTTAAAAAGTGTATAACTGGGATCTCTTTGGGGGGAAATTTGGGTCTTTTAGAAGATCCTTCAAAAAATTCTTTCAAAGACCTTTCACTAAACTTTTTAACTTTAAACTGGATTTTTTACAAGTTCCATCTTTTGAAAATAAAATATGACCTGCCACAAAACAGCTAAATTTATCAAAGAACAGAGTGGACTTGAGTCTGCATAGTTTGGAACCAGAAGTTGGGTAGATTTTAGAATTTTTCAGATTTCTGGTCCCTGTTATGATTACATTTTTTAAACAGTAATTTGAATGTAATGATGCACTCAAAATTATAGTAAATGCTTACAATGAAGTAAAATATAAAAATAATTAAGTAAAATAAAAGGAAATTTATTTAAATCTTAAAAGTAACAATGTAGAATAATGATAAGATTTTTTTTCTTGTATTATTCAGAGATGCCTTATAAAAGAACACTAATAATTTAAATGAAAATCAGAATACTGTAGTTTTATTTCCCATTTAGCCAGGCATAGTAACCAAAAAAGTTTAATGCATAAATATATTTGAAATAAAGATTGCAGTCGACAGTGATAGCATCTTGTCTGGTTTTAAAAGATATTAATGCTTACCTATTTCAAAATATATATATATATTTCAATGTCGATTTCATACTTTTCATTTTTTGTGCAATTTCTTAAAATTCAAATCAAACTATAAAAAAACAAAAGTTACCTTGTTATTTCTCGTACTTTTCTGGTTCCATCGATGTCTTGAGTTATATATATATATATTATAAACTAAGTTTTTGAGTCATATCATTTTTTAAAAACATACACTCTGTTTATATAAACATTAATTTATTACACTGGGATTATTTCCCGGTAGTCCTGACACCATGGCTACTGGTGGAAGACTGCCAGAAATCTTAGTATTTTTTGAGAATTAATATTTATGATTTAATAAATGTCAAGCGAAGAAATTTTTTAATTAAGATTTACGATCTATCAAATATGCATTTTGACATTTTTTTAGAATCTGTCCTTTAACATAACTTTACAAGTTCTTATTTCAAAATAACATGTCAATCAATATCTAATTTAGTATTAAGATATTTCTGATGTGTTGGACTCTAATGATTTGAAGTGTTGTTTGGGGCAAACATAAAATTTGATTTAGCTACTAAAAGGGAAAGTATTCTAATTGAAAAAAAATTACAAAGCATCTTATCTATGTTATAACATATATATATTAGTGTTATAACATATTAGTATATTATTTAACAGATTAGAATAAATAACAATATTGTTGCATAGTTCATTATTTAGCAACAGATTAACAAAAAGTTTCTGTTAAATTTAGAACACAATGCTTGCAAAGTATTAAATAAAGAGGTGAAGCAATTGTTTTTTAAAATTATAATAAAATTAAAATTTCCTAAATTTGTTTTTTATAGGAATCAGATCTGCCAATAGTTATGATTTGCATCTATAAATTATGAGGCTGCAAAAATTGGTCTCAAACTACAAATTTTTGCAAAAAACACAAACACATTTTCTTTTTTAAATTGTGGTTTTTAGTTTATGCAACGCCCAGTAGCAGAAAGTACGCGACGTGCGTCGCAGATTAATTTTTGTCCTTGCAGATAAATTTGCCAACATGGAAAAGAAAAAACAATTCCTTATTTGTAAGGGAAAAAAATACACTTGAACAGGACGCGTAAAAACAGCAAATTTCATTCAAAGATTATAGTCTGTCTCAAAAGTTTAAGCACTCTGCAAATCTCGTTTAAAATAATTGAAGAAGAAAATATTTTATTCTAATTTACAATAAATACTCAACATTTAATCAAAATAAAATAAAATAAGCCATTTTGGGTAGTTAAAATAAAAAATATATTTATTTTTATTTCTTTTTTTCTTGAAGAAATGCTGTCTCAAAAGTTTAAGCACTTTATGCAATTTTTTTTAGAAACACGGGATTGGTATTGTGTAATGAGGTTGTATGACATCATATTGCACTTTTATACAAGTATAAAAGGTGGAGAAATTATTTCCTAATGTTTTAAACATGACAAAGGGTAAATAATTCACAAAATGTGAGATTTTGAAAGATGTTAAATTGAAATCTCAAAATAAAACTGTTTCTGAAATTGCAAAAGCTTCAAATTGATCAAAGCTATGTATATATCAAGTACTTTCTAAAAATGATAATTTTTAAGCGGGAACCAAGATGCAGACGACCACGTATGACGACTGTTCAGATTGATCGGAAAATACGGAGATTGGTATTTAGACAAAATATGTCCCCATACGGCAAATTAAAAATAATTTCAGAGTACAGATGTCCAAAGACACTGTAAATAGACGTATTAAAGCGTGTGATTACATCATGTAAAAGAAATTGGCTCGCAAAACGTCTCTTAAATTACATCACAAACAGGTAAGAATGAACTGGGCTAAAAAACACATGACCTACGGGGACAAATGGCTTACTATTTTATTCAGCGATGAGAAAAAGTGGAACTTAGATGGCCCTGATGGTTGGAAGGCGTATTGGCATGAGTTACGCAAGAACCGAAGGATATTTTTCAAAAGGCAGCAGAGCGGTAAATCCATTATGGTTTAGGGGGCATTTGGGACATTTGCCAGCCCTCTCTAGCTTTTCTAAAAGGAAGAGAAGAATGAAAAAAGTTTCAAGAGACCCTAAACCAACATTTGCTTCGATTCGGTGACATTTTGGGGGGTTTTGAATGAACTTTTCTGCAAGACAATGCCTCAATCCACGTATCCCATTCTACAAAACTTTGGATTTTTCAGAAAAATGATAAAGTACTTGACTAGTGAGCTTTAAGTCCAGACTTAAACCCAATTGAGAATGTCTGGAATACTTTAACACGCCAAGTTTAGGCAATGGAAAGCAGTATGACTCTATTGAAGAACTCCAAGAGGCTATTGAGAAAGCATGGTATTCTTTGCCACCAGAAACCCCACAAAAACTAATAATTTCGACGAAAGCATGTTTGAACTAATCCGAAAACATGGAAAAAAAAATTGTTACTAAAAGTTCTGTAAAAATTATAAATATGGTTGCTTTTGACATTGTGCATAAACTTTTGAGACAGTTTTTTTATAACTTTTTTTAAATTGTATTTTTTAAAATTATGTAATTTATTTTTTTCTATTTTTGATATCGTTTATTTAAATAATATTGCGAAATATGTAAATAAAAAAATGTTATTAATTCTAACTTTTTATAATTGATTAAAAATCGATATTTTATGCTTGTACTTAAACTTTTGAGACAGACTATACGAGGACAAAAAAGACAGATTTTATCAAAAGATCGTGAAAAATGGTGTATTTTGACAAAAGATCACGAAAAAATGGTAAATTTCGTTAAAAGATTGCAAAAAAAGGAATCTTTCATCAAAAAATCGCAAAATAAGACACATTTTGTCAAAAGATCGTGAAAAAAACGACAGATTTCGTCAAAAGATCACCAGAAAACGACATATTTCGCCAAAAGATTGGGGAAAAAACGACAGGTTTTGCCAATAAATCACAAAAAAAAACGGTAAATTTTGTTAAAATAATAGCAGAAAAACAGTATGTTGTCAAAAGATCACGAAAAAACGATAGATTTCATCAAAATATCGCGAAAAAACTGCAGATTTCGTCAAAGATCACGGGAAAACGGTAAATTACGCTTAAAGGTCGCGAAAAAACGACTAATTTCGTCAAAAAAATCGCGAAGAAACGACAGATTTCGTTAAAAAAATGCGAAAAAAAGACCGATTTCGCCAAAAGATCGGGGGGGGGGGAGCTATAAATTTCGTTAAAAAATCGCGGAAAAACGACAGACTGTCAAAAAGTCACGAATAAACTGTAAATTTCGTTAAAAGATCGCGAAAAAACACTAAATACGTCATAAGATCGTAAATAAACGGTAAATTTCGACAAAAGATCGCGAGAAAACGATTAATTTCGTCAAAATTATCGCAAAAAAAACGACAGATTTCGTCAAAAGATCGCGAAAAAACGACAGATTTTGACAAAAAATCGGGGTAATACGGCAGATTTCGCCAATAAATCGGGGGAAAAAACGATAAATTTCGTTAAAAAAATCGTGAAAAAAAGATACATTTCGTTAAAATATCGCAAAAAAACGATAAATTTCCTCAATCGATCGCGAAAAAACACACATTACGTCATAAGATCGGAAAAAATCGGTAAATTTCGACAAAAGATCGTGAACAAAGTGCATATTTCGTCAAACAATCACGAAAATACCTCAATTTTCATTAAACGAGCGGAAAAAAAAGATTGGGACTGTGTTTGCTTGGTTGGTTGGTGGGCAAGTACTGAGACGTGTGCTACTACCCGTTAGGGAGGCTTTTGTCTCGAAACTCCAGGGACTGTGTTTGCTGCTTCAAAATTGTTTTTCTCTTTGCTTTCTCTAAAAACTGATTTAGCTGTTCCAAAAACGGATTTTTCTGCACTAAAATTCGTTTTTTGACCATAAATTAGTGCTGGAAATTTTAACAAATTAAAAAATATATTTAAAATATTATCATTCAGAATTTTCTGTTTCTTTTCATAATATTTACTTGGTATTTCAGGCTGTCACTACTATAAAACTATAATATACAGATTCTAAATTTTTTAGGCAGTTTCATATGACGTCACACATCAACCATTGGAGGTCAAACAACCGTTAAACAGCAGCTGTGATTGGTAAGTGAGAGGATTATGGATGTGGCTGGAGGCAGTGCTGTAGTTGGGAAAAAATATTTGTGGGAACTCACCTTGTCATAGTGTAGATGTTGATATTACTGCATTTTTGCTAAACGATAAACCTGAATCAAATTTAAAACATTTAGCCAAAAGTCAATTTTTTCAATTTTGACAGTTATAACTATTATATTCCAGATTTTAGAACATTGAATTTGTATAAATAGCATCCATCTAAGAGTAACTAAGAACCAAGTTGGTATAAATGGCGCTACGCGCCATATACACCACAACACTATCTCATGAGAAGACATGAGATGAGAGAGAGAGAGAGAAGAGTAACATTTAATAAAAAATATAGCAATATTTTCCATTAACCCTTTCCGGCGCAGACAAATTCTGTTCGTAAAATGAGAAATTGTTGACTGACACCGGAATTTACAAAAGACTTTTTTAGAAATTAAGAATTCCCTGATTTAAGCTGTCATTGTAAAAGTAAAATTTTACTAAAATATTATTGGTGCCGTTTGTAAGTTTGAAATTAAAATTAGGTGTTGCCGGAGTGGTAACACTGCGCCGGAAAGGGTTTAGAATCAAAATAAATTTAAGTAACAAATATAAATGCATATATTATTTTCTGGCAGATCTATACTATAAATTTCCAAAAGAACAATGTTAAGTGGCATTTTCTGTGTTCTTCGATTAACGACAAGTTGTTTCGTCACTGACTTCCTGACCACTCTCAAGATATCACACAAATTTTTTGGGCCTCCGTGGCTGAGTGGTTAAGACATCACGCCGCTGATCGTGAGGTTGTGGGTTCGTATCCCACTGGCTCCATTGCACACACTCTTTGTGTGGAGCTCCTGGTTGTACTTCTCGTGTGTTGTAATATTTCCTTGTGTGCTATCTCGTCCCTGTATAATTGACGATGGCTTATAAGCAGGCTTCATGTCGAGCACACAAGTCAGATGTATGTTGTTCAATAAACAAACAAACAAAACACACAGGCCGAGCCAGCGGCTTGGTTGGTAGCGTCAGCTCCTCCCACACCGCTGGACCCTGGTTCGAGTCCAGCTAGCGGCATGGGTGTCTTGTGTTGTCTCTGTGATAATGGATGTAGCGGATATTCTGTAATAAAGTGTTCTATGTGGTTTCTTGTGATCATTGGAGGTTATGCCGGCGAATAGCTGTAGCGTCTACCTCAAAGCATGTAAAATGTAAAATGTATGTAAAACACACAAATTTTTTAATGGAGATCCTACACGGTTATGTATATAAGTGAAACACGGATCTTCTTAAAACTAAGAGGAATTATCATTTCGCTTGAAAAACGGAAAAAAAGTTGTTTTTGTATGCGATATATACAGGGTGTCCGAAAAGTCTGGAAACGGCCGAATAACTCCAGAAATACATATGAGATTGAAAAACGTAAATATACGTGTTAAATATTTTTAAATAAGCTACTCTGTGATACCAAATTTGACCTTCGAAACCGACCCCCTGGGGGTCATAGGGGGTCCAACTTTGAAATCTTAAATTATAACCCCCATTTTTTATTGCAGATTCGGATTCTACGGACAAAAATACGTAACTTTTGTATTTGATGTTTATTTCAAATCTTCGTTTATCACGGTGTAATCGAGCATATTAAATCGATACATATTCCCGCTTTTCCAACGTGATTTTCCCTAATCGAAACTGATTGGGCAGAATTTTTGACGTCAAATTCCTCGTCTTTTGTAGGAATAGCGTTTCCTGAAAATCACCCGTGGCGATTATTTCAATAATGCTACACTGTTAAAAATTTGACCCATTTGCTGCAGCGTCACTCCACAGCTATTATAGAATATCTCTTTTGTGACCAATGAGGATGCTCCATAACACAGTAAAGTAATCGTTTTCTATAAAAGCGGTGGAGTGACGATGCAGCAAAAGGGTCATTTTTTTACAGTGTACTTTACTGTGTTATGGAACATTCTCATTGGTCATGAAAGAGATATTCTATAAAAGCTGTGGAGTGACGCTACAGCAAATGGATCAAAATTTTAACTCTGTAGCACTACCGAAATAATCGGCACGGGTGATTTTCAGGAAACGCTATTATTACAAAAGACGAGGAATTTGATGTCATAAATTCTCCCCAATTAGTTTCGATTAGGGAAAATCCAGTTGGAAAAGCCGAAATATGTATCGATTTAATATGCTCAATTACACCGTGATAAACGAGGATTCGAAATAAACATCAAATACAAAAGTTACGTATTTTTGTCCGTAGAATCCGAATCTGCAATAAAAAATGGGGGTTATAATTTAAGATTTCAAAGTTGGATCCCCTCTGACCCCCAGGGGGTCGGTTACGAAGGTCAAATTTGGTATCACTGAGTAGCTTATTTAAAAATATTTAACACGTATATTTACGTTTCTCAATCTCATATGTATTTCTCGAGTTATTCGACCGTTTCCAGACTTTTCGGACACCCTGTATATGTGTGTATATGTATATTTGTATATACAGGGTGTCCGAAAAGTCTGGAAACGGTCGAATAACTCGAAAAATACATATGAGATTGAAAAACGTAAATATACGTGTTAAATATTTTTAAATAAGCTACTCAGTGATACCAAATTTGACCTTCGTAACCGACCCCCTGGGGGTCAGAGGGGGTCCAACTTTGAAATCTTAAATTATAACCCCCATTTTTTATTGCAGATTCGGATTCTACGGACAAAAATACGTAACTTTTGTATTTGATGTTTATTCCGAATCCTGGTTTATCACGGTGTAATTGAGCATATTAAATCGATACATATTTCGGCTTTTCCAACGGGATTTTCCCTAATCGAAACTAACAGGGGAAAATTTATGACATCAAATTCCTCGTCTTTTGCAATAATAGCGTTTCCTGAAAATCACCCGCGCCGATTATTTCGGTAGTGCTACACAGTTAAAAATTTGATCCATTTGCTGTAGCGTCACTCCACAGCTTTTATAGAATATCTCTTTCATGACCAATGAGAATGTTCCATAACACAGTAAAGTACACTGTAAAAAAATTGAACCTTTTGCTGCATCGTACTCCACCGCTTTTATAGAAAACGATTACTTTACTGTGTTATGGAGCATTCTCATTGGTCACAAAAGAGATATTCTGTAATAGCTGTGGAGTGACGCTGCAGCAAATGGGTCAAATTTTTAACAGTGTAGCACTATTGAAATAATCGCCACGGGTGATTTTCAGGAAACGCTATTTCTACAAAAGACGAGGAATTTGACGTCAAAAATTCTGCCCAATCAGTTTCGATTAGGGAAAATCCCGTTGGAAAAGCGGGAATATGTATCGATTTAATATGCTCGATTACACCGTGATAAACGAAGATTTGAAATAAACATCCAATACAAAAGTTACGTATTTTTGTCCGTAGAATCCGAATCTGCAATAAAAAATGGGGGTTATAATTTAAGATTTCAAAGTTGGACCCCCTCTGACCCCCAGGGGGTCGGTTTCGAAGGTCCAATTTGGTATCACAGAGTAGCTTATTTAAAAATATTTAACACGTATATTTACGTTTTTCAATCTCATATGTATTTCTCGAGTTATTCGGCTGTTTCCAGACTTTTCGGACACCCTGTATATATTTCTTACAGTAACAAACCAAATATTTTTGGGAACGGTGTTCCCATGCGTTCCCACCCATTTACAGCCCTGGCTGGAGGTGAATCGCCAGCATTTGATTGGCGGATGAAATGTAAATCAGCTGATTGCAACTACCCTATAAAAGAGGGGTGATAGTACACATCAAGACAAACAATATTAAATAGGAGACCAAGGGTCCAAAACGTTTTCCAAAGGAGATAGCCGCCATTAAAGTTTAGGGACCAAAATTTCAAATAAACATAAAAAACGGAAAAATCGGTCGATTGATTTGCGGTTTTGACTAAAATTATTCTTTATGCCGGCATTTTCTTGAAATTAATTTATAAAGATAAATTTCAAAAAATGCCGATAGATGGCGCTTTAGACTTTGGAGCTCAAAATCTGAAAGCTGGGAGTAGTTAAGTAGCACAAATTGAACTGTGTTCAGAGGGTTCAAATTTCAAAGAATTTTAAAAAACGGAAAAATTGGTTCATTGATTTGTGGTTGTCACTAAAACTATTCTTTTTGTTGGTATTTTCTTAAAAATAAATTATAAAGACAAATTTCAAAAAATATCGATAGAGGGCGCTTTAGACTTTGGAGTAACGAACAACTATTTTTTTCCGTTATTTTTTGCATCTCATTAAATGTTTTCAGAAGCTTAGACTTAGGCCCGCCACACACCTGTGAAACATTGAGCGAAAAAACATGAGACATGCGACAATTTCACCCTGATAACAAAGAAAAAACCGGTTTGACTGCGCATTAGTTGCACGATTTTTGACGCATGTCTCCCTAGTGTGTGGCGGGCCTTAAACTTAAATTTTGAGCTCAAAATCTCAATAGTAGGGAGTGGTTAAGTAGCACAAACTGAACTGTGTTTAAGGAGCAGGGGGAGGTTAAAATTTAAAATAATTATAGAAAATGGAAAAATTGGTCGGTTCGTTTGCAGTTTAAAATAAAACTATTCTTTAACACTAGAACCGCGGAAAATTTTACTCGCTTTCTATAAAAATATTTCACTCACAAATTTTATTCAAAAAATTTAACTTATGTATTTAAATTATTTTTTGCGTAACCTAAATTTACCTTATTTCATAAAGAATTTTCTGGTTTCAATCGACGTCTACTCATTAGGTACGGGTCAAAATGACCCGTCACCGCGGTTCTAGTGTTAAGTCAGTATCTTCTTGAAAATGAATTTTAAAGATAAATTTCAAAAAATTCCGTCAGAGGGCGCCTTAATCTTCAGAGTAACCAACAATTCATTTTAACCCTTATTTTTTGGTTCTAATTAAATGCTTGCAAAAGCTTTTTAAATGTTTTCGGAAGCTTAGATTTAAACTTAAATATTGAGCTCAAATTCTGAATCGTTATGAGGAGTTAAGAATCGCAAACTGAAGTGTGTTCAGGAGTTGAAATTTAACCCTCCTTCCTCCTCGAACATAATTCAATTTTTCGCTACTTAAACACTCCCAACGAGTCAGAATTATAGCCCAAAATTTAAGTCTATGCATTTAAAAGCATTTAATGAGATAAAAAAAAAAAAGTTAAAAATAGTTGTACGCTACTCCAAAGTCTAAGGCGCAATCTATCGGCATTTTGTGAAATTTATCTTTAAAATTTATTTCAAGAAATTGCTGATTTAAAAATTAGTTTTATGGGAAAACCGCAAACGAATCGACCAATTTTTCCATTTTTTACAAACAAAATTTAAATTTGAACCCTCTGAACACAGCTAAGTTTGTCTGCTTAATAACTTCCAGCTATTAAGATTTTGAGCTCAAAATTTAAATTCAAGTCGCTTACGAAAGCATTTAATAAGATGCAAAAAATAACGCCAAAAAAGAGTTGTTCGTTACTCCAAAGTCTAAAGCGTCCTCTATCGGCATTTTTTGAAATTTATCTTTATAGTTTAATTTCAAGAAAATGCCGACATAAAAAATAATTTTAGTGAAAACCGCAAATCAATCGACCAATTTTTCCGTTTTTTATGTTTATTTGAAATTTTGGTCCCTAAACTTTAATGGTGGTTATCTCCTTTGGAAAACGTTTTTTACAATTGGTCTCCTATTTAATATTGTTTGTCTTGATGTGTACTATCACCTCTCTTTTATTGTAAAAAAACTTTAGAATCACCCTGTATATGCTTTATGGTAAAGAAATGGTAACTTTAAATTTTCGGTGCAGCCTTTTTAGAATATTTTTTAAAATTGTGATATTTTAAGTGATTTTTGTCCCCCTTTTTAAAAAACAAAAATATTTAATGCATTTTAATATTTTAGTATAACATATTTTAACATTTTATTATGATTTAACAAGTAAAAAAATTGTTTTGAGAATTTATGGAAGCCATATAGCATATACTGTTCAGTGGAATTGGAATTGTTTCCTTCAATTCATCACCATTTCATACAGTGCAGATCCAAGGGGAAGGGAAGTCACGAGGGTCATGATCCCCTCCCCCCCTCTGAATGAAGGAAATTTTAAAGGGAATTTAAAAATATATATATATTAAATTTTTTTCGGTTTTTTTCTCTTTTTTTTACAGTGTAGAATGTATTTTTATATTTAAACTATTTTCTTAGGCAATTAATATTTCAATTTTTTTTGTCTGTGTACTCTTCTTAATAGCCATTGTTTACCCGTAGTTCACAAAGTATAGTATGCTATAGCTTACAAATATCTTAGCAACTAAGAAAAAAAAAGAGAGACATTCTTCAAAAGGTGTACACAGAAAAAATAAGTTTTATTAATTTCATGAAAGGAAATTAAAATTATTAATTTCCCGTTGAGGTATTTTAAATATTTGAATGTATTCTACTCCCATAGATTTAACAATAGCGAGGGGAATTAGGAAGTAGAAACCGAACTCTGTGTGAGTAACGCCACTCTCAGAAAAGAAAAAAATCATTTGCAAACCAACCCTTTATTTATTTATTTATTTTCAAGTGCTAACAACTGTATTTTATTAAACTGATCGCGGACTTGAGCAACAATAATAATGAAACATTTGATTCTACGTTCAACGACAAGGGAACGGTGAAATGGGAGGGCACAGGGGGCAACTGCCTAGGGGCCCGGTTTCAGATGCAACAAGTATACAGTCCTGAAAACATTTCCTAAAAACTTATGAATTAGACTATTTTTAAGAAAACCATGGGAAATTCCCCCACTGAGAAGACTAAAAGCCGTGAAATAGTTGATCGTGTTACAAATATCCCCGAACTTCCTGTCTTCTTCAAAAATGACCAGATCGCTGGGAGCTACTAATAATGTTTGAGACAATGTCGTTGTATTGTCGCTTTATCAAGTAATAGTAATGGGTTTAAATAATTGCCCAGTTGGGATTTCCCCCCCCCCCCTAAAAATACTTATGTTACATTTAGCATCCAAACAGATGAAATCCCATATAAATTTTAAAAATTATGCCCAAATAATTTATGGTAAAAGCAACAAAATTACTTGTTAATTTTCATGGAAAAAAAATAATAAATCTTAGTACGATAACTGAAATAACGTCTCGAAGTCATTCCATCATAAAACAAGTAAGAAAAATCATGCGTTAAGAATAGATTATGAAACACTTTTAAGCATTTTCTAAAATCTTCACAAAACTTCACTTAGGAAAATTAAAGTGTTACTGTCCATACCAAATATGTATTCTAATAGTTTTGAACAGACCTGTGTTTGATCTGTCGATTGATATACATATATACACTATATTGCCATTGATTATGGGACACTTGCGATTTTAGACATTTTACTAAATATCTAGAAAAATACATGAGGAATCATCTCGAAACTCTTAGTGTAAAAATATAATAGTATAAGTCATACATCTCCGTGAAGATTTCTTCCCGAAACTCCAAAGGGGACCGTCAACAAATTAAAAAAGAATGAATATCTTTTGAATAACCCTGTCAAAACTAATGTAGCAAAAGCGCTCAAACTCTAGATTGTGATTGAATGCCTTATTATAATAAGCCTTGTTCATTTTTATGCAAATAGCATGCATACTCGCAGAGTAATTAAGGTTTTTATAAAAATGATCCCAAAATTTTCCAAGTTTTTTCCTTATAATTTTCAGAGTTCTTAATATAAAATATTATTTTTTTTCAGAAAATATGACAAACAACATTGCACACAGTACCCTGTAATCAGAATTAAAAAATAATGAAAATTGTATAAAAAATGAGTTGGTTTACTAAATAATTTTTTACTGCGCATGCGTCAACGATATCAAAATTTCATTTGCATATTATGTTAGCTAAATGTATAGAGCAACTTTTGTGAAAGTCACAAAATCATAACTTGAAAATTCTGACAATAATCGTCAATTGAAAAAGTCGAAAATCCGTTATTCTCAAAATGAAGCAAAAACAAGAGGGGTTGTATCCATATATTCATTGATTAGTGTCAATATAGAATACACAATATGGGATGTACTACTGCATTTGGATAAAATCCCTCATTTTTTTGCTTCATTTTGGAAACAACGGATTTTGTCCTTTTTCTATAGACGATTACTTTCAGAATTTTCAAGCTATGATTTTGATACTTTTACAAAAGTTGCTCTATACATTTAGCTAACATAATATACAAATGAAATTTTGATATCTTTGACGCATGCGCAGTAAAAAATTATATAGTAAACCTACTCATTTTTTGATACAATTTTTATTATTTTTTAATTCTGATTACAGGGTACTGTGTGCAATGTTGTTTGTCATATTTTCTGAAAAAAATATTATTTTATATTAACAACTCTGAAAATTATAATGGAAAAACTTGGAAAAATTTGGGACCATTTTTATAAAAACCTTAATTACTCTGCAAGTGTGCATGCTATTTGCATAAAAATGAACACAGTGTATTACAATAAGGCATTCAATCATAATCTAGAGTTTGAGCGCTTTTGCTACATTAGTTTTGACAGGGTTATTCAAAAGATATTCATTCTTTTTTAATTTGTTGACGGTCCCCTATGGCGTTTCGGTTAAAAATCTTCACGGAGATGTATGACGTATACTATTATATTTATACACTAAGAGTTTCGAGATGATTCCTCATGTATTTTTCTAGATATTTAGTAAAATGTCTAAAATCGCAAGTGTCCCATTATCAATGGCAATATAGTGTATATACATATATACTATATAATAGGGAAATTTAGTTTAGCAAGAAAACGCGTAACAGTTTGAATATCTTTTTCAGCAATTTATACTAAAGATGGAAACATATTTGTATGCTTTTTTTCAGGCCTGTAGTTTGGCTGGTACTTTTATTATACGCCAGTATTTAGCTAAAATTTAGATCAAAGTGAAACACTTTTAAGATTACTGAAATTATATTTCCAGAAATTATCATCCAATAGACGACCATGTATCCAATTCTTTGCGTGACTTTGTAAATCATTTTATCTATATTCTACAAACATTCCTTAGTAAACTGAATGCAGTTCAGCATAAAAATACATAAGTTATTTAAAAACAACTTTTAATTAAATTACGCTCATATTCAGTAACCTTTACAAGTTCTTTTGTGTAACCCTGTATATTAACTATAGCATTTATACATACTATATAATATGAAACAATTTAGTGAAACTTAAAGGCGTATATCATAATTAAAAAGGCATTTTATCGATTAATCGGTTATCATCAATAATGTACAATAATTCCGATAGAATATACTTTTTGAAATTTTCTGTGTGTCCCTATAAATACTGTGCATTTCGTATTATGCGTGAGATAATAATAATAATAATACAAACAAAGCTTCAAATAATTAAAAAAAAATAATTGTGAGAGATCCTAGAATAATAGTACTCTGCATTTTTGAAAATCTCTAGACAATGCTGCAAAAATAAATGGTAGATGCTGTGCTCGAACCCAATAGCGCCCGTCGACCGAATTGTTCGGAGTTTTCCATTGTTTTCTTTTAACCTTATGGGAACCCTTGTTTATATATGCGTTATGTTCCTTTAGACTGTGGTGAATTCAGGGGGGGGGGGCATTCCCCCTCCCTGAAGCAATCAGTTGTCCCCCCCCCGGAGAATTTGAAATTTCGTGTTTTCAATGGTCAAAAAGTGCAATGGACCTTATGCACACAAGCTGAGTTCGAGGCTAAAATTCGTCTGCTGGCGGTGTTTCGGGCGGTGTTTATTTACTGGCGGTGTTTAGCATAGCAGTCTATGGAGTGCAAATTATTAATGCTTGTTTGTTAGAAATAACGGAAAAAAATTCTTTGTTGAAGCAGCATATACTTAATATATTGTAATATAAATTCAAAATTGTTGTTTTGCTTGCAAGAAAATTCTTTAAATTTGTAAATTTTCTGTTAAAATGTATCCAGAAAGGCTGAAATCGTCTGCTAGCGATGTTTGCGCCTGCGCATTCAGGCATTCTGATGGTGCGGTGACTGGAATAACAGGTTAGCATACCGCCAGCTCTGGCGTGTGACGTCACGTGCATAAGGTCCATTCTTCCCCCCGAAACTCTATAATGTCCCCCCCGGAGCCACTGAAATCCCCCCGGAGAAAAATGTCTGAATTCAACAATGCCTTTAGAGAGGCCAGCGCCGTGCGAAAGCGGGAGAGCGAAGGGGGCGGTGGCCCCGGGGGCGGAAACTTAGGGGGCGCCAAATTTATACTAGCAATGTCATTTTTGGCATGTCACAAGAAAAAGTTGGGGGAGGGGGACGCAAATTGTAACTTTGCCCTGGGCGCAGTTTTCTTTTCACACGCACCTGAGAAATACCATCACGAAGCGCTATTCCCCCCTCCTCCCTCGTGCAGAAAATCGGTCGTTATAAATAACACAAACATCACGAGTTTTTGATCTTCAAATCAGGACCGGGACAACGTTGCATGGTACATGGCAGAGCCGCTTATGACACCCAACATATATTGCGATACTAAACTAAAACAATTTATTTTTAAATTGCAAATATCATGGAATAATATACAATACAAATAATAAAATTCATGAAAAATGCTACTAGTTTCGCATTGATTATGCATATGTTTTCGCATTTTTTTTCTTTCTTATTTTTTTTTTATTTTATTTTTTTTAATCTCCGAAATACCTGTTTTCATTTGTACTATTTTAAATAATTCTTATCTGCGTTCAGAAATAAAAATAATATTTGCTTTTTTATGTTTTTCTTTTTATATACAAGAGAAACTTTTCAAATGTTAAAAAAAGTTATATACGTCTAACGAATTTGCTTTCACGAGATTCGATTTTGTGTTATTGGTAGCTTTAGTGAGCAAATCCGTTTTCCATGTTAATTATTTTTATTTAAGATAAAGATAGAATAAATTACAGTTCATTAGAACTCAGGGTTCTTTATGAAATAGCCTAGTTCTCACGAGCCTTTACAGCGAGCTCACATCTCAAGCATCCTTCTCCAACTCTTTTTTCTCTCTCCTCTCATCCCCCGCTTCACTCTCCAGAGCCGGATTTCTCTCTCTCTAGCCCCTCCCAGATAAAAGTTCAATTGGTTCCCCTGGGATCCGCCT
The DNA here is from genome assembly GCA_964019185.1 of Maratus speculifer. Lineage (NCBI taxonomy): Eukaryota > Metazoa > Arthropoda > Arachnida > Araneae > Salticidae > Maratus > Maratus speculifer. Next base: position 284,197,226 of record OZ025293.1, read on the forward strand.
TGGCGTCAGTGCAGCCAACCCATGTCTAGCGATATTGAAACTATTTCTCCAGCTGATCAGTTACCGGGAGGTCTAGGCTATTAATCAATCGTAGCCGTATCTAATTTGCTAATGTCACATGAAAAAGGCCGGCTAGGCTCGTCGTCGCCTGGAAGAAAAAAGACCTTAGTCCTTTCAAGTGCTTCCGCCATCACCAGACTTCAATGTACCAGTCCATTGTCTAGCTTTAATTATTCAAATTAGATCCTTATAGCAGTTAGATCCTTACATATGCTTTAAAAAAATTGTTATTTTATTTAAAAAAAAAAAAAAAAAGATCCGAAAAAGACCTTTAAAAAACTTAAAGAGTCTATAAGGCATTCCATCTCTCTCTCTCTCTCTTTTTTTTTTTTTGTAAACAATCTTTGAGGTACTGTGATTGGAGATTTCCGATATGACGTTCAGTTAAAGCCCGCCTCCAAAGACTCTTAACTATTGCCAGGCATTGGCAGGAAAGCGCTTATCGCTTCTTCACTAAAAATCGCTATTTCGCCAAAGTTGTGATCACTTTCTTGCAATCAGAGCCATCTGTCGGAAAGATTCGACGGCACAAAGTAGTATCCCTTCTCCTTAAGGGGTGATACTCATAGATGTAGGAATAACTAGATTACGCACACGGGGGATAAGTTGATTCTCCGCGCGCGAACGATTCTTCTCCACTAGAGTGGCAAATGGCCGGCGATTCAGTGGTCAATGTATGAAAATGTGCATACTTAAAATGCATTTATATCTATATACATATATATATTTTAAGCCTTCGTGAATATTTCAAAGTTTATATCTGATTTTTAACCACCAATTAATATTTTTATCGCGAAGTTAATTTTTATGAATAAAATAAATAAGAATAATGGAATTTTTTTGACAACTATCTTTAAATAACTTTTAACCTGGAAGTTAAACAAAACAGTATGCGCATCAAAATCAGTAATTGGCATCTTTTTTTAGGTGCGCTCGTAATTATGTAAATAAGTAGCACCTATATTTGTCGTTCAGTCTGTCCGTCCGTCCACATATAACAACGCAAAAACTATCCAACCGAATCGTTTGAAATATAAAATATATAATTATTACTAAATTTCGTCGTGTCTTTTCAAATTTTATGAAAATCGGATGCATAGATCAATTACAAGGACAATCAAAAGATTCCGTAACATTACGGTCAATGAGGAAAAAAAGTTTCAAATGCATTTTAATAGTTTGAAATTTAAAATATATAATTATTACATAATTTTGTCGAGTCATTTCAAATTTTATGAAAATCGGATGCAAAGTTTAATTAGAGGGACAAACAAAAGTATTCCATTACATTACGATCAATATGAAAAAATAGTTTCAAGTATATTTTAATGATGTTAAACTCTTTCGAATATAATAGAATTGACATGAATAATAACCTATAAAGTATATATTATATACTAAAATATATTCTGTAAAATCTGTGATGCAAAGAATATTTATCATTAAATTACAGGGCCACACAAAAGTATTCCACTACATAATGCTTTACGGGAAAACATTATTTGGGGCGTGTTTTAATTATATTAAACTATTTCACATTTTATCAATATGATATACGTTGCTGATTTGTAATAAAAGTTACTTCCTGTAAATTTACAGGAACACAAAAAGGATTTTGACCACTACACTGTATCCGAAGTATTGTTTACTATAACAGCAAGATCTGAATATTTTTAAAAGTTCGTTATTGTACGAACGAACCTCATTTGCTGTGCTTTAAATGCAATTTCAAACTTTTTTTTTTTTTTTTTTGCAAAGCAAAATAGAATTTTTAAAAATGGATGTACAATTTTAAATGATTTTCTTTTCTTTTTCCAGGAAGTCTATAATAACGTTTAAAATAAAATTCTTCCTCAGTTAGAAACTTTTAACCTCCCCCTTTACATTCAATGACTTCTGTTTTGTTCTTCACGCAGTATTTCAAAATTTCCAGATGTTTAAAATAAATTTTCTTCTTCCTTTCTGCCCATGTTTCTTTGCAATGACAATAAATTATTGTGTCAAATTTTCTTACCCACGAAACTTAAAACCTTTCTTTCCCAGCCATAGTTGTTAATCGTTCATCTCGCCTCCCCCCTCCCCCTCAAAAAAGTGTAATAGGGTAAATACAAAAAAATTACTTATTATCCTATCTTTTTATTTCTGTGTGTGTCAAAATAATAATAATAATAATAATAATAATAATAATAATAATAAATAATGGACATTTTTTAGAATATTTTTTTAGCCAAAAATTGCTTAACAAAGGTAGACAAAGCAGGAAATATTTTAGCAAGGTTCTTAATAAATCTTTGGTGTTTTTAGAGTACAATATGAATGAAGTGATAAATAAATCCGTTCATTTACATTTTATAGAAAGTATGAATGAGTGAATTAGCTAAAAAAATTATAATTTTTGTCCATTTCAATTTTAAGATATAACAAGAACGAAAAGCAAATTCCAATTCTTTGAATTATTTAATAATGCATAAAACAAAATCACAATTACGTATATCTGCTATGCATTACTATGGTAGAATCGCAAGTTCCACTTGCTTTTTGCCACTCTAATGGATGTTGCCACCGAGCCGCAACAGAATCAAAAGGTATTGGGAGAATAACATTGAATGCTTAATCTAGTTATTCCTATATCTATGGTGATACTACACATCAAGACAAACAATATTAAATAGGAAACCAAGGGTCCCAAATTTCAAATGATCATAAATATCGGAAAAATTGGTCTATTGATTTGCGGTTTTCACTAAAACTATTCTTTTTGTCAGTATTGTCTTGAAAATAAATTATAAAGATAAATTTTAAAAAATGCCAATAGAGGGCGCTTTAGACTTTGGAGTAACGAACAACTAGTTTTTGCCGTTATTTTTTGCATCTTATTAAATGTTTTCGGAAGCTTAGACTTAAATTTTGAGCTCAAAATCTGAACAGTTGGGAGTGGTTAAGTAGCGCAAACTAAACTGTGTTCAAGGGAGGGGAGGGGGGGGGGGTGTTCAAATTCCAAAAGATTATAAAAAACGGAAAATTTGGTCGATTCGTTTGAATTTTTCGCTTAAACTATTCTTTATGTCAGTATTTCCTTGAAAATAAATTTTAAAGATAAATTAAAAAAAATTCCTTTTGAGAGCGTCTTAAACTTTAGAGTAACCAACAACTTTTTTTAACCGTTATTTTTGTATCTAATTAAATGCTTGCAAAAGCTTAGACTTAAATTTTGAGCTCAAAATTCTGAATCGTTGGGAGTAATTAACTTGAGCAAAATTGAGCTGTGTTCGAGGGAGGGGGGGGGGGGTTAGGGTTAATAAATTGCAACTCCTGAACACAATTCAGTTTGTGCTTCTTAACCCCTCCCAACGATTCAGAATTTGAGCTCAAAATTTAAATCTAAACTTTTGCATGCATTTAATTAGATACAAAAAATAACGGTTAAAAATAGTTGTTAGTTACTGTAAAGTTTAAAGCGCCCTCTAACGGAATTTTTTGAAATTGATCTTTAAAAATTATTTTCAAGAAAATACTGACATAAAGAATAGTTTTAGTGAAAACCGCAAATTAATCGACCAATTTTTCCTTTTTTTATAATCATTTGAAATTTGAACCTCCCGCCCCTTGAACACAGTTCAGTTTCGCTACTTAACCACTTCGAATTATTCAGATTTTGAGCTGAAAATTTAAATCTAAGCTTCCGAAAGCATTTAAAGAGATGCAAAAATAACAGTTGTTCGTTACTCCAAAATCTAAAACGACCTCTATCGGCATTAAAAAAAAATTTTTTTTAAAGAAAATACTGACATAAAGAATAGTTTTAGTAAAAACCGCAAATCAATCGACCAATTTTTTCGTTTTTTATGTTTATTTTAAATTTTTGACCCCAAACAGGTGTCCCCAAAAAACCCCAGGTGTTTGTCTTCTTCAGAAGACGCTTGGGACCCTTAGTTTCCTATTTAATATTGTTTGTCTTCATGTGTGCTATCACCCCTTAAAGTTTTGCCCAAGAGTTTAGATACACCCTGTATACTTGTATCCCAAATATCTCCAACGATGCCGGTGCTGTGACAATATACTGATACGAGCGCCATCTGGTAGCTTTTTTCAACGTAAACACTGTATTTTTAAAAAGTAAATGTCAAACTATAAATATAATATAATTTGTTTCTATTAAAGCTAATTTAGTTAAGGCTCCTGTCCCTGCCCGCGAAGACACTCACGAGCTTGTGATATTCCTATGGGGAGGATTTTTTCTAATAACTCTTTCGCATTTTGACAATTTTAATACTTTTTTTTTTGACATTGGATAGCTGAGATTCCTCTCAAGATCGCTCATTGACTACTTTTTTGATTTTGGTTGCAGGTATTTTTTAAAAAGTTACTTTCACTTCCAAAACCGGTTTTAAAAGTGAAAGTAACTTTTTTAAAAAATAGTTGCGAACAAAATCGAAAAAGTAGTCAAGGAGCGATCTTGAGAGGGACCTCATCTATCCAATGCAAAAAATAAATAAATAAAAAATAAAATTGTCAAAATGCGAAAGAGAAAAAGAAAAATGCCTTCCCATAGGAATAGCATTAGCTCGCGAGGTCTTCGCAGGCAGGGAAAGGAACCGTAAGGGATGACGTGAAATAGGATTTACTTTTGCAAATGTGAAAATAAAAAAAGTCCGTATTGGGCAATTCTTACGTGATGCACGACAAAATGACGACGTGATATGATTGACAAAATTTATTAAGTTATTTTTTTCAATGCAATATCGACCTGAAGTTTCTCAAATGATAAACTAAATTTGATATGATAAATAAACTCAATATAACACCCTCCCCCTACTTTTTTATATAGAAGGAGTGGAATGGGCAAAGGAAGGAATGAGACAGTAGGTTTTTTCCGTTACGTATATCATCCCAAACATTTCATAAATCTCACATTGGATGAAGCAATGGTACCCCAATCTTCATTTGAAAATAGTTACTGATATGTTTTTGCTTGCAAATGTATTAAAAAAAGATTACTTCAAGAATCAATATCTACCTGTTTCATATACCTATTATGATTTCTACATATCAATGACTATTATATGCGTAGATAAAATATTTTCCCTATTTAGAAACTTAATACAGTATATTATACATAATTTAAACTATAACTAAAAGCAGCCTTTTTGTTTATACAATACCAAAAATGTGTCACTCGATTAAACAGAAATATAAATAAGCTAAAAGATCCTTATAAAAACATCCTTTCATTTTTAAATTTAAAAAAATGCACTTTTTGTTAAAAAATCAGAAACAGAAATGTGTAAATTGCATTTTGTAATTGCTGAACACTTTTTTACATAGATTTAAATAATCTGTAAGTTTCGAAAAAGAACATTTTTAATTTGCATATCACATATAATTTTAAGTGATAAGATAGAATTTGTTGTTCTTAGTAAAAAACGCAATGATGGTGTTCTAATTTCTTGACACGTTGTAGCTCTATTATTATAATATTTACCGGATAAAAAATTCCCGAGATTATTTGTTATTAAGAAAAGAAAAAAAAAGACATAAGAAAAATTCAACATTTGGGCAGCTTTATTAAAAATGCAAGAAAATGCTTGTAAAATCTGAAATAAAACAAATAGATTGAATAAAACTCTTGAAGATAGTTTTGCATGTTTCAGAGACAAGGAACATAGAGATTATATAAATCCAACTACAGTTAGAAGTCGACTGATGAATAATTACTTTTAGAAGGGGGGGGGGGGCATCGATTTGTAAAATCTCCCTACCTGTGGCCGAGAGATCCTGCTATCGAAGCTGATTAACCCTTTCCGGCGCGGACAAATTCTGTTAGTAAAAAGAGAAATTATCGAATGACACCGGAATTTATAAACGACTTTTTAAGAAATCAAGAACTGCTTAATGTAATCTTTTATTATAAAAGCAAGATTTTATTAAAATATTATTGGTACCAATTGCAAGTTTGGAATTAAGGTGTGTCCAGACCGGACACACTGCGCCGGAAAGGATTAACGGAAGGTGCTTGGTTCGAGCCCAATCGCGCCTGTCGGCCTAATTGTTCGGAGTTCACGTGTTTTTCTATGAATCTTGGGTATCTTTGCTTAAATATGGATCAGGTTCCATTAGAAAGATCCCATATCCCTCGTGCAGATAATCGGCCTTCATAAAAACAACATGATTTATAAAATCATAATTCATGATTGCATACAGTGCTTAGAAAATGTGAGTAATTTCCATTTTCTTTAGTTGATCGTTACATGCCAGCTTTCTTCGCAGCTAATCTGTTGACCGGTACTCCTTCCCTACCTTCTTTTTAGTTCCATGCCTTACATCTCGCCTTACATATTTTGAGGTTCAGAGAAAAAAAAATAATATAATGAAATAAAATCATAAGAAAAATAAAATGAATTAACAATAATTTTAATTTGGCATTAAAGCCATTTATTTATATTATCTTCACAAACATAAACAATGATGACACAAACAAATATTGTTGTCCGTTTTAGATATACAAATGTTTTGCGCCCTCTGCAATCCGTTTGAATCATTATTAAACAAACTGCAAAACAAAACTTCCATGTCATCCGGAAGTAGAAGGTAGAATAATAGAAGGAGAAGAAAACCAATCCTTCCACTTTTGACCTTAAGTATGGCTACAGGCTGCTGTTTCCCATGGTTTATGGATGAATGAAGAACGTGAAATGAGACGACCTCTACATCATGTTTCGAAATCTAACCAATCGCGGTCCAAAGCTAGTGGACAACAGATCATGTGATCCGCAGAACAGGAGCACTATTGCCACGAACCAAGCATTAAATTCGGGCTGAATTCTGTTGAGGAAAGCCTACATTTGTTCTCCTTCTACTATTTTACCTTCATGGTACAAAGCATGCTCCCTCGTGCTTATGTGTTTTTCTCGGTGTTTTTTCTTATTAATATTTCTGTAATTTCCTTTATTTAAGTTTAGTTTTACTTAAGAATCTTCCGAAGTATCTAAAATCTAAGTTACGTTGCGTCATTGTCGGGTATTTTTTTTAACAATAGTTTAATTATTAATAAAATAGTTTTAAAACATTTGTTATGATGATAAGATCAATTTACCAGCAGAATGATGACTCTTATTACTTTGATACCAATCCTATCTTTAAAATCGGATTGAAAGGAGTGGATTCAGTAAGTTGGCTATTTTATTTAGTTTATCAGTTACATAGTGTTTATGCTTGGACCACTTTCAAAATTCGCTTATATATACGATTCCAGAAGAAAAAGAAGTAAATTTAATCATACATTAATTTTTATAGTTCATTTTGAGCTATCCATCATATAAAGAAGTCTATATTAAAAATTTCTTAGATAAAAAAAAAAGTAAAAAGTCAGTAAACATTTTTGAGATGTAAATCAGTATAAATGGATTAGTGTCAAATCCATTACCATACAAAATTATTCAAATGTTCACCTTACAAATTTTTTAAAGTTTCAAAAATCAACTTTGAAGTAACTTAAGTCCCTAAATTTCAGAATATGATATTTATAATATTACTTAAATTATATTGAAACAAGAGACCATTTATAAGTCTACAAGTTTTGACCACATAGAAATTTAACTTATACAGGAACTTTTTATTATAATAACAGTATATGTTCGTATAAAAAAAAGAAAAACTAAAGTAGAATGGTGAAAAAAGAAATATTAATATGCTCACATCAAAAAAAAATGTGAATGAAAACAGATTTGGCATTTCGTAATGGATTTGTCACTAATCCATTTATGGGTGATTCTACGATAAGAGGTTTCAAATATATAGAGAATACGGCCAAAAAGAAAAGTTTGAGTTTTATCAAAAACCTTTAAATTATGATTTTTGTCCCGTTTATTTACCTTTTCATATAAGGGCAAGTCACTTTATACATATTTTATAACTTTTTCTGGTCCGCGACTTTTTCTCCTGGTAGTTATCTTGACAGGGGAAATACGGCAGGGGAGAGACATTTTCATGATAAATTCAAATTTTTTAACTGACTGAATTAGTTTTTGGGTTAATTGTATGTTTCACTTTAATTATTACTGTATTGTTTAATTAGGGTAGTAAATGCAATTGAATTAAATGAATATTATAAGTTTTATGACTTACCAGGGGAGATACATGATCACCTTGCGAAACCACTACACCGCTTGGTCGCGTCGCAACAATTAAAAATGGAGACTCTTAAATGGCTTGCGCCCTGATACTGTGCAACACAGTAAATAAATTTGTAATTTTTTATATTCCAGCATGAATATTTCGATGCTGATTTTAAAAGATCAGTGTTCTAAAAACATTTATGGGTATGTCAAAATGCTTTTAAACTATCCTGAAGTGTAGAACTTGAAAAAAAATATCTTCATTTTTTGCTTTCATCCAATTTAAGTTTAGAAATTGATTGCAGCATCCTACTGCTAAAAAACTTTTTTGCTATACTATGTTGCATTATACTGAGAAAAATAAGATTTTAATGATTTTTTTTTTAATACTGAGGATAGATCGAAACAGTTTTTTAAAGCCAAAACCGAATTTAGGTGACCTTCTTACTTTTTGGCCAAAAATGATAACAACCAAAAAAAATTTTAAGCAATTGTATGTTTTAAAGTAATTAATACATGCATAAATATACATAATTGAAATTATGTATAGTATTTATTAATTATGTAAAACTGTTAATAACCTAAAAACTTCATTTTCATATACAATAATACGTAATGATTTATCCATGACACAGAAAGATTTTCTAACTATACAAATTTCATTTAATTAAAAAATATTTTAGTTTTAGGTATATACATCTTGATTTTTATTCTATATTGTATTTTCCAAGAATAACGCTGCACCGAGTATAACGCCGCGCCGGTTGTTCTCCCACATTCATTATTAGAGCAATGAAATAAAATTATTAACTGATATAAAATAAAACATTTTGATCTTAAATAAATAACTTAAATTTTTTTTTTTGTACAGTTATTTTTGTTTGTTTGTTGAACAACATACATCTGACTTGTGTGCTCGACATGAAGCCTGCTTATAAGCCATCGTCAATATACAGCGTTCAAAGTTAAAAATAATTACGAACATGGAGTAAAATAGCTTTCCGTAGTTTGGATTAGCATTGGATTTTAGTGAATGACAAAAATAACATCTCTGTGGAGGAAAATCTTCTGAAAAAGACAGTTTATTCAAAGAAAGAGAAGCAGTGTTAAAATGTTCTTAATGCATATTGTTTTTCTTATATTTATCTCTGCCTGATATCACATGGATAAAGTTCCTTGTGAGAAGAGGGGAAATGAAATGGGAAGAGTTATTCCTTAATGGCAAGCGATACTCTCTGGGGCGAACTTGTCGAGAGACATTGTGATTGGATGCAATACCCGATAAAAATGCAATCCTCTGCTCCTGAAATTGCATTGTTTCTAAACACACTAATGTCCGTGGGCGGCTATTTTCTTTTTTTCAATCTTATTCACAAAGAGTAAGACTGAAAATTATGATTTTTTTTTCTAAGCAGATTTTAAAAATTTTAAATTAATTAGTCCTATTTACAAGCCGCACCCAGTTATTAGCCGCACTTTTGTTTACAAAACATAAAAAAATCTAGTTTAACGCTGCGCCATTATTCCCGGAAAGTACAGTAATTTTTGTAAATGATCATTTGTTATTCTAGAACTTTCTCAAAGAATATTTGAATAGCAGTTTAAACTAAAAATTTTCTATGAGATTATTGATAAATCATGACTGATAATTATAAACAATGAAGTTCATTGCAATAAATTATTTGAGCTGATACAGTTCAAATCAATAACTAAAATTGAAAATTTTCGAAGGAAGAAACAAGATTTTTGGTAAGTATTTCGATCTGGCCGAATTTTCGCCTTCGCTTTTAGCAAAACTCAGATTTTGGGCCAAAAACAAAACCATATTTTTGACGGATCTCTATTTAATATCTTAATTATAATACATTATTTACATTAATAAAATTGATATAAATTAAAAGCTTTTATTTAAATGGGTTTTATTCTACCATTAGTAAAGAATCTCTTCTATTTACTTCTAGTTTCAGAAATTTAAATAATAAAAAAATTTGTTGGTTAAATTGAAATGGATAACATTTAACTGATTTTGTGTATTTTGGATAAAATTTCTTTTCATTTAGCCAATGGTTGAAGATCTCTAGATAAGTGTTATGTGTGATCTTGGCTAAAAAACTGATGCAATTTTTAATTTAGCATATATGCAGGGCTTGAAAATTCTAAAAATTTTAAGGTTCTCAGCTGAGAACCTACATGAAAAATATTGGTTCCCAGATGAAAAGTATAAGTTCCCGAAAAAATTTATGTATGAGTATTTTAACAAAATTTTCCATTTTATCGCAATTTTTTAAGAGAAATTTGCCATTTTTTCGCGATTCTTTGACGAAATCTGCCCTTTTTTAAACGAGATTTGCCATTTTTGTAATTTTTTTAAAAAATGAATTTCGCGCTGCTTCGCACGATTTTTTGACAAATTTTGAAGCATTTTCACGATTTTCTGACAAAATGTGTTGTCTTTTTGTTATTTTTAGACGAAATTTGCCGTTTTTTTGCGATATTTTGACAAAATTTGTTGTTGACCATGATTTTTTAACGAATAGTGTCGCTTTTTCACAATTTCTTAATGAAATTTGCCATTTTTTCGCGTCTTTTGACGAAATTTGCCGTTTTCTGCGATCCTTTAAAGAAATTTGCGTTTTATCTGCAATTCTTTTGTTGAAATTCGAGCTTTTCCCATAATATTTCGACGAAATTACGCATCCTCCGGGCCGCTTAAGAGCTATATTTTTGCCGATCTTTTGCTTAATTTACGTGTTAATAATGCGTCCGTGGCATTGCTAGTGGACACAACGAAAAAATAGCTTCTTCCACTTGGAAGAAACCTATTTCTTCTGGATGGTTTTTTCCGCGGTTTTTCCACTGCGGAAGAAACTTGCCAATCCTGTGGCAAACAAATATTTATTTAGTAAATATTTAATGAATATTACTAGGTACATAATCTGTCATTTAATTTTATCAATAATCAATTGAAGCTCAGTATTTGCTCAAATAAAATAATGCTTTTATATTATTTGTTAGACTTTAATTCAAAAAGCGTTATCAGATTGTCAAGCAATCAAAACATGTTTCCACCTCTGAATTTGGTCAAAATGCAATTTCTCCAATTTTTAAATGCATTTTATTAATTAGTTTTAGGTTTAATATCTTATGTATGCTTGGAATTCTCGAGTAACAGTAATAAAAATACACAAATAAAAATTAGCATTAAATACAAGTTATTTTGTTTTTTAGTTTTTTATGTTTTATGAACATTTGTATCTAAAGGAGAAACCATGGTTTGCATGTTTGCTCCGGATATATGGATGCATCAAATACCTATAAACTTTACTTTAGTGAGGTGAATTCAGAAGCTGAGTGACTAGCCCCCTTAACAATGATCCAAAAGCTAGTATTTGGTGTAGGAATTAATTTGTGCGTTTTTACAAGAGATGATGTAACTAGCTTACTGTCCCATAGTTTCGTTTGTTCAAACATGCATTTAAAAACTACTGTTATTGCGCATCCAGTTTAGTATAGGCCATTTGATTTAAGCATAAACAACATTTTTTATCCAACTGAAAATGTCAAATTTTGTGCCTGAATAAAATGTTTTTGCAGGGGGTTCTTCTTCATTACTTTAACATGAAGAAAACCATTACAGAAAGTTATCGTATTTTAGTAGAAGTTTATGGTGACTATGCTCTAGCTGAACGAACGTGTCAGAAGTGGTTTGGGTGGTTTAAAAGTGGTGATTATGGCTTGGAAGATTAAGGATCACCTGGACAGCCAAAAAATTTTAAGATGAAGAATTGACAGTATTTCACTATCAGGATTCGTGTCAAACCCAGGAAGAATTTGCAAAATCATTAGAAGTTGATCAAACAACAGTTTCCAAATGCCTCAAAGAATGGGAATGATTCAAAAGATGTCATATTGGGTTCCATATGAATTGAAAGAAGAAAAACCGTTTGCGAAATGCTGCTTCAAAGGCAGAAAAATAAGTGATTTTTTCATCAGATTTGATTTTGGATCGGTGATGAGAAATGGATTTATTATGAGAATCCTAAACGAAAAAAAGCCTGGGTAATGCCAGGTGAACCAAGTCCATCACAACCAAAACGAAATATTCACTTCAAAGGTGAAAGGTGTGGTGTACTATGACAGGGCTCGAAAATTCAAAAAATGTTGAGGTTCCCAGCTGGGAATCTACATGAAAAGTATAGGTTCCCAGATGAAATATGTATGTTCCCAATAAAATTTATGTATGAGTATTTTCACGTAATTGGCCATTTTTTTCGCAATTTTTTGAATAAATCTGTCGTTTTTTTCGCGATCTTTTGACAAAATCTGCCGTTTTTTAACGATATTTTAACAAAACCTGCCGATTTATCCCAATATTTTAACAAAACTTGTCGTTTTTCAATGTTTTTTATCGACATTTGCCATTTTTTTCCGATTTTTTATGAAACCTGTCGTTTTTTTTCGCAATTTTTTAACAAAATCTGCGGATTTTTTTATGAAACCTGCCCTTTTTTTTTTGCAATTTTTTAACAAAATCTGCCGTTTTTTCTCGATTTTTTTTTAAAAATGAAATTTGCTTTGCTTCTCTTGATCTGTTCCTGTTGTCAAAGTCTATTGTTTCTCGGTATTTTTTTTGATGAAATTTGACGTTTTTTTTTTCGATCTTTTGACGAAATTTGAGCTTTTTCTGCAATATTTTGACGAAATTACACTCCCCACGGATCGCTCAAGAGCTATATTTTTGCATAATTTATGCGATATAACGCGTGCACGGCATCATTGGTGAACATGACGTTTTTTTAGGTTCCCAACTGGCAGGGTTGGGTTTCTTCCGAAAGAAACTTATTTCTACCAGGACAGTGGAAGAAGCTGGAAAAAACCGGAAGAAATGGAAAAAACTGGAAGAAACCCACAGAAACCAAAACAAATGCTTCAAGTTAAGGTATATTAGCTTTGTAAAAGAATTTAAGTATAATTACATGAAAATGAAATCCAAATTGGAAAATTTAATTATTATTAAAAATATTATTTTTGCAAAGATAAGTTATTTTTTAATAACAAACTTCAGGTTCAGCAAACATTTTCATTGATGGATTTTTACTACTGTAGAGATTGGGATTTTTTCTATTATGGAATGGGTATTTTTATAAATGGGGTCCATTTATAAAAAAAGAAAAAAGAAACTACCTACAATTTTTTTTTTTCTCATATAAAAATATATTTTCATATACATTATTTTAAACTATGCAACACAGTAAATAAATAAATTTGTAATTTTTTATATTTTTCATCTAGCATGAATATTTCAATGCTGATTTTAAAAGATTAGTGTTTTTAAAACATCTATGGGTTTCTCAAAATGCTTTTTAGATATCCTGAAGTGTAGGACTTAAAAAGAAAAATTAAGTTGAGAAGTTAATTGCAACATTCTACTGCTAAAAAACTTTTTTGCTATACTATGTTGCATCATACTAAGAAAAATAAAGATTTTAATGACTTTTTTAATACTGAGGATAGACCGAACCAGGTTTTTAAGGCCAAAACCAAATTTAGGTGACCTTCCTACTTTTCGATTGAAAATAACATTTAAAAAAAAAAGAAAATTAAGTAATTAAATTGTATGTTTTAAACTAATGAATACATACATAAATACAGTAGACTCCCTCAAATCTGCAACTCTCTAAAATCCGCACATATTTTTATGGATGTAAACAATGAAACTTTCAGTTCAGATATTCGGACAAAATTTGATTTTTTTAGTTTTCTATCAATTCCATATATTTTTTAATTTGTAATTTTCTTAATAATACTCTATTCATGTTATTTTCATGAAGGAAGTATAAAGTTTTTTGGGAAAAATTTCAAGATATTGCTGATATCACTGGTAATCACAATCTTCTTACCAAATATATTTATGCATTAATCAAGATTTTTTTGGTCATTCCGCCTGGTTAAACTTAAAAAAATAATCCTTATTTTATGATTTTGATGTGAATTAGTAATGTACTTTTATGAGGCAAGTTTTGCTGAATAATTTTGGAAAAATACTTTTAATTTTTATAATGAGTATTTAATCATACACTCTTGATTATTAACTTGACCTTTGCTGTTAGTACTTTAATTATTTTAAAAATTATCTAAATTTTTATTATTTTAGTTCATTACTTATTTTAATATTTTATTATATTGTAAGCATTCATTATAGTTCTGATTGCGTTATTAATTGCATTGAAACTACTGGTTAAAAAATGTAAACAAAGCAGTGACCAGAAATCTGCAAAATTCTAAAATCCCAGGGCTGCCAGTTGGTCCCTATTTTCCTAAAAGGTCCCTATTTTTTAACTTGGTCCCTAAAAGTCCCTATTTTCACTAAGAGGTCCCTAAAAGTCCCTTTTTTTATCTATATTGTGTCTAAGTTAATTTTTTCCTTACATTTTACCAAATTTATCAAGAAAATTTACTTTTTTAAAAAATTTAATATTGTAGATGATAGCACATGCACATAACTGATCGTAGTGGAAGAAATGAAAAAATTGTAGTGAAAAAAACCTGCAATTTTGTTCAAAAAATCTCGAGAAAACGCCTTTAGTGGCAAAAGTTCATGAGAAAAATTTGATTTTTATCAAAAGATCGCTAGAAAAACGTGATTTTTGCTTAAGATGCCAGAAAAACGTGAGTTTCGTCTAGGGATCATGAATAAATGCTATTTTCATAAGGAAATTTTTGCCAAATGACCGGGAAAAACTGCGATTTTCATCTTGAGATTGAAAAGAAACGGGATTTTTATCAAAAGATTTCAATAAAAACACACTTCTTGTCGAAACATCGCAAGAAAAATGCAGTTTTCGTCCAAAGATTGTGAAAAAAGCACTATTTTTGTCTAAAGATTGTGAGAAATACACATTTTTCACCAAAAAGTCGTGAAAAAAACCCAATTTTGTTCAAAAATCTCAAGAAAACATGTTTATTGTCAAAAGATCGCGAGAAAAATGCGATTTTTATCAAAAGATTGTTAGAAAAATGCTATTTTCGTCTTAAGATCGCAAGTAAACGAGATTTTTGCCAAAAAATTGCGAGGAAAATGCGACTTTCGCCAAAATATCTTGAGGTAAATGCAATTTCGTCAAAAGATCGCCAGGAAAAGGCGATTTTGTCAAAAGATCGCGAGAAAAATGGGATTTTCGTCTAAAGATCGAAAAAAAAACCCCACAATTTTTATCTAAAGATTACAAAACAAAATTCAAATTTTATCAAAGAATTTAAAATAAAGTTTTTAAAACTTTTACATTAAAAGATCATGAGAAAGGTGGTATTTTCCCCTAAGTATTGAAGAGAAAATGCAAATTCCATCAAAGCATTACAAAAAAAAAAAAAAAATGGGAATTTCGTTGAAAAAATGTATAATTAATGTAGGGAAGGATTTCCTCTCTCCCTCTTTGCTGTAACTTTTCATAAAATTTGCCGTGAATTTCAAGGTTTTTTAGAACTTTGAATTTCTTTTGCTACAGAAACTCATTTCATTTAAATTTATTAGAAAAAAATCATTTATAACCTTTATTTCATTTATGTTTGTGTTCGTAAATGCAAATTATATAAGTGATGATGATTCTGAAAATAACTGTAATAAGTGTTAAATATTGCTGGAAAAAACAAAAAAGTGTACTATTCCTGCAACCAGTATTTTAATCCTAAAGTGTGCTAAAAATTTCTGAAATAGTCAGTAATGAACTTTAAATAGTTTACTTATGTTATAGTTTTTACAATGTTGATTTCTGTGTTGATACATATGTTAATGTATTAGAACATGTGTCAATTTATTTACATATAAATGAAATTTCCTATAAAATTCCTATATTTTCTTCAAAAAAATTCCTATATTTCCTATAATATTTTTGAAAAAAATTACTTCTAAGCCTGATGGATGTGATGCGTCTGATTTTATTATTTTAGTATATAACTATTATAATGACTG
Organism: Maratus speculifer; assembly: GCA_964019185.1. NCBI lineage: Eukaryota > Metazoa > Arthropoda > Arachnida > Araneae > Salticidae > Maratus > Maratus speculifer. The sequence goes on from OZ025293.1 coordinate 284,213,369, forward strand.
GCCATGCAGGTGGGAAGATTTTAGTTTTATACAGGAAAAACTAAGTGTTCCTGCACATAGATTTATGAAACATGTGCCAAGCAGATGCAGTCTCAGTGCGTATTTGCAAACAGTCAGCCATTAAATCTTTCAAGAATGATGTCAATCAAGATCCCTTTGAGAGTAAAAATTTAATCTCTCCAAGAGATATTGTTTTTAATGAAGAATTGCAAAAAGAGTTTTTGCAATTATTTGAAAAAGATAAAGATTATGTTTTAAGTGATGTGCAACGTCATTATATAGCTTCTGGTAAATATCTTTACAATAAGGATATATTGCAAAGTTGAAATTTGAAATATCTCAGTTGCTTAAACCCAGAATTCAAAAGTGCTCCAAAAAGTTTAAAAAATATTGCTAAATTAGCACAAAAATTGCCTATAAACATTGAAATTGATGCCCTCTTAGATGAATGGAAAATTTGCAAGCTCAGTCAAGAAGAATCTGTAAATAGGATTGATTCATTTTGGGCTACTTCTATTAACGCAAAAGAGGAAAATGAAGGATTAAACTATCCAAATCTCTCTCTTTATTTTGAAGAGTAGCCTCAGTTTGTACCATGGCAGTGTAGACGTAGAATGAGGATTTTCGCTTTCACATCAAATTCTTTCCGAAGACCGGGCCTCTATGAAAGAACGGATGTTAAATGCTAGGCTAAACATAACAGAAGCTTTAAGACATCATTATGAAAACCATGCAGCTCTAGTACCAGTAACTAGTAAAATTATAAAAAAGGTTAATATTGCATATCAAAATTATCAAAGTTACCTAGAAAATGAAAAGAGAGAAAAAAAAAGTACAACTTGAAGTGGAAAAAGCTACAGAAGAGGAAGAAATCAGAAAAAAAAGCTGATAAAGATAAAAGTACAATTGTAGTTCTTGGAAAAAAAGTTTGAAGATTTAAACAAAAATGTGAATGTAGAAGTAACTGTATTGGACAGATTGATCGATGAAGGCAATGAAAGGTTAAAAATTGCTTTAGAAAAGGGAAATTTAACTGAAGCTAAAGTGGTTAAAATTTGATTGCAGCTGGTATAACAGCTAACAAGAAACTGAAAGTAAAAAAGGATAAAGCTGATAGCTTGTCTAGTGTTATAAATATAAAAGAAAAAATAATTTAATTACAAATTTTATGAGTAACAAACCTAAAGAAGGTTAATTTAAGAAATTTGTAAATATTATATTTGATTAAATAAAAGTTAAAAAAAAAATTGGCTTTTATTTGTTAAAAATTGTATTTGATTTGTATAAATATTATGTTTATTTTTAGGTCCCTAAAAGGTCCCTATTTCAGACTTTTGGTCCCTAAAAAGTCCCTAATTTTTAATCATTAGGTCCCTAAGTCCCTACTATTTTGTACCAAAGTTGCTGGCAGCCCTGAAATCCGCATAACCTCTGGTCCCAAGCTTTGCGGATTTGAGGGAGTCTACTGTACATAGTTGAAGTATATATGTATAGAATTTATTAATTATGTAAAACTGTTAATAATCGAAAAATTTTATTTTCATATGCAGTAATACATAATTAATTAATCCATGACACAGAAAGGTTTTCTAATTATACGAATTTCATTTAATTAAAAAATATTTTAGTTTTAAGTATATACATCTTGATTTTTCTTCTATAATGATTTTTGTAAATGATCATTTGTTACTCTAGAACTTTCTCAAAGAATATTTAAAGTCTAATGCAGTTTAAACTAAGATTTTTGTATGAGATGATTGATAAATCATGACTTGTAATTATAAACAATGAAGTTCATTGCAATACATTCATTTGCGCCAATACAGTTCAAATAAATAACTAATATTGAAAATTTCAGAAGGAAGAAACAAGATTTTTGGAATACTAAGTGTTTCGATCTAGCCTAATTTTTGTTTATGTTTTTGGCAAAACTCAGATTTTGGGCCGAAAATCAAACTGTATTTTTGATTGATTTCTATTTAATGTAATAATTATACATTATTTACATTAATAAAATTGATGTAAATATAAAGCTCTTATTTAAATAGGTTTCATTCTGCCATTAGTAAAGAATCTCTACTATTTATATTTACTGCTAGTTTCAGAAATTTAAATGATGAAAAATTATGTTGGTTAAATTGAAATGGATAATGTTTAACTGATTTTGTGTATTTTGGATAAAATTTCTTTTCATTTAGCCAATGGTTGAAGATCTCTAGATAAGTATAGTGTGCGATCTTGGCTAAAAAACTGATTAATTTTAGCATATATACTTAATTAAATTTGTTTTGGTCCAGTGAAATTAATTTAGATTAGATTACAGGAAGAAGATATTTATTATATCTTACAAAATTGAAATTCTTAAAGAAAAACAGTTTCTTCCATTTTTTCCGGCCGGTTTTTTCCACAGCGGAAAAAACTTGCCAACCCTGCCAGCTGGGAACCTGAGTGAAAAAATATACGTTCCCAGAAATGATTTCTGGGTTCCCCGGGATCCTGGGAACGCTATTTTTCGAGCCCTGTATGAGCTTCTGAAACCTGGAGAAACTATTAATGGAAAACGCTATCAACTTCACTTGATGTGTTTGAAACAAGCTCTGGCCAGAAAATGAGTAGAATGGGATAACAGACATAATAAACTTATTTTTCAGCATGATAATGCCCGACCACATGTCGCAAAACCGGTCAAAACATACTTGGAGAATGTCAGATGGGAAGTGTTACTCCACCTGCCGTATTCACCAGACATTGCTCCTTCAGACTACTACTTGTTTGATTGTATGAATAACGATTTGATTGGACAGCGGTTCACTTCAGAAAATATAGAAAAATGGATCTCTGATTGGATCACTTCGAAAAGGGGGGACTTCTTTTGACACGGAATTCGTAAATTGCCTAAAAGATGGGAAAAAGTAGTGGGTAGCAAGGGACAATATTATTGTTAACGTATTTATGTATTTTGCTTTTGAAATAAAGCATTAATTTTTTTTAATTAAAAACTGCAAGAATTTATTCCTGGACCAAATATAAAAATGTCTTGTACTCAATGCTTGCTTCTAACTTCTAGCATTGAAGTTTTTAGAAATACTACATTGAATACAATACTACTTTTCTTTTCTCCAGATCATTCCATAAATGAACTGCATTACTAATTGAACTCTTTTAAAGCAATTACATGATATAATAATTGAAAATCAGGAGATTCTGAATATTTTGTTTATATCTATTAGTTTAATAAAATATACAAGATTTTGTGAACCTTTTAATTTTGTAAAATTGGGCTATTTTTGACTCCTTTAACTACATAGGTGTCTGCATATAAAGTATGGGGAATATCAAAAATGGTGTTGCAAACCAATAAAAAAATGTATTGCAATTCTGTGGAATCATCATAAAATTATTTATTCATTAAAATGCTATTTACTTCTAGAGATTAATTTTCAGGTTAATCATCTTAGTTTTATGCCAAGTTACCACTGTAAATAATTTTTCAAAAGTTATATTTTTTGTTATGCAATAAATATGCATAGGTACTAATTTTGTTTCATTAAAAATATTAACAAGTGCACAGGTATACAAATTTTAAATATAGTTTTATAGTAAAATTAGCAGAATAATTAACAGTTTGTATAAATTCCAGGTATCCAGATGTTTTGATTTAACATCATCAAATATAACTATGAAGCTAGAGGTGTAGTCTTAGTTTATTGAGCAGACATTAAGCAATGTTGTTTTAACTTATGGAAACTATTTATCAGATTTGCGGGCAATACACCAAAGAACTTCAAAAGTAAGAATATATTCCATGTGTATTTGTATGCTTTTCAATTTATGTGCATTTTTTGTCTTATCAGTGATAATATAAAATTAAACAGGTATGTATTTTTACTTTATAAAGTTGTTGATATGACAATTTTTTTTCATAATTTTTACTTCTTTGGATATGGGATAATTTCACGTAAAAATAATGCTGTATTTCTATATTTTGATAGTGAAATGATATTCTGCTGAAAATAAAACCTGGCAACACAGTATCTGTATGTTCAAGCATTTCATGTTTTGTTGTGTGAAGTACATATTTTCTGTTATGTTCAATTACTTCTTCCTTGTAAAGACTTTGTTTTTGTCATCTTAAGATAAAACAGAAGATTTGAAGGAAACATTAATCAAACTTTGCATTTCAATTAAAATTTCAAAATTTTTGATGTCCCTAATATTCTTAAAATTATATTAAGATTGGCAATCTTCACGTAAAAAATTCAGAAAAAAATAAAAAATTGCATTAATGCCTTTTTTTTTACAATGTACAATCTTTATTGAAGAAATCTTGCATATTTCAGTAGATTTCCATTGCTTTAAAATTCCCACTTAAATTCCAGTTTACCAGTGGCATACCCGGGATTTTATTTTGAGAGGAGCTGACTCAAATTTCCATAATATTCTAAATCTTTAAAAACACATTGAATTGTGTTGTAAACAAAAATAATTTTTGAGAATAAGTCTGTATCCAGAGGGGGGAGGAGGGGGGCCGGGGTAATTCTGTCCCTTCAGAAAATTTAACTATTCTATGAACATTAGGTTCTAAAAATTTTTTTAAATTAGTCATCAGTCCAAAATTTTTGGCAAGTTAACTGATTGCAGAAAAAACATGAATTTTGTCAAAGGACTGTAGATAAAATGAGAATTTTTTCCTAGGGTTGCAGATAAAACACATTTTATCAAAGAGCCATGGATATAATGTGAATTTTGTGTAAAGAAGTGAAAATTTTGATGAAGGATCATGAAGAATTTTTGTCAAAGGGCTGCAGAGTAAAAGCAAATATCATCAAAAGTCCGCGAAAAAACACTAATTCCAACAAATACTTCTGAAAAAACTTATTGCAAAGGGCTTCAAAAAAACAAAAACAAACAAACAAAAAAAAACCACAAATCTCCAAATATGATTGCAGAAAAACAAGTTGTCAAAGGACCTCAAAAATCGAGACTTCCAACAAATGATTGTGAAAAAACACATGTCAAAAATCAGCAGAAAATATGCAAATTTCATCAAAGGATCGCCAAAAAAAAAAAAAAAAGCAAATTTTGTTAAAGAACTGCAGAAAAATAAATGAATTTTGTCAGAAGGATGCAGAAAAAGTAAAAAATTCTACAAATGATTAGAGCCGTACCGAGTACTCGGTATTCGGCCTGCTCGGCCAATTTGCTGAGTACTCAGTACTTGGTCGAATTTTGGACGAGTACTCAGCTAATACCGAGTAGTTGTAAGAATTTCATTTTTTAAGCATATGAATTTATAACTGATCTGTAAAAAGTTATTCGAATATCACTATATAATATATGTAGGGATTCATAAAACTATTTACTCTGTATTTAACAATATGTCTGCAAAATATAGAAATAATTAAGAACAAAAACCCTCATAAAATTCCCATTTATACAAATAAAAATACTTTTTTGATATATGGGAAAACAGAAAAGACTTATTTTGGATAAAGAAACTGAAAATACAATAAGTGCAATAAAAAATTAATAATTAAATTTATTATCTTTCAAATTATGGTGCAAAAACACCAAACGCTCTACATTATCAATAGACAGGGCATTTCTTTTACTACTATAAATTTGGCCTGTTTCTGAAAATATGCATTCAGAATAAACAGTTGTTGAAGGTGCAAATAAGAGTTTTTTTGCAAAGTTGCACATAATCGGAAAAGGTTTTTTTTTCTCCCACCATGCAAATGGAGTGTCAGTTTTACATAAGTCTTCAGTTAAGAAAGTCTGTATCTCTTTTTGTACCAATTCTTCATGCAGAGATTTTAAACTAGTACCAGTGCCACAATCTTTTTGCTCATTCGTAATTTCCTCTAAACATTGCCAGAAAATAGATGAACTTTTTGCTGGCATTTTCTCTTTTGGTTCGTTTATGTTAGCATTCTCATGATGTATGTTTAGTTTCTTTTGGTAGATTTTCAAGTTCTAGATCATCTACACTCATCAATTCTAGAGCTTGCTTTTTAAGGCATTCTTAATTCCCACATTTATAATTTTTATTGAAAAAAAAGTTAGTTTTTTTACTGAGATATTTAACCCTTTAAGCGTCCTAAGCGGGTTTTTCTGTCCCGTAACCTTTGAGTTAAACGGCTGATATAACACAAAACTGACATAAATGTTATTTTTTTTTGTAGTGCATAAGATAAATAAATATGTAATGTAATCATAAACAAATCCCCATACGAATAATAATCATAGCTGTTATTTTATGAATCATTAAACATATAGAAGAAAAAGTATGCTGGATGCTTAAAGGGTTAAAAACTAATAAATTTAAAATAGCATAATTTAATCTGTACACATGAAAAATGAACAGAAACTGCAAAGCCAGTACTTTCTTTTAATCAAAAGAAAATAAGGTACCAGGGCTCGAAAAATCTATTGCCCGACATGCCCGGGGCATGTAAAATTATCGATCGGGCATGTATTATTTTTATCAACATGCCCGAACGGGCATGCATTTTTGAAAGTACCACATTTAAATTTAAATAGGTTGGCATAAGCTAAATCATGAAGAAGAATGATCAAACTTCATAAATTAATGGACGCCTTACGAAAAGTAGACATTTTATTTACAATACAATCGGTCAGCGCCGGAATACGACTGAGCTTTCGTCAAAACAAGTGAAAATAGAAGAGGAGCATAGCCTTTGCTGCGCACATCCGTTGCGCGTACACACCTTTTCTCCGATGGAACGGCAGAGAAAGACTCTCCGCTAGCCGCTACCGCATTGGCTGCCAGGATAGAACGTCACTCACGTAACTAAGTGCCGTGATCGCCGATGTACCAGTGATTCTTTAATAACGGTTTTCAAAAGTTATGGAGCAACATATTTACCCGTGCAGCAATGGCGGCTCGCATAATGTACGCTATTGACGATTTGAGAAGGTTAAAAACAAAACATAACACGTAAATAAACTTTAAGTACTTTAACTAATTATGAATAATCACAACATCGGTAACAATTATTATGAATGACATCGCAACTTTTTCTTTCACATCGACATCCCCCCCCCCCTTCATTTTTCGCGATCGGCATTGCAATATTTTTTCTTCTTGCAAAGACATTTTTTTCTCTACAGTTTTTGTAATAAAATGATATAACTCACGATTTTCCGACGGTCACACGTGAACATAGATTTCCTTTCCCCACACTATCTTTAACGATTATGTTAACTTTTTTTTTTGGCATCACCTATAATCAAGTACAAAAAAGTTGGGCATGTAAATTTTTTATTCGGGCATCTATTTTTCCCTACCACATGCCCGACTGGGCATGTAATTTTTTTCAAATTTTTCTAGCCCTGTAAGGTACAGACAGTTACAAAATAAATATGAAATGTTTTGCATTTATTCAATGAATTGTTACAGTAACCAATAACAATTTTTATTTTTGATAGACAGATTTCAATGGTCTGAATAAATTGGAGGGTTAAAGAATGTTTTAATTTTATATTGGTTAATAATTGTGCTTGTTATGTATCAATTCTTCTTTTTTATTAGTTTTGAACTGTCAAAAATTGTTTTTAAAAGGTACCCAAATAAATTTCAAATTTAATGAGTTTCTTTATACTATATATGTATATTATATATGTACACACAGGTATAGATATATGTACTCAGGTATATTTATATATATGTGCACCTAAGTTCACATTATTCGCACATCAGTGTTTTATTTTTTTATTAGACAACTACTCGGCATTCGGTACTCAGTACTCGGCCAAAGTACTACTCGGTACACCACTACAAATGGTTGCAGAAAAATTCACATTTAGTCAAATTGCAGAAAATTATACATTTTGACAATGCTTATTCCATCAAAAAAACATGAAAAAATGCAAATTTTGTCAAAGGATCACGGGGAGAGAAAACTTGAAGTTTGACAAAGGATTGCTATAAAAGCATGTTTTCTGCAAAAGGGCCATGACAAAAAAGCAAATTTTGCCAAAAAATCCAAAAAAGAGAATTTCTCAAGAGGTCCGTAGAGAATGCAAATTTCATCAAACGATCAGAAGAAAATCTAATTTCCTTGAATAACTATGGAGAAAATGCAAATTTTGTCAAAAAGGTTGTCAAGGGGAAAAGAAAAAAAAAAAAAACACATTTTGACAAAGGGTCATGAACAAATCCAGATTTTTGTGAAAGGCTTACAGAAAACATGTGAATTTCATGGAAGTACCATAGATAAAATGTGAATTTCATCAAAAAAACTTATTCCATCAAAGAATTACAGAGAAATGAAATTTTCGTCAAAGGATAGCAAAAAAACATGAATTTTGTCAAACAACTGCAGAAAAAATGCAAATTTGGTCTAAGGGCCACAGGGAAAACATAAATTTTGTCAAAGCATTGCAAAGAAACACAAGTTTTAAAAAAAGTTTTCAAGAGAAAAAAAAAAAAACCACATGCAAAATGGTGACTGAAAAAAAGTAATTTTTATTAAAGCATTGCGAAAAAATCAATCTCATCAGCAGGCTGTAAAAAAAAATGCAAATTTTGTTAAACACATGAAAAAAGTGCAGATTTTGACAAATGATTGCAAAAAATCCACTTTACTTTTTCCATAAAGAGGTTCCAAGAAAATGCAAATTTTATCAAAGGAGCAAAAAAAAAAAAAAAAAAAAAAAATTTCACCAAAAAGCCAAGGAAAAACGTAAATTTCGACAAAGGATCTCAAAAGAGAAGAAAAAAGTATTTTGCCAAAGGGTTGCACAGAAAAAGCATATTTTGTCAAAACATTGTGAAAAATGAGACGTGAATTTTGTCAAAGGACCACAAAAAAAATGTGAATTTTTCGTTAGTGTTGTGATAAGAATCTGAATTTTACTAAAGGGTCATGGAAATAAGCACAGCTGTTTTTTTACTAAACAACATACATACAAACATTTATAAGTATATCATTTTTAAACTGAAATAATATACTTCTAACCGGGCAAGTCTTCATCAACCTTCAACCTGCTGTTCAACTCGCAGTTGAGAAACCTTTGGTTAGCAAATCTAACCATCAGTTAATATTTGAAATTCATCGTTAACTTCAGAACCGAGATCAGTCAACTTTGGGTTAGTGAACTTCAAGTTGAAATAAACATACCTGATTGGCCAAACGAATCACATGACGTAAGTATCGCGTTCACGAGTTCTGTACTCGCGTATCACCAGTTTTTAATTACGAAGCAAAAACAAGTTTTGAAATACATACTTGTACTTAATCTTTAGATAGATAAATTTCGAATTACCGTTCAGATTTTGTGGTTTTATTCGTTCACAAAATTAGATTCAAAGATTAGAAACACCGATACAGTTATAAGATTAGGATTTTTACAATTTACAGTAAAATTCTTTAATAAAAGTTACTTGATTTAAAAAAATTATATTTTTTCATTAATCATTAAATTTAAAAATCGATTTTCTGACCAGGCTAGCAATAGTAATTTGATTAAAAGAAAAAAAACGAGCTAGTTTATTTATTTATTTTTCAACGAATATTAAAATATTGAAAATACATCTATTTTCTCAAATATTCATTCTAATGTTTTTCTAACGTAAATGTAATATTTTAATTAATTTAACTAAAGTAATTGATGCGTAATTTTTTAAATGTGAAAATTTTCAAGAGAAATCTTCTGAAAAATGCTTCTAAACAAAAGTAATTATTTAAAACAAGTAAGATAGCTTACTATTATAATGCATTATAGTTCAGCAGCTTATTATTTTGCGATCACAAAATTCTTGCTTTTACGATTGCATGCTTTAAACAAATATAAAAAAGCTGAAACTGAAATGTAGGAAAAAACTGCTTTTCTTTTTTATTATTAAAAAAAAAATTTAAATTATGTAGCCAAAATGTTTCATATCAGAACTTTGTTTCTATTCGCATTCAATAGATGGCGCTACCTGATATCAAAATTGCTAGGCAAACTGAAGCCTACAAAGCCTGGAGACTCATCGCAAATTAATATAATTTACGTTTATAGAGGTAAAATGTTGAAAAAACCCTCAAAAATTTAAAGCAACACATTCTTTCATAACATCTTTTATAATTAACATTTCGTTTACTTAATAAATTACAAACTGCTCTCTTGGAAAAAAATCCACCAATGTTCAATTCAAAACAGCTGCCATCTTTGCTTCGACCGCATATGCGCGGTCAAATAACCTCTCATTCATATAAAGGTTGAGTAACTGAACTTTTGTTTTGGTTTCTTTTCTGAATTCTTCGCAGGTTGAGTTAACGGTAAATCAGGATTCACATTCAACTGAGAATTAAGTGATGAACTCGCGGTTCAGGTTGATGGAGACTTCTGGGTTAGAAGTCTGGTTAACTGAACCCAACTTAAAGAATCTATACTCAGCCTGAAATGAAAGAAGAGTTAACCCAGACTGCAACAAAAAAATAATTAGGGATTCCCCTTCTGCTGTAACCTTTCAGAAAATCTGCTGTGAATTTTCTCAGAATTGTCCATCAGATGAGGCATGGGTCATATTCTGAGGCTGCCTTATGCTGAAATAAGTTGATAAGTGTTAATGGGTTTTGTTGTTTCATGTATTTTTATTTAAAAGAAAGTCATTTGTCAAAGTCGTGATTAAAATCTATAAAATTATTCTCCCTATCACTGAAAATAAAGTCTCCTTCACTTTCTTTGGGTATACTCTGGTGTCTATGTTGTCTAATATGGGACTTAAGGAAAAAAGGTAATTTGCAGTAAAATGGAAAACTAAATCAAAAATTTATCTCGCACAAAAAAAGAAAATCAGCACCTTTTTTCATTTAATTTTCAACTATTTCAAAAGAGGCCTTGTAACTTCATAAGCCTCTTTCCCCTCGTTGTGTATACTGTTTTATAACTGAGTGCTGATATAGGGCTAACCAAAATGGCTAATTACAGCAAGGAAAGGTCTGTTATTTAATCAGCAGATATTGTTTCTGATATCTAATGTTGAGTAATTAATGGGCAGAATTTTCCGGTACGAATTGATTTTCCCAAATGGACGCAACACATCTTTCCAAATAACACAATAAAATTCTTTTAAGAATATATACAAGTGAATCAATGTAATTTGGTTGCTGATTTTTATAATTAATGAAGTGATTTACATTTGTTTACCTTATTTATAGATATAAATAATCATCAATATCAGTTCAGCTGGTTGCAAAGTAACCTTAATAAAACAAGTGGTGGACATAAAGTTACATCAGCTGAATAGAAGGGTATAGCTGAGTAAGTATTTATTTAGTAATATCTGATCTTGCAAAAATTAATATTTTAATTAGCAATAAAATGTTGGTTATTATATATCTAAAATCTTTGACTCATGTATTTAATTTTTGTAGCCTTTTTTTATCTTTATTTATGCTATTAAAGGTTTTCTGTTTTATGAAGTTTTGAATATGTTCTAATTTATTATGCAATATCTTCTTTTTAAAACATTTATAAAAAATATTGCTCTTTTGAAACACAAGAAGAAAAAAAAAAAAAAAAAAAAAAAAAAACTCAATCATACTATTGAAGTATTCAATGTGTTTGTCACTTCTAAAAAAAGTCAAATGTTACTTTAGTTAAAAGAATATTGTAGTTATGCATGTAAATTAGAGAAATTATATAGATACAGATTAATTTACTTGTAGATTTTTCTGTTTTAGATTAATTTACTCATAGATTATCATTTTAATGCAAAATGTTACAAAACATTCTTGACAATTAAAAAAAGGAATTTTTTGTTTAGATTTGGGATTTACAACTTGTGTATTGCCCCCACCTTTTCTTTTTTGTACATTTTTGTACTATGTAATTAAAATGAAATATCTAAGATATTTATGTGTTACTATTTTACAAAAGCATCATTATAACATCTTGATTGAAAAGTGACTTAACCCATTAAAGCTGACTTTTAAATACTTAAAAAAAATAGCATAAAAAAAGACTATCAATTACAAAACAATGCAAAAAAAAAAAAAAAAAAAAAAAAAAAAAGAGGAATTTAGGATTTTTTTAAAAACTTCTTTTTAGTTTATGGGTGACCCAACAAAAAATTCGAGAGAGAAAATAAATAGAATCAACTGTTTCTGTTAGAAAGCAATATAACAGGAATTAAAAGGGAGGACATATTTTGATTTGTCACATTCTTGAGAAGATAAAACAATCAAGTGGAACCTCTGGCACCCTCTATGTGTGGAGGGAAAAAAAATTTCCAGTAACAAGTTTTCTTACCAAGCTTCTTTAATGGGGTAATCACTTTCTTGATTATCCTGACATATCTTGGGTTTGTACATATATTGCAATTATTATCCCAAAACTTGGGTGTGGCATAATTTGTCACTATTTGTTTTATCACATTTTTACTCGGTTTAAAGAAAAAGAAAATATTATGTAATAAATTAATTAAAATTATGATATTTGATTGGCAGTTTTTCAAGTTTTGTTTTATGAAATATAAATGATGAAATGCAGTGATGTTAAAGTATTAGTTAACATACAAACAAATACTAATTTTTTTCTAATACTCATAATCTTATCATAAATATTATGATAAGATAATACATCTTCAGAGATATTACAACTGATGCAGTTTACACTAGAAGAAAAAGTTAGTACAACTTATATGGGTGTCTTGTTCGAATAATTCTCGTCAGGATCGAGTGCATAGGTTCCTGAGTAACGGTGGTCATGTTAACATATTACCAGAGATTGTAATTTTTGTAAATGTTAGTTATAGTTAAGACGTCACAGTGTAATTATAAAAAATATGATGTTTTGCAGTTTTAGTTTAAAAAAATTGGTAAACAGGTTGAAATAAAGCTGATTTTTGTTGATGTGATAAATCAGTTAATTTAGTCAAAACATAAGCATAAATAACTCAATTGAAGAACAAAATAGAGTATGCATTATAAAGATTTATGCTTTCTTTTGTCAAGCATGCAAAATATATTTAGCATACCAAATAAATTAAGAATGTATGACATGCATTTTTTTCCCCCTTGCATGTTGTCATTGCTTTCAAACTGTCAAAAGTGTAGTTTTGAAAGATTTTGCTCTTTTTTTTATTACCAATCTCTACACCAGACCTTGTGAATGTTGTTTGCCAAATGACATTGAATGTTTTACTGATTGTTAACCTTTTAGTGCCTCTCACATCAATGTTAAGTGAAAACCTTGGCATACTCAGATATTGAAACTCCATGTTAACAATTCAGTATATGGGTCATTTTCAAAAAACTTGTACATTCTATGTCCCCCAAATTTAAGAATTTTTAATAACTAAAATAAAGTTTTAAAAATAAAATTTAAGCATTTACATTACTTGTCTGACTGTTTAGAGTAAATGTGGGCTAAATAATATCAGAAATTAAAAATAATATTAGTGTAGTTATGGTTTCAATGTGTTAGCTATAGCTAAAATGCTATGTCCCCTCTTCCCTTTTTACTTTTTCAACTGCTATAAAATTATAAATTGTCAAAAGTGTTAGTTTTTTCAGTTGTGACAATTGTTGTATGTCTTATCTGTAGCATAGACCATATAATATATTTTTTAAAACTTGTTTTTTATAAAAATGGAACAATTTATTGTTGTCCCCAGATTTTTTCCCCTCTGTTACTTTCACTCTGTTACCATATTTATTGTAATAAATTATTACTACTAAGTGTTCAACACAAGGTTCTGCTGTTCTTCAAATAGTCTATTTTTAGATGAGGCCACCATTTTTTTAATTATTAAGTTATTTTCACCGTGGTGTTGAACTAAATCATTTACAAGATAAGGATGTTTTATTCAGTTTCCCCTCTGTTACCAGCTTATTTATGTGAAATTTATTTTTTTTTTTATACTTTTATAAAATTTTAATCATAAGATCAAATGGTGCTTCTTAAAAAAATAGGCTTAATAAACAATACATATTATGGGAGTTTTTCTTGTTTTTAATTCACTTTGTGCTGATAAAATTATTTGTAGTTTTTTCCCCCTCTGTTACCATGCTTATGGTAACAGAGTGGAACAAAGTGAACAGAGTAAGAAACTACTAAAAAAACAAATTTATTTAAACATTGTTCTTGAAGGCGGCACATTCTCGTCTCATGTTCTTAGAACAGAATTACAAATATGCATTTTTCTTTTTAAATATAAAATAGTAGTTTTTGTGATGAGCAAGCTGCCATAAACATTAGACTTTAATTTTCTCAAACAAAATGCTTCTTTAATTGTAGTCATTTATATTTATGAATCAATACTACTTATTTATGGAAAAATAATGTAGCATGAAATACCATTATTTTCGAATATTAATTTTTGTAAAAGCCTTTAATTCTTGGCTGGCCTGTTTCAAATTTTAGGATATCTTATAACATATGATAAAAATGTATTAAAGAAGAAAAGATCACTTTTTAAGTAGAAAAGAATTTATAAAAAAGATACACCCCGTCAAATACTACTATTTTCAAATAGTAATTTCTGTAAAAATCGTTATTTCTTGGGTTAAAGTGTCATCCAAATGGCACGCGAATTTGTTAAAATTTGAAAATCTAAAGCAAGCTGTTAGAAATTGAAACACAGATTATAACATATGATAAAAATTTATAAAAACAATGCCACGTGAAATACTAGTATTTTCGAATAGCAGTTTTTTGCAAATATCTTAAATTCTGTCTTGATTTGTGCGAAATATTGAAACTTCATGATAGCTTATAACACATAATAAAAAGTTTATATAAAAAAATAGCCTGGTCTAATCCCACTATTTTTTAATAGTATTTTTTGCAAAAATCTTAAATTCTTGCTGTAAAGCACCACTACCTCAACTATTATATGATGAGATTTTCTTTTAAAACTAAGCAGTGTGTTTGTCATAGAACATGATATAAATTTACAAAAGAGAATGCCCCGCCAAATACCACTATTTTCCAATAGTAATTTTTGTAAAAATCTTAAATTCTTGCTGGATATGTTTGAAACATTAAGATCATATATACAATACATGATATAAACTTGTAAAAAAATATGCCACATCAAATATCACTCCACTATCAATCAGCCTTCCCTTCAGTTACTTTTTTCCACTCTGTTACTGTCAATTTAAGCTGGTTTATTTCACTAAAAAATTTATCAATCATCATTTTGAATAATTAATTGTGTAACTTTAACTAATATTTTATTTATGTAATATTTTTTTTATAGTTTAACTGAAAAAAAAATGTGAATGCACATTTAATTAAAACTTATGACTTTTCCAAAAAAGTAACAGAGAAGAAATCCTTTGTATTTTACAAAAAAAAAAAAAAAAAAAAAAAAAAAAAAAACAACAGTTAGCATTTTCTGAAAGCAGCAATCATGTAATTAAAGGAAATGTGATATTTACTGTTTTAGGTGTTTTATTTTTTTAAATAAAAATTTTTGACTGTTGGTAACAGAGGGGACCATTTTACTGCTGCAAGTTCATACTTTATTTTTTGACGTTCCAAATCAAAAAGTGAACTGCTGTTTTCAGTTTTATATACAAGAAATGTTTTGGTATCATCTAATATTTTTATAAGTTACATTAAAAAAAAAAAAAAAAATATTTGTGAAAAATTTCCCAAATGTACAAGTTTTTTGAAAATGACCCATATACATAAAAGAAGTAGAAACAGCTTTTCACTTTTACTATTTATAGAGAAATTTATCATTCTGTCTTGTTAATGCCATATCATATCTAAAACGTCTATATGAATATTTGACTTTAAAACTTTTTGCAAATTATTTTAATTTCAAACACATACAACATTAATTCTACAGCCATTGAAAAATAGTAAATTTTTTATATATTTGCATTTATTATACAATCAAGTAACTCTAGACAAAATTAAACAAGAACTTTTATTAAAAAAAAATCCTTGTTAACACAATTCCATGTAAACAGATTTTCAACAATGAACAGAAAAAAGTCTTTTTAATCTAAGAAAATGCAGATTTACTAAAGGTGAGATGTACTGTAATGCCTATTAATGAGATACAGCTATAACTGTATGGTGGAAAAATACAGAATAAGCTGAAAGAATAGAGATGAATATGGTGTCTGGGTGCCAAAAATGTAACATAAAATATGTTACATTCAGCTCAAATACAACCACATTCTTTGATTCAATTGTCAATTCAAACCTGTGTTTCTTTGCATTTTCTTTTACTGTTGTAAATTGTTATTCATTATCTGCATGTTGACCACAGGTATAGTTAAAATTTCAATTAAAAGTGAGAATAAGTATAATTTAATACCTTTTCCATGTGCCAGATTTGGGCATTTATAAGTTTGGGTTAAAGTATACGGGTGTGATTTAAAAAGTTCTTGAAATGAAAGGGAAAATGAGGATTTTTCTGTGTTAAATTCTTTGAAGTCCAATGTACTTCAATCAACTATGTCCCAAAGCCATTGTGCCACCACAAAAGTGCAATTCTCTAAGTCCTCCAAAATAGCCATTGACAGCTAATTTTATTTCTACTTTTGGGCAAAATCATTTAAAATTGTAAAAGTTTTAATCATGAGAGTAGATGGAAGTCAAAAGTAGCCAAATCATTAGAATAAAAATTATCCTAATGGAAAATATTCTTATGCAATCCAGGTCTTTTTTCATGGATTTTTTTAAAACTACTTTGTCTAAAAGTTTAGTTTCATATTCACAGTTTGATTGGTCCTTGTGAAGATTGTCAATTAGTAATATTCCATTAGCATCTCAAAAGACTGATGCCATGGACATGAATGCCTTCTTCATTGGTGGAGAACAACTATGTGTCCATTATTGTAATTGCTGCTTGGTTTCAGGGATGTAATAATGAACCCAAGTTTCATCAATTGTAACAAATTGTTGCACAAAATCGATTTTATTTATTATAAAATGTTGACTTAGATCCTGCACAGATCCACCAGGGGAGGGAAGGGGACATCCACACCCGGATCATCCCTCCTCCCAAAAAAAGTATGAGTGTAATTTGAAAAAAATCTTGAAAAGGGAAAATGAAATTTTTTTAAAAAGGTTTTATTTTTCGACACTATCTCTTCAAAGTTCAATGACTTCATCCAGCAATGTCCCAAAGCCATTATGCCATCACAAAAGTGTGATTCTTCAAGTCTCCCAAAATAGCTCTCGACAGCTAATTATACTTCTACTTTCATGTAAAATCATTTTCAATTGTAAAAACTTTTAGTATTGAGAATAGATAATTCAGAAGTAGCCATATCAGGCAAATAAAAGTTATCTTGATGAAAAATTATTCAAAACATGTCTTTTTGTTTTACATGTTTTTTTTTAATCTATTTTATCACACAAACCCCTCAAAGAATTACATATGCCATTTCAAGGATGCCTTGATCCCCTTCCTCAGTAAAAAAAAAAGATGAAATGGGTTCAATTGGTTAGACATGATAAAACTAACATAAGCAAATAAATTAAAAGCACAAACCCCCACAAATGAAAAAGTTAAAATTACTAATAAAAAGATTAAAAGGCCCGTTGAAGCTAGAATATTGGTAAAATTGTAACACTTTGAGCAAATTTCAATACATAAGTTTAAAAACTACAATGTTATAACACACAAATTTCATAAAACACAAACCCCTCAAAGAACTACATACTGTTTCGAGGATGCTTTAATCCCCCTCAGTGAAAAAAAAAAAAAAAAAAAAAAAAAAAGATGAAATGTGTTTAATTGGTTAAAGACATGATAAAACTAATGTAAGCAAATAAATTAATTAAAACTACAAACCCCCACATCTTTTTTTTTCACTGAGGAAGGGGATCAAGGCATCCTTGAAATGGCGTATGTAATTCTTTAAGGGTTTGTGTTTTATGAAATTTGTGCGTTATAATGTTGTTTCTATCCATCAGTTAGATGTAATTTTGATAAAGATAATAGATGACTGAATAGATTTTATTAATAATATCCCCTTGCATTGCTCTGTTTGTCTTTTTTTTTTTTTACATAACCTGTAAAAATATACATGAAGGTGGTCATAGCAATATCATCTATATCTGTGGATGCAAAGAAGAGCTGATCCAGATTGATACAACAAAAACTCGTGCCAATACTATAAAGGGGAATATACATACAAAGGGAAAAAATTGAAAATCTTGAATTTCATAGTCTATCAATTTATATTATTTTCCATTATCTGAATTTTTAAGAGATTTAAGTGTTCTGTTTTTTCCTTTTGAGGTATAGAACTCTAAAAAGGAACCTCCTTAACTCAGTGGTCAGTTTGTCCAGCTACAGATCCACAGTTCAGTTGCAGAACTGGACAAGGTTCACTGAATCTCTCATCCCTTCAGGTTGATAAAATGATTGCCAAGCTTGCTTCAGAACTAAATGTTGATGGTCATGCATTAGGATGAGCATCTGATCTGAACATACACTACATATAGTGCCTCTGGGCTCATAATCAAGAGAACAGAGCTGCATTGTAGGCCAGGACTCTTAATGGATTGCATCATCAGAGGTTTAGTTTTATATGTACTACCTATGTCAGGAATCAGGATTGTCATAGTATGCAAGGTTTGTGGAAACAAAAATACAAAAGTCTGAAAATGAAAATACAAAGAAGTAAACATAGGAAGGGACATAAAATTTAAAATTTCAGATATTGTCTACATCTTCTGTTTTTCTGCAGTTGGCAGAAATTGCATTTTATTAACAACCTGCATATGCATGCATTATTTCTTACATAGTCTGATACAGGAAAAATGCACGAAAACATCTTAATCTTTTTTTAATGACTAGTAAATGACATTTGATAGTTACCACAATTCTCTAATTATATTTTACAGGAGAATCATCTGATTTCTTTATTTTCCCAAAGAATTTTCATATTATCTTTTTTATGTTAAATTTTAGTTTCTAATCGGGCCAAGTGAAGATTGCCAAAGGACAGATAATAAGCATGTTTGCTGGATTGTATACGGGCATGCAGTATTCTATACAGCTGTGTATTAGAAATTGTAAATAAATATTTCAAATTTATTACATTTAAATAAATTGTAATGCAGTGTAAATAAAACCTTTTTATAATTACTGTGTTTGTGTATGTTAAATCTAGTTATCAAATTATTGCTGTTAAGAAAATTTTTGTTTTATATTTAAAAAAAAAGTGCAATAAATTTGAAGATTCATTTATTTTTATTAGATATTGTAATTTGTATTGTGTGAATAAATTGTACAATATAATGTATGCTAAAATATTGTAATATAAATGAAATAAGGTGTTCTACAAAGACAACAGTAAACTAATTAATGACCTCTCCTTTTCAAAATAACTTACCTTTTCCCTGCCCATTTTATTTCTTTCTATCTTTGCAAGAAGAAAGTACTGGATTTGTGAAAATTTTCAACTTCTGGTTTTCAATGTATTTGAAAGTTTTAGGGGTCATATATGTCAAAAAACATGTTTTTACAAAATGCCTCTGTTGGTCTGTCTGTATGCGATACGAATTTTTATCTCAAGAACTAATGCATGGAATCTAATAATTTATATTTATTTAGTTCCTGATATAAATTGGGGCTGATCAGTTTTTGTTATAAATCGCCCAACAAGTGGCTCTGCTGTAGAGCATTTTTCATGATTCGCAATTAGCTCTATCTCAAGAATTAATGCATGGATTTTCATCAAACTTTGAATTCAATTAGTCCTTGATGTGAACTGATGCTGTTTACATTTTGGTATAAATTGCCCAACAGTTGGTGCTGTTATGCTGCATTTTTCACTATTTCCACAATAACTCTGTATCAAGTACTAATGGATGAATTTTCATCTAATTTAGATTCATTTGTTGACACAGGTTAGTGCTGATTAGGTTTTTGTGTTAGTTGTCCAATAGTCAGTGCTGTTATATTGCATTTAGTAATATTTACATGGTTTTAGTGATAGTTTCATCTCAAAAATTATGCCGGGAATTTATTATCTCTAGAATCTTCATGATGGGCATAGATTGATGCTTAATTTTGGTAGCCAATTTTAAAGATGAGAC
The DNA here is from genome assembly GCA_964019185.1 of Maratus speculifer. Classification (NCBI taxonomy): domain Eukaryota; kingdom Metazoa; phylum Arthropoda; class Arachnida; order Araneae; family Salticidae; genus Maratus; species Maratus speculifer. The sequence goes on from OZ025293.1 coordinate 284,233,403, forward strand.
AGAAAAAAGTTTTGGTTATTGTAACATCTGCCTTTTTTTCTCATTTACTACTATTATGAACTCTGAGAATATTAGTACAGTTGTTTTGAGGCCTCTGCAGTCTTTGCCTGTTTATAAATATTTTGTATGAAAATAAATTTTAGATGGTTAAAGCATTGTTCTATGATAATGAAATTTAATTTTATGCAGGTTTTTGTTAAGTTACCATTTTTTAAAAGATAAGTTTAATCCTAATAGTTAGACAGATGAGTAAGGCTCATTCTTATACTGACCAAAAGAATGGACCACTAGCATTTCTGACGTCAAAGAACGTCGCAATGGATTCTAGCTAATCAGCTTCTCAATTTATCCCACAAGCGTTCACCAAAAGCCAATCAAATACCGCAATGCTTGTGGGAAACATTGCAAGCCCCTCCCCGTGCATGTGGTCAATTACAAATTAATCCTCTCTCATAAAAGAAAAAAAGAATGATCATCTTATTTTGAAATAAATTCATAATAAATACAAATATCCTTCAAATTGTGGTTAATTGATCCCTTAATTTTACTCCAATAACTGAAACATATACTCAATGGGGAAAAATTACAATAGATAAAGAGCCAAATTTAAATATATATGTGTCATTGTTAGAAAATGTGTATTTCAGATTGATTTGAAGCTTTTAAAGTAAAATTTGTCTATTTTATATAAATTCTCAATCAGCTAATTTAACAAATGACAATCAAGAAACATTAAGGTCTATTTTAAGTTTAATTCTGAATAACAAGGCATTTGTTAGATTGTAGCAATTTTTTAATGCTGGATTTTGTTTTATTTTCATAAAAATTATTAACCATTTGGCTGGGAAAAGATTACTTTTTGTTTTCCTTTCTGTGCTTTGTGCACTAAGTAATTTCCTCACGTTAATCTAAAAGATTTACTGCTGAAACTGCATAAAGCGAAGGAAACTTCTACACAAAAATAAGATAATTTTATCTGGGTTAACTAATAGTCTCTTTTCTGTACTAAAAACAGTCTCTTTTTCTTTTAACCTTTTATCTACCGCATTATGAATTGATGAAAATTTTACATTCTAAAGCATTTTAAGCAAATTGTTTAGACCAAATTAAGAAATTTACATAATCATTTAATAAATATTTGAAGGTTTAGAAGGATTAATTAAATTTGAATTTATAGGGATTTTGTACAATTTTTATAACCCCATTCTAATTTTTAATTATTTTCTTAATATTTTGTATTATAAAATGTACAAATATGATGTTCTTCCAATATAAATATAGAAATATTTCCGCATCGAAAAATCCCCATCCCCTCCCTCAGCACCAAGAAAGCTGAAAAGATGCCAAGACAAAAGTAATCATCCTTTTAAAAATATTTTGTGTAAAAAATAATGCTTTTGGAACAAGATAAAGTAATGTATTTGTAACTCATTCCAAACTGTATTACAACTAACTGATGTATTAAAAGAATTTTATAATTAGTTATTTTAATTGTACTTATAAGTACCGTCGGTAGATAAAGGGTTAATACTAAAAATTTCTTATTTCTTTGAGTAGTTTGTGTTACTATTTTTTCTCAGAGCTCTGAAAATTTCAACTTTTATTCTACAAACCTTAAGACTAGAGGTAAGTGGCAGAACACTAATTTCTAACAAAAGTGTAAATAATTGAAAAAAGGCTACATTTTCTCTTGTTAACCCCATTTTTCATTTAAAAGAAAACTATGCAAAGCATTCATCTTTAATTCACTCAAAATATACATAACTTGTGAAATACAAAAAGTTATTTTTTCCCTGAAAAGATATTTTCCAAACACAGAAAAAAAAAAAAAAAAAAAAAAAAAAAAAAAACAGACGAAATGAGTTTACTCTTTATCCTTGATTATAAAACTAGATAAGAGTTCATAATTTCATGAATGATAAACTGTGATTGGTTTAAAGGTGAATGATGCTACATGTCTTGATATGACACCGCTAAAGCTGATTGATTAATAGCATATGACGTGAACAATAGCATATGACATTCATTGCTTTGCATGAATGAGCAATAGTATTTCATCCATGCTTCTTATTTTACTATATCGTAAAGAAATGAATTGCTTTTGTTTATGTCTTTGATCATTGGATTAGTCAAATTGCAACTGAAAAATCTTAGCATACATGCATATTTTAATACATTTCATATACCAAGATGCTTTTATTGTTTTTCAAAATGCCTAAAAATTTCTAAATTTTCAAACACATAATTTTTTGAATGCTGTTTCATTCAATCTGGACATAATCTGGCAATTTTACTAGTACTTGGTCAACATGTATTTAACAGTAACAGGCAGACCTCACCTTTTTTTTTTTTTTATTATTATAATAATAAAATTAATATTTTTGTAAGCTAGTTGATAATCATTTTGCTTAAAAAAGTAATCAGATTTCGCTAATTGTCAGTTTGCCAACCATAAAAATTTCTTTTATAGGTTTTTTTTGTATTTTTTAACAATTATTTCTTTTTATTCATTAGAAACAATCCAGGAATAAATAATAAACTTATTTATCTGGTGTATATAATTTATTGTATGTCATAGAAACTTTTAGGCTAAATATCTGTGTTTACATTTCAGTTTTATACTATTATATTTTTGAAGTTTAAAATGCAATTATTTTCACACAGGAGAATTTTGGACAGTTCTGTGGAAATTTCTACATAATTTCCTTTGAAAAGCACTTGAAATAGTTATTTTAAAAAAAATCTTCAAAGTAAAACAGTTTTCACAAATGTTCTAGTTTTGTTTTTAGCCATGCACTCTCTAATTAAACTTTTGACTAAGGGTTGAGACATATGCTCCAGTGGACTATTTTTTAATCTATTTGTACCACAATTTGAAAAATAATCTGACATATGCTTTTTACTAGGATATTTTCAATTGAAATCTTTCACAAAGAAATTTTCTTGTAAGTTGTGATACAATTTAATGTGAAAATATTCTTCAGTCTTATCTTAAAAATCAAATAGTGAATACCTTCTATACAGTCATAAAAATGTCATATTTATATTAAATTTGGTGTTTAATGTAGTATTTATAAAATTCATTTGATCATTTTAGCTTACTGAAGCAACACTTTGTTATATTCTTCTGAAAGCTTTGTTACATTAAATCTAAAAATCCAGATAAATTAGACATTATTTTTCTGCTATGTGTAAATTATGTGTTTATGCTTAAGGGAAGATCATCTTTCTCCCACTTCATTCAAATGAACTGTCTTTTCCTTTTTTGCCATATGACATGAGTATTTAAATTTATAAAAATGTCCACTTATACCATATTTGCAATCTTGTACAATGGCAATACAAATTCTGCTATCAGTGAAATAACATCTTTTTTTTTTTTTTTTTTTTTTTATTGGGATTAAAGACATTTCTTTAAAAAACAGTTTTTAACAATAAAAGCAGAAAAGATAAAGAAACCTCTTAAAAGATGGGTAAATGCATTTTGAATTGGACCTGATCATTTAGCCAACTTTAAACTTACATATATTTAGGACATTTTCAATAAAAGTAATTATAATTCCAGATTCCAAATTTTATCCGAGTAAGTATTTTGTAGAATAGATCACGGTTCATGATTCATTAAATTTTGAAAGGTAAGTAAAAAAAAATAGTTGCGAAATCCTGTAATTATTATTATTTTTTTTTTCAAAATAAGTAAGTTTTAACATTTTAACAGTGAATTTCTAATTGTTAAGCCAAGCTGCATAGTAAGGCAACAAAAGGAACTTGTTGCTTATCTGGGGGGGGGGGGGGGGAGGTTGACAAGCTTGCTTATATCATTTTGCTTTTTCTCTTAAAACACATTTCATATTGTTTGTGTTACCTCAGTATTCAGCCTGCCTAATTCTGTAAATGCCAGGATTCAAAAGGTATTTAAGAATATTCTTTTGCCTTCTCTTTTAAAAATGTTAAGAATATATGCAACATCTGATGCAGCATATAAAGTATTGTAAGTTTACCAAGCATGAATTTTCTTATCATAAAATTCTTTCACATGCTGTAATTATATCTTATTAGTTGGACTAATTACATTTAAAATAATCTATCTTCAAAATTTACTAATTTTTTGACATTTTTCATTCTCAAATTTATTAATGAAAAACTACTATGCTGAAAAGATTGCATTTGATGTTTTGACACTGTATTGTCATGGTAGATATTTTTTAACTTATTCCTATAAGTGCTACAGTAATTTGCTTTTAAACACAATTATATTAATGTGCAAATATTTCATAGGCTTTTACATGTTTGGATGTTTTACATGTTACATAGTTTGAATAAAAAATAGACCTATTTTTTCTAACCTGACTGTACATCATAGCCACTCATGCTCCAAAAATGTTTAATCTAGTGTGAAGTCAGCTTCAATGACATGGCATTGCAGTCTTACAGAGCACTAGTGCAGTGTGACCTGTGACAAACTTGAACGAGAACATAAAGGTTATGTGCTGTGTTTCAGTTACCCATAAGCTTCTGTGTGGCTCATATCATGGTTTTAATGGAGTGCTGTTTCAAGGCTCGGTTGAGGCTTAAATATGCGATTTTCTATTGAACAATGCTATATCTTTAAATTCTGTATGAGACTCAGAAAATTAGCTATGGAGATGTTGACCATGATTCAGAAAGTGTTTGGGAGTGAAAGCTGCCAATTATAATCTGCATCATGGCAATGCACCAAGTCACGCCTGCTTCATAGTCAGTGACTACCTGGACTGGCCAAAACAGCATTGAAATGTTTTCCCAGCTCTCCTACAGTCCTGATCTGCCTCTGGCAGACTTTTCTTGATTTATTCTGGATGAAGACAACCCTGAAAAGTTCAAAGTAGCTTCATTATACTGCTTGAAGGTCGTTCTTGGAAAAAACTTCCATTATGACTTCTAAGTATATGTAACTTGTTGGTGGAAGTATGTTGATGCCCAATGGTCATTTTTGAGGAATTTTGTTTGTTTTGATATCTTCAATATGCATATTTTTATTCCAGAATTTTGTCTCATTGCTTTTTTTTTTTAACAAACTCTGTATTATGCTATGAATTATTGCTGCAAATTGGTGCATAGGTATACTATATTAATGAGATATAAGATTAAGAAATGCAAGCAATCCAATCAGGGCCATTAAAAAGCATGTTCTTAACTCTTCAAGACAGGAAATACTCATTCATGTGACAAAAGATTGCCAACAAAAATGCTAATTATAGGGAAATGATCAAATACCTGACTGTTGTGTGGCTATGCACATATGCTAATGTTCAGTACACAGTTGACAAACTCTTGATTCATAATGCATCTTTGCCTTTTATATATTCATTACAGCTATGGTGCTGTTGCTAGAATGACAATTTGCTGTTTAGTTTCATTTAAGAATAAACCATATGTTCATTTAGATTTTTATGCAGAAACATTGTGGATGCATAGTATGCGGCATATCTGAGAGCTTAATGAGAACTAAAAGGTGAGATAAACTGTTTTGTGGGGAAACTTAAGAAGTGAAGCTTCCAGCTTTCTGATTAAGGTAAAAGGAAAGGCAAGGTCATTTTAGTATAGATAAATGATCTTTGCAAAATTTATGTGGCTATCGTATCAAGCATTATATCTTTCTAAACAAGAATTTTATCTCTTACATAGTGCCATGCAAAGAGATAATTGCACTCGGGGCAAACTTTCAATTTGGTTCTTTCATAACCCATGCTTCCTGTAGTTTTCTCTTCTCCTACTTTTCAAAAGAAATTTTCTTAAAAAATCAAAAATTTGTGTAATTTTCACATGTAGAATATGAAAATATATGGACAAAATGATTAATCTCACCACATGTGTCCCAAAAAATTTCATTAAACAATATACCTGTTAACTATTCTGTATTTTCTTTCCTTGACTTCTTCATTAACTGCATTGTGTGCAAGACAGTATCGGAACTGTAATGTGGTTTTATCAGTCGTGATTCATTTGTGCTGATTTGTTTATATTTGCAATAACAATTTTGGAAAAGATTTCATATTCATGGTACTCTGCTTTATTGAAAACAATAACATAGCAGCTGAAAACGAATTGAAGAGAATGAAATTTTTTTTAAATATTAGCATTATATTAAAATAAAAGCATTATGTGGACCTGAATCTATAAAAATGCATCTGAATAAGAGCTCTAAAATGTTTTCAGCATTGAAAAGAACAAAATTGTTACTAAATGCTTTTGTCAAATGAATTACAATTTTGAGTGTAACTTAGAGGTCTTTCTTTCATATTCTAGAATATTCTTAGGATTGTTTAGTCTCTGTTTAAAATCTTTTTATAAACTACTGAAACTAATATATTTTATTTAATCTCAATTATTCATTCATTAAAAATGCTTTTTGCACTCCTCCCCCCTTCAAAAAAAGGGGAAAACATTGGGGAGTTCAGGGTTAGTTGGCTGCAGGGGTAAGTAGGCATAGTCCTCATAATTTGACTGTTTATGGATAGATGATGCACCCAGTCGCAGAGTATATTTATTCTTGCCTTCTACAATCCTCATTGTAGTTTCGCAGTGTTACCCATGTGCAGTGGACATTTATTATGATTTTTCTTTTTGCATTTATAAGTAATTTTTTATTGCTTCATTCTTTTTCTAATTTCTAAAACTTATCTGAATAATTGCAATTTAACTTTTGTAGTTTTTCATAGTGTATGATTTATTCTGTTTACTCCATATGTGATTTAATTGGAATTTTTATTTAGAGGGTTACATTTCCAATTTTGTGCTGAAATTTTTTATGGGGCTAATAAGCACATTGAACACTGGGCAAGTTGGCTCAGTGCACCAATTAGTCCCATTGCATTGTTTTGTAATATCTGCTATTTTAACCTATTTAATAATTTTTTTATAATAAACATGCATAATTACAAAACTGAATATGTTAACAGAGCTTAACCCTTTAAGTGTCCTACAGAATTTGTAATGTGTTTAAGGATTCATAAAATAATAGATATGAAATGTATTTGTAGATACATTTGCTTATAATTACTTTTTACATTTATTTTACGAACTGAAAAATATAACATTAATATAAATTTTCTGTTAAATCAGTCCTTGAATTCAAAAATTACGTGACCAAAAAAACACATTTAGGATGTTTGAAGGTTAAATGAGTTATGATGTTCATAACTCACCTATGACAGGCTAGAATCTGGATGTTCAAAAGATTCAGTATCAGTTTATCTCCAGCAGTTACTGGAGCTTCTCTGATTTTGGCTTAGGATGTTGGATATTTATATCCTGCTAGTGTTAGACCAATAAAACAGACATAATCAAGAAAGAAAACAGGGAAAAATAGACATAAGTAAAAAGGAGCCATATCTATATATATATAGAAGAGGGGAAAAAAAAGAAGTCTATAAAAAAGACTAAAATGAAGGCAACAGAAAAAGTTGGCCAAATGTAAACAAATAATATGGAAAACTTCTTATTGAGAAAAGCACGAATCTTGACAACAACTCGGATGACGAGGAATGTTAATATCTGGTGTGTGTTGGTACTTTAGAAACAGCAAACATAGATGTGTGCTCAAAGTGTGTGTGATGCAATGTTTGGTCTGCACAAACGTAGATACTTGATTTTACATCTGTGATAATTGTAACTCTGATGATGATGAGCACGATAAAATTACTCAATGCTAATGTTTTATTAATTTTTTTTATGTCTGTATAATTTAGAATCTACATTGTACAGGGATAATTCCTTTGGTTAAACTTACTGGTAATAATAAAATTGAAATCTCTTAACTGCATTTCTTATTTGAGCTACAATTAACTTTTTTTATAAAGCGTGAGCCATCTTATCCCATAGGTATAGGCAACTTGCACTGCAACGGTGTAGGTTGGCATACATTTTTTCTCTCACTTTAGGACTTCTCTGTAAACATAAACTACAAACTTAGAACTCCAGATATTTATAGCCAGATGTTTGTTCTTTAAAAGTGCAGTGGAATTTTGTTAAACTTAGATAAAAAATTAATAACTAAAAACTGCACTTACTAGCCCTGGTCACCCCTATTAAATTTGTTGATTCCACACATATGATAAGAAATTCATCAGGTTGCTTTGATTGCATCTTCCCTTGTCTTCATTGATTTGTTTGAAATTAATATATTATGTATTGCACAGACGATCTTTGAGCTCTAATATTGAGCTTTATTAGACGTTTTCTTTAAAATATCATTTAGTTATTGTATCTTTTGATTCAGTAATTTTATTCATTGTGCATATTTTATTTTACATATCAATTTTCTTATTTTGTCATATTTAAATCTTATAAATTTTATTTTTAGATTGCATTCTTTTGGAACGGGCATGAAATGGTAGTTTGTTTCTCACTATATTAAGCATAGTAGGTAAAACATTTTTTGTTATCTTATTATACAATTTCTTGCTCTAGAACTATCCCATATTTCCTTTGCTTTGTAAATGCAGTAAAATATAAATAATTTTGGCTTTTTTTTAATAGTTTAATTTAGTCTGGACTAGTCTTTTTAATTGTGGCACTTTTGTTTCTCAAATTGTGATTTTGTGTTCTGTTAACAAGTTCTTAAAACTTTAAATTTCAAAGTTTAAAGTTATCTAAAATTCACAAAAAAATATTGGTGTCTGTCCTGTCACAAAAGTCAGATAACACATTTTATTTGGAGACCTATTATTAAGTATTTTATGGATGTCAAATCTGTAATACTTAAATGGATTTATGTACCCATTGTTATTAGTTATTATTTTGATTTGTCCCTTTCTTAATTTGATATATTTTGAACTAATTTTTTTTTTTTTTTTTTTTTTTTTTTTTTTTTTTTTTTTTTGAGGCCATAGTTTTTAAAAGTTCTTTTTTTTTTTTTATTTTTTCTTTTCTTTCTTTTTTTTCTTTTTAAAGAAACAAGGATTGAAGGTAAGGACAACTTTTATATTCATATACACTGCTTAAAAAAATTAAGTTTTTGTAGCATTTGTTTACTTGCTTTTGTAATTTTACTTTCATTTAAAATGTAAAATCTACTGAATTCATATGCAGTGTTTCAAAGACAAGGATACATAAAACAGCATCAATGAAATCGAAATCCATAATTTTCAGAATTGAAGGAAATAGCTGAAGAAGCGTTTTTTTCATGGGAGGAATTGTGTTGTCTGTATTGTGCAATATTAGGTTTGTCAAAATTCATTTTGCAGAAAAATTTCAAATGTAAGTTCGAGATGCAACAGAACAAAAAATACTACTTATCTGCAAAGACTGAGCTATTATGACATTGCTTTTATCAGATTTTTACTTTTTTGATTTTGTTTTGCAGTCTTATTGTATGAAGATACTTTCACTTTCAGAAATTAAATCTGAAAAGTACCCTATTACAAAAACTCCATGCAAATAAAATTGAAAAAGTAAATTGAATTTAATCAACCTCAGCTAACCAATGCCCCCCCCCCCCCCAAAAAAAAAGACAGTTCAAAACAACTCTCCCTTAGGATTAACATTAGCAAGCATGTGTTTTTGTGATAATGAAGTAGACTGTTGATTGTGAGACACTGTTGCTACAATAGAAGAAATCAGGCAGAAGAACATCATAGTAGGATATTATCAAGTTCTTTTCACATGAATTAAGATTCTGTTTAAAGCCAGATAGATCATCATATCTTCACTTTAAAAGAATGTGACATGGGAAATAATTTCATTTTTGTGTGCAAAATCTCTCAAAATCAAGACATTAATCTGATGGTTTAGGGAGGAATCTAATGCAACAAGTGGATTTATGAACCCGTATATCACTTGAGATATCAGTTTGATAAGACAAAAATAGAGGAATGATATTTTGGAACTTTTATTTTACTGTATGATAGAAATATCTGCGATACATTCATTTTAATGGATGATAAAGATCATTGTTACAGAGCTTGTCTCCATGGATGCAAGTTTTCCGTCCACAGGACTGAATTCCGTCTATTAAAAGTTCCCGAGGACGGAATCGGACCGGAAAAATCTCCGACGGCGAAAAATGATCCGAATATGACGTGCTTTTTGCCAAAAGACCGCGAAAAAAGATACGATTTTTCGTCAAAAGATTATGAATAAAACGTGATTTTTGTCAATTGATCGCGGAAAAAGCGTTATTTTCGTCAAAAGATTGCAGAAAAAAGGCGCCATTTCATTCATAAGATCACAAAAGGACTCATTTTTCGTCAAAAAATTGCAGAATAAACGTGATTCCTGTCGACGAATCTCGAGAAAAACGTTATCTCCGTCAAAGAATCGCGAAAATGACGCAGTCTCTGTTAAGGAATCGTGAAAAAGACGCGATTTTCTTCAAATGATCGTGGAGAAAACGCTATTTCTGACAGAATTGCAGAGAAAATGCGTTTTTCGTCAAAATATCGTGGAAAAGACACGATTTTTTTTCAAAAGATTGCTGATAATACGTGATTTTTGTCAAAAAATCGCGGAAAAAACTATTTTTGATAAAAAAAAAAATCGCAAAAAAGACGTGTTTTTCCTCAAAGAATAGCAAAATAAACGCGATTCCTGTCGAAGGATCGCGAAAAAGTTTCGATTTTCGTCAAATGATAGCTGAAAAAATGCTATTTTTGTCAGAATTCTGGAGAAAACGTGATTTTTTGTCAAAGAAACGAGGAAAACATGCGACTTTTGTCAATTGATTGTCGCGTCGTGGAAAGACGCGAATTTTGTCAAAGGATCGCGAAAAAGTCGCGAATTTTTGTCAAGTAATCACGGAAAAGTCGCGAAATTTTATCAAAGGATCGCGAAAACGGTGCGAATTTTTGTCAAGGGATCGCTAAAAAGTCGCGAATTTTTGTCAAAAGATCGCAAAAACGCACTTTTTGGTCAAAGGATCGTCATAGAGACGCGATTTCTGTTAAAGGATTGCTAAACAGGCGCAATTTCTGTCAAAAGATCGTGGGAAAAAGCGAATTTCATCAAACGGTCATGGAAAAACTTGAATCATGCACGTGCGTATTTGTTCATTCGGGGGGAGGGGGGGGTAGTGATTCAAAATATTTTCAGTCCTGGCAAAATTTTAAACTTGCACCCATGCTTGTCTCATGGAAGTAGGCAATTGATTATGTAGATTGGTCATTATCTTCACTTGACTTGATCCAATTACTGTATGGTCCGAATACAATGCACCATGCATGGGATGCTCAAGGACAGTGCTTCCCTACCTTTTTTTCTTCCACATACCCCTTTTTTAAACTTTTCATTTTGGAGTACTCCCATTTCTCATAAACATGCAACTCCCCCTCCCCCTTCTCTCACCTAGATGATGTAAAAAGGCTTTTTCTCATTAGTAATTTTCTTATCACAACCATATAATAAATCCATACAAATTACATTCTCATTTCTAACATTTATGTGTCTTTACTAACCATTTTCATTTTTTCTGTCATTACCTATATTATTTTCACAAATTCTTAGCAGGTCTGCATGTAACCTCAGAGGTATGCTTACCCCAGGTTGGGATTCCCTGCTCCAGAATGTTGTTGCTTGGCCTAGGCCTTTGAAAGCTAGATTGCCTTTGTAAAGAAGTAGGAAAGATTTTTCGAAACACTGTTGAATCATCTTGAAAATTCCATGCCAAACAACTGTTCAGTTCAGAGAGATTATACATCTTATTACTATCACATGGTATTCCAAGAAAAATAATTTATTAATTTTTGTTTTCAAATATTAAAACTTAAAACTTTTGAAATCATATGATATTTTTTATTTATTAAAATTGATTGAAATAATTTTCTAGTATTGTATATTTGTAGGGACTACATGGACATATCTATTGTAACTTAAAACTTTTTATTATAAGTGAGTAATTTTTAAATTTTTTTGAGCAGTGTGTATGTTTGTTGATATAAAGGATGGGATGTTCATCTATTGCTGCTGAAAAAAAGTTGGTGCTATTTGTATTTCTTTTTTAAATATTGCAAGTTTTTATTACTGTGAGTTTATTAATTTTACTTTACAATTTAATGCAAGTCAAGAAAAGATATAGACCCACTCAGCTTTGTAGTTAACATAATTGATTTCTGCAATTTCTTTTAAAAAATCATTTTTGCCATTTAAATTAAAACTTTTTACAATGTTCAAATGCAAAAATGCATACAATACCATAACATAGTCATGGTCGATTCAAATGATTCTTTAAACTCTTTTCTCAGTGAAAAAAAAAAAAAAGGATTCGATCATAGCCCTGAGTGCTGACTAATGAATTAACTGAAGTGGCAGGAACAAGAGTTTATATAGCTGAAAGAAATGATAACTCACAGGAGAACACTGAAAAATAGAAGTCACTACTCAGGATCACCTCACATTAACAAGAGAAAAGAGATGCTAGCTGTATTCACCAAGGAAGAAGTATGTTTATGAACATAAGATTTGTAAAAATCTAGATCAAAAACTGAATTGCATTTCTGAATAATTTTAGCCTCTGAAAAGTTAAATTTGTTGTTGGAATTCCTACAATGTTTAGCTAATGTAGATTTGTCATATTTCTGCTTTCTAACACAATTTTGGTGTTCTCTCAGTTGAAATCTAAATGCTCATTTTGTCTGCCCAATGTTGGAGAAAATGTGCTCACAAAAAATTCAGTCCCAGGTATGGCCATTAATGGTATGATGGTATGACCAAGTATGATTGCAATCTGGGCTATTTATAGAATTTTTGTGAGGGCAGCCTCTCCCACATTAGGCAGATGAAATGTGCATGGATTTCAATTTAAAGAAACAAGAATTATATTAGACAGGAATGTGCGATCTACAATAGCTAAATATTGTTGGGATTCCAACCACATGTGTAAATTTTCAGAGGCTAAGAATTATTCAGAAATGTAATTCAGTTTTCAATCTACACTTTTACAAAGCTTATTATATAAACATACTTAATCATTGGTTAATGATATGACTAGCATCCCTTTTCTTTCTCTAGTGTGGAGGGATCCTGCAGAATGACTCTTATTTCTCAGTGTTTTTCTGTCAATTATGTCATTTCTTTTAAATTTATAAATACTTGCTTTTGCCACTCAAGTCGGTTTAATAGTGAGTACTTGGAGCTATAACTGAGTGATTTTTGAACCATTTTAATCTTTTTTTTATTTTCCTCACACTGAGGAAGAGGATCTAAGAATCTTTGAAATGTCTGTATGTGAATTTTTGTGTTGTGATGTTGTATATGTTTGTGCATTTAAACATAAGAAGTTTTAGCTTAGATATTTAAAACTTGTGCAAAATAATTGATGGATGGATATTTTTTCCATTTGTTTAATGACAAGATTATATTCAGTGTCGGTAAACATCCTATTTTCCAAGCTTTAAGTGTCTACATTCTTATTTTTTTTTATTGAATTTCTGTTTGTCATTTAACTGACTATGTATAAAAGATAGGGTGAGATTTAAAACCAAAATTAACATATTTTTGTTTCTCGCATAATTTTATTTTTCAGTGTGTATTAAACATCAATTGAAACAAGTTATTCTTGAGACAATGGAATACATTTTCAGTTTGAAAGCATGGTATGTAGACAGAACTTTGTATATTTAATGTTCAGTAATATTTATATGTCAATATAGTATTGTGTGTATGAGTCCCTCTGTAAGAGATTGAATGAATTTGGCATAAATTGGCCTTTTGCTCTCCCTTAGATCTGTTACAATGCATTTCATTTTTTATGAAGTTCTGTCGATGTGCCTGAAATACATCACAATTTGTAAATATTGGTATTGATAAAATTGCATAGCCAGACCTGCCAACTGCTGTGAAAAAATCGTATTTGCTACGATTTGGACCTATAAATTACAAAACTACAAAAATCTGCCTCAAACTAAGATTTTTTTGGGGAAAAAAGTAATTTTTTTCAAATTGTAATTTTTAGTTTGCGCACCATAATTTTCAGGAATGATTCTGTTCTGAAATTTTCTAAATTCTAATGTATTCTGTTCCAAAAGTTTTAAAAGATTGGCCATTAGTCTTTAAATTTGGACATTAAAAAGAGTTCAAGGTTAAAAAAAAAAAAAAAAAAAAAAAAATGGGTTGCAAAACAAATTTCTTAACAAAAAAACCTCTTAATGGATATTAACCATGTCTGAATCGTGCATCTGCAAATATTTATACAGAAATGCCTTCTTTAGAAATAGGTGCCATTTTAAGAGTTTCTTGAGGGCAGGGTTTGAAATATTGTGCATAATTTTCCACTTTTTCTATCGAAAGGAAAGTTCTGAATAATGAAAAATGCTGTGAAGTATTTCCCCCTTCAAATTCTTCCACAGATTCACATTTCTTTTGCGAGTGTATTTTAATAGTTTACAAATTTTTTTCTTTTGTGGAATTTCCCTAAATCAATTTGTAAATCAATCACCCCCCCCCCCCTCCCAAAAAAAAAGGAGAATATCTTCAAACAATCATGGAAAAATATTGAATATTTCATCAGTGATCTTGAAAACAAGCATCTGCAATTGTTCACTGAATAAAATCACTTCATTAAGAATGAAATTGAAAATTTTGCCAACAGATTGTGCAATTAAATCACATATTTCGTTAAACTATCAAGAGAGAAATGTTGCACATTTCATGAAAAAGATGTGCAAACAAGTAGGGAATTTTATTAATTGGTCACGAAAAGATATCAGTCTGTCACGATAAACTATTATGAATTTCAACAAATGACTGCATAAAAAAAAATCAATTTCGTCAAAGAATTGCATTAAAAAGGAAAATTTTGTCAAAATTTTGCTGTAAGAAAATGCAAATTTTGTCAAGAAATCCTGTAATTAAAACAAATTTCACCAAAAAAGCAGTAAAAGGAAACATAAATTTCATCAAAGGGTCAGTAAGAAAATGCAAATTTTATTGTCAGATCATGGAAAGAAAACAAAAGTTTTGCTTAGAATTGTATAAAAAACAAAATTCATTAAAGGATCACAATAAAAGAAATGCAAATTTTGTCAAGAGTTTAAGATAAAAACTGCGGATTTTAACAAAGAATCCTGATAGAAAATGCGAATTAAGATTGTGGGAAAATAAATGTGGAAATTGTGAAGTAATTGTGAAAATACAATTGCGAATTTTGTAAAAAATAACTATATTGGGCTGAAAAATTGAAACTCAGATCCTTTTACAGGTAACTCAAAAAAAAAAGTGGCGATAGAAGTTTTAAAAATCATATAAAATTTTCAGATAAAAACATTCAATATAGTCAATTAAAAAATTGAACCTTTTATAAATGTCAATAAATGGCCGTAAAACATAAAAAAATCAACCAATCAACTTCCATATTAATTTGAATTTTGTTTGCTATGATTTCTCATTTTCAAAAGTTGGCAGGTCTTGCATTGCGTAGCACAGACAAAATTCACATCGCACAACGTGAATTTTATATTCACCTTGCACTAAACTATGTGTGAATGCTACGCTATAAGATATCTATCTAAGATATCTTCTTTCATTGTATAAAAAGCTTTAGAATGATTAATAAAATAAAGTTAGTGTGAAATGCTATGCCTTTTACTTTGTGTTGCATAAAAATAATCTTTCAATATAACACCTAGTTAGCCAAATTACAAACTGAAACAAAACTTTTTTACAAATTCATTATCAAGGCTTCCTACTGCTTTCAGCTTTCATGAATAAATACTTCAATTTCTATCTTTTTTTTTACAAATCTGAACTATCCTTGCTTCCAATTTCCCAATTAAAAATTTGCTAGCTGGTGGGAATTGCATACTGAGTTATTATTTTACCTTAAATATTAAGTGGTTGAAATATATTCTTATTATCATCAGATTTGCAAGTTAATTTGTTATGTTATGAGAAAGAAATCTTATATTACTTATTGCACAATCTACAACATTTTATAATATATTGTAAAACATACAAATTGTATACTGTAAACCAACATATATTATTGAAACATTGATTGAATTGTTAAGCTGGCTTTTAATGTTTGAATATAAAAATATGTGAAAGGGAAGGATGGATTGAATTTTAGTGTCACGCTGAAACTGGCCTTTTTTGCATCTGGGGCAAACATGGATTTTGATGCTACTCCTCCTCCTCTGCAATGTAAATTTGTTAAGAGAATTTTACTAAATTTCTAATAGCCAACTTTTTAAAAAAATTTAAAATATGTAATCAAAAGGTTTGTAATACTGAACAAAGTAATCAGTTTCGGCATATTGATTAAAACTTTCAAAATGGAATTGAAAGGAAATGGGAGGAAAAAAATCTGCTTTATACAGGCTGAAATAGCCTTTTTTTTCTTATTTATTTACAATCTTGTATTGTAGAATAATCTTTTAAATTATTTGTTAATTTTAATACATTTGGTTCAGTTCTATTGTATTCTATGGCTGTGAGACCTTTTTTCCAAATTTCATATATACATATTGTGTCAAACAACACGCAACCTTCATTTGACACACCTTTTATCTTCTGTTCTGGCACCCTGTGCTCATGCTACTCTCCCTAGTTTTATCCTTCATTAACATTATAGGTTAGAGAATGATGAGATTTTCTAAAAGATGTCCCAGCATTTTGATTTTGTTTTCAAATGTTTGTTAAAGCTATAACATATGTGGCTATAGTTATTTATTTCACCTTTGACTTTACTGTTTTCTTTTTGGATATGAGACTTGCATATGTTGTTTACAAATTTGTCTTCATTTAAATTTTAAATCAGCTTAATCTTATATTAGTAAAAATGTACTAACCAAAATTTGTTTGTGTAGTAATAAATTCATACACGCACAAAAAAATTAAAAATAATTTTGTTACATTATCAAAGAAAAAGTTGTACTGTATCAAAATGTACCAAAATTGATATGAAGATATAACTATGATCTTGTTATGAATTGGATATAATTTATTTCTACATTTTTTATGGACACACACCAAAATAATAATAATAAGAAAAAGAAGAAAAATTCAGCTACATTTAATTTGAGTGATTGTTCAAGACAATGCCACTTTCTGTCTCGCTTTTTAAACATAAGTACTTTATACTTAATCATATGGATGAAAGCGAGTTTGAAACAAAATAGTTTATTTATTTTTTTTAATACTTTCCGATAAATGAATTACATCTTCAGTCATAAGCTATTGTTGTTTTATGACAGAAGTCTTTTTCTTTTCTGTGCTATTGTATCTGGAAATTGGATTTAAAATGCTAACTTTAACCACATTTTACTAAAATATCTCCTACCTTTACCGAAAGAAAAAAAAAAGATTGTGCTTGATCATATAGTTTCAAAATAGGAGCACTTGATACATTTGTAAAAAAGAAATGTCAGAATGTAGCTAATGTGATTTCAGAATAGCCCTAAAACTTAATTTTTTTAGTAAATAACTTGGTGTATAATAAATTTTAAACGTCTTATTCGGAGCTATGGGAGAAAAAAAAAATTATGGCGTACAGGTATGCACTGTTGAGAATTTTTTTCTAAAAATCCTATTAGAGCTTAATTATATCATAGAATGTTTTAACTAAAATAAAAATTTGTTTGCGAATGGATAAATTCATACACACATGCATTAAAAAAAGTCTGTCATAATATAATAGAAAGAATCATATTCATTTATTATTTTTTTAAATGTTACTCTATAACCTTCTTAAATTGATGTTCTGTAGAATATGAACTGTATAGCATTTACTAATTTTTTTTAATGCACATGCACACATAAAAACAAAAAGGAAAAGGAAAAAAAATAATTTGGTTACAGTAAGTTTATTAATGATTATTTATGACAGTGCCACTTTTCTCTCAATTTTTACACATAAAAACATAATACTTACAGGCATATTGATTGAAGTAAATTGGAATTGCACAGTTTTTTTTTTTAAATACTTTCTGATAAATGAAGTTCACCTGGAGCTATAACCAGTGTTCTCGCTGACATTTGACCAACGTTAGTAATTTGGCTAATTAAAAATAAAAAACATTCGCCAAATGAAAAAAGTATTAGCAAAATAGATTCGCCGTGTAGCACAAGAAAAAATTATCTTTAATCCTTTAGTGTACCCCTTTTTTTCAATATGTTCTAAAAAGAACCTAAGTTTTTATAACTGTGACAGTGACTGTTATTAATCTAATTTCAAATATCCACTAAAAATATAATAAATGTGTATATTTTAAATATATGTATGCATATGCATGAAAAACGATAAAGAAAAAAAGAAAAAGCAAAAATTAAGCACTAGCAATTTGGCGAATCTAATCTCTTGTTTACTCGCCAAATGAAGAATTTAGTCACAATTTGGTGCATTGGCGAGCGACAGCGAGAACACTGGCTATAACTAATTGTTGTCTCATGACGGCAATTGCTTCATTTGCCATCATATTTGGAAATCTCATTGAAAACTTCAATTTTATCAGCATTTTTCTAAGAATTTTTTTTTTCTTTAACGATTAGGAAAAAAGGGTGTTTGCATATTTTAAATTAGAGCACCACCTGCTTATGTGATAAATTAGGAAACCAAAATCTACTGTATTCAGGGATTGCTATAGGATATTTCATATTTAATATGGGATGCTATAGTTGTTTTATACAGAGATAGATAAAAATACTTGAAATTGATATTCATTGTTTAAATGTATTCTTATTATGAAATATAGCATTTATTTGTTTGGTATTATGAGAGAGGGTGGGGATGACACACTAGAGATGAGTTCGGAGCCCAGGCCCGCCTGAGCTCGATGATTTTGAATCCGAGCCCGAAAGATTTGTCATCAGAGCAGCCGGATACAAGAAAAAAAAGAAAACACAATTCCACGACATTTAAAAATTGTTTCAAATGTAATGTCTCGCTTTTAAAAATTTCTTACATAAAAATTACTGTTAAATAAAATTTTAAATTCAATCTTATCAAAAGAGCAGTTAAGTATAAAATAAAAATATATTTCATATTTAAAAGGATTTCCATATTTTTTGTCCTTTTAATGAGAAAATTTGATGGATACATTAAAGAAGCGTAATAAATAAATATATGAAGTTTGCAGAAATTACTATTTGTATGCTGAAGAATCGAAAAATGTTTTCAATTTCCTGTAAAATATTACATCTTTAAATATAATAAAGTCATTTCTCATAACAATTCACCGTAATTGACATGAACCTGAAAACCTATGCAAATTAAAACGTTGATACAGTTATCTTAAAGGCCTGGTGCTTTTATATTAAAAGAAGAAACACTGATCGATTGTTTTCTATTAGTATAATATGGAAAATGTGTTTCCTTACGCAGGGAAATCCTCAACATAAGTAGAATTTATGATGAAAAAGAGAAAGATTAATCACTATGCTATTTTCATAAATTGAACGATTATAACTTGCACAATTAAATAATTTGCAAATATCAAGCTTTTGTCTACATAAAAAAAAAGACGAAATCATTCTCTAAGTTTTATATAACTAAATAAATAAATAAACAATTGAGTTAATAAATATCCTCTGTTACAAACAAAAATATGCAGCAGACATAAATCTCCAATCATCACAAATTTTCTTTTCAAACAGCAATCAACTATTAAAATATAAAAACACGATTTCTGTTCAACTTTCGTTTTGACATAACAGCATTGAAATGATGAGAAAGAAAAAAAAAAAAAAAGTACTCTCAAGGCGGGGAAAAGTTCTTTTAATCTTTTCTACACTCGAATAAATAATTTTCTGGTTTCAGAAAGAATGAGCCCGGGCCCAAAGACTAAAATGAAAATAGAGCCCGAGCCCATCTCATCTCTATGACGCACACATTCACAAGTAAAAAATTCTGGTATTATGGAAGTAAAAGTCGTTTGGAAATGAAGGTATAGTTGTGCGCTATTAGAATATGGCACATTGTATTCAGGAAATGATACAACAACTAGTATTAGGCAGTAAGAAAATGACATGGCACTCTCTAAAACTGTCAAATTGCTTAAAAGGAGGATTTCTTTGGGAAGGGGGAGTGAGTTTGAGTATAATTTAGATGATTTATTGACTGCTTATTGTTATTAGAGAGCAATAAATGTGACAGATACATTTTAAAGATTTAAATTTTTGTATAATTGTGCTGTAGGGGGGGGGGGTTAACAAGCACAGCAAATATTTTAGGAACAAATAATTTAGAATGTTTATTTATTGTTACTAAAGAGCCCCACTCAGAACAAAAGATTTCTTTAATGCATATATACAGTCGAGTCTCTCTATAACGAAACTCTGTTTAGCGAATTTCTCTATATAATGAATTTTTACTAGGAACGGTCAATTTTTCATTGATTACATTACAAATAATTTCCATATAGCAAAGTATGCATCTCCATATAACAAATTTTTTCAGAAATATTCCTTCTTTTTTTTTCTGAAAATGCTTCAATTTATTTGTGAAATTCATTTTCCTGCGATGGTTGTTGGTATGTGTTTCATAGCTGCATATCTGCTGCCTTATCTATGTCCTAAATAGGCATTCATCCTACCCCACTTCTTAACAAAATGTCTATCGGATTCTTTCATGGTCTCGCCTGACTTTGTTTCAAAGATGAGTATGCGATTTTGGAAATTTTTGTTGCTCCCCTGAAATAAGGCAAATTTTTGTGCGTTTGTACTAAATTTACATTTTTATAAAAAAAAAATGTTGATGTTTTACCTAGAAAATAACGGTACTCGTACAAACGCTAAATAAGCATTAATTTTCTGTTTTGAAACTGTTTAAATAAATAAAAAAAATATATCAAATTTATGTTTAGTGTTAAACATTTCAAAACCGTAATTAAACAACTTAAACATTTTTTAAAAAAAACTTTACTAATAAAATGTAATTTTTTTCGCCATTCTCTATTCAACAAATTTTTTGACTGAACCATGAATTTCGTTATATATACACTCGACTGTATATATAACTTTTTATACTAGGGGAGCTTGAATTTTGGAGGAAGGGAACTTGTAATTTGTATGATTGATAATTTCTTTACTATTATTAGAAAACAATACATAAGACGCAAAAAATTTTTAAACGTTCTCAATGCCTTAAAATTTTTGTATTGAAAGTTTGAGGGAGAGATTAAAAAGAGGCAGGTATTTCGTGCTGAGAGAGGTTAAGAGAAGCAGAAATTTTGTGTGGAGAGGGGAGTATTTCATTGAAGCTATAAAAATATGCTGGGTATTTTTAGAAGGAGAGAGCATATTAACTAGATTTCATGGTGCTAGAGTAATTTAAATAATCTTAAGGAGTAAGAAAAATTTTCAGTATGTGTTTAATAATTGTTTTTTTTTTATGTATGGTTCCAAAGGAACCAATTTAGCTCTGAAAAGAGCTGTTTGTTATTTTAAATTGATGGGAAATTTAAATGAAATGAATACAAATGCAGAGTTTTATATGCAGGTGCACTCTTCTTTACAAATCTATTGATAATCTGTTGATATGTCGAAAGGAGCTTTCTACAAATATCGGTTTTTCTCCTCCGAAGAATAGCCAACCATAAAAACTGACCTCTCCATCTAATGTGAGTAGAAAATTTTCATGGGGAGAGTTGAAATTAAGAGTTGAGTAATGCTTTTTTGTACAAAACGTTGGTTGGATGCCTCTGCAACTGATAAATCTGCAATCACCACAAATTTTCTTTTGAAACAACAATCAACTATAAAATACAAAAAATGATTTCTGTTTACCTATCATTTTAATCAAAATAACACTGAAATGATTTGAAAAGTAATAAATAATTTTAAGGGGGAAAAGTGTCTTTGTGTAATCTTTTTGTAAGCATGAAAAAATATTTTTCCAGTTTTAGTAAGAATGAGCCCAAGCCAGAAAACTAAAATGAAAATAGAGCCCGAGCCCGGCTCGGGCTTTCAGGCTCTGACTGAGCCCGTCTCATCTCTAATGGATAGTCTCTCACCACTAAAAGTTTTCTTTGGTTCAAATTTAATAACTTTCTTACAACAATTTTACATAAAATATTGAACAAAAAATAAATTTAATGTTGAGAGACTGCTTACTGGCATTTAGATTTTTGCCCCCCCCCCCCTCCAGTATAAACAACATCGTATAATCAATTTTCACTTCTAAAACTAGAATTAATTTTGTTTTCACTTAATTTTAATGTGTAATGTGTTGATTTACATAAATTTATGAATTAATCAAACCAAATAAATACCGTATTTACTCGTATATAAGGCACACTTTTTTCCCCAAAAATTAGGGCAAAACTCCTAGGTGCGCCTTATACACGAAATAATTTTTTACTGTTGGATGCAGTCAAACGATATACATATGAAACAAGAAATTATTCAAAGAAAATATTAAAACTCAGAAAATGTTACTTAATTGAAGTATTACTGCATATTTATTTCATTCCTTGCAGTTTTTTATACAACAAAGCTAATGACATTATCTAAATGCTAATTAGCAATTCTCTTTACCGTCACTCATTCCTATTTCCTGTCATTCTTTTACAACCCGAAGTCTAAAAATGCATTTTCGTCTTGATTTCTGGTCTGGTGTATTGTTTGTTTCAACTTTTTTTTTACTGAAATTCATTTGGTCATTCTTCATTAACGTATCAAATTTATGGTGAGCGTTATATACGAGATTTTAAGAAATCGCCATTTTTTCTTGTAAAGTAGGGGTGCACCTTATACATGCGTGTGTGTCCTATACACGAGTAAATGCGGTAACTAAAAAAATAGGAAAACAATTACAATAAGCAATTTAAATGTACATACATTTATTTTTTATTTTGATCATTTTATGTAGTGTCTCAGAAAAAATTGTCTATGGTTATTTGACATGAGACTGACATGAGTTGTAATTAATGATTTCTGCAATGAGAAAAGGACCTGAAAAGATTTTTCTCTGGTACTGTGGCAAACAAAATTTTAATGTTTCAAAGCAACTTGCAGCATTTTTTACTGTAGCAATTTTTACTATCGAATAGGGCCGTACAGAGTACTCTGTATTTACTCGGTATTCGGCATACTCGGCCAATCTGCTGAGTACTCGGTATTCGGCCAAAATTTGGACCGAGTACCGAGTACATTACCGAGTAGTTGTAAGGATTTAATTTCTAAGCATTTATTATCATTACAATGAGAAATTATTTGGCACAATACATTACAAATGAATAAATTAAAGTTTAAAGCACTAAAATAGTTAATTTCTTCTTGTAAGCTAGTTTTGGTTGCCATAGCATACCATCATCATCATATTTTGCACTGATGATGGTGTACTATGGTTAATGAAACTAATTTGCAAGAAGAAGTAAAATATTTTGGTGCTTTAAATTAAATATTTTTGATTTATTTATATCATTATTTAAGACAAAAGAATTTATAACTGATTTGTCAAAGTTATTTGAATATAAACATATAATATTTGCAATTATTCAAAAAATATTTTATTTAATACATAAAAATGTATATAAAATATGGAAAAGTTAAAAAAAAGACACAAATGCAAATTCTTCCCCCCAGTTCACTTTTAATCCGCCTTTCATTGTACCACAATTAAAATGACCAAAACTTTCTTTTTCCAAATAATGTAGGAATGTTTTAATTGGTAGTTTAACTCCTAATATGGGAATCTATTCATTTGAGCTCATCAGTGTTATGATTGCTCTGAATGAAAATAACAATTTCATTACACTTCACAGTAATTGCTACTAAACTGTGATTAAATTTATCTTACTTTCAGCAGCATAAAGGCAAAAAAGCTGTTTTAATTCATGCAGCATTTGCAATATATTATATTTTGAGCTCCATCTTATGGTTTATTACAGTTAATTACTCTAATAATTAATCTTTTTGGATCCAGGCAAGAAAACTGAAACTTTTCAAAATTTGAGCATGCAACTATGTGGAATGGTCAAAATCCTCGTACAATGTTTCTAGCTATAAGCTAACATGTCTAAAATAGCCTGTTAGGCAATAAGCCTGATTTTACTCTAAGTTGCATATTGTGAATAATGCAAGCTTACATCATTACTTTTAACATCAGTCCTTTGAATTATTCAAAATTACAGCAACCAATAATCATTCTTGATACAGATTTCCAGTATCAAAATGAATTTATAAATTAAAGAATCAGTTAATTTGCATTGGTTGAATTTAATTTTTATGTATCACTTTTATTTTCCATTTTTTTTAAAAACAATGCTACTGTTTTAAACTGTTTGAATTTAAAAAAATATCTTTAAAGGATGTATAATTAAATTTCAAATTAGTTAATTAGAAATTATTTAAAAGTTAATTAAAAAATATATGATTATATATTTTAAAGAAGTGTGTTTATTATATTTACACAGACATGTTACTCTTAAAGCTCACTTCATGTGCATTGATAGTTCTTTCTTATACACAACTAGTTGGCCTCGGTAAAAAGGTATTCGGCTACTCAGCCAAAGTGCTACTCGGTGCATCCTTGCTATCGAATTCTTTCAAAATTTCAATGTTTCATTTACCAAGATGGACTTGTGTTTTCAAGACATATCTGAAAAGAGCTGCATCTGGAACAGTACAAAAAGTGAATAATGGCAAAAAACCAAAAAGATCAGTTCATAAGCAAAGAAAGTGCCATGTAACTATGAAACAGGTCAGGAAAGCTGATTATTCTTGTTAAAAGAATGACTCCCCCCCCCCCAATGTAATCCATTATGTACAAACTGGTTTTTCTAACTAATCCCACATTGTTATCATGTGGGATATATTTAAGCACATTCTTTGTTACAGGCCTACACTGAATTTATTTTTTTCTCTAGAGTACTGATAAAAAAAAAAAAAGTTCTGAGAAGGACATTTTTACCTATTAACAGGGTTACTACACAACCTGGAGAACCTGGAAAAGTCAGGGAATTCGGAAATTAGCCAAATAATCAGGGAAAAGTCAGGGAATTTCAATATTTTTTCCTAAAACCTGGAAAAGTCAGGGAATCTGATTAATTTTCAATGTGATCTCTAAGAGATTTTGATTGCTGTGCAGCTAGAAGTGGGAATGTTCCATGATTTGGCAAACTGCATATTTAAAAATAGAAGAAAAATCATGTACCCCCTCTTTTTTTTCCCCCAAAAAATTTCCTTTTTTATCCTTCATATTACATATTTTTAATACTCATTATTACAGATTTTAACTTCTTCCAGCAGTTTTTTTTTCATGTAACAATAAGTAATTATTACAAGCTTCCATCTCCCCACTCTGTTTCCTCTTCCCTTTTGACTCCTATTGAAAATAAATTTTAGCTAGACAATGATTTTGGGATATAGTTAACAAAATGAATGTTTGTGAATTCAGTGCACAAATATTTTGTAGCATGTTTGTACAGTTTTGTAAGAAACTTTATTTGACAGTTTGCAATCATAAATTACTAAAGAGAGCAATTCTAATTGTAAACTTCAAAGCAAGATTGTTATTGATTTGGGACTCAAATTGGGATAAAGAGCTTTAGCTCAGAGTTAATTAGCCACTGTATACCAAAAATTTTAGTCTTTTTTGAGTAATATAACATTTTTTTTTATCTTCAGCATGTCCACCACACGCGGCACCGCTAAACTAGAATTTTCTTGAAATACACCAGAAAAGTCGGGGAATTTCATTCCCCCACATAAGTAGCAACCCTGTATTAATTTTGTATACATATTTTGGGAGAAGACTGTAGCCAAATTTATTTTATAAACATCAATATATTACTCTAGAACCCCCAAAAAGACCAAAAATAAATTAACGCAAATACAAAAATCACTAAAAATTCTGAATAAATTTTATTGAAAATGGAACAAAATTTATTGCATTTTGTCACTGGACAGCAAAATAGAATAATAGACTGAAGAATTTTTTATTAATAATTTAAAAATTAGTTTAAGTTAGGGGGTGGCAGAATGGCGAACCAGACATTTTGGGGTTAGCAGGATCTTTTAATGGATGATTATATATTATTACAGAACAAATAATCAAACATTATTATTATTTTAATAATCAATTAAATTTACTTTTGTATACTGAAGGGGGACAGGTGAGAGGGAGGCATAAATTTCAGATGATTGATTTTCCTCTCATTGTTAGTAGAGAGTAGGAAATAGGCCAGAATTTTTTAAGATTATCAAGATTTTTGTGGAGAGGGAGCAAACAATTCAAGCATGGGGGAGTGATTTTTTAAAAAAGTACCTAAAAACAAATGTGGAAATAATCAGAAAGGTCAAGTGGGAAAATTCTTTTCCTTAAATCATTTTTTGTACATAAAGCTTTTTTTTTGGGGGGGGGGGGAGGAGGAGGAATCAAAATTGTTTAAAAGTAGGGGAATAGAGCCTATCTTTGTGTAAGGCTTATGATCTAGATTTTATGGTAGTTAGATTTTTTTAATATTTTGCAGGTTATTTCCAAGGAATTATCTTAAGTTGCTTTCTTTCAAACTCTGATTAATATTTGATCTTGACTGGATCCAATTGTTAATTTGAGTTATCTAGTAAATAATCTGAAATCGGAAACAATCTTGCAGCCATGTATATTCTACAAATCTAATAAATTTGATATTGTTTGGTGCCCTGTTATCCAGAATACATCTGGACCCTGGCCATTCTGGATATATGGTTATCTATATTGTATTTAATGTTCAAGAATTATTTTCTGGAAGAGAAAGATGGACCAACATATTGTTGTATAACTTATGCAACAGCATGAAAACAAAGTGTTACAAGATATATCTATAAAATACTACATTGAAATTTAAAATTGAAATCCTCACATACATGAAATTTAAAGAATGACTTTTAAAAGAATGGTATGTAAACATCAGATGCCTAATTTCCGACGTGAAAACATGCTTAATCAGTGGTCTGTCCAGGGCAAAAATTGAGTCCGTTAAGGGACTTTTCACAAAATTCGATGACAATAAAACGGACTCTTCACAAAAACAAATTTATGAAAAACGGACTCTTCACAAAAACAAATTTATGAAAAACAGACTTTTCACAAAAACAAATTTATGAAAAACAGACTCTTCACAAAAATAAATTTAAGAGAAACAGACTCTTCAAAGAATTATATTTAAAAAAAAGGCCCTTTCACAAAAAAAAGCGTAATAAGTGTAAAATTCTGCAAAAATCTAGATTTTTGTGTTCATTGTATCGTTTATCTCAACATAAACAAATTACAGCCTCTTTCGTTTATTGCTATCTTGCTTTCCACTCTTTCTCCCCGTTATTCTTATTTTGAATGAGCGCCGATCCGCTGATACATTAATAGAAATTAAAATTTTCCATTTGCATGTGAAGAAATGTAATTTGTTTTCACCTTTTAGTTTTATATGCAAAATAATCTATAAAAAAGAAAGATTTTTTTTAATATACTTAATTTTTTTTTATATTATGATAAAGCCAAGACTAAAGTCATCTATTAAATAAAAATTGTTCTTATTTCAAAAATAATATAATGATTTTGTTTGTATTCAATTTATGTTATGTTGCAAATTAATGAATTAATTTTCTATATGAAAAATTTGAAAATCTATATGGAATAACTTTTCTACTGATTTTCTGTTTGAAGAGGGAGTTAGTCCTTGTTTGAATTTGATACTTTTGAAAAAGAAAATCAGCGTAAAAACTCAATTCATTTCTATATATCGATTAAATGATTGAGCTCTAATTTTACATTGACGGGATTTCAAGTGAACTGGTAATTATAACTTATTTTTATACTTATTAATATCTGTCTCATACTCGCTTATTACTATGAGTTATAGATAAATTTACTTTCTTAACTAGTTATATTATTAAATTATATATTTATCCAACTACTGTGCTGTCCTCTAAAAAAAACCCACATGAAAATGTATCCTAAGAAAACTACATTAATGTTTTGTCTAAAAAAAGTCACTGTACCCAATTTTTTGTTTTGTCCTGTTTGTAAAAAAACTTCTTAGAAACAAGACAAAACAATTTGACTTCAGTGGTTTTTTTTAAATCAAATATTTGAATGTTTTTCTTTGGGATACATTTCCATGTGTTTTTTTTTTTTTTGTACAGAACTATAGTTAGTGCTTTTATTTAAAATTTGTAATTGTTCTTTCAACATTTACATTTGGTTCTTTATTTCTTAACAAAAGTTACACACGAAAGAAGTTCTATTGAAAATTAATAAATAATGAAATCATTTTCATATTAAATTGCTTTGTGGGACTAACTGTTAACCATACACGCTTTCCTTAGTTTATAATTTCATTATTTACATTAATCTAAACATTCTGTTTGTCAATTGTTTATTATAATATAATTGCAAAAGAATGGAACAAAAAATTTCTCTATTTATTAGTAAATTAGATCATCTGTCTAATGCAGTACTGCATGATAAAACAGCAATACTCTATTAAGAAGGTGAATTAGCGCATACTTTTGCACAAACCACATGGATATGTTTCAATGCATTGGAAAGATAAGCTAAAATGGTTTTTAGGTAGCTTTCATTACAAAAAGTAAAAAGCTACCTATTGCAGCCGTCCGGAGGAAAACACTTCCGGAAAATTTTGGTATATTTTCACTGATCATGACCCCCAGACCCCAAAACCACCCTCCGTTCAAATGTTGACATATATATATATATATATATATATATATATATATGTATATATATATATATATATATATATGTATATATATATATATATATATATATATATATGTATATATATATATATATGTATATATATATATATGTATATATATATATATGTATATATATATATATATGTATATATATATATATATATATATATAATCTGATTTTTGTCATGCGATAACTAACGTATTTATGAACCGATTTGAATGAAACTTGGTATGTACATAGTACATACAAATGTCTCGACCGAGTTCGTTGGCCAGCATCATCCGACATTTTGTTTCAAAATGGCGGTCATTTTAAAATTTTTAAAAAATTTAAAATTTAAAATTAAATGCGAAAAAATAAAAATTCGAAAAATATTTTTCTTTTACGTGTTAGAACTTAAAACAACGATTCCAGAACACTTTTTATTTTGTCTATATCTTAAAAAAATGATTGAGTTATAGCACTTTGAATTTTTCTTATGGCTGACATTTTGAAACGATCTGATTTTTGTCACGTGATAACACGCGTATTTATGAATCGATTTCAATGAAACTTGGTATGTACATAGTACATACAAATGTCTCGACCGGGTTCGTCGGCCAGCATCATCCACCATTTTGTTTCAAAATGGTGACCATTTTAAATTTAAAAAAAATTTTTTAATTTAAAATTAAAAGCGAAGAAATTAAAAGTTGAAAATTATTTTTCTTTTATGTGTTAGAACTTAAAACAACGATTCCAAAACACTTTTTATTTTGTCTATATCTTAAAAAATGATTGAGTTATAGCACTTTGAATTTTGCTTATGGCTGACATTTTGAAACGGTCTGATCTGAATGATCCACAATGTTGCTTTAAAATGGCATACACTTTATGATATCGTGGAATTTGGTGACTCTCTAAATCGCTTAAAATAAAACCAGGTTGAATAAAGGATGACTAATTTCTAAAAATTCCAATTAATATTCAGTCTTGACAAAAACTAGTATTCAATCTTATAAAATCACTAATTTTATAAGATTAT
Organism: Maratus speculifer; assembly: GCA_964019185.1. NCBI lineage: Eukaryota > Metazoa > Arthropoda > Arachnida > Araneae > Salticidae > Maratus > Maratus speculifer. The sequence goes on from OZ025293.1 coordinate 284,263,036, forward strand.
TTCCACTAATTTGAGCTTAGTATTTTTGAACAATGTAACTTACTTTAAAATAAATAAATAAATATATAAGTATATGAAAGCTACCTCTTCCTCCCGGCATTGCCGGAAGGACTTTAAATATATTGTAGAAGGGTTTTCAGAAATACAAACTAAAATTATGTGGCATGCATTTTAAAATTTCTAACTTTGAAAACTAAGAATCGAACATACATTTAAATTTATATCCAGAATGCAACTTGTAAATGTGGAAGGGAGGTTTGTAATTTAGAATTTAGAATTAGTGAATTGATTATTCACTGATTGTTACTAAACCGCTACAAATGAGTTTTCTTTTTTTGTAAATACTGTGGAGCATTGTTTAGATGATGCCGAAAAGACTACCAAAAAACATCGTATAATCGATTTTCAATTCTAAAACTCTAATTTTGTTTTCACTTAATTTTAAAACTTAGCGTGTTGATTTACATGCATTTATAAATTAAACAAACAAATAAGCAGAAAAATGGGGGGAGCAAGGCAAATGTAATAAGCAATTTAAATTTAACACCAAAAAGTACCAAAATTAATCTCTCTCTGAATATATGCTCCCATCTCTGCTATATTTTATAAATTATATAAATCCTGGAAAATTTATAAATTTCAAATATACCCCCTCACCCTCTTATTGTTACCTCTCTATTTCACAAAAGTTCCAATTATAAGCTTCTTTAAAATTATTAGAATTTCCTGTCTGCTAAAAGGGAGCTTACTTTTGGTACTTTACGGTACACTTATTTTTTCTTTTCACCATTTTACTTAGAGATATAATATGCCTGCGGTTGTTTGACATTGAGTTGTAATTCATGATTTGTGCAATGAGTGAAGAGTTTGAAAAGTGTTTCTGCTAGTATTGTAGCAAACAAAGTAAGTTCTTAATATTTCGATGAAATTCGCAAAATTTTTTACTATAACAACTTCTACATTCGAATTCTTTCAAAATGTAAATTTTTTCTTTTATCAAGATGGAGTTGGTCTTTTAAGACATGTCCAAAAAAGATGTGGCTAAAACAGTACAAAAAATGAAAAATTAAAAAACTTGATCTGCTGTTAGCGCAGTGATAAGAAAGGAATGTGCTGTGCTATGTAAAAATAAAACAGGTCGGAAAAGCTTACCATCTCCATTCCTCGCAAAAAGAATGATCCCTCACTTTTTGTGACAATTTCCACACAAGTCAACATTGTTATCATATGGATGAGGTATATTTAAATACATTTTTTGGTGCCATTCATAACTGGCAAATTCAGTCTGTTCTTAAAATGAACAAAAAAATATGTAAAAATCGAAAAACCGACGTATAAACGATGCATTTTTACATTAAAGCAAATAGCAATGAATTGGGACTACTCTAAAACATCGTATAATGTAAACGTCATATAAATGATTGTCATATAAAAGATGCTTTACTGTAGTTTTATAAATTAATATATTTAGTCAGGTTGTGGCTGAAGGTAGAACCAGACATTTTAGGGGCCTACCAGGATAATTTAAATGGCTGATGATTTATTATTACTAGAGAACAACAATTCAAACATGATTTATTTTTAATAAAGAGTTAAGTTTTTTAGTTTTGAAAATTAGGGTAGGGGTGGGCTGTGAGGGGACCATAAATTTCAGACAGAAAGGATGTGTGTATAATTTGGATTGATTTTCTACTTAATGTTAGTAAAGAGAGCAGTTCTGAATTGACACATATTTTTGATCACCCAATTTAAAATATAGCATCCTTTAATTTTCAATGATTAAATAGACTTATATGTTAATCTAAATTTCTAAAACTTAAGGTAGGCAAAAAGTAAGGTACATTTCTACTAAGTTCTGCTTGTAAAAATATCTCTTTAGTCAGAATCTATTTGTAGATTTAAATTACAAACAGTATAAAGCTATCAGTAAATATTTTATTTTCAATGTTGTGACAATAAACAAAATTAGGAACTATATAACTTTTTTAGGCCCTTTAGGATTTATATATGTACTTTTTAAAATTTCAGTTATGGATTTATATTAACAAACTGATAACTAAGAAATATTGAACAAAGAAAAAAATTTATTTTTTGTGCATAAAATTTGATGGTACATGAGGATACAAAAAGCACATTTTTTTAATAATTTCCTAGGAAATTTTTATTTTTATGCATTGCAAAAACATTGAAAAACATAAAGTAAATATTTAATAATTTTTTATTAGTAATAGACTCTACAAATAGTATCTTAATGTATAGTAAAAATATTTATGCTTTCACTTTCGTGCATTTCATACATTTCTGCTGCAAGCCATTTTTAGTTAATACATAGCTCACTAAAAAGTGCTATAAGAAATAAATTTCTATTTTTTTTTCTGCTATCTGTTAGGCTCCATTCACATCAATTTCTCTCTCTCTCTCTCTCTTCTTTTTTTTTTTTTTTTTTTTTTGTTAAGCATTTATGCATGTGAAAAAAATTGTAAATATATGTATCCTATAGGATACATCAGGTCTAAAAGGGATAAAATATTACTCTTAACTCCCAGGAATATTCTTTGATTAGCCAAAACATTGAAAAATAGCACTAATTGATAATAAATAAATTTGACAATAGATACACCAGTGACTGAAAAGTAGATTCTCAGGTGAATGCTGAATTTATGAGATTTATTGGGGGAAAAAATAAATGGCAGAATACATAAATGAGATACTTGAAGTGAGAAATCAGAAGCTTTCTATACTTGATCTTTTCCAATTTAATAAAGTTTCTATTTCTACAAAAAAAGCCAGCACCGAGTCATATTTCTTGCATGAAGAAAGTGGTTTTAAAAGAACTTCATATTGGAAAAAGAAGATTCATGATGTATTGCATTCATTAATTAGCAATTGAAATTACAATCACTAGAAAGGGGGGAGAAAAAAAGTTTTTTTTGAAACATTGAATATTTTGCTCAAAAAATTTTAACTTATTTTTTTTTTTCATTTTGCTAATTTTTCAATTTTGTGTCCCACAAATCTGAAAAATCAAACTATCAAAATCTAAAGATGATGAAAACAAAATAGATATTTTACTATTTCAGATCTAAGGACTTGAAAAGGGAAGATCTTTAGAATTGTTATGTTAATTTGTATCCTTAAGATGGAAAAAATTTCAATGAAAAAGGGGAAAAAATACTATTACAAAAATAACTCAGGATATACTAGAGTTTTTAATTAAAAATGGTTTTCATCTACTTAGTAGGCCAAGCAGTATATTAGTTATCTTTAACTTGGTTAGCCCGATATAATCCAGAAATAATAATTTTTCATATAAATTTAAAATTGTATATAATTGGTTAAATTTCACTTCAAACTGTCTAACAAAAAGAAAAAAAAAGAAGGCCAGAGTCGGAGTAGTCTTGTTTTTCAGTGATTCTGTATTTTTCTCAAAAACGGGCCCACTTCTGCAGCCCTGGTTATCCCCGTTACAATCTTAAGATATTGATAAAATGCGTAGGAAGAAAACCCAAACCACTTTGATCAGAAGAAAAAATAGAAATACAAATGTTACAGCAATTGAACATCTTTTTTTTTTGTTGTTAAACTAGTTGCTAAAAGAGCAAAATTCGAGAGTCAAGTATGTTTATAATGAAGATGGTGGGGCTTTGAAAAACATTTGCACTATCCGATATGCAAAATAGCAAGTACAATATTAGAAATGTTTTTTCTTCTAGATAATGTCATTCATTTGTTTTTATTTTACTTTTATATATTTTCTTAGAAAAATCAGTAACTTTTTTTTTTTGAATAGCTGAATTTAGTCAAAGGGTCGTAGAAAAGATGCAATTTTTCTAAAAACATCACAAAACAGATGCGATTTCTGTCAAAAAAGCACAAAACAGATGCGATTTCTATCAAAAGGATCGTGGAAAGATTCGGCAAAAGATCGCAGAAAACTCACAAATTTTGAGTAAAGACCTGAAAAAAAAAACTAATTTCGTCATAGGGTCATAGAAAAAACGCAAGTTACATGTGTTCATCTGTGCTCACTCAGATTCAGTGTGTGTGTGTGTGTGGGGGGGGGGGGGGGGGCAAAATATTTTCAGTCTTGGCGAAATTTCAAACTTGCACTTTAGATTACCACCATGAAATTTAAGAAAATGTTTTAGATTAGGTAACAAAGACAATGATAATTGTATTTTTTATTGCTAAAACCAAAAATTACCTTAAATTTAACCATTATATCAAGATTTTTTGCAAATCATAAATTACCAGAGTTAAAAAGTAACAGAAATCGGATACTATAAAATAGACAAGATGGCTGTGTTTTTTAACTTTAGGTATTTGATATTTATGTATTTTTAGCACTGAATCTGTAAATGATCTTTATTTTTATATCCTCACATCAGCCTTTTTGCAAATTGTAACTGTCAAAATATAGTAAAAATTTAATACAGTTGAACCTAAAAAATCCGGACCTCCAAATTCCGGAAATCTCTAAAATCCGGACATTTTTCCGATTTCAGTTTTATTAATTTTTAAAATAAGACATAGCTGTAATTTTCATCAACTGCAATTAAATTCTGATAACTATACTAAAAAAATATATATAGATATATTCTGGTTAATATTGTAATGACTTGCCGTTAATTAAAGACTTTATTATTACAAAAATTAAAAAGTTAAAAAGCGTTCAACAAAATTTACAGTAATGAATCATGATGAAATGAATGAATCGTTGAATTAATCATGAATTTTGATACTTAAATTTGGGTTAAAAAAACGTAAATTCTGTCGAAAAAACGCAGAAAAAAGGAGAAATTTGTAAAAAAAAAGCCAAAACAAGCATGAAATCAATTTAAAAATTTTGAAAAAACGCACATTTCATCAAAGATTCATGATTCATTCATTTCATAATGATTCGTCTCACTCTCAATCGCCTTTGAGAATCGGGAGGGAGGGTGCTTTCTCGGGATTTTTTGAAAATTTCAAATTTTTTATAAAGTGGGGAGGGGACGTTTGATCGGGAAGAGCGGATTAACGGGATTTTACGGTATTACATAGCCATAAAAAAAGATTTTTTAATAAACCTCCAAAATCCGGAAAAATCAAAAATCCGGAATCGCCGCGGTCCCGACAGTTCCGGATATTCGAGGTTCAACTGTACTGTTAAAAAATGTAAAACTTTTTTTTTTTTAATAAAATTTTATTTCATTTAATTCAATAACTTATTAAATTTTTGCTTATACTAAGATTCTTACACCTAAACTGAAGAGGTGAGGGAGGAGGTTCAATTTCAACTTCGAGCTTTTTAACTTTGAAATTTACAAATTGCGAAAATTTCTGATGTCATGGTTAAAAAAGAAGGTCCTTTTCAGTTTCAGTGGTAAAAATTACATTACAAAAGTTTAAAAACACATCTATTTTATTATATTAAATTTTTCCCTTTAACTTTAAAATTTATGCTATTATTTTTAGCACAATCAAATTGATTGGTAAAGTAATCATACGAATTGAATATTTCCAGCTGAGCGAAAAATTGCCCAGGCCGGGAATCAAACCCGGATACTTGGCTTACAAGGCCAATGCTTTACCTGTTAAGCTATCTGGGCGATAGCCGGCTGGGATTTTTCGCTCAGATAACCTTATTGGTCGTAACATCCGGTCTGTCATTTGAAACAGCTCGCAGAATAAACCACAGGTAATGGAACTCCATATAACGATGGATACGTAGATATACTATTATTTTTAACACAATCAAACTGATTGGTAAAGTAATCATACGAATTGAATATTTCCAGCTGAGCAAAAAATTGCCCAGGCCGGGAATCAAACCCGGATACTTGGCTTACAAGGCCAATGCTTTACCTGTTAAGCTATCTGGGCAATAGCCGGCTGGGATTTTTCGCTCAGATAACCTTATTGGTCGTAACATCCGGTCTGTCATTTGAAACAGCTCGCAGAATAAACCACAGGTAATGGAACTCCATATAACGATGGATACATAGATATACTATTATTTTTAACACAATCAAACTGATTGGTAAAGTAATCATACGAATTGAATATTTCCAGCTGAGCGAAAAATTGTCCAGGCCGGGAATCAAACCCGGATACTTGGCTTACAAGGCCAATGCTTTACCTGTTAAGCTATCTGGGCGATAGCCGGCTGAGATTTTTCGCTCAGATAACCTTATTGGTCGTAACATCCGGTCTGTCATTTGAAACAGCTCGCAGAATAAACCGCAGGTAATGGAACTCCATATAACGATGGATACATAGATATACTATTATTTTTAACACAATCAAACTGATTGGTAAAGTAATCATACGAATTGAATATTTCCAGTTGAGCGAAAAATTCAGGGGTGATTCTCGTCCAAAAATTCCGAAAATTTGAAATTGGGTTATCCGTTCCGCATAGTTGACAACTTGTACGGTTTTGCGCGCGGAAAAAACAATTGTGGAGAAATGCAAATTTCGTGAAAGGATCGCCGAAATAGCATACATTTCGTCAATATTTCGTGGAAAAACGACGATTTCGTCAATGTTTTTGTAAACGAACTTTGTCAAAAGATCGATAAAAAACGCGAATTTCCTGTGCGCATTGCGAAAAAAACGGCAATTTCACCAAATATCGCAGATAAAATGCTGATTTCTTCTGAAGACCGCGGGAAAACGCCGATTTCGTCTAAAGATTGCGGATAACGCCGATTTCGTTAAAAGATCGCGGGAAAAAACGCCGTTTTCGATAAAAGATCGCTTAAAAATATTTTGTCAAAAGAATATTTAAAAAAATATGGCGATTTCATCAAAAGATCACGGAAAAAACGCCGATTTCGTCAAAAGATCGCAGGAATAAAACGCCGTTTTCGAGAAAAAATCGCGTAAAAATGCAAATTTTGGTCTAAAGATCGTCGAAAAAAACTATGATTTAATTTAAAAAAACATGGGAAAACGCCGATTTTGTCCGAAGATTGCTGGAGGGGGGGGGGAGGGGGTGAGTCCCCGGCGGATATCAGCGACGGGGGGAGACTCCCACCCCCGCTGCCGATTTCCGAAAATGCGATGTGAATTTCCGAAAAAAAATTTTCATCCAGAATCACCCCTGGAAAAATTGCCCAGGCCGGGAATTGAACCCGGATACTTGGCTTACAAGGCCAATGCTTTACCTGTTAAGCTATCTGGGCGATAGCCGGCTGGGATTTTTCGCTCAGACAACCTTATTGGTCATAACATCCGGTCTGTCATTTGAAACAGCTCCCAGAATAAACCGTAGGTAATGGAACTCCATATAACGATGGATACGTAGATATACTATTATTTTTAACAAAATCAAACTGATTGGTAAAGTAATCATACAAATTGAATATTTCCAGCTGAGCGAAAAATTGCCCAGGCCGGGAATCGGACCCAGATACTTGGCTTACAAGGCCAATGCTTTACCTGTTAAGCTATCAGGGCGATAGCCGGCTGGGATTTTTCACTCAGATAACCTTATTGGTTGTCTGAGCGAAAAATCCCAGCCGGCTAGATTGATACTCGGTAGCGAAGAGGATAAAATGCCCGTTAAAAATTAAATTTCATAACATTTAATTTACTTTTAAACAGTTATTTTGCAATTATGAAATTTAAATGCATATATATTTTGTAATAAATTGTGTGGTGCTGATTATCTTTTCCTATGCAAGTCAATGTATCTGGAATGATAAAGTATGCAACACCTAACAATAAATTTTCTGCAATACCAAGCTGCAATTATTTAAAGTATTAGAGGACTTTGCTTACAAGTTATGCTTTCCAATCTTCAAGTAATCTTCCATGAACAGGAACAGGATTAAATAAGAATTAAAAATACAATATATTATTAAAGTGATAAATATAAAATAAATTATTTTTTATGATAAAGTAATTAAATATGGATACTTCAGACAAAATATACATTGTTATAAAAATACAATACGAACATATTAGAATGTAAAATGAAATGAAAAATTCCATTAGATGTTAAAACTATATCAGATTTTGGACAATAATTGAAATACCTTTATCAACATTTAGGGGCCCTTAAAATCAGAGGGCCTGGGCCTGTTCCCAGAATGCCCTGCTGTAAATTAAACACTGTTCAGCAAATCTTGTAGCTCTATGTGCAGCCGTTTCTTCAATACATGGCCGATGAATACTCATTCACACTCAAACTCATTTCCTTATTATAAGTCAAAAGATTTTGTATAAGATTTTTAAAGTATCTAAGTTTCTTAGATTCACATACAGTATAACATCTTTAATCTGGAAACTTCTGTAATGCGGACACTTCGGTATGTTATTCATTTTTATTTTGAATTAGCGATAATAGATGGTGCCGTAGTCATATATAAATGAATTCCAGAAAATGGTTAAGAAAATGAAAAGATTACATAATAACACAACTTTTTTTTTCAATTTTAAAACTTTAAGAACTCTCTAAATTACATTTGTAATTAATATAGGTGTCTTTTTAGATATTAAGTTGAAAATTCATGATTAATAGTAATTTCAATTTTTTTTTTTTTTTCCAAAGATAATAAGATGTCGCAAAAGTATCACAAAATAGTTTTTTAATTATTTCTTTTAAATACTTAAATTATGACTTACTTTGATATTTATGGATGCTATATATTTAATTTTTAATATTATTAGCATTATATATATCACTGTCTTATGTATGTTACTGTAACTATATGGTTGATTTTTAAATAATAATTGTAAGTCTTAAATTTCTCACTGTAATATTTTTGATTTATAATGATTTTTGATTTTTCTAACATTTTTCATGACAAGTGTATTATTCTTGTGATACACACTATTTATTAAGTATTCATAAATCAGAAATCACAAATTTAAAAAAATGGTACTTTCGTTGTTTTTAAAATGTACGACAGAATGCGACACTACATAAAATATACATAATTTTTTAGAAAACATTCATTTTATAGCATTTTAAATTGATTTTTCTCAATGTTTTCAATTATCTAATTCCTTCCTTTTTTGTATTGCCATATTAATAAAAGATATTGGGTGAGTGCAAAAGTTCATGCAGAGTTTGAGAGTAAAAGTCACACTGTGATTTGTCAAACAAAGTTCTTTCATCAATCAATGATATATGCTCCATCGTTTTCTATAATCTGTTTCTGATGTTCTGGCAACGTAAGGATGCCCCGACCATAAAATTTGCGAGGTTTAGAATCGAAGAACGAAAACACGTCGTATTTTAAGGCATCCAAAGAGTCAAGTTTTTTCCATTTAAATGATTTTGCAATGACCAGAACAAGTGATAATCAGGTGGTGCAATATAAGAGGAATACGGTGGATGAGTTAGGATATCCCATTTCAGGTTGTTCAGTTTGCGCAGCGTTTGTCTCGAAACGTGTGGTCTGGCGTTGCCATGATGAAAGACTACACCCTTGCGATTTGACAAAATCGGACTTTTCTGTTTGATTTCTCGATTCAGATTGGTTAAATGACGACAGTACTTGACTGAATCAATCATTTGGCCAGCTGGGAGAAACTCAAAATAAATTATACCCTTGCAATACCACCAAACACAGAGCATCACCTTCATCAGGTGCAAACTGGCCTTTACCATCACGTCATCATACTCACATTGCTAAACATTGTTTTAAAGGACCCATTTCTCATTGTCCGTCACTAATCGATCCAAAAACGGCCCATTTTTGAGCCGCTTGAGTAATCAAACGACAGAAGAAATTTGCTCAATTTTGTTCTTCTCAGTCAGCAAATGTGGCACCCATAATTTGAGCTTAAAATCGAATTGCATATTTATTAAATGCCGAAAAGTGGTTGATCATTGAACTTTAAGTGTTGTTGTTTCCTCTGTTGAAATTCACGGAGTATTTTGAACTAAAGTACGCGCAATATCGACATCAATGTGTGAAAGTTGACCGGATTGTGGTTCGTCTTTAAGATTAAACCCTCCGCAGAGAAATTTTGCAAGCCATTTTTCTACAGTTTTTTAGCTGGTGCTTGATCTTGATAAACTTCTTAATTGATTTTTACGGTTTCTGCAACGTTTATTCCCTTCCGAAACTCGTAAAGTATAGCATGCCGTAAATGCACTTTATCGACACTCATTTTGAAAGTAAATTTTCTCGAAACAGTTTCTATCTACACAAATTATTTTGTTTGAAATGAAAGCTGCACACGTCACCTTTCCAACGATCTGTCTTAGGTATATGGCAGTATTAATGACAAGACTTTACGCCGCTTCTAACGACATCTATTGCACCTTCGTACGAACTTTTGCACTCACCCAATAGTATTATCATTAATCTTCGTGCATTTTAGCTACAAAACTTCTGTAATCCAGAATTTTCTATAATTTGGACTTGCTGTAATCATGACGATTCTGGATTAAAGAAGTTATACTGTATTTAAAAATCCACTTTCAGTAATTATCACATAGACAATAATGTATTTGAATTATTTTGCACAGCCTTGTATTCTGGTACACACCACATAGTAATAAACATTTTATTCATTAGGTAAACAGATCTGCCATTTGAAATGGCTCAATTCTCCTCCCCCCCCCCCCCAACACACACACACCACATGCGTCTACATGTTATTTGATGTGTTCAGAATCCAGTTAGGATCAAGACAGGTCCAGGGACTGATAATTCTTCTATGTCTTTACTAAAGGGGAAAAAAAATCCATGACATAGAAAACAGATATGAACATAAATATATAATTAGTAAATGCATATATATATTTTAAATCTTATGCTAGAAAAACAAAATATTAATCAGTAAGAAAGTCAAAATATACTTAAAATTTTAGCATTATGAAAAGTACATACTAAGCGTGGGTCCCCCTAAAGCAGGAGCCCGAGGATGCTGGCTCAGTTGTCCTCGATTTAATTTGGACAGGAGTCTTTATAATTAAGTCATATAAAAGGTCTCTAATAGGGTTTCTTTTGGCTCAGACCCAAGTTTCATTTGAATTCCAACCCATCTCTCCTCAACTGATCACAATCCTGATAATTAATAAGAAAGAAAAAGTAAGGGAAAGCTAAAACATTCTTTTAACCCTTTCCGGCACACTGTGCCAAGTCTGGGATACCTAATTTTAATTCCAAACTTGCAAATGGCACCAATAATATTTTAGTAAAATTTTACTCTTGCAATAAAAGCTTAAATTAAGCAATTCAAAATATCTAAAAAATTCGTTTGTGAATTCCGGTGTCAGTCAATAATTTCTCATTTTACAAACAGATTTTGCCCGTGCCGGAAAGAGTTAAGTAGCTGATGGTAGTAAAAAAAATATTCTGTTCATGAAAATGATGTAATACTAATAGAAAAATTAAAAAAGAATGATAAAATTGTTTTGACCAAACTGTCACATTTTATCTCTGAACTCAAAAGAAGATTTAGGGGCCTTTGAGATTGGGGGGGGGGGGGGGGCTCTCTATTGCGATCATAGTGACCCCTTAAATGCACCCCTACTTTCACATTTGAACAACAGTAGCACTTGCTATACTCATTTGTTTTTGTTTTATAGAACTTTAAAATGCACTCAGCAATTTATGCTCACCCTACATTTCTATATAATTAAATACAATATTTGCAACAACAATACACCAAAGTAAAGAGAAAAGACACTGAATATAGGGACTTAACTTAGCCATTCATATTGGTGGGTAAAGAATTATATTGTAAATGTTTTAAATACAAATGTTTTTAAAATTTCAAAGTAGGACTATTTGTAATTCTGATTTTATATTTACTTTTATGAGTCCTTAAGCTTTAGAATGAATTTGTTAGATAGCTACACAAAAACAAACTTCCTCATGAAATATTCGCTTAAAGAAATGATGGAAAATCAACATTCTCGAAAATGTAACTAAAATTCACTATTTTAAATCCCGTTTATGAATATAATAAATTTACTTTCTTAAAAGTTCATGTTTCAATATCTCTTACTGTGTAATTCCTTTATCAAAATATATTAAAAAATTGTGCATTTAATCCCTTTGTGATGAGCGTTTTTTACAAAATTTTTCATCTTTTATCAGCGATTTTTCAAGATAGAAATTTTTGTTTAATTTAGTTGGGAAAATACTCTGATTAAATAAAGCAAAATGTGCAGGTAAAAATAACTGGTGAGAGTCCCTGTCATTCCAAGTACCCAAACTGACTGAAAGTGCCTAGACTACTTCAACTCCCCTTTTCTCAACAGATCTCCTGTCAAGGCACATGTTATGGGATGTGTCTGAAGGATTATCTTCTCTTTGTTAACTTGATTTCAGAAAAGGAATTTTTTCAGGAACCAGATAAGGGAAAATGAAGAGTGTTTATGCTCTTTAAAAAGTACTTTGATTTGAGTATCTTACTGAAATGAAATTTCCATTTTTTAACTGTGTTTCATAAAAATAAAAAAAAACTACCTATTACATTTTTCCCTATGTTAAAATTTCTGAAAAAATATTTCCAGATCTATACCGATCATAACCCCTGGAACCTAAAATTGCCAGTGCAAAACTTTATCTATCTATAAATAAATAAATAAATAAATATCTGTTTTATGAATACAATAGTTTTCATAATTCTGCACAAATCTCTTCCAAACTGATACATAACATCAAAGAGTAGAAAATCTCAGTGAAATTCGTTAATGGGCAAAATTGAACCAAGAGGGTGGAAATAGAAGGATTTTTGTGAAAATAGAAGAAAACACCATAATTTCTTAACCTTAAAAAGATTTTATATGTGTTATAATTATTACTTCTAGGAAAAGGGCCAAACAATTATGCATAACAGAGTTTTGATATCATTAAAAATGGGCTCTAGGAGCGAAAAAAAAAAAAAAATATATATATAGTTTTAAAAAGAAAAAAAAATCAATAACTTTTTCAAATCACAAGATATCAAATCCACTTAAAATTGTTATGAATCTTCTTAATATTATCTACAACTTTTATATTGACAAGTTTTTTATAAAACGAATCCATACAGAAAAAAGCAGCCGAGGAAAAAAATTATCATATTAACATGATTAATTGGTAAAATCAGCTGTTACAGAAAAATGAAATTAAAAATTCTTGAAAAGCAGCTTATAAAATTGTTATACTGGATTTATCTGTAATCTTAATTTAGTTTTTGTCAGAGAAATTATTACTTAACTTCGAAATCTACCTCTGCATGTAAGCCAAGCGAAGCTGGTAGCAATTTTTTTATTTGTATATTATAAATAGCTTAAGAGAGAGAGAGAGAAAAAAAAACCTGAAACACTTATTTTTTAACTTTTAATTATAGTATGCCCCCCCCCCCCTTTATATGTTAATTGTAAATAAAACAAAGATATTTCCCTTTTTGTCTTTTTAAAATTTTAAATTATTGATCTTTAGTATTTTTAATAATATATCTAATTATATTTCCTTCTTTATAGCTAGTTCGCTATTGTGATTTATGCCTTTATGCTTAGTAGTTTTCCAAATGGTAGAACCTAAAATGTATACTATTGAAATAAAAACAAAAAATATTTTTTTCTGAAATAAAAACGCTACCAAAATGCTTTTTCACAGATTTCAATTTTAAGTCATTTGTTTTTCTCTCTCCATTTTTAATAAAAATATGAAATGAGGCAGATATTTTTTTTTTCATCTAATGATAATTATTCCCTAATTTATACTTTGTTCTTTTAGAAAAATGGAGTGCTTCTGTTTTTTTTTTTTTTTTTTTTTTTTTTTTTGACATCGAAGCATTCTTGGTTTATAAAGTGTCATGAAAAAAATATTTTCTTATTTTTAATGCTATCTTTTGTAAATATATAAATATGTAAAATTTCTTAAATGAAATCAAACATTCAAACTATTAGTTATTAACTTATAAATTAATTTTTGCTTTAAAAAATCCGATTTCACAAAATAAATAAATAAATGAAAATTGAGGGATCTTTTACATTCAGCATGCACTTAATCATCACAATCTTTTTTCTATTAATAAATAAATAAAACTTCCACTGACTCTAAAAAGAAGACTGACTATAAAAAAAAAAGAAGCTTTGATAGATTTGTAACTTCCAAAATACTATATTAAAATAGTTTTGGCAGATAAATTATATTTAGAATAAATATGATGCAAAGTTTCATAAAACAAGACCATTTTTTGTGAAAAAATTGACACAGAGAGAGAGAAATAACAATACAGTCATATTTTACTACTGTTGCAACTTATTCTTCCTTTTTCTAATTTTGCTCTAATAAATGAGGCTTCATTCTTAAGGATTTTAAAAGCCGACACTTGTCAAGCAAGGGAAGAAATTCAAATGCGAATGTTAAACCTATGAGAGAATTCTTTACAGATTTCTCACTTTTATGTTAATATTTTTATTTTTTACCTTCATAGGCTATCTGAAATCAGAATCTTATGTTGTGTGCTTGTTTCTTTCAATTTTCTTTGTAGTTTTATTTTATATGCTGACACTTTCATTATTTGAACTAATGAGAACCAGTTCTGAAATTGAAACAATTGTCATATAAAACAAGTGGGTAAGTGTGATCACAGATTGCACTAAGGGTTTCATTTAATATGCATTTTAAAGCACTTTATATGTAAATTAATAAATTGAAATTTTTAATTATTAAAATCTTACATAAATAGCAGCACCCTTATATTTAACTAAACAACGTATCTTAATGTTTAATATATGCTGTGTGTTTTCCCAATAGATGTAACAAAAAAGTGTCAAAAATATTTTATTTTGAAATAATACCTAAATATACTCCAAAATCACATTCTTTTTTGTTAATACAGTAGACTCCCTCAAATCCACGCAGCTTGAGACCAGAGGTTGTGCGAATTTTAGAATTTTGCAGATTTCTGGTCATGGCTTTGTTTACATCTTTTTAACAGTACTTTGAATGCAATTAATAATGAAATTTCAACTATAAAGAATGCTTACAATATAATAAAATATTTAACTAAGTAATAATTAAAATAATAAAAAATTACATAATTTTTAAAATGATTAAAATATCAAAAACAGAGGTCAACTTAATAATGCATCATTAAATATTCAGTATAAAAATTAAGTGTATTTTCCCCAAATTATTCAATGAAACTTGCCTCATAAAGGTACATTAAAATCATAATGTAAGGATGTTTTATTTCAGGTTTAGCCAGATTTAATAGTAAAAAAAGCTCAATATTCATAAATATATTTGGTAAGAAGATTGTAATTACCAGTGGTATCAGTAATATCTTGATTTTTTTTTCAAAAATAAATTTGTTCTTCCTTTATGGAAAAGAAAACATGAATTCAGTAATATAACAAACATTACAAATTAAAATATGTATGGAATTGATATAAAAGTAAAGTCAAATTTTGTCCCCATATCTAAACTGAATGTTTCATTATTTACATCTGTAAATTATGTGCGGATTTTAGAGAGTTGCAGATTTTAGGGTTGCGGATTTGAGGGAGTCTACTATAATAATAAAAATCATTTGAGCTATTTGGTAACATAATAAAAAAAAGTATTAAGGTAAAATAGTTTGAAATAAAAAATAAATTTATTATACACAATTTTTAAAAAACTAAAATGTATTTTATTGATACATTTCTTTAAACTTTTTAAAGTCTAATTTAAAATCCAGAATAATTTATAATTTTCCTAAAATAATTTAAATGAAATACAGTAGACTCCCTCAAATCCGCATAGTTTGGGACCAGAGGTTGTGCGGATTTTAGAATTTTGCGAATTTCTGGTCATTGCTTTGTTTACATTTTTTAAACAGTAATTTGAGTACAATTATTAGTGCAATCGGAACTATAATGAATGCTTACAATATAATAAAATATTAAAATAAGAAATAAACTAACTAAAAAAATAAAAATTTAGATAATTTTTAAAATGATTAAAGTACTAATAACAAAGGTCAAGTTAATAATCAATGGTGTATGATTAAATATTCAATATAAAGATTAAATGTAATTTTCTAAAATTAGCAACAAAGTTGCCTCATAAAAGTGCATTACTAATTCACATCAAAATCATAAAATAAAGATTTTTTTTTCAAGTTTAGCCTGGCTTAATAACCAAAAAATCTTCATTAACACATAAACATATTTGGTAAGAAGACTGATTATCAGTGATATCAGTGATATCAGCAATATCTTGAATTTTTTCCAAAAAAATTTATTCTTCCTTCATGAAAAAAACATGAATAGAGTATTATTAAGAAAATTACAAATTAAAAAATATATTGAATTGATACAAAACTAAAAATCAATTTTTGTCCCAATATCTGAACTGAAAGTTTCATTGTTTACATCCATAAAATATGGTGCGGATTTTAGAGAGTTGTGGATTTCTGGTTTGTGGATTTGAGGGAGTCTACTGTATTTATAAAGTTGAAAAATGGTCATAAAATCATGATATGTAAATAAGTATAAAGGTAAAACCAGCTTAATTAATAATAATAAGAATAATATAAACTTTAAATTGGCAAAAAGTATAAAAAATTTTTAAATAAAATACATCTTATATGAAAATTTCAACTTTCAGCTCTGGGGTTTCAACTGAGAACCTTCTGTTTAGTGGAAAGGTGATTTACCTCCAAGTTATGATGACTACACTATGATGTCTACTTTCTTTTAATGTAAAAACTAAAGTATAGTCAGCATTAGTGTTGCTATACTAATAATGACTACACTTGATTGAAATTAAGGTTATCTTTTAAAATTTAAATTACAAAAATGAATGTATGACATTGAAAAAATTAATTTAATTAAAATAATAGACTTTTCAAAATTTTATGATTTGTTGTGTGACATGAGATATTCAGCTGTAAGTACACAAAATTTGAAGCCTCTGACTTATATGGTTTTTATCTATAGACTGTGATTGATCGATAGACAGAAGAGCGAGACAAATAAGATTTCGCCAGATGGACGAAACCCTAAAAACTGTCATTCAAATTTTAAAAGTTCAAGCACACAACAATAGTACCAATATCGTGTATATCATGCAAGAAAAAAAAATCATTCCAAAAGATTAAAATACAAGTGAGAAAACGGTAAATACTTCCATAGGTTTAACATTAGAATTTTTATTTTTTTTTGCATGAATAGTATAGCTTCTTAAAGCAACATTCAACAATGCAAAACTTTAATTCATTTTTCAATGTAATGGCGTAAATTTGTCAAGCTAACCGTTGAAGTAATTTGGAATCGAAATGAGTTTTCCATTAAATAAATGAAAAAAGTATCAAGTTATAAATATTATTGGTAATGTAGAGAGCAATTTTTTTAATTTCTTAGGTTGTCACAGTTGGAAGTTCCAAATGCCAACTGTAACAGTATTTTCGGGACAATTTTTCGTATTTACCAAAAAATTGAAAATGCCTTTTGATTACATAGTTTCTAAAAAAAACTTCTGCAATTTTATACACTTCTGAACAGAAATAAATTTAAAAATGTGTCAGAAAGTAACACCTTTTGAATTTAAGAACAGGCTGTAAGTTTTTCCCTGATCTGTTTTTAGCTCACAGACTATCAAAGCCGGAGAGCTTATGTGCCGCCCGTTCTGTATGTATGTACGTGTGGACTCATGTAACGCGAAAACTCATGATAAAAATATCCGATTTACATGAAATTTTGGATATAGGCTTATTATGATAAGACACTTCCCTGATTAGTTTTGAGAGTTCATTCAATAAGTATAAGAAGGGGAACGGGGGCTATAGCCCCTCCCCTTAATTTATATAAATGGGTTTTTCATGCAGACTTAGTAGATTTCGTTCAAATCTTAGATGTAGGATCATTCCAATGAGGTGCCTCCATGATTAGTATTGGGTGTTCATTGGATAAGTTTAAAGAGGGAGAAGGGGGGGGGGGGGTAATCCCCCAATCTGAATTTAGGTTTTTCACACAAAATTTATCGATTTGCTTCAAATTTTGTATATAGGCTTATTCTGAAAAGACGCTTCCCTGATTTGTTTTTGGAATTCACTGGATAAGTATAAAGAGAGGATAGGGGAAACTACCCCTCATAGTTTATGTAAATGGTTTTTCATGCAGAATTAACCGATTTGTTTCAATTTTTGGATACAGGTTCATAGTAATAAGAAGCTTCGCTCATTTGTTGTGGTGTTCCTTTGTTAATTATAAAGGGGGGAGATACGGGCGATTACCCTCCCCCTTAAGTTAGCTAACTAGAGTTTTATGCAGAGTTATCCGATTTGCTTTAAATTTTTGATGTAGGTTCTTTCTGATAAGTTGAATTTCTGAACAGTTTTGAAGGTTTAATGGTTAATTATAAAGAAGGGAGCGGGGGACAACATTTCTTAAATTTCATAAATGGTTTTTATGCAGAATTATTCAACTTGCTTCGAATTTTGGATACAGGTTTATTATATGATAAGGTGTATCCCTGATTAGTTTTGGGACTTCAATGATTAAGTATAAAGAAAGGAAATGGGGGCAGTACTTCCTTTTTTTTTTTTTTGAAAGGCATTATTATATAAGGCTGTAGTATACAATTAGTCTACATAGCCTGTGAGCTTTATGCCATCAGTTTAACTGGGCATCATTCTTTTTATTTATAGAATATTTTGGAAAAAATGTACTTTAAATTGCTTTCAATTTAAAGGTATTCAATAACATTTTGTTGATGAAAAAAAAAAAAAAAAAAAGAAACATTTCAAAATGGAATAGTGTATTGCAGATAATAGATAATAGCTGCATCTTTTTAAATATATTTAGAATAATTCTTCTTTGTGTTTATTTTTACAGCCCATGCATTTAACCAAAAAAATAATTTCTTTTTCTGATAAGGTTTTATTAGTGCAGGGAAGGGGAAGAGTTAATACTAGTGATGGACGATAACAAGATATTTTTCTCGATTGTATGGACATCTCAATAACTTTCAATTGTGTAAAATTTTTCTCGATGATCCAGTTTGCAATTGCTTTTATACCATACCCGCAGGGGCATGCAAATAAAAACTGCACCCAGGGCAAAGTTTCAATTTGGCATCCACCCTTACTTGTGACAGGTCAAAAAATGACATTAATAGTATAAATTTGGCATCCCCTAAATTTCCACACCCAGGGAGATCGCTCCTTTCACCCACATTTTGTACGGCGCTGCATACCTGATTCGATTTTATCAAGAGTCATCTGCAGGTGAACTGGGATGAGTTGGCGTTAATAAAGACACGGCCGATTCACTCGCTAGTGGGCCCTTCCTTTTATCGGGGTTTCTAATTTATATGGAAACTTCCAATATGAAATCTCAAACTGGATCCCCGTTGTACTTGGTATTGTATAGCAAACACAGTATGCACACACAGCAAAATCTTGTAAACCAAAAAAAAACTAAAACCGAAATGAACCTCTGATCAAAACCTTGGTGGGGAGGTGGAGTAAAGGTGGGGTAAGGGGAATAGGAATTGCATAATATGAATAAGTGGGCTTAGAACTTTTCAATTTATATCACGAGATGTATTGGTAAAATTTAGAAAAGAGCTCCTGAGAGGGCAAAGTGACATGAAGTTTGCTGAATGTGCATAACATCAATAAGTGATCATAAGCTTTTCCAACCATATGCCACCCGAGGAATATTGATTTAAATTTAAAAAAATGCCCTCCCTTAGGGTGCAAAAAAGGGGACAGGCCAGGAAGGTGCATAACATGAGTAAGTGGTCACAAGTCTTTCCAACAATATGTCAGATGAGGGCTCTATGCTAAGTTTAAGAAAGTGCCCCTTGTGAGGGTAAAGTAGGGGGAGAGGCACCGAAGGAGCATAACATCAATAAGTGGTCATAGCACTTTCCAACCATATATCACATGTGGCATCTCAATCTAAATTTATAAAAATCTAAATCCCCATGGGGGCAAAAAGTGGAGAACAGCAAGGAAGCTTGGGGATAAAGGTGGGGGGGGGGGGACATAGGAACTGCATAATATGAATAAGTGGTCACAGGCTTTTCCAACAATGTCGCATGACGAGTCTCGGTCAAATTTATAATAATGCTCCCTGGGAGGGGCATAACATAAGAAAGTGATCACAGGCCTTTCCAATCATATGTCACATGAAGGGGTCTCAGCTTAAATTTATAAGAATGCACCCCATGGCAGCAAAGCGGTTGGGAGGGGAGGACCAAAAGGGGTGCATAATAGGAGAAAGTAAGTAGTCACAGGCCCTAGCACAAACATGTAACATGAGGGGTTTTGGCGAAATTTAGAAAAGGCTTGGTTAAATTTTGAAAACAGCTCCCTCCCAAAGGGGGTGAAGTGGGGGGGAGTACACCAGAGGTATATAAGATCAATAAATGGTCACAGGCCGGACTACATCTTCCTGCTTTTTTAAGTTTCATAAATTATAAGTATAAATATTATTTACTGGAGGGCTCCATAAAAAATTTGTTCTAAAATGATGAAAATGCAAAAAGGTTTGAAAACTGCTGCCTGCCGTAGGAACCAAATTCGGAAGGGAGGAAAAAAGTATAATAATATTTAAAGAATAATCCAAAATCTTCAAGATGATGTACCACATGACGGGTGAAAAAAAATAGTGGCACTCTGGTAGTACCGACAGAAGTGAAAACTTGAACAATTATGTGTCTATTTTTTGAATCATCAGGAAATATTTTATTGCACAGGAAATACTTTTAAATGAAGTGAATGCGCTCATACACTGCATTCCTGCACTGTAACAGTTGGTACAGATCTCATGAATAACATAAGAAGAAAAAGAGACAGCTGATGTGTACATATCTATACTAATATTATAAAGATAAAAAATTTGTACTTTTGTATGTTTGTAATAAATAAAACTGAATAATATTTATATGGCACAAATGTCATACACACACCACACTGGCATGATTTTTTCAGATGACGATTTGACGAAAACCTCAAAGAAGTTTGAGAAATTTAAATTTTAACTCATTATGGGTCCTTAACATGATCCAGAATGACGAGAGAATTTTTTTTAAGCTAGATTAGTAATGTATGAAGCATAAGCTTTAAATAGATATATTACATAAAAAAATGAGAAATGTCCCCTCCCCCTCCAAAACGGTCCTGTGGGGAAAACCGGAAAACTGAAATAGCAAACAGAATGGCAAGGAAAAGTTAGCTATGCTAGAATTTTTCTCTTTACTGTTGCTCCCATAGAAGCAAAGTTATAGCCTTCTAAAGATTGAATTAAAGTGAAGAAATGAGCAAAATTAGGTGAGTAACCGACAGGGAGGGTCCACATTCTGGTGGGGGGCATGTAGCTTAAACTTTTAACTTAAATATGGTAGAAAATTAAATGAGTGAAATTTTAAGGTGTATATTGGGGGATGGGGGGGATGCATCCTCCCCTCCTGGAAAAGGCCCTCAAAGACAGAACTTTAAAACAATGTGCCTAGACTCCAATAACTTCACAAAAAGTTGTTAACTTGTATTTTTAATTTCCCACCCTACCTTATACCGCACCATAGACAATATATGTGCATACTTATATACAGAGGTGTCGGCAACAGTGTCCTGAGTTCAATGATTTTTTTCCCATCTCAAAAATGCCCAACACAAAGAAAGAAAGAAATTTTCACTTCAAAAGTTTTAAAATTATCCCCCACCCGTATGGGTCTACCTTTTCTTCCCCAAATTCATGCAGCTCACACTTTAGTTTTTCTGTATTTGATAAATAATATTTACCAGATGGCTTGAACAAGAAACCACACCTAAAATGATATGTATTGTAGAAATTGCTATGGCTTTTTTAAAATGTGTTTGTCCCCCTCTCTAGCCTCCTCTTGGAAAATTTTGAAAGTTAATATTTATTGGAGGATTTCAGTAATGTGACAGCTTCGTGGGGCTAAAACTTGAGAAACTTTGAAAATTAGGGCATGAAAATAGAATATGTCATTAATGACATATTCTCATGCTTCTTTCTGTACCTTGTTCTTCAATAAACCTTAAACAAAGTTTACTCGATAAACTCTTATTCATAAACATTTCATGTCTCTTCTCAGGCGAGAATGAGAAATCATCGTGAAGTTGCATCATTGAAAAAGGTATTCATCGGCGGCCCACATGTCACTCGAGATTTCTCATTTATCGAGGTACAAATTCATCACGAAGCCACTACTAGCTCGATATGTTGGAGTCAGAGTAGAGGAATTTATCGAGATGAGATTTGCTGAAATATGAGGCATATCGGAAAGCTCTTTTAACCATTCTTTCATATTATGAATCTTTCTCGTCTTGGAGTTGAATTTTAAGAGGGGGAGGGGTGACATGGTGAATTTTTTAAATCATAGTTATTTCCGCAGTATCATTTTAGTTGTGGTTTTTTGATGGAGCCTTCCAGTAAATATTATTTATTAAACATAAAATTTTTAAAGTAAGGTCTGCGGGATTTCTGGGTGTATTCTGGAAAGAAAAAGTAAACCTGTGGGTGAGGAGTAAATTTCAAACTTTTTTTGGACCGTGTCATGTTATATATCATCAGAAAGTTTCCAAACCACTTTTTTATATCATGAACTTTTCTTCTTCTGGAGTTGAATTTTTGGAGGGGTGGGAGGGGAGCAGGGAGGGGGTGATTTTTTTAAATCTTAGCTATTTCGATAATAAATATCATTTTAGATGTGGTTTTAAGATGGAGCACTCCAATAAGTATTTATTAACTACAAAATGTTTCAAGTGAGGGCTGCATGATTTCCAGATATATTTTGGGAAGGAAAACTAAACCCACGACCACAGGTGAGGAGTAAATTTAAACTTTTTTGGATCCGCCATGTGATCTGTCATAGGAAAGATTTCGAATGCTCTTTCATATTATGAACCATTCTCCTCCTGGAGTTAAATTTGAGGAGGGGGAGGGGGTGAATTTTTTTAATCATAGCTATTCTGAGAATAAATATCATTTTAGAAATGTTTTTTTGATGTAACCCTCTGGTAAAAATTATTTATTATCTATAAACATTTTAAAGTGGGACTGTGTGATTTCTGGATGTATTATGGGAAGAAAAGGTAAATCCGTGGGGGAGGAGTAAATTTAAAACTTTTTTTTGACTCATCATAAGATAGATCATCAGAATGTTTTTGGACCTCTCTTTCATATTATAAACCTCCTCCTGGAGTTGAATTTCAACAGGGGGAGAGGGGAAGCGATGAGAGAGTGAGTTTTTTAAGTCATAGCTATTTCGAGAATAAATTTCATTTCAGATGTGGTTTTTTGATGGAGCCCTCTGGTAAATATAATTTATTAAATCTAAACATTTTAAAGTGAGGCTGTGCAATTTCTGGGTGTATTCAGGGAAGAAAAAGTAATGCAGTAGTGAGGAGTAAATTTCAAACTTTTTATGGATCTGTCATATGCTATATCATTGGAAAGTTTTCGGACCACTTTTTCATATTATGAATCTTTCTTCCCTTCCCCGATTTGCCCCTCTTATAGAGGTACTTTTTGAACATCTTTGAAATCCTTGTGTTTTTGTTATTTTAGATCGGATTTTTTTATGGAGACTTATGATACATACTTTATAATACAGTTGACTCCCTTAAATCTGCAACCCTAAAATCCACAACTCTCTAAAATCTGCACATAATTTACGGATGTAAACAATGAAAAACTCATTTCAGATATAGCGACAAAATTTGACTTTTTCAGTTTTATATCAATTCCATATATCTTTTAATTTGTAATTTTGTTAATATTATTGGATTCATGCATTTTTATGAAAGAAAAATATATTTTTTTTTTTTAATTCAAGATCTATTTATCCATAGTTTAGTGTAAATATAGAATACACAATAGGGTACATACTACAATATTTGGATACATCCCTTCATTTTTTTATTTCATTTTGGGAACAATGGATTTGGAGCTTATTCTAGCAAAGATCAGTTTCAGAATTTTCAAGCTATGTTTTGGGAACTTTGATAAAAGTTGCTGTATACATTTAGCTAACACAATATGCAAATGAAATTTTGATAGCATACACGCATCTGCAATGAAAAATTATCTAGTAAACCTGCTCATTTTTTATGCAATTTTTATTATTTTTAATTCTGATTACAGGGTATTGTGTATAATGTTGTTTTTCATATTTTTGGAAAAGAACACTATTTTATATTACGAATTCTGCAAATTATAAGCTAAAACATTGGAAAAATTTGGGACTGCTTTTATAAAATCCTTAATTTCTCTACGAATATACATGCTATATGCATAAAAATGAACACAGTTTCTTACAATGGGCCATTTAATCATAATGCCCAGTTTGAACGTTTTTGCACCATTAGTTTTGACAGGATTGTCTAAAAGATATTCATTCTTTTTTCAATTTGTTGATGGTCCCTTATAGAGTTTTGGAAAAAATCTTCATGGAAATGTATGACCTGTACTATTATGTGTACACAATTGGGTCATTTTCAAAATAAGGTACATTTTCAGCAATTTTTTTCGAAATTTTAAAGTATGATTTTTTCCACAAAATATTTTGTTATATTTAATAAAATGGTAATTGTAACTCAAATAATGCAATGACTGAGCTTAATTGGCTCATTAACGCAAATACAGTAATTACTTAAAAGTAAGCATTAGTTAGACCAATGACATGCGTTAGGCCAGTGACATTTTGCATTAGATAGGTAACATTTTTCTATTAATCCAAAGACATTCTTTATTAAAGTTGTGAATAATCATAATATTATTATAACTTTTAAAAAACAATTTTTCTACATGAAATTGTTTCATTGCTTAGCATTGTGTCACTGGTATTACAGGATTTGTCACTAGCATAACAAATGTATTGTTAGGCCAGTGACTGTTAGACCAGTGACATTTCTTTAAAAATAAATTCTTATTCCTTATTTAAAAATTGTAATATTGTGGTTTAGGGTGTTAAAGACAACTTTATATGCTGTATTATTATAATATTTTTATTAAATTGATTTAACTGTTATCAGTTTAATAGAATACTTGTTAGACCAGTGACACATAATAAAAGAACTCGGCTGGCTTAGGAATATTTTTTTCTTTTTTTAAGCAGTAGATCACATGAAGACAGCTAGTTTTTCCACTATTTTGTTTACAAACAGTGTTGCTAACATAAAAAAGCCAATTCAATCAATTTTTATCATCAGAATAATATTTAAAATTGAAAAAGATTAGTTGTTAGACCAGTGACACAAAACACGTAAGACAGTCTTATTTAATTTAATTAATCCATATTAAAATCAATTTTCAGACAGAATTGTAATAAGTACACAAAATTTATATTGTTCTCAAAATAAAATTGCCCAAATCAACGAAAATAGCAATTATTAATTAGAAATTATAACATGTTGAAAATCAAAGTTTGGGTTTGAGACAAAAATGATTCCCATTGAAAAGTCAATAGTTCATTTTTATTTTTTGCCCAATTTAATTTATTTTTATATAAATTACTTAGTTTAATACTCTGATTATTAAAAAAAGAAATGAAGAACAATTAAGGGTTTGAAATTTTTATCTACTTTTAATATTATAAATTTTAGAATAGTAAGACACAGAATTGTACTTATTTTGAAAATGACCCAATTAGAGTTTCAGGATAATACCTCAACTATTTTTCTAAATATTTAACAAAGTGTCTAAAATTGCAAGTGGCCGGTCACCTTTGGCCATATAGTGTATGTGTCATTTCATACAAAATGAGCAAAATAATAAAAAAAAAAGTTATAAACTCATGGTAATTGATTTTGGTAAAATTTGATACACAGATTCAGTTTATATTTAAATAGAGCATTGTGAAATACCTTGAAAAAAAAAAATAACAATCTGAGTTTTGGAACATTCTAAGCAGGCAAATGCTTAGATTTAAATTTTGAGCTCAAATTCTAAATCGATGGGAGTGGTTAAGAAGCGCAAACTAAACAGTGTTCAGGAGTTAAAATGTTACCCTCCACACCCCTCGAACACATTTCAATTTTCTGCTACTTAATTACTCGCAACGATACAGATTTTGAGCTCAAAATTTAATTTTGAACTTTTACAAGCATTTAATTAGTACAAAAAATAACGGTTAAAAATAGTTATTGGTTACTCTAAAGTTTAAGGCACCTTCTAACGGTATTTTTTAAAATTAATCTTTAAAATTTATTTTCAAGAAAATACTGACATAAAGAATAGTTTTAGCGAAAATGGCAAACGAATCGACCAATTTTTCCGTTTTTTATAATCATTTGTAATTTGAATCTCCCCACCCCCATTGAACACAGTTCAGTTTGTGCTACTTAACTACTCCCAACGATTCAGATTTTCATCTCAAAATTTAAGTTTATGCCTAAGCTTCTAAAAAAAATTTATGAGATGCAAAAATAATGGTAAAAAATAGTTGTACGTTACTCCAAAGTCTAAAGCGCCCTCTATCGGCATTTTTTGAAATTTATATTTAAAATTTATTTTCAAGGAAATACTGACATTAAGAATGGTTTTAGAGAAAACCGCAAACGAATCGACCAATTTTTCCATTTTTTATAATCATTTGGAATTTGAACAACCCCTCACAGTTCAGTTAGGGCTGCTTAACCACTCCCAACGACTTAGATTTTGAGCTCAAAATTTAAGTTTATGTCTAAGCTTCTAAAAAAATTAATGCAATGCAAAAAATAACGGTAAAAAGTAGTTGCTCATTACTCCAAAGTTTAAAGCGCACTATCAATTTTTTAATTTTCAATTTTTTAATTTTTTTGTTTCTATCAATTAAAATACACATTATTTAACAGCGTCATCTTTTTTTTTTTTTTTTTTTTTCTTTTTTTTTTTTTTTTTTTTTTTTTACCCAAATTCCCGAGTGCTTAATGCTGAGATCTAACAAACTTTCTTGGCATTTAGTTGCACAAATCATTTTTCATTGATAATGTTTTTCTTTCTAAAAGTGAACTTCGTTGAAATTAAATTATACTTTGTTAAATATTATAAAAAAATATTTTGCATTAATTTTTTAGAAGCTTAGACAAAATCGGCATTTTTTGAAATTTATCTGTATAATTTATTTTCAAGACAATACTGACATAAAGAATAGTTTTAGTGAAAACCGCAAACGTATCGACCAATTTTTCTGTTTTTTATAATCATTTGAACTTTTGGACCCTAAACTTTAATGGCGCCTATCTCCTTCGGAAGACGTTTGGGACCCTTAGTTTCCTATTTAATATTGTTTGTCTTGATGTGTACTATCACCCCTTAAAGTTTGTACCATGAATTTAGAAACACCCTGTATATATATATATATATATATATGAAAATATATGAAAAATATAAAACAAGAAAATACACAATAAATGTTTTAATAACTTTTTTTTTTCAAAATTTGTAAAAATGATATAAATTATTATATAATCTGACTGAAAGGTATAATAAATAACGAATTAAAATATTTTTTCAATTATAATTTTGAAATCGTGATAGATATTTTTTGAAAGGTCAATATTCTGTTAATAATTCACTAACAATCTTTTCTTACAATACATATCAAAATAATAAAAACAGGAAGATAGCAAATTTTCTCTGAAATTATAAGCATTCAGTAATCACTTAATTTGAATAAATTTTCACAAATAGATATTAAATTTGATATAGATAAATCAGTTTTGGTGAATAAACCATCAGCATTGATTTTAATAATTCATTTTTCAAATCACTGTTAAAAAGATGCAATATTTTATGAAAATAAACATCAATTTGTAATTTTTTATAATATTTAACAAAGTATAATTTAGTTTCAATGAAGTTCACTTTTAGAAAGAAAAACATTATCAATGAAAAATGATTTGTGCAACTAAATGCCAAGAAAGTTTGTTAGATCTCAGCATTAAGCACTCGGGAATTTGGGTTAAAAAAAAAAAAAAAAAAGATGACGCTGTTAAATAATGTGTATTTTAATTGAAAGCGAACATTTTAAAATAGATACATTTGAGAAAAGTACTTATCCATTGCTGCTAATTACAGTATGAACATCACCTGAATTATCCAAAAAAAAAAAGTATTTTTATTTGCATATCTTCTAATCTACATTAGAAAATTCATATTATTTTCCACATTCCACACACAAATCATATGTTCTTTGCAGATATACAAGCTACAATGTTGAAAAATTGTTTTGTTTTCAATTTCGCTTTGTTGTGCAAAAACTACATCTTTCAGTTTTGAGAGATTGGAAAACATTTTTTTTTCTGGTTCCCCACAAAATTTTCTAATATTTCTTTTCAAAAGATTTGGCAATGATGATGTTCATTTTATTTCATTTATATGGTCCCTTGTTAAATCAAACGCAAGTTCTTTCAAAGAAAAGCGAAGAACAGATTCCCCCCCCCCCCTTGTATTTTTCTGAAAAATAATTTAAGAATTTATTCCTGCAATATTCATCAGCGAAAAAAACAAAGTAAGCGGCCGTCTATTATTTATTCTTATTTATTATATTAAAAATTAGGTTGATAAGTTTATATATATTTGTATAGTTCATATTTTTTTCTAGAACAGAATCATTAAAAAATAGTTTCTAAACATTGAATACTGACAGTGCATGATTTGCGCTATCACACACTCCTGGTGTTTCACAAACAATATTATTTTGTCTTTTATTTTTGTACATCTGTTCTCGGTGGGTTTTTTTCTCATTTTGTAATATTATCCTTATCTTCCCCCTACCCCCCCCCCCAAAAAAATGGACGGTGATCAAAACATTTATTTTCTGACACTTCACTATCACTTTTTTCATCTTTGTTTAGAACTATATAGTTGTCTTCCTCTGATGTAATGGATTCAATGTCAATATAATCCCTTTCTAAATTATCAAAAAGTGTTAAAACTTCTTGAACAGTTAAATTTTTTTTATGAGGCATTGTAAAAATAATCAAACACTCTAAGAGCAAAAAAGTAGAAAGAGAAAAAAGATAGAGGGAGAGGAAATGAAGAGATTCTGCAATTCCCAGAAACCCCCTTCTGAGAAATTTGGTGGAGTGGCAATGAAGAATGCTAGGGAGAAAAAACATTGGCTATGTTAGTGATTGCAAGCCAGTCATTCAGACCAAATTTAACTTTAAAATGCAATAAAAACATGAGAAAAAGGGGAGATGGGTTAATAAGAAGAAAAAGAATTTGGGTGGCTAAAAGACTGAAGCACGACTAACGGCAGATTAAATTAATTCTATAAATACAACAAGGCTATACATCTTGGTCTTTGTGCTAAAGAGTTTTGTAGTTGTTTTCCAGCTATCTCATTGTTAAAATAAAGTGCTATACAATTAGCATTTTTATCTTCACAAAACCTCATGAAGAGTGACTTACATTTAGTATTTTATAAATTGTATGTCATCTTTGTAAGTTTTAAATGCTGGTGGAAAAACTTTGGACACTAAATCTTTTTTTTTATGTTTAACACATGAAGCATTTCAAGATTCTCATGTTTATCAATTTAAAGTAGCCATTATTTCTGTCACAACACAATTTTTCTATTTTCTCTTTCCCAATATCTTTTTTTTGCATGTACTGTCCGATTTTAAAATGCAAAATGTATGTATCAGCATGACATTTATTTATTGAGTAGGATGCCTGTATTAGAGCAATAAGTATTTACTGTCTAAACACTGCCTATTCTAATGCTATTTAAGATTTATAAATTTTAAAAAGCTGGTAATATTATTTTTAGATACATTTTATAGGTTAAATATGTTCAAGATAACCAAGATTTATACATAATTTTACATAATTTCATGTATAAAAGATTCATCATGTGAACATATAACAGATTGAATAGAAATAAGAAAGTTCATTCAATAAACAATTAAAAATGTTGCAAAAAATGATAAAATACATCATCACCCAGGAAAATTGTAGAGATTTTTAGTAGTATTAAAAATTATCAAATACTTTCAAAAAATCATTTTCTTATTCTGGTGTAGGTTATATTAAACTTTTAATTGAGAACATTTTTAAAATTAAATTAAAAAAAAACTGTTTTAAAATTTTCTTTGTAATCCATTTATTTTTAGTCTGGGACAATAATTTTCCATTTAAAAAATGCATAGCAGATGATTTGAGTAACAAATTTGAAATTGCTCCAGGAAAAACTCAAATTAATGTGTTTATAATTCTTTTATGATAGGTATCCTTAATGCTCCTCAAAACCTTTCCTGAATGATTGCAAATCGAAATTTGTGTGTAACGGAAAAATACATTTTTCTCAAAAATATGTTCACTATAGTTTTCTTGCAGGGTTTAAATTAATGTCTACTACCTCTAATTTTTTCATAATTTTAGTTTCAGTATATTCAGAAATCGATGAAGGGAGGAGGGACATATTTTTGCTCTATATTTGCGATGATATTTCTAAAAATATAATACCTAAAATTGAAAGAAATTGTTTTTGAATTCAGCATTGCAAAAGCTTTCACACGATATAATTTTATTTTCTAGTAACTTAATTACCCCCTACATTTTCGCTAAATATAATTGTGACTGTTTAAAATCTGTAAGTATGATCGTCAATAATCTGCATTACTTACCCCAATTTGAACTTTACATGTTTCATAGTTTATGAGTAAAATGGCTGTTACAGACATAGTAGTGATCTTAAAATGCTTCCATTTTCAGTTTTTAAGTATTTAAAACTCAAAAAAAAAAAAAAAAAAAAAAGGCAGAAATCTGCCATTTGCAGAAAAGAGGCTTCTCTGTCAAATTCAGAATTGACAGAGAACATTCAGAATGACTAAGGCATAAAAGTTAGTAATCAAAGCAAAAACTTTAGTCGCTAGGTGGCAACTGTGAATCTGCACCTATAGTGTGCACCATGAACTAGAGGTCTGCATGGGCCCAGTACAGTGGAATGGTTCCAATTTTCTAACAAACCAGGCTGGGCCAGCAGAATTAGAATAATTTTTTCAATGGGCCATACAAGCCAATAAAAAAAACTTAGCAGGGCTGCCGGCCTGTTATAAAGATTTTGGTGAAACGATAAAATATGAGCTATTTTTAATGAATATGGCTTTAACAAGAATAAGTATATATGTGCGTCACAAGCCGATACTAGTTTGACAGCATCAATATGAAAATGTAACTTATACAGTGTAGAGATTGGCTTCAGACAGTTACACTGTGTCTAATCCGGGCTTAATTTTTTTTAGCAGACTTGTGCTGGGCCGAGATCAGGCTTGCATTATTTTTCTACATGTAGACGAGTTGGATCAGAGCTAGACTTAGTTGTTCTTGAGATACGTAGGGCAGACAACGTGATTTTTAAAAGTATTAATAGTGATAAAGAACTTATGTTAATGTAATCTTTGGATATATACTTCTTGGTGGTTCTTAAGTTCACTTCTCAACAACCCAAAAGCTTGACACACTTTTTGACTAATTTTTAACTGTAAAAGTATAAAATTGACAAGCCTGACTATTGAAGAGATTTGGAATCGAATAGCGTTTTTTATTTTTGGTAAATAAGATACTTGTATAACTTTGTTGAGATATAAGTGATTCTTGTCAGATGGTTGCAGATTTTTCTCCCTTCCCTTGCTGTTGTTTCTGGAAATTCTATTAAAAATGCTAACTTTGACAGTATTTTCTTAAATTGCTTGTATCAAAAAATAGATAATGCCATTTGATTACATAGTTTCTGAATAAAAACACCTGCAATCTGAAAAAGAAATGAATTCAGAAATGTATCTGAAAGTAGTTCCTTTGGATTTGAGAATGAATTCGGATTTCAAATCTTTAATAAAATGATATAGTTTCATAAATCTAGTTTTATTATACAGCTTCAAAAGTTACAATGTTTTTAACTTTTTTTTCTAAACAATATTAATTTTTTAATCAATGTTTAAAGTCGCAGAATCTAAGTAATATTTAATGTTACTATTGTATATTTCCTGTAAAAACATCCCATACATATGTATGCAGTATTTTTGAAAGGAATCTTAGTTATATGATAAAAATCTGAATTTTTTAGAACTAGTAGAAATTGTGTTGTGCTGGGCTTATTTTCTCTGATTTCTGTATGGGCCGGGCTCGGGCTGAACTTTTGAGTTTTATGACAGGCCGAAATAAATTTCCTTCAGGCTGGGCTGGGATGGGCTTGGAAATTCTGGCCCATGCTAGTATTGAATTCAGACACTTTTCTCCAGGAGGGACTTCGGTGGCTTCGGGGGGGGGGGGGGGGGGACAATAGAGTTCCGGGGGGGAAATTACACTTTTTTTGAAAACACAAAATTTCTGGGAGGACATTTGATAGCTCTGGAGGGAATGTCCCCGCAGACCACCCCCTGAATTCAACACTGACTTCTACCACACACTCAGAGCCATTTTTCCCTGTAACAAATTTGGTTGGGCATTAAATTCTTTGAAGCATATACAATCATTTAGTTTAAAAAGTTTGTTTATGACAAAATGATGTTCATTTAAACAAAAAAGGTAATTTTTTGTTTCTTCCCCTCCCCTTCCCCCCCCCCCCTTATGAGTTTGAAAAGTAATCAATAAAAATTCTAGTTTTTAGTTTCCGACAAAGAAGAATACCTTTCTGAAAAGAAGGAAATTGGTCAAATAGTTCTCAAGAAAAATGGTCCACTAGTTTGAAACCATATTTTTATTTTTTTGACAGGACTAAGTTCTTTTAATACACCCTTCCTGCCATCCATATACCATTAATAATACACTTTGTATATCAAAACCGATCTCTTATTCATATTTTCTCACATCCTAGTACAGACCAGTACTTTATAAATTATTATGTATTGTACTTAGTGTTGATTCTAGAACAAAAGAGCCACTGGGCAGGAATTTAATAAAAAGAGGTATACTGTTTTAAAAAGGGAATGCTTGCATCCTGTTCAAAAAACATATTTTGAACTGGTTTATTTAAAGTCCCCTTCAACCATTGGAATTTTGTAATATTTTCCTGTGACCCACTGTCAACATGGTGAATTTCTGGATTGAAATTGAGCGTTTTGTTTTTTCCCTCATTTGACCACTGGACGAATTTTGCTATTTCTTCCGGCAGGTCACTTGACAAATTTCGTGACTTTTTTGACGCAACCAACTGTAATACTTTATAGTTTTTCTCATAACCAAATGAGTATAAATTAAAAAATAAAATTTCTTGTGATATTTTTAAATTTTTTTCTAATGATCGATTATCAAATTTGATGTGACCAATTGGCAAATTTTGTAGTTTCATTTTGCAACAGATTGAAAAAAAAAATCCCCCCCCCCCCCCCCCTAGGATGGACTGACTGATTTTGAGATTTTTTTTGCAACAAACAATCACAAATTGTCTGCAGGAAGAAAAAAAAACAATCAACAAACTAAGATTTTTCTTTTAAACACATAAATCTCGCATTCTTTTTCCTGAAGCATATCAATAAATTTCATGTTCACCCTACCATCATGACCAATCGATGAATTTCACATTCTTTTCATTGGCTAATTGACAAAATTCACAATTTTCTTGTCATACTGACATATTTAGAGGGGAAAATAACCATAAGGACAAGTCTAAAAGAGAAGTAATGGCCATAGTTACAAAGTACTTTAAAAAGGGCTTCTGTGTGCATAAAGCAGTTAAAAAGGACTGCCATGTTCATAAAATAGAGTAAAAAGTGATGTCAACACTTTGCATCCTGCCACATGGCCTAGGATCAACACTAATGGTGTGCTTCTTAAAAATTTCATTCATTGAAGAAAAATTAACTCCAAAAATACAGCACATATGTGAATCGCAGCCAGTTAAAAAAAAAAAAAATCTTTTTCTTTTAAAACTTTACGAGATTATTTTAAATTGTTAAATTAAAAAACAAAGTTCACAATTGCATGTCAAATTTATGAAATAACTCCGCTTATTTATATTTTTTTGTATAATAATTTTGAAAAAGTTTATAATATTTTAAATGCATTCAATTTATTTTAAATTAATGAAAGATTGAATAAACAATCAATTGTACTTTGAATATATGCACAACTAATCAGTAATGCACTAATGTAGACAGCTTAAAAAAAAAAGAAAGATTATTTAAAACAATAGAAATAGGAGAGACTGTACACAGTGGTCCACTTTCTCAATTTACATTTTTTTTCTCTTTAATGGAAAGTCCAATCTGCTCAAAAATATTCTTGAACATTCCTTAAGGGTCTTGTTCCTGTCCGTGAAAACACTTGCGAGCTAATGCTAGTCCTATGGGGAGGCATTTTTCTAATACTCTTTTTCATTTTGACATTTTTATTTTATTTATTTATTTATTTATTTATTTTTTTTTTTATTTTTTTTTTTTTTTGTGCATTGGATAGCTGAGGTCCTTCTCAAAATCACTTCTTGATTACTTTTTCGATTTTGGTCACAGATATTTTCTATAAAGTTACTTTCACTTTCTGAATCAGTTTTGGAAATGAAAATAACTTTATAAAAAATAACTGCAACCAAAGTTGAAAAAGTAATCAAGGAGCGATCTCAAAACCTCAACTATCCAATGCAAAAAAAAAAAAAAAAAAAAAAAAAAAAATTGTCAAAATGCGAAAGAGTTATTAGAAAAATGTCTCCCCATAGGAATAACATTAGCTTGTGAGTGTCTTCGTGGTCAGGGGCAGGACACTTAAGCATTTTTACATGCCTCAGAATTTTTTTAGAATACATATTTTTTAATTATTTGCATACACTCATAAAGTGGACCAGTGTGCCCCAGAAGCAGGGTACAGTGGTCCACTATTAAGTATTATTTGAAATACAATATAATTTTTAATAATATAATTCCTTTTCATTTCCTTTTTACCTACCAATAACATAGTAATGCAAATTTGCAGGTGACATTGTTATACAAAATAAAGCAGAAAAAGTCTAAAAAAAATTATATTTAAAAAATAATAACAGATTAAGATGCAGGAACAATTGCAAGTAAGGTGAAGTTATTAAATAAAATAAAGTCATTGCCATTAAAATTTAAAAATGAAACTCCAAAATACTTACGAGCCTGAAATTTTCCTGAAATACTTTTGGATCCGAGAGAGATTTTATGATAACATCAATATAAATTACAGATTAATAATCATAAAGTTTTGATTGTAAATTTGTTTTATGTTACATCAAAAATGAGCAATAAAATTTCATAACCTGTCAGAAATTGTTTTAGTAATAAAAGGCTACAGTCAGTAATATTTATTATTATTTTTTTTTTTTTTTAATATATATATATGTGTAGTAATACAAACAAAAATATTATTTACTATGTTAAATAAATTGATATTTTTCTCCATTTAAATAATTACTTTAATACTTTTTTTTTTTTTAAAGAAAATAAGCATTTACTAAATGTTTCAAAAATTCTGCTTTACAGTAACAGGATGGATTGTGGTCTATTGTTAGTACTGCCAATGTTGAAATTGAATACATTTTCATAAAAATTTTATTTAAAGCTTTCTTTTATGCATGATGGTAACTTTAACATTAAACAAAAACAAGTAATTTACCTTTGCAAAAAAGTTTTTTTTTTCTTATTTATCTATAATCTTTTATTAATAATAAAGAAAAGTATAAAGAAAAATTTTACTTTTAGAAGCTCAAAACAACTACTCAAGATAAAATGGTTTATTCGGAACTAATGATGTGTTTTAAAGGTTATAAGTAATCAATCCAATGCTGTAATAACTTAGTCTTAAAAATAAATAAAATATAAGGGGTGGTCCACTGTGTCCCATTCTAATATCTCTCTTTATATATAGTAAAAATTGAAGTATCTACTTTTTTAATATAAAATCAATCTTTGAAGACTTAAAAAGGGAGAAAATCTCTAAGTTTTTAATATATAGGGAGATTATGCTTAAAATTTGTTGTTTAGTGATAGAGTGAGTTAGGAAAGATAAAATTAAAAAAAATACTTTCTTGTAATATTCACGCTATGCACTTTTGTTTGATTATTAAACAATGAAAATATTAAATGCTCATGAATCGTTTCATTTAAATTTAGTTGCTACAAATAAATTTCATATTAATTTTAGAATTGCTAATGCTTTTCTATAACACTTATCAGATAAAGATATAAAATAAAAATACACTAAATGAACATTTTAAACTTTTAAATAAAGTTGTTATACAAAAAATGATAAGTAAAATAACTTTCCAAATCCCAAATAAACTTAATAAATCTAATATTAATTCATTATGTATGAAGATCCATTGGCGGACATCTAAAGTGTAGTAAATGAAACTAAGGAAGCAGCAAGAGTGGTGTAGATGTCTAGGCTAACAGCAAGCACAGCTTTTGCACAAAGTTCAAAATATGCTGTTGTGGTTGGGAAAATCATATAAGGCACTAGCAAGCTACACTCACAGATAGAAAATCAAAATAAACTCCTGCCTGCGAGTGTAGCCAACTCTCATAAAAATTCCAAATTATATCTTCCTTCCATCCTTCATAACTCAGTCCATTTTCTTCCAAAAGTCATCTCATATCTTCAGTGTATGTCTAATATTTGGATATTAAGTTCATTTGAGAGTATGAAAATTATATTAACTGTACATTTTTTTTATAACAGCCATATTAAAATGTTTATTTTTCAGTAAATTTCTTTTTATGTCAGTGTCTGAAAAGTTTCATTTATTAGAAACTCATTAGGTATTCCAAAATAAATAAGATTATCAATAATTATTCAATTAAAATGAAATAGTTATTGGGATGCATATAATATTTCATTCATTAAAAAAGGTTATGAATAGCATTATATATTTAATTTTGTGAAAAAAAATAGATAAGTACTCTTTTAATTTAATATATGCATTGAAAGCTACTCTCCCAGAAATACATTTTCATAATTTTATCAGTTTTACTGATTTAAATCTGATGTAAATATTGAAATAACTTTAATTCAAATTGAGTAAACTGTTTATTCAATCCAATTTATGATATTTCAGAAGAGATTTATTATAAGAGAAGATAGCTTTACATAATATAAATTCTTTGTTTGTAAATATAGAAAATTAAAATTAATAGGAAACAAAATTTTTTCTACTAATACAAACAAAGATATATTTAATAAGAGAAAGAGCTTATTCAGAATGCATGCATAAAATTACTTCATTCATATATTGAAATAAACTATCATAGTAATTTCAAAATAATAATAAAATATTTGTACTAGAATATAACATTGTTGAAACAATAATATATTACATAAATATCTATTTCAAAAAGTAAAACTTTTGATGATGAGAGATGTGTATTTTCCTTTTGTGGATTATCTCTCTAATTATTTCGGATATTTTTGAGATTTTACATCTTTCACTAACAGGGTTGGCAAGTTTCTTCCGCAGTGAAAAAAACCAGACGGTAGAAATAGGTTTCTTCCAAGTGGAAGAAACTGTTTTTCTTCAAGAATTTACAATGTACATTCAATTTTGTAAGATATAATAAATATCTTCTTCCTATAATCTAATATAAATTAATTCGATTGGACCAAAACAAATTTAAATAAATATATATGCTAAATTAATAATTACATCTGTGTTTTCAGCAAGATCATACACAACTTCTGTTTAAAGATTTCCAACTGTTGGCTAAATGAAAAGAAATTTTATCCAAAATTCACAAAATTAATTAAATGTTATTCATTTCAATTTAACCAATATATTTTTTAATTATTTAAATTTCTGTAACTAGTAGTTAATTGTATGGATTCTTTACCAATTTTAGAATGAAACCCATTTAAATAAAAGCTTTTAATTTACATGAACTTTATTAATGTAAGTAATAAAAAATAATTACTGTATTAGAGATTGATCAAAATTATGATTTCATTTTCGGCCCAAAATCAGAGTTTTGCCAAAAATGTGGCTGAAAATTCGACTTGACTGAAACTCTCTGTATTCCAAAAATCTTGTTTCTTCCTTCTGAAATTTTTAACATTAGTCATTGATTTGAACTGTATCGACTCTAATGAGTGTATTGCAATGAACTTCATTGTTTATAATTATCTGTCATGAATTATCAATCATCTTATAGAAAATTAACAAATACTATACATATAATTAAGTTACAATTATGTATATACAGTAGACTCCCTCAAATCCACACTTCTAAAATCCGCACATATTTTACGGATGTAAACAATGAAACATTCAGTTTAGATGTAGGTGCAAAATTTGACTTTTTTAGTTTTATATCAATTCCATATATTTTTTAATTTGTAATTTTTGTTAAGGTTATTGAATTTATGTTTTTTTTTTTTCATGAAGAAAGAATAATTTATTTCTGAAAAAATAAAGATATTGTTGATATTATTAGTAATCACAATCTTACCAAATATATTTATATATTAATCAAGCTTTTTTAGTTATTAAGTCTGGCTAAATCTGAAATAAAGCTTCATTATTTTATTATCTTGATGTGAATTATGTGCTTTTATGAGGCAAGTTTCATTGAATAATTTAGGAAAAACACATTTCATCTTTATAACAAATATTTAATTGTACATTATTGATTATTAATTTTACCTTTGCTTTTAGTATTTTTATCATTTTAAAAACTATCTAAATTTTTATTATTTTAGTTTATCACTTATTTTAATATTTTAGCATATTGTAAGCACTCATATTTTTGATTTCATTATTAATTACATTCAAATTACTTTTTAAAAAATGTAAACAAAGCAATGACCAGAAATCCGCAAAATTCTAAAATCCGCAAAACCTCTGGTCCCAAGCTGTGCGGATTTGAGGGAATCTACTGTATATTAATTACTTTGAAACATACAATTTAATTACTTAAATATTTTGGGGATGTTTTCATTTTTGCTGAAGTTAGGAAGGTCACTGAAATTTGGTTTTGGCCTTAGAAACTTGTATGGGTCGATCCTAGTATTTTAAAAAATCATTGAAAATTCTAATTTTTCTTAGTACAATGCAGCATAGTATACTAAAAAGTTTTTTAGCAGTAGGATGCTGCAATGAGTTTCTCAATTTAAATTTGATGGATGCAAAACTGAAGATTTTTTTTCCCCCAGAGTCCTATCCTAGTTAGGATAGTTTAAAAGCATTTTGACATACCCATAGATATTTTTAGAACACTAATCTTTTAAAATCAGCATTGAAATATTCATGCTAGATGTTAGCATAAATAATTACAAATTTATTTATTTACTGTGTTGCACAGTTTATAATTAGGCATTTTTATATAAAAATAATATTTTTTTATATGAAAAATAAACAATTTGTAGGTGGTTTTTCTCTCTTTTTTTTTTACATAAATAGCATAATTAATAATTTAAAAAAAAAAATCCCTCTACCTCTACAGTATTAAAAATCAATCACCTGAAAATTTCTGCTGAACCGGAAGTTTGTTATTAAAAAAATAACTTATCTTTGCAAAAACATTTTTAATAATTAAATTTTCCAATTTAGATTTCATGTAATTATACTTTAATTCTTTTATATAGTTAATGTACTTTAACTTTGAGCATTTGTTTTGGTTTCTGGTGGTTTCTTCCATTTCTTCCAGTTTTTTCTGGTTTTTTCCAGTTTCTTCTAGGGATGCACCGGATGCTGATTTTGCCGGATATCGGATACTGGTTATCCGGTATCCGATTTGCCTGCCGGATTCGGATATCCGGTACTAAATATGTTTTTGGGTATGGTGAATGTTCGTTTATTTCTTTATACAATGCCATCTCATATAATAAATTGCAAGCATATTTCACACACCATTATGACATTTTAAAGATATTGCAATATATTTTACAGAAACTATATATTTTTGACTATCAGGGCTTGAAATTAAGGTTTTCCCAGGAGGAGAGAGTTTTTACTCATAACATTTGTAAATGCAGGGGAGTTAAACTATATGAGAGGGAAAAAAAATATTTTTTAAACCCTAATATTTTTTACATGCCACTTAAATATTTACAATTTATACCGACAGAACAAAATTCCACTGAAATAATTTAAATCTACAACTCAAGATAATTATCCAAAATGTTTATTTTAATTAAAACAAAGGAAAAGAATCAAGCCTTATACAGTAGACTCCCTCAAATCCGCAACTCTCTAAAATTCATACATATTTTATGGATGTAAACAATGAAACTTTCAGTTCAGATATTGGGACAAAATTTGATTTCTTTTTAGGTAGTTTTGTATCAATTCCATATATTTTTTAATTTGTAATTTTCTTAATAATACTCTATTCATGTTTTTTTCACGAAGGAAGAATAATTTTTTTTTGGAAAAAATTCAAGATATTGCTGATATCACTGGTAATCAGAATCTTCTTGCCAAATATATTTATGCATTAATCAAGATTTTTTGGTTATTAAGCCAGGCTAAATTTGGAAAAAAAAAAAAAAAAAAAAAAAAAAAAAAAAAAAAAAAAATCCTTATTTTATGATTTTGATGTGAATTAGTAATGCAAGTGTGGCAAGTTTTGTTGAATGATTTTGGAAAATTGCATTTAATCTTTATAATGAATATTTAATCATACACTATTGATTATTAACTTGACCTTTGCTATTAGTAGCTATTGAGCTTTTTTTACTATTAAATCTGGCTAAACCTGAAATAAAACATCCTTACATTATGATTTTAATGTACCTTTATGTGGCAAATTTCATTGAATAATTTGGGAAAAATACACTTAATTTTTATACTGAATATTTAATGATGCATTATTAAGTTGACCTTTGTTTTTAATATTTTAATCATTTAAAAAATTATCTAAATTTTTATTATTTTAGTTTATTACTTATCTTAATATTTCATTATATTGTAAGCATTCATTATAGTTCCAATTGCATTATTAATTGCACTCAAATTGCTGTTTAAGAAATGTAAACAAAGCAATGACCAGAAATCTGCACGACCTCTGGTCCCAAGCTGTGCAGATTTGAGGGAGTCTACTGTATATATCATATCCATTTTTCAATTTTCACTCAATGTTACAGGCAATTAATAACTGAGTTGCTAAATGAATCTTTTAATTTAGATTTTATTCGATTTTGTGTGGTTTAGAATCTTTTATAGGCTACACCTTTGACAAACAAAACAGAACAACTTTTCTAACGCATTAAATTATCAAAATACTTGGTTATGCTTTTTTTCATCTTATTTTTTTTCTTAATTTTGTAAAATCTGATGTGCATTCAATTTTAATTTGCTTTCAAGAATAATGCATGTAGGTGACTGTATTGTCAATATCCTTCGGTGATTATATATCACTTAGTGAATTATCGTCAATACTGTAATCCCTGACATTTTAGCTAATTGAATTATGTTCTAATCTGCAGTGGAATTTTAAACCCATATGAAATTCTGAAAAGGACATAGTCAGTAGGTTTCTTCTATTACATGAGGAATGGTTTATTTAAAAAAAAAAACATGTCCTAATTTCTGTGAACTATGCACATAAACTATTTATTGTTTCTAAATGTGTTTCCTTGACGTTCATATATATATTTTTTAAATCATTTGGAAAACGGTTGTTGTTATCGGTCGAGAATGGACCTTGTGGTGTCTGCATTTTATTTTGTTTATGATTCATTCAGGAATATTAATGTTTAATCCATGACATACGTAATATATATGACCCTTATTACATAAATCATGTTTTGATCATCATAAAAATGATGTTTTTACTAATTTCAATAACTCAATGGGAAACATTTAAACATCTTACTTTGGACAATGGATGCCCGCACTTTATTTATTTATTTTATGAAATCCTTTAAATTTAGAAGAATTTTTATTTGAATAGGGTATCAAAATGTCGAATGTTAATAAAGAAGAGAGTAGAAAAGTTACAAAATGGGCAGGTACAAATTATCAGATATGGAAAAAAACAAATCCAAGCAGAAACATTGTATGAAAGATCATCTTTTAAATAAAAAAAAGAGGTACGATTATTGAGCCCATTGATGACGAAATGTGCGATGATTTTGAAAAATGAAAAAAATCTAATGTTGAACCACTGATTTAAATAAAAAATGTTTTCTTATTGTTCTTTTTTTTCCAATGTGCAACACAGGATTTAATCTCATTTTGTTTAGTGCTAATTCCAGACTCATGTGATCATTACTGCCCTTTTAGTTATTTCTTGCTTCGGCTCTGGAAAAAAATTTGCAAAATATATAAATTGGTCATAGAAAAAATATCGCTGATTTCGTTCATCATGGCAAAAATAAATTTTTAAAAATTGTCGACCGGTCTGAAAAAATTTGAACTTTGAGCGAACTTGAACAGTGGGAAAATATAGCAAAATTCGTCAATCAATTACAGTAAAATATCGTAAAATTTGTTAATCTGTCACAAGGAAATATCGTGAAATTCATCAGCCAATAACAAAAACAAAACACAAATTTTTCAGCTGGACACAGGAAAATAATTGTTAATTTCATCAGAATGTCACAAAAACAAGGGAAATTTGCCAATCAGTCGCAGAATAAAATAGCTAAATTTGTCAATTTGTTGAGATAAATAAATTTGT
Source organism: Maratus speculifer (assembly GCA_964019185.1). Classification (NCBI taxonomy): domain Eukaryota; kingdom Metazoa; phylum Arthropoda; class Arachnida; order Araneae; family Salticidae; genus Maratus; species Maratus speculifer. Next base: position 284,305,501 of record OZ025293.1, read on the forward strand.
GAAATTTGCCAGTTGGTCTCCAGGGGGAAAAAAAAATGTAAGAGGAGCAAGCAGGAAAATTTTGTGAGAAAAATTACAAAACTTTTCAGTCAAACGCAGAAAAACAATCATGAATTTTGTATAACTGTCGTAAGAGCAAACTGTGAGATTTGTCAATCGATAGAGGAAAATATCAAGAAAATAGTCAGTTGGTCCTAAGACTTGATCGTCACTTCACAAAGAAAAAAATTTCGAAAAGTGATTTTTTTGAGAAACAAAAATGACACAACTTTCTTTAGTGCATGAATGCTGCCATCCCGTCCCAAAATTAAACCCTGTATGTGTATAATAATAATATTGAATAAAAAATGCAATTCTAACATTTAAATACTCTGCTTATTTGTCAAAGAACCGCTGAAAATTGCTTAATATGTATAATGATATGCTGATAATTTTTAGAACAAATTTTACACATTTATTAATTTGTCTATAATTGTAAAGCATTTTCACAAAGAAATACATAGTATTCTTTTATAATGTAAACTTAAAAGTCTTACTAATATATCAATAGTTGAAGAGTTATCTCCAAACACAGATTTAATTGATGATTTTTTTTTTCATGTTTTAATTATTCAATACTGTTTTACCTTAAGCTACATTTAATTTTATTTTAAGTTAAATCACTTTGAAATTTATAAAAAAAAATTACTTTTAAATATTTATAATGAAGTCACGAAAATAACTAGTTGGATGCACCAATCCCAAGACTCTCTTCTATTTCATAGATCTCAATGTTTCAAAAAATATTTACAAATATTAATACTACATCAATATTGTTAGTTCAATACCATATCAACTTTGATTTTATCTAGAATTTTTGTTGCAGTCAATTAGATTAAGAATGAGTTAATCTCGATCATGATATTTATTAAAATTAATATTTTTTTGTTATTCTGCTGTACATCAGCTGTTTACTAATAGCCAGTTTTAGCAAGATATGGAATCCCCATTGCTGCATGAACTGCCAATTCAAAAACGTTTGAAAAACATTAAGGGGGGAAATAGCTCTCCCCATTTGTCCTTTTTATACTTAATCATTGAATCCGCTAAACTAATCAAGGATATGCTTTATCACATAAAAAACCTATATCCAAAATTCATAGCAAATTGAATAATTCTTGATAAAAAACCCATTTATATAATTTAAGAGGAGTTATCCCCCTTCTTTATACTTAGCCATTAAACTTCCAAAACTACTCGGAGATTCACCTTATCAAAAAGAATGTACATCCAAAATTTAAAGCAAATAGGATAATTCTGCATAAAAACTCATTTATCAAATTTAAGGGGGTTTGAGGTAATCGTCCTTATCTCTTTTATGCTTAACAAAAGAACCCCACAGCTAATTAGGGAAGCATTTTATCACTATGAACCTGTATCGAAATATTAAGGCAAATCGGTTAATTCTGCAAGAAAAATCATTTACCTAAACTAAGAGGGGTAGTCCCACTGTTCTGCCACTTATACTTATCAAATGAACTCCCAAAACAAATCAGGAAAGTGCCTTATCAGAATGAACCTATATACCAAAATTTTGAAGAAAATCGGTAAATTCTGTGTGAAAAACCCATTAAACTAAATTAAAGGGGAAGGGGTGTTAACTCCCATTCCCCCCTCTTAGACTTATCCAATGAACTCGCAAAACTGATCATGAAGGTGTCCTCATCAGAATGATCCTATGTCTAAAACTTGAATGAAATCTGATAATTTTGCATGAAAAATCCATTTATCTAAATTAAAGGCCAGGGGATTAGCCCCCCGTTCCTCCTCTTTATACATATTCAATGAACTCCCAAAAGTAATCATGGTGGTGTCCTCCAGAATGATCCTATGTCTAAAATTTGAATGAAGTCTGATAAATCTGCATGAAAAACCCATTTATCGAAATTAAGGCTGGCGGATTAGCCCCCTTGCCCCCTCTTTATCCAATGAACTCCCAAAACTAATTATGGCGGTTCGCTCATCAGAATGATCCTATATCTAAAATTCGAAATGAAATCTGATAAATCTGTATGAAAAACCCAATTATCAAAGTTAAGGATAGGGAATTAGCCTCCCGTTTTGCCACTTTATAATTATCTTATACAATGAGCACCTAATACTAATCACAGAGGCGCCTCATCAGAATGATCCTATGCCTAAATTTTGAGCGAAAACTGATAAATCTGGATAAAAACCCCATTGATATAAATTAAGGAAAGGAGTATTATCCCCATTCCCTTGCTTATACTTATCGATTGAACTTTCAAAACTAATCAGGGAAGTGCCTTATCAGAATATACCTATACCCATAATTTCAAGTGAATTGCAAATTTTTATTAGGAGTTATGGCGTTACGCATGTACCTACATACTTGCATACATACAGAATGGGCGGGCACATAAGCTCTCAGGCTTCGATAGCCTGTGAGTTAAAAATCATTATTACAGTTCCATCTTGTGGCGAAATATTTTCAAATTGAAGGAAGACCTGACAGCCATTTCCAGAAACGTATCCAAAGAAATTAGGTTCAATTCTATGCCTAACTTCATACAATGTTTGATGTAGATTAATGTAAATGGCACAAAATTGTGATTACAGCACTGCCATACAGCGAAATGTTTCCATATTGAAGATGGAGCTGCTGGCTACAGCCAAAAACATGCATAAATATTTGGCTCATTCTATGTATAACTTCATACACTTTTTGATGATATGATGGCGACACTGGGACAGACAGGTTTTGAATAAACATGTTTTTTGGGATATTGGATCCCTAAAACATATAAATTCATTGAAAAAATTGATTATATTACTTTCTTCTATCGAGGATAGAAGAAAGTAAAAAATGTTTGTTTAGTTGTTAAACTTAAAAACCAATTAACCCATTATTTAACTTAAGCAAAAGAAAGAAAATTAATAAAATCATAGTTTATTAAACAATTTCAAATTTTATAAAGACTAAAGACAGAAAACCAATATTTAGAAATGCATAAATAATGCATGTAAAGGTAGCAAACAGCCGTTTCAAATCTACTATCATTCGCTCCTGTAATTGGTATATATGCTTGTGCTTCTCTGTCGCTTTGTTCAGCTTAGCTTTTTCTACATGCTGAATCTTGTACTGTTGAAGAATCTCGATAATAGATTCGAAACGGCTGTTTGCTACCTTTTCATGCCTTATTTGAGCATTTCTAAATGTTGGTTTTTTTCTTTATATATTTTTATAAAAAGGCTTTATTTGCTATTTTGACTTCAAATTTTGTTTTACAATCTGAAAGTAAGATACAATTTTCTAAAAGATATAAATGTAAATTCTTGAATTTATTACAGAGTTTAAATATAAATAGTAAGGAAAGCTGGCAATTTTTTAAGCTTTTGAGAATTACCTTTTACTCATTGATAGGGAACTTATTATTTCATCTTTTGCATTCTGAACAAAAGTTTTTCGGCATTGTTTTGGATCAAAGAATTACTGTTTCATCTATATTTGCTTTGCTGCATTCTGCCAGATATCCGATAGAGAAGTCGGAAATCCGGTGATTGTGATCCGGATAACTGATGATATTTCAGATATTGAAAAATCTGCTGGATATCCAGTACATCCCTAGTTTCTTCCACTGTCCTGGAAGAAATAGGTTTCTTCCAGAAGAAACCCAACCCTGCTCACTAATCGATATTAAATATAAGAAAAATGGAACCTAATAATGCAAATGATGGAAATGTACTACATAAAAAAAGTTTACATGGAAACATTACACAATGTATTCACATTTTCTCGCAATGCTCTATTCAGCACAGTTCGTAATTTTTATTTTTCCCCCATGTTAATTAGAATTAGAACTTACCTGAGCTTTCTGTTTATCATGTACTTCCCAAATATAAGGATTTTTCTTCAATTGAGTATCTATAAACAAGTACATAAAAAAGAATAATTCGTTCATCATATTGTAAAATACCAATTGCAAGTGATTTGCAGAGGTCTGAGGCTTCTGCAAATTTGGCCAAAGTTATCAGGGCATTTGCAGACGATGCATTACGTTTGCATGCATTTTCGACTTGCAGACAGCTTTGCAGCCGGAAGTGTTATGTTTGCATGTACTTGTTGGCCTTTTAAATAGCGTCAAATGTAAAAATGTAACTGTAGAGTTTGGCTGTTAATATTTTTCATTTTTTATATGTTAGAGTTCTCCTGTTTATAAAATTTTAATAGTTTGATAATTGTACACATAAAATAGCTTTCTGTTTATGCAATGATATCATTTGGCAAAAACTTATTGTCATGGGTGCAAGACCTTCAGTCTCAGGACTGATTTCCATCTCGGAGAGATTTTTGACTGATATTAAATTTTGCTTTATACACTTAAATAATAAAAATTTTACGATCAAGAACTCTTAATTACTTTCTTTTATTATAATGGATAATTTTTAGCCGTAATATAAGGCATAGAAATCTTCTAAGCCATTTCAATTCGGTTTTTCTTGATACTAAAAAAAGTTTTCAGTCTCCGCATGGATGGACTTCTTGCAACCATGCTTATTCTCATGAGTGCCACATAACTGCCAACATACCAGCATCTTTCATAGCATAATGTCAATTTGAACAAGTTAAATCCATGTTTTGAATTCGAAATTTTACTTACTAAAAAAAGATTAAATAAGGACTACAAAGGAGCAAAGCAATATTAATAAATAATTTATTTTTGTGGTTAAAAATGTGTTTATTTACTACGAATGATTCACTTACCCACAAGAAAAGCGGGAACTTAAAAAAAAAAAATGTTTATTATTCCAAAGTGTTTATTATTCCAAAGATATCTCCAAAATCTCTGTATTGCACTATGTAACATATTTCCACCTCCATCACAGAAAAGGAAAAGAGATGGAAGGTAAACAATGGCTCACATCTCAAAAGACAGATTTCTACATATGCATACTTAAAATAAATAAAATGCTGAAGATGTTTTTTTTTGTAAACAGAGATGAAATTCATTATTGCTTTTTAGTTTAAAAATTAAGAAAATGATAGACTAATTCATGAAAATTTCATTATTTGGCGAAATAATGCCATATTGGTGCAGTGTAAAATTTTGAAAATGTAGCGAGGCAAAAATGAAAAAATCAATTTGCAGCAGTTTTATTTTTAGAAATTTTAAATTACCTTTAACACTTTGAAGAAAAACAAGATAAAGTGATTGCAGCCTAACTTTACAATGGACCATATACTCCGTTTGAGTTTGAGGCTGTATTTTGGCAATATTTTCCCAAAACGCATGACCTCAAGTCACAAAAATATGCTCAGTTGCTATTCTATGGCATACAAGAATAAGTTGGGAAACAAGTTGTTGCATAATGAATAACTATGATGTGGAGGAATGTTTCCCCAAAGCACGTGACTTTGACGTCACAAGAATAGGGTCTATAACACCACCAAATATTGACTAAAAAACATGGTTTCTTTAGACCCTTTGATGAAGTAATGCAGGGCCGTAATCAGCGAATCATGTCAGGGGGGGCTCCGAAATTTTTTTGGGGGGCTGACATCTTTTAGCAATTCATACAGTATGAAGGCAAACTCAGTACACTAAAAACTGATAAAATGGATTTGGCTATAAATGAACCCGACTAAAGCGTAACCTGTCTATGACGAAACCTTCCTGAATCGAACATACTTTGTGATCATCAGAAAATGAACAACTAGGACCTGTGTACCTCTGAACCCTTTATAATCCAAATCCTGAATACATTAAAATTTCATCTTCTAAAGCCTTTTTTGTGCATTTTTGAATCTACATTAGAAAATTCACACTTAGAGGTCTGCACGGGCCGAAATTTCCAAGCCCAAACCTGTCCCAATCCGTAAAAAAAAAAAAAAAAAAAAAAATTTCAACACTCTTTGTTATTAAAGTTAAAATTTCAGGCCGGCCCGTAGAGAAGATTTAGCGGCCCGACATAATAGCTAAAAACAAGGCCCGAGCTCGTCTAGGCCCGGTAAAAAGGTTAAAAATTCATCCCGAACCTGGCCCGAGTAAGTTTCTACAAAACATTGATCTTTATTCTTACAGAAGAGTTCAGACCAAAAAAAATTTATCTTAGTCTTTTTTTTTCCATGTTTATAATCTCCATTTATGCAGAAGTGCCGTGTTCTGCAGCACCGTGCGAAAACGTGGGCGAAGGGGACGGTCACCCCAGGCGCGGAAATTTAGGGGGCACGAAATTTATACTACCAACATCATTTTTGGGCTGTTACAAGAAAAAGTTGGTGGAATGGGGCACCAAATTGACATTTTACCCCGGGTGCAGTTGTTTCTTAGTACGGCCCTGGTAGGCTGCGATATTTATGCTTTTAATGAATCTTTGTTTGTTGTATGTAAATCTTTCAGTTATCATTAGTATTATTAATCCATGCTCCATGTAATGGAGATATAAAAATCTAAAAAATGGTATATGGTAGAAGTAAAATCGTCTAAGACGGAATCACATGGGAAAGAAAAAAATACATTCCCTTCTTAGCAGGTGTAAATGTTTAATATATTTTTTTCTTGCATATTATTGTTAGTCATTTTGCATGAATGAACAGTTTAAAAGAAATTTGTAGTTTTCATTTTAAAAGAAAATTCCGTCATAGTCAGGTTTTTGTTTCATGTGTTTAACTCTGTTTTAATAAGCCTAGTATCTACTATTCTTTAAAAAGAATAAATCCCAATGTTTAATTGTAGAATAATGACGACTTAAAAGCATAAGCCTCTTTTGCAAAAATTTTTGGACCAAGCCAAATTTTATTGATTTTTGAACAGACTTGGACACTTCCAGAAAAGAATTTTCATACGGGATGATTCAACAGTAACTGATTATTTCGGTCTGTGAAGACTAGGAAGAATGAAATCAATCTTGGCTTCGTGTGGAAAAAAGAAGTTAGGCCCGGTACGACCCGATACTCCAGGAAAAGAATTAAGGCCCGGCCCAGTCCGAGTCTTCAGAAGTAAGGCTCGAGCCCGGCCCGGCTTGAATGCTGTTAATGGAAATCGTCTGTGCAGATCTCTAATTCACACAATTATTTAAGAGGCTACTTCAGTCAAGTCAAGCGAAAAAAAACCTGTTTGCTAATGCTAATTCTATGGAAGAGATTTTAAAAAGTATCTCGTTTGAATTTACACATTTTTAAATACTTTTTTTTCATTAAATATTTCAGATCGATCCATACAAATGGTGGTTTTTACTTGTTCGATTTCTTTTACAGGTATTTTTTGTGAGGACACTTTTATTTTTGGAACCGGTTTGGAAAATAAAGGCATCTTCATAAAAAAAAAAAAAAAAAAAAAAAAAAAATCTGTTAAGAATTTTTTTTTTTTTGCTAATTTAGTTTAGAGGTTTGAATTTTTTTTAGTTGTTCTCCATGGAGTACTGAATATTTTTGCTATGAATTTAACATTTAAATTTAGGGTTATTTTTTAAAAAGTATTTAAATTGAGAGCTTATTGAATTTCCTTCATTTCTTGCTCACAAGAGAAAAAAATTCATATTAAATGTAAAATCCCATGCATCTAAAAATTCATACACAGTTTTATGTATAGTATATTCCCATGAATAAGGAAAAAATCAGTCAAAATATTCATATTTATAAATGTAGTAGGGATTTTTAAAAAGTTATTTTTTAAATTTAATTTTAGTAAAATAGCTCGTTTTACAAATAATAATAATAACAATAATTTTATTTAATTTTTAGTATTAAATATTGTGCCACCAGATATATAACAATATTATTCAAAATTGAAGATATGTTTTCAAAGGTACTGTGCCCCCTTAACATAGCTTACTTCGTATATGTGTTACACGTTTTTACTGAAGTTAATCCAAACTTATTTTAGAAAAAAAAAAAAGAAACACAAGAATATGAACTTCTATTTTCGAAACAAGTGAACAGTCTTCATTAAATGAAGGCATCTATTTATTATTATGCATTTCCCTTTTTCTAAGGGTCTTAAAAAATGTTTTTCATTCACTCAATATCATGATAAATTTTCATGATGCATTCAAGAATTTTTTTTTTTTTTTTTTTAATAAATGCCATATATTATAAGTTATAACCATTTTCTACTCTGTGACTAGCATTTCATCGTTAAATTCAAGGGCGGCGCCAGAGGGGGGACTGGGGGGGCATATTCCCCCCCCCCCCCCCCCCCCCCCCCGTCGGGCATACCTGGCCCCCCCATCGGGGTCAAAAGTCAATATCGTCGGGGAAAATATTTTGATTCTTAAATTTCGGTCCCGTCAAGTTAGGTAAAAATGTACAGGTTTTTTTTTTGTGTGTGTGTTTTTGTTTTAAAATTAATTCTTTTGGGTACGAGTCGGTTTCTGACTTAATTCTGATTCTTGCAGATTGAGTTCAAATAAACCCGATCTTTCGAAAAAAAATTAAAAATCCGAATTTCTTAAAATAAAAATCTATATAGATGACTATACATACAGGATGATACATAAATGGCTCTGTACATGATTTTTTTTAACAAAAAAGATAAAATGTATACTGAAGTTTTGTCAGGGCTCTCTTGGATGACAAGTAGAATTCTGCATCGGGTCGGGCAAACTGAACCTGACACAACTCGTAATCTGGATTGGATCGGGTTGAGTTTAATCTTTTGTCGTTTGGGTCGGATTCCAGTTAGGTTAACTTTAATTGATTCAAGGTTAATCGAATAGGCGAATATTTTGGGTTCAGATCAAAATGTGGAGATATCGGGCTCAGATCGCGTTTTGGGTAGAGTCCTGCATCACTTTGGGAAATTAAATCCAATTCGACTGGCGATTTAAGTCGGATCTGGCTAAAGTTATTTTTTCCAGGTTCGGATTGACTTCTATTTTTCGAAAGAATTTGCAAAATTTATTTTAAGGTGAAAAACTATACATTGAATGTTAATGAGATTATATTTACTGATTTTTTACTTAAAAGTTAAAACTTATACTGGAGGTATATAATTGTAAGATATATTTTTACATAATTGCATTATGGTATGGCTATATTTTTTCATTAGTTACGATTGGGTCTAATTGAGGTTGAAATATCTCGGGTTCAGATCGAAATGTGGAGATAACGGGCTCAGATCGCGTTTTGGGTTGAGTCCTGCGTCACTTTGGGAAATTAAATCCAATTCGACTGGTGGTTTGTGTCTGATCTGGCAAAAGTTAATATTTTTTTCGAGGTTCGGATTGACTTCTATTTTTCGAGTCGGGTTAATTTTAATTGTTTTGGCGTATGGGTTCGATTCTACTTCATTTTTCAAAAGTATCGCCAAAACGTATTTTAAAATGTAAAATTTTATTATTTGAATGTCAATGAGTGCATATACAGATACATTAATTTTTCTACATAAAAAAATATAATTGATATTGAAGGTATTACTGTAGACTATTTTTCCATTATTGCTTTACAAGATGGAATTTTCTTTTTCATTTCAAGTTGGAATGGGGTTCGAATTGAATACGTTTAGGTTGAAGTTTGTCGAGTTTGGGTCTACTTTTTTAAAGCTAGTTCAGGTTGAATGGATGTAGAATTAACTAATTCAGGTCGGGTATAACCCAATCCGCAGAAGACTACACTGTAAAAAATTTGACTCTTTTGCTGCATTATCACTCTACCGCTTTTATAGAAAACGATTACTGCAGCCAATTATGGAGCATTCTCATGGGTCAAAAGAGAGATTCTATAAAAGAGGGTGTGTGACGATGCAGCAAAAGTGTCAAATTTTTTACAGTGTATGCTCTCAAAATAATCCGTGAAATTTTCCCCTTGATCTTGATTATAATCCGTTAAAACAGAAAAAATTGCTTTAAATTTTGTATTCATGCGCTTTAACTTAGCTATTTCTCCCCCCACCCCCTCAAGAAATACAGAAATAACACCAGTTACCTGAAATACTCACACCTAAAGCAACATGTTCGTCAAATTACATGGATGTTCCAGCAGCTGTGCTGCTTAGTACTTTACTGTATTAAAAACGGAAATTATAAATCCCATTTATCTAAATATACGTAAAAACCAGAAATTTAAGATCAAAATTTTCGAAAAATGTCCAATAAGAAGGCATAGATTCTTTAAAATAATAGAAAAGTCTCTTCAAATCACAGGGACATTTCGGCATTTCCGTGACGTACTCAGGGCGAGAAATTTTGGCTCACGCAGACCTTCTAACCCGCGGTTGGATAGACCTCCTGTATAACCTATGGTTCGGATCAGTGATGCATTTTTAACTGCGGGTCGCTTTTTGCTGATATTAAAATAACACACTTTTAGATTTCCATCTATTTTACAAGTTTTTACTTCATTCTACATTTATTTTTTATTTCTAATTTGAGAATTTAGTATTTATAGTATTTTAGTATTTATAGTTTAGTATTTTTAGTATTTGAGAATTTAGTAGTTTATTTATTTATTTCTAATTTAAATTGTGTACGTATCAAAATTTGAAACATCGCCCTTTTTGCATTCGATCAATGTACTCTTTAAAGCAAAGTGAAAATTGAAAATGTTTTCCCCATTGTTTTTATTATTACTACTGTACCTAAAAATATCTGCTTTAATTTACACATTTTCTTGAAACATAGAAAATTCATCAATCTAATGCTAAAACTACCTAAAATCCTCCAATATCTAAAGTTGCATTTTTGTTTAATCAAAGGACTGTTCAGTTTACTGAGCTCGTGAGCCGAAGTTCGTGAACCGAATCTCAAATTTTTTTTTAAATTCTACAATCAAAAAACCAAAATTTCTTCAAGTAATAAAAAATTCCGTTCCGATAACATGTGCGTTCCTGCAATTTATTGCCTGTATATTTAATTTTTGGTGAAATGTTTTTGAGAATGTATGAAATAATAATTACATTTTCACAAAAATGCCAAAAATAGAAAATAATGAACAAAGTAAAACGCGGTATTTATAAGGTACGTATTTCAAAAATTGTAGTTCGACTAATTAATTTCACTCCATGCAAATACATTCAATTTAAATAAAGAAAACTAATATTTAGTACAGCAATGTGTTCCGATGGAACGAAAAAGTATATGAAGAAATTTCAATTTTATACACGTTTTGTTCTTGGCAAGTATGCTGTTTCTTTATATTTGTATTCTTACTTAGATTTAAATCATCTATGTTTAAACCGCACAAAACAGCTGCGAGTCATTAAAAGGAAATACATGCCTGTTTGTTTTGACTAGTTTTCAAATTCTGTTGTGTAAGTTAAAATAAACTTTTCGACTATTGGAATGATAAAGAGATTGATGAATATATTGTTTAGCTTCATCAGACGTATTCTTTCTGATTGGTTGTAAAAATAACTTTTCTATATCTTTATGTTGCTATGGGAATCGCAAAAAAAAAAACAAAAAAAAAAAAAAACCATCTGTATTATGATAGACCGGAAGGATATTTCAGAGTTACAGAGATGAAGTACTCCATTTTTCGACAATTGTACAATGACCACAGATGTAAGGAGTTATTTTTTTTTCTGATCTAGTAATTCTATTTTTAAATATCGAAATAAGATCTTTTTAATTATTCGTCTGTTTAATGTATTTTTTACAAAATTCACATAATTGTATAGACAGTAACCGTAAAATTAAGGCTACAATGAACTTTTAAAGAAAGAATTTGACTATGAAAAAAGCGGAATCTAAGATGTTTGTTAACAATCTAGGAAGTTTTTCATTTATATTTTTGTATTCAGCAATACATATAGTAAAGCTTGGATTATCCGGACTGGTCGGGACCTAGGCCGATCCGGTTAATGAAAAATACGGAAAGGACAACTTTAAAAAACGCATATGGCAATGTTTTAGGTAACTTCCCTTCACATTTTTTCCAGGTTTAAGACTGGCAATTGTGGTAATGGATATTTTAGCATATTGAAAATGGCATGTTTAAAAAGTTTTTTTTAAATAAAATTTAAAATTTTATTTTTTGCAAAATTGGTACAAAGTTGTACATAGAAGTACACATAGAAACTGTTATATGAGTACATATACATGCACTGTGTAATACATACATTTAAAAAAATCATTGTGATAGGGAAAAGGAATTTTTTATTGTCTTCTGCATCATAGAAGCGATTCTTTTGTCTGCGTCGGATTCTCAGGCGTTAGAAGGGAAACTTCTAAGGCTCTAGAATTTTTTTTTATTTTTATGAATTGCCGTATTATTCCGTTTGCCGTATATTTATTTGCCATATATTAGGAAATGATTATTTAATGGTTAACTTTCATGCCATGCAACCAAATTTACCACTTTAAAATATTTGAAGAAGATAAAGAAAAAAGTATGGTCCTTGATCGATCTGATCAGTTGAATAATCTGGATAATCGTCGTCTGTATAATTGGAGCTCTATTTTAAATTTCAAGTTCATTATTTTCAAAAACATTATAATAGAAAATTACTGCCTCCAAATTTGGCCTAAAACATCTTGTGTCGGTTGAATTAAATACACGTGCATTATATAAACAGAAAAATACATTTAAATAAAAAATTTATTAGGTTTCAATTTACATATCAGATTTTTTATAAAATGTGTCCTTTTGTAGATACAGTAGAAGATCTTTATAACGCAATTCCATATAACGCAATTCTCCATATAACGCACAACCTTTCAGATGTAAACAATGAATTTTGCCATGAAGGAGCACCTGAATTTTAAGACTGTAAAAAACGGCTACTGTCTGAAAACTGTATTTAATGCATTAGTACAATTTTACCTCCTTAATTTAGAACTTTTAAAGGAAAAAAATTATTATTACAATAAATGTTTTTCAAAATGAGCAATATAATGAATAAATTGGGTCCAGGTGTATCTGGACCATTTTTAAAACATATATTTAATAAAATGTTGAATGATTGCAATAATAGAAAAATTTATAATCTGGATAAGGAATGCAGTATAAAGGTAATTCTAATGTATTTTGATGTGTTTCAGACATATTTGTCTATATTTATGAGGTAAATTTGATGGCGCGTGATATGTGATCCATATAACGCAAAATTCTATATAACGCACAACCTTGCGTTTTTAGGTTTGCGTTATATAGATCTTCTACTGTATATACTAAAAAACGAAATAAATATTGGAAAGACTGATACCAGACTGATATATTTTTATATTATTATAATACATTAGAAGAAAATACTGGAATCATGAAAATTTTCGATAATAATTTTTTTATAGTTTTTTGTGTCTTTCTGTTAGTCTGTGTAGGGCACAATTTTCCTGACCATCTTGTCTCAAGAAATAATGCATGGAGTTTAATAATAAAACTTCAGAGTACGTTTGACGTAGGTATAACTTAGCTTTAGGTTAATATCGCCCAACAGGTGTCGCTGCTTTGCTCAATATTTTATTCCATAGACCATTCCATAACTTCCATAGATTTTTAGACCTTCAAATAAATTGAAGCTGATAAAAATTGTTATGCATTACTCTACAGTGGATTTGTTATGCTTTGTTTTTGATAATTACCGTGACATGCACGCAAAACTTTTTTTTTCCAAAGGTCAAAATGATTATATTTACAAATCGAATTGAAATGAAATAAGTACCACATAAAAGGTTACCTTTCTAAATAATTTTCTGTTTTATAATACATTTATTTGATTGTTAAAAATTTTAAGTTCGCAGGTGTACCGTGAGAGCTATATCTAAAGAAGTTAAACACGGAATTTTATCAAACTTCATTATATTCGGTTAGTATGGATAACATTTTGGTGTATATCGCCCTACAGTTGGTGTTTTTATGCTGTTTTCTTTCAAACATTTTTTTTTAATCTCTGCACCTTTTGAATATCGAATTGCACAAAACATATGCTTTTTTTAAAAAGCAATACTGTCTTTATTTTGGCTTCGAGTACTCAATAGGCTGTGCTGTTAGCCTATGCCACCTAAAAGAGATTCTTTATCAGATAAAGAATCAACTAACGTGGATTAGCGAGCATAGTTTGCCATATTATTTATTCCTAGTGAATAACCCAAGTTTAAGGAAAGAAAATTTTACCGAGTTCCAGCTTCTGAATAAACCTCAATAGAAAGTTTTCATTGACCTGGTCCGGGTTTATTTTCTTTTAGTACGATACTGGGGCCTGTCCATGCTTGATTTTCACTCTTTTCATGGCTTAACTAACTTTTTTGATACCGAGCTAGAGCTGACTTCATTCTTTTCTTTCTAGGACTGCGTGGGTCGAAATTTTCAGTCCCGGTTTCGATCCAGCCCGTATAAAAATCACCCTCTCAGAACGATTTGGGCCGTGCGAAAATAAGAAAAATTTGACGCATTCCAAACATTTTTGCAAAAGAGTTATATATTTTCATAAGTTTAACTCGCCGTTATTCCACAATTAAACTTTTAATTTTATTACTTTAAAGAATAGCAGATTTTTTAGACAGTAAAATCTAAATACAGTAAAACCTGTGAAATAAAAGCTTAAAACCTGTGAAATAAAAGCTGCCTGTGATGCAATCCTGTTTTAAGGGCTCAATCTTCAATATGGCTATTTTTTACTTTTTCGATTTTGACTGCAAATGTTTTAAAAAAAGTATTTTCATTTTCAAAACCCTTTCCGAAAATAAAAGTATGTTTAAAAAAAACTACAACTTAATTTGAAAAATAGCCATAATAAAGAGCAAACTCAGCTGACCTGTGCAAGAAAAAAAATTGTTTGAAAATATTCTAATTAAAATGAAAAATTCGAAAATAACCTGTGTTTAACATGACTGGAATGAAGTGTAGTTTTCAGGTGAGTGAAGAGTTCCCTTAAATGCAAAATATATTCATTCAAAATAAGAAAATAATATAATAGATCAACACCTGCTACGAAGTCCAACTTGACCAAAACTCTTTCTCTTTCTTTCTTTCTTTTTTTTTTTTTTTTTTTTTTTTTTTTTTTGTGTGGGTGTGTGAGTGTAGGGCTAAATCTGCCTATCTATCTATCTATATATTTATTTGTATTTCCCTGACTGTATAATCAGGCCGACTTTTTGAATTTTATGCCAACCGGACCATTAATCTGTTAAGTATAAGCTGGGTCGAGCATAAAATATTTGGGCTTTTTTTAGGCCCCGTACCAGTACGCGGAGACCTCTAATATATATTATGAACTGGCCCCCCTGTCGGGGATACAGTGCCCCCCGTCGGGCAAATTCTGGCGCCCCCCTTGGTTAAATTCCAGAAAAATCAGCCTACAGTGTCAAATTTGTTGTTATTTTTTTACCAGATTATTATTATTTTTTTTTATATTCTGTTATAGAAAAACATAAAACACTGTTCGATCCTGTATTGTCTGAATAACTGCAAATGTCTTTATAAAAAAAATGAAAATAATCAAAAAATAGTTCGTTTAAATTGATAAACAGTCTTAGCACAAAACTCAGTTGCACAGTTTAATCCTCTGAGTCTAAATAATCCATGTCTGTAAATTTTATGCTTTTATTAATAAAAATTATTTCGCAAATGTGTCAGAACTCAGAAAATAGTGGATTTAAGCTTGAAAATAGATTTAAATGCAATATATAACAAATAACTGAAGATATTTTAATATAAGGTATTTTATCATAAAATAAACTTAACTTTAATCATGCTTTTTCACTTAATGTTTTTTATTGTTATATGACAAATTAAAAAAAAATGGTTTGCAAATTTATGAAACACACACAAAAAAAAGTATTATTATTATTATTATTATTATTATTATTATTATTAAATTTTGCTTTTCCAATATACCCTTGCTGTACTCCCAGCATGAAACAATTTTTTCAATCCAATCAACAAGTATTCAAGCAATTATTTTTCTTATTTCATTTGTATATAAATTGACATATTTTTATCTTTTTAATTTCCTTCGACAATCTGTTTTACAAGGGATATTTCATCATTAACTAAATCTACTGCCAAATATATATTGCCAATAGGCAAATCATTAAAATTTAGAAACACGTGTTTTTAGTTAACTACATTTAGTGAAGATGTTTTCCCATTGCATTATTAATTGCCGATCAGCTTGACCAAGATACCTGTTTCCATTCATCCTGTATAAGATTATGGCTTTTAAATTATCACAAAAAGACCGACAAAACATGTGGTAGCTAGTTTCTGCATCTGGATTTAATTTTTGAGAAGAAAGAAATGTTCCGATCTAGAACGCGTTTCCAGAACTGTACCGCAAATTTCTTTACCGCAAACAAGATAATGCAAAATAACTGATAGTAGTGTTCTGAAGGAAGTTCAGTTTCATTCTCCCTTTCTTTTTTTTTTTTTTTATTCTTGAGGAAAGTTAAAATATACATTTTGTAAAAAAAGTAAAAAATATTGAAGACTTTAGAGGGGGCTCTGAAGGAAGCTAGGGGGGGCTCAGCCCCCTTCGCCCCCATCTGGTTACGGGCCTGAAGTAATGATGATTGACAAAAAATTAATAATATAAAAAAGTGATGTTTGTTATATAAAATATCTGTACTAAGAATATCAATCATTGAAAAAATCATACTAAAACAGAATTCATTCTTTTTTTTTAAATATTTTTTTTTTTCTGGGGTCAATAATTTTTCCATATTAACAATCAATAACAACTTTTACTGGTATTCTCCTTCCTTTAAATAGAAAGAGTAAAAAATAAAAATATCTAAAAATTAAAAATATGATAAAATATTAAAAATCAATTATTTAATTTTCAACTTACTTTGTAATTAAAATTTTTCATCTTCAAATATGTCTTCATTAATATTGTGAGTTTGAAGAGTTTTAGACTACTTTTTGCAATAATTTTACTAGCAATGATTTTAACGTACTTGTGGGGAGTTATTTGATTGACTTTGGGGGAAATTGGATGTTGATTAGTTATAGAAAAGAAAAGTACCATTTGATGTTAAAAATGCTTTTTGTCCATCGATTTTATATTTTTTAGATAGTTTTTGCATATTACATGCAAAATTTCAGCTTTCAGTCTATTCTCTTTTGCATTGATTTTCAAAATGTCATCATCACTACTGTTTCAATGCTTTTTTTTTTCTTTTTGTGCATGTGTGTGTGTGTGTTGGATAACATTTTCTACTTGGTCCATTGACAAATTAAAGAATCAGAAAAAGTAGTTTGATTATCATTTCCTACTATTTCCTAATGTTTTTGGCCATTTTTCTCATGGTTGGTTAAAGCTTGTCATATTACAGAAACTAAATGTGTTTAGACACAAGTGACATAAAACAGTATAAGAATTATCATCCACCTAATAGGCAAGCAGTTGATTTAAGTTTTACCAGTACAGTACTGTCTCCATTAGACACAGTGCTTCAGCTCATTTTAAAAGTAAAACAACTTGCTAAGGTAATTAGTCTGAAGCATGGGGAAAAGTAAACAACTTTAAAAGCGGATTGGATGCTTTTTCAGTGTAGCTGAAAAAAAATTTCCAGGTTGCGGAGGAAGGACATTATAAACTCATCTCTAAAGTTTGAAAACTAAAATGTTTTTCCTTATTATCTTTTGGACTACTATATTTTTTTACAGTTTTTAAATTTCTTCACTATTTTCTGGAACATTAAAAAGGGATTTTTAAAGTTACTTAGCTTGCAGAATAACTTTTCTCATTTTCAACAGGGATATATTAAAATTAAACTAAAGAATTATTTTCTTTGTGGCCATAGGTTTTGATAGTTAAATAGATACTATTTTAATATATATTTAAAAATAGTGTTAGCTACTTACTAAATGAAAATTAAATTGGAAATGAAGTGCTTTATTTATACAAATTGCATTATCTCTGTTTAGATGATACACAAAAAATATAATAGGAGTATAATAAGTAAAGATTTTTAATTAAGTTAGAATCATGGTTTTTTATAATTACATTTTGTATTTAAAAATTTATTCTTCCATTATATTAAATATAATGATTAAAAATGAAAACAAAACAAACAAAACTACATTGCAAAGTAAACAAGAAAAGCTTATATAAGTTAGGGCAATTTTCATAATTTGTGTGTATATCAAAAGTCCCAATAGATCTAAATTTGATTGAAATACTTGTTTGCTTACCTTGCAAACTTGTTTGCAACTTCTTACCTTGTTTGCTTACCTCTTGTTTACCTTGCATTGCAAAATAAACAAGAAAAGCTTATATAAGTTTGGGCAATTTTCATAATTTACGTGTATATCAAAAGCCCCAATAAATCTAAATTTGCTTGAATTTTCTAAGAAAGATTTAATTACATTAACCACATTTTAGAGCATAATGTTGTGTTCTTTATTAAATTATTTGAAACTGATTTATTTTATTTTTATAAACGACAGTAAAAAGTGTTGGTACTTACGGCAGAAATCATTAGCTAAATAATATTTATATTACGTATCTAGTACGAAGCACTATTAGTTGTATACAATGCTAAAATCTACATTAAAAAATATATGGCGTAAGCAGCATGAAGTTGATGAAAGTATAGAAATCGTATCCGAAAGTGATTTGTAGACATTCATGGAAAAATTATATTTCATCGGGAGGGGGGGGGGGGTATTGAAGCATTTAACACTGCCTTATACAGAAAAAGATAACAGAGAATAGATATTTTTGTATAATCTGGTAATCTACTTTTAGCTATAAGCCGTTGTTGCTGTTCATATTTCTTGCCCCCTCTCTCTTTTTAACTGAATAATAATAATAACAATAATAATAAAATATCTTTTTCACAATTTCCTTTCTTTAGGGAAAGTTTTTAAACAAGCAAACATCTAACAAAATTTTGAACTTTCTCAAATAAAAAGTTTTATTTGAGATAACTTTTTCCGATAGTAAACATTACAAATTTCAGTTTCAAACTTATTTTAAAAATGATGAAAGAGTTGTTCGTTTTTTTCTTTTCTTTTGAGGAAAGGAGGAATCAAAAACTTTGAATAATTGCAACCCATTGCAGTAAATTCAAGAAAGAACATGCTAGAATTGGCGAACTAGCGTCTTTTGGTGATAATCCATTTCTAGAAGGAGGAGGGGAATAATAATAATAAAAAAATAATGTAATATTTACAAACTCATTTTAATTGATAGTTTTAATGCAAACAAAAAATATTTTTCTTTACCTATAAAATATCTAATAAATTGCAATTTCCTCCCGTATTAAAAAAAAAAAGACGACCGACTTCTAATTAACCGTGTTATGAAAAAATAGTAATTTCCTTACTTTTCATAGAAATAATATATAGATTTAAAAAACATTTCGCTGAAATTTCTTTATCGTTTTATAATCGGAAAAACAAAGAAGGACACATAATATTCTTTGAAACATAAATATATTTTTATATTATTCTAAGGGGGCAGGGGAGGGGATTTCTATTAGTTTTAAATTGGAAGTATGACAGAAATGATTAAAAATCGAATGTGAGGAGTAACTTTCTTAGTTGCTCAAATTAAATTAATCTAGTGATTTGTTAGTAAATTATTTTCTAGATTTTCTTTTCTCCGTTGAATGATGAATACAAAGAGTCAAGATTGTACAGTTGTACTAACAAATCTAGCAAGATTTATTTCAAGGAGAACTTTTTACATATAATTACCATTTCGAATTATATATATTTCATATATAAAATAAAACAGGCTTGATCTTCTGATGGGGTGTTATTCTCTTATTTTAACGCTGCCCGCTTTATCAGCAGCAATCGTGATTAAAGTCATATTTATAATGCTATTTTGTAAAAGTATTTTACAACTGAGAAACGTTCGATTGCATAGTCAAATATTTAAATAATACACTGCATATGTAGTGCATTGTTTACATTTCAAGAGCGAGAGAAAAAAAAGAACAGTAAATTTCATCCGTAAAGACGTAATTTTTATAAAAAAATAAATTGCAGGTACGAATTGTGTGCTTGAATTTTGAAAGCTGTTCAGCTCTAATCTATAGAATTGTTTGCTTAAATTGAGAAGATATTGGCGTCAGCTTTATTAGTAATGGTAAAATTATTTGTAATTTTAATTCAACCATCTTTTAGTGCGAATTCATCACTTATGATTATAAATTGAGACATACACTATTATAAAAGGTCAAACTAAACTATAAAATTTCGGACAAAAGTAAATCTTCTTCGTAAGATCGTAAGAAGACGTACCGCCCCCTACAGGCGAAATATCGTGCAGTTTTCCCATTCAAAATATGAATTTTTTTTTCTTTTATATAATAACGAATTTTAATAAATTCTATGCTTTTATAAATAGGTTCTGAATATTCTGCATGAGATTTAAAACTTTAATTCTCTCATTACAGCGAATAGATATATTGATATTTTGCTATAGAATGTGGGCGTTCTGGTGGGCGTTATTACAATTTGTACTGTATCTTTTTACAATATTTGGCGTAATTAGATGCACTAAAAGACTTTTTTATTTATTGGGGGAAAAAGATTAAAAAATTAGAAGAAATTAAAAGTATTTTCGCACAAAATCCGTGAAATTGACTATCATTTAAGCGCCAGATTTGGCGAATAAGCATATTCTAATGTTACTGTTTTCGCGGAAAGATTATGAAATTTTATATTGCAATTTAGTTAGAATTTTGCGTTAATTAATAATCATTAAATGAATTTATTAACTCTGATTATACCAGAGTATATATATGCATGATACTAGAGAACTTGTCCCATCATTTTACAAATCTCAATAATAATAGATCTCAAAAGAATTATAGTAACGCCTCGATGGGCGGTGCTAAGTTAACATTTCTAACTATAAACATGTACATGAACTGCCTTATTTAATTGTGCATTTGTTGTTTTTGTTACTTACAGATGTTTGGGGATTTTAATTTAATAATGTTTAAGTGTATATATAAACCACACACTTGTTGGCAGAAATATTCTTTTGAAAATTAACACAATATTTACAAAGTCATTTCTTGTTCACATATGGTAGCGTAACTAGGTAATTTTGAAATATTTTATGTGTAGAAAAATGTAAAATAAATAAATAAATAAATAAATAAATTGGAACACAGTTATACAGTCCGTTGACGACTTTTTTTTTTTGGTCATCTAATACCATTCTGATTTTTTTTTTTTTTTTTTTAAAGTTCAGATGATGAGTAAATGACGTTTTTAAAGTTTTATACTTCTAGTTTTAGATGTGAAAAAAAATTACTATTATTATTATTTTGTCTCTTTATGCGCATTTCTGTCTGCAACACAAGAAAAATCTATTCAAAGTTTGAAATGCATAGCCATTATTATTATTATCATCATCATTAATTGTAATGATACTAATTGTTAAAAGTATCAAATAAATACATGTCTATTAAATTATATGTAATGTGAACCTAACTACGTTTAAAAAATGTTTGTTTATTTATAGGAAATCTTTTTTTTTTTTTTTTTCTTTAACGACGTACAATTGAAATAATAAAACATAGGAAATTAAGTCATTGTTTGATTAACAATATGACAAACTAAGATATTAATTGTTTTTAATGTGTAACAATATCAAGTGCAGGAAAAAAACTGGAGGGGGAAAAAGCCCCTGAAAATTAATGCTATTTTTGCATGCAAATTAAGATTATATACTGTTGTGTTTGATATTTTCGTGATAGACGTTCGCTTGTGGTGCATACTATTAAAAAGTTTAATTTTATAGTTTCCTGAAAACAGTATGTAAACAGCATGAAAACAGTCTATATTTTAGAAACAGTATTATTACTGTTTCTAAATCGAACATTTATTACACGATTGTAAATATTGTTAATTTTTTTTAAATTTTATTTAAAAAAGAAAAACAATTTTGCTTTTCTTTAGTACATTTATGGTATTTATTCTTCAACAATTTCAAACACTTAAAGACGCCTAAAATATAGATATTTTTTTCTTTTTTAGAAGTCTTCTTAATCTTTTTTATTATTGCAATCGATTACAATTTCTTAAGATCCAAATTTTCTGAACGTAATCTGTGGCCATATCAACTTTATATTATTAGCTTTTCACGGATCAGCTATATTGACGATTTGCACAAAAGTCTGCAAATTGCTGAAGCATTGCGTAAGAAAATTTCACTTTCATTTCTTTTTGTGTGTGTTACGTATTTTAAAGCAAATGATGAAAATAAATTAGAACACACATTCAAATTGTTGCGTACTGCTGATTTTCTCTCTAAAACCTACAGTAGCATAATTTTATAAGCATGTGTTAAGGTAACCTTTCAATTCAATTTCCGCGTGATCTTAGCGATTCCCGCTAGGAATACTCCACCGTCTATGCAGTAAGAGTATTCCCCACGCTTTTGTAATACGTTGGATAGACGACTGAATGCCGATGAAATCGAAGTGAAAGCACTAAACGTATATATTGGCGAAATTGTACCGGTGTGGATGGATTTATCGAAAAGTTCATAGCAGCCAATTTATGTTCGCCGCTTTTAAAGAAATTATTCTTAATTCTATGACTGTATTCTTATTATTTTAAACCTTGGTTTTCTAAAAAATTCGAGAAAAAAAAGAAAAAATACTAATAAGTGGTTAATCTAATCGGAACCTGTTAGCAGAGCCAGATTTACGCATAAGCTGTAAAAACTATAAATTTCGCATTTGGAAGGCGTCCACACAAATTTGATTAATATTAAATTATGTATCCAAGTCATAACTATGCATGCTTTGAGTATAAACCTAAATGTGACCTTTTTTTTTTTTTTTTCCCAAGATACCTTACCGGTGCAGTTCTACTGTCAGCCCCGCCCGATAAACAATTTTAGCTACATTACAACTAATGAGCTACATTATTTAAATTTATTTATTACCTCCTCCTCATGTCCAAATAGTTTGAAAGAAACACCGAATGTTCCAAAATACATTATTTTTGAATCAGTTCGTTAGCACAATTACTTTAATCATTATCGATTGTCGATTACATTTTCTCCTATTTTTTAATTTTATATTAGCATTTTGAAGACTTTATTTCTGAAATTTCAATTAATACGGATTATAGCACATCAAACTAGAAATTTTAGGGGCGTAACTATAGGATTCTTGAGGTGAGAAATATTACAAGCCTTAAAACAGGGGAGAATTTCGAAAATCCGAAATAAATTTATTTTCGAAAAAAAAAAAGGGGGTACGGATTCTCTTTTATTTTTATCATGAGATTAAAATTGGTAAAAACAATTAGCTAACTTTATTACTGTAAAATACCAATAAGAAATATTAAACGAAATACAAGGTATCAGCAGAACAAAATCTAGGGGGTGCGGGTAAAATTTCTTTTGTAGAGTTTTGCGATTAGCTGATGTCCTATTTATAATAAATATTTATTTATTCACTCTCAGTCATATTTTTTTCCTACTTTCAGCCACCTGTGAAAACACATTTGGCTAAATTTTTAAAATCATCAAAGATACGGGGGGAAGTTAAACCTTTGTGGCTCAACAAGTCCGATTTGAAAAATATTGACTAAGATGTTAGAATACGTCAATTTAAGCATATAAAAATAATTAAAATATTTAGAACGTGAAACTAAAATAATTGTTAACTAAAAGGCGCTTTTTTCACATCTATAGTAAACAAACATTGACATACTTCGCATAAATATTGTCCATTTTCTAATACAAAATTTTAAAGCATTCAAAATTATCTTTAAAAAATCTACTTTCGGACTTCTCCAGCTTTTTAAATTTGACAAAATTTATTAAGTTAATTGTTGCAATATCAACCTGAAGCTTCTCAAATGATAAACAAAACTTTGGTATGAGAAATTAACTCAATATCATCGTCTGCTGAGAATTTCAATGTTCAATTTGTATTAACTGGTGCGTTAGGAAATAGAAACAACAAATAAAATCGTGTTTTAAAACTTACTGTGTA
The DNA here is from genome assembly GCA_964019185.1 of Maratus speculifer. Lineage (NCBI taxonomy): Eukaryota > Metazoa > Arthropoda > Arachnida > Araneae > Salticidae > Maratus > Maratus speculifer. The sequence goes on from OZ025293.1 coordinate 284,329,363, forward strand.
AGTACTATTGACTTTTGTGTATGTTGCAGATACGTAACACAATGATACAAAGGATTAAATAATAATAATAAAAAAATATGATTAAGAGTAATTATTAAGATTTAAGTTTAAGATCTCTTTACAATTGTCCACGATAAACCGCGATAAACGCAATTTACGTATGCTTAAATTCACCCCATCTCATAGGAAATGCAACTATTTTTTCCGCTGCAATATTTTAACAGTTTAATGCATTAGAAATTCTGCTATAGGAAATGTGAAAACAGATTTTGGGCTATTGCTCTATCTTCTTTGTTTCGGCAAATAATAATTAACATTACCTTTCATAAAATTATATTTATTCACATGTAATTTCACCATACATAAAAGTTGATATATTTTTTTGTGTCTTTATTGAATGTAGAGCAAAAACACAGGTATGAGGTGCGTGATAGAGGCCCATGTAAAGTTAAAGTAAAGAAAGCTGAAAACTGTGCCTTCATATGCAGATCATTGCGTTCATATTTTAGGCAAACCTCTTTTTTCAAGTGGAAACACTAAGTTTATATTTCATCGAAACGCTTACTGGTGTGGATTAACTTTTAGTGAAGTTCATTGCAATTAATTCATAACCGCCGCTTTTATGAAAGTAATTCAATAGTAATATTTTATTATTATTGTTTAAAACGTTTATTTCTTTAAAATGCGAAAATAAAGTAACAATAATTGGTTTTAGAATATTATCTTAAATGTTATTCAATATATTATTCTTTGACTAATTCATTATCACAACTACTTCAATTGTTAGCAATTGCCGATTGCATTTTCTCCTATTTTTTTAATTTTATATTATAGCTCACCTGACTTCATTTCTAAAGTTTCAATGAATGCAAATATAGCATATGGAAGTAAAACTTTCAAAAACTAAATTATAAGGCTTCTGGAGTGCCAAGTGCCACGAAGCTTGAAATTTGAGATGATATTGAAAATAAAAAATCAAATTGCGAAGTTCTTTTTTTTTTTTTTTTTTTTTTTAATTAGAGGAACAAAATTGTCAGAAGCAATAGTTAACATATTTACTTTAAAACGCCAATGTAAAAATACAACATCAACAGAAAAAAAAGGTCCACAAAAATTTTTTTGAGTTTATTTCGTATCACCAAGGTGGTGTCGCTCGAAATTTTTAGTTTTCCTAATCTTTTAACTGACTTTTTTCATCGTTTTCTGAGTTTAAAAACATGATTAAAAATTTTTTAGACCATATAGTTTTTTTTCTGGATGTCTATTTTTTTTAACAAGCTACACAGTCATTTTTGGATGAAAGTGAAAAACCATAGAAAAGTCTAACTGCTTTGTTTTTATACTTATCAAGATGAATCAAAAACCAAAATATTACTAAATAAAATTGTCTACATTTTATGTAATTCTAAAACTTTCATTAGGCTTAAGGATCTAGGACAAAAACATATTTTTAAACAGGAGAAATAAAAGGTCAAATACAACATTTTGCTGCCATTATTTTTTATGAAGGAGATCAGATTTACCTTAAATATTTTTTTCTTACACAGATCTCTTATATGATTACTACTTTTTACAAATTTCAATCTAAAAACCTTTTCCCGTTTTTTATACAGTTCATCAAAAACTGCGTTAAATCTGTTTTTGGCAGTTTTTACTAAATAATATATGAAAAGGGATTTGCTCAAAAATTCTGAAAACTTAGAATAATAAACCTCTTTGTAATATAAAGCAAAATTACAAATTTCATTAAGAAGACTTAAGTGTTTTTTGAATAACTGTTCACTAAAAATGCACTCCTCACCTTTTTTTCCAGGCACATAAGATTACAAGTTACTTGCTTATAATTGTAAGGAAAAAAGTTAACACCCCCTACTAACTCCTCAACAAATTATTGTTGAAGAATGTTACTTGTACCGAACTATTGGAAATCCAGTCTACTTTTAAATTATGCATAAAAAATTTGTTTAATTGGTTATATATTTATTAAAATGAGTCCAAACATCATTTTTTTTTCAATGGCAATACCCAATTTTAACAAGATACTTCAAATCTTCGGTTCAAACTCAAACTATGCCAATTACATTTTCTTCAGAGGGCGCTATATTCAAGTTTATTGCGCCGAATGAACAGAAATCCTGTGCGTTTTTAGATATCTCAGATGCAATTTGAACTGCAAGAAACTTATTTTTGAAAGACAAATTTTGCGAAACACAGAAGTAAAATGATTTATATTGTAATACTCCATGAATTAGAAATGAGTGAAAATTATTCTAAATTCGCTGCATTCACTTTGGAGTGTATTTTTAATTCATTTCACACCACAGAAGCAATGAATTCGATGGCAGCGCCGTCTAAAATAAGTGATATTTTGAATGTATTAAAACAAAACATAATAGATATATTTCCACAGTATATATTTCTAGACACTGTGGCCTTGACACCAAATTTCAAGTCGTTTGAATGATAAGTTTTTGAATTTTAAGCATTCGAAATTTAGTGCTTCTAATCTTAAATTATATTTTTATTAATATCTCCTGAAATTGTGCTTTTGATGTGCTAATTTTTTATGTAGCAATAATACTAAAATATCCAAACATAAATACGTGGAATTTACAATTTTTATAATTTTATGATATGAATTATGAAATCAATATTCGAAAAAACTGTGAATTGCAACTTACAATTTTTATGATGGATTTAGATTTATTATGCACTGCTTTATGGAAATCCAAAATTTAAAAGTTTTCTACCGAGTAGTTTGCAAATTATGCTTAAAAAACGGCAAAATGATAGTTAAGGCCCCTGTCCTCGCTCGAGGAAACGCTCGCGAGCTAATGCTATTCCTATGGGGAAGCATTTTTCTAATAACTCTTTCGCATTTTGACATTTTTGAATATTTTTTTTTTTTTGCATTGGATAGCTGAGGTGCATGCCGACAGCGCACCTTTTTTACTTTTTTGATTTTGATTGCAGATATTTTTTACAAAGTTAGTTTCACTTTCAAAACCGGTTTCGAAACTGAAAGTGCTTTTTAAAAAATATATCTGCAACCAAAATCGAAAAAGTAAAAAAGGTGCGCTGTCGGCATGCACCTCAGCTATCCAATGCAAAAAAAATTATTCAAAAATGTCAAAATGTGAAAGAGTTATTAGAAAAATGCTTCCCCATAGGAATAGCATTAGCTCGAGAGCGTTTCCTCGAGCGAGGACAGGGGGGACCTTTCTGGATAGAAGTGACTAGTTATTTTTAAACTTTTTATACTATCTTGTAATCTAGCAGTCGTCAATGACTGCTTTGATGGCGCCTAATATGCCTTGATCAAGAAGGTGGCTCTCTCGGTCAACAATCGAGTATAAAGCTTCAATTTTGATACAACCCCTAAAATATGCTCGTTTTAAAATAATTAATTTCTCGGAAACTTATCGTACGAATTGGATGAAAATTTGTTTCTATGCTAATTGAAGGGTGTAGAGTTCATTTAAGCGGTCAGAAGTAGGTACGACTGTTTGAATAAAAAAAAAAAAAAATCCCTGTCTGGTGGGCCTATAGGCGGAGGTAGATTTCGGAGAGTCTCATTTTAACCAATATATATATATATATATATATATATATATATATATATATATATATGATTAGAGATAAACCCAGTTTAATAACTTCATTTTGCCGTTTATGAAAAATTTTTAATTTCATTTTTCTGCTAAAACTGGTTTTATCACAATCATCTTAAGAAAAATTCAGCTCAAATGCCCATTTTGACAGCATATTTTGAAATAGATTCTGAATTTATTAAAAAATCGTCCAAAACAGTACATTATACAGTTCCTAAATAACAAAAAACTGTCAGTTGAATGCATTTGAGAAAAAAATCTATACATATAATAAAACAGTAGGACCCGGTGTGTCTGTACATTGAAGATAATTGACAAAAATGGAGTCAGGGCGATAAAAGAAAACCAATGAAACACAAAAAAATTTTTTTTGAATTTTTTGTCTGTCTGTCTGTCTGTCTGTTTGTTCGAGGTTATCTTCGTAACTACTGAATGGATTTTTATGCGGTTTTCACTAATGAAGAATGCACACTCCCGGGCAGTGTATAGGCTTTGTTTCATCAAAATCGGACAACAGACAAAAAAGTAACAAAAAGAAACAAAAGAAACTATTAGGTGCGCTGCTCACGTTTTTTAGTACATAACGTTTTTTAGTACATATAAAATCCAATAGATGTCACTGTGCGATTTTAAAACGCGCTATCGTTATGTTTTCGCCAGTCTACTTAAGTATGAGAAAGTTTCAAGCTGGCTGTCGTTCCATGTGGTTTAGTCGGTAGAACGTCAGTGCGCCATACTGATGGCCCGGGTTCGATTCCCAGCATGGAATTTTTTTTCACTATGTTGGCATTAACGCCTATAAGCAATTAAAAGAATTTGAAATATTGTATTCAAGGCGAATTTTCTCTCTGGGAAAATTTCCTTGCATTAATATGTCAGTGTAATTTTTTTTTCGATTTAATTTTTTTTTTCGAAACTTTGTTTTTCTTAAAAAATTACAGTAAATATTTGATATTTCCCAACGTTTTTTGAATGATCGACTTGCTTTTTTTTTTTTTAATGTATGTCTGAACCTTATCTAACTACTTCAAGATTTCTTTAGATAAACCGACCAGCGTAGCGGGCGAAGGCCGCTAGTTGAATATAAAAATGTGTCATAAAATAACCGATTTGTTGTTTGAATACATCCTTAATTCTTTAATCATGATTGCTTCGGAAAATTTTGTGCAAAATACTCACTTTGAAAGCATTTTTAAAAATATATTCTATCTTTATCAAAAAACTGGCCAATGCGTCACAGTATATAGTTCCTAAATAAGAGGATCTGTAAATTGGATGCGTTTGAGAGCGAAAATGGATTTTAAAACGAGTCATAAAAACGCAATTTGCTATGTGAAAACTTCCTTAAATTTTCAAATCACAAAGACTTCGGGAAATTCTGTTCAAAATTCCCTTTTTGGTAGCCTTTTTTGAAATATATTCCGTCTTTATCAAAAAACTGACCAATGCATCACATTATATAGTTCCTAAATAAGAGGATCTGTAAATTGGATGCGTTTGAGAACAAAAATGGATTTAGAAACGAATCAGAAAAAAACGCAATTTCTTATTTGAATACTTCCTTAAATTTTCAGTCCCGATGACTTTCAGAAATTCTGTTCAAAATACCCTTTTTTGGTAGACTTTTTTGAAATATATTCTGTCTTTATCAGAAAATTGACCAATGCGTCACTTTATACAGTTTCTAAATAAGAGGATCTACCATTTGGATGCATTTAAAATCAAAAATTAACTTAAAAATGAGTCAGAATATAAGCAGTTTGGATTTGAGGTTTTTTCTCCAACTCCTATTTTTGTTTAATTTCTTTTTGCTATACGAATTGGTCCTATGAAAAACTTGTCAATATAAAAGTTGTAGATATTTTTGAGAAGATGTAAAATAAATTTAATCAGATTTGATATCTTAAAAATTGACGGAGTTATGGATTTTTCTCTTTTTTCAGCGCCCTTTTTCTTTTCGTTTTTAATTTTTTTCATCGGTAAAAGTTGGTCCTATCAAAAACTTGTAAATACAAAAGTTTTAGATAATTTTAAGAACATTTACAAAAAATTTAGTTGGACTTGATATCTTGAAAATTGACGAAGTTACGATTTTTTTTCTCTCAAAATCTTTGTTTTTTTCGCCCCTTGAGCCCACTTCTAAATTTATCAAAAGTCTTTCATGCCTTCACTTTTGGCCCATTTTTAAGAAGTAATATAAACTCTAAACCGATTCGATATCTACTTTAATTAAGAAGTTATGGCGTTTTTTCGGTTTTCACAAAAACGCCTCCTATTCCGACCCCCTTGGTTCGATTTTGCCCATTAACGAACTTAGCCAAGATTTTATCCCCTTTGATTTTATGTACCAGTTTGGTGAAGAATTATAGAAGTTATCATGTCCATAAGAAAGTGAGATATATAAATAGATAGATAAACTGGTGCGATTGCAATAGGTAGTATTTCTTACGAAATCTACCTAAAAGTTAGAATTCATTTTAATATATAGATGGCCCCCTAAGCAAATTGTATATATATCATTTAAAAGTAGACTTATTTCCGATTGTTCGGTACCAGTAATTTTCTTCTACGATAATTTGTTGAGAAGTTAGTGGGGGGGGGGTACCCTTTTTTCCCACGACTATGCGTTCAAATTGGCATCAAAGAAAAATTTTACGCGTTACTACTTACTAGGGAAGTGCACGAAGTGTGAGTCACCGATTTTGACAAAAGTGGTATCGTTGGAAAGATCTCATCGAGAGCAGCAAAAAACGCAATGGAACTACCCGTCGCAAATGAGTCGTTATCGAGATATCCGACAATATATGTGACGCAACTAGCGCATACTTAATGGGGCACCGTAAAAAATTTTAATCTCGATTTTAACTAAAGTGGTATCGTTGAAAAGATATCGTCGTGTGGATTAAAAAACTCAATGGAATCACCCGTCGGAAATGAATTGTTTTCGAGATATCTGACAATATGTGTCACATTTTTAATACACACTTCCAGGAAACTGCATTAACTAGGGAAGAGCAAAAAGTATAAGTCACCAATTTTGACAAAAGTAATACCGTTGGAAAGATCTCATCGAGAGCAGTAAAAAACTCAATGGAACTACACGTCGCAAATAAGCCGTTATCGAGATATCCGTCAATTTATGTCACTTAACTAGTATACACTTAATGGGGGACTGCAAAAAAATGTTTTCTCGATTATAAAGAAAATGGTGTCTTTGCAAAGATATCATTGTGAGAAGTAAAAAACTCAAAGGAACAAACCATCTGAAATGAGCGATTTTCGTGATATCCGACAATTTCTGTCACTTAATGCAGTTTCCTAGAAGTGTGTATTAAAAATGTGACACAAATTGTCGGATATCTCGAAAACAATTCATTTCCGACGGGTGATTCTATTGAGTTTTTTAATCCTCACTATGATATCTTTTCAACGATACCACTTTAGTTAAAATCGAGACTAAAATTTTTTACGGTGCCCCATTAAGTATGCGCTAGTTGCGTCACATATATATTCGGATATCTCGATAACGACTCATTTGCGACGGGTAGTTCCATTGAGTTTTTTGCTGCTCTCGATGAGATCTTTCCAACGATATCACATTTGTCAAAATCGGTGACTCACACTTCGTGCACTTCCCTAGTTAGTTAAATATAAAACAAAGCAATTTTGAAGTAATCTAAAATTTGTACGGAACATTCTAAACAAAAAAATGTTATGATTCGATGTGTAAAATAAATAAATTTTGGCTGTCGAAATGATTTTAAATTACTAATGATTTCAAATAAAAAATAAATTTTAAGCAATTTCATAAGAGCTCTGAAAAAAAAAAAAAAAAAAAAAATATAGAATATAAGAGATAAACATACGAAAAAATCATTTTAAGGAATAAAAAATATTAAATATGATACTCTAGTAAAAGTTCATTTCGCAGGAATCATATAGTGTTTTAACAGTGGTTAATGTAACTTTTTCCCGATTTTAAATTTTAATTGAAATATTTTTGAAGATGGTTTAGAAAGAATCTGTATTATGGAAATTTAAAAGCTATTTTTAGTAATATCGCAACATATTTTATTTCTAATTTTTCAATGTGAGTGTGCGTTTATCTAAAAAACCTTCTTCCTTTCATCGTATTTCAGAAGTTTTAAAATATAAAGTAACATTTTTCATCAAAGTCCCCTAATAACATTTTAATCATTCTCGTTATGACCCCCAAATGCTACGGTTTTTATTTTGAGATGGAGATAAGGGGTAGGGGTAAATTGTGAAATAAACCATCGATACAATTTGAATGAATCGGACAGACAGTATGTTTTGTAAAAATAGTAATAATGATAATGAAATTCTGAAACAACAGAAATATTTCATATGGGGGTTCTCAAATTACCTGCTAAAAAACGCAAAACTTTGACGCACTTTCCGATTCATTTTTAACTATGCAGGCATAAAAGAGACATCTGACTACTGAAATGATTTGATATCGAATAGCATTTTCCATTTTTTAATAAACAAATTATTGAGATATAAGCAATTATTTGCACACGAGAATTGGTTTTTATCTAGGGGCGCAAAAATCTAGGCATCAACAGGCAAGTCTCTCACCACTAAATTTATTTCCTTATTTTTCGTCTAATATTTCGTGTAAAATAAATCCTTATAAGAATGCTATCAAATTTTAAGCGAAGAAAACTTTTAAATTTTAGTGTTGAGTGACTACTTCCTTGCGCGAAATTTTTGCAACCCTGTTTTCATCCTTTCCCGTGCTATCGCGTCCGGAAATTCGATTCAAAATACCAAATGACAGTATTTTCTGAAAGATATTTTGCCTTTACCAAAAACAGGAAAAATGCCTTTCGATTATGTAGTTTCTGCAGGGGCGTATTTAAGCAGAAATCATTAGGGGGGCGTATAAGACAATTTTGCCGACTAACTTTAAAGAATTTATGTCTTAAAAGTACTTTTGTCTTTATATAGGTATGTATCTGTGTTCTATATAAAATTCTACAATGTAGTGTATAGCGGAGAATGAAGGGTACATATAAAAACTGACACACAGCGTAGGGTTATTCTGAAAAAAAAAAAAAAAAAAATCTGAAATTCACAGTAAATTCTCTGAAAGGTTAGAGCAAAGAGAGGAAAGAATTCATTTCCGGCACTAACTGGATTTTTTCCAAGATCCTTAGACAAAACTCGCATTTTTTCGCGATACCTTGAAAAAATTTTTGCTTTTTCGCGATCTTTTAACGAAATTTGCGTTTATTTCGCGACCTTTTAACAAAATTTGCGCTTATTTCGTGACCTTTTAACGAAATTTTGCGCTATTTTGCGATCTTTAGGAAAAAATTTGCGCTTTTTTGATAAATTTTGTGGTTTTTTTTTTCGATTTTTTAATGAAATTTGCTTTTTTTACGATTTTTTAACGAAATTAGTGTCTTTGCGATTTTTTGACGAAATTAGCATTTTTTTCTATATATATATTTTTTTTTTCAAAACTTATTTTTCTCCATGACTCCTTGACGAAATTCGTATTTTTTCGCGTATCTTTGATGAATTTTCTTCCTTTTTCTTTTCTTTTCTTTTCTTTCTTCCTTTCTTTCTTTTTTTTTTTTTTGCACGATACTTTGACAATTTTGTTTGTTTTCTCAAGACCCTTTTACGAAATTCATTTTTTTTCGCGATCCTTTTGCGAAATTGGCTATCTTTCTGTGAGCAATTGACGAAATTGATTTTTTTCCAGCGATCATTTGTCGAAATTAGAGATATTTGATTATGCCTGAATTTTTGGAGTGATGACAGATTTTTTTAAATTTTCAGAAAGTTCGGAACAGAATCAATCCTGCACACAGCGCCTACGCTTGCGTTCCGTTGTTGTAAATATTACAATAAAGCATTTTGGTATTAACCCGTGAGAATTCGCGCATGAGATTTTCTTTCTCAATCGTACCCTTTTTAAGACTATTTTTAAGACTATTTTTCATTTTAATAAAATTTCAAAATGTGATTTCGATTACTTTACTTCTTTTTTGAATAAAAGTACTAAGCCAAACAAAAAATTTGATATTAAGTGACTGTAAAGTAAAAGAAAAGAATTGGTCACCGTGAGAGAAATTCTCATAGCGAGTTCTCCCGGGTTAATGAAATATCTGTTTATTTTTTGCTAGTATAAAATTACTGAAATTCGCGATGTTGAACGGAAATTTGCAATTTGGATTAAAGAAACTGATTGAAGCTTTGAGTAAGATGTTACCTACATTTTTTTTAATATCTTATTTATATATACATTGAAAATGATTAATTCGAAACTTATTTTAACTTTATCTTCGTTCATTTTTGTGCACAACAGACATTTTAGCCCAGCACCTTTTTCAGATGAGCCCATCTATTCACAAAAATGGCTAAATATAGGCATTCTAAAAAGTGTATGCTTTTGACATCATGAGTACATTCGGACGTGGATCGGTAATTATTGTTCTTAAGTAGTTTTTCAGAGTTTTTAAGTTACGAAATGGTTCGTTCGAACCAACTGTGACTTGAGAAGTTAGAGTCTAAAAATCTTCGAAAACAGATTGAATGTTTCTCAAAAATTCTCATTTTTTTTTTGCAAATATTGTTGTATTTGCTTTAGCTTTTGCGCAGAAATCTGACAAAACTTCCAGATCCGCGTGTAATGCTTCATGTGAACAATTACCTTGGTTTTAGGAAAGAAATCTGCCGCCTTATTATACAGATCTAGTGTTAATTTCTTTCTTATAGTGGAAGGGTTCATATTTTCAGACAGTGGTATGGTTATGCAAATGCAAGAATTGAGACTACCAACCATCATTACTGTAAGGCTATCCAATAACTTCTTAAGCTTCAAGTTAAACTACTATTCATAGATGAACTGAATAGCACTTATCATCAGTTTATTTTTAGTTAACGAATAAGCTGTCTATTTAATTATTTTATTTTTATAAATATATTATATCCTGTAAGGGATATTAACTATTTTCAGATCTAGAGCCTTTTAGGTTAAATAATTCATAAATAATAATAGTATAGAAATTGCTAAAATATTATACATTTTTTTGAAAATGTACTTTTTTCTGGATTGCCACTTTTCTATATAGATATTGTCTACATGACTTACCGAATCCGCTCTAAATTGAAGACTACGGACTAAGTTTTTGCCCGGTGGAGTACAGAGTATCATTCCCCTGCAACGTTAAATTTGCCAAGCATCCGGGCTCAAAATTATCTCACGATGCAGCTTAGCTTGTCTATCTGTAGCGCTCTATTCTTTGCTTTCCATCTACCAAAAGTATCATTTTCTTATGACAAGTCTGTACCGAGAATCAGGTTTAAAATACTCCAGATTCTTTTTGAGCAGAATCGGTCAGGTGGGAAGGCCTTCCATATGGCTTTAGCCCATTCTGAGAAGTGGTAACTCAGTTGGCAGAGCATCGATCTCTCAACTGAAAGGTCGCGGGATCGAAGCTTACTACCGGAAAATATCCGCTATGTGCGCCAATGGCACCTGGTACATGCAAAATCAGTCGTCGGTACAAAATCCTTCACGATACTGATGAATTGTGTTTCTGGAATTCAATTGTTAGATGAAGGTCTCTTCATCTGAGCAAGATTCTAAATTACGAAATCAACTTGAATAACAACGTGCAGGTGTCATATATCAGTATGCAAATGTTAGGTAACCGGTTTAAAAAAGTTCACAACTTATACCCTGTTCACACTATGGATAGTTAAGATATCTCAGGCCTGGAACTCTCTCAGAGAGTTTCACAAACTCTCTCAGAGAGTTTCAACTCTCTCGGGCTAGATACAGGAACAACCACTCGCTCTCATTGGCTATAAAGCTTCGCTTTTACTGATTGGCTGTTGTGGGCGTCTTTATTTCAAGCGCATGCGCATACGTCACCTTTGTTCAGTTCAGAGATACAGTGACATTCGCTGAGATATCTTAGGTAAGTTTTTCAATGTGAACAGGCATCCAATTCCGGGAGGGTCCACTTCAAACACGGCGACCTTAAGATATCTTAAGTTTGTGGTGTGAACAGGGTATAAGCAGTAGGCACTGCCGATAGGATGACGATCTTTGCGCTTGCGCTAGTCAGGTTTATTGAAGGTTTATTATTATTTACTACGATTATGCCGTCACCCGTCCCGATAACATGTGTTAAACCCGTTCAGCTGGGATTTCCTGGCAAATAGGGCCTTTATCATAGTTTCTAGAAAGAAACAAAGCTTCTTGCAATAGGACGTTAGAAGTTCTGGTATAAAGAGATTGTCTCAATTATCGTCTGACTTCTTTTGTGCCAATCTTCGTCCATGCTACATCACAAATTCATTACACGGATCTAAACCTTATTTAATTAAGAAGAAAATTATGCTTTGTATATGTCTAATCATGTTTTCAACTTCATTGTTGATCATTTCTAGGATTTGAATCATGTCTTCAGTACATTAGTTTTTAGTAGTCAGAATTATTTTGAAAATCTTCGTCTTAAGTTTGTCAGTTGCTAAATTGTACTTATACAAACGTTCTTGAGAAACATCAGTGAAACAAGAAGCCAAGCGGCAAACTTTCTTTCTAATATCTTGTGTCTTGGTCTTTGTTTTGCTATTAAAAGAATAATGATAAGCTATTTCTGCCAAACTCTGTAGAATACATTAATAACGTTTTGAATCATTCCGCTTGCCCAGTTAATCTCAAATCAAAGAGATTCCATAGTAGAGTGAATTTCCAATTTATTTGAACCTGCCTATTAATGGCTTGGTTCATTTATAGAATTTGCAGTCCTGGAGGGACAGCTCATTGCTCTGGGGGATGGGAGAAATTCAACACTGTCTGTCTTTTTGCACACTGCTGTAGAAAGAACTACAATCATCTCGCTTTGTGATTGAGCGGAAATGTAAGTTATGTGATATGACCTCAAACACATGCCCTCAAGCATTTCTTTAATGTTGAATTATGTCTGAAAATCACTTTTAAAATTTAAAGTTTCCATTTTTGTCTTTCTCATTCATTCTGAAACCAGATATTTTCTACCCAGTGTTCGCGTAATGTCTATCAAACTTTTTATAAATTCAATATTGAATGCAGAATCTTGCTTTTCCAGAATGATCTATAAGGAAAGGGCAGCTGATGTCACTGTGGGCAAAATTGCTGTTGATCCACAGTAATTTTCTGCCCGTCTTTAAGACTCCTACTATACACAAGAAGTCAACGCGATCTGATTTGTCTGCGATTAAAAGCTCTGTTGTATGATTGGTCAATGGCGCCATGATGATTCCTGTAATGATCGCTAAAGCAAAAATATAACTGGTAGATTGGTTGAAGGAAGCGCTTGCTTGTAAACATGTCCTTTCCTTATTTGCGCTAGCTCTTTACGAGTAATATGACAATAACGTGATTGTGTGTATTTATGAACTCGGATAATCTGAAAAAATAATTCGGTAGAAGTTGGAACAGAAATGTGGCTTGAGCTTTTCGAAAAATTTTTCTATGGTCGTCATTTTGTACCATATGTTTACACCATTCTCAATCTAGGCAATTTTATATATTTTTTTTTTCATGATCTTCTTTAAAAGGCAATAGAAAAAACGAAAATTAGCGTTGAGTTCTATGATATTTACCAAAAAATTCATACTCTTTATACCAAAATTTTTGAGACGTCCGCCGTTGTCTCTCCTGCAATATGAAACCGTTTATCAAATATGCACCGAGTTTTGTCTAGTATGAATTTAAACTGATCTAATAATGTTTCTGATTGGCTGACTATATTTCCGACCTTTTTCCTGTGTCATGTTCTACGATGGAATGCCTCCTACTTTCCGTAACGCTAGTATATTCATATTGTTTGTATGTTTTATTTCTTGAAACCGATTCTACTTTTTTGTGGAAATTCATATCTGTGATTACTGGAAAGAACGAAAGAATACTTAATTCATCAGATTTGGACATTTTTTTCACTAATCGTCTTGCAATCAATCAAACAATCGATTAATAATTATTCAACTTCCAGCACATTTCAGCACTCTAACCAGGACTTCGCCGAAGCCGTGTTCTTCCTTTTCCCATTTTTGCGTTCGATTGTTCATCCATATATTCAAAACCCGACTTATCCCATACGGAATCTCAGAAAAAACACATTCTATGTTGAAAATACTTCTGTCGAGGCCCTTTCACAATTCATTTTGAGCGAAGTCTCAAAACAGAAAGGCAAACTTTGGGTTTTTCAAAAAAAAAAAAAAAAAAAAAAAAAAAAAAAAAAAAAAAAAATCTTAGGACAAATGCTAAGTTTTGGCAAGTTTTAGTACACATTTTAAGAAAAGACGCTAGGCATTAAAAAAAAAATGATTTGGTGAGAGTTTTATCGACCTAAACTGACTATCCAGAATTTGCCGACTATAATCAAAAATGCCGACATTAGGGGGGCGAGACGCCCCCCTACGCCCCCCCAGTAGCTTCGCCCCTGAGTTTCTGCATAAGAACACCCTCTAATTTGCATTTTCAAACAAAAAATAATTCTGAAATGTGTCAAAAAGTAAATCTTTTGCTTTGAGAATATCTTAATAAATTGCAGAGCAAGGTCGAAACTAATATCTTTTGCACCTGGGCCAGGGCCCATTCTCATACGCATTTTAAATTTATAAAGATAATTTTTCTAAGTTTCAACTGGCTGACTTAATTTAAATATATAAATAATAAAGTATGTTATACTGAACTGCGTAAATCAGCTTTGCCAAATATAGATTCATTAAAACCTTGAAAATGAAATCGAAAAGATCCGCCTTATCAGGCTCCTTATATTATATCATCCTTAGATTCTTCTACGTATGGCATATTCCATACAGGACTATATTAGCAATACAGTGCTAAACATAGACGTGGGAAGAACAAAATCTTCATTTGGCGCCTGCTTCGCCTGGTACCCGAGGTACATGCTTCTTCTACATCCAGTGGCGCCAACTTATATGGGCCCCTGGGGCCTGAGCCCATCCAATAATTTTGATTTCTAGCGTGCCCAATTTTCTTTGTTCTATTTAGTTATTTATTTTATCATTCATTTTCCCCCCTAGAAGAAATTTATTTTGTCAATGGCCACACTTTTTAATTTTCCATTGATACCCATGAATTCAAAATGACTGAAAAGTAAATGTTTAAGTTTCTGTTCTTTCAATTTGTTCTCATGGGAATGATATGATGATATTACAATAAATATTGCTGTCTTTATAATTAAAAACGCATGATAATATGATTTTTAAAAAATTGTAACTGTCTTAAAATATGATAGTCTGACTTAAAAGTCTTATCTATCACCAGCTGTCCATCCTTAAAAAAAACTGGTTGTACCATTTTACCAAAATATCTTTGAGCCAACCCAATATTTTTTAAAAGTTGGCGCCACTGTCTACACCCCCCCCCCCCTCTCTTGTTCTGGTCCTATTACAGAGAAATATTTACAAAAATCTACTTTTTATTTTAGAGCTTCAAAAGTTCTGTTTTCAATCCTCGATTTTTTTTTTCTTTTGGAAATTACATTAATGTTTTAACGAATTTTATTTGAATGATGAAAAGTCTAAGTAATATTAAAGTTGCTATTGTGTATTTCCTGTCTTACAAATACATAGTAATATAAAATATAAAATCCATAAATATGTAAAAAATCTAGAATTTTCGTAAAATTTGTGACGGGTCTGATTTAATTGATTTTTGAATGTACCGGGCCTGTTTTCAATGATTTTTCTACGGGCCGTGGAGTGTAAAAATACAAACGAGCCGGCCCCCGCCCATACTTTTAAATTCTTGAACCGAGCCGGGCCTGGCGCTAGAAATTCCGGCCGTGCAAACCTTTAATCCGAAGGTATTTTGCTCACTCTCCCCCTTTTTTTTTCTTTTTAAATTTTTATCTTGTCAACTTTGATGACAATTTTAAACAACAGAAAAAACAGAAAGTATGAAAACGACCTCTCAAAGGTTATTAAAAAAAATAGTAAATCTGTACACACACACACACGCATATATATATATATATATATATATATGAGAGAAAGAGAGAGAGAGAGAGAGAGATTGGTTCGAGGATTTTCCAATGATATATGACACAGGCCTGAAAGAGTTCCTCCTAAAGGAGGATTTCCACCTTTTTTGAAGCAATTTTAGTCATTCTCTGGATTGGTGCAAAAATGCAAAGAAAATTTTGGAAGGATATTTGGGGGGGGGAGGGGTGTCAAAAATTTAATAATTAGACATTTTATCTACTCAAACACTTGGAGTTTGTTCTTGAATTCTGCAAAAGGGGCATAAACTGAAAAGTGAACTTCTACATATAAACATCTGAAACCAGTGGCGCGAGCCCACCCAATAATTTGATTTCTCTATCCACCCATTATTAATTGAGCCCACCCAATATTTATGTATTTGTTCAAAAAATTTTTGAGCCCACCAATATTATTTTTTAAAGTTGGCGCCACTGTCTGAAACTATTGTCCGAAACTGTTCTGAATGTCTCTCAAGAATGAAATATTTTTTAGACTTTGAAAATTCAAATTGAAAGGAAGTTTCTTTTTGGAATAGAATATTTTGTACTATTTATACAACACTTTTGGATAATTTCTGCGATACCTTTTTTAAGATGTATTTCTGAAGCAAAGATCAATTTAACAGGGAGATTTTTTAAAAGGAGGGGGGGGGGGATTTAACAGCTGAACTATTCAGAATAATATTTGTTTTGGAAAATTAATGCTTGTACCTCACATAAGTTGATCAGAAATATTTGGTTTTACTTCTTTAGCATGATTAAAACTTTCTAAGTTAGAGGGGGGGGGACAATCATATGTGCAGTTACATTTAATTTTATTCTCTGTTAAAACGACACTGAAATTATAAGAGTTTGACGCCGTTGCATAGATGGAAAAAAATTTTCCACCTTTTTTCTCGTTTCCCACTTTCATGCCTGATGACATGAGGGTTTCTGAAAACGTTTAAAAATTGCCGAGATATGGCTAAATGTTATAAAAGTTTCGAACTCCCTTTTAGGGAGGGGA
The DNA here is from genome assembly GCA_964019185.1 of Maratus speculifer. NCBI lineage: Eukaryota > Metazoa > Arthropoda > Arachnida > Araneae > Salticidae > Maratus > Maratus speculifer. The sequence goes on from OZ025293.1 coordinate 284,346,021, forward strand.
GTGATTTCTAAAATCGCTTAAACTCGTGTTTGTAGATTTATTTTCTGTAATTTCATGCTCCTATCAAAAACGACTACTAAGGTACAGTCACATGTTCTAAAATTTTGGACCCCCCCCCCACTTTAAGTTCTTTATGTTTGAATATTCAAAAATCATTTCTTAGCGCTAACTTATATCTCAAGAAAAATGTTATTCCCCAATTTTCATGCTTTTAGGTTCTGTAGTTTGGGCTCTGCGTTTAATTGTGAGTCAGACAGGATTGTATGAGATGGTAATGAACTAATTAAAAATTTAAAAGGCCCTCTAGTGATAAAAAAAATGAGTGAAGAGGGAAGAGCGGGTGCTTAGTAATTTACAGGCCAAAAGTTTTCAAACGATATGTCACCCGAAAAAATCAATTTCCGCCTCCCCTCACGAAGGGCTTGTCCCCTAACTATCTGAGATCAAATAGGCCCTGCAATCGAATGCCTGTAAGGAATTTCAGCTTCGGCTAAGCCTTCAAAAAAGGTCAAATCTCGCTGTAATTTAATTATTAGCTGAGTTAGAAAATTGTGCTCCTAGGCGGGGGGGGGGGGGATTAGGGAGTGATGGAAGAAAGGTTCATAATATGAAAAAGTGGTCCGAGGATTTTCTAATGGTATAATACAAGAGTGTCTCTGAAAAAAAATTGATAAATACCAAGATGTGGTGAAATGCTCTAAATTTTTCGACCCCCTTTACCGTTTTCAGGAGGGGGGGGGGATTTCTAAAATAGTTGAGACATGAGTTTAATTATTTTTTTAGTAGATTTATTTTCTGGAATTTCAAACGTTTACCAAAAACGGCTGTTGAGATATGGCTAAATGTTCTAAAACTTTCGATCCCCCTTACCCTTGTTTAGTGGGGAATTTCTGAAATCGCTGAAAAAAGTTTTAATTATTTTTTTAATAGATTTATTTTCTGTAATTTCATGCATCTACCTAAAACGGCTGCTGAGATATGTCATATGTTTCAAAAATTTTGGATCTCCCTTTAAGTCTCTTAGGGTGCAATTGTCAAAAATCCTTTCTTAGTGTTCACTTATGTCATAAGAAGTATGTTTCCCCTAATTTTCACTTTTTTTAAGTGTTCAGTAGTTTGGGCCGTGTGTTGATTATGAGTCAGTCAAGACAAGCTCTTATATATACATGTATATGTATATATATATATATAGAGAGAGAGAGAGAGAAAGAGAGGGAGAGTGCGAGAGACACAGATTGGCTTATATAATAAGCCGCTTTTATTAATCATTAAAAACCAAAGTCAGTATTAGTATTTTTACCTTAGTCTGAATCTACTAACTGAATCAAATTCAAATGCGATTTTAGGTAGCTTTCATTACAAAAAGTAAAAAGCTACCTATTGCAGCCGTCCGGAGGAAAGCACTTCCGGAAAATTTTGGTATATTTTCACCGATCATGACCCCCAGACCCCAAAACCACCCTCCGTTCAAATGTTGACATATATATATATATATATATATATATATAAAACCATATATATACACTATATTGCCATTGATTATGGGACACTTGCGATTTTAGACATTTTACTAAATATCTAGAAAAATACATGAGGAATCATCTCGAAACTTTTAGTGTATAAATATAATAGTATACGTCATACAGCTCCGTGAAGATTTTTTACCGAAACTCCATAGGGGACCGTCAACAAATTAAAAAAGAATGAATATCTTTTGAATAATCCTGTCAAAACTAATGTAGCAAAAGCGCTCAAACTCTAGATTATGATTGAATGCCTTATTGTAATACACTGTGTTCATTTTTATGCAAATAGCATGCATACTCGCAGAGTAATTAAGGTTTTTATAAAAATGGTCCCAAATTTTTCCAAGTTTTTTCCTTATAATTTTCAGAGTTCTTAATATAAAATAATATTTTCTTCAGAAAATATGACAAACAACATTGCACACAGTATCCTGTAATCAGAATTAAAAAATAATGAAAATTGTATACAAAATGAGTTGGTTTACTAAATAATTTTTTACTGCGCATGCGTCAACGATATCAAAATTTCATTTACATATTATGTTAGCTAAATGTATAGAGCAACTTTTATGAAAGTCACAAAATCATAACTTGAAAATTCTGAAAATAATCGTCAATTGAATAAGTTGAAAATCCGTTATTTTCAAAATGAAGCAAAAACAAGAGGGGTTGTACCCATATATTCATTGATTAGTGTCAATATAGAGTACACAATACGGGATGTTACGACTACTTTTGGATAAAATCCCTCATTTTTTTGCTTCATTTTGGAAACAACGGATTTTGTCCTTTTTCTATAGACGATTACTTTCAGAATTTTCAAGCTATAATTTTGAGACTTTTACAAAAGTTGCTCTATACATTTAGCTAACATAATATGCAAATGAAATTTTGATATCTTTGACGCATGCGCAGTAAAAAATTATTTAGTAAACCTACTCATTTTTCATACAATTTTTATTATTTTTTAATTCTGATTACAGGGTACTGTGTGCAATGTTGTTTGTCATATTTTCTGAAAAAAATATTATTTTATATTAAGAACTCTGAAAATTATAAGGGAAAAATGTAGAAAAATTTGGGGCCATTTTTATAAAAACCTTAATTACTCTGCGAGTATGCATGCTATTTGCATAAAAATGAACACAGTGTATTACAATAAGGCATTCAATCATAATCTAGAGTTTGAGCGCTTTTGCTACATTAGTTTTGACAGGGTTATTCAAAAGATATTCATTCTTTTTTAATTTGTTGACGGTCCCCTATGGAGTTTCGGTAAAAAATCTTCACGGAGATGTATGACGTATACTATTATATTTATACACTAAGAGTTTCGAGATGATTCCTCATGTATTTTTCTAGATATTTAGTAAAATGTCTAAAATCGCAAGTGTCCCATAATCAATGGCAATATAGTGTATATATATATATATATATATATCTGATTTTTGTCATGCGATAACTAACGTATTTATGAACCGATTTGAATGAAACTTGGTATGTACATAGTACATACAAATGTCTCGACCGAGTTCGTTGGTCAGCATCATCCGCCATTTTGTTTCAAAATGGCGGCCATTTTAAATTTTTTAAAAAATTTAAAATTTAAAATTAAATGCGAAAAAATTAAAAGTTGAAAAATATTTTTCTTTTACGTGTTAGAACTTAAAACAAAGATTCCAGAACACTTTTTATTTTTTCTATATCTTAAAAAATGATTGAGTTATAGCATTTTGAATTTTTCTTATGGCTGACATTTTGAAACGATCTGATTTTTGTCACGTGATAACACGCGTATTTATGAACCGATTTCAATGAAACTTGGTATGTACATAGTACATACAAATGTCTCGACCGAGTTCGTTGGTCAGCATAATCCGCCATTTTGAAACAAAATGGCAGCCATTTTAAATTTTTTAAAAAATTTAAAATTTAAAATTAAATGCGAAAAAATGAAAAGGTGAAAAATATTTTTCTTTTACGTGTTAGAACTTAAAACAAAGATTCCAGAACGCTTTTTATTTTGTCTATATCTTAAAAAATGATTGAGTTACAGCACTTTGAATTTTTCTTATGGCTGACATTTTGAAACGATATGATTTTGTCACGTGATAACACGCGTATTTATGAACCGATTTCAATTAAACTTGGTATGTACATAGTGCATACAAATGTCTCGACCGAGTTCGTTGGCCAGCATCATCCGCCATTTTGTTTCAAAATGGTGGCCATTTTTAGGTAGCTTTCATTACAAAAAGTAAAAAGCTACCTATTGCAGCCGTCCGGAGGAAAGCACTTCCGGAAAATTTTGGTATATGTTCACCGATCATGACCCCCAGACCCCAAAACCACCCTCCGTTCAAATGTTGACATATATATATATATATATATCTGATTTTTGTCATGCGATAACTAACGTATTTATGAACCGATTTGAATGAAACTTGGTATGTACATAGTACATACAAATGTCTCGACCGTGTTCGTTGGTCAGCATCATCCGCCATTTTGTTTCAAAATGGCGGCCATTTTAAATTTAAAAAAAAATTTAAAATTTAAAATTAAATGCGAAAAAATTAAAAGTTGAAAAATATTTTCCTTTTACGTGTTAGAACTTAAAACAAAGATTCCAGAACACTTTGTATTTTGTCTATATCTTAAAAAATGATTGAGTTATAGCACTTTAAATTTTTCTTATGTCTGACATTTTGAAACAATCTGATTTTTGTCACGTGATAACACGCGTATTTATGAACCGATTTCAATGAAACTTGGGATGTACATAGTACATACAAATGTCTCGACCGAGTTCGTTGGCCAGCACCATCCATCATTTTGTTTCAAAATGGTGGCCATTTTAAATTTTTTAAAAAATTTAAAATTTAAAATTAAGTGCGAAAAAATTAAAAATTGAAAAATATTTTTCTTTTTCGTGTTAGAACTTAAAACAACGATTCCAGAACACTTTTTATTTTGTCTATATCTTAAAAAATGACTGAGTTATAGCACTTTGAATTTTGCTTATGGCTGACATTTTGAAACGGTCTGATCTGAACGATCCACAATGTTGCTTTAAAATGGCATACACTTTATGATATCGTGGAATTTGGTGACTCTTTAAATCGCTTAAAATAAAACCAGGTTAAATAAAAGATGACTAATTTCTAAAAATTCCTATTAATATACAGTCTTGACAAAAACTAGTTTCAATCTTATAAAATCACTAATTTTATAAGATTACTTCCACTAATTTGAGCTTAGTATTTTTGAACAATGTAACTTACCTTAAAATAAATAAATAAATATATAAGTATATGAAAGCTACCTCTTCCTCCAGGCATTGCCGGAAGGACTTTAATTTTTTTTTTAAATTTAAAATTAAATGCGAAAAAATCAAAATTTGAAAAATATTTTTCTTTTACGTGTTAGAACTTAAAACAACGATTCCAGAACACTTTTTATTTTGTCTATATATTACAAAATGATTGAGTTATAGCACTTTGAATTTTTCTTATGGCTGACATTTTGAAACGGTCTGATCTGAACGATCCACAATGTTGCTTTAAAATGGCATACACTTTATGATATCGTGGAATTTAGTGACTCTACAAATCGCTTAAAATAAAACCAGATTGAATAAAAGATGACTAATTTCTAAAAATTCCTATTAATATTCAGTCTTGACAAAAACTAGTATTCAATCTTATAAAATCACTAATTTTATAAGATTATTTCCACTAATTTGAGATTAGTATTTTTGAACAATGTAACTTACTTTAAAATAAATAAATAAATATATAAGTATATGAAAGCTACCTCTTCCTCCCGGCATTGCCGGAAGGACTTTATTAAAATGGAGACTATCGACTTAAAAATAATGCAAACGCATAGCTGCCAACTCTCAACTAATCTTCCGTAGTAGCTGGATTAGTTTGATCCAGGTTAACGTCATTTCAAACCAGGAAATATATTTCATGAATCTTTATTTATTTAATTTCAGGATTGTTAGTGGAACAAACTTAATTTCACTTTTTTTGAAAAAATTCTGGTTCGAAACTCATTAAATCAGGGTCAAATTAACGCACGTATTACGGATGATCAATGTCAGGTTGGCACCTATATAAACGCATAAGATACTTGTTAAAACGGGTGATTTATTTTGAAAAATCGTATGTATAATATATAGTTTAGTATGTATAATATAATGAGGTGTTTGCAAGAACATAACGGGAGATGTTTGCATTACCCCGAATAAGTCATAGGCTAGTCTTACAGCCCTAAACTCAAGGATCATTTTCTGTCGCAATACTGTACATTAGCGAGACTTTTAACTGATTTTTTTCTATTTGTTTCTTTTTCAAAAATGAGACTAAACCATCGTTTTCTATAGAAAAAACCAGTTAGCCTGCCAATTGGAAAATCAACTTAGTAAATCAAATCAGCCTATTTTAACAAGTAGGCTGAAATTTGCTCTATAAAACAGTAAATTCTATGGAAACGGAACCTGCTTACAGAGTCCTGCGCGAGTTAGGTCTTACATGACCCGAATTCACCGAAATAAATTTCATCGACTCGCAACCCTACCCGCCCCCAATTATATATACAGTCGACTCTCGTTAATTCGAACTCGTCGGGACCACAAGAAATGTTCGAATTATCCGAAGTTCGAATTATGGAAAGTATGAAACGAGAACATGCTTAATCTGGTACTATTACAAAGGAATTAATGTTATAGTGTTTTTTAAATTTATTATATTTGTTATCATCAGAATATGATTTAATATTATGTTAGAATGTATAAATACATAAACTAATTGAAAGATAAGAAACAAGCACAATGGATGAAAACTTTGAAGCGTCACTCATGGACAGACGGGGCACTTAGAAAGTGGATATGAAATCAAATATGGGATTATATGTATACTCGTTCGGAACAATTTTCATAAATATCAATGAAAATTATTCAAATGATCTGAAATCTGTGAGAAAGAAAGGGAAAATGAAAGTTCTGAATTCTCGTTAGTTCGAATTAAACGATGTCAAGAGAAAATGAGTTCGAATTAATGAAAATGTTTAACGTTATTCTGCCATTGAAAATTTCGGGACTTCATGTTTAGTTCGAGTTAAGCGGAGATTCGAATTATCCGATTTCGAATTAATGAGATTCTACTGTTTTGAAAATTTTAAATGACCGCGATTTTGAAACAAGATAGCGGATGAAGTTAGCCAACGAATGCGGTCAAAACATTGATATATTGTATGATGTACACACTAAGTTACATCCAAATCAGTTCATAAATACGCGTGTTTTCACGTAACAAAAATCGGATCATTTCAAAATGTCAGCTACACTAGAAATTCAAAGTGCTATAACTCAGCCATTTTTTAACATGTAGACGAAACAAAAAAATTGCTCCGAAATCTCTGTATTAAGATCAAACGCATAAGAAAAATATCTTTTTCATTTTCTTTTCTTTTTTTTTTGGTTCTTCATTTTAAATTTAAATTTGAAAAAAAAATAAAAAAAATAAATGGACGCCATTACAAGACGGCGAATTGAAGTTGGACAATGAACTCGGTCGAGACGTCGGTATGTACTACACTATATGGACAAAGGTGACCGGCCGCTTACGATTTTAGACATTTTGTTAAATATCTAGAAAAATATATGAGGAAGTTTCCTGAAGTTCCCGGTGTGTAAGCATAATAGTATAGGTCATACCTTGAAGATTTTTTCCCGAAACTCCTTAGGGGACCAGAAACAAATTGAAAAATAATGAATATTTTTTGGATAACCCTATCAAAACTATAGTAGCAAAAATGTTCAAACTGTAGATTATGATTAAGTGGTTTATTGTAATAAACTGTGTTCATTTTTGTGTGGATAGCATGTATACTCGTAGAGAAATTAAGGTTTTTATAAAAAAAAGCTACAAATTTTGCCAAGTTCTTTTTGTTTATAATTTACAACGTTCTTAATATAAAAAGAAATGTTCTTTCCAGAATATATGACACATAACATTGTACATAATATCCTGCAATCAGAATTAAAAAATAAGAAAAATTGTAAGAAAAATAAGGAGATTTGCTAAATATTTTTTCAATATGCATGCGTGAACGCTATCAAAATTTCAGTTTGCATATTGTGTTAGCTAAATGTATCGAGAAACTTTTGTGAAAGTCTCAAAAACACAGCTTGGAAATTATGAAAATGATCGTCGATAGAAAAAAGCTCAAAATCCGTTGTTCCGAAAATGAACCAAAAAAAAATATTGGGGTTTTATCCAAATATAGTAGTACGCGCCATATTGTGTATTCTATATCACGTTCGCTGCCGTTCACACAATAGCGCGTGATATGGCGCCAACGTTAAGGGGCCACTCACGCGCCAGCGCGTGATGTGGGGGGGATGTCCAATAGCCAGTCATGCGCTGGCGTAGGAAAATCTTTCACTGATTCTTTGTTATAAAAAGTAAATCGGCTTCTAGGAAAAATCCACTTCTACAGTGCGGCATTAACTATCATCACATCTTCATGTAAGCGGCAGCGAACTTGATATTGACACTAATCAATGGATATATGGATACAGCCCTTTTTGCTTCATTTTGGGAATAACGGATTTTGAGCTTATTCTATCGACGATCACTTTCAGAATTTTTAGACTTTCACAAAAATTGCTCTATACACTTAGCTAACACAATGTGCAAACTATATTTTGATAGCGTTCATGCATGCGCAGCAAAAAAATATTTAGTAAACCTGCTTTTTTATGTAATTTTTATTATTTTTTAATTGTGATTACATAGTATCGTGTACAATGTTGTTAGTCATATTTTCGGAATTTTTTTATGTTAAGAATACTGCAAGGTATAAACAAAAATGTGGGAAAATTTGAGGCATATAAAAACCTTAATTTTCCTACGGGTATACATGCTATTCTCATAAAAATGAACACAGCTTATTACGATGTGCCATTTAATCATAATCTACAGTTTGAACTCTTTTGCTGCATTAGTTTTGTCAGAGTTATCAAAAGCTATTCGTTTTTTTTCTATTTGTTGACGGTCCCCTATGGAATTTCAGCAAAAAATCTTCACGGAAATGTATGACCTGTACTATTATGTTTACACACTAAGAGTTTCAGGATAATTCCTCATGTATTTTTTCTAGATATTTAACAAAATGCCTAAAATTGCAAGTGGCCGGTCACCTTTGGCCATATAGTGTACGTACACACAAAGTTACATCCAAATCGGTTTATAAATATGCGTGTTATCACGTGGCACAAATCATATCATTTCAAAATGTTAGCCACATTAGAAATTAAAATTACTATAAATCAATCGTTATGTAAGATATAAACGAAACAAAAATTACTCTGGCATCTTTGTATCAAGGTCATATGCATAAAAGAAAAATGTTTTTAATATCTAATTTTTTTTAACCTAATTTTAAATTTTAAATAAAAAATAATTAAATGATCTCCATTCGAAAACAAGACGATGAAACTGGCCAACGAACTCAGTGGAGACATCGGTATGTATATGTACACACCAAGTTACAACCAAATTTTTTTTTATAAATACGCGTGTTATTACGTGGCAAAAATCAGATCGTTTCAAAGTGTCAGCCATTCTAGAAATTCAAAGTCCTATAACTCAACCATTTTGTAAGATCGAAACAAAAAATGCTCTGGAATCTTTCTACCAATTTCACACACATAAGAAAAAAGTATGTTTTAATTTCAAAAATTTTTTGTACCTCATTTTAAAATTTAAATTAAAAAAAATTTAATGGCCGCCATTTTAAAACAAGATGGCGGATGAAATTGGCTAATGAACTCGGTCGAGACATCGGTATGTACCATGTACACAGAAAGCTACATTCAAATCGGTTCTTAAATACATGTGTTATCACGTTACAAAAATCAGCATATTTCAAAATGTCAGCCACACTAGAAATTCAAAATCCTATAACTCAGCCATTTTTTACGATGTAAACGAAACAAAAAATGCTCTTGAATCCTTGTTATCAAGGTCAAAGACATGAAAAAAAAGGCTGCTATTTTTAAACAAAATGGCAAATGAAGCTGGCCAACGAGCTCAGTCGAGACATTAGTAAGTACTATGTACACACTATGTTACATCCAAATTGTCTCACAAATACGATAGCTACAGCATGACTAAGTTACATAAGCTATATACAAGCATTTTATGTATATAGCTTTATGTATATACCCTTTACTGCACGATTATTATTTTTATGAAAAAAAAAAAAATGAAATCTATTTATCGCTCTAATAATGGAAAATATAGTAAAAAAAAAAAATAAATAAATTTCAAATTTTAAGCTAAAATTTGATATTTCATAGCGTACCCTATACACATAATTATGGTTTTTAAATATTGTATTGCAATACTTTGCAATTAAATAGGCTTAAATTAATTAATTTTATCTGCTTAGCACTCTGCAACTTCGTAATAGCACTCTGCAACTCTAAAATATATTAATATTTTTAAATAGTAAAAATAGTATAAGTAATTTTTGCCTTAATAGCTTGATCGATTTTTTTGTCTCCGAAGAACAAATTCTAATTTTATTGTCAAATGCAACAATCTGACATGGACAAAATAAGGGTTAAATTCTTTGGGCTGTTTTTGATCAGTTATAATGATCATATTGGCCTAATTCATGGCACATAATGAGAATTATAGTAATTTTAGGCATGTGCCAGATGTGGCATACGGTGCAATGAAGAGTAAAATGAGTCAATACATGCCATGACTTGCTGGTAATTCCGGTGGAACCAGCATGGGTTGGGTACAACATTTAACTTTTTCCGGCGCAGACAAGTTTTGTTCGTAAAATGAGAAATTGTTGACTGACGCCGGAATTTACAAAAGACTTTTTTAGAATTTAAGAATTCCCTGATTTAAGCTGTCATCGTAAAAGTAAAATTTTACTAAAATATTATTGGTGCTGTTTGCATGTTTGGAATTAAAATTAGGTGTTGCCGGAGTGGTAACACTGCGCCGGAAAGGGTTAAGGCTCCTGTCCCATGCGGCGAAGATACTCACGAGCTAATGCTATTTCTATGGTGAGCTTATTTTCTAATATCTCGTTTTCATTTCGGCATTTTAAATTATTATTACTATTATTATTGCATTGGATAACTAAGGTTTATTTCTGTGGTGTTTTTACTTTTTTAATTTTGATTTCTGATATTTTTTTAGGATGACACTTTCATTTTTGGAACCGCTTTTGAAAGTGAAAGTAACTTTATAAAAAATATCTGCAGACAAAAATCGAAAAAAGTAAAAACGAGCGATGTAGAAATAAACTTCAACTATCAATGAAAAAAAAAAAAAAAAAAAAAAAAAAAAAATGTCGAAATGCAAGCGAGATATTAGAAAAAAACTCCCCATAGGAATAGCATTAGCTTGCGAGTGTCTTCGCCGGAAGGACATGAGCCTTAATTCTATTCTAGCAAGCAAATACACAGCATTAATTTCGATTTCATTAGCTACACTGTAAAAGGAAAAAAAAATATTGTTTAAGAATTTATTTTAAGAATTTAGTTATTAAGAATTTAGTTTTCTCAAATACTAAAATTTAAATATGCATTATTTTTATAATCAATGGCGAACTAATAATAATAATACTAATAATAAAAGATTAGGATAAGAATAAAACATGAAAGAAAAAATCTTGCCTCAAGCATATAATTATGAAACATTTTACAACGCATTCAGAATAATGTTACAAAACTGGGCCGTTTAATAAGTTAAAAGATTATGTCTAATTTAACTGTATGAAGAGCATAACACATTTGAAAACCCAATTTCAGCTGTTCCTATTTATAATCGGAAAATTATACGAATTCTTTGAGTAGCACTGTATATAATATATAGATTTGTGTCTATTAACTACATGCATGCCAAAATTTAGTTCAATTAAGAAACGTGAATTCTTTTGTGCAGCCATGTATATGAGGTATGGAATTTATATACAGCGAGTGGAAAAAAAAAAGTTTTTAAATTTGTTGGAAAGTGTTAAAAAGAATTATATAGAAATAGCAATATTTGATATTATTTAGGCTTCATATATCTTTGAACTTTTATGAGATACTCACTGATATTTTACTAGTATGTACAGACACGCAAACCTAATGTTGTATAGTTTTTTACTAAGTCTTATTATTCTTTTAGCAACGACTTTTTTAATAATATAATTATTAATTAATATATTTATTGTACAAAATCCTCTGAGCTGATAATACTCGCGTTTGGCCGCTTTTTTTTTAATATAGAAAGTACATTATGTTATTTTTCTTATTGACAAGTAAACATTCTAAAGATCTAATAAACAGAACTTTAAAAAACCCCATTTTGTTTGATCTTTCAAACATAGATGGCAGCATTAAATGTAAAAATCGGGGTTTTCTTACTTTCCATACTTCACTTTTATAAAAATGCTCGTATTCTTTTTATCGTTAAAAGTTAAAATTACAAAATAGGAATATTTTCTTTAAAAATATGTATATTATGGATTATTCATTATTTTTATGTTTACGGGGAAAATTATCTATTATATTATATATATATATATATTTTTGATATAATAAATAAATTAAGCGTCGACTGGCAGGTTATGCATTCAGGCAAATTTTTGCAATTTTGCGAAATGTGCCAATCACAAGCAAAAAATATCATTTCACAAATTTTCCTGAAGCAATATTAATAAATGCGGTTATTAACCCCCCCCCCCCCCAATGAAAAAAAAAAACGATGAATTTCAGGGCGCTGTTTCAAAACTTTAAGTAGCTATTTTTTTAGGGCAGTGGTAATAAACAAGGGTAGGATTCGGGAATGGGAAATTAACCCCACACTCTTCAAACGTGAGCCGAGAAAAATCCGTTTTAGACATGTTTTCATATTAGCAGGTATAATTTTTAGATATAACTAAGAAAATTTTCCGTTTAAGACAGGTTCATTTTTACAAGCTGTTAAAACATTCTTATTATAGTTCTCGTCTGAAGAGCAGGGCCATCGCTAAGACTTTTTATTGGTGGGGGAGAAGGCCTTAAATTGCCAAGTCAAATTTTCATATTTGCCAACTCATTTTATAATTTTGCCAAGTTACCTTATTTAGAAAGAGTAATACAGTTCTTATTTGTAAAAAGTTTACTAATATTCCCAATTAGAGTTATGACTTTTGCAAATTCTATCAAAAATAGAAAATATACTACAATTTTTATTAAAATTTTAATTAAATTTGCCAAGTGTAACAACACTTGCGAATGTTTGGGGGGGGAGGCTCCCCCCTGCCCCCCCCCCCTTAGCGAGGCCCCTGCTGAAGAGCATACACTTTGTATTGCAGTAAAACTTGTAAAACGAAATAGTTTTTTCCCCTGAACTTCCGATTTGTTCTTTCCAGGTACACTGCTAAAATTCTGTAGCTTTTTGCTGCATCCACCGCTCTTATAGAAACGATTACTTGACGATATTATGGAACATTGTCATTGGCCAGAATCGAGATATTCTAGTGGAAAAAATGCAAATTTTTAACAGTGTAAAGAGAATGGGGGACGAGCTAAGTTTTCCTTGCAGAAAAGATCTGAAATAGCTTGCAAAATTTTGCCTTCTTAACTTCTTTGTTTCACAAATATGGGATTCTTCCGGGAATATTTTTTAATTTCCATTGAAAACCGCGATATTTTTTATTTTTTGTGGTTCTAAATAAAGTCAATTCGTCAATCAACCGTGGAAAAAACCGCGAATTTTGCCATGGTGAAAATAGTTAATTTGGTAAAGTAATCGCGGAAAATTTCCTAAAAGGATCGTAAAAACATTGCTAAAATTGTGGAAACAAATAGCACTTTTTTCAATCGATTTCGGGTAAAAAAAAAAATCGCAGATATCAACTTGCGCTCACAGGAAAAAAAAAAAAACAAATTTGTATGTAATTAGCGCGCGCGCAAAAAAAAAAAAAAAAAAAAAAAAATGCTAATTTTGAATTTTGGAAAAAATTGAAACTTTCGTCAAAATGTTTCAGAAAAAATCATGAATTTAGTCAAAGAATCACATGAGAATTCGAGAATTTCATAAAACGATCACAAATTTTGACAGTTAGTTGCAGAACCCCCCCTAAAATTCAACAAACGATTGCAGAAAAGAAAAACGAAGAAAAAAAAAGTGGCTTGTTAAATATATTTTAATTGATATTTATACAGGTTTTGGACAAAAACAACAGGAAGATATGCAATGTACTAAAACCATCCCTGAAATAGTATCTAACAATGTAATTCTCATCAAAATCCATTAAGTACAGTTTTTAACCCCTTCGCGACGGAAGTCTTTTACAAAATTTTTAATGTTTTGTCACCAGTTTTAAAAACAGAAATTTGTGCCTTTTTAAATCGAGTAAATGCTCCGATTAAACAAGGCAAATTTTACTTGTGGAGATAAACGAGAATTCTTAAGCCTTTTTGCGGCACGTATACGTGTCGCTCGACCCCAAGGGGTTCAAAAGGTTAATCTTCGATTATTAGTTTCACCTGATTGTTGAGCTTTTTCTCTACAATTATATAACCAAGCAACATAAAATAGTATGTTATATAATAAATTTTTTGCTGAAAAACTATCAAACTAAGAATGCAAGTCTCATTCACATCCATAAAATAGAATTAAAAAGGCCAATCTTTTAAATTCAAGTTCATTTCATTATAGTACTTTTCATCATAATTCTATAACTCAGCAACATAGAATGCTATTTTACACTCTAAAACTTTCTCTGAAAAAATGTGTAACTAACAGTTCAAATACCATTTAGATATTTTCAGCGGAATCTTTCTTAACTCTTTGGGCAAGTAATTACGTTTCTGTAAGGTCTAATTCACATTGGAATCTTATAACTTTTATTGCAAAATAAGGAAAAGCAATTTTACGACTTTTGTCGACCAAAGTTAAAAAAGTAACATTTAGTAAAATTATTATGGTACAAGTCTTTCTTAATCGTTGATGGGATATAAAACATCCCACCGCCCTTCAAGGCGTTAAAAAACTATTCATTCTTAAATCTTATGTTGTTTATCTGATTATAGAACTTTCCTCCATAATTTTGCTACTAAGCAACGTAGAACGATATATACAGGGTGAGTCATAAATATCGAAACAATAGGCTATCTCCTTAAATATTGCCCCTAGACCCATACTTCCAATTGCAAAAATTCATAAAAAAGGTGAAATTTTTGATAAGATAAGTTGCAACTCCATGGGGGGTCTATTTGAAAAAATACAAAAATTAACTTTTTATACGGCCCCCGTAGGATAAAAATTCCAATTAGGAAAACTTTCCTTATCCAGTCCTGAATAATACACAAAAAGTTGCATCTTCATATCTTCAAAATTCGTGGAGTTATAACTGTTTGAATAATTCATCAGGTTTTAAGGGATTAGACACAAATTGAAATGCGCGCAATTAAAAAAACAATGTTACTTTAACAGTTGTAGGAAACGCGTAAAAAATCATTCTTTTGAGTTAGAATTTTGATTTTTTTCTTTTTTTGTGATGGCCAGCTATATAATTTGCTAAGAAAATCACATCCAAAAATTTATCATAAAATTTATAAAAATTTCATATGGTTACTACTGGTTTAAATGGGTAAATTCTACCAGGAAAATAACTGGTTTAAAACGTTATAACTCCAAACATTATTTATCGGATTTCAATTTCTTTCTATTTAATTAAAAATGAAAATCTGATTTTAGTTTTGTTTCGGGGTTTTTCTTTTTTCTTTTTTTTTTTTTCGTTTTTTGATTTATTTTTTATTTTTTAAGAATAGTATATTTAAATGCTAAAAAATTAAACAAAATAAAACCAGAGAAAAAAAAGTTGCCTATGACGGAATTGTGTCTTAAACAGAAAATGTGTTGATCCATGCAAAATAAATACAATAATACCTGAGAGAAAAAAAAAACTCCATTTAACCCTCCTAGGAAGGGCATTTGTCTATTACGTATTTTTTCTTTCCTATGTGATTCCGTCTTAAAAAGTTTTACTGCATAACATTTTTCAAAGTCTTCAACGCTCGGGATATGGATTAGCGATAATAAAATATAAAAGAAACATTTACATATAAACAGAGATTCATTGATAAAATAAATATATCACAGCGTTTGGCGCCTCTTTAATAATAAAAAGTATAAATATAAAAAACGAAATTCTATATTAAGTATTTTTGGCCAGAACTCCTCCACGCGAAACAATTTTTAACTACACTGAAGTAAAATACTATGTAGAAATTCACGGCTGGGCCGGCTATGATTAAGCTTTTTTCCAGGCTGGTCTGGATTATGATTTTAACATTATTTCATGCCGGGCTGCTAATTTCCGTTTACTCAAGGATACAGCGCTTGGCGAAATTCAAGGTGTGCCAAATGTTTTGACTAGCATCTACGCATTTTCTCGCGCATCATGGCTGCTTCAGACATTTTACTTACAATTTTTGTGGTATATGAGGCACTTGGAAGCTGTTGTAGAGTATCAGAGGCATAGCGAGGTGGTTAAAGCAGAAAGCTTGTAATTATAAGATTGCGAGTTGTGTCCTTGCTCTTGTAGATTTTTGTTTTGATTTTTATTTAATTTAATCAATAAAGAATGTTATAAAACTCAGTTACTTTGTATTAGTTTTATTGTCAATTAGACAATTATATTTTAATTACAATTAAGTTATAAAAATTTATTTAAAATTTTATTACATAAAGTTTAATTTGAAATAAATGTAAATAATTAATATAAGTTTTTAAATTCTGCTTTTTAATAATTAAATAAATATAATTTAAAATACAATAATTATTAAAATAAAATAAAAAAATATTTTTATTTTAGTTATGCTACCACCGTGTTGTAAGAGATGAATATCAAATTAGTAAAACCAATTTATTAAAGTTCTTATGTTTTAAAATGAGGCATCATTCATACACACACACACAATATATATATATATATATAATATTTATTAATATTTATTTTAATAATTACTGTTTCATTTACAATTATAAAGTAGTGAAACATAAAAATATTAATTATAAATATTCAAATTTTAATATTTCTTTGTACTTAATTAATGATAATAATTTAAGAAAAAAAAGAAAATTCTTTAATCTTCCACAAACATAATTTAAGTTTTTCTTTTAAAAAATTATCAATATTTAAATATATATAACTAATATTAACTATTTATTAATTAATATTAATGTATATACATATATATATATATAATTATAAAATTATATTAATTAACATTATTAATTATTACATATATAACTAATATTAATAAGTATTATTATTTAAACAGATAATTAATGTTTTTAATGTTTTCGTTTAGTGATTTGTTATTAGTTCTCTTCAATTTTCAGTGTCTAGTAAGATATTAAAAAAAAAAAAAAAAAAAAAAAAACAATCTCCATTAGATAAAAACTTTTAAGGTGGTTTTTTTTTATATAAAACGTGATCTTTGTTTTGCATTTGTACTTTGTACAAATTCAATCAGTATATGCATGTATATTTAGTTTAGACTTATCAATTTATGAATAGGAAGGGTGCATTAAATCAGTGTCACAAAAGTTGGTGTAAATTCCTAAACATATTTTATTTCAAATGAAAAATTTCCAAGTATAAAAAATATTTTAATTTTAACACAATTTATTATTAATTGAAATATATACTTTTTTGATGATTCTTAGAATCTGGAAACTATACTTTTTTTTTTTTTTTTTTTTTTTAATATGTTATCAACGTTAATGATATATTTGTACAACATCAAAATCTGAATAGATCGGAACAGATGATATCGAAATTATGTACATTTTCTAACTATATAATTAAATGACTTAACTATATAACAACTATATAATATACACATACATAATATTTAAGCAGACATGTATGAATGTATAAGTTCATACATACTATGTACATATGTTGATATTTATGAATATATTCATATATATTTCCAACATTACGAAGTTTTAATTTATCAATCTTAGTGCATTGCTATACTTGGTGATTTATATCACATTAGTAAAATAAATAAATAAATAAAAATTTGATATAACAGATCTCAGTATTTTCTTATAAAGTTCTTGAATTGATACTTAACAAGAAAATAAATTAAACAAAATAAAATTTATTTTTAGCTATTATCATGTAATTTATCTGAATACAATAACAGCTCTCTTTCGTTCTTTTTATTTTTTTTCATTATTATATTATTCATTATAAACTGAAATACTATAAGAAATGTAAAGAAATATACATTAAAATTCACAAATTAACACAACAAGTTACTCGTATATATTTCATTAATATTTGGTCGTATATAAAAAGAAAATTCCATTAAAATTATTATTATTTTTCTTTTCAAATAAATTATTTGTATAATACATTTTTTCAGTAGATGGCGACACTATACGATGTTATCAAGGAATCTCGGAAGAGGAGTGAATGATGGGTGGAATAGCATTTGGCACACCTTGAATTTCGCCAAGCGCTGTATCCTTGAGTAAACGGAAATTAGCTGCCGGGCTGAACTTTTTTCCCTATGGGTCGGTTTAGGACCGGACCTACATATTTCGATCTATTCAGACCTCCAGTGCTAACGATTAACATGTTTTGAAAACAAGTTTCGATTTAAATCAATACGCTGCTTTATTATGTCCAAATAAGAAAACGGTCTTAAACCGACATATAATAAAGAACAATTTGTGGACGATCCCGTATTTGCTTTGAAAATGGATTAAAAACACTTCGTTTACAGACATGGTAAAGTGGTGTAAGTCACGAATTTTTGAGAATTTTGGATTTTAATATCTCTGTCAGATTTTCAGATACGGAGATGAAATTTTTTTTTTGTTCAATTTAGGAATGAATAAGGAATAACTTCCTAATTAGGAATTTTGCTCTACGGGGGCCGTATAAAAATTTAGTTTTCGTATTTTTTCAAATAGACCCCCATGGAGTTGCAACTTATATTATCAGAAATTTCACCCTTTTTTTATGAGTTTTTGCAATTGGAAGTATGGGTCTAGAGGCAATATTTAAGGAGATAGCCTATTGTTTCGATATTTATGACTCACCCTGTATATTAAAACATTCCCTAAAAAAATATCTACTGTCGAAGTTCCAACAAAACTCATTCAGCAGAACTCAACCCGGAACGAAATTCTCATTTGCATCCTAAATACTCACTATATGACCATTAATGACAGGACACTTGCGATTTTAGACTTTTTGTTAAATATCTAGAAAAATACATGAAGAATTATTCTAAAATTCCAGGCGTGTAAGCATAATAGTACAGGTCATATATTACTGTGAAATTTTTTTTTCCCGAAATTCCATTGGGTACCGTCAACAAATTGAAAAAGAACGACTATCCTTTGGATAACCCTGTCAAAACTAATGTGGTAAAAGCGTTCAAACTGCAGATTATGATTAAGTGGCTTATTCTAATAAGCTATGTTCATTTTTATGAGGATAGCATGTATATTCGTAGAGAAATTAAGGTTATTATAAAAACGGTCCCAAATTTTGCCAAGCTTTTACCTTATAATTTGCAGTGTTCTTAATTAAAATAATAATAATAATAATAATAATTGTATTAAAAATGAGCGGGTTTACTAAATAATGTTTCACTGCGCATGCGTGAATGTAATCAAAATGTAGTTTGAATAATGTGTTACCTAAATGTATCGAGCAACTTTTGGGATACACTGTTAAAAATCTTGTCCTAGTTTGAACCAAATTTTGCTTAATTGTTGCCGCTGTAAGATGGTGAAAGCTTGAACCAATATTTGGAATTCCTGTTTAAGTATAGTTCCAATAGTTGAAGCGAGGTTGAAATAGGAAGCTCCAAATATTGGTACTAGATTTTCACCATCTTATGGTGGCAGCTACTGAGCACCAAAATTTGGTTCAAACTAGAACAAGATTTTTAACAGTGTAGTCTTAAAACATAGTTTGGAAATTCTGAAAATTATCGTCGATACAATAAGTTAAGAATCCGTTATTCCCAAAATGACGCAAAAAGATAAGGAGCTGTATTCATAGTCCATTGATAATCGTAGGAACGCATCATCTCGAATTTTGTAAAAATACTACTTATTACTATAAAATACTTATATGTGTGTGTATCTTTTTTTTTTTTTTTTTTTTTTTTTTATATAGTACTTTATCTTGTTTAAAGCATTTTACTGAAGTGAAATAATAAAAAAAGAGGTTTATGTAATTTTTAATTTTTTTTCTAAGAAATAGGCGTAGTCAAGAAAAATAATTTGTTGTTCTAAGTTAGTTTGATATTCTAAATTAAGCTATTTAACAAAATGAATTTACATTTATGAATAATTTTATTATGTAAGTAAAACATATAACGAAATAAAAGTATTCAGTAAAAATATTTAAATTAAAATTAAAAACAAAAAAATCTTTCCTATTTGTTACTTTTTGGTAAAAATTGTTTTAGTAACTTAAATACACCCCCTTCCCCAACAAATTACTTTTAGCGTACCAGAAGTTCTTTTCAGATTATAAATTTCTCCTTTTTAAAAGTGTGAGATCTGATGTAACCCAAAATTGTAAAATGTTAGCTCTTTAAATTAAGAATTATAAAATAAAAAATAAATAAATTCTAAAATCCCCCCCATACACACACACACACATCAAATCTATGTTACGGAAAATTACCTTGCAATAGCAACATTTTGGCTTTTACTTTTCTTGAATTCTCTCAGATTTTTCGAGTTTTCAGAACATATGCTAATTGAAAATTTTTGAAGCTCATGGAACCCAAAACATATGCCATGAAAGAAAAAATGTTTTTTTTTTTTTCCTTCAAATTGTGGGACCAGAAATAATGCAAAGGTACATTTTTCTCAATATGATTATTTTATTTGTTGTATTTCTGCATATTTAAGTAAAATAATGCTATGTCTGCACCAATATCAATTTTGTATCTTAAAAATTTTATCCTTTCATTTTCAAAACAGGCGGAACGTTTAACCAGATGCTTGGAGCAATTCCATTTTGATCGACTTGGGTGCTTGATATAAAATATACCAAGTTTGTGAATCCTGCACATAATTTCAATGCATGAAAAAGTCTAATGAATAAAGTGGCTATTTCTTAAACCAAAGGGCAGAATATGTTCAGCAGTATTCCAAAACTCTCTGGGACAAACTTTGTATGTAAAATGTGATTATGTTATGAAATATTATATATATATATATATACATATGTATAATATGTATAATTTGTACGTTCAATAAATGGAGCGGCATACCGCAAATCAGCTGAATTACGTTGCTTATTTATTAACTTTATGATCATTTTTATTTCAGCTAATGCTGATCTACCATTGGCAACTATTTATTTTCTTCTACCGCTATTTAAAAATAATAGTATTTATTGTATTTACTGCATTACTGATAAGAAATAATGATTAAAAGAAAAGCAAAATTTAGAGAAAATAGTTGCCAGTGACAGCCCTGTTATTGTTAAATAAGTCTAGAGTAAGTACTTTAATTCATTGAATATTTAATTCTTAAATTGAATTAGTTACTAATATATTACTTATAAATAAAAGGTTTTATTTCTGTATTAATCCTTTCGGGTCCATTTTTTTTCAATTTTTAGAGAAAATCACTTTTACTTTGATAACATTAACACTAGCTATCCATATAGATTAATTAATGATTTACAAATATTTCATTGTCTGAAACATAACGAATGATGTTGTTTTGCATATTATTCAATTCATAGTCATATGACAATAGCCTAAGGAAGAATTTTGGGAGTTGTTTAGAAAATATTATTTCATTACAAGATGTAACTGATATTACAACTTTCTAATACTTTTTGTGCTTTATTACACATGATTCTACCAGGAAAATAACAATTATTTTAATTTTAAAGATTGAGAAACATGTTTAGACTAAAAGAAACGCAAACAGTGCAAAGAGAATTAAGCATATATTTATTACTATTATTAATACCAAAAGCCTAAACATTAATAAAGTCATATAGTAAAAGCTTAGACACATACTAACATTACTACATATAAACAATAAAAAAAAAAAAAAATATTTGTTAACACAAAATAATGCTATATTAAAACATGTGTACTATTAATAGTACACCAGACCCGATACGGTTAAAATATGCCAAAGCTATACTATTTTTTCTGTGACAGATGCGATAAAGAATTTCATCCTGTTTGAACATTATGGATTTAACCTGTTGCCTATATATTTACAAAATGCTTAGTATGCAAAATCCGTTCTCATTATTAAATGTATGGGTATTAAGCAATCACCAATCAAAAAATAAGTACATTGATATGTTAAAACTGTTGTTAGCTTTCGTTTTTTCAAAAACTAAAACAAAATCACTTCACCTTTTTTCATTCACGTATAAAAACATTTCATATTTATTTACTTAGAAGGTGTCACAAATAAAAATTAAATTAAAGAGTTGACATGTTTCGGTTCATTAATAAGAACCGTATTCATAACATATAAAATCAGTAGAAAATTAAATGACACTGGATATAAATATAATTTAAAAATCAAAACAAAACATTGCGCCCGCTATGATCGTGAATATAGCCATTGCCAACGCGGCATATAAATATAATAAATTTTGACCATATATTAAATTTAAAATGTATAAAATTAAAATTAAAAAAGTAGAGAGGAGACTTATTAGAGTCTTATTAGAGAGGGTTCTATGTTAAAAAGGAAAGTTTACAGGAAAGATATAGCTAGTCAGCATATTATTCCATTTTCTGCGTATTCACCCTTTGGGTATAAGTTTTCTACATTCCGGTTCATGGTTAATCGTGCGTTTATTATTTGTTCTGATGAATTTTTGTATGAAGAGTTGAATTATATTTTTAATATTGCTAAGTTGAATGGTTACAAAAAGGATAAAATTAATAAATTGGTTAAAAATTATAGGGATAAAAATAATTCTCAGGTTAATTGTAATTTGGTTGATAATGCCTGTGAGAAGGGGGAAGAGATTGGGGTTAAAAGACTATCGTTTCCTTATATAAAGGGTAATTTTGAGAGGCTTAAAGCTAAATTAAAAAAGTTTAAAATAGAATTAATTGCTAAGCCACCTCCTAAGTTAAAACATCTTCTATACAGAGCTTTTGATCCGGTTCCACAAGATGATCTAGCAGGGGTATATGAAATTCCATATGAGAATGAAGAGGGGGATATTAATTTTTATATTGGTATGACAGGTAGAAAGTTTGGGGTTAGAAAGAAAGAGCATGAATGTGACATAAAATTTGGTAGGGATAAGACTGCGTTATCAAGATTGTTTTTAAAGAGGGGGGTTAAAATTTGTTTTAAAGATAGTAGATTAGTGTTCATTTCCAGTTTATTCCGAAAATTAATCATCCGTGAATCCATAGAGATATATTCTAGGAGGGATAGAGTTTGTAATGATTCTTATTCTTATGACATTCCGAGTTTGTGGTTAGAATTACTTAATAAATATTTAAAGGATGAGTCTAATAGGAGGAACCGCGATGGCATTGGCTATTCACGATCATAGAGGGCGCAATATTTTATGTTTTGGGGGTTTTAAATTACCTTTATATCCAGAGTCATTTAGTTTTTCTACTTTTTTAATTTTAATTTTATACATTTTAAATTTAATATATGGTCAAAATTTATTATATTTATATGCCGCGTTGGCAATGGCTATATTCACGATCATAGCGGGCGCAATGTTTTGTTTTGATTTTTAAATTATATTTATATCCAGTGTCATTTAATTTTCTACTGAATTTATATGTTATGAATACGGTTCTTATTAATGAACCGAAACATGTCAACTCTTTAATTTAATTTTTATTTGTGACACCTTCTAAGTAAATAAATATGAAATGTTTTTATACATAAGTACATTGAATTTAACAATTTGTAGATTTTGTAAAAAAATTAATTAAAACATCAGTAGTTTGTATTTCTGTATTAGTTTTGACATACCATTCACAAATTCATTCACAACTTTTCTGATTTTTTTAAATGTAACGTAACAAAATCTTGAAACAAAAATATCTGATGATTAGGACTTATTTTTTTGTTTCAAAATATCGTCTTAAATTGTTGCGACTGTGGATATGTGTCAGCCTCAGCGTTACTCACAGACATGCATTATAATGTATTTAACTTAATTTACAGTGAGAAAAAAATATATATATGTAATTTATTACATGCATTTCAAGGAACTTAAGTAAACCTGCAAAAAGTAAAATTTTTATTTGATGCTAATATCGAAATAAGTGCACTAATAATTTTTCAGAATTGGGGTTTTGGACAAGAAATGTGAATTTTACTCTTCTAAAATTTAAAAATGTATTAAATTGTATAAAACTTGAAACATTGAAAATATGAAAAATTGCATATGTGTAGCCATTGAATATTTTATTAACAATATGAAGAAATATTTAAAGGTATTTTTTTACCAATTATTAAAATACATATTTTTAAGACTGAAAAATGAAGATAAAAATTTTACAATATTAAATTTGACAATAAAGTATAACATAAACATAAATACACAACATTATCAAAAGGAAAAGAATATTCCAAGCCTGCAGATCATAAAAGAACACTGTTCCAAATGCTATATAGGAGGAAGGGAAGGTGGACTTCTGTCCACACTCATGATTTTATTCCAATTTCTGTGAAAAAAATCCCCTTTTAAGGAAATTCTTTGTAAGTATTTTTTATAAAAAGATATGTTATTTTCTGGATCTCAATTGAAAGATAATAATTCAAGATACATATTTAAATCTAAAATATATATATAGATTTGTCAAAAAAATATATTTATTACAAAATGTTGTGGATGAACAAGCATTAAAGCAATTATATTATAAATAACTAAAAAGTGTGGAGAAGTATTACAGAATTTACAAGGACAGAGTGGTAATAATCAGCCTTTTTTTAATATGCAGTTAATTTTCATAATTAATTAGAATGAATTATTACATTCAATTGTTTTTCAGATATATTTCAAAGACAAAGATCTGCATCCTGTAATTAAAACTTTAATGATAATTTTCAGTTTAATGTTAGAAAATGATTGTTAGTTCTTTGGGACAACAGAATATCGCAGAAAAAAAAATTCAATCTTGGTTCATTCTGCCCTATAAATTAACAAATCAAAAATTTAAATATTGGTTTAACATTTCAGTGGAAAGTGAGAAAAAAAACTGTATAACCTTTCTCATAAATGTAGTTATAGGAGAAAAACCTGAACTTTGATCCAAGCTTTTACAATAAATTTAGTTTAGAAAAAAAAAAAAGCAATGTTTAATATTACAACATAAATTTGAATTATAAATCCTTGAATCAATGAACATTCCTTTACTATAAAATTGGATTATAAAAAGCCTGAAACATAATTCAATCTTTTACTATTAATTCATTTTAGAAAAAAATGAATTCATGGTTCAACATTATACCTTAAATTTAGTTTAGAAAAAACTTGAACTATTGTTCAATCCTTCACTATAAAATCAGCTTAACAAAACACCTGAATAATGGTTTAACCTTTTACCAAACACTGGTTTAGAAAAAACCTAAATCATGGTTCAACAGTTCGCTAATGTAATGATGTTTGTGAAAGCACCACGAAACTGGTAAAACTTATCACATATATCTCAGTTGCAGTTGAATTTCAGCTGGATTTTACAAATTTCTTGACGAAACATTGCATTTTATCTTTAACAGTGCACGATTATCGCATTTATGGCAGTTAAAACTTTAATGGGACATACAGTGCGTTTTATGTATGCCAATTCATTTGAAAATATTCATCAATATTTAACTGCTATCGCAGAAATTGTCTCATAGTTACTGTAAATTGTCTCCGAGACCGCTTGATGAAAATAAATAAAAAGTTTCATTAATTTATAGGATATTGTTTCTGTACTAAACTTTGTGTACAGGTCTATTATAATTTAAAATTCCTTATTCAGAAGTCTCTAGCATGAATACAAGGGCTCCAAACGAAATACAATTTCACAACTATTTAGAGTTAAACTAAAAATTTCAAGTTAATTCTTGGGAATTTTAAAAGGAAGCGGTCTATGAGACCGCTAGCAGCAATTAATGGTTAAACACTTGTCACGGAAAACATCGGATTTCATGGAATTTGCAAGTGAATATGTATCCCATAAATTGCGCGAAAGTGCGATTTAGGATTCCGTAAATTCAAATACGTATACTTTTGTTAGTAATATAGTGATAATGAAATATAAGACATGATTCCTATACGGAATTTAATAATGAATCGAAACTGGATATTGGTTTTTATCAAAAATCTTATTTTGTCAATGAAAACTCTAAATTAAAGCATGTTTTAATGCTAGAACCGCCGTAGCAGCCATTCTGACCGCCACCAATTAAAAATATTTCGATTCAAACCAGTATTGTCTTATAAAATACACTGTTAAAAAAAAAAAAATCTGAAATTCACGGATATATATTTTTCTGAATTTCACAGAAAAAGTCCCTTTTCACAACAAAAGAGCGTTTTCCGTTACAAAAAAACTCCATTATATTTCCTGAAAATAACGAAACGGATGGAAATAGAAACAAAAAACGGGGACACTCCGATATCTAGGGGTTTCCTTGGCCGAATGATCAAGGCACCACGCCGCTAACCGCCTGCGTGCGAAGATTGTGGGTTCGAATCCCACAAGCACTATGATAAAAAAAATATTGTCGATAACATTATTTTTGTAAAAAGTGCATGATTTTTTTTTCATACATTCATTCAAAAATAAATAAACAGTGATTTTTTTAAATTTAAACTAGTTAAAAAATTAAAATTGATTTAAAAAAAAGTGTTATGCATCGGTCTAAAATAAAATAAGCCGCTTATGAATATTCTAACGAATATATTTGAAAGAAAATCTGAAAAGCACAACAGATTTTACCACTAACACATGAAAGACATACTTTGTTCAAACTGGCGTCAGCAGCTTTGGCTCAGTCACTAAGAACTTATTCCACTGTCAAAAGGTCTCGAGTTCAATCCTCAGGACGGCTTGAAGTAAATTATACAATAATAATAATAATAATAATAATAAAAATACAGCATCTCAAAATCACTCGGAAAGTTCGAACTCTTTGACGATTGATGGATTAATTGATTTTAAAAATTATATTAAATTATTATCATTAAAAATCAAACCTTGTAACGGAAAGTTATCGCTTCTTCAAACGGAGTTTTTCTTTCTCAAAGCGGAAAATCTACTAACGGAACGGTAAATGTCTGGCAGCTTTTCTGCCGGTAGTTTTACTGTGAATTCACAGATTTTTTTTTTTTTATCATTGTAAGTTCAATAGCTACCACATCAAAATAAGTTAAATAAGCTAGGAATGGGAATTTGTTTAATCAAAAATTAGATAAATCAATAAAAGTAAATAAATAAACAATTAGAATATATATATATATATATATATAGTTCAAAATCTAGAAACCAGAGGGCGATAGATTACACATTTAGCATTAAGATAGTTTAGAAATTTTATTTATAGGGTGTCCATAATTAAAAAACCCTATTTTAAAATTCTCTACATATAAAACTGTTGTTCGGAATGTTGTAAAATTTTGTGGAGAATATAATAACGATATGAGAATTTGTTTGAAAGGAAAAAAAAAATAGGAGGCCGTTTTTCAATGAATTACACATATAGCATACATTTATGATAGTTTAACAATTTTTTTTATAACCAAAAATTTTGTCCAGCATAACGGTCATCATTTTCAGATACCAATTGGTATCGTAAGATAGCAGGTTCCACAGTTGAGCGCAGGGTGTTCTGGGAAATGCTGTTTTTAGAAACATGTTAAGTTAATAAAAATAATTTCCAAACTATCGTAATGGTAAACGTGTAATTCATTAAAATTGCCTTCTGGTGGTGAAATTTTGAACTATGTTTTTATTATTTATTATTTTTTTAATGTGTTTTTTTCCCTTTCCTTTTTTTTTTTTTTCATAAACAAATTTACATCCCTTTATTATGTCTGTCACAAAATTTCACAATTTTATGAGCAATATTTTTTCCGCAGACAACTTTAAAGTAGGATCGTTTAGTTATGGACACGCTGTATGTACTTTAAAGGGGGTATCCTATATATTTTTGGGTTCAGTACAAAATAACAATCATGTCCGGTAAATAACAACAACAATAATAATAAAGTAACAGGCAAGTCAATTTTACCTCCCAAGACACTTCTTTTTACTTCAATGTGGGGAGGAAATAAAGCTATTTTTCGTTATTTTAATTGGTTTCAAAAGTCTAGAAGTTTATTCAACTTTCTTAAAATATACCTTTTTTTGTTCTCTTTCTCCTTCCTCTCCTATATTCTTCATAAATTTTCAGAGTAACTAAACACTAAACGATGTAAAGTTAATTGAAATGATCAATTTAAGTCAATATCATTAATTACAAATAAAATTACAAATTACATTCAAAGTCTGTAATTTTTGTTTTAAGTGCAATTATTTTTGGATTTAAAGAGCCTTTTATTTTTTACTAGTAATTTTCTCTCGATCCTTTCAATGGATTTATATCTAAAATAAACATGTAAAATATACACGTGCTATAATTTTCTTTAAATATCAAGGTTTTGAAAAATTCATTAAAATTATCAAAAAATTGTATTTTCGATCATAAATAATTGAATCTTTCAATGAATTCCAAAGTTCAAGAGGTAGAAGCTACAATTAATGGGAAAAAAAGATGCAATACAATTAATTTACTTTCAAATGTCTTAATGTCTTCCATGAAGATTTTTGAGTCGACAGCCAACATAAAGGAGGTAAAATTTTGTATGTTACAACCTAAATTTAAAATGAGTAAAATAAGAAAAAAAAAAAAAAAAAAAAAGAGATTTTCCTTCATTTATGAACTACCCATAAAATTACTAATTAGCAAAGAAGCAACAACATTCTGACAGAAACTGAAATTTTTAAAAAATACTACTTAAAAAAAAAAAAAAAAAAAAAAAAAAAAAAAAAAAAAATGAATGCTAAAGTTTGTTATTTTGATGTAAGTTTCTACTTCGAATCTTCGAATAAACACTTCAGCTGTTTGTCTGCATAATCTATGTTCATATAAAAAATTAAAAAAAAAAATTATAAGGACTTAAGAAGTGTCATCGTTCGATTCAGAGTTATCTTCCCAATCAGTTAGGGTAATTTCAAGTGGTCCAGCACTGGTTGCTTGACAATTTTTAAAATATCTGAAATTGTTTGTACAACAATCCTAACATGATAGAAGTTCAAAATGACTAATACTTTAATTTTATTATTTTTTGTTTGTGAATAGTGGCCATCTTTGTTTTGTTGTATGCAACAATTTTATTACATTGAAAGGTTTACGAAATTGCAAATATCTCATCTTTTATTTCTCCAACACAAGTGCGGTTTAAAGCAGTTTGTTCAGAATAGAATAGGCTAAAAGTTTAATAATAGAGTAGTTTTCTAAGATAAATCCTCATTGGTGAAATTTTAGCATAAAATTTAAGATTCTTTCCCAAGGTCTGTCAGTTTAAAAGAAGAAATTTTTCTAGCTAGAAAAACTTTCAACGTGACTTTTTTCTTTTCTTTTTAACTAGTCCGAAAGTACTTGCATTTGCACGCCAAGTTCGACTTGATTTTCCTTCGTTAAAATAATTCCAAATGTTTTTAAAAATGTACACTTTTAAGGTTTTGATATCTCTAGTGGGGCACAAAATAAAAACTCGAATTTCTGTTTTCTGATAGTATCCTCTGATAGTGTTATATAAAAAAAATTACAACATGGCGATTTGACTACAAGCTGAGATATGGAAAGGGAAATATGTCGAAACAAAGCTGTTAAACCACTGTTTTATTGTAGTCACAGGAAAATATTTATCCCAGAGTGTCATTTATTTTTTTTACGTATTATTTTTAAAAATTAGTAACAGAAAATAAAGCTTTTTACAATGCTTAATTAAAACTAGAAGATACTTACTAGAAGACTGGTTTTTTAAAGTAAAATATATTATTAAGATGTGGCAATCCCAAAATTTGCTTCTTTCTTATGCATTTTAATACTTCCTGAAAAATGCAGTATACCAGCGCCACCGGTTAGGTAGTTTAAACCAAAATCTAGTCAGTAGCAACTTATATCAACTTATAAATGAATCTGAAGTTTGATGAAAATCCGTGCATTAGTCTTTGAGAATTGCAAAATCTATTGCAAAATCTTAAAAAAAAAAACTTTATAACAACGCCACATATTGGGTGATGTACAGTGCTGTAATTGGGCGGGAACGCGTGGGAACGCCGTTCCCAGAAATATTCCCAGAAATAAAAAATTTTTAATGTAAAAATAAATAAATAAATAAAAATAAACATCGCGTACGAGCGCAATTTTTTCTTATTTTTATCAATCAAAATGATAATCATTGTTATATATTATAACAAAAATTATGAAGTTCATTGATACTGAAAATGAGCCAGAATGCTGTGTCCTCTTCTAGAGTGCGTGAAAACTGTATCCATTTCAACGTCGGAAAGCGAAAGAGTAATTAGCTACATGAATTATATCATGGCTGATGCGAAAATTTAAATCTTTATTAAAAAGGAGCCAGTTCACTTATAATATATTTATAAGCTGTGTAGGACCTTCCTTAAAAGAATTTCGTCCTGAACCATATGGTCATTAATCTTGGTTGTCATCAGGAAGAAGATTGGCAGACGAGACAGTTTGTTGCAAATCAGAAAGCAGAAAAATCTTCTCATTATCGTTCTTTATGAAAACTTTTGTTTTTTTTCGTTTAAATTTTGCTTCATGATGAAAAATGTTACTACGCGATTTATAAAATTCATTTAGAGAATTCTACACAAATACAATACCGAAAAAGTATAATAATTGAAACTGTTAACTCAAAAAAGTTTATTTTGGGCTAAATGATTTAAATTGACTTTTTGCTTTAAAAAAAAGTCCAATAACACCAACATGGAATCTATGGAAAAGTCAGTTCCCACAAATGTTTTTTTCCAATTACAGCACTGGTGATGTACACTTAAAACTATCAGGATATACAGTGGCGGTCAAAAGTTTCCGGCCAGCAAAAATTTTTCAGTTTATTTGTAAATATACCCATATGAAGAGGAATTTCAAAGTGATACTTATACATTTTATTGACATAATAGCTAGGTACGTATTTATGGCATAACATATGAATATCAATAAATTTAATTGACAAAATTAAGCACAGAATAAAACGCATCTTCTCAAAAGTTTCCGGCCACTTTCACGAGTTTGGAAAAAATGGCATTGTAATAGAAAATTACAGTGATCAACAACATTTACAATTAATATTTTATCGGAATACCTTTAATAATAAGTACTGCGCCACGGAAACGTGACATTCATACAATCGCCGGTTAAAGATCGCCTACGATACGTTTTTTCCCCTTTTTCTTGCAATTTTTAGGAAATTTCGGCTGAGTTGAAATATTTATAGCTCTACACACGTTTGCCAATTTTTTTCCAATGATTTTCTATTGGATTAATGTCGGTCGATTGGACTGGCTATTTCAAAAGCGAAATTGTTTGGGCGAAAGTCATTGCTTGTCAAGAATTGCAAACAATCTTTGAATCGTTATCATGTTAAAATAAATAGTTGCGACCAGAATTTTTCCTCTAATAAAGCAGCAAATAATCTTGCAAGATATCCTTATGCATTGCATCATTCATCTTGCCGTAGATTTTAAATAACAGACCTACACTTTTTCAAGAAAATACTCCCCACAGCACAACGTGTCCTCCGCCAAGCTTCCTTGTAGGAATAACATAGGTCAAACCATATCTTTTGTTGTTCGATTATCGGACGTAGTGTCTGCCATCATTTCCAAAAAAGTTTTAAATTCGATTGATGGAAAAATATTATTTTTGTCCAGTTTTCACTTGACCAGACTTTGTGTTTTTTGGAAAACGCCAGTCGGGTGCTTTGATTTTTTTTTACCCATGATAAATTTTTGAACACTGACTCTTCCATAATGTTCTGCATCATGTCAGCACTTTGACACGGTGGATCGACTTATTTCAGCAATATTTTCATTCCGCAAATTGCGGAATATTGCAACGGAATTTTTATGCGGGTTATCAATTGATTTTCTCCTGATAATTCTGTCTACAAAAATAATCCTTTTCCGGGGTCTTCCGGACCTCAGAAAGTCTTGAAGGCCATGGCCATCTATATACAATTTTTAAATATCATTAACATTCGATTCACTGACCGATAACTTTGCCGCAATATCCCGAGAAGTTTGGCCATTTAGCGACAAACTAATCACTCGTTTACTAACAATAATTGTTAAACTTTTCAATTTTGAATTGAAGCTATGCTATTCACATTGATTCATTCACAAGCACGACCGAAAAACACTTTACTGACAGAAAAAAACAAAGAAATGATGAGTGGCCGGAAGCTTTTGAACACGCGAACTTCGAATTCTACCCCTTTACATGAAGCGTTTCCAGTATCCAATCAAAATGATCATGTCGTCAGAGGTCATTCACATATTCCTAACTTTTGAAGCAATTGTGCATCTTCGCTGAAACCTTCTGGTAAATAAGTCAGAGAAACTAACTGGCCGGAAACTTTTGACCGCCACTGTATATATTTTTTTTTATATCAGGTGTTAACTGAACCTGAAGTTTAGTTCTTGAGATGCATTTACTGCGAAATCCTGAGAAATGCAGCATAGCAATGCCATCTATAGCGCAATTTACACCCAAAACTAAACAACATTAATATATATCAGGGACAAACTGAATCTGAATTTTAAGAAATTTCGTGCATTAATTCATGAGATAGAGCTATTGCGACAATCACGAATTATGCACTATAGCAGCGCCATCTGTTGAGCGATGTGTACCAGAACGTAATCAGCACTATTTTATATCAAGTACTAACTAAATATAAAGTTTATGAAAATCCATGCACTAGTTCTTGAGATATGGCTATTGAGGAAATTGTAAATAATACAGCAGAGCAGTGCCACCTGTTGAGCGAGTCACGCAACAAACTAATCAAATTTAGTTTATACCAAGGTCTAACAGAATTTAAAGTTTTGCGAAACTCTGTGAGTTAGTTCTTAAGATAGAGCGCCCACAAAATTTTTGTCACATACAGATAGACAGACTCACAGACATTTCGTAAAAACATGTTTTTCGGGATCTCTGACCCCTAAAACGTGTAAATCTTTCCCTTTCAAAATACTCTTTTTGATATCCTTTTTTGCAATATATTCTGCGTTTCCCAATACGCCGCATTATATAGTTCCTAAATAAGAGGATCTGCCATTTGGATGCGTTTTAATCAAAAATGAATTTAAAAATGAGTCAGAATATAAGCAGTTTGGATTTGAAGTTTTTTCTCCAATTCCTATTTATGTTTAATTTATTTTTCTGTCTTCACAAAAACCCTCCCTATTTCCACCCCCTTGGTCCGATATTGCCCATTAACGAACTTGACCGAGATTTTATGCCCCTTGATTTTATGTATAAGTTTGGAAAAGATCTGAGCAGAATTAAAGAAGTTATCGTGTGCATAAAAAAGTGTTATACACCGATATATATATATATATATATACAGGGTGTTTCTAAATTCATGGTGCCCCACCAGTAACCGAGAGGTTCTGACCTCTCAACTGATAGACGGCAGGTGCTGGGTTCGAACCCAATCGCGGCTGTCGGCCTAACCGTTCGGAGTTTTCGTGGTTTTCTTCGAACCTTGCATAAATACGGGTTAGGTTCCCTTAGAAAGACCCCCACGAAGGGCATCCCCCCTGGTCCTATATCCCTAGCGTAGATAATCGGACGACAAAAATAAACCAAACCAAACCTAAATTCATGGTACAAACTTTAAGGGATGATAGTACACATCTAGACAAACAATATTAAGTAGAAGTTCTTGAAATTCTTTTCGAAAATATTAAATTTCCTAGATTAAATTAACCAATGAGATTGAAATAAGTTTTAATAAATGAACATTTTACTTTTAGCTCTTATCCAAGATTTTTGGAGCTAATTAATTCAAATTATTTCATTATTCGTTGTACATTTATTCGAATTTTCCTATTTTTATCCAAATTCTCATTATCATATAATTTTGGTACATAGTATATTAGTATAAAATACCACATACTTTAAAAATTAATGTTTGAAAATTACAATATTTTGCAAATGCAAAATTGAATTGATCTTGTAATGATTATTTAAGACAAGCTTAAAATCAGAAATGAAAGAAAAATAAGATCATTTTCAAATTATCATAGAACAAACCACAATTATACCCTTTATATAAATTTTATTTGTTAACCCTTTGCGGGGCAGGGCAAATTCCTTGGTTAAGTATTAAAATAAATGACTGGCACCGGAATTAGAAAACAACTTTATTTGTAAATAAGAAAACGCTACATTTGGCGAATTCAATAAACCGTAATTTTTTTAAACAAAATTCTGGTGCGAATGTGGCGTTTGAGAATTAAAATTAAGTGGTATATCTATTAAACCAGCGCCCTGCAAAGGGTCAAGTAGTAAAGTGAATATGAAATTTGAGGGTATTGACAATTTGATATTAATTTTTATCTAAAACGAAATTTTGAGTGAAACCGACCTGAAATGTTGGTATATGTATAAAAATAACTGCTGTTATTTTTCACATATCTTCAGACTTAATTCTTAAATCATATACAGTGTGTCGGCTAAAGTCATTGTGACCTGAATAATTTCTGTATCGCAAGAGCTATAGTAATAGAAATGGGGTCTGAATATAGTAAAGCGCCACTGAATGAAACCATCTACGGTGCCACCTGGTGCCAAACTGTAGAGTTAGCATTCCTATCTCGAAAACGGAAAGAGATAGGGAAAAAAGTGATTTACAAAGTTGTGGAGAATCATCGATTTAGTATGAAAAGTCGTTTCAAGATAGGAATGCTATCTTCGCAGTTTTTCACCAGGTGCCACTGAAGGCGATTTCCTTCTAGGGTACCTGGACCTTGTTTGTAAGGTTGAAGGAACCGAAGGTTATAGGAACACTACTTCCTTCAGCAGCGCACGAACTTTACTGTAGTTTGGCCGTGACTATACTTAGACCCCACTTTTATGACTATAGCTCTTGCCGCTCAGAAATTATTGGGGTGACAATGGACTTTAGCGAGCATACTGTATGAACACTATTGACTTTATTGGTATACCATTCTACCCTTCTTTCATTCAGAATTTTTTACTATTCATTTAAAAATTATAAATTTAACTTCAAAATAAATATCTAAATAAAAAAAAGTATTACCACAGTAAATGAGAAGTTTATTGGGAATACTCATCTTCACTTCACCAACAGTAGAAGCAATTAAAAAACATCTTTTTTAAAATTATGAAAAGTTCAGTAAATTTTGCAAGTAGAAATTTTATGTGGAATCAAGAACAAAATCCTAGTTCACAATCATACAATACGCTGGCTCAAAGTCATCTTAGAATAAAATAAATGACTTCCATTCAGGGATTCAGGGTCATTTGGAAATAACTCATGGAGTTTAAAAGCAAGCCCGTTTGGAGTTTAAATAATATCACATATTATCTATTATATATAATAGAAATTTCATATTGATAGGCTTGGAAATGCTCTTGAATCTTCTCATTTTGAAGTAGAACTCTTAGTTTTCCGAGAATAAGAACATATTATATATAGCAATCATTTTTAAGATTATTTTTGCCTAAATAAATTTCAATTGGTGAAATATAATTAAGCAGCATTTTAAAATAATTTAGCCTTTTATAGCTTGTTCTCAAAACAGAATTACTTGACTGTAATAATTTATTTTGAATCTGATTTAAAATTTCATTGCTTTCAGGTTGAAGAAATAAAGCCGATAATTTTCCTTTTAAAGTCTCACATATCCGATTTATGGCTGATTCGCTCATTTCAAATATTTGCTGATTAATGTTTTGAATAACAGAATTTGGGAGAATATATTTAGCTTGCAACTTTAAATTAAACAACACAAAAATTCGTACAACATTCTCTTGAGAATTTACTTATAATAATTCAGAATTTAAATGAATTTCAAAACTTTAATTTCCATACATTTGATTATCATTCTCAACGCTAGCCAATCGATGCTCGGTTATCATTATTTATACTGAGTACATTTTTTAAAACTTTGATCATGCAAATGAAAATGGAATTTGCGTTATTAGCAATTCCATTATTTTTTGACTTTTGAAAATTTTTCTATCGGCTTTATAATTTTTCCAGCTCTGTATAGAAGTAGCATTGCGGTCAAATTTCATCTATTACCTTTTTGAATACTTGATAGCAACTCAATTGAGGGTTTTCGACTTTCTACGAATTCATAGTTCCGATTTCAAAATGTTTTAACATAAAAAAGAACGGCCAGAATGATCTGTCATTTAACCTGATTATTCGTAAAGCAATGGAATTTTTTTTAAAATAAAAATCAAATATGTACCGATAAATGGATTTGTCATTATGCAAGAGGGGATTTGCCACTAA
The DNA here is from genome assembly GCA_964019185.1 of Maratus speculifer. Taxonomy (NCBI): domain Eukaryota; kingdom Metazoa; phylum Arthropoda; class Arachnida; order Araneae; family Salticidae; genus Maratus; species Maratus speculifer. The sequence continues at coordinate 284,382,197 of OZ025293.1, forward strand.
GCCAATCATGGAGGCTCACTATACTTCTTTTGATGCATCAAGATTTCAGGTTCAGATTCTGAACAGTGTCAATTTGCATTTCGATATAGAATAACGTGTTATTTTCATAGCAATAAGCCTTTCTCTATTATTACTTCCTACATCAACGATATATAAATCACAGATACAGCGCTTAGAATCACGTCCTCAGATATCATACTATTTTTTTGTAACAATGCGAAAACAAAACAAGTGTTTTTCGTTTTTACCGTAAGGTATTTTAATAAAGCATTTTGAAAACTTCCCTAAATTAGAATAGAGCCACTGTTTCCATGGCAACAACAACTTCTTTATCGAAATGTATAACGATAACATTCAGGAACGAGTCCTGAAACTCTAAATCGTCTAGAAAAATACTAGCCTTCCGCTAGTAGCTTCAGAGCAAAATTATCCTCTTTGGAAAATTTTCGTCTGTAACTTCAACAACACTATCCGTATAGCATTCTGACATCATACTGTGACTTTGTGACCGCTGATGTGATGTCAAGTGACATAAATATGAAGTCCCAGTTTTGTGGATGTGAACTCTTTGGGTACATTAAATAATAATTAAGAAAAACTATTCGTTATTGTCCAAATATTTTGACATTTTTATGAGTTGAAAAATATGATATATATATATATATATATATATACACATAGCGTGTTTAAAAAAAATATCGAGAAAATATAATTATATTTGTTAGTAGTTTTTCTTATATCGAACAAAACTCTTTAAAATTTTTTATCTGTAATAAATATAACGGCTTTGAAGCTTGTGTATAAAATTCGGGAAATTAATATTGACATTTAGACGTAAAAGAACTGTGTTTTCTGTTCCCCTTTTTCGCGAGGCCCTTCAACTTTATAACATAAAATAGTTCTTATCGTTCGAACTCTTTGAAATTCAGAAGAGTTATAACGCTTATGAAGCTTGTGTAAAAAAATCGAGCGAAAGTAGGGATATTTAGTCATAAAATCATAAGCCGAAACCGCCGAAAATTTGATAGGATATGTAAAGCGAGTATATTAAGAACTTGAAAAATTATTGTGTACTGACGTTTAGTTAATTTAAGCATAAAGAAACGTGCCTTCGATAGTCGAGAAATGTTACTAGCTGCGATTTTTTAAAATATTAATATTAATATTTTTGAAAACGAATAGCATCGTCTTAAAGAAAATGTTACCCGCTTTAATTGGGTATTATTGGCTTATCTGTATCGCTGAAATTGATTTTGTTGTGAGTTTTGATACAAAAGAGAAAAGATTCTGGAAACTTTTATTTATATTTATTATTATTATTTTATTTTTTTGGAGGGGGGGGGGGAGGATTAGCAATAATATAGTTCCGAATGTTTTTGATGTTTCAAATATAAAAGTATCATGTTTAATTTGTTGCAATCAGCTTTTCAATATTTTGGACGGTTTGTCTGATGCACGGTTTGACCGATGGGCACAAAATGGAGTTAGAATTCCATTCCCAATTTTTCTCTGCTTCGGAGCTCCCGAAATAAGGTTTCTGGCCGACAATTTGCAACGTTTTTTGAAAACCCTTTATTAATTACGCATTTTAATCAATATGTCTGCTAAATATCGAAAAATAAAAAATATGAGCCGCATGTTCAGCAGAACCTGCCTTGGGCTAATCTCCTCCAAATTTTCAGACCTCCACGAGATATATTTCCATAGCTATTACACAGGAACACACAAACATTTTTCTTTTATTATAATCTGTACTAACAAAGGGAAATTTTGCTCTGCTTGTGTGTGTGTGGATGTGCCTTTTTGTCTTCCTGCCTGTCTGTGATAACTAGCGAAATCTACCACAGAAGATTGAAACTTTGTGTGAGGATAGTCCAAGTCGGGTCCTGATAAATTTGAAGCTCAAATTTCTCTTTTTTGATAATTATCCGAGACTTATTGAAGACGCATTCATTTTTCTGGAATTCTTCAAGTGGGCCTGTGCATGCTCAGTCATTTTTTAAGGACCCAGCAATAGTATAACAAAATGCTTTTTTATTTATTTATTTTTTTATTTATTTGTTTATCCAAAATTTCATTGGTAGCACCTTTCAGGGTGCAGAAAAATGGAAGAGAGCTTTTGAAATTTCGTATTTTTACGCGTCTTGAATCCCAAAGTTTTAAAAACATTGTTGTTAATCATTTGAAAAAAAAGCTATTCAAACGTGTCATTTTAAAATTATGAAAACGATAAAAAGAAAAGCAAAATAAAACTTTTTCTTAAGAAGTTTCCCATTATTTCTAATTTTTTGCAATGCAGATTTTGTTTCATCTTAGTTTGGCGTTTTATATTGTATTGCCGGGATTCGCAGTGTGATTTAGTGTCATAAAGAATTAATTACAAAAATTCAATTTTGAAATAATTGATACAAATGCCAGAATTATCTCATTCATTATTATATTATTTATAAACATTGACACTTCAGTATTTTTTTAGATGTTAAGCTTATAGATACTGGGAGGTTATAACATAAGTTTCAATATTTGGAGCTGCCCGAAGCAATAACCCGAATGAAAGCAAAATCGGTGTTCTTACTATTCGAAAAAAGAATAAAACAACAAAAGAGTAAAAAAAAAAAAAAAAAAGGAACAATTACTGCTAAATGACAGTGCTACGGGTCCTGTCTGTGCAAACGCTGTTGTAATCATCAGCAAAATCAAGAAGCGTTCATTTCTGTCAGTAACGTGGTACTCGAGAAGATTTTCAGTTTTCCAGATGGCGCTTTAGTTTTAAAACTATACTAATTAATTAAAAAAAAATGATCAGCAGAATGACCACTTCTTGATTTCGTAAATGATTACAACGGCGTTTGCACCGATAGGATTCGTAGCGCCATCTGTTGGCGGTTATTACAGCTATTTTTTATTGTTTCATTTTCCTTCCCCCTTCTCAAAAAGTACGTACCAATTTTGGTTTCATTCGAGTTGTTCCTTCAAGCTATAGACAGCTCCAAATCAAGATACTTGTAACCGCCGAACCTATATATTGATCTAATTGGTATGGCATTAATAAAATGATGCTAAATGTAGGAAAATGCTTTTTTAGTTATTCCTTTATATGCAAAATAAGAATAAAAAATATGGATAAAAAATAATGTAAGTGTTTTTAAAACGTTTTAAGCTTATCTAACACCATGCGGTATCTTCCGAGATCGTGAAAAATATTTTATTAAAATTGTATTTTCACGTTATTTACAATTTATGTTCTTAATATAAATATTAAGTTCGTAACCATGATGTACGCAAACCTGATGTTATTTTTTTGTAAATTATTTGTTACATACTAAATATTAGACTGAATTCAATGATGATGCTGAAGTAACTTTTCTATAAGTAATATTTCTCGCTAGATTTATTTTCGTTATTACATAATACTAATCTGTATTTAATTTGTTCACAGAACTAATGGTGGGATTTGCACGTTCATATTTTACAGCTATTAAAAAAAATTACAACAGTTTTAAAAATTTAAAACATTTATAACGTTTTGCAACTAAAATACTCAATATAAACCACACAAAAATACACCAATATTTCTCTTTGACAGTGAAGGTTTTTTTTCTGGCATTTGTTGGGCAATTTATTAGCTGCTAACTTTCTGTCCACTGACATGTGACTTTGTGACAGCAGTTATTTATCAAATAAAATAAATAGATGAGCATTGTTATTTTTTGAAATTGAATCTGAGATAGGTTTAAAATGCACTCATTCAAAAAAAATAATATATATATATATATATACAAAGAAAGAAAAAATAGATCCACTTTACAGGTAAGTAATACTAATACAAACTAGGACGAGGATAGTCAACGGGCGCGATTTGTTAAACACTGTGGATATATTCTTTATGAAAAATGTTTTTGATTATTTAATCATATACTACAGTTATTAGATGGTTAAACAAGAACACAAGACATTATCAAGTATTTTCAATAGTAATTATTTTTTTAAACAATCTTCTTTGACATGGTTTGTACATTTCTAAAAGAATGCTCTATTTACTCTTTATCATATTTTTGAAATTTTGAAATTTTCAAAACAAATCTTTTTTCGCGAAATGATTGACGACGGAGGAAAGAAGCAGAAACGTACGCTTTGGGTCTAATAGATGTGAATTTATATCCTCAAAGTTATTTATGGACTTAAAATAATTCGGCACCAAACAAACGTAGTGGAGTAAAACTCTTTTACTGCAGACCCGCTGTTAACAGTGGCTTCTGTGTTTAGAACCACCGTTCCATGGGTTGCTAGAACTGTAACGTCTTTGTCTTGTTTCTTTGTGACAAAATGCATCCATTGCCTCCTTTTAACTATGACGACAATAGAGCCACGTACGATTCCTCTAGGTGACTCCACAATCATTACTCTTAATCAAGGAGATTCCGAGCTCTTTCAGACAGGTACTGGGAAAAATGTTTTTCTTTGAATTTAAATCCCTTTTTTCTAGTTTGTCTGGAAGAGGTAATTCTTTAAGCCAAATGTGTGAATGATGGCTGATTCGCTCACGAAAATTGATTATCCTTTCCAAAAAGAAAAAAAAAAGATGATAAACTTTATTTTATGCTAATTGGCAAGCAGTCTTGGAGACTTACATGAGAAATAAATAGACATTAATATATCTGCAAAGAAGTAGTTTTGTTTATTTACTTATTTTTACACAGTTATATAACATGTATTAGAAACATGGGGCCGTTAAAATATTATGTAAGCATATTTTTATCTATTTCTACCCCTCGTTTCCACTTGTAAGGAAAAATAAGCAAATGCTAAATCCTCCCCTCCCCCCCTTTGCTTACGTAAATTTTTATGACATTCTAACATGAACACTGTTTGCCATAAAAAATTACAGTTAGCGATAAATTACATATTAGTCCAACAAATTTATACATAAATGCGCATATAGGGGTTGTGGTATCGAAGGAAACAAAATCAATTAATATCCTGTTACTTATTGCATTAAAGAATTCATCGAATACAAAATGGTTTTAAATATATTATTATTTATCGCATTGAATTTATAAAAAAACTTTAACAAATACAACAGGCCCTTACTCATTTAGGACCTAACTAAAAATTTTAACAAGAATCATAGGAATACAGTGCTCAGCAAAAGTTTAGACACTGGTGTTATTTAACCTTTAAATACAAAATACGCACTCTTGAGTTTTACAAATGGCTATACTTATTTTTAAATATCTTTTAAACATTTTAGGATAAAAACTGAGGTTATAATATAAGATAATATTTAATTTAACTGAAAAAAGCAAAATTTCCATATTGCAAATGTTTAGACACTTTTTTGATATTTTGCCAGCTGTTCATGGAAAAATGCAAATTTCTAAGTTATGATGTCACATATCTAAAGTATTCAAGTATACCTCGATAGAGCATCAGTTAGTAAAGATGCCGCGAGCTAAAAATATTCAGATAAATGAGGTAATTGAAGTACGAAAGCTGAAATGGAAAGGGAAGACTGCTGCAGAAATTTTAGCAGCATTGCATCGTCCAAATTGGTCTGTTTATGAAGTACTAAGAGTGACACCTTCAAAACATAACATAAGTCTGGAAGACATTCTGTGACTAGAAAATGAGACAACAAAAAGATCCATAAACTGGGATTTAGGCAAATGGTGATTGCTAGTCACATTAAAAGTAAGTCAGGACTTTCTGTATCGACGGATATAATTCGTAGATGAATTAAAGAAAGGAGTAAATCAATTTACATAAAATGATAAAAAAAATCAGCTTTAAAATCTCGCTACAAATTGGCGAGAATGCAATGAACTTGGGAAAAACATCATATGGAACCATAAAGTACTCTATGATATTCAGTAATGAAAAAAAGTGGAATTTCAATGGCCCAAATAGGTGGACATACTATTACCACAACTTTCGTAAAGAGGCTGGGATTTTCTTAAGTCGACAACAAGGAGGTGATTTTTTAATGATTTGGTCCTCACTTAGCTTTATTTCTCGAGTATCTCTGGAGTTATTCAACGGTTGACAAGCAACACAGGACTACATACATACGTTGGAGATCAATTTTCAGTCATGTGGGGAAAATTTAGCTGGTCTAAAGTATGAATTTTAGCAAGATCCATCATCTATCCATGTTACATACAAAACAAGAACTTCGTTTAATTCTGAAAATACTACTGATCTCAACTGGCCGACGTGTATCCCTGATCTGGACCCAATCGAAAACACTTGTATCATCATATGCCGTAAGATTTAGGCAAATTTTTGCTATACTTTTCTGTTAATGAGTTTCGAACTGCTGTTGAACATGTTTGGTACAAAATAGGCTATCAAGTGATGCAGCATTTAGTTTCTTCGATGTAAAGTCACAATCTTGCACTAATTGGAGTCAAGGTAGGTGTAACTCGATTTTAGTTTGTAGTTATTTTTCTTTATATATACAAATCGTCTATACTTTTGCCACAACGTTAATTTCGTTTTTTTTTTTTTTTTTTTTTTTGCCATTATATATTATATAAAAGATAAAAATTTAAATTTATTGTTTGTGAATAAAGGATAAATCAAAAGTAATGTACGACAGATGAATTTCAAAAATCCGGTTCATATTTCTGAATATAGAAGCGTAATTGATCAATGTCTAAACTTTTGCTGAGCAGTGTATTATGTGTTTCGCATTCAGATTTCTAGTCTGGTGTCAAAGAGCTTTGAATTCATGCTCCTGCATTGTCTGTTAATTAGTTTTCAATGTAGTGCTGGGCTGGGCTGGAATGTTCCAAATTTCCAGTCCTACTTTACTCCGCATATTTTTCTCAAATTGTTCAACATCCGCAGAACTCTCATCCAAATCATGCTCTTTTGCTTTTTGTTGTTAAACTATAGTTGCTTCGTTGTCTAATGCCTACATAAGAACTTTCGCGACCCCCTCTATCCCTTATCAGCAAAAATAAGCAGACACTGGGTCCCCCCCCCCACCCTTTACTGCTAATATAATACTTGAACGAAACTTATAGTAAAAAATGTATTTTTAGTAACATTCTATACGCATAATTTATGTCAATAAAATGATTATTTTTTTCAGGTGAGCACGATATTCATTTTTTATTCAAATTTTGTTTCACAATGAATTTATGAAATAGTGCTAATTTTCATTAATTTTTGTTTTTGTCTGCTTCTGTTTGCTTGAGTAATTTTATGTGAATTCTTTATTAATCATACAATGGTTATATTTCAAGTAAAATTAAAAAAAAAAAATCTAAATAACAATCTTAAATAAATGAACGATTATATTTAGTGGTGAAAGCGAGAAAAATGGCTTTTATGTTTTCTCTTTCTTTAACAGGCTCCAACATAGTTATACTGGGGTTAGGACATTGGTTCATAGCTGTCTAACTTTCCTGAATATTTATTAATTATAGCGAAATTTTAAAAAATCATTAAAATTTCCTAAAATATGTACTATTTTGAAAAAATTCTGGTAGAAGTGATAGTTAATTTATAGGGCTCGAATAGTTAATTTATAGGGTTAATTTATGTAATTTAGGCGGCCTTACTATTTTCCTGGAATATCGGGCCGGGTCAGGCCTAAGTTATTTTTTCAGTACGAAGCCGGGACTAATTTCATTCCTCCTAGTCTTCACGGACCAAAAAAATCGGTTCCGGTTGAATCATAACGTACTCCCTTTTTTATGGTAGGCCTCCCCACCTAGTTGAACTTGAATCATCCCGTATGAAAATCATTTTCTGGATGTGCCAAGTCTGTTCAAAAATCAGTAAAATTTGGCTTGGTCCAAAAGTTTTTGCAAAAAAGGCATATAATTTTAAGTCGTCATTATTTTACAATAAAACGTTAAAATTTATTCTTTGTTAAAGGATCGTAGATTACTAGGCTCTTTAAAAAAGAGATAAACGCATGAAAAAAAAAACCCTGCCTATGGCGAAATTTTCTTTTAAACTGAAAACTGAAATTTTCGTATAAACTTCTTTTAAACTGTTCATCCATGCAAAATGAATATAATAATACACGAAAAAAATATATATTAAACTTTTACTCTTCGTCACCTGAGAATAATAAGGTTCTATCTGTGTTTTCCAAAAAATTGGCTTAACGATATAGATAGGTTCTATTTCCATCTATGAAGGCATTTTTGCATCGAAATGATGTTATATACATATGGAATAGAGATTAATGTTACAATATTATTTTAATCCAGAAATGCCTTCATAGATACAAATAAAACATTTTTATATCAATAAGTAAATATTTTCAAAAACGGAGATAGAACCTTATTATTCTCAGGTGACGGCTTGTTAAGAAGGAAATGTATTTTTTTCTTTCCAATGCAATTCCATCTTAGAAGATTTTGCTTTACCATATACAATTTTTTAGATTTTATGTCTCCTTTATATGGAATATGGATTAATAATACTAATGATAATTGAAACATTTATATACAACAAGCGTAGGTTCATTAAAAGCATAAATATCGCAATCTACGGCACTTCTTTACATAAATGAAGATTATAAACATGAAAGAAAAGAAAAAAAAAAAAGATTAAGATAAGTGTTTTTGGTCAGAATTATTCCGTAAGAGTAAAGATCAAGAATCTGTAGAAATTCACTCGGACCGGGCCGGGTCCGGGCCGAAATTTAAACTTTTTTTAGTTCCGCGGGCCGAGCTCAGGCCTTGTTTATAGCTATTATATTGGGCCGGGTAAGGCCACTATTTTTTTCTCTACGGACCGGGCCGGGCTCGGGCCGAAATTTGAACTTCAATAACGGGCCTGTAGGGCCAATATTTTTTTCGTTCGGGCCGGGCCGAATTTTTTTCTATGGATCGGGCTGTGCTCGACCTGTATATTTCGGCCCGTGCAGACCTCTAATGTGTAGTACAGATTGTTCTATTATAGAGCCGCTTAAAAGAAGTCGAATATTTGAACGCCTATAATATTTTATTCCTTGAAATTCGTTTTAATAACATTTTGTAATTTCATATTGACGATGTTTAGTATACGTTTCTTCAAAACTGGCTATGCGGCAAATCTTTGAATATGCTTGCCTGTACGTCTTCCATTTATTTCCCACTTTAATTTTCATAAATAGATTAAATTGCCACAAACTTTAAAGATGCTGTCAAGATGTATTAGAACTCACTCTCCATTAGAAGTTTTTCTGCATACTATTTATATACAGGGTGTTTCAGCACAATGGTTAAAAAATTCCAAGAGAGATCTAGTACATTTAGCTTTTGGAAAATCACATAGCAAAACATGGTCGGAAATACTTGCTTGACGCGGTAGTGACGACTCACAGAGGTCGCATTGTATAAGAAAGATTTTACCGTTCTTACTGTATACTTAAGGGAGACCCGAACCCCATTTTTGGCCAAAAATCATCAAAAGTTCAAAAAAAATTTTTTTTCTCAGAAAACGATAAAATACATGTTTGCGAATATCCATGCAAAATTTCAGAACTCGGGGACACTTGACACAGGTAGAAAATGAGCTTTTTAAATTGTACTCACTATAGAGTTTAAAGGGCTAGCGGCCATTTAAAACGTGTTTTCCGGAGAATGACTTTTTTCATATTTTGCCTAGGTTCAAAGTACTAAGGCTCAGTGGTAAAATGATTTAGAAACAAAGTGTTTATGTTTTTAGAATCTTAAAAAAATTTGCAACAAAAGTAAGGCGAGATATTTTTTTTTAAACTGTTTCTGAAAATTTTACATATATTGGTAAACATGAAAATCATAACGAATTTAAGAAAATTTACCATGCGTATTTTTTTTTAGCCGATTAAAATAGAAAATTAAAAATATCTCTCCTTAGCTCTTTTCTATATACTATAACACTATTTAAGAAATTTTAGTAATACCAAAATATTGAAAATTGAATGAGAAAGAGTAATTTTAAAAAGTGTATTTTTCGACAATTAAAAAAAAAAAAAAAAAAAAATCCCCATAAAAAATATACTTTTTAATAAAATGTGATTTTTTTTGCTAATTATTCCTTACAAGAAGATTATTAAATAGTACACCAAAATTCATTACTTTAAAATCAATAATAAAAATTTTGGGTTTTTTTTTACGGGTCTCTCTTAATCAGTAATCTTCATGATCATTTTATTTACAATATGTTGTAGAAAGGTACTATGAAGATATTAGTTTCAAAATAGTGGTAGGAACAATAAAAATTTCCCTATAGAATGCGATTTCTGGGCACGAAACGCAAGAAAGGAAGAACACTAACAGGGTTAAAAAATGTGTTTATTATTCTTAGTACAGCAAAAATGCTAGTTGGAGAACAATGCTGAACAGTGCTGAGGAACTTGTTGCACGCATCGTGGCGGCTGCTGGGGAAGTCCGTGGCACATCTGATATTTTCGAGAACTGTAAGACGTCCATACGCCAGAGATGTCAGCCCTGCATCACGGCTCTGGATCGTATTTTTGAAAAACTTCTTTGAAGAAGATCGTTGTCTCTCTTTTTGTACTTATTTCTTAGTTTTTTGTTATGATAATAATAATAAAGCTGTTTCCTCAACCTGTTCGTGTCCCTTCTTTATTGTGTTTTGTGTCGTCACTAGTGTTGCTAGGTGTTCTGTGCAAATCGGGGCTCCAAATACTCTGGACACCGGTTTTTTAAAGTAACTTTCTTCGCCGGTTTTAATGGTAGAATTATCGGCGATTAAAGATGGCGAAATAAACTGTGAGAAATTAGTGATTTCCAGCGCATTTAGAGCATTGATTTACGTGGGACACCTGGCAACACTACACTGTTGCCACGTGTCCCGCGTCAGATTGAGGACTAAAAAGTCCCCAGTTGTTTGATTGTCAGTGCTTTTTTTGAAATAGAAATAATCGGCCTATTTAAAAATAGATGAAAAATCCTGAAAAATAAGGCGGATTATACTATTTTAAAAAAGTGGTGTCATTTTATAAGCATATTGGATATATTAAGATTATTTGATACATAGAATGCAATTTAAATAATCTTAATTAAAAAGTCCCATATGGGGCTACACTGCAACTCTACTCGTCAATACCATGAAAAGAATACGTTTCCGACCATGCATTACTGTTGTATACTCTATTTCTCCTGAAAGTTTGCTGAATCACGGTGCTAAAACGCACTGTATATTTTTTAATGGAGCCTCGCAAAAGAATTAGATTACATTACATTAGCGTAATATGATTAGTTACCGATAGCGGATGTTGCTTTCAATTTAAAATAAACTTTAGTATGCTACCTGAAAAGTGCATATGAATTCAGTATGTCAGTCTATCTATCTATCAATCGTCATTGGAAAGGAATAGCATCGACTCTAATATTTTGATTGTTTTTCATAAATGGAATTGTCAAATAGTAGCTACTTTGGTGGCACTTTGAGAAATTTGGAGTAAATACTTTGCCAACGGTAAGCCTTTTTTGCTTGAATTTATGTACTTCAAGTTAACAAAATATAAGTACGCTTATTTGAAGTATTTATGTGACAACTAATTCAGTTTGCTCGTCTTTCTGTGTGTTAGTTTATTTAGTATTTTAACTTGCGCAAACAAAAAATAAATTGCAATGATTTTTTAAAAATGCATTACAGCCCATTTCATAGTGAAACTGATTAACGTAAAATTTATATATTTTTCACAATTCCATAAAATAATTAGATTAATTACCATTTATGTCCGTTTACGGATGTTATTTTATGTTGAAATTCAGAAAATTTTAGCGTTCTATCAGAAAAGTGCATATATATTCAACATGTCACTCTAGCTGCCTGCAATCGACATTCAAAGGAGTACAATGATTAATTTGGGCTCCAAAATCTTTTAACTGTATTTCATGTTTGTCAACTGGAAAAACTAATGGTATTTTGAGAAATTTGGTGAAAACATATTAAAAAAGGGTACCGACATGATGAATGTTTATTCTAACCCCAGGTTGTAATAAGATTCTTTTGTTCACAAAGTCTCAGGAAATAACATATTGGTGTATTTTGTATGCACAAGATGTCCCAAAAAGATTGAGGATTTAACCTTTTACCTGTGTGAGGTTATAGTAGGCAATGTAAATTGCAAAAAATGTTAAAAAAGGGTGGGAAATAAGATTCTATTAACCCTCTATTGGCAATGGTAGCATTTTTACTACCATCACTATCCTCGATTTAGTGAATTTTTTTATTCATATATTCCGAATTGACATCAGAAATTTATAAGTGAAATTTTTGCTTTAATACAATAATAGACAATTAGATATTATGCAAACCAAAATTTGCTATTTAGATTTTCTGGTATGATTTTCGACTCTCTGAATTAGGCAATTTCCAGAGTGCGTTCTACCATGGGCAGCAGAGGGTTAATGAAAAAGTCGCACCATTATCTTTCAAAAAGTTACGCTTTTAAATTTTTTTTAAAAATAGGCTTGTTATCTTGAATTTCACACTTCTCTTTAAAAATGCTGCTGGGATATGGCTAGTGATGAACGATTCTCGGAAATTTAACAGGGGAAAAAAATCGTCATCGTACAAAACACAATCGATACATGTCATCGATTACTTCCGAGAATCTACAATCCGTATGTTCTACAATCGATTATTATTATCATAATTTTTACATGCTTATAGAAGATTTTAGTAAACACATGGCAACTAAAGACAGATTAAGTTAAAAAACAACAAACCAAAGAAAGGCTATAAGGGAACCTCAATAGTGGAAATGTCATGTGACGACGCCCCTGTTTGCAAAAAGTTGAGAAGGCGCGAGTAAGTATAAAAAGATAAAGAAGTTTAAGTATCAAAACTTAGAATTTTTCTGAAATTAGCAGCAAAACGGCCAAAGAAATAAGAATAAAAGGCATCCCTGGTGGCAAAAAACTGGAATTAAATGGATAGTGAATGAGATCAATATTTTTTATTAATTTTTCTATGTCATTTGAGATCAGTTCCATAATTTTCCTATCATTAGAAGACCTCCTACTTGAATATATTAAACGTACTCCCCCCCGGGAGGGGCGAATTGGGGAGCAAGGTAAGGAAAGTTCATAATTTGAATAAGTGGTTACCGGGCTCTCCAGCAGTACATCATATGAGGGATGTCGGCAAAATTTAGAAAAATGCCCCCCCCCCCCCGGCGGGGGCAAAGTGAGAGAGAGGCTCGGATTGGGTATAACATAAAATAACGGTCACAGAGCTTTCTATTGGTATGTCAAAAGAGGACGGTGTTGTCCAAATTTAGAAAAGGGTTTCCCAAGGTTCCAACTATCGCCCCCCTCCGGAATACACTCTCCCCGATCCTTAAAATTTTCATATATTATAAATAATATTTATCGGAGGATTCCGTAAAAAATCCGATGTAACCCGATAAAACGCTACGATTTCAAAAAAGTTCGAAAAAGCCTAACGTGCTGCAAATTAGGTCGGGAGGGGAAGTTAATAACATGAAAGAGTAGTCTGAGTGCTTCCCGGTGACATATCACATATCACACGAAGGCTATAAAATGTTTTAACATTTTCGACCTCCAGTTTAATCCTTCCGGGGGTAGAAATTTTAAAATAGCTGAATTATTTGAATGTTTAATTATTTTTTAAATAGATTTATTATCTGCCATTTCACGCTCCTACTTAAGACGGCTACTGAGATGTGCCAAATGTTCTAAAATTTTCTACTTCCTTTTATTCCACCTTAGGGAGGTTTCTAAAATCTCTGATATACAAGTTTAATTATTTTTTGAATAGATTTATTTTCTGCAATTTCACGTTCTTACCTAAAATGGCTGCTGAGCTGTGCGAAATGTTCTAAAATTTCCGACCCCCCCCCCCTTAGCTCCCTTAGGGGGAATTTGTAAAATTGCTGAAATAAGTGTTTAGTTATTTTTTTAGTTGCTTTATTTTCTGGAATTTCTCGGTCCTATCTTAAGGGTTGCTACGATAAAGCAATATGTTCTATAATTTTTAATCCCCTGTTTTATCACCTTAGGGGGGGGGGGGGAGGTGTTCAAAAATCCTGTCTTAGTGCATGCTTACGTCTTAAGAAGTATTATCTCACCAATTTTCATGCCTCTAGGCTCAGTAGTTTCTGTGCGTTGATTATGAGTGAGTCAGGACAAACTATTTTAAATATTTATAGAAGATAAATGTATCTTCACTGAAAGAATTTTGAATTTTTAAAATGTAACTTAAGATTTTAATTTTTTATTAGTCCATTACGATCTCAAAAAAGTCTGTGAATTGACGCACATTTTCCGTTGATTTTCCACTAACATTTTCTTTTTTTCACAGCGATTTTCCCATTTTTTCTCAGATCACGGGAAAATTCCTACGGCAGAGTTATAATTTGAGAAAATATTCCATTAAACTAACAGTAAAATTACCATCTTCACGCATTGCATGAAAAGAATTGCGATATGCGTTAGCCAAAATATTTAGGATTGAGAATAATAGCGGTAGTATATTAAACTCTCATCAAAAAATATTAATTTGAAGGTAAGTTTCATTTAAATTTTCTTGCTCCTTTTTCTAATGTATATATTTTAACTGCCATTAATGTATGATGATTGGTACTAAATAATTTAAACTTCTGGTATTTGTGAAGCAAAATTTTAGCCTTTTCCGTCTGTTGCTTCGAAGGTTTAAATTATTCAAACATCTTTATCAAAATTTAATTAAAAATTGGATTTAATTTTGAATTTAATTTAATTTTGAATTTAATTTAATTGGATAACTGTGTTTATGTGATATTAGATTGCAGATTTTAGTAAAATGCTTTCACGTTTGGAGCCGTAGTATTATTACTAAAAAGTTCTGAATAAGTGAATTTTAAATTTAAAATATTGTGAATAAATTTTAGTACGGAAATAATACATTATGATTTAATCAAAACTTTTTTTTTATTTAATCTTTTATGTACCGAATTATGAATTCATGAAAATTTTAAATTTTAAAGCATTTCACTTAAATTGTTTAAACTAAATTAAAAGATTTACATAATCATTTAATAAATTTTTGAAGGATTTTAGAAGGATTGGAGGATTTAGAAGGATTTATTAAATTTCAATTTACAGGGATATTGTGCAGTATTTATTACCCCACTCAAATCTTTTATTTTAAATTGTTTTCTTAGTATTTTATAGAATTATAAAACGTACAAATATGATGTTCTTACAATATAAATATAGAAATATTTTCGAATTGAAAAATCTCTATCCCTTCCATCAGCGCCAAGAAAGCTTAATAGATACAAAGGCAAAAGAAATCACCCTTTTAAAAATATTTTTGTTTTACCAATAATGTTTTGTGTAACCAATAATGCTTTTGGAATAAAATAAAGTAATGTATCTGTAACTCATTCTAACCAGTATTACAACTAATTGACGTATTAATAGAATTTTATAATAAGTAATTTTAATCGTACATATAAGTACCGTCGGTAGATAAAGGGTTGAGTGGTCTCAGCGACAGCTCGTAATAGCTTTATGACAATCTCTGTAACAAGTAAAGTGTTAAATTCCTTCCCGTTTCCAACTTAACAACCTACAAAACTAATCATAACTTAATGGGAAATGATACATCATCATATGACATATGCTTTTTGACAGTATTCTCACTGCATTCTCGTTTAATTTTTATGGGCAAATATAAATGCTATTCAATATCTTAGTTTCTGACTAAAGGAACCTGCTAATTTCGTGGTCTTCATAATCTGTCGAAATTGTGTCAATAACAACTGCCTTTGTGAATACATCCTTCAATGATGCTTATCAAACAAGAAGTCAAGATTTTAATTCTAGTTCATTAAAAGTTTTTAAAAATATACTGACCGTGGTAAATTTTGAAAATTTTTCATATATTTCAACTATTTATTTATTTGACGTGTATTTTACTCCTATTAGAAACTTTTTATTTGCTATCTTTCCGAAACATGATTACTAATCTGCAGGCTTTAACTTAAAACTATTTAAAGGTTAGTACAACATTTTAAAATATCTTTTAATACTTTTTCTTGTTCATTCCTTTCTTTTTCTTTAATTTCTAATTATATTCGTATTTTTAATACCATATTGTATAATTAAATAATACTTCAGGCTTAAAGAGAAAGACTGTCATTTTAAAATTTTAAATCAAAGAGAGATGCTTCTAGTAGATACCTGTATCCGGTCAGGTTTATCCGAACTCGACTCAACCCATAGGTTAAGTTGACACTAATTTTATTTTATTTCACAAGTTCATTATGACCGAGTTTTCCGAAAGTCTTGAAATTTATTAAATGAAAAATAATAATATATTTGAATATTATTAAGTGAGTATGAGTTCACTTTCATACACCAAAGATAAAATTGATATCAGAGAGTTAATTTTAAACTATTTTTTCATTATTATATTAAAATATGGATTTTTTTATATCAGATTTCTTACATAAATTAATCTACCTAATGACATAAATCAGAAAATATTTTTTTAAATATTTTTTCATCTCATTAGATTTTTATGATTTATTATTATTATTTTAATTTCGAAATATTGCCAGTTTTTAGCTTGCATAAGTTTTAAATTTTGAATTTCTCTTTAAATTTTGTTCTGCCTGACGTAGAGAATTATTTGATCCCTCCTTTAAAAGAGAATTTCACAAGGTTTAATTTGATATGCAAGCCAATTGTGCTTGGTTAAAATATAATCTAAATTTTAAAATGTAAAAAAGAAATAGCTTTTTTTTAAAATTATATTTTTTGTAATAGTACAAGTTTAAAATCCTGAAATTTTTAGAGAGAAATCTCAATGCGATCAGAT
This sequence comes from Maratus speculifer, assembly GCA_964019185.1. Classification (NCBI taxonomy): domain Eukaryota; kingdom Metazoa; phylum Arthropoda; class Arachnida; order Araneae; family Salticidae; genus Maratus; species Maratus speculifer. The sequence goes on from OZ025293.1 coordinate 284,398,988, forward strand.
GGTAGTTAATAAAAGCTAAAAATGACCATATATGTAAATAAATAAATAATAGAATAAACAAGAGTTAGATTATTATTGTATGGTAATTTTCAGCTTTTTTTCATAACTCCTGATCCCTTCTAAAAAAATGAATTTTGAAAATTTTTAAATCTCTATTAATTTAACTCTATTAACTCTATTAATTTGCCAAAATGTTTCTAAATTAATTTAATAGAAAAAGAACCAAGTTGGAACTAAAAAAAAAAAAAAAGAATTTATTACATATTTGTGAAATAACTGCCAGTATTTCCGATAAAAAATTGAAATAAATAACTTATTATTGTCAACATCTATTCAATAATTGTTATTTTTATTATTACATTTTATTAGCGAAACAGCCTTTCTGGCAATGTTTTCTTTCTAGAAATTCTTTGTAGAACGTCTACTCTACTTACAAAAAGGAAAGAAAAAGCGTAGTTTTTGTACAACTTTAAACAGCTGTTTAAGAAACAAAAAATGTGTTTTATTTACATTACTTACCAGAATTATGGTATCTAAATAAAAATATGTAGTTTTTCTGAATGTTTTATTAAACGGAAAGTAAAATATTGCTTTGTTGTCCCGATAATATTTACAATCAATATCTACGACACTCCGTCCTTAACCTGTCGATTACCTTGAAGTAATTTAACGTTTTGTATTACCGCGTTGCATATTTGCAACATACCCAAAAGTCAATGCTATTTACACAGTGATATTAAAAAGATGCTTTATTTATTGTCCTACCTTCCAATACAGTGGTTAATAGAAAATATTAATAGAATTTTCAACAGACGACTATTCTGAGTTATTTTGTCATGGTAAAGTTTAATTTATCGTTTGAGCAGTTTTGCACTTTTCTTGCTAAAATGAGCTTCGCTAATTTTGTAAAATTAAGAAGTTGGAACAGGGGCGTGCGAAGAAAAAACTGCGCCCGGGGCAGAGTTTCAATTTGGCGTACCCCCCTCTCCCAACTTGATGCTAAATCCCCCCCCCCAAATGACGTTGCTAATGTAAATTTGGCGCCCCCTAAGTTTCTGCGCCGGGGCGACCGCCCCCTTCGTCCCCTCCTCTTTCGCAGGGCGCTGAGTTGGAAGTTGTACGTCAAACATGGCAATTGAGGTGCATTTGTACTATAAATATTCTGATTTTGCGGGAATAGCCGTTGCGCTCTTTTGCAAAAAATCATGAATACAAAATTTGATACGATTATATGTACTACCTCTGACAATAAAGTTTGGTGAATGAATTCAGACCTACTGATCTGGCAACACTGGGGAAACAAAACGCTGCACCTGCATAGAGGCAAGTGTAGACCATCTTCCCCCACCGTTGTTCAGTTGAGCGTCATTTATGTTCTGTGTAAGACGCGCTTGTTCAGTGTGTTGGTTCTTAACAGAGAACAGGAAAATGAACGAATAAAAGATCAGTTTAAAGTTTGGTTTTAAGCTTTGCAAGACACCGAAAGAAATTCATGAGGGATGGTGCAAATTGAATACCTACCATACTTGCCAGATCTCAATCCTCCAGGCTTCTTCCTATATTCACGACTCAATCTCTCTTTGAAAGAGATATGACCATATTGCTGACATCCAACGAAACGTGACGAAGCTTTTGAACTTCATCCCAAAAGAAGACTTCTTGCGAATTTCCCAGGACATGTATAGCAGATCTCAGCGGTGCGTAGTTATAGGAGATGATCATTTTGAAGGATGGTATGGTAATTTTCGTTAATATTTCATCTACATTCATGCTACAGGACTATTCACCGAACTTTATTATCAGAGGTAGTATATATTAAATTCAGTAATACTGAAATAATAGGATTTCATCTTAAATAGGACGTTATCCCCATGGCAAAACTAGAACCATTACCTACATGTATCATATTACCTTCATGTATCTAATTCTTTGCGTGGAACTGCATATAATTTTCTAATATTCTATAAGCATATCTTAGTATACTAAATGATGTTCAGCTAAAAATGCATAACTCATTTAAAAACCACCTTTAAACTATTTTCGTTCATACTCAGTGATCTATATTTATACATACAACGTAATATGCAAAATTTTAGACAAAAAATAATTTCACAACTTAAATGCACTTGCAATAATCTAGATAATATACAGTATTTCGGGTATATTATAGCATCAGAAATATTATTTTTGTGTCCCTGTAAATATTATGCATTTTCTATTGTACAGGAAGTAACTTATAGTAAATCTGAGCAACGTATATTAGTTTCACTATATGTCAAATAGTTGAACATAATTAAAATTTGCCGCAAACAGTGTTTCTCCCTATACCGTTATCTAACGAATTCTTTTGTGTAGCCCTGTAAATAACTAATAAATTTTCTTTGCACTAATATTGCACAAAATGCATATTTTAGTGCACTTCATAAATGCATATGAATTTTATTTTGCTCTAAAGGGGGTAACATAATTAAAATGTATTTGAAAGAATTTTTTTCCCCATTGGCTAAAATGTAACAGAAAACTTTTAATTGTTCCTGTAATTGAACTATACATACGATTTTCATAAAATTTGAAGTGGCTCGACAAAATTGTCAGCAATTATGTATTTAAAATTTCTCACCATTCGATGGGGTAGATTTTGCTTTGTTATATGCCGACGGGCGGACAGACAGACCAGACGAAGACTATAGGTGCTACGCATTTATATAATTACGAACACAGTTAACGATGCTAAAAAGACTAAAGATATATATATATATATATATATATATATATATATATATATATATATATATATATATATATATATATATATATATATATATATACAGGGTCGTACTGGCGTAACAGAGAGGGCGGTGGCAAAATGGAAAAAAGGGCGCCGATCGCCTTACAAAAGGGCGCAAATCTTTACACACATGTATATATTACATAAATTATGCATATATATATATATACAGGGTGAGTCATAAATATCGAAACAATAGGCTATCTCCTTAAATATTGTTCTTAGACCCATACTTCCAATTGCAAAAATTCATAAAAAAATGTGAAACTTTTGATAAGATAAATTGCGACTCCATGGGGGGATCTAGTTGAAAAGTTACAAAAATTAAATTTTTATATGGCCCCCGTAGGACAAAAATTCCAATTAGGAAAACTCTCCTTATTCAGTCCTCAATAAGACACAAAAAGTTGCATCTTCATATCTCCAAAATTCGCAAAGTTATAGCCGTTTAAAAAATTCATCAGGTTTTAAGGGATTAGACACAAATTGAAATGCGCGCAATTCAAAAAACAATGTTACTTTAACAGATCTAGAAAACGCGTAAAAAATCTATTTCTTAAGGTAGAATTTTGATTTTTTTTTTCTTTTTTTGTGATGGTTAGCCTTATAATTGGCTAAGAAAATCACATTCTAAAATTTATAAAAGTTTCGTATGGTTAGTACTGGTTTAAGTGGGACAATCAAAAATCGTTATAACTTGTAACATTATTTATCGGATTTCAATTTCTTTCCATTTAATTAAAAATGAAAATCTGATTTTAGTTTAGTTCCAAGTTTTTTTTTTATATTCATTTTAAAACTATTAAAAATGTTTATTGAAAAAATAATATAACTTTTAAAAAAATCATATTTTCAAAAGCAAACATTTTTTCAAAAGTAAACATTTTTTCAAATTTGCCGAAACAAAACTAATGTAAAAAAATCAAAAATGACGTGTTTCAAGTTCTTTTTTCTTTAAAAAATTCTTAACATTTAATAATTTAAAGACAAGAAATAGAGGATAAAAAATTCATTATGCAGAAAAACGAAGTGTATTGTTTAAATGCCCGTCAGTTATTTTAAAAAATGCTTTTTCTAAGATGCAGATTAAGTCTTTTTTTTCTTTTTAAATTTACCTCTGACAACTTCAGGCTTTTTATCGTCCTCTAGAGGATGTTAAAAAATCTGTATTCTGGGCCCAGGTAGGACCAGGACCGAGATGTTACTTTTTTCTGACGATCCGCCAGGCCGGGCCTAACGTACTTTTCATAAAGGAGGGGACTACTTCCTTCAACTTAGGTGAACTCTGGATGAAATTTTCAAACCCGGTCTCGACAAAACCCGTATTAAAATCACTGTCTCTGACTGATTTAATACGTGCATAAAATAAATAAAATTCGTCTCAATCGAATTTTTTACGAAAAACATATAGATTTAAAATATTTATTTTACAAAAAAAAAAAAAAAAAAAAAAAAAAAAACTTTAAAATTCATTTTTTTTAAATAGATTATTCAAAGGCTAAAAAAATTAAATACAATAAAACCAGTGAAAACAAAATCTGCCTATGACGGAATTCTGTCTTAAACGGAAAATATGTTGATCCATGCAAAATAAATGCAATAGTACCTGAAAAGAAAATAAGCTCCAATTACATCTTCTAGGGAGAGCATCTGTTTATAACGTATTTTTTCTTTCCTATGTGATTCCGTCTTAAAAAGTTTTAGTGTATAACATTTTTCAGAGTCTCCAACGCATGGGATATGGATTAACGATATTGAAATATAAGTGAAACATTTACATATAAACAGAGATTCATTGATAAAATAAATATATTACAGCCTTTGGCACTTCTTTAATAATAAAAAGTATAAATATAAAAAACGAAAAGCTATAAAAGAATTTTTTGGTCAGAACTCCTCCCATGTAAAAATTTGCGACTAAACCGGGCTATGATTTAAACTATTTTCCAGACCGGTCCGGGTTCCCTATGGGTCGGTTTGGGACCTGACCTTGATATTTTGACCCGGGCAGACGTCTGGTATACCAATTTAGCATAAAAACTATACGCCGCTATTTTATGTCCAAAGAAAAAGCGCTATCTTAAACCGATTTTTTAGCACTTTCCAACAAAGTTGAAAAGTGCTTATGCATTCGGTTTGTCTGTCCGTCTGTCCGTCTGTCCGTCTGTCCGTCTGTCCGTCTGGCCGTATGGCCGTCTGTCCGGATGGCCGTCTGTCCGCGTTCTAACTCCCGTAAATATACTCGGATTGCTATGAAATTTTTATACGTTATTGAGGTTTATCCTAGCACGAACCCTATTGAAAATGAAGTATCTACCATGATTAATTTATCTACAGAGAGAATCAAAAGTTTCCCATTACATTACGGCCTATGGGGAAAAATCGTTAATATACTCGGATTGCCATGAAATTTTAGAACGTTATTGACGTTTACCTAGCACAAGTCCTATTGAAAATGAAGTTTCTACCATGATTAATTTATCTACAGGGCGAATCAAAAGATTCCCATTACATTACGGCCTATGGGGAAAAATCTTTAATATACTCGGATTGCCATGAAATTTTAGGAAGTTATTGAGGTTTACCCTAGCACGAACCCTACTGAAAATGAATTATCTACCATGATTAGTTTATCTACAGGGCGAATCAAAAGTTTCCTATTACATTACGGCCTATGGGGGAAAATCATTTCAAAGGAATTTTAAAGATGTTATACCCTGTCAAACATATTAAAATATGCATTCTATAAAATATAAGGTGAAAATGTAGCTATTATTCATTTACAGGGCCACACAAAAGAATTCCATTAGATAATGGTAAAAGGGGGGGAATTGTGTGTGACCTATTTTAAATATATTAAGCTTTTTCATGTATAATAAAACTGATATACATTACTGAAGCTTAATATAAATTATACACTATTGTCTTACATAATATGAAGTGCATAGCATTTACAGGGCCATACAAAAGATTTCACATAGTAAATTCTTTCCGAAGTACCGTATATGTGTCCGATGATGGCTGATGGAGGGATGAAATGCATTTTAATTATGATATTCGCGTTTATATTTCGCTAAATATATGCACATTATATGGTGTGTATAAATGTTATAGTTGATATACAGGGCTACCCAAAAGAGTTCACCAACGTTACTGAATATGAGCGTAAATTATTTAAACGTGGTTCTTAAATAAGCTATGCATTTTTATGCTGAGTTGCATTCAATTTACTGAGAAATGTTTGCAGAAAATAGATAAAGGGATATACAGGGCCACGCAAAGAATTCGGTACATGGACGCCTATGAATGATGATTAATGAGAATGTGATTTCAGTTGTTTTAAAAGTGTTTTAGTTTACAATAAATTTTAGCCTAATGCTGACGAGTAATAAAGGTACGATGTAAACTACAGGGATGAACAAAAGCACTCAAGTATGTTTCCATCTAATAGTATGAAATGCTGACAAAGAAATTTCAAGCTACTGGGTATTTTCTTGCTAAACTAAATTTTCCCATTACATGAACTGACATATGAAATACAGGGCTGTTCTAATGTACTGGAATACATATTTGGGTATATTTGGCTATACACTATTATTTCCCTAAATAACAAAGTTTTGTTAAAGATTTCATTAAGTGTTGGAAAGTGCTTCATAATCTATGCTTAGCGCATGATTTTTCTTACTTGTATTAAATTGCAATTTGTGAATGTTCCCTAACAAGCGTTGGAATTGAGTTAAGAAATCACAGTTTAGAGGCAAGGAAAAGTGTTGTAAGTCAGGAATTTTTGAGGATTTTGGGATTTAATATCTCTGTGGGATTTTCAGATACGGAGATGAAATTTGTTTTGTTCAATTTAGGAATGGATAAGGAATAATTTCCTAATTGGGAATTTTGTCCTACGGGGGCCATATAAAAATTTAATTTTCGTATTTTTTCAAATAGACCCCCCCCCCCATGGAGTTGCAACTTATCTTATCAGAATTTTCACCTTTTTTTATAAATTTTTGCAATTAGAAGTATGGGACTAGGGGCAATATTTGAGGAGATAGCTTATTGTTTCGTTATTTATGACTCATCCTGTATATATACAGACAAAAATAGTTCTCTGCAAAACACTGCACTTAAAAAAAAAATCTTGATATTAGGCAAGCATTGCCAATTTAAAGGGTTTTTTAGAGGGTTTATATGTAATAAAATCTCTAAAATACAAATAATAATTATGGTGTAACAATATTCCAAATCGTAGTAAGAATGACGTCTATTTTATGCGAATTATTTTTTTTAAAAAGGGATTTTTTTTTCTTTTTTTTTCAATAATATGTAAATTAGTTTCAAATTAAATATAAAGTATACACATACATTCGGGAGAAAAATCGGCGCAACGCTGCGACGAACGTCGCAGACTTTTGGGAGGTCTGCAGACTATTTTTCAGGTGTTAAAAATTTAGCAAAAATATAAAAATTTTGGTCCTAAATCCCAAATTTCGGGCATAAAAAGTATCGCGAGTTTCGACCGAATAGTCTTCGAAAAGAAATAATTTCGTCATAGATCGCGGAAAACACGCGAATTTCGTCCAAATATCGCGAAAAACGGCAAATTTCTTCAAAAAATCACGAAAAAATGACAGTTTTCGTCAAAAGATCGTGAAAAAATGGCAAATTTCTTCAAAAGATCGCGAAAAACGGCAATTTTCATGAAAAGATTGCGAGAAAACGACAGTTTTCATAAAAAGATCACGAAACAGCGTCGAATTCCTTCAAAAAATCGCAAAAAACGGAAAATTTCCTCAAAAGATCGCAAAAAAGGCAGTTTTTTTGTTAAAAAATCACGAAAAAACTGCAAATTTCTCCAAAATATCACAAAGGCCCCACCAGTGGCCGAGAGGTACAGACCTCTCAACTGGTAGACGGCAGGTGCTGGGTTCGAACCCAATCGCGGCTGTCGGCTTAACCGTTCGGAGTTTTCGTGGTTTTCTTCGAACCTTGCATAAATACGGGTTAGGTTCCCTTAGAAAGACCCCCACGAAGGGCACCTCCCCTCTGGTCCTATATCCCTAGCGCAGATAATCGGACGACAAAAAAATAAACCAAAAATAAAACCAAAATATCACAAAAAAAGCGGCAAATTTCTTCAAAAGATCGCAAATATCTTTAAGAGATCGCGAAAAAACGGCAAATTTCTTCAAGAGATCGCGACAAAGCAGCAGTTTTCGTCAAAAGATCGTGAAAAAACGGCAACTTTCGTCAAAAAATCACGATAAATCGACAAATTTATTGAAAAGATCTCGAAAAAAATGGCAAATTTATTCAAAAAATCGCGAAAAATGGAAAATTTATTCAAAAGATCGCGAAAAAAGTAGCAGATTTCTTGAAAATATCGGAAAAACCTCAAATTTTGTCAAAAATGCAAATTTCGTCGAAAGATCGTGAAAAATTCGCGATTTTTGTCAAAGGGGAGGAACCCCGTCCCCTTCTTTCGGACAATGTATAATGTGTGAAAAGTTCTAAGAACAAAGGGAACTTCTTTTTAAAAGTAGACTTCTTTTTTATGTCTATCACATATACATGGGAGGTTTGAGTGCATATAATGTAATCAGTATTGAATTCAGGATTCAGGGGGTGACATTCCCCCCCCTGGAGGAATGAAATGCCCCCCCTTCGAAATTTTGTGTTTTCAGTAGTCAAAAAGAGCAATTTTCCCCCGGAATTCCATAATGCCCCCCCCCCCCCCCCCCCCCCGTGGAGCCACATATGTCCTTCCCGGAGAAAAGTGTTGAATTTAACGCGGAATGTAATGCAAGAGATTGGTCAACAGACTGGTTTTTTTTAAAGATTTTACTTGTGTTGCAGACTGCAGAAAAAAATTCTGCTGCTGGGCACACACACAAAATATCTTTATCTTGAAATCAGTTAATAAAATGACAATGTGACTTAAAAAGTTTATTTTTTCTTTTAAACTATTAAAATAAAAAAATAAAATAAATACTTTGTTCCAGACACGCAATATAGAAATATTTCACAGTACAAATCCCCCCAAAAATAAAATATATAATATATTAATATTTATTTAAAATTATTTAAATAATTAGAATTAATATTTATTTGAAATTATTTAACTTGTAAGAAATAAAATTTGATTTTAACTAAATATTACATTTAGTTAATTCAAACAATTTACAATCAGTTTAAGTCAATTCAGTTTAAGTCAGTTTAAGTCATTAGTTAATTCAAACTTTATTCCGAATATTTTAATGTCAGGCTCATACATTATTTCCAATACATAAATAAATAAATAAAACGAATTAAAACAATTTCATTGGCGAAAAGCTAGAAAGTTCAAAACGTTATTTTATATAATTAAATAATATTTTATCTAATACAATCACTAGGATACAAATACTAATTATGGTGTAAAAATTTTCCATATCATTATAAATATGACGTCTATTTTAAATGAATTATTTTTTAGAAAAAGGGATCTTTTTCTTCTTTTTTTTAATAATATAAAAATTATTTTCAAATTAAATTTAGACTATAGGTATACACATAAAAACATTTTTTCCCTATTGTGAAATCAGTTAATAAAATGACAATATGACTTAAGAAATTTCCCTTTTCTTTTAAACAATTAAAATTAAAAAAGAAAAGAAATTACTTTCTTTCAAAAGCGCCTTATAGAAATTTTTTCATAGAACAAATCTCAAGAAATATGGAATATTATGAATATGGAATGGATTAATATTTATTGAAAATTATTTCACTAATAAGAAGTAAAATTTGATTTAAACTACATAATACATTTACTTATTTAATTCAAACTTAGCCTGATTATCTGAATAATAATATACATAAAATTAATTCCAAATAAAAATTAAAATAAAGCGAAATTAAAATAATTTCATCGACTCAAATTTCAAAACATTATTTCATAAAATTCAATAATATTTTTTATACATTCTCTATGATACAAATACTATTTAGGGTGAAAATTTTTCTAAATCGTGGTAAGAATGGCATTTATTTTACAGGAATTATATACAAAAAAGGATTTTTTTTAATATAACATATAAATCAATTACAAATTAGTAAAAAAAAAGAGTCAAGATTACAAAAACATGATTTTAGTTTTTTCCCTTTCTTTCTTTCTTTTTTTTTTTTTTTTTTTTTTTTTTTTTACAGAGGTGTTGAAAAAGTCTGACCAAGGGCGCCATGTTACCTAAAACACGATATTAGTTTTTTGAAAGATATTTTTACAAGAGACGCTGAAAAAAGCTGACCAAGGGCGCCATAATTATAAAAACCAATATTAGTTTTTTAAAAGTTATTTTTGTAGAGGGTCCAAAAAAAATCTGTCCATGGGCGCCCCTATTCCAAAAACTGATATTAGCTTTTTAAAAGTTTTTTTCTTTTTTTTTGTAGAGGCGTCGATAAAACATCTGACTCGGGGTGCAACGATACCAAAAACACGATATTAGTTTTTTAAAAGTTACTTTTAAACAGGCGTTGAAAAAGATCTAAACAAGGGCGTCATGATTTCAAAAACATGATTTTAGTTTTTTTAGGTAGTTTTTTAGTTTTTTGCTCCGAATAAGGGACACCTCTATTTAAGGGACAAAATTTCCGGTCCCAGTCCCTTGGTATAGGACGTGTAATGTATTTACCTCTGAATAAGGGACACTCGATTTAAGGGACACTTCAAATTGAGATTAAAGAGACTGGTTTTTTAATTTCAGATAATGAAGTAGTCTATGATGAAAATGAAAATACAGATTTTTGTGAACTCATCAAACAGACAGACAGTCATGTTGATACACAGGTATATGACACTATTAACGGCCATTTATTTACCCACAATTCTGATTCAACATTAGTGCTTTTATCCGCATTAAAAGTAATGATGAAAATTGTGAGGGTGATTCTGAAAGTGGAGAATAAAAGAAAATTACGAAATAAAGAAGTTTACATATGCTTTTAAGCTGTTCTCAAATCTAAAAAAGGCAACTTTTAAGACATATGTTTTAATTAATTTTTATCCGGAAATGCCTGAAACTAGCAAGTGTTGTTGTTCAAAAAATATGTAACTGACCATTTTTTTTTTTTTTTTTTTTTTTTTTTTTTTTTTTTTTAAGCAAATGCAATGGACTTCAGAAAATATCAATGTGGGCGTTTTGAACCAAATTTCCACGCGAAAGAAAAATAACTACTGAAGAAAGGGCAAAAAACTTCTTTGTCACATAATCAAAATCCCTTATTACTAACAGATAAATTATTTTTCAAAAAATTGAAAATACAGTTCAATTGCAAATCGGTTCCATAGTCAAGCATTCCAATTTTATACCTTTCAATTAAAAAATAAATTTGTAAATGAGCCAAAACGTTTACCGCATAAAAAAAAATATGCAGTAATGATTTCAATGTAAATAAACAGGTTTATAAGTTTTTAGGTAATTTATTTTATAAAAATAATTATCCGAGTAAATTTTTGAGATATTACGTAAAATTACTTTTCAATAAATGGCAACTCTTTGGATTGGAGGCGTAGCTGAAAGGAATGCTGGCCCCTGGAACTTGTTACATGAAGCGGTCATCCCAAAGTCTACAACGTAGAAAGGATGACTGTGGATGAAAAAACATGCAGAAAGACGTCACGACCGGACAGAAATGGCTATGTGAAAACACTCTTCACGAAGACTCACTGGCGCCAACAGCCGCTCATTTTGAGAACATTCTTTTATTTATTTTTTTTCTTTCTTGTGCAAACTAAAAGCTGATTGGTTATTTTACGATCCTTTTTATTAATGTTTTTTTTTTGTACCTTTCAGATTTCGATGTAGTCATATTAAGAATAGTGATCAAGAAACATGCAATATCTGCGCGCGTGTGTAAATAATAAACTTTTTTTTGTGTGTTTACGTTTTGTCTCTTATTTTTGCTGTGGATTTTCTGTTTTTGAAGATGGCCAAGAATTACGATTTTGCCCACCGTATATCCCTCAAGAACCCTCAAGAAAGGTAGGAAAATTTTATACTATTATTTTTAAGAACATTATTTTTCTACTGTAATGACGTATTTGAAATCAACATGGCATCCCTGCCGCGGAATGTACGGTGGTAATATATTTTGAAATAATTAAGAATTTGAATTTCGAAATTAACTAATTAAGTAGAGAAAAATAAAAAAAAAATGGCTGAAAATTTTGAAACACTTAAAAAAAGAAGAACGATTTTTCGATCTGCTGTTACGAAAATTCTAAATAAAATCGAAACTTCCATAAAATCAGACGATGTGTCTATTGAAGAACTGCAAGAACATGTTGAAACATTGACCGACAAATTTAAGTCACTTAAGACAACAGATAATTCAATTGAATTATTAGTCAATCCCGATGATTTAGAGAAAGAATTACTAGAAGCCGCTGAAAAGTATAGCGAAAATGTAATATTATGGAAGTCACGCGCAAATCAGAAAATTAGAGAATTAAATGCCGGATTTTTAAATTTAAAATCAAAACAAGAAAGTAACAAAAAACAATTTTCAGACAGTGCATTTAATGAAAAAGTGGATAATTCTGTAAAAGTTAAGTTACCGAAATTGCATATACCAATATTTGATGGAAATATAAATGAATGGCTTTCCTTTTGGAGCAGTTTTGAATCGGCCATTCATGATAATAAGTCGTTAAATAAAGTTGATAAATTTAATTATTTAAGATCGCAATTAAGATCGACCGCTTTAAACACAATTGAAGGTTTTCCTGTTTCCGAAAAAAATTACGATGCGGCTATAGAATTGCTGAAAAGTAGGTTTGCTAATAAACAATTATTAATACACAATCATATTAGTAATCTTTTAGCTATCAAGCCGTTGAGAACTTCGAATGATATATATGCTTTCCGACAATATTTTGATAAATTATCAGTGGAACTGAGAAGTTTGCAAAGCTTAGGAACAGATTTAAATAACATTTCAAGTGTATTATGTACAACTATTTTGAAAACAATTCCGAAAGATTTGTTAATAGAACTTAACAAGTCCGATAATGAAAAAGGATTTTATGAAATTGAAGAACTAATGAATTTTTTATCTACTTGTTTAAAAGCAAGAGAAAAGGCTAATTTAGTAATAAACCCAATGAACGAAGATAGAAAATTTTTTATTCCTCCTGAAAAGAAAAACTTTAATTCGTTTCGAAATAACAATAAACAAAAAAATTATCCAACAGCTAATGATTTAGTGTCAACGAACAAAAAAGAGAATTTAAACGTAATAAACTGCGTTTTTTGTGAATCATTTCATCACTCATCGGTTGATTGCGATAGAACTAATGAGTTATCTATTGATGAAATTAAGAACATTCTAATGAAAAAAGGAGCATGTTTTAAGTGCCTAGAAATGAAAAAACATTTATCGCGTTTTTGCAAAAAAAAAAAAAAAAAAAAAAATATAAAATGCCAGATTTGTAACGGGAATCATAACACAATATTTTGTTATAGAAACGTAAAAAAGGAAAAATCTAAACAACAGACCGAAGTGTCAGATACTGCCCTTTTTGCGAATGAAAACTTGCCGAAAGAAGTTTATTTACAAACTTTATATGTTTATGTAAGAAATAATGGTTGTGAATATATAGTACGCGCATTGTTAGGAATCTAGGAAAAAAAGTGACCGGAAAAAAAGTTATCGGAAAAAAGTGACCTAAATTACAAAAGCGGAAAAAAAGTGACACGGAAAAAAAGTGACAAGGAAAAAAAGTGACACGGAAAAGAAGGGACACGGAAAAAAAGTGACAAGGATTGATTTTGGGGAATTACTATTGATTTTGGGGATTCATTGGTTAAGTATGAAAGGGGGATCGGGGGGGGGGCTCATAATTTAGGTAAATGGGTTTTTCATGCTGAATTAACTGTTTTGGTTCAATTTTTGGATATATGTTCATACTGAAAAGACTCTTGCCTGATTAGTTTTGGGAAGGGACGATTACCTCCCCCCCCCATCCGTCCTCAGTTAGATGAATGGGTTTTTATGCAGAATTATCCAACGTGTGTCAAATTTGAATACAGGGCCTGACTAAGGCAGGGGCATGCGGGGCAATTGCCCCGGGCCCCCGGTTTGAGGGGGGCCCCCAAGGAGAGAAAAGTTTATTGTTAAAAGAGGGCCAAATGATATAAAATAGCAAAATATTACAAAAATTCTTTTTTTTCAATTTTAAGGGGTCTTTTTTCTCCTACCTCCTTTGCTTCCCTGCCCCACGTTCCCTTAAAGTAATAGTTACATCATAAGAAAATTAATAGTTAAAATTATTTATCATCTGTTATTATGTATAAAGATGTGAAATATAAATACTGAAATCAGTACTTGGTACAAAATTTATGCATACATACAATAGGTTTGAATTTTAATTTTAGTCACTTGAGTATAATTCACAAACATTTTTAAGATAGAAGGGGGCCACTCTAATAATGTTTGCCCCAGGGCCCCCCACTGTCTAAGTCGGGCCCTGTGAATATAGGTTCTTTTCGATAAGGCTTATATATAGTATATAATGCATGAAGAGTTTTAATGGTTATATATAGAGGGAGAACGGGGGATAACCTTTCTTAAATTAAATTAATAACTTTTTACGCATAATTATCCGATTTGCTTAGAATTTTGGACATAGATTCATTATGATAAGACGTATCTCTGATTAGTTATGGGGTTCTTCTGCTTATTATAAAGGGTGGGGGGAGAGCAATTATCTCCCCCTTAAACTAGATAAATAGGTTTTTATGCAGAATTACCCCATGTATTTCAAATTTTAAATATAGGTTCTTACTGATAAGGTGGATCCCTGAATAGTTTTAAGGATTTGATATCTAAGTATTGAAGGGGAATAGAATATAACCTACCTTAAATTAAATTACTTTTTACGCAGAATTATAGGATTTGCTACAAATTTTGGATTATAGATTCATTATGATAAAGCGTATCCCTGATTACATATGGGGTTATTTTTCTAATTAAAAATTAAGGCGGGTGATTTTCCGATCCCCTTAAATTATATAAATTGTTTTTTATGTTCACTTATCCGATATATTTCATATTTTGGATTTATGTTTTTTCTCATAAAGTTAGTCCCAGAATAATTTTAAGGGTTTAATGGCTAAGTATACTGTCAGGTTCTGAGACCACCTCTGCTAAAGATTGGAATTTCCGTTATTTCTCTATCTTAATCTCTTTTATATTATACCGGCTGTGTACTAGAATTTTCAAGGTGACATTCTTTCTTTGTTGAAGGGAGAATTGACAGGTAATCCTCTACAGGTGGTGAGTGAGAAAGAGGCGATTGCGGAGAGGCGTGTTCATCCGTCAGTGAGGTATGTGGATGATGAGCTGACAAGCAACATGTCACTAATCAAGAAAGGAATGTGGAATGTGTCCAATGGATAAGCCCCAAAGGGGTTGACATTGGGGAAACACCGTGATTTGAGAAGAGCAAGTCTTATCTCAGATTAGTTCAGTTCGTATCTGGGTTCATACCTAGAGAGTAATGTAGGACAGAGGTCCTGATCGGGTGTGCTCTGCGTTGTAGAGCGGAGGCAGTGCGTATCTGGAGAGCAAGGGGCACAGACGTCCTGGTGTTTAGTGCTCTGGGCCGAGAAGTGCAGGCCGTGTATCCATGTGTTGGGAGATTCGAAAGTGATCTCCGATAAAGTTAATCTAACGTGCATTGAGTGTGAGGTGGAAGGTGTAATTCGAATAGTACACAGCCAACCTTTACTGTATTTAATTTAATGTTGAACCTGATCACCTATATCCGAGTTGTAATTGTATATAATGGTAAATAGCGTATTTAGTGTGTACATATATTCTAAATAAACTGTTAATTCAGTTAATTGACAGTGTCAGTGTTCATTTACACAATCCTCACAGTGGGTGACCGATATCACCTAGTAATATCGGTGGTGGCAGCTATAACTACCACGGACTTTCTTCAAAGTTGTGCGGGCTGAGAGGAACGCCCGACATATACAGTGGGGGAACGGAGGATAACCCCCCTTAAATTAATAAATGGCTTTTTACGCAGAATTATCTTATTTGATTCAAACTTTGAATGTGCGTTCATTATGATAAGGCGAACTTCTGATTATTTGTGGGTTATCCCCCCCGTTCATCCCTCTATACTTAGCCATTAAACCCTTAAAACTATTCAGGGATTCACTTTATCAGGTAAAACCTATATCCAAAAGTTGAAATACTTTGGATAATTGTGAAAAAAAAAATCTTATTTAAAGAGTGGGGGATTAATCGCCCGCTTTCCCTTATTTAATTAGCAAAAGAACCCCATAATTAATCAGAGATACGCCTTCTTGTAATGAATATGCATCGAAAATTTAAAGCAAATCGGATAATTCTGCGCAAAAAGCCCTTTATTTAATTTAAGGGTGTATTTCGATTCAAACTGCCTATTTTCCGATTTATTTTTAACTTCATTTTTACTCTCATATGCATCAAACTGGCAAATTGTCTTATTTAGAAAGTACACAAAATGCCGTAATTGTCAATTCTTTGATAAATGCAGAAAATATTGCGAAAAAAGCAATCAAAAACGGCATTTTGAACAGATTTCCCCCTTGCGGGAGATCTGTGAACGAAAAAAAGGGTCATACTGAGAAGATAATTGTTTATAAATCAAATTCTAATGAATTGAGCGTAAAAATACAGCACATGGCACCTTGTACATCTCTTCAAAAACATCCTCAGCAAGTTTCATGTTTCTACTTTTGAAAATGTGCCTGAAATTGTATCGGAAAATTTCGAGCTGTTGAAGGTGGAAAAGCGTTTTTTTGAATACACCCTTAAGGGGGTTTATCCCCCGTTCTCCCTCTATACATAGCCATTAAACCCTTAAAACTATTCAGGAATTTACTTTATGAGAAAGATCCTACATCCAAAATTTGAAATAAATCGGATAAGTGTGCATAATTTTTTTAAAATCTAATTTAAGGCCGGGGGTAGTAATCACCCACCCCCTTTTTAATTAGCAAAAGAACCCCATAAATAATCAGAAATACGTCTTATCATAACTAACCCATGTCCAAAATTCGAAGCAAATCGGATAATTATCCGTAAAAAGCCATTAATTTAAGAAAGGTTATCCCCCGTTCCCCTTCTATACTTAACCATTAAACTCCTAAAACTCTTCAGGCACTTTATACAATATATAAGCCTTATCGAAAAGAACTTATATGCAAATTTGACACAAGTTGGATAATTCTGCATAAAAACCCATTCATCTAATTGAGGACGGATGGGGGGGGGGGGGTAATCGTCCTTCCCAAAACTAATCAAGCAAGCGTCTTTTCAGTATGAACGTATATCCAAAAATTGAACCAAAATAGTTAATTCAGCATGAAAAACCCATTTACCTAAATTATGAGCCCCCCTCCCCCGATCCCCCTTTCATACTTAACCAATGAATCCCCAAAATCAATAATAAATCCCCAAAACCAATCCTTGTCACTTTTTTTCCGTGTCACTTTTTTTCCGTGTCACTTTTTTTCCATGTCACTTTTTTTCCGTGTCACGTTTTTTCCGCTTTTGTAGTTTAGGTCACTTTTTTTCCGATAACTTTTTTTCCGGTCACTTTTTTTCCGTTTACCCATTGTTAGATACGGCGTCTTCTAAGTCGTATATTTCAAAGTTCGTAGCCAATAAGATGGAATTAAAAAGTTTAAGAAAGGTCAGGATTACTCACGGGTTGTCTGGAGGTACCGAAACAACGGTAGATCATAACTGTTATTCTGTTAATTTAAGGGGTTTAAGGGGAGGCAAAAAGATTAAAATTGAGGTAATGGAACAAGAAAAAAATTGTGCTAATGTACCCAAAATTAGAGACATTCGTTGTATTGCGGAATTAAAAGGAAAAAATATATTTTTGAGCGATATCTGTAAAAAAAAAATTCAAGAGGTTACTAAAAATTTTTTAGTAAATTTGTATTCCACAGAATTTTTTAGTAACCATTACAAACTTTTTTTTTGCAAGTGACACAAGCATTTCTTTTGTAAACTGAACAAAAGAATATTTTGTATAACTAACTTAAAATTTTTTTAGTATAAGCCACCAAGCAAATTTTAGTAATAGCTCCAAGATTATTTTTAATAACAATTACGTGCGTCCGAAGGGCAGGAGCTTCCTTCGAGCTGCATCCAGATTTCTGAAGCGATAGATTTTCGGCAAAAACGCAATAGATGGCAGCACCAAACATTGCGACCAGCTCCAACAGGAAATTTACAACCCCTTTATTATAGAGAACTTACACTACATACATTCGGGGCGTACTTGGCGCTGTCCAGTATTGAACCCGGTACCTTTTAGACTGGAGTCCGTTACTATAACCACTATGCTATCGAGGCCACGCCAAGTGAGTTTTAGTAATAGCTATTAAAAATATAAAACGATTAACTCTATTCGTTGCTAACTTTTTTCTAGTAATTCTTACAGATTTTCTAGTAACTGACTAAGATTACTAAACATTTTTTAGTAATTACAAGGATTACTAAAGTTTTTTTAGTAGATCGACCCTTTTTTTTTACAGTGTGCCCTGAAGGTAAAAATTGTTTATATGAAAGAAATTTAAATGAAATACATGTACTTTTGGGAGCAGATGTTGTGGGAGAACTGTCTACAGGAAAAATAGAAAATTTATCTTGTGGTTTGGTTGCGATGCAAACAAAACTGGGTTGGACTACTATGGGCAAAATTGGCGGAAATGAAAGGGATAGTTCTCTTTTGGTCCTTTCATTATATGTAAACGATGCCAAAATTACAGATTTGTGGAATTTAGATTCTTTAGGCATAGTAGATCCGGCGGAAAAACAAACTAAGGAAGAAATCCAGAAATTAGTTTTGGAGCATTTTAAAGAAACCGTAAGACGCGAAACTGATGGTAGGTGCAAAGTTTGTCTTCCCTGGTTAAGTGAGCATCCTCCCATTCCAAGTAATAAAGATTTAGCGATAAAACGCCTGCAAAATAATATTAAGAATCTCCAAAATTGCGGTTTGTTGAAAGATTACGAAGCAGTTTTAAATGAGTGGGAAACGGAAGGGATTATTGAAAGAGTGAAAGGAGAGGAAAAACTTAACACCAAAGTCCATTATCTCCTCATAGAGCTGTAATAAAACTTAATTCTACGACCAAAATTAGGCCAGTATTTGATGGATCAGCACATGTTAAGGGTTCTGTTTCCAGAAATGATTGTATAGAGAAGGGACCTAATTTAATTGAACTAATTCCTTCTGTTCTAAATCGATTTAGAGTGGGAAAGATAGGTATTGTAGCAGATATTCGTAAAGCTTTTTTTACAGATATCACTAAATGAAAATGATAGAGATTATTTACGTTTTTTCTGGTGGAGAGATGGAAATTCAGAAAACCTTGAAATTTATAGACATTGTCGGGTTGGCTTTGGGATCAGTTGTAGCCCCTTCCTTTTAGCCGCTACTCTAACACGTCACTTAGATGAAGCACCTGAGAACATTAAAGATGTTGCTATAAAACTTAAAGAATCTTTCTATGTAGATAACTGTGTAGCTAGTGTAGAATCGTTAGAAGAGTTAGAATATTTTCGCAATGAAGCACGGAAACTCTTAGCTTCGGCACAATTTGATCTTCGTGGTTGGTGTCATAATCGGTGCGAAGAAATTGGATTAGGCTTTAATGAAAAGGGTCATTTGAGTGATGCGGCTGAGGATAAAATTCCCTTACTTGGTTTAATGTGGGACACCAAGAGTGATACATTATCGTGTGATTTTCGGAATTTTAAATTGGAAAATGTGTGCATCACTAAAAGAACAATTTTGTCCTTAACTCATAAAATATTCGATCCCATCAGTTTCACTTGCCCCGTGACCTTAATTCCAAAATTACTTTTACAGAAATGCTGGAAAATAAAGGCGTCATGGGACTCCAAGCTGCCCGATGAGATAGTTAAGGAATTTAGAAAATGGACTAAGGAAATTAATGATTTGGGAAATCTTGAGATCCCGCGAAGATTGTCTAACTTATCTCTAAAAGAGGGAAACTTATCTTTACATATTTTCTGCGACGCTAGTAAATTTTCTTACGCTACATGCATTTATCTAAGAAATGAAGTAGAAAATCGTGTAACTTGTCAACTTATTCAGGCTCGTTCTAGAGTAGCTCCTCTAAAGGACATTTCCATTCCACGCCTTGAGTTATTGGCCTGTTGTATTGGAGCTAGATTGTCTAATAGCATTAAAAACGATTTGAAATTAGAAAATGTTGATACTTTCTATTGGTCAGATTCAATGGACGTGTTATACTGGATAAAACGGGAAGGTCCTTGGGCTACATTTGTAGAAAATAGAGTTAGAGAAATTCGAAAGCTTACCCCCAACACTTCATGGAATTTCGTACCTGGACATATGAATCCATAGCAGATTTACCGTCACGCGGTTGTTGTGTAAAATCCCTTATTAAATCTCAGTGGTGGTTAGGGCCATCATGGCTTTCAGAATCAAAGGAAAATTGGCCTAGTACTAATATTTTTCCTAATATGGATATAGTGAATTCTGAAAAAAGAAAAACTATTGTGACCGCTCCTAATGTAGAGAGTGATGAGGCACAATTTTATAATCGCTATTCTTCTTACAATAAAATTTTGCGAGTTACTGGTTGGATTTTGCGATTTTACCAAAATTCGAAAAGGGGTAGTACCGACAGAATATTCGGTCAATTAACCCACAACGAATTAAAAGCGGCAGAAACAGTATTATTAAAACTTGTGCAAAAAGAATCCTTTGTGAATGAACATAATCAAAGACTGAAATGCCTGAATATTTTTACAGATTCGGAAGGAATCATACGCGTAAAAACGAAAATATTTCAACGAGAAGATGAATTTAATTTTAGATTACCTATCTTACTCCCTTCAAATCATTACGTCGTAGAACAGATTATATTTTCGAAACATTTAGAATTCGGTTATTGTGGCGTACCCTTGTTGATGACTGCGTTACGAGAAAATTACTGGGTGCTGAAGAGTCGGAAAACAATCAAAAAGGTAATCGGCAAATGTATCATTTGTAAAAGACACTCAGCAAAACCACCTGATGTAGTAGAAAGTGTCTTACCTCTTGATCGTGTCAGAGAAGCCGCGATTTTCGAAATAATAGGAATCGATTTGTGCGGGCCTCTTTATTTGAAAAATCAATCTAAAGTCTGGATTTTGATAGTCACGTGTGCAGTTTTTAGAGCTGTGCATTTCGAGCTATTGACAGCTCTTTCAACCGAAAGTTTTATCTTAGGACTGAAACGCTTTATTTCTAGACGAGGTCGTCCTGCAATAATATATTCAGATAACGGCACAAACTTTACTGGCTGCCACAATTTATTGAAAACAATTGACTATGAAAAAGTAAAAGCGGTTACTGCGTTTTCACGTATAGATTGGAAATTTATTCCACCTTCTGCACCTTGGTGGGGTGGATTTTGGGAAAGGCTTGTTGGAATCCTGAAACGAATCTTGAGAAGGGTATTGGGCAAGTCGTCTTTAAATTTTGAAGAACTACATACCGTTATCTGCGATTGTGAAAGTATTATAAATGCCCGCCCCTTGACGTATGTTACAGATAATAATGAAGATCTTCAAGTTATAACTCCTTCAATGTTCTTACAGGAAAATACTAAAATAGGTATGCCTGAATTAGAATTTCTAGACCACAAAGAAATGAATAAACGATACCATTATAGAATGAAAATTAGAAATGATTTAAAATCAAGATTTAGAAGCGAATACCTCGGCACATTAAAATGTTCGGTCTTTAGTGGGAAAAAATCAAGATCTTTGTGTGTAGGAGATGTTGTCCTGATATGGACGGAAAATTCTAGCCGAATAAACTGGCCTCTTGGTAGAGTTATCGAACTTATACCCAGTCAAGATGGCGTTGTGCGCGTAGTAAAGTTGAAGACTGCAACTGGAATGCTAATTCGTCCCATTAAGAAACTTTGTTCTTTGGAGGTGAATGGAATCGCCGATAATCAAAGTGATGCAGTACTGCAAAAGCGTTTGACTACTCGCCGTGGTCGAATTGTACGGCCACCCGAAAGACTCCAACTGCAGTGATTGAGTTCTGTCCCCTAATGAACTCAAGGTGGGAGTGTGAAAACACTCTTCACGAAGACTCACTGGCGCCAGCAGCCGCTCATTTTGAGAACATTCTTTTATTTATTTTTTTTTCTTTCTTGTGCAAACTAAAAGCTGATTGGTTATTTTACGATCCTTTTTATTAATGTTTTTTTTGTACCTTTCAGATTTCGATGTAGTCATATTAAGAATAGTGATCAAGAAACATGTAATATCTGCGCGCGTGTGTAAATAATCAACTTTTTTTTGTGTGTTTACGTTTTGTCTCTTATTTTTGCTGTGGATTTTCTGTTTTTGAAGAGGCCAAGAATTACGATTTTGCCCACCGTACATCCCTCAAGAACCCTCAAGAAAGGTAGGAAAATTTTATACTATTATTTTTAAGAACATTATTTTTCTACTGTAATGACGTATTTGAAATCAACAGGCTATGATAATGGAAATGTGGACTGGTCTTCGTTTGAGTTAAAAGTTTTTGTCACCTGCTGGAATTAAAGAGCCGTGCTTATGCAGTAAGTTTATCATTTATGCTAATAAGCGGGTACAGGCGGAAGTGTGGCAGTTCCTTGCATTTTATACTATAATCAATTAAGATTTCATAAATATAAAAGTTTATTCTTTAAATGGGTTTATTATGATTCAAAATATTGAGTGTAAATAATTGATTGCATTGCATCAATATATAAGTAAAGCTTATTTCTTTGAATTGATCTTTAAGCGACGTTTGAAATGATTTTTAAGTGACTTTTAAATATGTCATTTTCATATTCAATGCAAGACTCTGTCATATTACACGAAACCTGCTGATTAAGCTTTATTTTAATAGTGGGGGGAAGGTTAAAGCCATTCCGCCTGCTGAAGAGTGATGGCTTTTATTCTGCGGGTGACTTTTTATATTGTTTAATATTGTTATTTTATTGTTTACTGTTTTTAAAAATGTTTATACATTATGCACCTAGTGCTTAATAAATATTTTCATGAAATTTAAATTGTATATGTATGTTGCAATTGATAAGTGCTGCAATGGCGCCTACGGTAGCAATACTCTACATACTGATAGCAAACACATATATATATATATATATATATAAACATAGGCGATGTTTTGTAATTTACAAGTATGTATTAGAAGACTGACAATATTTATGGAAAATATGTAATTTTGTGTTTTTTACAGATGAGAAAAATTACCTTTCGGCCAAAAATATTTTTCATTTACGTTGTAAAATTTTAAAAATATTTTTACATGATTAAAATAATGTATTCTAATATATCTAAATCGGATTTATTGAGTCAAAAAAGTTAATGTACTACAAAGATAAATTTCAAACAATGAAATATTTCTAATGTTATTACTTTTTTCAGTTTAAAAATTTTTAGAAAATAGAATGACGAGGTTAGGAAAGACCAAATATTTGATTTTACAGTTATTAATTTTAGGGGCAGCTTTAGTAGCCACAGCGTTTCACTGATATTTTTTAATCGCCCCCTTATGAATGATTTCTTTCTAAAGAGATTATTATTAAGTTTTAACTAAGGTTTTATTGTACGTTTTACCTTTTAGATTTAGTGTCCCGGATTGTCGTCTGAAATGTTTCCCTTTCCCACTAAAGTCTGTTCTGAGTAACTTTGCAAGGGGAAAAAAAGTGATCCGGCAGTTGATTCGCGTGATATATGACGCTTGCTATCACCGTAATTCCTACCTCAAAAATTCTCGCTGAAAACTCTTACAAATATCACGAAGTTTTGAACTCCGCATCACTTTAGTTTAGAGAGATCCCGCATCACAATTGGCTGGTAAACTTTGGCAACCCTATGTTTCCAATCAGAGAGCAGTGCTAAACACGCATGCGCCTTCTAAATTTTTACATGGTATACATTATCAGATGGCGCGTGAATTTAGGGTATGAACACCCGGCTTAGCTGAAACATTCAGAGAGAAATACTTAGAGAATTCATCCTCCGTTTTTCTCTTATCGCGTGGGAAAAGTGACTTAAAGAAGAAATTAGATATTTAGGAGTTCTCAGCGGAACCTCGTACTTTTTTCACTTCAACTCTTGATGGATTACTTCAGCATGTTGACAGTTTCTGTGCTTCTGAATTCAGTGTAACGGAGAATATGCCAGGTAAGCGCATGCCTTATTGTTTAATTTCGCTTTCACCTAATAAATGTATGTTATGAAAAGATAACTTCTGTAAATCAGGTAAGAAAAACTTTAATTTATCGAAAAATCATTACTGAGAATTTTTTTTTCAATTGGTTTTAAATGATCAGGTGAGCTTTACTTTTTATATGTTTAAGTCATAAAAACTGGATTATCAAAAAACACATTTTTGTTTTTGTGAAGTGAGTATGTGTATCAACGATATATTTTAAAAAACATTTTCAAGAAATAACAATATTGAATGGATATTATTTATGTATTGTTTTGACGAAACTTTGATAAGTGAGTAACAGTCAGACGTTATTAATCCATTTGCATATCTGCCAATCTTCCGGTATTTTTAAATATTAGATAAAAGAAAAAAAACTTAGAACTTGAAATTATATATATATAAATCAAGTTGACTAAGTATAACAGAGAAACTGGCTATATTATTAAATAGTTTTATTAAATAAATTTTATGGCACTTTTTATGTTTTTGGCTTAAAAAAATACCAGAGGGTCGGAAGCTATGCATTTATAATTATTATATTTTGAATTGTGCATATGTAATTTATTTTTGTACCATTTGTAATTTATTTAATGCTTATTTTGATATTTTATTTATATGTACTTTATGGTTATAATTTTAAAATTATAATAAAATTTAATCAAAATTTTGCGATTCCTAAAATAAGATTTTAGTACAAATTTCCCCTTTTCTTTAAAACTTAAGCACATTATTTTGGTTTAACAGAATCAGCCTTTAATTATTTTCTTTTTACTTTCTTTTTCTTTTTCTTTTTTTTCATCTGCCTTAAAAATGATTTGTAATTACATTTTCTTTTCAACTTTTTTTAAAATTTATTTTAATATTTACACCTTAAAAATTTCTTTCATTAGATTTAAATTTATTTTAATATTTACACTTTAAAAATTTCTTTCATTAGATCTAAATTAATTCTAAAATAGAAAAACAAAATTGGAATTTGTTGTATAATTTATTATATTTTCGGGAAACGTATTGCCAGTAATTTGAAAAAAAAAAGTTTAAATAAACAATTAGTAATGGATTAAAACTTTCAATAATTATTATTATTTATGTATTTATTTAACTTTTATTAATTACAAAATTTTTCTGACTATAATTTGCATTAAAAAAATTGGCTAAAATTTTTTATACACCAAATTATCATTTAAAATTTTATTTTATTTTAATTTTTGTTTTTCAAGGATTATCCATTGATTTTTCTTTTTTGTTCATATATACATAATGACAATAATATTTTCATTGAAAGTCTTTCTTGATACCGCATTTTTAAAATTTTACCTTTACATTAAAGTTTTATTCAATTACTTCTAAATTGAATAATTTTAAAAATAGGAAAATTAATTTTGCAGACTTGGAATATTTACGAGTAAATTGCAATAAAATAATTTAAATAAAAAAATTATTAATTGTGAATAGTCAATTAAATTTACTAATTTTGAAAACTATGCAACTATTATAATTTTTTAATGTTACATTTTACAGATAAATTCCATAGATGCCAACTTTTACATTTTTTCTTACCACGGAATTTTAAAAGTAAATTATTGCTTTATTTAATCGTTACAATCAATTAAATTAGGCAAAAATTAAAAAAAATAATTTGGAGGTATTAAACAACTGTAAAAATTGGTAGCTATGAGATTTTTGGGGTGTTTAGATATTTTTCATTAAACGCCTTCTTCTTCTTTTTAATTGCCATTTTTTCTTCAATACTAAATAGCTATATCAATCAATCAATAAATTTCATGTTTCCTATAGAATAAAAAAAATCACATTTCTGATTAAGCACGATGTTTTCAGCAATTTAAGTATAATGCTAAAATAAAAAAGGGAATATTTGATTAGGGGTAGGATGTATCTATGCATTATTTATTTTTTAAAAGCGACGAGGTTATTTTAATATGTTTTTTCTTATTTTTAGTAAAATAACTAGTTTGTTTGATGATGTGTTTTTCATATCTACAGCACCTTTTATCATTTTGAAATATATATTACTTTTCAAATTTATTTTCATTAAATAATTGTTCTGTGTTACCTGTAAAGCACTATTACTTTGACTTAGCCTTTTTAAAGGCGTGCTTCCATATTTAAAATTTTCCTCATTATCCTAATATTATGTGAAAGACTTTCACATAATACGCTACAAAGGCTTTAAAAATTTCAGCATCCATTTTTGTTTAAAGCTAATATGCTCTCTCCGTAAAACTTTTTCCCACCCTTTTTAATAACTTTGTTGATTTTTGGTTGTAAAAACAAGTTTAAAGAACATTGTAGCGGCAATTTTACAAACGTTTCTGCTAGTACTTATATTTGCGACATAAATGTTTTGAATTGAAATGCACTGTTACTTTACAAATATTCTTCAAATAGATAAGGTATATGGAAAAGTATATATATATATATATATTTAAATCACTACTGCTTCCTAAATATGTTTAACAATCGAAATAATAAATAAAATTCCCCTTTCTGTATAAGAACGAAGATGTGTGAAAGAAAACATATTCAGCATGGTCTACAATAAGTAGTAAATTCTATGACTAATTGCTTCTAAAATAATAGTTTTATTATATAGTTTCTTTGCAAATTTGATAAAAGTAATGCAAATTTATTTAATGATGATTTTAAACAATCATATTAACAGTTAATTTTTAAAAAATATTTAAACTATTTCAATTGTTAAAATTTTATTTAAGAATCTAATTTAAATAAAATAAAGTTTAGACTTCTTGAATAATCAAAATTAATTTCGAAGGAAATGTTTAATAGTTTTCTCCGCAATACCATGCATTAGAAATGATACTCATGATTTTAAAAAATATACATTTTTACATTTTGTAAGAGCTTGCAAATATTTTTAATCATGTAGATTAGCCCTTTGTGGTCGTATATATGCTTTCAGCCTCAAGGCTTTTTTACTGTTCCAGCCGTACGTCTGCTCTCAGCCACCATAGCAAAGAATCACTCTGATTTTATATTAAGTCGACAAGCTTCGGAGATAGGTAGAATTCCAAATAATATTTTACATATCGTGTTTAAATGCAATTAGGTATTTTCACTTTTTCATATATTTTTTAAAAATACTCTAAAATGGAACAAAGAAAGTTAACGAAATAAGTGTACCATGAAATAAAAAGTAGTTAAAAAAATAAGATATAAGATGTCAAGAATGCAATTGTTCTGTATGTTAAAAAAAAAAAAAAAAAAAAAAAAAAAAAAAAAAAAAAAAAAGATTTGTCTATTGGAGACTGCTTTGAAAGATACTACACGATGGAGAACTATAAAATATAGTTTTTACATAAAATTAAAACCTATTATTCGGTTCTATACATCTAGAGTTAAAAAAAATTTAAGAAATTTGATTTTTCATTCCTAATACTGCATATTAAGTATTACTGTTCGTTCAACGAAAATTAATTCGTTGAATATGATACCTATGTGCAAACTTAATACGACCGCAAAAGATTATAAGTATGTTTATAACCTTTCTGCGTCAATGAATTCAAGAAAAATGACAAAAGTTTTTATAGTAAATGATTCTTTCTTTTAAGAGTACTTATAATGGATTGATTTTTAGGTAACAGGCTAAGATATAACTTTGGATGACTGAATTCGCCCTTCTTGTAAACATTAAAAGTATTAATAGTTTTATAAAGTTATTTCTCTGCAATAGATGAAAGTAATTTTATGAATTAAAATATATTTGTGACATTCAACACTTTATATAACTCCGTAAAAATAAGACAAATGTTTCTTAATCTAGGAAAATACAACGTAACAACTTATATGAAATTTTATAGTAACATCTACCATTGGTGTCCAAAATTCCGAAAAGTGTTCCTTATCTTTAAAGTCCTCAGAAATCAAAATATTTTCACGATTTAAAGAAGCATTTTTAAAAACAAAGTTTATTTTTCAGACACTGTTTTTTGTAAACGTTTTCAAACAGTTTTTAAAACTTACTGATTAGTTTTCTCAAACCGGAATATTATATGTTAAGACGCTATCAATTCTCAAATTTTCTCAAAATTTTCAATTGCATAACTGAATTTATAACTGAATGATTAAAAAAATAATATTAATTTTAGTGCTATTGATGCACCATGTTTGTCTTTAAAACCTGAAAATGTTTCCCTGAGAATTCATAGTATTCGAAAAAATTTATTCCAAATTAAAAAAAAAAAGCTAATACACTATATTAACTACTTGAATATAGTTCCGAAAATGAGTGGTCACAATAAATAAATAAATAAACAAACTATGTTTTTATAAATGTTTTTTTTTTTTAAATATTAAAACCCTATTGATTTTTAAGGTTTCGAAAGGTAAAGAACACTTTTCGAACTTCATCGGTAACACGGAAGATGTATTTGCATATTTTCGTTTTCGATTATATTTTTCTAAATTAAGAAACTTTTGTATTTTTTCAGAGTGTGTTTTAAGGTATTCTCCATTTCTCTCCAATTGCCTTATTCTGCATGTTACGAGTTTAAAAAATTCAAAATTGAATTTGCAATGGAAAAAAATCATTTTGGAATTTATGCTTCGATTTCAGTATTTATCAAAATTTTATTTTAAATAATTTTATTTTTAAAAAAATATTATTTTTTAAAAAATATTTTTTACATACAATTCTTTATTGTTATTTTATATGAATGATTTCGAAACAACTGATAAGAATAATTTTATTATGGTATTTTTTTTCTGTTATAAAACAGAAAATCTGATTAATTTTTATACTTATGATATTTATGTTTTATGTAAGATTTTTGATACTTATGTTTTATGATGGTACTAATTCTGAAATATTTCTTTCATTAAAATAGCAGATAAAGCCTTTGTGCAAAAATGTTTAAAGATAAAAACCCAACGATTATAAATGCACAAATAAAGTAAGAAAAGGTAGCAAACAGCCGTTTCGAATCTACTATGGAGATTCTTCATCAGTGCAAAACTCAGCGAGCTAGAAAAAGCAAAACTGAGCTTTAAGTTAGCTCAGTTGAAGAGCGAGAGTTTGAAGTTAGCTCAGTTTTGCTTTTTCTAGCTCGCTGAGTTTTGCACTGATGAAGAATCTCCATAGTAGATTCGAAACGGCTGTTTGCTACCTTTTCTTACTTTATTTGTGCATTTATAATCGTTGGTTTTTTATCTTTAAATATTTCTTTCATGTCTCATACATAAAAGGGAAAAAACTTATTTTTTAAAAAAAGAATTAAATCTGTACTTATCGTCTAAAATGTAAAGTATTAATGAAATGGAAGTGATGAATGAAGTGAATAATACTATTTGAACATAAAGCAATTAAAATGCCATCATTGTCACTTTAAAAAATATAAAATATAAGTTAGTTTATATCTAATTTAATGTCATTCAAAGTCTGATTTATTTAAAAATATATAACACAATATTTCTAAAATTCCTGAAATCTAAAATTAGACATAATAGACTTAATTGCTTTGAATTTATTTAGATAAAATTGAGCTTGAAAAAAAAAAAAATAGAAAGAAAGAAAATTGAGATGACAGAAATTTTAATTTGAGATTAAATCTTTTAAAATAAGTTAATTAAATGTTTAAAATAAGCTAATGTGAAGCATGCTGACTTAAAAAATGCATGATATATGTAAAATGTGAGAACATTTTAAACTATGTTTTCTACTATAAGATAAATTTTTTCGAAATTATATAGAAAACAAAAACTGTATTTATAAAATATTTTTAAATAATATCTCAAGCCAAAACGATTTTTATGCTAAGCATAACAAAATTTAAAGATTTATATATATATAAGCCCCCCACAAACTACAACATTTTGTTTGATTCCCTTGTTTATAATAGTTAAATAAAAAATGTAAAAATTTCATCGATAAAAAAAAATCATTGTGATAAAAGCACGCAAATTACGCACGATTTTATATTCCCACAATGTTTAGTTTTCATTAATTCGTTTACTTAAAAATTTTAAATAATGTATTTTTTAATGAATTATTTTGAGTTTCAAAAATTTTATTTACAAGAATAGTCCTGACTGTTTTCCATAACTTAATTTGCTTTAGTAAAAGAAAAATTCTGAAATGGTTTATCTAAAACGACATTTTTCTAAGCAAAGAACCCTTTCCCTTACCCCGAATGTGCATTTCACCACTCTCTTTCAATAATATCGGTCTTTTTAAAATTAAGCTGTGGGATGCTTGAAATTTCGGAAATTAATCATTGGGATTTTTTTCTGTTTTGTTTTTTAAATACGTTAAAAAGTTTGAGATTTTTAGAATTAAAATAATGGCGTTAAAAGAATTTATTTTTAATTTTTAGGTTCTTTTAAAATAAGCGTTCAATTTACTCTGTTCAGAACCCGATTAACTGTGTCTGGGACTTAGACCTATTACCTTTCCGAGGGCCCCTCCAAATCAAAATAATAGATATAATTATATTTAGAGAATATTTGGAAGTTGTTAGGTATATTACAATGCAGTTTTCGAGTTAGATAATTCCCTCTGTCTGTTTTCGTTTTTCAGCAAATAAAAAAAAATCCATTTTTAATAATTTATTTCTGAATTATTTTACTCATTTTACGGCCCTCATCCACAGTAGGCCCAAGGGCACGGCCTAGTTGGCCTGTGCGGTAATCAGGCCCTGACTCTGTGGCTTAGTAGCATTAAGGTGTTTGGTACCATTAAAATAATAATAACCAAAAGTTATAAAACATAATTTTTTTTATCTTACGCTTGACCTACTTATTTAACATTTTAAAAGAATATTTAAACAGCCTTACTCTTTAATTTTTTTTCTTTAAAGAAAAATGAAGATATTTAATTTTATGAACTTTAAGTCATAAGCAGATTAATATAAATATATACATTTATATATATATATATATATTACAAAGCTGTGGAATGACACTTATATAACTTATATGTTAAACCTAAATTTTATAAGTTTACTTTTAAAACAAAACCTTAACTTAAAATTTGTATTTTTACTTTGTTAATAGGCCTATAAAATAACACTTTTTATACCTTAGCAAAGTCAGATTAAATGCACTTAAAATGAAAATTGATTAACCCTTGATGCACTGACGATACTTTTAAGAACCAATGAACAAAATTTTATAAAAATCTTATTTAATCTCTATAATAATAAAGTTTTTTTCCTTGCACACAATACATTCTGCTCGATCAAATTTACATAGAATATAGAAACAGCCGAAGCTAAATATTTTAAAAAGTGGTCATTTTCTTAATCATTTTCATAAGTATATCTGTTTTTTCTTTTAAAAAAGTAATATGAAACATTTCAACTACAAAAGTATATCTATTTACAGAGAGGATTGTAATATATTTAAATATATTGCTTTTATAAGAATTGTGATATTCTCATAAGAGATTTTTGGTTAATTAATCAGATTTTTTTGGTGTAAATATTTTGCAAAAAATATAAATACCGAAATATTTAACCAGTTTTAACGAAAAAAAAAAAAATCTAAATTTAACATTATTATCATTTAAAAATTCCATAGTATATTCAGATATTAAAGATAATTATTGAGATAAAGCTATTTCTTGATAAATAAATTCTGTAGATAAAGGGACAAT
Source organism: Maratus speculifer (assembly GCA_964019185.1). Classification (NCBI taxonomy): domain Eukaryota; kingdom Metazoa; phylum Arthropoda; class Arachnida; order Araneae; family Salticidae; genus Maratus; species Maratus speculifer. The sequence continues at coordinate 284,430,716 of OZ025293.1, forward strand.
ATTTAAACCCAGGGTCAATGTGAAAATCGTCCATTGAATTTTCTAAATTTACTCAATCCATTACTTTTATACTCATTTTTAATGAAAATTTAAATAAATAAATACACAAGTTAGAATCAGTATTACATCAGTACGTAAAATAGTTGTAATTATCCTAACTAGATTTTCATTTTGCTATTAAGAGGGACCGGGACATATTTTAAAATAATTTTTATTTATTAAGTTAAAATTTTGATTTTTTTTTTGCGATAATTAACCAAATCATTTTTCAACAAAATCACATGATAAATCTTCTCTCTCTCTCACACACACATATATCTATACTAATAAAATAACAAATCGCTCTGTCTGTGTGTGTGTGTCTGCGATGGCTAGCGAAATCTATGAGACGTACGAGGTTCAAAATTTTTATGAGAGTAGCCCAATATCTCTCCTGATGCAACTGAAACTCAGAATTTTAATTTTTTGATTAGTTTCATACATATTAATTATGAAACGGAACTCACTCTCTTCAAAAAGTCATTTTTTTAATGTTCGGGGAAAGAAATCGTTTGCATATGCACACAAACCCTTTTACGCACCTAAACGAAAGAAGAACTATTTATAAGCGATTATTTCTGATTTTGGATGATTTTGTTTAAATCCAAATCAACCAAACTGCCCGACGCAGTTAAACTTAAGAGACATATTTGGAAAGATCGTATTTTTAGGTCTCAAATGCAGTAATCAATTTGAAAAAATGTTGCAGTTAACCCTTTGAAAACAAATATTCAAAAATGGTCGTTTTTCCAAAAACTTTTTTTTCTCCCTTTTGTCAATACTCCTCCAGGGCGTAATTTTTAAGATATAAACAAACCAAAAAAAAAAAAAAAAAAAAAAAAAAAAAAAAAAAAAAAAATTAAAGTTGAAACTTTTTTCTAACCGATGGTGCAATTGGTTTTAAAATATTTGGATTTTAACCCTTTCAAATACATTGGCAAAAGAAGGTCATTTTGCGACTCGCAGAGAGGGTGTTTTTTCTATGCTAAAATTATCTTAACACGCATATTTCAACTTAATCTTTTGAAATCTTCTCAATAGAACAAATTTATACTCCCTACAGAAAATTCGAAACGTTCGGACCGATAGAAATATTTTTTTCAAAATTAAATGTGCGAAAAATTTGACGAAATCAATAAAAACAGATCGTTTTCATTGCGGTTTTGCCTTAGCAAAGCGCAATCCTATAGGTACCAGCAAACAAAAAACATATTCTTAAAGCTTAAAAACATTCTTATAATCTATGATGCAATCGGTTTTTAAAATATGAGATTTAACCCTTTCAAATACACCAACAAAAGGAGGTCACTTTGCAACTCACGGATAGAATATTTTTTCTAAGCTAAAAGCATCTAAGCGCACATATTTCAGCACAATCTTTTAAAAGCATCTCAATAGACCAAATTTACACCCTTTTAAAAAAATTTAAAACATACGGACGAGTAGAAATATTTTTTACAAAATAAAAAGTGAGAAAAATTTGGCGAAATCAATAAAAACCAGATCGTTTCATTGCGGGTTTGCCTTTGCATGGCGCAATTGTATACGTCCTGAAAAACCGAAAATATTTTCTTAAAGCTAAAACACCTTTATAATCTATAGTGCAATTGTTTAAATAAAATACGAGATTTAACCCGTTTAAAGACACCACAAACACGAATCATATCCCGGATCATGGATAATACATTTTTCCTATGCTAAAAGTAACTAAATGTCTTTATTTTATCAAAATCATTTTAGAGGCCTTCAATAAACCAGATTTACATTACTTACAAAAATTTTGGAACTTTCGTATGGATAAAATATGTGAAATTTTTTATGAATTCAGAAAAAAACCTGAGTGTTCCGTCGCGGTTTCGTTCGCTTCGGTAAGCATAGTTTCCAAAAAATCAAATTACATAGAGAATAAAATACCAAACAGCATGTGCTTTTAAATTCAATTAATTTTCGCGATTTTTCCACTTAAAAATGTAAATTTTGACAAAATGGACTTAAAGATATAAAACCATAGAAATTTGAGTTTAATTTAAGGATCATTTAGAAAACAAATAACACATTTGAAAACTGAATAACATGACGGGCCCGGGCAACGCCGGGCAGGTCAGCTAGTATATATATATAATTAAAAATTTATTAAAAAAGTGGGGTAATTTAAAATCGTTATAACTCAAAATATTATTTGTAGAATTTATTTTTTTATTTAAATAAACAGAAATATATAAGTTTTAATTTTGATTCAACATTTTAAAAAATATTAATTTATATAAAAATTAATAGTATTTAACTTAAAAAAAATGATGTATGTTAAAAAAAAATCATTTTTTCAAAATTAATTTTTGTTTTCGGATTTGCTGAATTAAAGTGAAAAAAAAAAAAATCCAAAAAGACATATTCCAAGTTTAAACCATTATCTTTAACGGTTCTTGACTTATAGCAATTTAAATACAAGAAATGGTGAAAAAACCCACCTTGAAGAAAAAAACTGCATTTTCACAAGAAGTCAAACATGACAACCGTTGCTTGAAAGCTCGATTTTGAAAACGAAAAAATAAATATTTCCTATTCCAATGAAGATAGAAACGTGATTTAAGCGTAATTTTAAGAGAGAGAGAGAGAGAGAAAAAGTTGAAGATTTTTTTGTGTGCCGGACCTATTTGTGTTTATTCTTTAAGGAAGTCCGGGACACAAATACTTCAAATTTTCAATAAACATTTATTACATTAAAATTTTCTTTCTTTATTTTTCTGCTTAAAATGACGTTTATAGCATGTTTCTATCTTAATTGGAACAGGAAATATTTAATTTTTCGTTTTGGTTATTTTACAAAATTTAGCTTTCAAGCAATATGGTTTAGTGATGGGCTATTCTCAAAAATTCAGCAATCGAGAAAAATCGTCATCGTGAAAAAACCACAATCGATAAATCATCGATTATTTCCAAGAATCTACAATCGAGATGTTTTACAATCGATTGTAACACAGAGAAGCTAAAAGTAGTTGATGCGATTCTTAGTTGTTATTCTGGCACAAAACTTCATGGTAATGGTAGGGCTTGCTAGATAATTCTATTGTCGTAATTATTTGCTTCCAGCGTTGAATTTAGAGGGTGGCGCGGGAGGGACATTCCCTGCCTGAGCAATGAAATGTCCCTCCCGGAAAATTTGAAATTTTGCGTTTTCAACTGTCAAAAAGTACAATCCCCCCCCCCCCCCGCCGGAACTCTATAATGCTCCCCCCGGAGCCACTGAAGTCCCTCCCGGAGAAAAATGTCTGAATTCAACACTGTTTGTTTCAGTTTTAAGTTTATGGGGTTACTTCAATGAAGCGAAAAGACCCACTAGCTAATGCTAATTCTATGGAACAAATTTATAGAGATCTCTTATTTGCATTTCAGTATTTTTATATGATTTTCTGTACATTGAACAGATGAGGTCGATCTGGACAAAGATTGTTTTTTACTTTTTTCGATTTGATTTGCAAGTTTTTTTCATTGTGATACTTTCACTATGAAAGCCGGTTTCGAAAATAAAAGTATTCTCATTAAAAATACTTGTAAACAAAATCGAAAAAGATAAAAGTCAATAACGGATTTTGTAGAAATCTATTTCAAATATCCAATGCAAAAGAAAAAAAAATCATTTAAAAATATAGAAATGCAAACGAGACATCTTTTTATTTCTTCTATAGGATTAGCTTTAGTTAACGGGTCTTGTATTTTTGTTTGATTGATATAGCCTCTTAAAGAGAAAAAGAAAATAGCTTGAACCTCGTTGCCCGATCGTTGTGTCGAGTGCGAGTAAAATTGGTTTACTCCTCCTAATGCAAAACTCCAGTATACTAAAATGATAAAAATGCTGCAATTTCAAAAAAAAAAAAAAAAAAAAAAAAAAAAAAATTGAAAAGTGTCTGTAAAAGATGGCCAAATTGGAGAAGGGAGAAGAAAGATTCATAATATGAAAAAGTGGTCTGAAAACTTTCTAAGAATATATGACATGACAGGTTCCAAAAAAAGGTTGAAATTTACTCCTTACCCGTGAGTTCACTTTTTAGTCCCAGAATGCACCCGGAAATAACGTAACTCCCTCTTTAAAATTGTTATATTTTATAAATAATATTTACAGGAGAACTCCATCAAAAAACACGTCTAAAATGATATTTATTGTCGAAATAGCTACGATTAAAAAAAAAATCACCCTCTAATCTCTCCCCCTCCCCTCCTTCCTGAAATTCAACTCCAGCATGAGAAAAGTTCGTAATATGAAAGAATAGTCAGAAAACTTTCCTATGATATATCACATGACGGAACAAAAAAATTCTGAAAAATATTTCTCAGCCCTCGGTTCACTTTTTCTTCCCAGAATACACCCGGGAATCATGCAACCCCCCCCCCTCCCCTCACTTTAAAATATTTTTATTTAATAAATAATATTTATCAGAGAGTTCCATAAAAAAAATCCACATCTTAAATGATATTTAAAAAAATCACCCTCTTATCGCTCCCCCTCTCCCTCCTTCCTGAAATTCAACTCCAAGTGGAGAAAGATTCGTAAAACGAAAGTGAGGTGCGAAAACTTTCCAATGACATATGTATAACACGATGAGTTAAAAAAAAAATGAAATTTACATGTCACCCATGGGTTTACTCAGTTTTACCAGAATACACCTAAAAATGTCACTTTAAAATCTTTACCACCAGTTTAGAATCTTTAGAATAGCCTCCACTTTAAAATCTTTATCTCTAATAAATAATATTTACCAGATTGTTCCATAAACTCCACATCTAAAATGATATTTATTGTCAAAATAGCTACGATTAAAAAAATTCACCCCCTTATCGCTTCCCCTCTCTCCTCCCCTCCTGAAATTCAACTCCAGGAGGATAAAGATTCGTAAAATGAAAGATAGGTGCGAAAATTTTTCGATGATATATATATATAACACTACGGGTCCAAAAAAAAGTTTGAAATTAACATGTCACCCGTGGCTTCATTCAATTTTCCCAGAATACATCTAAAAATGACGCAGCCTCCACTTTAAAATCTTTATCTTTAATAAATAATGTTTACCGGAAAGTTCCATAAAAAAACTCCACATATAAAGTGATATTTATTTTCAAAATAGCTACGATTTAAAAAATTCACCCCTTTATCGCTCCTCAACTCCAGGATGAGAAAGATTTGTAAAAGGAAAGATAGGTGCGAAACATTCCGATGATATATATATAACATGAAGGGTCCAAAAAAAGGTGTGAAATTTACATGTCACCCGTGAGTTCACTCATTTTTCCCAGAATACACTTTAAAATGACGCAGCCCCCCCCACTTTAAAATCTTTATATTTAATAAAGATAAATAAATCCGGTAAATATTAATAAACAACATTTACCGGAGAGTTCCATAAAAAAAAAATCCACATCAAAAATAACATTTACTGCCGAAATAGCTACGATTTAAAAAATTCACCCCCTTATCGTTCCCTCCTCCCTCCTTAAAATTCGATTTCAAAAGGAAAAAGCTTCATAATATGAAAGAATGTTTGAAAGAGCTTTCGTATATACCTCTCATTTCAGCAAATCTCATCTCGATAAACTCAGGCATTTCGTTCTTCGCGATGAAAATGTACTTCGATGACATCTGAGGTTTATCGATGGACTTGAAGCTTGGCGATGAATTTTTATTTCGATAAATGCGCCATTTCGAGAAACTTGTGGTTTATGGCTTTTCGATGAAAACCTTTTTCGATAAGCAGGATTTTCGTTCTCGCTGACAATAGAGATGAGATGGTTTATCGAGGAGAGTTTTATCGATAAAGCTTTGTGAAATAAAAGCTTATCGAGAAACGAGGTACAGAATGAAGCATGCCTATCATTTTAAGTGTTTTTTTTACCGAACCATTCAGTAAATATTATTTATCAAATGTAAAATAATTAAAGTGCGGGCTGCAGAAATTTGGGGGCGAAAGGGTGGCACATGGGGGCTGGGGGGGGGAGGGGGAAAATTTTAATTTTTTAAAATCCGTGATGTGGTATATCATCTTGAAGATCTCGGATTAATCTTTCATATTATGACACCTCCATTCCGAATTTGGTTTCCACGGCGGGGGGGGGGGGGGCGTTTTTGAAACTTTTTGCGTTTTTATCATTTTAGATCGAATTTTTGAATTGAAAACGTCCTTAGGCGCATTGGGAATTTTTTTTGAGATGGGAAAAAAACATTGAACTCGTTACGTTGTTACCGTAACCTAGGCACATTATTTTAAAGTTCTCTCTTTGAGGGCCTCTTCCAGGGGGGAGGAGCTTGTTCCCCCCCCCCCCAACATACACCTTAAAATATAGCTCATTTGATTCGCTGCCAATTTTAACTTAAAAGTTTAAGATATATGGCATCCCCGGGGCTGTGGACCCCCCTGTCGGTTATTTATCTAATTTTGCTCATTTCTTCACTTCATTTCAATTTTTAAAAGGCTATAACTTTGTGTCTATGGGAGCTACATCGGAAAGAAAAATTATATCATAGATAACTTTTATTCGCCGCTCTTTTTACAGTTTTCCAGTTTTCCCCCCATACCACTGGGTTTTTTTTTGGGGGGGGGGCAGGAGGCCGTTTTTCATTTTTTTCATATAATATGTCTATTGAAAGCTTATGCTACATACATTACAAATATAGCATTAAACAATTTCTCCCGTCATTCTGGGTCACGTTACGGACCCATAATGGGGTGAAATTTAAATTTCTCAAACTTCGTCGAGGTTTTCGCCAAATTGGCATCTGAAAAAAATCGTGCCAATGGGGTGTGTGTATGACATCTGTGCCATATAAATATTCTTCACTGCTGCTGGAACTCTGGCCTCCTCTTGCGTGTAGGCGTTAATTAGTCCTTGTATTTCCTGCACAATAAAATATTTCCTGACGATTAAAAAAATACACACGTAATTTTTCAAATTTTCACTTCTGTCGGCACTCCCGAAATGCCACTTTTTTTAACGGAGCTTCCAGTAAGTAATATTTATAATATATGGAATTTAGAAAAGCAGGAAGTTGTAGTTTGGCCTGTGACTACTTATTGATCTTATGCACCTCTATCTTACATACTTGCTTGATCTACTATACTTCGCTACCTTGGGGAAGGGAGTCAAAATTTAGCCGAGACCCCTCATGCGATACAGTGTTGGAAATGGCTGTGACCATTACTTATGTGATGCATCTTCCGCCGCCTTTCAACGCACTTTGACCACCACGAGGGTCACTTTTATAAATTTAGTCGAGGCCCCCTCAGGTGCCATATCATTGGAAAAGCCTGTTACCATTTTCTCATGTTATTCACCTCCCGTGGTCCTCCGCTCACTTTGCCCCTCCCGGGGAGCATTCTTATAAATTTAACCAAGACCAGCCATGTGACATATTGTCGGAAAGGCCTGTGACCACTTTTCACGTTATGCATCTCCATTGCCCCTCCCCCCATTTGCGCTATAGGGGAGGGCATTCATGTAAATTAAGTTCGATACCTCTCATGTGGCATATGGTTGAAAAAACGTTTGACCACTTATTGATGTTATACTCCTTCGGCGAACCGCACTCCACTTTGCCCTCTCAGGGGCACTTTTCTAAATCTTGCCAATATTCGTCATGTGATGTATAATTGGGAGGCAATATGCCCATTTATTCATATCATGCAGCTTCTATGCCCTTTCCCCACCTTTCACACCCCCAAGGATTCTGTCAGAGGTTCGTTCGGTTCGAGATTTTTTTTTGTTTACTAGATTTTGCTGTGCGTGCACACCGTGTTTGGCATATGATGCCGTATACAACAGGGACCCAGTTCGAGATTTCCTATTACAAGATTGTGCGTATAAGTTAGAGACACCAATGAAAGGAGGGGCTCACTAGCGAGTGAATCCATCGTCTTTTTATTAACACCGGCTCATTCACTTGCAGACGACTCTTGATAAAATCGAATCCTGTATCGTATAAAAGCAATTGCAAACTGGAGTCATCGAGAAAAATTTTACACAATCGAAAGTTATCGAGATGTTCATGCAATCGAGAAAATCGAGAAAAACTTCTCATTATCGCCCTTTACTAATATGGTTGATATGAAACGTCTTAGTGATGGGCGATTCTGGAAATTTTGAGAATCGATTAAAATCGATATCGTATAAAGCAACATGGATCATAATAAGAATCGATTTCTCAGTTCTAGAATCGATACTAGAATCGATATTTCGATATTTAGGTTCACACAGAGAAGATCCAAATTACTAATTCCAAAACTTAGACAATCAGCAGGACCGTAATTACCGCCTCCCCCCCCCATCCCCATTTAGGGAGGCATAGAATTAAGCTATTGCAGATTTTAGAGTCGGATAATAAAAATTTTAAAATTTAAAATGATTGTCACTTATGGTTTTCAGTTACGCAAAAACTTTGACAAATTTAAGAGACATAACTCAACTAATAACAACACTGAGTAACTTGGCATTAAACCGAGTATAAAGAGTGCCAAGAGCGTGTAGCTAGGATGGGGAACAAGGAGTATAGACAAAAAAAAAAAAAAAAAAAAAAACTTTTTTTTTTTTTTCTAATGCCAACCAAATGTTACACGAGATAGTTTGGAAGAACATAAAATATGCCCCATTCCCAAGGGGTCAGGTAACCCCCATTCTTGACGGAAAGACGACCATAGCCCAAATGTATCTTTTGTCGAAGTTTCAAAATGAGGATTTACAATAAAACAGAACGAGAATTGGACATTTTAAAAATTGCATGCATACTTTGAACGGCCCATTTAGTAAAGATTAGCGAGGAAGGGGAGGGGGGCGAGGGATTAGAACGGACGAACTTGAAAAAAAAATAATTAACTAATAACCCAAATAACTGAGCTTCTAAACAAAAATATAGTGTTTAACTTAGTGTTGAATTCATGGGGTGGACCGCGGGGAACATGCACTCTTTGAAACTATAAAAAGTGCCAAGAGCATGTAACTAGGTGGAGAGAGGGGTAGTAACAGAAAAAAACGAGGAGATAAAAGCTTTATAACGATGTGTTACATGAGATGATGTGGAAGAAACAAAAAATATGCCCCCCACCCAGGGGGGTAAGGTGAATCCCAAACTAACAGAAGGGCGACCCCGGCCCAAATGTATCTTTTGTTGAGGTTTCAAAATATGGATTTATAACAAAATAGAACGAGGATTAGACTTTTTTTTAAATCGCAGTCATAATTTGAACGAACCTGTAAGTTAACATTGGTGAGGAAGGGGAGGGGGGGGAGTAGAACGGGCGAACACGAAAAAAAAAAAAAAAAAAATAGTGGCACTCTGACAGTGCCGATAGAAGTGAAACCTTGAACAATTACGTGTGTATTTTTGAATCGTTAGGATGTATAATTTTGAATCGCCAGGAAATACTTTTAAATGAATAAAAAAAGGTTCTATAATATTAAAAAAAATATTAATGTCTATAAAAAAAAAAAAAAAAAAAAAAAAAAAAAAAAAGCGCGATACCATATGTCCAGCTATTGTAGTTAACTCACTATAACTACTTTCCTACATTTTAAAACGCGATAAATACACCAACCAAATTTAGACCATACTATCGATACCTTAATCCTTATCCAAATAAATCATTTTGTATTAATGCCTGTTACAATATCTGTAGATTACTTTTTGAATTATTCAAATCGGACATTCCATTCAAAAGATATTACGAATTTAAAGATGACAATCTAAAGAAATAACAGCGCTGCTGAGTACTCGGTGGCCTAAAAGCTTAGGGATTATGTGTACAATCAAACGATTGCGGGTTTGTACCCCATTTTCGCTGATATGTATCAATGTTTTTTTTTTTTTTTTTTGAAGAAGAAGAAGTTTGAAAAATAAAAATTTTAATACATTATGGGTCCGTAATGTGACCTGAAATGATGGGAGAAAATTTCTTTTGCTAGATTTGTAATGTATGAAGCATAAGCTTTCAATAGACATATTGTATCAACAAAAACCCCCTCTGCCCCCCCCCCCCAAAAAAAAAGGTCCTATAGGGAAAACCGGGAAACTGGAAAAGCAAAAAGAACAGCGAGACATGGTTAGCTATACTAGAATTTTTCTCATCACTGTAATTCCTATATAAGCAAAGTTATAGCCTTTTAAAGATTGAAATGAAGTGAAGAAATAAGCAAAATTAGGTGAGTGATCGACAGGGGGGGGGGAGAATCCACAGCTCTAGGGGTGCCATGTAGCTTAAACTTTTAAGTTAAAAATGGTAGAAAATTAAATGAGCGAATTTTTAAGGTGTATATTGAGGGAGGGTGCAAGCCCATCCCCCTCAAATTTTTTTTTGTTTCTTTTGAAGAAACAAAAAAATATGCCCCCCGGTGGGGCGCAGATAAACCCCAAACGGGCGGAAGGGCGACTTTTTATTTATCTTTTGTCAAGGATTTAAAATGTGGATCTAAAATAAAATAGACCGAGAATTGGACATTTTTAAAACTATGCATATTTCGAACGGCCCTGTAAGTTAAAACTGACGTGAAAGGGGGGATTAGAAGAGACGAACGTAAAAAAAAAAACATAATAAACTAATACTTCAAATAACTGGACTTCTAAACAAAAATATAACGATTTAACCTAGTGTCGAATTAATGGGGTGACCCGCAGGGGATTATCCCCCCCCAGAAGTTATGAGATTTTATGCTTTTTAAATGCACAAATTGCGATTCCCCAGTGGTGACCATCCCCCTCCAAACCTAATGACGCAAATCCCCCCCCCCGCAAAAAAACCCTTCATACTTTAACATCCCCCCCCCCAAACATAATACAAATTGTAAATTATATTCTACCTATAATCTACTGCACATTCAAGAGATAGCGAAATGAGAATAGCAGAATGAGCTAATATTGCCCTTATCTAGAATTTAAAGAAAGAAAACATAGGAACATTTCTGGAATTAAGTTTTGAAATATTAAAAAATTAAAAATCTCCCCCCCCCAAAAAAAATGTACTTTTTCTCAAATTCCCCCCCCCCCCCCCAAAAAAAAAAAACTAAATTGTATGACGCATCTTGCGCCACCAAACCCCTCTCTGGGCACCCATGCACAAATTGCGATTCCCCCTCTCTTACAGAGCTCTATAACATGATGCCTTTCTCCGGAGTCGCAGAAAAATACTTGCATTCAACATTGATTTAGCCTAGAAAGAAAAAAAAAAATCGAAATCGAATCTAAAGATCGAAATCGAATCTAAAGATCGACATCGAATCTAAAGATCGACATCGAATCTAAAGATCGAAATCGAATCTAAAGATCGACATCGAATCTAAGATCGACATCGAATCTAAAGATCGACATCGAATCTAAAGACCGATCTTACGGGCAGAATCGATTTTACAGTTTTACTTTCTTTTGTAACTTTACAAGAAGAGAGTATTAGATTCGTGAAAAATTTTGACTTCCCGTTTTTGATGGATTTATATATTTTAGAAGGTTTTTAACACGATTTCATGTATTTTAAGAAATATCTGTCTGTGTGTGTGTCTGTCACTCTGTGCGTCTGTATACGACAAAAATTTCTGACCGTTCTATCTGAAGAACAAATGCACGGAATTCCACAAAACTTTAGATTTAGTTTGACCTTGATATAAACTGTATCTAATTAATTTTTGGTGCATATAGCCTAACAGGTGGCGCTGCTATACTGCATTTTTTGCGATTTGCGCAACAGCTATATCTGATAAACGAATGAACGGATTTTCATCACATTTTAGATCCTGTTAGTCCTTGACATGAATTGATGTTTTCTGCATTTTGATGTGTATAGCTTCTCAGATGGCGCTGCTATACTGAATTTTTCACAATTTCCACTCAGCGCCATGTGAAAGGGGGGGGGGGAGGCGAAAGGAAGCGGTCGTTCCGAGCACGGAAATTTAGGGGGCGCTAAATTTTTACTACTAACATCACTTCTAGCCTATCACAAGAAAAAGTTAATGGGGGGGGGGGCTAAATTGGAACTTTGAACCGGGCGCAGTTCTCTTTTCGCACGCCCCTGTTTCCATTTTAGCTTTATCTCAAGAACTAATGCACGGACTTTCATAAAAATTTAGATTCAATTAGTCCTTGATATTATTTGATGCTAATTACATTTTGGTGGAAATCGCTTAAGAGATGGCGCTGCTATACTGCATTATTCATGATTAACGCAATAGCGCTATCTCAAGAACGAATTTTCATCAAAATTCAGATTCAGTAAATCTCTGAGATAGATTAGTGTTATTTAGTTCTTGGTGTAAATTGCCCAGCAGGTGACGCTGATATGCTGCATTTTTTAGCTCACAGGCTATCATAGCCTGAGAGCTTATGTGCCCGTCCGTTCTGTATGTTCGTGCGTAACGCGATAACTCATGATAAAAATACGGATCCACTTGAAATGTTTTATATAGGTATATCCTGATAAGGCGCTTCCCTGATTAGTTTTTGGAGCTCATTCGATATGTATAAGGAGGAACGGGGGCTCATGCCCCTCCCCTTAATGGATATAAATGGATTTTTCATGCAGAATTAACAGTTTTTGTCCAAAATTTAAATATAGGATCATTCTGATGAGGTGATTCCGTGACTATTATTATGTGTTCATTGAATAAGTATAAACAGGGGGAACGGGGGGCTCATGCCCCCCCCCCCCTTTAATTGATATAAACGGGATTTTCATGCAGAATTAACAGTTTTCGTTCAAAATTTAGATATAAGATCATTCGGATGAGGCGATACCGTGGCTGTTATTAGGTGTTCATTGAATAAGTATAAACAGGGGGAACGGGGGGCTCATGCCCCTCCCCTTAATTGATATAAACGGGTTTTTCATGCAGAATTAACAGTTTTTGTCCAAAATTTAGATATATTATCATTCTGATGAGGCGATTCCGTGACTGTTATTATGTGTTCATTGAATAAGTATAAATAGGGGGAACGGGGGGCTCATGCCCCCCCCCCCTTAATTGATATAAACGGGATTTTCATGCAGAATTAACAGTTTTCGTTCAAAATTTAGATATAGGATCATTCGGATGAGGCGATACCGTGGCTGTTATTAGGTGTTCATTGAATAAGTATAAACAGGGGGAACGGGGGGCTCATGCCCCTCCCCTTAATTGATATAAACGGGATTTTCATGCAGAATTAACAGTTTTCGTTCAAAATTTAGATATAGGATCATTCTGATGAGGCGAGTCCGTGGCTGTTATTAGGTGTTCATTGAATAAGTATAAACAGGGGGAACGGGGGTTCTAATGCCCCTCCCCTTAACTTGCATAAATGGATTTTTCGATCAGAATTGTCAGATTTCGTTCAAATCTCTGAATAGTTTTGGAAGTTTAATGGTTAAGTATAAAAGAGAGGAATAACTCCTCTTAAATTATATAAATGCTAAATGGGTTTTTATTAAGAATTATCCGATTTGCTCTGAATTTTGGATATAGATTTTTTAATATGATAAAGCATGTACTTGATAGTTTAGGAAGTTCAATGATTAAGTATAAAAAAGGAGAAAGGGGAGAGCTGTTTCCCCTTCTTAATTTTTTTTTTCGAACGGAATTAACGAAAATACAAGGCTGTAATGTACATTTAGTATGCGTAGCCTGTGAGCTCAATGCCATCAGTTTAACAGGGCAATATTCTTTTTATTATGATTTCGCAATAGCTGTATCTCGCGCTTTCATGGATTTTAATCAAAATTCAGATTCAGCTGGTACTTAATAAAAATTGATCCTGATCAATTTTTGGTGTACATCACTCAAAAAAAAAAAAAACGCTATTTTGCAAGGGGGGGGGGGGAGGGCGGGTTCTGAGGTTTCTTTAATTCTTCTATCTTAGAAACTAATACACTGAAATTTTGGAATTGGCACATTCGTCTATTTTATCTTCGACTTTTGAAGGAAAATGAAAATTATATTACCTTCAGAGAAATCGATTAAAAATTTTAAAGTATCGATTAAATCGAGTTGGCCGTAGTATCGATTAAATCGATTTAAAAAATCGAAATCGCCCATCACTAAAACGTCTTGCGAAAATGCGATTTTCTTCATAATGGATTTTTTCACCCTTTCTTCTCTTTGAATGGTTATAAATCAAGAACCGTTCAAGAAGGGTTCTAGGATAGAACATACTTTTTTCAATTGTTTTACTTTAATTTTGATTCACAAAATTTGAAAAAAAATATTTACTTTTAAAAATATGATTTTTTTAAAGCTACATCACTTTTTTAAATTCTTTGAATTAATGGTTTTAAAATCGCTGAATGAGAATTAAAACTTATATATTTTTGTTTATTTAAATGAAAAAAAAATTACAAATAATCTTTCGAGATATAACAATTTTAAATTGCTCCATTTTAAAATAGGTTTTAAATTAAAAAAAAAGAAATTGAGACGTTTTATTATTTGATTTTGTTTACAAATGTTATGGTTAACCATCACAAAAAACTTCAAAATTTTACCTCAATAAATAAAAATTATTTTGAAATGTCTCCCAGTCCCCACTAAAGTAATTTCTTGTAAACAATGGACAGTAATAAACTAGTTAAATGTATGCAGATTAATTTTCTGTTGGGATAATCTCCTTGGTTGAAAGTAAAATTTTTTTCGATAGTCGATCATTCATGTCTTAGATAAACTGATTTTATTTCTGCGAATTTTCTTTAAAAATATAATTTAATGAAGATTTTTTCCACCTTTTATTCAAATAAATAATATTTCTTTTATTGAAATTTAATAAGAAAATGACGCAAACAAAAACTTAATAATACCCACTGTTAATTTCTCACCTCTTTTATCCATAACCATGTCGCAATTTAATTGCCACCGTTTCAAAAAAATTGTTAAAAAGTAAATATATATATATATTGGAAACCAATTTATTTTTCGAAATTTCGAGAGTTATTACGGACTCTGCACCTCCTCGGATTCTTGGAGGAATATATGTGAAATACAAATACACAATTAGATTCTATTATAATAGTTTAAATATAATTTATATTATATTTTAAAGCTGCATGACAGTCTGATGTGTTGTATTTTCTTTGCATGATATCTATCGATTTCTTAAAGGAAAACAAATCCAATTTTGTTGTACATTTAAAAATAATTATCAAAATTTACTTTATTAAATACTAAATTTAAAGTAAGACATCATATTAACAATTTAGGTTAAATATTAATTGCGAAAATTACGTTTTTCAAATTACTTGATTTTTGATGCAATCAGAGTAAATTACTGCAGCTTTCTTACTCACGTTATCAGCTGCTTTATTTGGGAAAGTATTTAGTTCTTTTAATGCCTAGTTTCTTACTTTAGCGATGACGAAATGAAAATTATTTCATTTTGATGAATTTATAAAAAATATTTCAGCTTAAAAATGTTTTACAAAATAAAATTACTTCATTTTATCTATTTTACTTTTAGCACCCATGATAAAAGTTTACTCTATATTTTATCTTTAAAATAATAATTTATTCAGACTATACGATTAAAAAAAATTCTTGTGAATACGAGATGAAACTTATCCCGATAAATTCAAGTTGCTTAAATATTCCTCCTTGATTGACTGTAAAAGTGAAAAAAAAATAACCAGTAAAATGATTTCTAAATGCCTATTTGTCGAAAAATGACTTTTGGTTCTGTTGTATAATGAAAAATTGATTTATGAAGCTGGAATATGTAAAAATTGTTTTTATTTGTTCAAATTTACATTTAAAAAAAATTAATAAGATGTTATGTTCCTCACCCATTCATCCGATAGTTGAAGTTACAGTAAGAATTTCGATTTCTCCCAAAGTAAATAAATTGATATATATATACAAAATTCCTTATCTTAAATGCTCAATACTTGTTAAAATTAACTATGCTAATGATAAAAATAATGCTAAAATCCCATCTTCGTTTACAGCATAAAAAATGCAGTTAGTAAAACTAATTCATTTATATTGACTCCTCTTGTCAATAATAATAAAAAAAAATATTAACCTGTATAATCAATCGCAGATTCAGTCTCTTATTACTTACCCATCATACGTAGTATAAGGTAAATCTTGCAATCGTTTTGAAAATCGAAAATTTTTTTGACGGATTTACACGTTTCAGGTACTGGAGATTCCGAAAAACATATTTAAAAAAAAAAAATGCCGTCCATCCGTCTGTGTGTCTGTAAACGCTCTATCTACCGAACAAATTGAGATAGAGATTTGAAATTTTGTATGTACTTAGTATGTAAGAATCAAAAACTTGTCAGAATAAAAGCTAAGCTGTAGATATTATTGAGAAGATGTATAAGATATGATATTTTAAGAATTAACAAATTTATGGATTTTTTTCTTCTTCCATCTCCCTTTTTGTTTTCTCTTTTAATTTGTTTTTAGCAATAAGAGTTGCTCCTATCAAAAACTTGTAAATACAAAAGTTTTAGATAATATGAAGAGCATTTATAGAAAACTTAGTTGGATTAGATATCTTGAGAATTGACGAAATTGTGATTTTTTTTTCTCCCAAAAAACCAATTTCTTTCGCCCCTTGAGCATATTTTTAATTTTATGAAAAATCTGACATGCATAAACTTTTTGGCCATTTTTTAGAAGTAATATAAACTTCAAACTGATTCGATATCTGTTTTAATTAAAAAGTTATGGGGTTTTTTGGGTTTTCACAAAACCCCTCCCCATTTCTACTCCCTTGGTCCAATTTTGCCCATTAACGAACTTGACCGAGATTTTATGACACTTGGTTTTACGTATTAGTTTCAAAGAGATCTGAGTAGGATTAAAAAAGTTACCGAGTCCATAAAAAAGTGATATATTTATAGAGATAGATAGATAAGTAGATAAACTTTTTTACTATTGATAGTTTGGGGGTTTAAGATTCATGATTGGTGTGGATCTGCAAAGAATTTTCAGAAATTCCAACATAGGAGTGATCGCAATAGGTAGTATTTCATACGAAATCCGCCTAAAAGGGGGACCCTTAACTAATTTGTGCACATAGACAAAAAATATTACGAATTGTTTTGTGCATCCCTGTTTATGATCTACAGAATTTATATACACCAAGTAAAGCAGAAAAATTTGGTTAATCTCACTCATACCGCATCTCAAACGCACATTCAGGATTACCACTCATAGACAGTTCTGTAAAAGAATTATCTTTTGTGCCCCTGTAAATATACAAATAATGCTATGCACATCATATTATGCAGTGAGCATCGTGTAGGCAGCTCAGCGATTTCAATATTTTTGAAATGCTGAAATATTTCAAGAAAACACTGCAAATTATTTTTAGTACTGTTCGAATTATATTTGAAACTGGATCGGCTACAGCGGTTAAGAGTAACTTTTTCTCTCTCTTGTAACGATGGATTTATATTCATTCGAAGCTACAATAAATTTTCAGAGAGTTTTATGTGATAAATTTTAAAAGTGTAACTTACAATGTTTTCATTTTTAGTTTATGATTATACAGTGTCATTTTCCCTTTATAACTGCATACCAAAGCTATTCTGTAACGTATTCTAAACTTTATCACTAAAAACTATTTGTTAAAGCTGTTTTAGAAATCGAGAATAACTAGAAAGTTTATCATCAAACAAGTTTACGTATCAGACAAAATCATAAAAGAAAGCTGGATGCTGATGATCAGTTTACCAGCAGTAAGACAAATTTCAGCTATTTGCATAATAATTGCTTGGAGAAATTTCTGCCAAATGCCTCTCAGACTGCACTGCAGCAGAGCGCATTCCAATTGGATTGAGGATTTATTTACTTTAATCACTCATAAAATTTAAACAAGTTATATTACCATTTAAAGTATGGAAAGTACAGGTTCAAATTGACTCATGGAGCCCTCATCTTAGGGCCCCAAGTCTATAGACAAAGTTTTTAAAACTGCAGTTGAGTTTCATTATTTAAAATAATTTTAAGTTCTATTCTAGCAATATATGGCAATACACGCAGAAAACTATGTTTACATGTTTAAAAATATCCAATTATGATTACATTTTAAAATTTATTTAGGTTTTAATTATTTTCTCTTTTTGCTATTGAGCAACTCATGACTTTCTGAGTCATTCATACGGTTATCTTTGTATGAAATTTTTAAAAATGTGTCAATCAGCGTTTTTTTAAAAACAGTTTGTGATGTAATATGAAGGAAATTCTTGAAAAGAAATTTCTGGAATTTTTTAGTGAATCGTAAGTACAATTTGAGATAAATTCTTGCTCAATAAACAGGTATTTATATATTAATTATGCAACTCTTCAACAACGGTGGTAAAAGAGGTGGGAAATCAGACACAATGTGACAGAGGAAGAGGAAGATTAATAAGCTGTGACATTACATCTACAGGGTGTCCCAAAAGGTCGTTTGCAAATTTAACATGCTGGTCTGTCATATCATGATGAACAATATTAAATAGGAAACTAAGGGTCTCAAACGTCTTCCAAAGGAGATATGCGCCATTAAAGTTTAGGGTCCAAAAATTCAAATAATTGTAAAAAACAGAAAAATTGGTCGATTCGTTTGCGGTTTTCACTAAAACTATTCTTTATGTCAGTATTTTATTGAAAATAAATTATAAAGATAAATTTCAAAAAATGTCGATAGAGGGCGCTTTAGACTTTGGAGTAACGATAAACTAGTTTTTACCATTATTTTTTGCATCTCATAAAATTTTTTTAGAAGCTTAGACATAAACTTAAATTTTGAGCTCAAAATCTAAATCGTTGGAAGTGGTTAAGTAGCGCAAACTGAATTGCGGGGGCAGGTTCAAATTTCAAATGATTATAAAAAACGGAAAAATTGGTCAATTGATTTGCGATTTTCACTAAAATTATTCTTTATGTCAGTATTATCTTGAAAATAATTTATAAAGATAAAATTCAAAAAATGCCGATAGAGGGCGCTTTAGACTTTGGAGTAACGTACAAATATTTTTTTCCGTTATTTTTTGCATCTGATAAATTTTCTTTAGAAGCTTAGACATAAACTTAAATTTTGAGATGAAAATCTGAATCGTTGGGAATATTAAAGTAGCGCAAACTGAGCTGTGTTCAATGGGGGTAGGGAGGTTCAAATTTCAAATGATTATAAAAAACGGAAAAATTGGTCGGTTTTCGATAAAATTATTCTTTATGTCAATATTTCCTTGAAAATAAATTTTAAAGATAAATTTAAAAAAATCCGTTAGAGGGCGCCTTAAACTTTGGAATAACCGACAATTATTTTTAACCTTTTTTTTAAAAATTTAATTAAATGCTTGCAAAAGTTTAGACGTAAATTTTGTGATCAAAATCTAAATCGATCGGAGTGGTTAAGAAGCGCAAACTGAACTGTGTTCAGGAGTTGAAATGTTACCTTCCCTACCCCTCGAACGCAGTTCAATTTTTGGCCGCTTAATTAACCACAACAATGGAAATTTTGAGCACAAAATTTAAGTTTGAACTTTTACAAGCATTTTATTAGATACAAAAAATAACGGTTAAAAATAGTTGTTGGTTACTATAAATTTTAAGGCGCCCTCTGACGGAATTTTTTGAAAGATATCTGTAAAATTTATTTTCAAGAAAATAATGATATAAAGAATAGTTTTAGCGAAAACCGACCAATTTTACCGTTTTTTATAATCATTTGAAATTTGAACGTCCCCACCCCCATTGAACTCAGTTCAGTTTGCGCTACTTAACCACTCCCAACGATTCAGATTTTTATCTCAAAATTTAAGTTTATGTCTAAGCCTCTAAAAAAATTTAATGAGATGCAAAAATTAATGGTAAAAAGTAGTTTATCGTTACTCCAAAGTCTAAAGCGCCCTCTATCGACATTTTTTGAAATTTATCGTTATAATTTATTTTCAAGAAAATAATGACATAAAGAATAGTTTTAGGGAAAACCGCAAACGAATCGATTAATTTTTCCGTTTTTTACAATTATTTCAAATTTTGGACCCTAAACTTTGATGGCGCATATCTCCTTTGGAAGACGTTTGGGACCCTTAGTTTCCTATTTAATATTGTTCATCATGATATGACAGACCAGCATGTTAAGTTTGTAAACGACCTTTTGGGACACCCTGTATAATGTGAAAATACTTATGAAGGCATTATTTGAAAGCAGCGTAATAAAGTTCATAAAAATATGCATCCTTACTAAAGTAGTATTCGATGATTTTTTTCCTGTTATTTTGAATCACAACACTTAATATTAAAACAAGCCACATTTTGACAGTTTTATGGTATTTACATTGATTGGATCTTATATAACGTTTTTGCGACACCAGTGTCCGAATGTTTAATAATATTAGAATAATTCTGCTCTCAAAGCTGATAGACGGGATGTGCTTAGTTTGAACCCAATCGCGTTCTTCGGTCTAATCATTCGGATTTTTCCTTGCCTTTCTTCAAACATTGGATTTCTTTACGTAAATGCAGGTTAAGTTCTCTTTAAAAGACCCTCGTGGAGGTTACCCTTCGACCCCATATCCCTTGCGTAGATAATTGGCCGTCATAAACAACTATTAGTATAATTTTTTTTTTTTTATAGAAAATTAATTCTTGCAAAAGTATAACATCACAACAAGGAGTTGATGATGTTAAAGTGTAACAACCTGTGACAAAGTGGATGGGGGGGGGGGGAAGAACAGAGTATTTGCATGACAAAATTAATAAGTGATCCCCAATAATCTGTTCGATACCGATGTAACTAGCCTTAATTGAAAATGTAAGCAGCCAATAATGATTATGGATGAAATAAATTAAGGCGCATTAACTTTGCCTTCAAATATCTCTGAAGAATTTTTTATAGACATAATCCACTTTGATTCTGAACGCCTCATTAATTATGCAAAAAGCTCTGACAGTTATGTTCCTGATGACGTCATATTAATAAAATATGTCGTTAGACGATAAAATGTCAAAGCGCCATACCATTGTAATGGAAATGTTATGACGCATGAAATGTAACATGGTCAGATTTCAGCACAAATTTTCCGTTAGTCTGATCAAAGCGACAATTACCGGCATAATTATTTCACTGTGCAAATTTAAGCTATTCTGGATAAATGCCACATAGAAATACACGGAATCTGCTCACTCTGCCCACATTTTATAAATAATATGTTTATTTTACCTGAAGCTGGTTATTTTACAATGAAATTAAACACTGTCAAACAAGCGTTCATTTAAAACATTTGTAATTTCTTTTTATGTGTTTGGCACGGAATGGATGGATATTTTGCGTGTAAATAATATTAAAAAAGGAGAAAAAAAACAAGAATTTCTACTGGAGTTACCTTATTTTAAAGATTTTTAAATGCTTATCTTAAGTATTTAGATAGTGCTAAAAATTTTTCATAAACTAAAAAAATTACATAATCAAAATTGGTCGTTGATGGCCACCGTAATAGTTACCCATCATGGATATGCATAAACTAATATGTGAAAATAAAACATGTGTAAACTATTTATAAAATGCATAGCAATTCCAAAACAAAATTTAAACGTATATTTAAATGTTCTTAATATACATAGTAATGCTTTATTAATGAATTGCTAATGAACCAATTTCAACAAATTGTATAAAATGCCATACTACTCAAGTAGTACCCTTAATAGCATGCATGGTCACAGTGATGTCACAGTGACGTCACTGTGAGTCACTTTGGTCACATCACGTCTGTGACCAAAATGCCACCACTCAGTGACGTCACATTGTGACTGAGATGCGACTTTTTTGAAAATCTTTAGAAATTTATAAATACCCTTCAAAACATGTTATTTACTTTAAAAAATATGTTTCGGGCAATTTAAATATCGTCGCTTTTGTCACAGTTTCGTCACAATGTTAATGTCAAATTAGTCACAAATGACACATTTTTCACAAATTTGTCACATTGTGACCACTTTGTGAAACGTCACAAAAAGCTCTAAAACGGCCATAACGACTTCACATTTTAGTTACTGTGACTTCACATCGACAATCGATGGTCACAAAGTCACAATGTGACTTCACAACGACGTTGCAGTGACGTCACCATGCTTTACGGGACCTAATTGTGTAAAAGAAACATCCTTATAACTCCAAAAATAATAATCATATTAACTAACAATTTACTGTGTCGGATTAAGCGTCTCATTTCCAATTAAAATATATTTTTGAATTGATATTTGAATGAAATACAGGGTTGTGAAAAATCGAAGAATGTGGAAAACAGGATTACAAATATCTCAGTAATTAATAATTCGATCGACTTCGCTCTTTATACAAAATTTGTGTTATCTTATCGCTTTTTACGTCCACTCCTTTAAATAAAATATTTCGAAAATTTTTATATACTTTTCATCAGAACGAATTTTTCGAGAATCCGAAAAAAATAGTTCCGGATAATCCATGTTATTGATATTAAATAGACTTCGTTAAAGGAGAAACAGCAAAAATAAAATAAACAATAAAATGAGTTGAAGAAAAAATCTCAAATCCAAACTGCTGACTCATTTTTAAATTCATTTTGCTCTCAAACACATCCAATTGGCAGGTTCTCTTATTTAGGAACTATATAACGTGACGTGTTGGTCAGTTTTGTGATAAAGGTAGAATATATTTCAAAAAATGCTGTCCAAATTGGATTTTGAACAGAATTTCCCGAAACAATCGAGATTGAAAAATTGAGGAAGTATTCAAATAACAAATTGCTCTTTTTCTGACTCATTTTAAAATCCATTCTTGCTCTCAAACGCTTTCAATTGACAGTTTCTTTTATTTAGGAACTGTATAATATGCCGTATTGGTCTGTTTTTTGATAAAGGCAAAATATATTTTTAAAAAAAGCCATCAAAGAGGGCATTTCGAACAAATTTTTCCGAATTGATCGTGGTTGAAGAATTGAGGATATAGTCAAATAATAAAATGCTTGTTTTATGACTTATTTTTAATTCAATTTTGCTCGCAAACGCTCCAGTTGACAGTTTCTCTTATTTAAGAACTATATAATGTATCGTATTGGTCAGTTTTTTCATAAAGTCCGAATATTTTTCAAAAAATACTGTCAAAGTGAGAATTTGAGCCGAATTTCGCTTAAGATGATTCTGATAAAAGCAGTTCAGGCAGAAAAATGAAATTAAAAATTCTTCAAAAGCGGCCAAATAAAGTTGTTAAACTGGGTTTATCTCTAATGGTATTTTATTATTATTATTATTATTATTATTATTATCATTTTAAATGAGCACTTAACTTCGAAATCTACCTCCGCCTATAGGCCAAGCCGACAGGGATTTTTTTTGTGTTATATATTTCCCGTCTCTATTCGCCGTTTCTGTATCCAGTTAGTACATAATAAAATGTTTTTTTAAAATAAGAAATTTCATATTCACCTCTACGTAAAATCTGAGGAAAATGTCACCTAAAATAGAAATTGTTAGAAATGAAATTTTAGTTGCGTTATGCATTTCCTTTATGAATTAAATTTTAGTTTAATATATAGTGTATGTAAAATTCTGAAATTCATATACAAGGCTTCTCAAAATATTTAAAGATACCATATATGATTCGTAAATGCTTAAAAGTTTGTGTTGTTATAGATGTATTAAATTTCAGCTAATCATGTGTAATATATCCGAATCTGTAGACATATAAAATATCTTTCCAAAAGAATCCGACTATGTTTTCAACTTTGAGCGCTAATTACTGAAATTGGATTTTCAAATGTGCTACACATTTTATAATTTTTTTTATTCAAATATCGTTTTTGTCTTATTAAAAGTTGTAGTTTCGTTACATTATTCAGGAAGCACTAGGTAACGTTTCAAAATCTGTGCGTGATGAATGATTATTCTTTTTTGTTAAATTTTATCTATGAACTACAAAAATACAAGGTGGATCAAAAATATCTCGGAAAGACAGTTTAAATATTCGATTTTTAGTTTGATTTTTCAGTGACATTTTCCCGGTTTTCTGTTCATTCTTTTAAAATGTATCACACCTAAGGCTCATATAAATATTGTGAATGTTTCATTTTTGATAGACACACTAACTTATAACAAATTAACACCTTGTAATAATACATTCTTTATAATTGCTAATAATTTTTTAAATTCTAATCTTACATCTTTTTAGCAATTAGAAAGAGTCTAGATATACTAACATGTAATAAATCTACCATGGTGTTATGAGCTCTTCATACCGAAAAAAAAATCGAATTAATTTTAAGAAAATACCTTAAAATTTGCAAAATGAACCTATGTTTCTAATATTGTATAACACATTTAAATGATCTCCAGATGAAAGTCAATCAGAGTGAGCGTTTGTTGCATTCTTATATTCAAAATATCTCCTCAGGGAATTAATATTTTAAACTTCTTTTTTCAGTCTTTCTTTTTAAAGGATATCACTTTTTTTAGTTGTCAAAATATTTAAAAAATTTATACTCAATTTAATATTTTATGTTTTAAAAACTGACGAGCTGGCAGTAAAATATTAACACTTCATATAAAATTATGCACAGGTTTTAGAAATATTTTGAAAACTATTAAAAAAAGATGGATCCTTTAAGAAGAAACACTGAAAAAAGAAGTTAAAAGTATTAATTTTCCGAGGAGATATTTTGAATATAAAAAAGTATCAAATGCCCATAGAGTTAACATTACGGAGGGGAATTCGGTCGCTGAGGGACCAGCGCCTTAAGAGAAATAAAACATTTTTTACCCTGTTGGGGGAACTGAGGGGGGGGGGGGGGAGAGTTGCCTTCTCTAAATTAAACGCCTCTTTGTACTTGTTTTCAGATCATTTGTTTCAGTGTAAATGAATTGTTTCCGCATACATTTTATCTGAGAGTCTTTCATTGAATTTTAATCATTCCCAGTTCCTTATTCATTGGTGCAGGACATCATTTTTTGAATATAACAGGTCATTGAAGAGCTCTATTGGAATTTCAACGTTTACATTTCCTGTGTCCAGTCCGTTCAGATTTTGAAAACAAACTTTTAATTATATTCTTTGCCGGTTTTCTACTCACATTGAATTTCCGTTAAAACTTTGCTTTTTGCTCAAAACTATGAGTCAGTCGATGATATTCTAACATTAAAAGTATATTTATTGTTCCACAGAATGCACCAGCTGTACACAACAAACTTTAGCATAGACTCACTCAATAGCGATTGACTGAAAACTAGATGTTCTGTATGCATTTTTACAGCAGGTTGCTGCTAGCGTCATCTTTTGTTCAAATTTTGAGCTATATGAACGCAATGTATTTTTTAAAAATTATTACTTTTCGAATAACAAAGCAGAAAACGGCGCATTTTTTCTTTAAACCATTTTTTTTATTATTTACGTTCAAAATGGGTGTCTTTAGCGGACGCCATATATTAAGAGAAAGTGTATTATAGTTTATATTTTATTTATGGTATTTTTTTTATTAAATGTACACAAGTTATTGAATTATCATAAAATTTGTCTGGAGGCAGTTCTAAATTACTTTTTAAAAAAGACAATGCAATAGCTTAGGAACTCGGATTTGAAAGCTCCTCGCTAATTTTGTAAATTCTAAATTATGCATTCGGATTTTCGCCAACTATGGCCTCAAAAAGTGATTTATCTTAGAGATTCACTCAACTTTAGGTAATCATATGCTATTGCATAAAGAAGATACTACATAAGTTTCTTATTTTTTACTACCGTTTACTGGCTAAATAAATTTTTGAATTATTTTTTGCCATATGCTATATATGTTATATGCCATATGTTATATGCCATATGTTATATGCCATATGCTATATATGTTATATGCCATATGTTATATGCCATATGTTATATGACGTTGTAAGTTTCAGAACACGTCTTATGAAAAAAAAAATGAATTGGGAAATCATGAAAAACTTATAACACCGTGCTTTCGTTTTCATTGTAAACCAAGATTTTATAATGCCAGAAATAGATGATAAAACTTTTTTTTTCTTTTTTTTCAGATTGTAGTGTTTTTTCGGTGCAGGTATATCAATAGATTGATGGAAAAAACATTTTTTTTTCTTTTTTTCTTTTTCTTTTTCTTTTTTTTTTTGGATAAGGCAAGTTTTGAAACTCACGTCCTCATATATACATCTTACACATTTTTTTCCCAATTATATGTTGCCATGCTTTCATTTGCATATATATTTCATGTCTTTTCGTTTTATTTTCTCATAAACACTGGAACATATAATCCAGTGGTAAACATTTCGGAATTTAAGCGCGTCTTATCATACCGTTCATTTATTTTTTTTCAAATAATTAATTAATTTCAAACTTGAAAGTCATGAAAATTTGCTAAACTGTTCAAAATCCTAATTAATAACTAAATGCAAGTTTCGGATACAAATTAAAATGAAAGTTTTCAAGGCACATGATATGGAATCTGGAATGATTTGATTAAAGAAAGAACATCATTAAGATGTCACCGAAAGCATTCAGTGATAAAACAACAGGAAATAATCTCAAATTATCGTGAAAAAAATTCACAAATCTCGCATTCAAATCATTAATTGTCATTTTTGTTCATTTACTTCATGCTATTTCCTCTGCGAAAGATATCGAATATTATTTTAAAAAAACATTAAAGATAAAAAATAGTTCATTCAAAGCTTTGGCAAGTAGACCATATTAATCACATTTACAAATTTGAGGTGTTTGGATAATGTCTATGATTATAAGATTGCATTTTGAGCAGAGTATAAATCAGTGTTAGATGGTGTTAAATTTATAATTTGGATCACAAGTATCTTTTCAAAGTTACATCTTAAGAGCAAAACTTGTAAATAAAAAAAATTGAAAAATGACTCAAGTTGTCTTCACTCCCATTGCTTTTGATGAACTGGCTTAGACTCGATACGAATACCTAGTTTTCGACTCATTTGATAATATTGATTTGACTCTTGCTGAAGGATGAGTTGGATTTATAATCAAAAGTCATCCTTCTCTGACGAAAAGTTGATGCATCGGTCGTTTGTGGACTTGCTCCAAATTGCAGATTCCTTTTTTTCTATACGTACTAAAGATACGGCACATAAAATGCCGACTGCAGGATATCCAACTTTTGAAGTATCTTTTTTACCGCAAGTGACAAGAATCGTATCTTTTTTTATACAGTTTAACACTTGAGTGTTGGACTAGGCACATTCTTAGCGATCGTTGTAACATCATTAATTAGATTTACAAATTATTTCTCCAGTATCTTAAGCTGATGCCATTGTCTTTTGGCTAATTTACTCGAAAAACAAAAGAAATACTTATTTTTTTATATATATAACTAGAGAGGTATTCTAAATACCCTTTTTTTCTTTAAAAATCACAAAATGGCGGAACAAAATTAAATCTCAATTTTTGTGCATTAGCAAGATAGTTTCAACAAAATTGTAGCAAAAGCACATCCATACATTTTATACATATGAACCTTTTAATTTTTCAAAGGATAGCAATAAATGTTCCGAGTCTGAGTCTGAGAAAATCTTTTTTACACATCACATTTTAACCACACAGACCCATTTGAACACGGGAAATTTGGAGAAACTAACAATTGAATGCGTGAACTACACGTTCTGTTTTCATTGAAGGCGTTGGGTTTAAGTTGTTTTTCTTATTCTCTATTTTCAAAATTTTTGTATTTGTATTAAAATATTCGTTGCGTTGTTATGACAGAGCAGGAGGCTAATAAAGATCCCTTGGAAATTTTCAGTGTAAGTTCGAATCTTACCGATTATGTTAGTATTTCATTTAACTTCAATATCATCATTTCTATTTTAGCATTAAAAAAATCTGTGAAAATAATTTTACTGAATTTCAAGCAATTTTTTCGGAATTTTTAAATTATATATATTTGCACACATAAGAAAATTTACGTATTTATTTTTATACTGTATTTGTTGATAATAGATGAATTAAAATTATTAATAAAAAACTAATAAAAATATGCTTTTATTTAGATTTATCTTTAATAAAATCTAAAAGCCAAAATAAAAATCATAAAAGCATGAGACGGCTGAAAGATATACAGTAATATAGAAAGATATAAAGTAAACTATAATTGTATTCACATTCATAATATATTTAAATTATTAAAGAATGTTTAGAATTAATTTGATTATGATGTTTATTGTGGCTTTTCTTTTTTCATTATATTGTTTTTAGTGCCTCACACTTTTAAGATTGTTTTCATTCTGATTCTGTTTCCTCCAAGAATTTTTATTAAAAAAAAAAACTCGAATTCTTTTGTTATTCGAATCAAAACATGCTTTTTTAAAAATAAAAAACACGTTTTTATTTATTTCATTCCAGTGTTCTTTATAAACTAAGATTTTATCCCTGTAGTTAAAGTGTTCTGTAAATATTTAAAATAAAATTTAAAAAAAATCCCCACAAGAAAGCGTTAGAAATTAAAAGCAATTTTTGTATTAATATTTATTATGATTTTTTAATGTGTCTGAGTTATCTATAATTTATTATATCTTCCCATTTTATGGTAGAGTAAAAAATAAATAAATTAACATAGATACGTTCAATGTAATTAATTTTTAAGACTTAAGTCAATCTCATAGAAACATAACTATATTTTTAAATAAAAGAAATAAACATTTATCCAGTCACTGTAAACGTTTCCCACTTACGTTGTGTAAGTTATTTAAATTTATTAAATCTTGAAACCATATTGATTTCTAATTTTTCGAAAGTTAAAGAACGCTTTTCAGAAACGTCAGTAACTCGGAAGATGTTATTGCATAATTCCGTTTTCGGTTATATTTTCCTAGATTAAGAAACATTTGTATTTTTTCTCAGAGTATTTTTAAAATTTCTCCATTTCTCTCCCTTTGGCTTATCCTGCATGTTACAAGTTTTAAAAATTCAAAACTGAATTTGCATTAAAAAAATCTTTTTGGAATTTATGCTTCGATTTCAATATTTACCAAAATTTTAATTTACAGTTTTATTTTAAATAATTATATTTTTCAAAAAATAATTTTTTTTAAATCAATTCTTTATTGTTATTTTATATCAATGAATTCGAAACAACTGATAAGAGTAATTTTATTATGTTTTTTTTTCTATTACAAAACAGAAATTGCTGATTAATTTTTTTTTTTTTTTTTTTTTTTTTTTTTTTTTTTACTTAGGATGCAATTTTGGTAATCTACCATCTTGCATCCACATAATTAATAAATGTAATATTCATATTATATGAAGATCATGATTTTATAAATAATGTTTTTATAATGCAATAATAATTGGGATATGGCTATAAAAAACATTGAAATTTATAAATATGTATTTTAAAATGATATGATGGCTGTTTTCTATTTTTTTTTAATAATTGAATTTTCTACTATTTAAAGACAATTATACAGATCAAAGACTTTCATGTCTTAATATGAGCTGATTGAAATGAAAAAATATGTTTAGAGTTTTTGATATTTATGTTTTATATAAGCCGTGGTACAATTTTTGAAATATTTCTTTTAGCTGTTAAATACAAAAGGGGAAAAACTTACTTTTAACAGAAGCAATTAAATCTATACCTATCGTCTAAAATGTTAAATATTGATGAAATGAAGCGATGAATGAAGTGAATAATATTATACTTGTACATAAAGCAAAATGCCATCATTGTCACTTTAAAATATATAAAATATAAGATAGTTTACCTCTAATTTAATGTCATTTAGCGCATGATTTATTAAAAAGTATAGAAGATGAATAACTCAATGTTTGTAAAATTTCTGAAACCTAAAATTAGACAACTTGAAATCTAATAGTTTTATTCAGAATTTATATAGGATAAAAGTGGGCTTGAAATTAAGGAAAAAAAAACTGAGATGATACAAATTTTATTTTAAGCTTCAATCTTATAAAATAAGCTTAATTAAATCTTTAAAATAAGCTAATGTGAAGCAGGCTATCTTAAAAATTTACATGATATTTGTAAAATCTGAAAACATTTTTAACTAGATTTTTTACTATAAGATAAAATTTTTCGTAATTAGTTAGAAAACAAAACTGTATTTATAAAATATTTTTAAATAATATCTGAAGTCAAAACGATTTTTATGTTAAACGTAACAAAATTAAAAATTTTATTTATAAAACAACAAACTACATCATTTTCTTCGCTTCTCTTGTTTATAATAATTAAATAAAATATGTACAAATAAATTAAAAAGAACGCAAGTTAAGCACGTAGTGAAATTTAATTGAATTTATTTACGAATTTACATTCCCACTAAATAATGTTTTCATGAATTCGTAATTTATAATTTCATAAAAAATTTTAATAATATAATTTTAGTGATTTATGGTGTGTTTGAAAAATTCTATTTACAAGAATAATCCTGATTGTTTTCCGTAATAAAATTTGCTTAACAAAACAATAATACTAAAGGGGTTTATCCCCTCCCCCGAATGTGCATTTCACGTCTCTTTTTCGATAATACCCGTCTTTTTAAAATTAAGCTATGCGATGCTTGAAATTTCGGAAATTAATCATTGGGTTTTAAATTTTTAAGAAATGTTTAACATTATTTTGATTATGATGTTTAATCATAATGTTAGTTGATGATGATTGTGGCTTTTCTTTTTTCATTATATTGTTTTTAGCGTCTCACACTTTTACGATTGTTTTCATTCTTATTCATTTTTCCCCCCGAGATTTTTGATAAAAGAATTGGCACCTTTAGTTATTCTGTAAAAAACTTGCTTATTATATATATATATATATATATATATATATATATATGGTAAAATAAGGGGGGTTACAAAGATTACAAACAACACAGAGAAGCATGGGAGATGTATGCTAGGCATAACTAGAAGAGACAGAAAGAGGATAACCTGGATAAGAAATCAAACAAAAGTTTTTGACATCCTTGAAAGAATCAAGCAGCTAAAATGTAAATGGGCTGGGCACATTGCAAGAAGACAAGACAATAGATGGAGCAAAAATATACTACAGTGGTATCCCAGAGATCTAAAACGACCAAGAAGACGACCACAAGTAAGATGGAGAGACGAAATTAGAAAAGTGGCTGGTGTAAATTGGATGACGAAAGCACTAGACAGAAAAAATTGGAAAAATCTGGGGGAGACCTACATCCAGCAGTGGATCGAAAATGGTTGATGATGATGATGATGATATATATATATATATATAACACGCTTTTTATTTAATTTATTTGAGTGTTATTTGAAAATTAAGATTTTATGCCTGTAGTTAAAGTATTTTGTAAATATTAGAAATAAAGTAAAAACAGAAAAGTCCCCACAAGAAAACGTTGGAAATTAAAAGCAAGTTTTCTTAAATCAATATTTATATATTTTGATTTTGTTTCTGTATCTGGCTTATCTACAATTTATTCTTTCTTCCCATTTTATAGTAAAGTAAGAGATAAATAAATCAACATACACATGTTCATTGTAATTAATTTTTAAGACTTAAGTCAACCTCATACGAGCATAAATATATTTTTAAATAAAAGAAATAAATATTTATGAAGTCATTGTAAACGTTTCCCATTTAAGTTGTGTAAGTTATTTAAATTTATCTTTTCTTTGTGAACTGCATGCACTTTATCTTGCAATTATTCATTAATAATGATAATTTTACAATTGCAATAATTCTTATTTCTTTATAATCATTTACTTCGATTCTAAAATTATGTTTTTTCCTTAATGTTTTGGTAATTTTAGCGTTGAAATAAGGCACCCGATTTCAATAACACTGTTTGAAGACTTCAGCTGAAACCTAAACAAGCCTTTTTCATAACATATAAAAGTTATCAGTTTCAAAATAATTTATATGGAACATTTTCTACAGTTAGCTATTATAAAATGTGGACCTGATTTTAGAAAGTGCAAACATGATGTATGACAAGACTATACAGTTCACTGATGGAAACATTCGCTTGTCATGTTGGGGGGTCTACGATCATTTTTTGCATGTACCGAAGCCCGAGTTTAAAGTTGTTTCTGTTGCGCTATGAACATCTACGCCTGAATCAAGATCTATAGAAATTTTGTTTCTATAGATCTTGAATAGTAGTCCATCGTGGGCCTATCGATTAGATAAGAAGATTGATCCAATTCTTTGACAGATTTTGTTCCTGCCATATAAAAAATCATTTAAAAATATTTTTTACATTTATCCGCTGTTCTTTATTTTTTGCAAATCAATAAAAGGCTGTATCACAAGTCATAAGACTTCCGTGACGTAAAATACATTTTTTTTGTTTGAAAATATATGAATTCACAAAAAGAAAGAAAGAAAAAGAAACTTTGCACACCAAAGAAACACATTTTTTACTCACTCTGTATATCATACAAGTTTTTTCTTCAGCAATTATTTTTTTTATGTGATAACTTCAGTAATTGGAAAGAGGGAGGCGGACAGTAAGAGCAGTGAATTATAATAATTTTGCTTAAACTAATCACTACTTTTCTCACTTTCACACAAGAGGAAGTACCTTTAAAGATATTCACATGCACTAAAGATTTTACAATTGGAAAAATATAAATATTCCTAGTTGAAAAATTTCATTTTTACAGGTTAAAAATAAAATTTGAATTCAACTTTGAAATTGATTTTGACATTTATAAAATAAAGATTTCTTATCATAGTTCCATATATTATGTGTTTAAAATCACAGTAATTTAAGTCTAAAAAACAGTGTGAATAAAGTGATATACAAAATTTGATATACATGCACTAACTATCTTGAAAGATGAATGGAGCATCTTCCATTTCTTCCTTGTTACTAAATAGCTACAAATATTAAAATTTGCAATTTTAAATCTTTTTTTGTAATATTAAGCAATTTTTATAATTTTATTTCATAATAATTGTTGAAATCGATTTGAAAAAATAAATAAATAAATAAATAAATAAATATCACAACTTACTTGTGATCCATAAAAAAAGATTTTTCAACCACAAATGCCTTTTAAATCAACAACTCTAAATTTTGCAGAATCATTTACATTTATTTTAGATCTGCGAAAGTACAACCAAAACGTAAATTCCTCATAATTTAATTCTACTCTACATGCATGTCTCCCACAAGATCTACATGTAACCCACAAAAGGGGGCGTGCCATAAATTTTTCACAATTTGCATATGGTGTGGAAATAAAACAACTTTTAATATTTTTATATGTATTATCAGGGTTCGCACAGTTCTACCACTAAATTTTAAGAATATTTTCAAAGTGTTTCACTGCAGCAAAATATCGTAAAATCTGTGAATGAAGGTGGGGGTTATGAATGTTGTGGTTTAAAAAATAAATGTAAATTTTCTTATTTTTAATAGTGGTGCCAGAGTCCTTGGAAATTCCAAGGAGTGTGCAAACTTTGATTATAGTTTTAGCTTCCGATGACACTAAGCGTTCTTATTGTATCCAAAACTGAGAAGAATATATTGAATAAGTGTTTTCATTGAAATTGTTCCATTATTGCCTCTTCACCATTATACTAACAAACAAAGAAATGCTTAAACTCTAGTGGTTCGCATACTGACCATACATGAGCAAATATCTCAGCTAAAAATAACGATTTGGATAAATCGCAAACCGAATTCAATGATTCCGTGATAATTTCAAATTTTTCTTGGACGATAAAGTGATTATGATTTTCATTTCTTTCTAAAAAGCCGCTAGTTAAATCCTGCTTCCTAAACAACGTGGTCTATAGATTAGCCTCTATAAAATCCTCTATAACAGTTTTTCTCCCCCCCCCCCCTGCTTTCGTCTTTCACAACTGTGTTCACAAAATAATGCTAGATGTGTCTTGCGTGAATCAGTAGCCAATTATTTCTCAAGGTTCATTATTATTACTATTACTATTACTATTATTGTTATAAATTGTAAAAAAAATGTTCATTTTTTTAAAATGCTACAAATTCAGCGTATTTATTCCAGGTAAATATATCCAAATTTATATCTGCTCACATAAGTTTTATAGTAATTATAATTTGCGCCGTATGAGCCTCATCTGAATCAACTTTGTTTCCTTGTAAATATTTTTAAAAATAAAATGTAAATTATTTCTTCTTGGCGTTTATTTGGCTTCAATTTTTAAATAAAATTTTTGGTTTCAGACAGACTTATCTCAGCCGAAGTTCAGGCTTCACCAGAAATTACGTTAACAACAATAATATATAAGTTAGAGTAATGTTTATTGCCATTTAGAAAGAAAAGAGCGTATTAAAAGATGTTTTATGGAATTTTTGTAAACCATTCAAAAACGAAGAAATAATACAAATAACATAGATAGATGATGAGTTTGAAATATTAGAGTGGGAGGAAACTGCACAAACCATCACCTCATCAAGTTGACGGCTGAAATTCCAGGATTAGTTTAAAATCCAGTCTCATAATGAAATACAACTGCTTTGCCAAGTCATATCTTGCTGGAAAAAGCCTGCAAACCGGTTTTTTTTGTGGTTGACTGGCAGGTTTACCATTGTGTTTTCCTGCTCCCAATCTTCTATGTTTTTATAGCTTTGGGTGCAGGAAAACTCAATGATAAACCTAACGATCACCCACTAAAATCGTATCTGCAGATGGTTTCCACTGAGATATGATTCGGGAGACAAGTTGCATTTTAATGTACAGCTCATATTCAAAATATTAGAATAATTGAGAAAAAGTAATAAGAAAAAATTATTTGTCATTTATTTATTTTTAATACTAAGTAAATGCAATTAAATTTCTTATAAATTAAATCTGGAATGTTTAGATAAGATTTTAACATTTATAAAATATAAAATACAGCACAATAAATTAGGTATACAGCTTCCTTAAACACGCCAGAATATTAGAATAAAATTTAGATTGGTTCAAAATATTAGAATATTTTATTTTACGCAACAATATTACCTTATGAATATGAAGTAAATGGTAGTTAATATTTTGTAGCATCCCCTTTAACTTTCATAACAGCGTACAATCGATCTTGCATACTATATACAAGGTGTTTACAAACATTTCTATCAATATTAGCCCAAATAGACTTTATACGTGCCACTAACTCAGTTTTACTTGAAGGAGGATTTTCTTGAAGTTTTTCTTCATTATACACCATAAGTTTTCGATGGGATTAAGATCTGGTGAATTTGGTGGCCAAGGAAGTACCTTAATGTTGCGTTGGCGGAACCAATTCTTAGTTGACACCGAGGTATGCGGGGACGCTAAATCTTGTTGAAAGATGAAATCATCTTCAAATAAATCTTCTGATGATGGAATCATGTAATATTCTAAAATTTCTTGATATATCAGAGAGTTAACCTTTTCGTAGACGATGCATAACTTTCCAGGTCCTTCTGCACTCATACAACCCCAAACCATGACACTAGCAGCAAATTTTACGGAACGTTTGAGGCATTCTTTATCAAATGCTTCTTGCTTCATTCTCCAAACTCGATTACCTTGATTACCATATGAAACACAAAACATACTTTCATCACTAAATAATATATTTTTCCAATCTTCATTGCTCCATAAACGTCTTGATTTACACCAATTCAATCTTATACGCTTTTGTCTTGCAGTCATGAGAGGTTTTGTTTTCGGTACACGAGATTCAAATTTAAATTTATGGACACGTCTTAATGTTGTCGATGTAGAAACTTCAACTCCTTCTTCTTTCCATTTTCGGTGCAAGAATCGCACACTTTTAAAACGGTTTTTCATAACTATACGCTTCAGTTTCCTGTCATCTCTAGCAGATGTTTTTGGTTTTCGGCCACCATTTCGGCGATTATTTTGAAATTTTCCAATTTTTGAATATTGTGTTAGTATTTTA
Source organism: Maratus speculifer (assembly GCA_964019185.1). Lineage (NCBI taxonomy): Eukaryota > Metazoa > Arthropoda > Arachnida > Araneae > Salticidae > Maratus > Maratus speculifer. The sequence goes on from OZ025293.1 coordinate 284,466,586, forward strand.
CTAACGCTCGATTGCGAACAATGTAAATAATTCGCTATAAAACACTGATGTTTACCGTGCCGATACAAATCAACCATACGAAGTTTAGTAGATTCAGGAATATCACTCACACGGCCCATTTTAAGACGAAAAAGAAACAAACTGCAAAAAAGAATACTGATTTTAAATAAAATAGTCTGAATTTAATCAATGATGCCACCAGTTAAGAATTGGTAATAATTAAAGGAGAATTAATATGAAATATTCTAATATTTTGAACCACTTGAATAAATATTCTAATATTTTGACTTTTCAAAATAATTTTTTTTGCAATTAATCTTTTCAAAGATGATATTAAATTTAAGATAACAAGTAAGTTTAATCAATAATAAGTTCTTAATAAAAATATCGTTTTCATATTTTCATTAAAAGACATTAAATTACCAAACGATATTTTCAATTTCTAAAAAAAAGGTAATTATTCTAATATTTTGAATATGAGCTGTATTAATTAATCCAGAAATTTAGCTCTTGTAATAGAAATTTTTGTCACTAACTAAATGCGGTGATTGTCTGTGCAATCGCCTCCTTTTATTTAAAAAAAAGGTGAGTATAGCATTAATTGTTATTACTTAGTTTTTTCACTTGAAAACGTATAAATTTTATAAACATTTTAAAGAAAGGAATTGTAAACGTAAAGAAACGTGAAAACGTTACATGATTCTTAAAGTAAAGGACATGATCAAAATAATATTTTGCGCAATATGAAAATTTGGCAGATCGAATTATCATAGTTACAGTATACAAATAACCAGAAATCAATAAAATTAAATATCATGAAATAAAATCAAATAGTAACTATAAAAAAAGTTTGTGTTTGTAAAATTTTAGAAATATTTGTTTAAAAGTATTAAGTTTACATATGTTAAAATACGGTGGTTATGCCTTAAAATTTGTTTTAAAACATCTTTTAATCAGTTTTTTTTTCGCTGTGAAACCTATGTATTTTTATGTAGTTTAATTTGATGTTAATATATATTTTTTTTATTTTAGCCTTTCGTGCTGAATTTTAAGACTGGAATGTGAAGAATGATTATAGAGATGCGTTCGTCTTTGTGCAACGATTATAAGTTTCCTAAGGCAGAAGTTTCTCCCATGTACAACAATTTCATGCTGCTTCCTTTAACACCTCCTGGAGAGCAGAGTTCACCTGCAATTTGTATTTCCACAGAAAAAATGAACGACGAGGATAATCGTAGAGACTATTTGACACCTAGTTCAATATCTTCAAACGAAGAGTATCCTTCTCATTCTCCTAAAGTAGATTGTCCGCAGAGTTATAGCACTCCCGACATAGTTCCAAACCAATACAAACATACAATGCAGTCAGCTTATTCACCAGAATTTTATTCTGCAATGCCAGGTCAAGAGTTTTCACCGAAGGGATCTTACTCCAATGCAGGGAACTCTGCATATGATAAGATTTATAGAGAAGATGATTCATTCCCACTTACTTTACAAAATTCTTATGGTGAGCTAACAAGTAACAGTATTCTAAATCGCTGTGATAGCCATTCCTCAGCTTCAAATGAAAAAACTCATCTTATATCTCAACATACTTCTAAAATCCATATAATGTCCCCATATTCTAACAATATGTTTGTACCTCTGCATTCCTTGAGTTCACAGACACAATCGTATTTTACTAAAGGCGAACATGATGGCTATTTTCAAGCAACTGGAAACACAAATGAAACAAACTATCCTAACAACATCCACCTATCTTTATCGCCAAAAAACTGTGATAAAATCCACAGTCAAGAAAATAGAACTGCTGTTTCTGAAAAAAGTGATAGAATTGTAAACCTCTCACCCAAATTCTCAACTTCATTTCATCACTTGAATAAAAGTGTCGTCACATCAAATATCGTTTGTGAAAATGTCAGTGATTTTAAGAGACCTGAAAGTTTAGTACCCCAGCAAACGGATTCAGATGGGGATAAATTTCTAAACGCCAAATCTTATGAAGTAATTGATTACAGTAGCAAAATTTCAAATAATTATTATAGCAAGCAAAATACGGAACTGAACAAAAAACCTAGGCCAATTTTCAGCGAAACTGTTACGCATTATGATGAAAAAATTTCCTCTTTTAAGAAATTTCCAAAAGATGATCTTCAAAACACTCCATCAAAGAAATATGATGCAGCATCTTTTAAAAAAGCTGAAACTAAAAGCGTCGATGAATTTAAGCCAAAAAAAGAAAACAAGAATATTATTAATAACGAATATAATAGTACTAAAATGAAAGATATTGTCCCATCGAGTGATATTATTTTTAAAAAATCAGATAGTGACGTAGGAACTTGTCAAGATATATGGGACTCTAAAAGCAAAACACACCAGTCTGATTCAAAAAAAGGGAAACGGCAGACTGTCAAAAGAAAGAAAGCTGAAAATAAAGAACTCGTTAAGAATCCAAATATTACGATTTTTAAACCATACTGCACTGATTCCAAAGAATGTGCGCAAAAAATAAATCGCGAATCTTATCAGAACACCCAAATATCGACGGACGAAGGCATCGGTGCATCCGACGGCGAAGATGTATGTTCTTCGTCGGAGTCTGCTAAGAACGTATCCTTACCTAACACTACGGCAGCTTCGGGTGTGGAACCTTTCTCTGGGATCAATCTTCGGCGGGATACCGAGAAACAGCACGTTCCTCACGTGTTTGCTCCCGGACAGCATGCTCACCAGCGTAGGTGTCTGATTTGGGCTTGTAAAGCCTGTAAAAGAAAATCAGTGCCAGTGGACAAAAGAAAAGCTGCTACAATGAGAGAAAGGAGAAGACTTAAGAAAGTCAACGAAGCTTTCGAAGCATTAAAAAGACGTACCAGTCATAATCCTAATCAAAGACTGGCAAAAGTTGAAATTTTAAGAAATGCGATTGAATACATTGAAGGACTTGAAGAACTGCTGCATGGATCCTCGAATAGTAGAGAAGGGGATTGTGACAGTAATAGCAGTGATTATGGGGTAAGTTGCATGTTATTATTTTACAAATTTAGTTATTGACTTATACCAATGTCCCAAAATAAGAGTTAAAAAATGAAAAATTGTAGTACTAAAAATGTGAATTTAAATGTTCTTAATATGTCAAGTATAAATTACGTAGTATTTTAGTTACGTCAATTGCAGTTTTCGTGGATTTATTTTTTATCTCCACAAGGCAGGTTCGTCTTTCATCATTTTCCCAGAATATATTTATGTCAAATTCGAAAACTTTAGGTTATACAGTGCAAATGACTGATTTACTCTATTGTACTTTGAAGATGTTTTAATTATATCAACATATCGATGCAATTCAAATTTATGCTTTGTGTTGCAACAGTTATTCAATAACTAACTTTTGAGTTTTCTAGCACTGAACTATCACATACCAGCTATAATACAGTATAGCAAAACAATAAGAAAATTATAGAATATTGTTTTAATACTCTTCGGTTTCAAAAAATGTGTATCCCTCAAAATTTCTTTCTCATTTTTCAAGCAATTTCTCAATTATTATATAAAAATAAATTTACATACTGACAGAAAATTTCACTATGCAAAGTGATACCGCGCCCTTAAAAGCTTCCATTTTAAAGATAATTGTATTATAAATCTGATCTTCCGTATCTTTGCACACGTAAAATGTGCACTACATCTTTATTTTGGCATATATTATTTCTAAATTTTTTATTAATTAGTAGAAATTTAATATTTCTTGAAAAGTTTTACTTTTCTAGTTAAAACTTTAGACCTACAACTTCCTCAACCTATGCTGTAAGTGGTTGCATGTTGTCATTTAAAATATTTTCGCTTTTAATTATTTTATTGACTTATTCAGTTTAATGACACGAGATTAGACAAATATTCAACTTATACTGAGTCTGTTCAACATTAATTTTATTTGGTTTAAGTTTCATATTACCATTTCCACATTTTGCAGCATTTCAGCAATTTATAATTAATGGTTGCAAGCTCAATGCAAGCTCAGTTTAAAATGAACAATAATAATAATCTAATGTCAAATAAAAAGTACAGGAATAATTATAGCATGACTTATGCTTATTTCATGACCATCGAAAAGGGGAAAAATCTAAGAAATAAAAATTCCCATAATATCTTTATGAAATTTGTTATCTGTGCTTATTTGATTCATTACGATTTTTTTATCTGCCAATACCGAAATGAAACTGAAGAGGAAACGATTCTTTATTTCGGCCAATCTGCCCATATAATCTCAATTAAATAACTTTTAAGCATAATAAAATTTTATGAAATATTAAGAATAAAAATGAAACTTCCCCGTTAATATTTATCTTTTGTCTCAACTGAAAAAATTTTAACCACCAATATCATTATTTCATTGACTTAGATTAGATAAAATGGGAATTTAATATATTTCCTTACGTATTCGATAACGATCTTTTAACAAGTTATTCCACCTATATTTCAAATCTAATAATAGTCACCAATAATCCAGATACACAACACAAGTGCTATATGCAGGCAACATCCCACAACTCTTGCACTGATTCTTTTACATTTTTTCTCTGAGAATTAGCTGACCTGTATTTATTAAGGCTTCTATAATATTATAGAAGTTCTAGTATTTATCATAGAATCGGCATAAACAGCCCCCTCTCCTCAAAAAAGGGCAACCCGCATTGTAGAGCTTAGTGATGTGCGCTTGAACACATTTACAATTAACTGTAAGCAAAAATAAAGCGGCGATAAAATATTTATTTATTTTAAGGGGAATGCTTAGTTTTTATGAAATGATTTGGATAAAATATACAGCTTATCTAACTTTGTTTTTTAAAAGTTTTTATGACATTGAAGACATTTTTTTCATTAAAGTTGGCATTCATTTAGAATTTTTTAAAATTTAAATCATGTAAAATGGCAAACTTTTTTTTTTCTTCTTGAATCTCATTTTACAATTCCATATTGAAGCATTAACACATTTCGCATAACAGTTGTTATACAACGTCCTTAATTTATTGTAATCAGCTAACTGAAATCCATCCATTCAGTATACTAGATACCAATTTTGGGGTCATCACTGAAATATGATCTTTTACAAATTAATATTACTCGAATTAAAAAGAATTTCGTGAAAAAGTTTATTTAAAGGAAAAATAATGATAAGTAGTTTTCATGTATTGGTGTTGGTGGAGATGGGGTGGGGGGGGGGAGGTCAAGTTCTGATGTAGCTTTGTCTTCAAGTTTGTGGTTCTTCATGCAGTTATCATCTTTTGAACCTATTACACATCACAGAGTGAAGAAACTGCGTATCAGCTCATCAATTGATGCCGTTATTTCAAAATGATAATTTTTAACAATAACAGATCTTTTAATCCTCTAAATAATAGAATTTCTGTCATTAAATATCAAGAAGATTAATTTTCTGAAATAGTTATAACAACCAGTCTACTGGAACACGGTTTCGTAACCCTTGATATATACTGCCGTTAATGAAAAGACATCGTTCCTAATTGAACAGTGCAAGTATTTTTCAATAAGTTTTTTTGCGGCGATATAACGCAATAGATATTTTATTTTTTACTTGAATTTTTTCTGCTGATGTGTTACTGTACTTTGCGTTACTGCATTTCTAATTAAAAATTCAACAAATCCGTTTCCGCAACTTTATAGAATTGAATGCGATTATTTTCTGATTACTTGAATAAAAATCATGTTATTTCATTCCCTATTTTGAACCGGTTAATTCCATTGAAAAAAAAGTTGTATGATATTTTAAAAGGATGATTTAAAAAGTTCTTATGATGGTTGGGATAGACATCTGGAAAATGTATTGTGGAATAAGATAGAGTGATTGGTTTAAAAATAATTTGGTCAAAAAATGTCTCCTTCTTGAAACTTCACTTTTGTTGAAAGAAATTAATTGTTAAATAAATATTTACTTTACTTTCATTTTATGAATCGTCATCATTTTAGTTGAACATTAGTCACCAATAATCTATATACACAGCACAAGTGCTATATACAGGCAACATCCCACAACTCTTGCGCTGACCCTTTTACATTTTTTCCTAAGAGTTAACTGACCTGTATTTATCATAGAAGCGGCATACGCAGTCCTCCCTCAAAAAAGGGCAACCCGTATTGTAGAACTTAGCGATGTGCGCTTGAACACGTTTACAATTAATTGTAAATAAAAATAAGCTCGGCGATAAAACGTTTATTAATTTTAAGGAGAATATTTAGTTTTTATGGAATGATTTGGAGAAAATATACAAGTTATCTAACTTTGTCTTTTAAAAGTTTTCTTAACATTGAAGACATTTCTTTCATTGAAGATGGCCTTTATTTATCATTTTTATTAATTTAAATCTTGTAAAATGGCCAACGAACTTTTTTTTCTTCTTGAAGCTCATTTTACAATTCCAAATTGAAGCATTAGCACATTTTGCATAACAGTTGTTATACAACGTCCTTCAATTTTTGTAATCAACTAATTGAAATCCACCCATTCAGTAAACTAGATACCAATTTAGGGGTCATCACTGAAATATGATCTTTTAAAAATTAATATTACTCGAATTAAAAAAAAATATGAAAATGCTTATTTAATGCAAAATAATGATACAAAATTTTCCTATATTGGTGGTGGTGGGGTGGGGGGAGGTCAAATTTTGTAATAGCTGTCTGTGTCTTCAAATTTGTGGTTCTTAATCAGGGGCGTGCGAAGAGAAAACTGCGCCCAGGGCAAAGTATCAATTTGGCGCCCCCTTTATCCTACTTTTCCTAGTGACAGGCCAAAAATAACGTTGCTAGTATAAATTTAGCGCCCCCTAAAATTTCGCGCCCGGGGCGCCCCCCCCCCCCCAATTTTGCACGGCGCTGTTCTTAATGAAGTTATTATCTTTTGAGCTTATTACACATCACTAAGTGACGAAACCGCATGTCAGCAAACCAGATGCCATTATTTCAAAATGGTAATTTTAAACAATAACAGATCTTTTAATCTTTTAAATAACAGAATTTCTGTCATTGAATATCACGAAGATTATTTTTCTGAAATAGTAGTAACAATCAGTCTACTGGCACGCGGGTTCGTAATCCTTGATGATCCAGAAAATTCAACAAAAAGTACAAATGAAATGAATTCATCTCTCTTTTCATATGATGGAACCAAACACATATAATGTGCTTCTTAGAATCACTAACTTCCTCTTGTCGTATCCACGAAAGTTTCATGACAATTTCTATGGAAGAGTTTTGCCAGAGCTTCGAAAGAGGTTGCATTTCTAATGCGGGTTTGTAATTTAAATTCCAACTAGGCAACCTGGAGATTGGCTATTCACACATCGAAGATTTTTCATAAACGACGTTACTAGCGATATCTAATGCACCAGTTGCCATAAGCGTACACTGTAACACGAGGCTGTCGTTAAACCTCGAACACATAATATTCAATCGCGAATCCGACGCTCCGACATTCAGGTTATAACTGACCATCTTTCCTGGAAAAATGAGTTCTAACTTTATCGGTGGCAAAGTAACAATTGTGTTTTTTCTTATATCTGGTAATCTCAAGGTCATTTCATTAAACCATGTGGTATTGAGCTTTTACATTCTTCAGTATCTTATTCTCTTTTTGTACACGTATATGCGAATTCGTTATTACCTAACTTAGCTATATCATGCTAGCATTCAGTTTTTCATAATAACTAACATGCATGTAGAAATTTTGGTCTTTAGTAACATGTCTTGTTTCATTTTAACATACTCTTCTAAAGATTTCAACATCAATTAGCTCAGTTTGGAAATAACTCCGGTGGTTTTTAATAGTACCTGCATACTCTTCTATATTATAAACCCGTATAACGAATATATTTTACGGATTCAACGTCAGATCATAGCCATCATTCTTAAAGGCGCTTTTCAGTAATTGAGTCTGGCTGTGTTTGTTTTGCTACCGCAGCAGAAATAAATTCCCATTAGCTGCTAGCATTGCCCCCTCTTGCTGTGTCGTTCATGTTCGTTATTTTTGGCCGCCGTTACTAATTCACTACACTTTTTCTGTGTCTTTAGCTCCCACAGTTACAAACCCGAGAGACGCGATATATTTTTGGGTATGATAAATCGCAAACCCGCGGGAATTCACTAAGTGCAGCGATCATAGCCACTTTGTAACTCCTTCTCCTTCTATATATTTTTAAAAACTGCATTTTTATTCCGACATATCTTTCTTAGTCTCGTAGAGAAATTTCGTAATTAAGGCGTCATACCAAGTTCTTTTTCAGGCTTGCTATGTGACATTTTCGCCATTAGGTACGGTATATAGTTAAAATTCTTGGTTTTTTTAGTGGGTTGAGAAACAGGGAATATTTTCAACGTAAAATATCACTATTTTTCCCTTTTATTATGCAATGTATATTTTAAACAATATTTTGGAACCAACTTAAAGAGAACTTTTTTGCAAAAGCATTATAAATATAATCATTTGATTTTTTCTTTTAATGCCTAATAAATAGAAAGTAGGCCAAATCCGTGCCAAATAAACTGAAATTTTTTTTAAATAGCTTCAAAGTTTTTAAATACATTCATGGATTATTATTATTATTATTTTTTGTAGAACATAAAATAACATATTATATTATGTGGAAAAGTCGCTATTACTTTTTAGCCACATTTGACTTGCACAATTTAAGTAAACGCTTACTGAATTGCTTTATGTTGTGTCATTGTTTTATTTTTCCCTGCACCATATTTTGAAGAATTTTCTAGATTTTAAGCGAATCGAGAGAAATTTAAGAAAATACCATATACTGAATTCAAATACTCATTAAATTTTATCGAATAATGTAACACAACTACTAATTTTTGAATTTTTTTATTGTCATCTTTCTTAGCTAAGCTATGTTGGCTTTATTTAATCGGTGTACGTATATGAATAAATGAGGAGAATATTATTATTCAGAAGGAGCGGCAGAAAAATGTATAAAATTTGCAAGATATGATATACTTCATTTACAAACAACATTGCTGTACTCATTATTTCTCATTCGTCAATAAAACCGATATCTTATAATTTGTAATTTTTTTATTTTTTAAAAAGGTACGAATAAAGTTTACTTTTACTCCAAAGAGGTCTAAATACCATAAACAAGAATGAACATTTTGTTGCATACTTTACATTGTTACAATTCTTTGTTTTTATGTACAATGCATATAAAATTTAGTAAAAAATTTAACTGTCGGATGTAAGCAAGACGATATGTAATATTTTGTTTTATAATTTTGATTTTAGAAATAAATAAAACGTTACTTGCTAAGTTTCATATAATAATATTGTAGCATAGTATATGGACTTTTTAATTTCTAACTTCATAAATTCTTATTTTCTAGAAAAATTTACTTATTATATTACCATGCACAGAAACTGACTTGACATTATTGTAGAGTTTTTTTTTCCAAAATTTTCAATATGATCAATATACACTTGACTTGCTAATTGCTAACCTTTTACTACATTTTTTTTTAATCTGCAAGAAAATAAAATTTCTTGGTTAAGTAAAAAAAAAAAAAAAAAAAAAAAAAAAAAAAAAAAACAGAAAAGTGTTAATAAAAATATCGCTTTTAATCGCTCGATTTAATTTATCGAATTTTAACGTTTATGACACAAGTGGCACAATACTAATAATTTAACCATTTGACGCAATGAAACAGATATGATACATAAACAATTATGATTAATAAGAAATATACATTTTCCTTATAATGTGTTATTTTCCATTTGTACTAAAAATATAAGAAAAGAATTATAGAATAGTTTGCAAAATACTGTATAGATTAATGATTTTTGACCGGTGTGTCGTAGCACACCAATATGCTTTGACAGTACTTAGGTGCACCGCAAAGTTTTACAGTCATGTTCTACCAAGATTTTATGAATTCTTAAAATTATCATGACTTTAACACGCAACATTCTATATTAAATTTTTTCTCTGGATTGAGGCTTAGTATTGTACAGCAGCATTTAACCGAAGATTTTTATTGTGTTTGTATATGCTTTATGGGATTTCAAATCATGAAAATGATATGAAATGTCTTTGTTTTAAATGTATATGCATGTATTTCTGAAAACTTTAACTTAAGTTGCCACAAATAAGAAAGTTGAGAAAGGATTGAAATAAAAAATGAATCAACAGCATATATTACAATTAGTTGTTGTTTATAATACAAATAAATCTTGATTAGATCATTCGAAAAAGTTCATTTAAAGAGTGCCTATCCAAAAAATCTATCTAAAAAGAAAAGACTCCATTAAAAAATAGATATCTTATTGAATATTAACGTTTATTTCAGCGAAAAATGAAAAATAAATTTTAACAGTATTAATTAATAATTGCAGTTAGTGTGTTATTACAAATTACAATAAATTGCTTTCTTTTTTTCCCTCTGATAGATTGTTTTTCTTTCTATAGTGAATGAATTAAAAAATATATGTTCTTTTCATATATTTCTGTTATGATAATATAAGTTTTTAAAGCTTTGACTTTAACAGTTAATATGGTATATTTAAATTTTTATATTAAATGTTCCATTTAATACCATATTTATTGATAGCAAAGCATTAAATAGAAATTTTACATTATGCAAGTGCCATATCGCAATGTCATACATTTACCATACCTTGCCTGTTCTATTAAATCTGCCTTAAAATATTCATTCTTCCACCGTTTTCAAGAACGCTGAGATTCTCCATTAGCTTAAAAGCATAATACGATTTTATACCCAAAGTTTCGACTAAATTTTTTAAATTAATGACAGATATTTGTTTTTTTTTACTAATCATGGTCTATTTCGTCAGTATCTCTATTAGGTAGATAACCGTGATTCTTCGTACTACATATATAATAAATTTTCAATTTCATTAAATTATAGCCTAAAAGGCCTTTTAAACCATTAACACCCGAATTACTTTCTTTGTTAAAATTAAAATTTTGGTTTTGTCACCACTTTTAATTTTTTATTTTATTTTATTTTATTATTATTATTATTTTTTTTTAAAAGCTTGTCTCACGAAAGAAACTATATACTTATCATCATATTTACTGGCGTGAAATGTGCCTTTTTTGTATTAAGTCTAGAGATCTAAAAATATGCCACTGAGCATTAATGAGTTAACTACTCATTTTCACGTAAAAAAAAGGTCATACATATTCTTAAAAGATTAGTTTAAATATCGCTGCATCGAATCTCAAAATGAATGTCATTCAGAATAAACAGCTTATTTTTTAAAACGCTTTTCATTTTCTTCTTTAACTTTTTATACTTTCTTTTAGATTTCTCTTAGTGTTATGCTGTTTATTTTGATTTTTTATGTGTAGTACATCTGTAGTGAACACAACATATATGTGTAATATATATGCAGATTTATATTAGTACAGTCATTTTTTACATTGACAAATTGTTGTTTTCTATTTATCTTTGAATAATGTAATTGAATTTTAATATATACAAGCTTTCACAACAACTATAAAAACCGTAAAGTTAAGTTCGTAGTTATCTATTTATACCTTTATTTTATGCCGTAATTTAAGTCCTTAAACAGGGCGAATATTACTTTTTGAAAATAATCATCGGAAAATATGTTTCGTAAAAACTGCATTAAATGATATTAATATTTATGCCTCACATGAAGACTTTTTATTTTTCAAAGAGATTTATTTTTCCCTCTTGAGAAAATATTTCCTAACCATTTTTTTCATGTCTAAGCAAGATAGTAAAATAAATGCAAATTATCGTAGATTGTCATAAATACCAATGTAATGAACCATTTAGCCTTTGAATTGATTAAAAAATATACAAAATTAATAAAGTGATACTTTTTCACTTATTACTACTATTTGCTTTTATTTTATTTAATAACAAAAAGTACGTTAAAATAAAACCTCGTTCTCATGATACATTTAAAATCTTAAATTCTACCAAGATGATGAAGGAGTTAATTAATTCGGATACATTTGACTAATATTCGGTATATAACAGATGCCTCATGATTAACTGCTCTAATACGCATTTAGTGAAACTCAATGCGATTGAAATTGGATTCTAGAGACTGGACATGCATATGAACAGATGGCTACACAGTTCAAATAAAATACAGCAGCAGTTATAAGCAGTTTTTATTAGTTTCATAGTTAAATAGCACTTTTTAAAAAAGAGTTAGTAAAACTTTGTTCTTTGTTTTGAAAGATGAACTTTTCATTTGCTTCTATTGAATATAATGTAGTGTGACTCTTTACTTGCACAATCAGGGCTGTTTACTTAACAGTGTCAAATTAACTGATATTTGATATACTACGTTATCAAAATACGTTATGATGAATTTTATCATAACGTGTTTAGGTATTTTGGTTTTTGAATCAATTAGTAGTTCAGTCAGCTCTTTATAAAACAGTATAAAGCTCTTTATAAAATATGAGTTCTAAAACATTATCACCCGTCTTCCAGCTTTAAAAACAGAGCTTTGCAGTCGCAGGTGGGTCAAACAATGTAAAGATTTAAGTTAAAAATAAAACTTTTCTTGCTCATTGAATGATAATATTAAAATCAACACGCTTCATATTATTAAATATAGGGATATTTCTCATTTAAAAGTCCTATTATTTTAGTACGTTATTTCAGCCTATTCTTCTTATTTTCGTATATTTTTCTTTAAGTTTGAAAAATAGGTTCATTGTTGATATTTTCTTGTGGCTATATGAATGCATCACTTATACAAGGTGATTCCTAATGAAGGCTGTATATTTTGCAGAGAATAGGGGAACGCAAAATAAATCAGTAATAGGAAAATCATTTATATTTGAGAACACCTGTAAACGAATCAGCGGTTTCTGTTCATAACTTGGATAAGTAAATGAATCACAATTGTTAAATCAAACAAATAAATGAAATTTAACCAATAAAAAATAATTTTTTTGCTAATAAAATGCAAATATTGGTACGGAAATTTGAACGATTGACCTTGCTTCGTACAAAATATGATGACATTAAACCAAGTGCTAAAATTTTGCATTATCTGCGTCCCTAACACGCGTAATATGACGCTTCACATTTCAGAATATGTTTGCATTGTATGTAGTATCACTTATTGAATTACTTTGCTTTTTCAGCACTCTTCGTAATGTTATCACATTTAAAATAAAGTAAGGCCTTCAAAATCCTAATACAATAGCTCTTTTAAAAAATACTAATTAAAAGTTTACTTAGGCTGGAATTGAAGTCTGTGATCGCATCTAGAGATTTGCACGGGCCGGGTTTGGGACTATTTCCATTAACGGCAGCTGGGCCGGACCAGGTTCGGACCTTTTTTCTGAAGACTCGGACCGGGTTCGGGCCTTACTTTTCTGGAGTATCGGGCCGGACCTAACTTTTTTTCCGTACGAAGTTGCGACTGATATCATTCTTCCTAGTCTTCACGGACCAAAATAAATAGTTCCAATTGAATCATCCCATATGAAAATCCTTTTCTCAATGCGACCAAGTCTTTTTAAAAATCAGAAAAATTTGTCTTGGTCCAAAAATTTTTGCAAAAAAGGCATATACTTTTAAGTCGTCATTATTCTACAATTAAACATTAGAATTTATTCTTTTTGAAAAATCGTAGATTTCTAGGTTTATTTAAATAGAGTTAAACACATGAAAAAAAAAAAAAAAAAAAAAAAAAACCTGCCCATGACGGAATTTTCTTTTAAACTGAAAAATGGAAATTTCTTTTAAACCTTTTTTAAACTGTTCATCCATGCAAAATGAATACAGTATTATGCGAGAAAAAATATATTAAACATTTACACCTGGTAAAAAGGGAACGTATTTTTTTCTTTCCAATCCGATTCCGTCTTAGAAGATTTTACTTTTAACATATACTATTTTTTAGATTTTTATGTCTCCATTACATGGGATATGGATTAATAATATTAATGATAACTCAAACATTTACATACAATAAACAAAGGTTCATGAAAAGCATAAATATCGCTGCCTACGGCACTTCCGCATAAATGGAGACTATAAACATGAAAAAAAGGGATTAAGATAAGTTTTTTTGGTCAGAAGTCTTCCGTAAGAGTAAAGATCAGTGTTCTGTAGAATTTCACTCAGACCGGACCGGTTTTGTGCCGAAATTTTAGCTTTTTTTTTCCGGGACGGGCCGAGCTCGGGCCTCTAAATTTTCTCTACGGGCCAAGCCGAAATTTTAACTTTAATAACGGTCCTGTCGAGCCAGTACTTTTTTCGTTCGGGTCGGGCCGAATTTTTTTTTATGGATCCGGCCGGGCTCGGCCTGGAAATTTCGGCCCGTGCAGACCTCTAATCACATCACATCCCTGCTTCAAAAGTTTTTCAAATGAAAAACTGGGTTTTTGAGTTGTGGCTAAATATTGGTTTCTAATTATTTTACTCTATTTGGTTTTTACTCCTCTATTAATCACAAATTGTACATTAAAAATCCAGATACAAGGTAGTAGTTGTGTTTGAAAGATGGTCATTGACCCTTCCACAGACCGGAAACAGATTTCCGAATTTCCTGAAAAACGAAGTGTTTTGAGTTACGCCCCTTTTAAAGCAGGGTGCGACAGTTCCTGCTCAGTATTTTGTTTCTGACCTCTCTGTAAATTATTAAACAACTGTTTTTAATCATCTAGTATATTAATTATTAAATTTTGTTCAATAAATATTTTTCCTTATTAGCGTAGCCACCAACATCTTCCGCTTTTTTGTGCCACAGAAATTTTATAGAAAATTTTACCATTGTAAATTGCCATAATATGCTAATTAAATAAGGTAAAAATTTCAGTTAAATTTTTCTGGTCCAAAAATAGGAAGAATTAGGAACTATGTTAATAGGTGCGTCCGCGACTATATAAATACATAGTACCTTTACTCGTACTCTGCTTTGTACGTCTGCCTGTCCCGCATATAACAGCGCAAAAACTACCCAACCGAATGATTTGAATTGTAATATATATAATCGTTGCAGAATTTTGTGAAGTTGTTTTAAATTTTATGAAAATCGAATCAAAAGTTAAGAAAATATTGATAAAAGTTTTCTTCATTCTATTAAATCCTATCATACGTAATTAATTCAACGATATCTCATGATAGGTAATGATTCTAGCCATCTAGAATATAGATTTCATCACATTTAAGATAAAGTCATATTATTTCTGATTACTGAATTTAGTATATATAATCCTAATATATTTTGTATTCATGTATTTTTTGCATACGAGTGCAATAGCCATTATACCGAAAATTGAATATTTATAAAATTAGTTACAGTAAGAACGCACCTCATTTGCAATGTTTGACGTACACTATCTGACTTGTTGATAGTGAGATGGGTGAGCAAGTATACAAACAGAAACAATTATAGTGCAAATATAATACAATAGATAGTATTCCTGATGCAATTTTTAAATTACCAATTTACCTGTTTTTTCGACTAAGTGTTTATAGTTTTATATGTGGTCCCTATATTATAAAATTTGTTTTCATTTACTTATAAATCTAATTTACATCAATTCCGTTTACGTTTAACTACAGAGTCTTGGTCTCATTAAAGGAAATTGCACAATTAAGACGAAAAATTCTCAAAATGTTTCCGTAAATGTCAATAGCTTTATTTTTCATTTTTAAACTTTTCCTTCAACATTTAAAAAATTAGGTAATTTATTTTAAAACTGTTGAAAATGTATGAGGTCATAACCAGCGCCGTGCGAAAGGTGATGCGAAGAGGGCGGTCGCCCCGGGCGCTGAAACTTAGGGAGCGCCAAATTTATACTACCAATGTCACTTTTCCTTCGCCACTTTTCCTTCGCCCGCCCCTGATCATAACCATAGCAGACCAAGTCTATTTAAAAAAAAAAAAAAAAAAAAAAAAAAAAAAAAAAACATATTTCATTTAGAAGGTGCATAAAATTTGTTTTATTTACTCCCACAGTGAACCAAGTCTGTAAACAGAGGTCATACATGAGAAAGCATGTGAAAACAGACTTGATTCACGGTGTGAACAGATAAAACAGATCTTATGACCCTTCTATGTTAATTTTTTTTTCAAAATGTATGTGATGTACTATGGTTGTAAATCACCCCTCATATAAAAATACGCAATTTTTGAAAACTGTCTATTAATAATGTTTGTAAAACCAAAAGACTAACACGTTAAGTGCCACGGTGTTTGATACTGAACTTTCCGTTTAGGCCGCGTCAGTTACCGGTGAATGACAGTGTAAAATATAATATAAATCTAAAAAATATATATTGTTTTAAGTAATTATTAAGAAAGTATAATCCTGTAATGAGTAAAAATTAAGTAAATTTTAAATAAATTTTCAGTAATTATTTAAAACAATATAAATTTTTGTTTTATATCATATTTTAAACTATCAGTCATTGGTGATTGACGCGAGCCAAATGTAAAGTTCACTGTCAGTCACCGATGACTGACGTGGTACTTAACGTGTTAAGGAAGAAATGTACACATAAAATGCAGAAAATGATGTATTTCCTTTAATTTAAATGATTTTATAAACTTACAAAATAGCTGATCACATAAACATGATAGAACACTGCTTGATTTCTGTTACTCGTTAAGACGTTTGGACGGTCGGGAATAGATTTTAAGTAGATAACTGGGATAATATATTAATTAAAGTAAGAAACGTACATTTTTATAATTAAGTTCTTATTTATGCAATCTAATACGCTATTGCATTTTATCGAAAATTTTCAGTTCCTTTTCTTAATCAAAGCTGGAAGGGAGTAGGGATTTGAGAGTACTGAACGTTGTTTTGTCTAATAACATTTTATGAATACTGTAGATATTTTATCAATTTTAATAACATCAAAGTGTTTAAAAAATAGTCAACTAGAATGACTGTCTAGAACATGTTGCACCTTTGCAACAAAAGTGTCACAACTTAAAAAAAGGGCTTTTAGAGTTATGGCTGTCATTCTCTGTCGTTCGCGGTATAACATGCACAAAGGTCCTCCGGAAATAATCTTCATTTGATGCTTATTTTAAAATCTGAAATTCTCACATTTGTTATGTATTTTAAGACATGGGAAAAGTGATTAAATTTTAATGTAACACATTCTTGTTTGAAGAAATTACTGACGAAAACCAGTTGAATATTTAAATTTGGAAATAATAAAAATCGTGCGTATTTATGAAATGACAAAGCAAGAATTAGATTACTAGTAAGGTAATACTGAAAAGCGATGAAATTAATTAATTTAGTGGTTAAATTCAATCAATATGAGCTTTTCGAGTGGCAGTTAAAAGAACACCTGTGGATCTGCTTTGACTTTATTGATTTGCAATACCTATACGAGAGTCAGATGAAGTTCGTATCAGGTGTGCATGTTTTAAGTGTATAAAAACCCACTGCATTAGTTTAGATTTAATCTATTTTCATCGTGTAATATATTGATTTTAACAGTTTCATTTGAATAATAATAATAATAATATAATATAACAGTAGAATGGAATTAAGCTACATATTCATAAATACGTAACAATTTATATTCCATTCATAAGTAAATATTTAGGGACTATTTTATAGATGAAATAGGTATATAATATAGCATAATTTCATACAAATTTCCGCAGAAACTTCTGAGAGCATTTAACTATTATTATTTTACAGATAATAAGTTTTTATATGTTTTCAATTACTGTTAAATTTTATATTCAATAGTTGCTTTGGAGGTATTTATTTGAAACAAGAATAACTTGTAAATAAAAAATAGTATATTTCTTCGCTGAAACATAATTTATATGGATATTTTCCAGATAAGTATATATACTTAATATATGTCAAAAGGCAATGTAACTCTTCACTCTTGTGGTAATGAATTTTTATCATAATTTTTTGTTTAATATTTTAACGATTACATGACCTTAATTAAGGTAGTTGCCCTTATGTTGTCTGACTAGACACATAATTTAATTTTATTAATATTCGTTTCATGCGTAAGTCACAGACTGTACAAACTTTATGTCTGGAAATGTGGACATTGCTTAAATTAAAAAATGATGTTACGTCTGTAGCTTGTTTTTGTCAAGTCATCTGTATTTTTTCAACTTAGACTTTTATTAAACTAGTAAAATTTATTACATTTTCTCTTACTATTATTTATGATTTGACTGGCTGTATGATTTGAAAATTTATTGATGGTTCAAGTTTCTAAAATTTAAACGTTCCATTTTTCATTTCGAAAAAGTTTCTTCTGCACTATGTTTCTTTCTTTTTAAAACCAGATATTTTCCAGCGATATTACTAAAACGGAGTTGAGTGTTATTGTTAGTTCAAAGGAAGAAATCACGAAAATGTATATAATACTTAATGTGCATTATGGTAATATTTGTACACAATATACAAGTAATAATATGTAGTATGATCGACTTTTACAGTATTTAAGGGGAGATTTACTTATAAAAGCATTTTAGCCTTTTTTCTGAAATAAATATGAATATTATAGTTCCGGGTTTTTTGTATGTTATTTACTAACATTTAAAAACATTTGACATATTTAAAATAAAAAATTGATGACATGTCTCAAGGTGCGTGGATGGATGTCCTACCATATGCGCCTTGCACTTCTTATCGGACGGGATTTGATAGATCACCATAGTGGTCTGCAATCAATTTTTTTTAAGAATTATATAAGAAGATGCGATTGTGTAGAGCTTCAAGCCCTTTAAATGAAGAAAAATTGAAAATTAACAACGTAGTCATACGGCAATAAAAAGGTCTATATTTGACTCTTTATTTGGCACTTTGACGTGCGAGTAAAAATGTTTATTTTTTGTATAAAAAAGGTCGAAAATAATCCAAGATCTAAATTATATCTAAATTTAACCATTTTATAATATATATAAGTATTTATATTGATATAATAATCATTCACTGAAATTTTAGAACTATTAAAATTGTTATAAAATGACGTTCTTTTGCGCTTTCAGGTGGAAAACAAAAATTCAAATTGAGGAAACTATCAAGAGAAAAAATATAAAATCCTCATTTAATCGCAAAATTTCCATTAAAATGAGATGAAAATTACTGTTCGGAAAAGTAGTACTACATAGGTCGTAGTTGCACTATACTTGGCTAAATGATAACATTATATATATATATACTTAAGTTTTGATATTGTCACTAAATATTTCTAAAATCGGTAACCTAAAAAGAGAGAAAATCTCTTGAACCAGTTTTACATACATATGTAAAGAGCTAAGATGGCAAAAGTGACAAATGACACAATCATTATTTTGAAAAAATGACCTGTAATGTTACAAATATCTATTTGCGTTTAGTGTCAAATACCTTAATATCAATGAAAATCTTTCTGGAGTTTAGTTTTTTCAAATAAATATTTAACAGATGGTACAGCTTGTTGATTATCTCCAATCTATTGTTTCCTTTTTTTTTATAACGTACCACCTTTGTCATCTGAACTCTTCATATATTAATTGACAGAAAACATTATTGATCATGGAATAATATCTTTATATTTTTTATGCAATAATTTGCAATAAAATAACAAGAAGTGGGGGAGAGATTCCTTCAACCAAAATATAAAAGCGTATCTTTCATGTTCATGTAAATAATAGTGAGCATTTAAATTTATTTTTAATCTACATTTGTTAGATATATTCAATGGTCAGAAATAGCACTTTACAAGAAGCGAAAGAACGGCAGTCGATACTTTACCCGGTTGTTTGTAGTATAGAGAGCAGCGTTTTTAAAAATGTAATGTATTAAACATAATAAGTTGAAACTGGTGTAAATCAATATTGAAGTGAAAAAAACTTCTTTAAAACACCATAAAATAAATTAATTGCGTAATTAATTTATTTTATGGTGTTTTAAAGAAGTTTTTTTTAACTTCAATAGTAATGTATTAAATAGTGCAAAACAAACAAGTACGAAAAATCATGCATTAAGCATAGGTTATGAAGCACTTTCCAGCACTTCATGAAATTTTTAACTAAACTTCATTATTTAGGGAAATAAGGTTACTGTATACAGCCAAATGTGCATTCCTATACTTTTGAACAATCCTGTATTTGATCTGTCGGCTGATATATATACTATATAATGGAAAATTTAGTTTAGCAAGACCATGCCTAGCATGTTGAAATTTCTTTTTCAGCAATTTATACCAATAAATAGAAACATACTAGACTATTTTTGTTCAGCCCAGTAGTTTACCTTGTACCTTTTATTACACGTCAGCATTAAGCTAAAATTTATTTTAAACTAGAACACATTTAAAAATACTGAAATCACATTCTCGGAAATTATCAATCATAGGCGTCCATGTATCCAATACTTTACGTGGCCCAGTATATAATTTTATCTACATTCTGAAAACATTTCTTAGTAAACTGAATGCAATCCAGCGTAAAAATGCATAGCTTATTTAAAAACCACCTTTAAGTAATTTACGTTCATATTCAGTAACGTTTGCTCGCTCTTTTGGGTAGCCTTGTATATCAACTACAGCATTTATACACATCATATAATATGCATAGATTTAGTGAAATTTAAGATAGGATATCATAATTAAAATGCATTTCATCCATCCATCAGCCATCATCGGATACATATACTGTACTTCGGAAAGAATATACTGTTTGAAATCTTTTGTGTGTCTCTTTAAATGCTATGTACTTCATATTATGCATAACTGTATCGTATAATTTATACTAAGCATCAGCGACACATAAAAATTTTATTATATGTGAAATAGTTTAATATAATTAAGATACATCGCGCACAATTCTCGCCCTTACCATTATGTAATGGCATTCTTTTGTGTGCCCCTGTAAATGAATAATAGCTATTTTTTCATCGCATATTTTACAGAATGCATATTTTAGTGCACCTCGTAAATTCATATAAATTTTAATATGTTTAACGTTTAACATCTTTAAAATTTGTTTGAAACGATTTTTTCCCATAGGCCGTAATGTAACGGTGAACGTTTGACTGTCCCTGTAAATGAACTAATCATGTTAAAAACTTCATTTGAAATAGGCTTCGTGCTAGGGTAAACATCAATAACGTCAAAAAATTTCAGGGCAATCCGAGTGTATTTACAAGAGTTAGAGCGCGGCTAGACGGCCAGACGGATATGCGTACAGACAAACCGAATGCATAAGCACTTTTCAACTTTGTTGGAAAATGCTTAAAATTGAGTAGTTTGTAGCGATCATTGACTCTACATGTCAACACAATGTCAAGGAGCGGGGGATGCCATTCTTGTAGTGATCTATTTGTAACTTGCTTCTTTTGTGCGAAATTTGTTCTACGCAACGTTTTGTGAATGTGGCAAATTTATTGTAGCCTTTAGTAACGTATCATGCCATGGATTTGTCCATTGACAATTGTTGGTAAATCATAGTAGCAAAATTCAAGTAAAAGAAAGTCATTTTTTACTGGAAAAAGTTGTTTACTTACTCATTAGATATCCATGATTTATGGACGCGTTTTTTTTCAAGGGGAGGGTTGTTTTATTTAAATATTTATTGATTTTCATATTATGACACAGAAAATTAACCGTTTCCCTGATTTGCCCGTACGTCGTACGGCCAAATGATTTCAAATCGGGATTTATTATTCGCACCAGTAAATTTGCATTGTGAATTTTGAAATATTGAATCGGAGCATTTTTCTGATTCAGTTAGTCAAAAATTTCTGTTTTAAAAAACCGGTGATAAAAGATTAAAAATTGTATAAAATATGCAAAAAAATAAGTATTATTTGAAAGTTTTTTTTTAACTGATTATATTTTGCGTCATGCTATTCAAAATCATAAGTAAAATTTATGTGAATGTTTACCTTTACTTTGCATCAAATGTATGGTATGATGTGGAAACAAAAATTTACAAATGCTACTTACAATTACGGATTTATATAAAAAATTATAGTTAACTATATTTTTGATAAAGTGGTTATAATTGTAATTTGCTACAAAAATAAGGTAATTTTTCCAAACACTGGCAATATATCAATATTATAGCATATTGTTGCATGGCAAGCGGGAGCTTATTGTGTTCACTAAAATAATTTACTGAATTTGAATTATCTGAGACATTCACTGCAGTCATTAGGTTGATTGTTTTATCAATTGTTAGTTCTATGTCACAGAATAAATATTTTAATATTAAACATAACTTAAGATTAATGATATGTACACCTTGCAAGATGTGTTATTCAAGATTCTATTTTGTAATTGTGATGAAGCAAAAAGAGTCGGTCTGTCTTTTGGTTCCTGGGAAATCTGGAAAACAGAATAACACTAAAATTTGCTTTAAATATTAATAAAATTTAATTAACAATACCCCCGTAATCTTGTTTATTTATTTACTTTTGTAAATAAATATACGTGTTGTGTTTTTTATAGTTAGCGTTCAAGGCACTGCTAATTTAGTTTTTTTTATTCTGTTTTTCATCTGAACGCTAAAGGGTATCTTACAAAATTTGAGATAATCAGTTGTGCAGCTTTATCCAATTTATTATTTACCTTAGGGATGAGATTTCCGCTTTTTTGGACGCCAGTATAATCTTAGAGAAAATGTTGTTCTCTTAAATCACATAAATATTCCGATTAAATAATGTAGCATTTTCTCTAAGATTTTACTGGTGTGCAGAAAAGCGGAAATCTCATACCTGTTACCTATATTTATTGTGTTAGATATATTCTATAATGTACGATGTATAAGAATTAAGAAATATTTTGTAAATTGAAATAGTTTAGATCCTTGAAGTGGGGGAATTTTCGGACTATTTAATTTTAATACCGAAATGCCACATTAATATCTGGATTTTTTGAATGAAAATGTTACTTATTTTCGATTTTTTTAATTTTTTTAAAAATTCTGGTTTTATTTAATCATTTCAACATATTAAGAATAGAAGTGCTTTAGCCCTTGTAGAGTTAAAATCTTTAAAGAATTTTCTGTTCATTCTCTTGCTTCTATAATAAGGATTATTTTATATTTTACTTTAATTTATTCGTTCTGAACCTTGGATTATGGCTTTCCCCGTATAAATCCTTAAGAAAATTTGTGTAAGAAGTCTTTATGCAATTTTGATCGATGTTTGTTGCTACAAAAGTTGCAAATTTTATTCCATCAAAAGGTCTTGACCATAGAAAGTTTCAGTAGTTTTTGTATGTTATGGCAACTACACACAGTACATTCTACGAGATACTACGGCATTCAAACTACTGCGCACTAATTTTGATTAAAAAGAAACAAAACCAATGTTTTCTTTGTTTTCAGAAGCTTTTCTAAAACGGGATGATAACACTCTACAATTTTCTTTAAATCTGAGGAAAATGTAATTGACACTACCACCATATCGTACATCACTACAGACGTAAATGGTTTCATATGACAAAAACGAAACTTGTTTCTGTCTAACATAAGTGGAGTTGCATGAAAGATGTCAGCCTCTTATGGGGGATTCTAGCTCATCTTGTTCT
The DNA here is from genome assembly GCA_964019185.1 of Maratus speculifer. Lineage (NCBI taxonomy): Eukaryota > Metazoa > Arthropoda > Arachnida > Araneae > Salticidae > Maratus > Maratus speculifer. The sequence continues at coordinate 284,490,148 of OZ025293.1, forward strand.
GAATCTACGGAACACGAGTGAGGTCGTCCGGTATGGGGTTAGTTAGAACTAATTCCCACGAGTAAATTCAAGATTTTTTTAACTCTGCTGATAAGCGGCTTCTGTTCTCCATGTGGAAATAATTAGCTTATCATTCTGTTTGAGATACATTTTATGACTTCCCCAGCGTACTTTCAGTTCGTACAGTGAAACATTAAATCGACAAAAAATTTTTTTTTCATATTAGAAATCTCTTTTGAGAGTTTAAATATATTTTAACCTTTAAATTGTCAAGTGACTTAAATGACACATATTATGAGTTATTATTAAATGTTTTTTAATTGTAATTTATAAAAGTATTATTTAAGAATCAGTGTTATTATTGAAAAAGTTTATTAGCCTTAATCGTTATTTAAAGATGACTTTATTGTGTTTCAGACTTTCAACGAATAATGGCAATTCCTTTATTTTGGTAGTAACTAGAATTGGCAAAACTTTATGTCCTGTAAGGATACCTCAAATTTTATTACAATCAGCAAATTTATAGAAAAAAATCGAAAATGTTCTAAAAACTTTAAATGTAAGCATTTGATTATTGTTACGTCATATATTGTTAAATTAAAAAAGTGCATGCAAAACATATTAGTAAAATCGCATAGTATCATGTAATTCATATAATTATTAATTATTTTGTTGTAGGAAAAAAGGAATAACACAAGAACATCATTTTATAACCAAAAGGTAGTTTTATATTTACACAGACAAAAAAGTATTTTCACAAAATAATCAAATTAATACATATTAATTAATTAGGTTATTAAGAAATTTAATGGTGTTAAGGTCTCCGAATGCAATAACCTCTTGACACCGTCCCGTGAATTTTAGGCCTGAAAACTTAAAAAAATATATTTGTACAAAAATTCAAGGGACCGCATACAAGATGAAAAAAAAATTCGCCTTTGGCAGCCGATTTCTTTTTTGGGCGTGTCAGCGCTTAGCCGCCTGAGTTAAAAGACGTGGTCATTTGCAAAATAAATTTATTCTGAAGCGAAAAATAACTAATAAAATAATAATGAAATAAATAACCAGAACAATGAAAATTGTGTACGCTATGATTCAAAATTATTGGGTGGGCTCGGGCCCCACGGGCCCATATAAGTTGGCGCCACTGGTGCTTGACATGAAAGCCTACTTGCAAGTCGTCGTGAATATACAGGGACGAGATAGCGCAAAGAAATTTTACAACACGAGACTCCACACAAGGTGTGTGTGCAATGGAGCAAGTGGGAATCGAATCCACAAGTCCTGCGCTCGCAAGCCATTAGCGGCGTGGTGCCTTAACCACTCGGCCACGGAGGCCCCTGTACATATCAAAGTGTCGTCAAAAGTATTTTATCCGAATAATAATGTCTAATTAATATGGAAATAACTAGGAGAAATTTGATTATGTTTTTCAAAATAGCCTCGTAAATTCATTACATATAATACTATATTTGTACAATTTGTGTTATCGTAAATAATGATTACACGAATTCAAAGACCTATTTTTTTTAGTAAGATAAATCATATACTTAGTATTTTTTTTTTTAACTCTTTGCAATTTATCCCGCTTAAACAATAAAGATTTATGAGACATCATTCCGTGTTAAATGCAACGATTACACTCTATAACAAAAAAAAAAAAAAAAAAAAAAAAAAAATCGACTCATCAAGAAGGAGTTGTCCGATGGAGACAAAAATTGGTGGATAGGAAGGTTATATATAGAATAGAAAATGATTATAATTTCAAAACAATTGAATGATTTATTTCAGAGTTACATAGTTACAAATTAACAAACTCAGTAAGTTGTTGACCCAACTCTAACCTGGATGCAAGCTGCCACACGGCGTGGCATAGATTGATAAAGCGTCCAGATGATTTCCTGCTGTATTTCTTGCCAAATTCATTCCAATTGTTGGGCAAGGTCATCAACATTTTCTGGTAGATGCAGTCGCTTTCCCTTCATATCCCATACATGCTCAATAGGAGAGAGATCTGGCGATCTGGCTGAGCAAGGGAGTGTTCGACGAGCTACAAGATAGTTCATAGCAACACGTGCCATATGTGGTCTGGCATTATCTTGCTGAAAAGTGAGCTCAGGGCCCTGCAAAAGTATGGTAGCAAAACAGGTCTCGAAATGTCGTCGACGTACCACTGTGCTGCAAGTGTGCCTCTAATGACAATCAAAGGTGTCCGGCTATCAAGGAAAATGGTACCCTAGACCACAACTCCTTGTTGAGGGCCTGTTTAAAGTGCAACAGTAAAAGCAGGATCGGAACGTTAGCTTGGGCGTCTCCAGACACGTCTTCGATGATCGTCAGGACACAGTTGGAAACGGGATTTGTTGATAAAGACTATACGTCCCGAGTCAACGTCATTCCAATCTGATCGAGCTAAGCACCACTGTAATCTGGCTCGATAGTGTGCAGACGCGAGTGGTAGGTGGCGTAACAGTCGGTACGAGCTTAGATTTCACTCTCTCAGCCATTTGTGAATGGTGGTGGTTTTTGTAGGTTATGTAAATCTGGTGTACAGAAGTTTCTAAAAAGATTGTGTCGAAAGACGGACATTTAGCTACTTTTAGTGGAGAAAAAATATAGTCTCCGTGATACGCGAAATAACCTGCATTCGTTGGTGTATTTGAAAATGTTAAAATTCGTATTTTTTAAATCGGGCTACACTTTCAATTAAAAAAGGTTCAGGGATTTAGATTTTTAGAGCATATTTTTGGTTTACCATTTGCTCTAAAATTGCATCCTGAAGGGACACTACTGAGGGAATAAAAACGTTTATCGAGAAAACGATCCTACTTTAAATTATTTTTCAAAGGGTTAATAGTGACATATATTTTAATTGATTATGGAATTTTAGACGTAATAGTATGATCTTTCGAACATGTCGTCCAAATGTCAGTATGAGATTTCCGCTTTTCTGCACACCAGTAAAATCTTAGAGAAAATGCTACATTATTTAATCGGAATATTTACGTCATTTAAGAGAACAAAATTTTCTCTAAGATTATACTGGTGTCCAAAAAAGCGGAAATCTCATCCCTAAACTGTACCGAGAAATTTGTTCAATTTAGATTAAAATAAAATTATGAAAAACAGAAAGAATATCACACGACATCAGTTTTTAATTTCCCCCCCGATGTCTAAATAGGGTTCTGGGTACCGATTTTTATCCATTCGGAATGAAATGGATAAGTTTTTAATGAGAGTTCTTTGTCGTTTTTTATTAACATGTCGACTAATTAACAAAAATTGAAAATTCTGTGTCTGTGGTGCATCAGGAAAGGCCTTGGACTATCCTCATTTAAATTTTCAGCCTTGTATGTGCGATATATTTTTCTAGCCATCGCAGACAGACGCACATAGAGCGAGAGAAAGAGGGGTAAATATTTTTTTTATTAGTATTGATTAAAGATTTCTCTGTCTTAGTCAAGTGCAGGTTTTAATTAATTGCATACTACGCGAACAACAAGATAGACTCTGTAAATAATAAGTGAAATATTTACTGAGCATTTACAAATTTATTCAGTAAACAGCATCCTAAATATATTATAAAAGTACAGAATAACGTATGCGTTTGGGAGAACTGAATTTTTTTTCATCAGGCACATGCAATTTCTAGAAGAACAGACGCAGAGTAAGCAGTTTTAGTTTTGCATTAGCATGATTTTCTTATTTCGTAATTTCCCTGTAGATTTTAAAACGACAACAAAATGCGAAGTTGATTTTCTGATACCTCTTTGCCTAGAATTTACTATATTGCATTTCCAAAGTTTAGTTTTGTTACATAATTAAATCTGAGAAGATTTTGTTGTTCATATCAAAAGAAAGTTAGCTTTACATCAATTTGAAATAACAAATAACCCTTTTCTTTGAATAGTAACATTTTTGTTCGCTTACTCTTCTACCTACTTTAGATCACATAGTGTTGATCACTTGCTTTGAGTGATGGATTAAACAAGAAACGTGATATACGGAATTTATTTTGTTTTTTGTCAACTATTGATGTCTCTTAAAATGATTGAACGCGTTTTTGGTTGGACATTTGTACAGATGATCTTTGTATGATTAACACAATGTGTCACTGTGTTCCGGAAAGGTTTGACTGCGTTCGAAACTAAAAGATAAAGAAATCTCCATAGAAAGTGTTTAAAACCAAAGTAATCCTCTTTACCAAGTAGAAACATTTTTATTTTCAAATGCCATGATCACTAAAACAATGTTTAAGTGTTTCTAATATTGATATTTAAAAAAAGGGGAGAAAATTGAAGGACAATTTGTTACTATGCTATGTTTCTATTGCAATTTTTTTTTGTAAAGGTTTTTAAATTTCTATTTAGCAGTAAAATGCTTCGCAGTCGTACTGGTGTTTGTACGAATGAGATGCATTTGGTAATAAAGTTTTTTTTTTTTTTTTTTTTTTTTTTTTTACAATTAAAAAATCGTTGTTAAAAATTTGACGATTGCTCACTTTACTTCAAAAATAGCTACGTGTTAAAATGTCTGTCCTATCTGCTTTTCCTAGCTGCCTAGATATTTTATTAAATCTTTAAGGGGCAACTGAATGTGCCATTAGAAAGTAAAACCAATGACTATAAAAGCTTTCCTTTAAAAATGTTAGCTATATTAGAGGTATTTAAAAAAGACCCCCACGGAGGGCACCCCTCTCTTTATGTCTTATATCCCTCGTGCTGATAATAGCCGCCATAAACACAACCAACGAACCGAAAATTGCATCTGCATAATTCCTAATCTACTTGCCCAAATGATTTTCGTTTGGTATCCAAAGGTAAAATTGACAAAATAATCCAAATCTGATATTAATATTGAAAATTTGGAAATTTATTACAATTTCAGGTATTTTTTCTCTTAGCCGGTCATAAATCTTGCCGATGGAAATTTTTATATTTGCTTGTGCTCGTTAGAGATAATGTTTTAATGTTGAAATAAAATGTTATAAATTTCTTATACTAATTAATATTATGTTTTTAAAGTCAAAGTTAGTGAAATATATCTGTTTTAAACATCTTTAATGTAAATATTTTAAAGAAAAATGAATGAAAATTATGTATTTTAGATGTATTTAATGCATATATAATAAATAAAAGTTAAGTATTTCAAATAAATGAATGCATTGCAAATGACTGCAATCAAAACAGTATGTGATGGTCCATTGGCATCTGGATAATGGAAAAAGACCGCATTTAAATATATAAACGACATCCTGCATTGTGAAAATACACACGCATTTTTTTAATCGAGGAAAATAAAATATAATTACATACGAAAATATTAATACTTTCTTTTTAATAGTTTTTATAGTATGTTAATTAGTTTTCTCAATCAAGAATGTGGTTTTATCGGATACTATCAATTCTCAATTAAACACATTTTCATGTTAAACAAACTTATTTTAGATACAAATATGATAAACTAAAATCATTAATATTTTCATAAAGTTAATATTATTATTTCTCTTTTTCCATGTATAAATCTAGAAATCTAGTTATGCTGTTTAAATTTTTAATGGAGAAATGAAAGCAACTTAAAAACCGGTATTCTGGATAAACTGATAAACGCGCTATAAAAATTACTGGAAAACGTTTCTTAAAATTAGTCTCATCAAAAGAAAATCTATGTCTGATTTCATAAATGCTTTATTAAATATCGAAAACATATTGGCTTTATAGCTTTCTAATGTTAAAGAACATAGATTTACACGGTGGAGGGTATTGCATATTGTCGCTCGTGATTACATTATATTTTCATATTTGAAGAAATGTTTATCTTTCTTTAAGTTTAAGCATAATTTAAGTAGAGCATTCGTTATTAGATGTTATTAAAATTAATTGGTACTAGTCATATTTTTAGACCTTGATTTGTGGCAAAGTTAGTAGGTGTTTTTTTTTTCCATGACTGTGCCATTTTTCTTTTAAAAGACACTTAAAACTGTTTTGACATATTTCTTTAATTCCTTTATAACCGATATTTCAGTTCTTAACTTTTATTTCCTATACTTACACTCTGTCCGAAAAGTTTAGACAATCAATAAAATTTATATTAACATAAAGAGTAATAACGTACAATCAAAATTCGTGAGATAGGTAATAAATTAAAGCAGTTTTCTGACATACACACATAGATCATGATCACAGATTTGAAATTATAAAATATACAATAAATTATATAACAATTTGCTGTCCCAAAAGTATAGACGCAATAGAGCATTACATGTTTTCTTTAAATTTTTTTTCACAAAATAAAATATTCTTATTCTCGTGTGCTCCTGTAAATGTAGAATAATTTTTCTCTTTAATTGAAATAGCGTCTGCTGTATTTTAAGAACAATAATTTATTGAGATCTTGGGGAATCAAATGAGTTCAATGTATTGTTTTGTCGGTGATTCGTAAAAGACATTTCCTGCATATTCTGATAAAAATGTCACGTTCTAATGAAGTTTTTGAATATGAAATTATTAAGATTTTACATTTAAAAGCGCAAAAAAATACTTATGCTACACTATAAAAATCTTTTATCTATAAAAATCTTTTATCTATAATAATCTTTTATCTTTAATAATCTATTATTCATAAAATGAAAAAAAATGTATATATAAAAGATTTAGGATGAAAAATCCTTTAATGTAAGAAATCGCGATTTTCTTCTATTTGAACAAGGCAAACCAAGAAGCATAAATTACTTTTCTGTAATTTCCAGCGTATAATCCGCGGATCAAACAATCCTTTTACGACCCAGAAAATTTTTAAAAGGATATGTAACTTAGCAGATCGCCGCAATTATTTGCCTTCAATCACAAAATAAGATTTCTGGGTCCAAAGCGAATTGTTTGATCCGCGGATTATACGCCAGAAAGTACGGTACTCAGATTGAAAATCAACTACGATACCACATGTAAAAGAATTTATTCATGATGCACGAAGTCTGACAGTCAAAATGTGTGATATGCTGCATCAGCTAAAAAGAAATATTAAAAAAGTACAAAATATTGCAATGAACAAATTTCAGTCGGATAGAAAACTAAGAGAACTATATTGGCTATTTCTATGTAGATTTCATGAGTGTATTTACGATTCTGACAAGCATATGGAGTGATGTAATATTACAATTAATGGTTAAAAGTTAATTAACAAATTGTAAAATAACCAAAAAATTGTTGCATTGAAAAGAAAATCAATTGTGAAACTAATAAAATTATAAAAAGTAAAAATTTATCACCCATTATTAAAACCCAAAAATTAACAAGAAGAAAAAAAAGTATAAATATCGATAATGTAATTCGCAATCCTCTAATTGCAGAAAAAAAATACTTCATCCATGGGTAACATATAACACAAGTACTGTTATCTGTGAATAAAAATGATACTAAAAACACCTTATAGTGAACTTATAGTTAATAAGAACATAAAAACGAAGGTTTTGTTGAAACATTTCAGTGTGCGGTTACCTGTATTTTAAAATTCAACGTTATAAAATTAATACTAATAAATAAAGATTAAAAGATAGTTAATTCTATCTAAAGATACATTATAACTTTTTATAATTTTATTTAACACTAGAACCGCGGTGACGGGTCATTTTGACCCGTATCATATGGAGAAATCTCGATTCGAACCAGAAAACTTTTTATAAAATAAGCTAAATATTGGCGGAACAAAAATAATTTAAATAAATAACTTAAACTATTTTAAATGAAAATTCCGGTGGGAAATATTTTTATAAAACTTGAATGAATTTTTCCGCGGTTCTAGTGTTAATGCATTATAATATCACAATATTATTACGACAAAATAAAAAATAAAATGATAAAGAGTAAATTATCAAAGGAATTGATCGTATCCAGAATAATATTATATTTTAAAGATTTTTAGTTTAATCTTATACATTGTTGAAATAAATGAGAAGATTAATATATAATACAGAAGTAATAAAACTAGGTTTATAATTACGATATGAAATAATAATAATAATAATAATAGTAATAATGAAAAAATCCTTAAATGATATAAAATTAAAATCAAATTATATTAATAATTATACTAAAGTCAAATTAGATTAATAAATTTTTTTGAAGAATATATAGTTATATATGTATATGTACTTCAACAGAGTCCGCTACACTTTGTCGTGTTTCCCCAGATTCAATTGTCCCTTCAACACGCGAAGTCATGGATGTCGGTAAATCATATTGCTGTGACATTTTCAAGTTACCTTTTCTCAAAACACAATTTGAGTAATGGAATTTTACAACTAAGACAAGAAAATAGACCTTTCTGCAAAATGTCGATTTCTGCACTTGACTTCTTTTTGTAGTTTTTGACGTCATAAACTTTGATTTCCGTTTAAAGTCTTATTCATCTGTTTTCTAATACCCTTTAAATTATGGATGTTTTATTTTACGTTACTTTTCAGTGTAAATATTTGTAAAAACATGTGCTCCCCTAGTTGTTTTGAGCAGTGTATATTTAAAAATCTATATGAATATCCCATAATACATGTTAAAGTGACTTTTTGACCACCTGATTATAGTCTACGCTTTACCGCAAATCATTTATAATTCCTATTAAATACAAAGCTCGGTCGTGGAACTGTTTTTTTTAACCTCTCTAGCTTTTGTAGCAACCTCTTCTTGTTAAACTTTTCACTGATTTTCTTTATTACTTACCCATCATACGTAGTATAGGGTAAGTCTTGCAATCGTTTTGAAAATCGAAAATTTTTTTTGACGGATTTACATGTTTTAGATAGTGGAGATTCCGAAAAACATATTTTTAGAATAAATTTTTTGCCGTCCGTCTGTCTGTCTGCCTGTCCGTCTGTCTGTCTGTCAGTCTGTCTGTCTGTAAACGCTCTATCTCCCGAACGAATTGAGATAGAGACTTGAAATTTTATATATAGTTAGTATGTAAGAATGGGACGAAGCTTATTTAATATCAGCAACCTCGATTATCCGGAACTATTTTTTTCGGACTCTCGAAAAATTCGTTCTGATGAAAGGTATATAAAATTTTTCGATTTTTTTTGTTCTAAGGAATGGACGTAAAAGGCAATAAAATAACACATATTTTGCATATAGAATGAAGTCGATCGGATAATTAGTTGCCGAGATATTTGTAATCCTGTTTTCCACATTCTTCGATTTTTCATGACCCTGTATTTCATTCAAATTTCAATTCAGAGGTATATTTTAATTGGAAATGAGACGCTTAATCCGACGCAGTTAATTGTTAGTTAATAGAGTTATTATTTTTGGAGTTATAAATTAGATGGAATTTGGAGTCATAATTTGGAGTCATAATTTGGAGTTATGTTTCTTTTACGCAGTTCGGTACTACTTGAGTAGTTTGGCGTTTTATATAATTTGTTGAAATTGGTACATCAGCAGTTCTTTAATATAGCATTACTATGTATATTAACAATATTTAAATTTTGTTTATGAATTGCAATGCATTGTATAAATAGTTTTCACATGTTTTATTTTCATATGCATATCCATGATGGGTAAGTATTACGGTGGCCCCCAACGACTAGTTTTTCAGATTCAATTGGTTTAATCTGTTAATAAGTTAGATAATTATGGAGTAAATCTTGCATAGACTTCTTTTTTAAGATGTTCTACATTTTATCTTTTCTTTTCCACTACATTAAAAGATTTTAGATTAATATTTAAAGAATTACATTTAACTTCATTGAACATAACATAATTTACATCGTGAACGCGAGAATTCTTCTGTTTATGTAGTCAAAATATCATTTAGAAAATGTCATGATGTACGGAGAATTTTAATTTTAACAGTACTGTGATATGTGTTGTCAATAACTTAATATGTACCTTTGATTCATTGAGGGCAAAATTTAGTGTCCTGGAGAATGAGTTACTAAAGCCAAACCAAGTTATTTTGTATCCTGGTATTACTTCATAGGTATAGGTAATCACATCCTTTGATTTTGTATATGCTGGTCCACAGAATTTACAGGTATTCGAATTGTGTATGTGTGAAATCACCATTATTTGATTGTCATATTCACATCATTGACTTTTGTGCATAATGGTCTATAGAATTTACTAGTTTTGAATTTTTGTAAGAAAACTTCTGAATTATGCCCAAAGATATTTTTAACTGAATATGGAATCTTTTATTCTGGGAAATAGTATTAACTGACGTCGGAAAGTAATTTGAATTTATTAACATCATTAGACTTAAAAAATTTTCACATTGCATGATTCAAAGTTTTTTTTTTCACAGATATATTTTCTTTACGTTTTAAATCAAATTCACTTTAGATTTGAGATTCATAATAGGACAATATATTCTGCTCACATCTGATGAGAAATAGGACATTACAGCGAACATGCTTACAAAAGATGACCAACTGTTCCGGAATTTTAACGAAATTTGAGAACAGATGTCAAGTTGTCCACACCGCTCATGGTTATTTCGACAAATAAATAAGTAAATAAATAAATCCAGTTTTCAAATGCTTATCAAGTCGTGGTGTTTGAAAAAATCAAGAAGCATAGAAAGTTATAAATTTTCAAATTCTGGAAGCAATAGCTTTGAGTTCCGTTTCACATTTTCTCACCATATGCTTACGTGAAGCAAACAAGTGTGTAGTAAAGTTTGATTCTTACATAGCATTATAATTTAACCTATTTTTTTTGTAATTTTACATATCTGTGTAAATTTTAATTAGTGTGAAAGTCCATGCTCAGAATATTGTAGTGTACCCATCAAATAATCTGTGATCATTTGTTTTACCATAGACATCGTAATATTTTAAAGCATTTTTCAAGACAGTTAATTCAGTTTCATAGTGTTCAGAAACATGCATATGATAGAGTGTTGTTTTAATGCTGCCAAAGAAAAAAACTAGCATTCAGTAGTTTTTTGCACTTACTAATGTATTTCGGAGTTAAGCATTTGATGATTATCATTTGTTTGCAATAAACAGGATGCTCCAAACTTATCAAATGAGTTTTTAAACCGTTGAAGATATTGCATTACAATCTACCCTGCGAATCTCACTTTGGCATTTGTCAACTTCTTGTTTCGAGCAATGGAATAAAAATAAACTAACTCCTCAGCAGATAGATAAATGCCGACCCTCAAGGATTGGCAAACATTTTGGAAGATGGCCGTGCAGATAACGGTAGCGTTAAAGCCATCTTTTACAAATGCTAATCCAGTAGTTCATTGCAAGCTAGCTGATGAGATAAACATCGAGATTTTGTGAAGGATATTCTTAAAACCAATACTAAAATCCTCAGAAAAAGCTCTTTGTTTTTACTTTTTTCCTTATAATTGCTAGATATATTTATTCAGAAAAACAATTTTTAGGATGTATCTCTGTTTAAGAAACTAAGAATATCTTTCAACAGATGTAAAGAAAGCAATTAGTTCTCAAATTGGTCTTATGCTATTAGCAAAGATACATGGTGCTGTATGATATAGATATTCAAATATCTGGAACTTTCGTTCAAATCGAGGTAAATAAAATATTTTAGTGTATATTTGGTGATTTAGTGGTTATTAATTTCAAGTCGTAACTTACTTATTGTAACATAGTTAATACTTTCAGTAATTATATCTTATTTTATATATTAATTAGTAATTTTTGATTAGTAATATTGATTAGTAATTATAAATATTAGATGCTGAAAACAGCTTCCCACATCTTAAGGGAGCTTATGTGGTGGGGACAAAGAAAAAGGGAATTCCCTTGTTGTCCTATGGGGAAAATACTTATCCTTCTTCTTCATTCAAATTTCAATAATATTTTTTTCAGTACGTAGATAGGAAGGTTCTTTATCCCGCTGTAAGCTTAAAATATTTTAAAGATATTTATGAGTATTTTAAAATTAGTGTTAAATTTTCGAAAATTCTGAAAAGTATAAAAAGTATTCTTTACTCATTTGTAACTTTTGACTGGAAAAAAAGATATAAAAATTGGAAACTTATAGGGTGATAAAGAACCAACCAAACTACGTGCTGAAAAAAAATATTGTTGAAATTTCCAAAATTGAATGAACAAGAAGGATAAGTAATTTTTTCATAGGATAACATTGGATTCAAAATTTTTCTTTCCCACCAGATAAGTCTCCTTAAAAGAACCAGAAAAAATAATTACGTCATTAAATGTATTTTTATATTTAAGTTTAAGTATACTAAAAGAAGGTGTATGATATTTTACTGATAATTTTTGATACATTACTTTTGTAGAAGAGCAATCTTAATACGGTCGGAATGGCGCTGTGCACAAGGCTGCCCCACCAGGCCTTGCCTTTATTTACAAATGTTTATAAAACCTTCATTCAATTAATTTATTTTTCTCGGAAAGTGAGTAAAAAGTCGTTTTTGAGGTGTGGCAGAAAAAGCAATTGAATATGAAGGTTTGAGTGGCGAAATCGTTTCTCTTGTAAAGTTTTTCATCAGTTACAGAGAAAACTACATTCTCTGTCAGAAATGTAGCTTTCCCTTCCAGAAAAGATGTTTTCAAGTATTTTGGAGAACATTACTCCATGCTTCTTGTGTATTATTAGAATTTTTTTTTTATGTAGCCTGTCCCTAATTTTTTTCCGTGGTGTATCTACGAGGGATGTTTTTTAAGTAAGAGCCGTTTGAAAATAAAAACCAAACGAAAGATATTTTTCAAAAAACAAATATATTTCAGATTCTACATACCTTACTCTATTTTTCAACATAACTACCAAGTTTGTTTACACACTTATCATACTATATTTTACATCACATATTACAACTACATTTTGTATACCCTCCTCATACAAACTTGCTGCTCCGAAAACCAAGAGGGACGGCCTTTTTTCACGTCTTCGCCACCGTTCTGGTTGCCGCCGAGATGATGTTTGAGATTGCGGAAAAGATGAAAATCACTCGGCGCAAGGTCGTTAATGTTAGTGAGGGGGTGACCAAAACTTTCCTGCCAAAAGAGTCCAATAAAGCCCTGGTCTGAGCTGCGATATGAGGCCTTGCATTGTCATGGAATAGCAAAATTCCCTCTATCAGTATATCGCGTAATTTGTTTTGAAGCACTCTGCGACAAAAAAAAAAAAAAAAAAAAAAAAAAAAAAAGAATTACTGACCTTTTGTAACACAAATATTTGTTATTATTATGATATGTAATATTTGTGATATTACTGTCACATGCGAAGGGAGATTTGATGATCTTGAACATTTTAAAGACATAGAACAGACCGTACAGGTGAAGTATACTGCTGAAACTGAGCACAAGGTTTTCGCAAGGAATGCCGGAACATGACGCCAACGTTCATTGCGGCGCGAGCGCGCACCACCTATTAATGTATACAAGAAAACGGCTCATACTTAAAAAACATGCCTCGTATTATAATTAAACTGGAAATAAGGAAAGAAAAAAAAAGATAATAAACTTCAAAACAGTAAAATAATACTTACATTTTATGGGTTTTCTAGAATCCATAAACTGCATCCTTCACATGTTTTATATTAGCTGTAAATTCTCTTTTGGAGTTTCCGCGCGGATTCTTTAAAATAAACCGGTGGCTTTTCCTGAAATTTGATATTTAAAATTGTGACGAACAATAAAAAATTCATGTTATTGGGTTCAAACAAAATTATGTTCCATTCCTTATAAAACAAATCAATGAAATAAAATAAGTATAATAATACTTGAGGAAAAAGAAGGCTATTTTTAATCGAATCTAATATAACACATGATATCCTCATATAAGTCTGCAACACTCTTTAGTTTGAAAAAAAAAATCACTTTTTGTAAAGTTCCTGGGAAATGACGAGTATTTCTTGTAATAATTAGTTTGGGAAATTTGTTTGATGAGTTTTTCAATTTCTCCTCCCCATTCCCTCAAGAATTACTGCGTGGAACCACCCAGTTTATTTGTTAGGGAATTATTTAAATGTTTTTTGCCTACCTTGTCGAAGTTCGTCGAAGACTACATACTGGTAGATATCCGTCTCTCTTAGTTGAAATATACGACGTCTACCATCATTTGAATTATTTATTGTAACCCCACTGAATAAACTTAATTGTAACCCCACTTAAGACTTTTAGGTTAATCCACGTGTGAACTTTTGTAGATGTTAAATCTGAAAATTTTCCAGATTAAAACTTTTCAAATAACTTTGCAATAGTATTATTTAGGTAGATTTTATTATTTAAGCAAGATAGTACAAGTCGTTGGACTTTTATGTAACTATTGCGCTAGATTGATAGATGGATAAGTTCTAAATGGTGAGAGTGGGTAATATTCCAGCTTCCCACAGAGCTTGGCCACGGGGGGTACAAGGAATATTTCTGCGTGTCATCTGGTTATGTTTCATGAGGTTTCAATTAAAAACACATATTCGTGGCCCGAAATCACGCATCAACGAACCGCGACCCTCTTTGACCTCAGCAACCATTTGTCACAGGATTCCCTTACGAGACGCGCAACTGACGTCATGGAACTGATGTCAAGCATGCTCATTAACAAAGACTAGCGTTCTCTTCATAAAGATTTACATTTTTTTAAAGCAAATTAATATCGCGAAGCTACTGTACACAGCTAAGTGCTCCAAAATCCTTCTTTATATTTTCCAAAGAGTTTTTTAGTTTGATAATCTCTCATGTAATGAAACTAAGAAGTTCATGAAGATATAATCAGGATGCATGCAAATTTTCTATTAGAAGTATTTGGTTTTACTACTTTATTAAATCATAAATTAAACAATAATAATATTTTATTAATAAACTACTCTCGGAATTTTTTACAGTTTGGACTGTAATCTTAATTTTTAAAATGAAATCAGAGATTCGTTGGTAATCAACATGAAAAAAGTAAAAGAAAAAAGCTTATAAAAAGGAAATAAAGAAGGCTCTTTAAAACAAACTTTTTTATAAATTACTTTTCATTTTTTATTTCAGTTTATTGTAAGTTTAATGAGTTGAGTGTAATAAATTGTTTTCCTTTTTGTAATTTTGGTCGAATGTTGCAGTTGCATAATTTCAGTTTTTTCAGAGAATACTTTGCCTTTATAAATATGACAAATGTGAAATTATAAATTATAAAATTTACTTTTTAATTCTCTAGAATCATCATTCTTTTTTCATTTTATTGAGTAGGTTTGCATTGTTGTGAAATAATTCATAGAATAAATATATTTATGTCCCATTCTATATTTTGTAAAGGTTGCAAAAATGTTTAAGGTATTTTCCTTTATGCCGAATATAATTGATTTATGAGTTTTACATGAAACCATGAAATGAAACCTTTTGTGTACCCACACATTTCTTAGAATAATATTTTTGGTATCTTCTAAATGTAATGTTAACTTAAAAACACGAGCGATTAAGCTGAAGAGAAAATAACATATTTTTTCCCATATAAAATCGTCAAATATTTTATATTTTTATTATTCATTTCGTATTCAAAATTTGCATTTCAAACTCTGAATATCACACCTTTATGGAGAAATCTTATACTTTAATTACGATGAAAATACCAATTATATTATTGTCGTTATAACATGAAAGGTCATACGAATTATTCAAATAACAATCGCCGTGAAATGATAATATATTTATTTTTATCGACTTCCTATTTGACCATTTTTCTAAATTTGGCATATTTTGCTTCGATTTTAAATAAATAAATGCGAAATAAAAGAAATCAATGTTTTACATGACAGTATGTGCGTTTTGCATTGTACTACGTATTTACAGGGTGGCTACTAAATACTGTTACAAATATTTAGATATTTTATTTCATAAAAATAAAATAGAAAAAGATAAATACACTAATATGATGAACGTCATACATGAAAGTTTACCTGGAAACAATTTCACTCAAATCGACTGCCATCTTTATCAATTACCAGAGACAATCTCTTATGCCATTGTCCGAGTTCGGCACGAATCATTTTAAGGGCTAATCTGTCCCATTTACCCAATATGGAAGCTTTGAGAGAGTCTAAACTTCTGTGTTGTTTGCTATTTACTTTAGCCTCTAAAATCCCCCAGACGCAAAATTTAGACGATCTAAAGGATTTAGATCTGGCGAAGAAGCTGGCCCATCTTTATGCATGATAAAATTCGGACAATTGACCTGGAGCCAAGCCTCTGTTGATTTAGCTCGATGCGAAAGGGCAGAATCTTGCTGAAATATCCAATTCTTTTTTGGATACAACCTGCCAGCATGTGGCAATAAATGTGTTGCCAGTATGTTCTGTTTGTAATATTCCGTATTGATTTTTACCTCTTTATCTATGAATTTCAAAGGCAATTTCTCATTGTTTGGCACTGCAGACCAAACAATAACAGAATTCTTGTTCTGAAAGCATTAAACAGTTCGGAGAGCTTCAGGTATATCCTCAAAAGTTGCTGAATATACGACATCATTTTTAGCATTATAACACTGTTCAGTGCAAAATAACTTCTCATCAGAGAATATCATTCTGTCAATATTTTTCTTACCGTGCCGCTTGAGCAATTTCTTACATCTTTGCAATCTTTTTACCCTTTGTGCAGCAGTCAAACCTTGAACTTTTCGTTTGCGATAAGGGCGAAAACTCAGGTCTTCATTTATAATAACTTGCATAGTTCTGTGACGCACGTTCTCTTTTTAGCCATTTTATTTGCAGAACGTTGTGGATTTCTTCGTATCCTTTCACGTACTCTTTAATGCACTCTTTTGTGCGAACTGATCGTGGGCAACCAGACCTAGGTCAATCTTTACAGTTATTAATATCCAATAATCGATTTATAGTTCTATATATAAATAATATATTAAAACCAAGACGTTTCAATTGCTTAAAGATTTTACCTCGCGACCAAGATGCTATTAAATCATTATTCTTTTAGCTTCCATTTTTAAAATAATTCTAAATATTTGCTTTTTACAAAAATCATCTGCACTAATAGAAAATTGCCAAACGCTGAAACACAAAAATAAATTTATTTTACCAAACGATTAAAATTAATTGTTATTTTTTGAAATGTATCAGTATTTAGTAGACAACCTGTAGAAATAACAATAGTAAGAAATTACTTCTTATGCATTGCATTTTAATTTCGAAATTTGTTAAACAGTTTCTCTCATGCATTGGAGGAAACGCAATTAATATTTTTGGATCAATACATTGTCTTTTAAATAATTTTTACTTTCAAATTTATTATTTTTAAATACTTTTTTATCTTTGAATGCAAAATCCCTGTTATGGTAATGTTCGGTTTACGTACAACATTTGTTTAAAAGGCCATAAGGGAGAAAAATCGTTGCTATATTTTAAGTTGGTTGTATTGGGTTTAATGGCGTAAAATCCCCTAAGGGACATGCTGCGCCGCTATATTTTAACCCATTAGTGCCTGAATTATTTTCTTCGTTAAAATTCAAATTTTGCATTTTCCCACCACTTTTAAAGCAAGGAAAACTTTTATCTTAATTTATCGAGGACTTTGTCTCGAGAAAGAAAGTATTTATTTATCCTCTTTTTTACTGGTGTGAAATGCGCTTACTTGAATTTTTTAAAACTGTCCTAAAAATGGGACGCTAGGCACTAATGGGTTAAGATCGCAAAATCTGTCAGTGAAAATGAATAACAATGAATTCATTACGCTCCTTGTAAATAAATTGCGGTAGACAAAATAACTATCTTCCCCAAATTTCATAAAAATTTCGTACTATGCTGAACGAGATTTTTGTGCTGCTGTAGCTATAATTATATGAAACATTTAACCATGATTTTGTGAAGCAGGAAATCTTACTAAATTGAGTCATAATTTTGAATTGCGGTAAACTACAATTTCAATATTTTATGAATCGCATAAAGTAATTAATTGAGTCGAAATATTTCCCCATCTTAATTCTATAACTACTATAAAGCAACACAAAAATTTGGTTGTAGATATTTCGATATTTTCCATTAATTTGTAAATAAACATTTAGAACTTAAAAATGACTATTTATTAATACGTTTATGTACACTGAACACTTGAATAGTAAGCTATATTGTTATTATTTTTTCTTTTAAAGGAAATTTAACCACCATATGAATAATATTAACGTTGCAACATTTTTATCCTGAAATTTAGGTTTCACATAGTGTATTTCTAGTTACATTTATTTAGCTAAAAAAATTAAAGATTATTTTATGAGTGTGAGCAACAAAAGTTCATCCATTTTCAGGATGTACTGATAGAAACTATCGCCTCTTCTTAGTTTTGGACTAAACAGCTTTGTTTGGTTATTGTACAGCTATTCATTTTTCAAATGAATAATCCAAATTATGAATTAAAACTTTTTGAATATATAATAAAGTGGGAAATTTTCAAGGTGTTTAAGCGTTTAGAAACGTTTATTTTCATTCAATTCGTGTATATAAGTGGTCTGTTTTTATCCCTCTGTACTTTATACAAGCTGAAGAAATGTAAACTTAAATTTAAAGACAGATTTAAAGCCTTCTTTTGTTTCTTTTTACTACTCGTTGTTGAATTAATTGTGACTTCCAAGTCTTTGGTTTCCAGATGTTTTGGAAGGCTGTCTTTTGCCTGTTGAGTTAAAGTTTAGATAATTGACTACTGAATGTGTCGAGGTGATCGATAGTTGTTAGATGAAGGCTTCGTAGACACAAGGAAAAAGGCCAAGAGAGCGCTTTTTACTCCAGAAAGATATTCTTAGTTTTGAAATGTGACAGAAAAAAAGGTCTATCGGTGAGAGAAGTTGACATTATGTCAAGCCGCCAGGCCAGACCTACGACTCTACTCCACCTCTGACCCTACTGTGTCAGTTTGACGTCAAAGTGATACAGTTGAAGTAGTTTTCGTTTGTTATTTTTATAAAAAAAAAAGTACTGATATAACTTCAGTTAGTTGAACTATGAGTTTCAAAGAGGTTTTTCACATATACATATAGATAATGATAAAAATTAATAATCACTTCGTGCTTTTTTTGTATAACATAAAGTTAATGATGTCAGTTTAGTCTGATATTGATTTCAACGACATTTATTAATTAGCAAATATGAAAGAAATATTTTCCATTTTATCTTGGTTGGGGTTTTTTATTTTCTTTTTGTGCCATATGCACAACAAAATGTTATTGCATGTAACAGATCTTTTAGATATCTGTTAACTATCTGTCTATTTTTTCAGTTTGATTCCGAAAATGTTATAATCATTTTATTCTGTAAATTGATATTAATTAGTTGTTTTTTATAATAGTTATGTATAATAATAAATGAAATATTTAATGAATTAAGCATGTGGTACGACATTTATGAAATTAAGCATACAGAATCGCTTAATAAGTGATGTATATTTTACGCATATATTTCAACTTAATGGGCTGAAAAATCGTTTTATAAATTTTTACGTTATTAAATAAACATTCATTTTTGTTATCATTTCAAAAATTGCAAGTTATGTATAAAAGTTCATTTCAACCTTTTGTGAGAGATTTTTACTTAAAGTAGTTTTAAATAAACTATTAAATATTTTAAAAGTTCTTCTATATTTGTACTTTAATTGTATCGAATATTACGCGTGAAATTCCATAT
This sequence comes from Maratus speculifer, assembly GCA_964019185.1. Lineage (NCBI taxonomy): Eukaryota > Metazoa > Arthropoda > Arachnida > Araneae > Salticidae > Maratus > Maratus speculifer. The sequence goes on from OZ025293.1 coordinate 284,509,744, forward strand.
TAGAAAATTTTCCATAATCATTTGGCATAAAAATTTACAAAAAAAAAAAAAAAAAATTACGAAACAGTTACTAAATAATTTGACTAATGTCTAAATCTTTAAAATCGACGACAGTGTGAACAGATTTTAAATAGTTGTATTGATAAAAAGAATATTGACCAGTTAAACTGATGGCATTGAGCTCACAGGCTACGCATACTAATTGTACATTACAGCCTTGTATTTTCGTTAATTCCGTTCGAAAAAAAATTAAGAAGGGCCTTCTCTTTCTCCTTTTTTATACTTAATCACTTAACCTCCTAAACTATCAAGGACATGATTTATCATATAAAAAATCTATATCCAAAATTCAGAGCAAATTGGATAATTCTTAATAAAAACCCATTTAGCATTTATATAATTTAAGAGGAGTTATTCCCCTCTTTTATACTTAACTATTAAACTTCCAAAACTATTCAGAGATTTGAACGAAATCTGACAATTCTGCTTGAAAAATCCATTTATACAAGTTAAGGGGAGGGGCATTAAAACCCTCGTCCCCCCTGTTTATACTTATTCAATGAACACCTAATAACAGCCACGGACTCGTCTCATCAGAATGATCCTATATCTAAATTTTGAACGAAAACTGTTAATTCTGCATAAAAATCCCGTTTATATCAATTAAGGGGAGGGGCATGAGCCCCCCGTTCCCCCTGTTTATACTTATTCACTGAACACCTAATAACAGCCACGATATCGCCTCATCAGAATGATTCCATATCTAAATTTTGAAGGAAAACTGTTAATTCTGTATGAAAATCCCTTTTATATCAATTAAGGGGAGGGGCATGAGCCCCCCGTTCCCCCTGTTTATACTTATTCAATGAACACCTAATAACAGCCACGATATCGCCTCATCAGAATGATCCCATATCTAAATTTTGAAGGAAAACTGTTAATTCTGTATGAAAATCCCGTTTATATCAATTAAGGGGAGGGGCATGAGACCCCGTTCCCCCTGTTTATACTTATTCAATAAACACCTAATAACAGTCACGGAATCGCCTCATCTGAATGATCCTAATCTAAATTTTGAACGAAAACTTAATTCTGCATGAAAATCCCACTTATTTCTATTAAGGGGAGGGGCATGAGCCCCCCGTTCCCCCTCTTATACATATCGAATGAACGCCAAAAACTAATCAGGGAAGCGCCTTGTCAGGATATACCTACATACAAAATTTCAAGTGGATCGGATATTTTTATCATGAGTTATCGCGTTACGCACGAACGCACATACATACAGAACGGACGGGCACATAAGCTCTCAGGCTAGGATAGCCTGTGAGCTAAAAAACTAAACTTTAGATAGTTGAATTAGATAGGCAAATTTTTAAAAGTTTTATATCGACAGGGTTCGCACAGGTCTACCACTAAATTTTAAGAATGTTTTCGAAATGTTTCACAGCAGACAAATATCGTAAAATCTGCGAAGGAAGGCGGGGGTTGTGAATGTTTTGGTTTAAAAATTAAATGTAAATTTTTTTATTTTTAATACTGACGCCAGAGTCCTTGGAAATTCCAAGGAGTGTGCGAACCTTGTATCTACTAATTTTAAAATTCAGTTATCAGAAAACTTTGTATTTATTGCCGTATTTTCATCTAATAGTGTACATCATTGTAATATTATAGATAATTTCGACTAATATTTTAGGAACTAGTCGTAAAATTTGTGGCAATTTTTTAAAGCATTGTTTCATTTGTGTCTTCCGTACCTTATTGTTTTAATTATTGAAATCAGAATTCTGTGATAATTTAGCTGATAAAATTTTTTGGTGTTCTTCTAAAATAGATGTGTGCAATGGATGTAACTAAGAGCAAATTCAATGTATAAACATAATTTGGTAATACAAAGCATAACACCTGTAGAAAATGTTTAGATTTGGTAAAGAATCTTGAAAGTTTCCCATTTCCGGTTAGTAAACACTTTTTCTGCTTTAAATTCTTTTCGTTATAGTTAATATTGTTCAAAAAGTTTGGTGCGGAAACAATATTCCATTAATTAATCGCATCTTTTAATTATCTTTTGATGGAGAAGTTCCGCAAAAAAGTTCACAGTTGTTATGTGACAATTTCTGTCCCAGCAGTGAATTGTTAAATGAATAATTTTAGATAAATTTGCATGTATAAAATGCATTGTCACATTTAGGACTTTTGACAGCTCATTTAGGTTTTAATTGCCGAAAATTCCACAAAATGACCTAAATGCGACAGTAGTATATTGTGAGTATAAACTAACTGATAAAGATTCCATTTCTATAAAATAAGTTAGTTTTAAACTAAAAGCACGGTATTTAATAATTTCCTGCTGAAGAAAATGTATATTTATTTAATAAAATGCCTATTCTATCCTAAATGCGACAAAACTATGAAAAAATGCATCTCATTTAGGCACAATGATCTTAGAGTATAGCATAAAAATTTACTGAGATATAAATTGAATACACTAAACATTTTAACCGGTGGAAATTAAGTGATTTATAAATCATGTAATTCCTTTTGTTATTTTAGATTTTCACAAAATGTATTGAAATGATTTCACCAGAATTTGAAGTGTGTGTGGTCGAAAAAGAATAATTTTAATTTTCATATTATAGTAATGAATTTGCCGTGCAACCAAGTAATGTTTGCTTGCTCCGTTACTCAAAACTTTTAGATACCACTAATTTTCAATAGTACTTTTGATTCTGCTTAGTGACATAAATGCTTCTATTAAATAAAATAAATACTATGCCCATGTTTTTTGTTTACTGTGTCAGTTAAAAGAAAAAAGAAACTGTTTAGGAGATAAGAAATAATCCTTCTTATTCGAGTAGTCTTAAGTAAAATGCTTCAATTTCTTAAATGAAAGTGCACTTTTTCTTATAAAAATGATTATTTATGACGGATTTTTTCATTTAGCTCCTTTAATTATTTCAGAACTTGGCTTATCTATATAAATTATATCAATTTCTGTATATGTTGTGGAACTTAAAACTTAGTTTAGAGAAAAAAAAAAGGTGAAAAGTGCATTTTTTAAACAATCAAGCAATATATTTCCTTTTTATGAATGAAATTGTCAAGATACCTTTACATACGTCACTTTCACCGATGGATGTTTTGCGCCTATCTATACTCAGAGTTGAAGAGTGTATTTTTTATCATTCTCCCAGTGCGAAGAACGAGTGTACTGCTAATAAAACACAATACTTTTGTTTATTAAGAAAGTTCAGGACTACAATAATTGAAATATGAAAGTAAATTTATGTTGATTAAAACCAAATAAAATAAAATAAAAGGGACATCTTTTGTCATATAAAAACATCAAAATAAAATGTAAGCACGTGATAAATCCTATACTTAGAAAGAAATGCAGAATTAAAAATGGCTCATTAAATTATCAAGAAATAGTTAAAAAAAGCGCAATGTTGATAAAAAAAGAAAGTATTTATAATACGAACAAATCTGTATGTGTAATGGTATTCACTTTAGTAATAACGCAATGATAACCATGATAACAATAATATCGACAGCAATAATTTATCATGAAATAATTTTATATAAGAGAATTAAAAATAAATCGCTTTATAACGTATTTTTAAATCTGTAAAAGAAAAACATATATACATTAAAGGTTACTTTAGAGTTTGGACTTTTTATTTATTTATTTATTGTTTATTTGTTATTTATTTATTTATTTATCTACAGTCCGAAAGTCGTTTTCCAGAACTCAGAAACGTAGTTTCGTCTTACTTAATTACAAAGTGTCTGTCATTAAATAGAGGAATTTCTCTCTTTTGTAAAATAGTGGCAGCCTGTTGGATCTCGGGAAACAGGTTAAAGACGCCTATTTTAGACTAAATAACAACTAAGAATAAAAATAATTACAATGAAATAAAAAAACTCTAATAAAACTTTCTTAAATTTTAATGAAAATGTAAAAAATTGATTCTACTTAGCGAGAAAAACACCTTATATTTCACTTCAAAATCGGAATGAAGTTTTTGATGACAAACAACATTCATTAGATTTTAGTGTTGTAGCATAAATTTATTTGCTAATTTAAATCATGTTTGAAATGAAATCTGATTGTATTTAGGGTAATTTAAAATGAGATCTAGGTATAGATGATAACAATGTAAGAACGATAATAATAAAAATCATAATAATTAAAAGCCCACACTGCTTTTGTAAAACTTAATAACAATATCGTGTAATAAAATATTCTGAATGATTTCAAAGATTATTGTTGAGGGGAAGTGTGAGAAAATATCCCATTAATAATTAATCATAAAATTCGTGATTGTACCTAGAATTTGCAATGAAAGGAATAAAGAAGGAAATAGCACAATTTCCTGATGCTCGATTTCACAACTTTTTCTTCAGTAAATTAACAGAAAAAATGTCTAAAAGTTCTTTCTATTATTATTATTTTACAGCAAAAACATCTATGCTTAATTTTACAGAAAAATAATGCCAATTTCCGCAATTTGCAGGAAAATTTTCTGTGGTAAGGCAGCAAATAGTATTGTGATTCGTGCAAAAAAATATTTCAATAATAATAATAATAATAATAATAATAATAATAATAATAATAATCATAATAATAGCAATGATAGCTATTAATAAGTAATATGCATGGATTTCATTTTTTTACTTCATTAGAAAAACATTACTTTTCTTCAATTTAGAATTTATAGAATTTTGTTACTTGAATTATGTTTGTTTTTAAAATAAATTATATGTATGACTTCGAAGAATAAATAAAAATAAATTTTCTCTACGTATTTTTCTGTGCTATATATTTTAAATTAGAAATTTGTAGAGCTTCGAAATGTCCTTTTTTTAATATATGAAATAGGTAAACTACTAGTAAGATTATTCTTGCCAAGTGAAATATTAAGTAAATATTTAAGGCGAAAATAAATTTTTCTTTGCTTATAAAACAAATTGTGTGTTGTAAAATTTACTCCATGACTTACATCAACTGCTCTTTAAATAAGCAAACAATGTTTAGGTTGAAGAAGACATATTTTTAACCAAATAGTCGTAAAATATAAAACAAAATGAGGCTTGTAGCAACAAATCTTCAGATGCATTGGATCCCCAAGTTTTCAGAATACACGTTTCTTTCTTAAAATAAATAACTGCATTTTTCATTCAAGTGACTTTATATTACTTTTATCTTCGTGTATACTTTTTGTGCATTCTCACAGATCCATACGCATTTTACCGTTATTCGAATAAATCTGTTTTGAGTGCTGATGTAAAATGTTACGGAGATAATCTTAACAACTCTATAATTTGTAATTGGTGTCAGAAAAATTGCTTTTTTAAAGTGTTTATCTTCAGTGTTCAGGAAGTGTCAACAACGTTAATGCTGTCATCAAAGCTTCCTGTTGTGCACGATACAGAATGGTAATATGACTAGCTGAGGGGAGAAACCACACATGAACTTTGAATTTAGTTTCCATTTAAGAAGGAAACATGACAGATATTTCTTCACTAAAGTATCAGTCACTCATCTTTGTGGTGAAAGGATGGTTTCTGAAGAGATAAAAACATCCGTTCACTACCTGGAAATTTAGACTTATTCAGGAACAATTCTGTACGATATTAGAAGCATTCGTTTACTATTGTGTACCTCACGGTTATGTAGTTTAATGCACAGCTTTTTAAAATTGATACAGTGGTTTTATTTATCTAGGTATTAACATCAACTTATTTCATGCTTTTTACTCACTTTCTTCAAAATAAATTCAATACAGACAGGAAATCTTAAATACATGCATTACCAGAATATTTAGTTTTGTTCTAAATTTAGAGTTTAGCTTGTTAAAAGCTAAGGAGAGCAAATTTTGTATTTTATTTATATTGTAGAATTTATCCTGATAAATCTATTGGGAAGCATTTAATGTTATTTTCAAAAGTTTCATTAATGAAAGTATCATTCTATTCCAATTTAAACAGAAAAATGTGTCATTTTATTTATATATTTATAATATTAATGATTATTATTATTATTTCAATAATTTTAAATGTAAAAAAAATAAAATTTCCAAAATGCTTTTATTCAAATAAACAGTCTAAACCGCATATTGAAGAAATTTCTTTAAGTAAAATGTGTGCTTAATCTAAGTTAAGGAACACAAAGAAAAATTCATGACAATTTATCAATTTAAAAAATATTGAAATTAAAAAGTTTCAAATTAAAATTTTCATACTCATTACCTTTACTCTAAAAATTTACATCTAAACATCTGCAAAGAGCTACTGAGCATATAGAAAAACACAACACAATGAAACTAAACTTGAACGTTTGTTATAAAATATACATGAATAATTTATGCAAATTTATGCCGAAAAATATTAATGAAACATTTTAAACGATCTTTTGGCAGTGAAACGCAGCAATTTTGTTATTTCTGATGCGCAAGCTCTTGTTCAGTTTTTATTTCATAAGACACTATATCTTATTTTTTTCAAACATTTGCATAGACTTCTTTGGAATTGATTAACATTTACTGTTTTGTAGTTTTATAGTTCTTCTTATAGATCTTTTCATTCAATGTTCCCCTCTCCCCCCCCCCCCCACACACACACACAAAAAAAAATGATTAGCGTATGCTAAACTAAATTTTATGAATTTACAAAGAGAATCTTTTATGGACTGAGTTATTATTTCGTCTTTTAGCATAAGAAATGAAAATTTTATCAAGAGAAGAACAAAAGTTTTTTTTTTTTTTTTTGGAATGATATAAATTTTCTTAAAAGGAGTAAAATATCTTCAAGGGTCCGCGTTAACATTTTCTATTAGTTGTCAATCTATGAGGATTGAAATAAGGTTTGGAAATCTCTTTGTCAAAGGCAATTAAATAAAGTATCATATTGCTTTTATTTTTTTTCTTAAACTTAAATTTATGTTAAGAGGATGGGGAGATGTTTATCTAATGCATAATATATATCTTTTCCAGGTATTTAGAATTTAGAAAGCCTAAAGTAACTCTTAGAATTTAACACGAGTTAATTTTTCTAAACTTTCTAATTACTCAATGTTAAATTTATTAAAAATATTCTATTTGAATTACTGTATATAATGGCGGTTTTTCTTTTTCCACTGTTTAATGTCAACCCTTTTTAAAGTTTGTGATATATGGGTACCTAAAACCAACCATTCCTTGCATCCATCTCAGTCCCAGTCTCTTAAGCTAATAAAATGCCTTTTAGTTTAACACAATGTCCAGAAAAATAAAACCAGAGGCTGGGTTTCATTTTCACATTTTGACTTTCAAATTCATAATTATTTTTAAAGCTCTTAAAACACATTCAAAATACGTATTTTACTATACATTTGAATTTAAAAGAAAAAAAAACAATGGCCGAAATTTTATTTTGTAGCTTTCTATAGACATTATTTTAGAGTAACTCAAGAAACAACGTGTATCATTATAGGACAGTGTGTTTTTATGTTGTCTGAGAAAAATTTCTGAACTCAGAAACGTAGGAGACAGATTATTAGGCATTAGCTTTCTTTAATTGAATGAAGTTAAAAATGATTTTATACACAAAAAAGAACTCGACTGTTGGTCGATATAAAACTTTATTTATAAATGCAGTAAAGATACAAAAAGAAAATTTGAATTAAATATTTATATGTTATTAAAAGAAAATCCCTCCCCATCGTACCTAACATTTTGTATTAAGAATGGTTGATTATCAGCATATATTGTTGTGAACTTAATTGCAGCTTCATTCTAGCTTTTTCTTTTATCATTTTTCTAGAGAGGGAAATTTTCTTTGCATCTTTGTTCATACATTTGTTAAAAGTTTCATTAACATATTTGATACAAATGTATTTTGCGAATTTGCGATACTATTTTTTTAAAAAAGAACCTTGAGTCATGATCGATATGCTTAAAGAAGACAGAGAAGATGCGAAAGTTGTAACTTGTCAGTTGAAAGAGATTGAGTGGTACGATGAAATGTTCGTGATTCTGTGTCGGGAAATAAAGGCATTGTGTTTACAAGTATCATTCTTTCACGAAGTGATGTATTTAATTTTTCTTTCTGTTTAAGTTTCTTCGTCTTTCTGTAGCTTGTTTATTTTGAATACGATAAAAATACAGTAAAATTAAAGCAGAATGATTTATTTCTTGAACTGGTTCTAATGTATATATAGTATTTCTTATATAAGATGGTTAGTAATATTTAAAGATTTTGAGTCAATGCAATAAAATTTAATTAGATATGTTTTTGCTGACCGTCTCTTTACCCTTTTAAGGTTCAGAGTTACAATACACGGAACATCCAATTCGATTCCCAAATGGCACATTAGTACCAAAATTCTGATATAAAAATTTTCCGTTAATTATATATGAAAAAAAAAAAAAAAAAAGATTTTTCTTATTTTCAAATACATTTGAACGGAAATTCCGGTGTCATTCAGTAAAATTTAAAAACATAGTTAATTATATCTGTAATAAAATAGCCTTCTATAAAAATTTTCTTTTATAGAAATAAAACTTTAAGAATTATTTAAATTAAGATATTTTTCATCATGTAACTGTCACGAAATTTCAGAGAAACTTCATGGGCAATATATACACAGTACACTTTGTTAAAATGAAATCTAAAAATAGAATTCCTAAAGGAAATCTTGAAACGTTTGAAAGCTAGTTTAGACGAAATAAAGCACAAGCTATTGTACCCTGCACAATCTATATGTGTCAAGAAAACAATGTGTATACCCAAATTTATTCACAAATCGTTAATATTAAAATAATAATAATATTAATAATCTCTACAAAGGTGTTATTAGACTCGGGGTAATATTTTTTTCCAGAATATAAATGGAATTTTTGAAATAAAGATTGTCTATATGCTAAAACATTGCACCATTTTCCATTTTACAAATAGTAAAACCCACTTTAACTATTTTGTTTGAATTTTGTGGATACTAAAAGCCTCCACATATATATATGGATATATATATAAAGAAATAAATTATATATATATATATATACAGGGTGTCCAGCAAATAACACCCTGATTTCAAAATTAAATTTCTCAAAAACAAAGATCGATAGTAATATGCGGTAAACGTTTTTTTCATTAGGTAATCTGTAAAAATCTTACACAGAAATTTCAAACAGTGAATATTTTGAAAAAATTGCATTCTGATTGCATAAAATGCTTTGATTTGTTTTTGATTTGTTTGATTGAGAATTTTCTTGTTTTAGATATCCTGCAGAGAAATAATTTTTCAGCTTACAGTGCAATATTTTAAAGATTTTTCGAAGTAAATTTTTAGAATTTCGAAATTTCAAAAATTTAATTAAAAAAAACTATGAAATATGCCACTTTAAGCCGAAAAACACATTCTCTGGCAGCAATCTAAAGCAAGAAAAATGTCAAATCAAAGCATTCTTTCCAATCAGAATACAATATTTTCAAAATATTTACCGTTCGAAACTTTTGTATAAGATCTTTACAGCTTACCTGATAAACAAACCGTTTACTGCATAATTCTATTGATCTTTGTTTTTGAGAAATTTGATTTTGAAATCAGGGTGTTATTTGCTGGGCACACTGTATATATATACTATATGGTTAAAGGTGACCGGCCAATTGCAATTTTTGACGTTTTGTTAAATATCTGGAAATATTCATGAGGAATCCTCATGCGACTTCCGGCGTGTAAACAAAATAATACAGGTCATATATTTTCGCAAACAGTTTTTCCCGACGCCCTATAAGGGACCGTCAACAAACGGAAAAAGAATGAACATCTTTTGAAAAACCTTGTCAAAACTAGTGTAACAAAAGCATTCAAACTGTAGATTATGATTAAATAGCATGTTATAATAAATTGTGTTGGTTTTTATGAGGATAGCATATATACCCGTAGAGAAAATAAGGTTTTCATTAAGACAGTCCCAAATTTTGCAAAGTATCTTGATTATAATTTGGAGAGTTCTTAACATAAAAAATGTTCTTTTCAAAATAGATGTGAAACAACATTTTACACAATACCATGTAATCATTATTAAAAAATAGCAAAAATTGTATGAATGGTCAGCAAGTTTACTAAATAATTTTTCACTGCACATGCGTGAAAACAATCAAAATATATTTTACATAATGAGTTAGCTAAATGTGTAGAAAATTTTTTAAGTCTCAAAAACATAGCATGAAAATTCTAAAAAATTATCGTCGATGGAATAAGCTCAAAACCCGTTTTTAACAAAAAGAAGCAAAAGGATGAGGGGGTGTATCCATATATTAATTGATTAGTGTCAATACAGAATAAAGAATATTTCACGAACTATTATATTTGGATACAGCTCTTCATCTTTTTGCTTTCGTTTGAGATCAACAGATTTTGAGTTTATTCTATCGACGACAATTTTCAGAATTTTTATGCTATGTTTTTGAGGCTTTCACAAAAAAATGTTCTACACATTTAGCTAACACATTATGTAAAATATATTTTGATTGCTTTCACGCATGTGCAGTGAAAAATTATCTAGTAAACTTGCTGACCATTCATACAATTTTTGCTATTTTTTAATAATGATTACACGGTATTGTGTAAAATGTTGTTTCACATATATTTTGAAAAGAACATTTTTTATGTTACGAATTCTGCAAATTATAAGCAAACAAATTGGCAAAATTTGGGGTTGTTTTTATGAAACCTTAATTTCACTACGAGTCTACATGCTATCCTCATAAAAATAAACACAGTTTATTACAATAATCCACTTAGCCAAAATCTATAGTTTGAACGCTTTTTCTACGTTAGTTTTTACAAAATTTTCCTAAATATATTGGTTCTTTTTCAATTTGTTGACAGTCCCCGATGAGGTTTCGGGAAAAAAAATCTTCGCGGAAATATATTACCTGTACTATTGTGTTTACACACCTGGAATTTCGGGATAATAATTCCTCATGTATTTTTGCGAATATTTAACAAAACGGTAAAAATCGTAAAATGGCAAGGGTACCTTTTGCCTTATAGTGAATATACAGGGTGAGTCATAAATATCGAAACAATAGGCTATCTCCTTAAATATTGCCTCTAGACCCATACTTCCAATTGCAAAAATTCATGAAAAAAGGTAAAATTTCTGATAAGATAAGTTGCAACTCCATGTGGGGTCTATTTGAAAAATTACGAAAATTAAATTTCTATACGGCCCCCGTAGAGCAAAATTCCCAATTAAGAAATTATTCCTTATCCATTCCTAAAATGAACAAAAAAAATTTCATCTTCTTATCTAAAAATCTGACAGAGATATTAAAATCCAAAATTCTCCAAAAATCGTGACTTACACCACTTTACCATGCTTGTAAACAAAGCGTTGTTCACCGATTCTCAATGCAATTGAGGGATCGTCTACAAATTATCTGTTATTAAATGTCGATTTAAGACAGTGCCTCTTATTTGGACATAATAAAGCTGCGTATTGATTTAAATCAAAACTTGTTTTCAAATTATGTTGATCGTCAGCACTAGAGATCTGTATGGATCGAATTATGTAGGTCCGGTCCCAAACCGACCCAAAGGGAAAAAAGTTCTCCCGGCATGGAAAAATGTGAAAATCATAATCCAGACCGCCTAGAAAAAAGTTTTAATCATAGCCCAACTCAGTCGTGAATTTCTACGTAGTTTTTTACTTCGGTGTGGATAAAAACTCTTTCGTATGGAGGAGTTCTGACCAAAAATACTTATTATAGCTTTTCGTTTTTTATATTTATACGTTTTATTATTAACGAAGCGCCAAAGGCTGTGATATATTTATTTTATTAATGAATTTCTGCTTATATGTAAATGTTTCACTTATATTTTAATACCGCTAATCCATATCCCGTGCGTTGGAGACTTTGAAAAATGTTATACATTAAAACCTTTTAAGACGGAACCCCATAGGAAAGAAAAAATACGTTATAGACAAATGCCCTTCCTTGGAGGGTTAAATGGAGCTTATTTTTTTCTCAGGTATTATTGTATGTATTTTGCATGGATCAATACATTTTCCTTTTAAGACAGAATTTCGTCATAGGCAGCTTTTTCTTAGGATTTATTCTGTTTAATTTTCTAGCATTTAAATATACTATTTTTTAAAAAGTAATAATAAATACAGTTTTTTTTTTTTTTTTTTTTTTTTTTTTTGTAAAATAAAAGCAATTTAAAAATCTATGTGGTTTTTGTAAAAATTTTGATTGAACCAAATTTTACTTATTTCAGGCATGTATTAGGTCAGTCAGAAACAATGATTTTAATACGGATTGTTCGAGACCGGGATTGAAAATTTCGTCCTGCGCAGACCTAGGAAGCAGTCCCATCCGATATGAAAAATACATTAGGCCCGGATAGGCGAGTGTTCAGGAAAAAGTAACGTGTCTGTCCTGACCCGGCCTGGGCACAGAATACAGATTTTTTTGACAGCCTCTCCAGTACGATAAAATGCTTGAAGTTGTGAGAAGTAAATTTCTAAAAAAGACTTAGAAAAGCATTCTTTTAAATAAATGACGGGCAGTAAAACAGTACATTTCGTTTTTCTGCATAATGAATTTTTTCCCGAATATTTCTTGAATTTAAATTATTAAAAGTTAAGAATTGTTAAAGAAAAAAATGAACAGATTTGAAACATATCATTTTTAATTATTTTACATTAGTTTTATTTCGGGCAAAATTGAAAAAATATTTACTTTTGAAAATAAGATTTTTTTTAAGGTATATTATTTTTTAAATAAATATTTTTAATAGTTTTAAAATTAATATTGAAAAACAAAAACTAAAATCAGATTTTCATTTTTAATTAAATGGAAAGAAAGTGAAATCCGATAAATAATGTTTTGAGTTATAACGATTTTTAATTATCCCATTTAAACCAGTACTAACCATATGAAATTAAAAAAAAATTTAGGATAAATTTTAGGATGAGATTTTCTTAGCAAATTATATGGCTAATCATCACAAAAGAGTATAAGAAATCAAAATTCTAACTCAAAAGATAGATTTTTTACCCGTTTCCTAGAACTGTTAACGTAACATTGTCATTTGAATTACGCGCATTTCAATTTGTGTCTAATCCCTTAAAACCTGATGAATAATTCAAACGGCTATAACTCTGCGAATTTTAAAGATTGAAGATGCAACTTTTTGTGTTTTATTCAGGACTGGATAAGGAAAGTTTTCCTAATTGGAATTTTTATCCTACGGGGGCCGTATAAAAGGTTAATTTTCGTAATTTTTGAAATAGACCCCCCATGGATTTGCAATTTATCTTATCAAAACTTTCACCTTTTTTATGAATTTTTGCAACTGGAAGTATGGGTCTAGGGGCAATATTTAAAGAGATAGCCTATTGTTTCGATATTTATGATTCACCCTGTATATATATTTATTTATGCTTTTTTATGTATTAAAATTTTTAATGGAAAACAGATTAGGATGTTTACCGCTCAATGCAGAAAAATGAAATTATATATTTAGAAAAAGTAACATATATTAGCCAATTAGTCGCCGGAAAAAATAGAAATTTTAACTGTAAAATAAACTAACTTAATGTAAAAGAAAATTTTAAAGAACTTTCCTGGTTCCATTTTAAGATTTTCTTTTCTGTGGATGTAAATGAAAACAGGTGTCAGCTCCATTAGACAACAGAAAAGTGAAATTTTGTTTATACTTTGAAAACAAATTAACAGAATGAGCTATAAAAACACATACCATGTTTACGAAGACGCCGACTCTAATGCCAAATTTGATTCCATTTCGTAAATGTTGGGAATATGAATTTATTAATAATTTTATACATAAAAATATGCTTTTGAAAAAAATGCATAAACTATGCTTGAACCCATACGATGTCTCTCCTTAAAGTAGAAATATTTCAATTGGAGGACTTTTAAAAAAAATAAATTACAGTTTGTCTCGTAAATTTAACATTAGCACCTTCAAACGCTATGAAGATTAAAGAAAAAAGGTATAAACTACATACTTTTCCAGGCTGCTTTGATCCTGTAAAATCCCTGGTTTAATCACTACATTGCCAATAGATGCATATGCCATACCTAAATAATCAATCTCTAATATAAAATCGATACATTTATGCTCCATAATTTTTTTAATATGCCAATAAAACTTCAGATCTGACAGAATAGGAACACATTTTAGGCCAAGATCTTGACAGTATTTTATACAGCCTGTATATTAAATTTTATTCGAGTTGCCTTCCAGATAGATACAACTGCATCTGGGGCCTTTCAGGGATTTTTGGTTGGCGGTCTGTGAAGAGCAGATCTTTTTCTGCGCCTTCAACTGGGATACGATGGTCATCAGCGTACGATGAGAAGATACTTCTGTCGGACAATGTCAATAGAGATTTGCACTTCAAGAACATACAAATATACGCATTAGTAATAATTATACGGATAGAGCTTAAGTTAAGCTCTCAATTGTGAATTTACTCCTATTTTTTCTAATCTTCGGATGTGTTTGTAAGTAGTTGTTTCGTTATAAAAATAAAGCTTGTGTGGCTAACCGGTCACTCAGAAATTATTTCTTATGACGGTACAATCCAAAAAACTCAAAGTGTCACAAATGAGTGTTACAATTTGAAAAATGAAATTTTATTCAATTTCTAATATATAGGTATCCTCCTTATTACAAAAATTCTATCTGATTGAATGCCTTATTCCGAGTCTATGATTGTATTATGAAAAATCTGTGAATAAAAGGTTTTTTTCTTTCTTTTTGTGAACGGTTTAAAGTACACTCATCTGACAATACCACATTTCTGAGTATGTTGTTCTTTCTGTTTTCAGAGTCTATTTGCGATTAATTTTCAGCATACATTATAAAGGACACAACATTTCCGCCCGTAAACATTTAGTAGAGAATAAATCCTCCAATAATACACAAGATCTGTCTCTTCCAAAACAGTTATTTACTATGCAATAATAATTAGATGATATAAATATGAACTGCTTAATTATAACAAGAATAAAGTTATTAAAAGTTTCTTAAAGTTATTAAAAAACTTAAAATATTCCATCTAAATGTTTGCCTGATTTGTCAGAATGCAAATCTTAATAAGGCAGCTGATTTATTTATTTTTTTTATATATAATTATTGTTGTTTTGTTCATAATAATGCTATAGCACTTATTCTTTGGAGGTATACATGTTTACAATCACATGTGTAATAACATATTAAATGCAATATTTCTTCTCTGTGCCAAATAAAAACATGTGCTTCGGACTCAGGTCTAACAGTAGCTTGATTTCTTTTTCAATTATTTTTATTTTAAAATATATACAGGTTATTTAAGGTATCGAAATGTGTTTACATGTTGAATTTTCGTAAAAAAAAAAAAAAAAGGAGTTTTTTTCAGTTTTTAAATTTATTGTATAGAACCTTTATTTAGCATTACCAAACAGACTTTATTTTGTGTCTACGTCAATTAAAGCCAATATATTAAAGAATTTCTAGACTTCCACCGGAGAAAGAGAAACTGGAAATTATCTATAAAATTGTTGGAAGTAAGCCTTAAATTGAAATACCATATATTTTTAGCAGATAAAAATTTTTAAATCGTTTTTTAAGTAATGAAAGTTATTATTAATTCATGAGAATATATGGCAATGAAGAATGAACATATGCAACAATGAAGAACTTCATTATTTCTTGTTTTTTCATGTTAATCGAAAATGCATTTTCCTGAAAATCAGTTTTATTTAATAATTCACTTATTTCAAAAGTAATAACTGAAAATTTTATTGTTAAATTTTTGTTTCCAAATATTATTTTCTTTAGAAAGTTTTCTATAGTATGAACTAAAAGCATGTTAAAAATATAAAAATATTTTTCAAGTTATGGTGCGATATTTGTTATTGGTATGATATTTGAACTGTTATTTAAAATATGTTCAATATCTAGTATTGATACTTTAAATAATAATCTCTAAATAATCTATAATAATTTTTAAAATGTTTATTTCTAAAATTAGTCAAAAGTTTTAGTTCTTTTTTTATGTAAATACGTTACGAATATTTTATGCGAAATTTATAGAAAATCGATGATTAGATATGCATATGGCATTTTTAAAGTTTTCTAGAATTTCTTCAAAATTCTCTGTAAACTTCTTGTTTCCTAAAGTCAAAGTAATACGATGGAAATATAAACTTAGCTGATCCATGCATAAACAAAAGTTCAAAATGTTGGTTAATTTGTTTCAACTTTTATATTTTTATTGATGTTCTAAGTTCTCCGAGCGTATTCAGGGACTTTAACACAAGTTAAACACTTTGGTTTAATCCCGTCTAAGTAGAAAAGTAATTTCAAATTAAATTTTTCGTTTATCAAATGTTATTGAACAAATATTGGATAATTATATATAAAAAATATGAAAAATGTGTTGTAATCATAGTTTATAAATCGTATATAAGTTAATAGTATATTTTCGATGCTCAAATGAAGTTCGAACTTGAGTTTAGCATTAGAAGGATAACTTGATTTTACTCGAATCAGACCCAACTCGTGGTTTGTTTGGATCGAGCTGCATTTAACTGTGCAAAGTTGACTAAAATTCTTAAAAAAAAAAAAAAAAAAAAAAAAAAAAAAAAGAATCTAGAATATGTTTTAGGTGAAAAAACTATATATTTAAATAACACACATATATATTCATTTTTCAGCATAAAAGATATAATTGGCTTTAAAGATATAATTATAGGCTATTTTGCCATAATTATTTTAAAATATGGA
Organism: Maratus speculifer; assembly: GCA_964019185.1. Lineage (NCBI taxonomy): Eukaryota > Metazoa > Arthropoda > Arachnida > Araneae > Salticidae > Maratus > Maratus speculifer. The sequence goes on from OZ025293.1 coordinate 284,526,536, forward strand.
TTATTTTTTTATATCAGGTTCGGGTAGAAGTGTATCTGGTTTAGAGTTGACGGAGTTTTTTTTGTTGAGTTCGGGTCATGTTTCAAAGTGACTTTAAGCAGAAATATCGAGTTAATCATTATTATCAACAGACGGAAATTATTTCTCTTTTGTACAATTCTGTATATGTCCTATGGAATTTATGCATAACAAGTAACATGCAAAATAGTTAAATTTTAAAAATGCATACCACAATTGAACACGTATTACTAGCAATTATCGCTTATAGATATTACTGTAATTAAATTTTTTCGAGTGACCCTGTAAATGAAAGATAAAGGCTATGCACACGATATTCTGCGATAAACATCTTGTTGTGCTTCTTAGTGATGCATATAGCTCTTACTGTTCGAATGTTAAATTTGAATAGTCTAAAAGTATTAAAATACATTTCAAACTATTTTCCTCCCATAGATCATAATTAAACAGAATTTTTTTTTGATTGACCCTGTAAACGAATGATAAGTAGTATACACATCATCTTGTACGCAAACAGTTTATAGTACCCATCATTATGCACATCAATTTCAATATTTATGAAATAGTGTAACATTATTAAAATACATTGCAAACGGTTTTTCACAATAGACCATAATAAAATGGAATTATTTTGAGTGCCCCTGTAAACGAATGTAACTAGACTTTTCATTTTAGTACTAAACAAGTGTCATAGATGTCATTATATGGCAATCAAAGAATATTTACACGTTTTGGAACACGGCCTGACGCAATGCAGACAGACGGCTAGACAAACTGAGCTGATAACCACTTTTCAACTGTGTTTAAAATTGTTAAAAAACATACATTTCTTATGTCCATATGCTTCTTAACACTTTCAGTTAAACAGCATAAAAATGAAGAATTTAGTGTCTGTTTTAGACCTTTAACATTTTTTGATTTTCCAATATATTGAAGAATTCATTTCGTTTCATCAGTAAGATATGTTTGGAAATTATATATCACCATTTTAGTACAAAATAGGTGTTTATTTTAAACAAAATCGAAAATAAGAAATGTATATATAGAATTGGTGACTTTACAGAGATCGTAATGTTAGTAAGACAGACATTTTCTTCACATGATAAATATGGATCGTATTATACTATCAATGATCAATGTGGATTATACAAGAGAAAGTATAGTGTTAGCAAACATCACATGCTTTAACAACGTGTTAGCAATCACGAACATTTCTGTTTGGAGAGCATCTGTCACTGTGTTTCCATCTTTATCCCACAGGCTCCAATTGTGCATATATATATGCTATACTGAGATTGTTGGCACCGTGGTGACATAATATTTGCATTATGTGTCACCATATGAATCCTTCACGCATACTTATGACACAAAGTGCAATTTATTCTTTTTTCTAAACTCTACTAATACATTTAAATCACGTCCAGCAGACAACACCACATTTCTGAGGTTTTTGAGTATGTTATTCCTTCTATTTTCAGAGTCTGCTTGCAATAAATTTTGAGCTGGACACATCGTGGTCGCGCGTACACGTATTGTGGGGAAGAAATACCCCAATGTTACACAAGATTTGTCTCTTCGAAAACAGTTCTTCAAATTTATCTCTGATTAGGTACATAATAAATCCAGTGACTAACATATTACCACAAACCACAGTTTCCTTGTTTCACAAGATAAACTTTGATAATTTGCGAAAACAGCGTGAACTGACATAACACGAATTATATATATATATATATATATATATATATATATATATATATATATATATATATATATATATATTAATTTCTTTAATATTTTCCCCATATTTCAATGTGGTAATTTTGTATTAAATTCAATGGTTCATATATTTACCATATATAATGGTTTACAATTAATGGTATATATATATATATATATATATATATTGTCCTTTTCTGAAAAATTTAGCAGCAAATAATAACAGTTCTGATATTAAACACTTCATATTGCGTTTATGTAGTATTTGTACACTCTCTAAATACTAATAATTTTGAATTAATTTGAATTTTATTAAACTTTGGACTTTAGCATATGATAAGTAATCGTGCTTTGACAAACGGATTTACTGATTTTAAAACGAGGAAAAATCTTGTTTTAAGCTCATTTGGCAGGCTAATTTTCATAATTCAACAGACCATCCGGTACATATACTGTATGCACTTGCAATAAACTAGTGCTTATTCCCTGCACAGAATTTTGCAAGTGTTTTTCACCGAATTTCTTTGAAGTTATGACATTTTGAGTGTGAGATTATCTGCGTCTGTTGAAGTGAGTGATTTACTAAAATATTAAGATATATTTTAGGGATTAGCTACACTGAGAAAAAGAATATACCGCCTTCAACTAGAATGAATATTTAGTTACTTTCTGAATACCTAAACTAGAATTGTAGACGGCTGAACTATGCGAATAGGTTGAGCAACTAAGCTGAATAGACGACATGACATAGCATTTCTAGTCTCTTGTTTTCTAAGTAACGAAACGATATTGAATTGTTTCAGCTTCGAGAAATTATAGCTTGATTTTGGGAATGGTTTTATAAACTAGAATTATCGTTACTAAAATAAACCTCTTGTGTTCGCATCTATTTGGAGAAAATTTGAAATACGTTTGACAACGATATTATGGGAAAACGCTCTTAAATTCTCGTAGGAAACTCTAGAACTCTCTAACAAAGGGTGCTAGAATTTATAAGGATGACATGGAACTATTTTTTCTAGAGCTACAATTTAGATTCTATATGCTTGAACTGTATTTTTTTCTCAGTGTATGTCCTAACGTAAGGTTTGGGTTCTTTGCATTCTTCCCTAAGGATGGAGTAATTTCAATCCCCTCTCCTTTTGTACCTTCATTATTTTGTGTACTATTATTCTGGCACTTATTAATTAGCGCTTACTATTTCAATGACTTACAGTTAATAAATTATAAATGTTAGAGAGGTTTTGTAATTTTTATCTGTGAAACTGTATGTTTTACATCCTCCAAAAGAGTGTATGAAATATTTGATATCCTTTATTAAAAAATAATATTACTAGTTACAGTATTTCTGATACTTTTGTGTTACCTTAAAATTTGAAGTTAATCATCTTAAAGTTAAAAAAAATGTTCGAGACCTACCTAATAGCCAGGAATACTGTGACTTTTACATCATCTATCCTATGTAAAGGTTTCAACTTTGTATAAAGTATGCTTACGTAACAGATAATACTTTTAATAGTAAGGTCATTCCAATGCAAAAAAGAAATAATCATAAAGCAAAACCATTTTTTACTATGTGAAAAAAATATAATTGATTGTATTTATGAAAAAAGTAGTTAGATTAAAGTTGGTAAAATTTATGACATTTTTTTGCATCGTCAAGAAATATATGAAGATTGAAAGTTGTTAATTTTAGCTCCAAGCAACTCTACGTAGAAAATTTATTTATTTATTAATGCACTTCTTTTTTACGACGTAAATTTTCTATATAGTAGATTCCGTTTAATATTATCATTTTCGAACAATGAATTTTTGATAACCAGTATCCGATTAAAAACAATAAGCGATTTAGAAACATCATTATACTCATTAATATCATCTAATATAGCTGAGGAAATGATAATTTATCGTTGATGAAATTATGACGTTTTTTAAAAAAAGGCAGAAACATTTATTGAAAGAACTCGGTAATTTTTTTTGTTTACAATTTTCTTTATGAGAGTATACTCATATTATGTTTGAAAATTATCCGCACGCTGTTTATATCTTGTTTCAAAATTTCAATCCCGTTTTTACTTTCGCATTTGTTGATGATATTCAATAAATTTCCCTTTGTTTCTCCGGAGTACAATTTTCATTATTTTATGTTTCTTCCGAAATGTTTTGGTAAAGCTAAATTTACGTGAGCATCACAGCTTCAGTAATATCATTGACAATCCCCACCCATGACTCATTTAAGCCTTATCTAGTTCCAGACTGTTGTATTCTTCCTTTCTTTTTTTTTTCTTCTTGAAGTCATGCTTTGAAGAGATTCATAATAGAAATTTTTGTGTTCAATCGCTCGATTTTTCAAAATTGGTCTGCTGCAAAAACGATAACATTAAACAAAAAATTGATTACACAAAGCAAGAGATCTACCAAAATATAGACAACGACAAGCCAGTTGCGGCCCATAGTTTGGGAGTCGTTGTATTAGAATTTTTTTTTTTAAAGCTTAGCTTAAAAAACTAAATAAGTGATTAACAATGGATAGAATTTCTTCACCTACTTTATTATTATTTCATGTATTTTATGTGAGTATATTTAGTAAGTATCTACGCAGAGCTATTAAAAATAAAATAATTCTTCATTCGTATCTAATACAGAAATTTTAGATTCTGTTTCTTTAATATTCCACCTTACTTCTACGCTGTAGGTCGAGGGTTTGAATTCCAGTTGGGCAATAATCTGTAAACCTTTTATCTCTTCAGCATCCCTAAAATGAGTACCAAGCTAGTTGGGAACTAAACACCCAGAGTCCCGTGTTAGACTGGTCACCTGCCTGGGACATATGTTGTATAGCATCTTCGGTTCCAGAGTCAATAAAGTAGTGATGGGCACTTTAGGCCCCGATCATTCATTAGTCGTATAGTCGCAGGTTTATGTTTTTTAATTTAATATTCTGTGATGGTTGAAAATATTTTAATTACATTACGTTTCTGTTTTAACATCCATAAAACGTTTTTTCTTCAAAAAACTGATCGGCATTAGAAAAATTAAACGGTCGAGTGCAAGTATTACTCGCGCTCAGAGAGTTTCGCACAATAAACATACAATGTGTCCAGAAAATAAAACCATGATTTCAAAATTAAATTTCTCAAAAACAAAGATCGATAGAATTATGCAGTAAACGGTTTGTTTATTAGCTAAGCTGTAAAAATGTTATACAGAAGTTTCGAACGGTGAATATTTTTAAAAGATTGTGTTCTGATTGCAAAGAATTCCTATTTTGAAATTTTTCTTGTTTTAGATTGCTTGCAGAGAACGAGTTTTCCGGCGTACAGTGGCTTATTTCAATGATTTTTGGAATTAAATTTTTGGAATTTCGAAATTCTAAAAATTGAATAACTAATAATGAAGTATTTTTTGAGAAAAAAATGACACTTAGAATTTGTAGCTATAAAATTGGACAAACGATATCTTGCTACTTGATACGTACGGACAAGATTTTAATACCCATTGGCGTTGAGAGGGTTAAAATATTATAGCACGAGTTTAATGAATGATTTAACATTTCATTAAAATTTGAAAAAGAACCGCTTCCGGGTAAGTATAACACAATTGTCTAGTACATTTCCAAAACCCTTTTTGGTTTCTTCAAAAATAATAGTAAACAAATGAAAATTTCTAAAACAAGAGTTTTGGAAAGTACACAAATATAAAATCCCTGTCGGCTTGGCCTATAGGCGGAGGTAGATTTCGAAGAGTTTTCATTTCAACAACAAAAAATGAAATATTATTAACGATAAACCCAATTTAACTAATTTATTTGACCGCTTTTGAAAAAAAATTTATTTCTTTTTTCTCTAAGAAGTGATTTTATCAAAATCTTCTTAAACAAAATTCGGCTCAAATGCCCATTTTGAAAACATATTTTGAATATATATTCTGACTTTATTAAAAAATCGACCAATACGCACATTATATAATTCCTAAATAACAAAAAAACTGTCAATTGAATGCGTTTGAGAGCAAAATTGAATTTAAAAATGAGTCATAAAATAACTAATTTGTTATTTGAATAAATCCACAATTCATTGATGAAGATCGCTTTGGGAAATTTTGTGCGAAGTGCCCAATTTGACAGCTTTTTTAAAATATATATTTAGCCTTTATCAAAAAACTGACCAATACGGCCCATTACACAATTCCTAAATAACAAATAACTGTCAATTGAATGCGTTTGAGAGCGAAATTGAATTTTAAAATGAGTCATAAAATAATTATTTTGTTATTTGAATACACCCTAAATTCTTTAATCATAATCACTTTGGGAATTTTTTTTTGCGAAGTGCCCACTTTGGCAACTTTTTTTAAAATATATTCAGCCTTTATCAAAAGAATTAATGAATACGCACATTGTACAGTTTCTAAATAACAAAATACTGTCGATTGAATGCATTTGAGAGTAAAATTGGATTTAAGAATGAATCATAAAATAACCAATTTGTTATTTTAATACATCCTTAATTCTTTAATCATTATCGCATTGGGAAGTTTTGTGCGAAGTGCCCATTTTGGGAGCCTTTTAAAAAATATATTCTGCCTTTATCAAAAAACTGGCTAATCCGTCTCACTATATCGTTCTTAAATAAGAGGACCTGTAAATTGGATGCGCTTGAGAACAAAAGTGGACTTAAAAATGACTCAGAAAAAACGCAATTTGTTATACTTCCTCAAATTTTCAATCACTATTACTTCGGGAAATTCTATTCAAAAGACACTTTTTGGCAGCCTTTTTAAAAATATATTCTGCCTTTATCAAAATATTGGCCAATACGTCACATTACATAGTTCCTAAAAAAGAGGATCTGCCATTTGGATGCGTTTAAAATCAAAATTGAATTTTAAAATGAGTCAGAATATAAGCAGTTTTGATTTGAGGTTTTTTTTCTCCAACTCCCATTTTTGTTTAATTTATTTTTGCTGTAAGAATTGGTCCTATGAAATCTTGTTAATATAAAAGTTGTAGATATTATTAAGAAGATGTAAAAAAAAATTAATTAGATTTGATTTCTTAAGAATTGAGTAAGTTATGGATTTTTTTCTTTTTACTCCCCCCTTTTTCTTTTCGTTTTTATTTTTTTTTCATCGGTAAAAATTGGTCCTATCAAAAACTTGTAAATACAAGTTTTAGATAATATTGAGTACATTTATAGAAAATTTAGTTGGATTTGATATCTTGAGAATTGACGAAGTTATGAATTGTTTTCTCCCAAAAACCCTGTTTTTTTCGCCCCTTGAACCCATTTTTTATTTTATCAAAAATCTGTCATGCATAAACTTTTAGCCCATGTTTAAGAAGTAATATAAATTTTAAACTGATTCGATATCTATTTTAACTAAAAAGTTATCGCGTTTTTTCGGTTTTCAAGAAAACCCTCCCTATTTCCTTTCCCTTGGTCCGATTTTGCCCATTAACGAACTCGACCGAGATTTTATGCCCTTTGATTTTATGTAAAAGTTGGAAGAAGATCTGAGCATAATTATGGAAGTTATCGTGTCTAGAAAAAAAATGAAATATATATATATATATGTATATATATATATATATATATATATATATATATATATATATATATATATATATATATATATATATATATATGGATAGATAGATAGATAGATATAAACTTTTTTACTGATGGTGGTTTTGGGGTCTAGGAGTCATGATCGGTGTAGATCTGCAAAAATTTTTCAGAAATTCCAACATGGGAGAGAATGCAATAGGTAGTATTTCATACGAAATCTACCTAAAACGAAATAAAGACCAGATTTCATGCACACAATCGTTTGATATGTTACGATGCATATTTTATAAGGTAGTTTAAAAAGATGTGAATTTAATTTAATTATAATTCAAAATAACTATGTTTTTTTGGCCTTATATGCAGAAAAGTGTGCGTAACTTTTTACTCTACTTTTATAATAAACTAGCTGACCCGCCCGGCGTTGCCCGGGTCCGTATTAACAATATTAAACGAACTTGAAATTTGTATGATTTTATCATTAACTCGTTACATGTTAACATGTATTGTCTGAAATACGTAGCCACTGACTGTGTGAAAAATCGGTTTTAAAAACAACAACTAATATTAAGCTCTAAAAATACTCAAAATGAGCAATGAAAAACGCGGGAGGGAATATGTATCCAACGATTGCATGATTTTCGTGTTAAAAATTTGATATTTACCCGTAAAATCACTGTTAAGTCACGTAACTAATTATTATTTTCACATACAAATCCCAAGTGAAATATTTTGAATTTCAAACTAATTATATCACTCTTAAATCCGACTATACCATGAATGAAATCCATACACGATGATAGCTAAAAGATTGATATATAGTATTATAATTTCAGAGCTATTTAACAAAAGTAAGTGTTATTTTTAATCAAATCTTGCGTAATGTTCCCTCTGTGTATAAATTCCTAACCTTAAAGTTTTGTACCGTAACCAGAACCTGTCTGTAACCTAACAGCGACTTAACAGTACCCTACCGTAAATTAAATATAACAGAAATGTAACCTAGCCTTCACTTTATTGTAACATATCCTTATTCTAACCATAAAATAAATGCAATTTAACTTTAACCTAACTTTAACCTAAATAATAAAATAGAAAAAAACCATTTTAAAAAATTACTATTTCTTCGTAAAATATGCTTCAGCTGTAATTCATTTCTTTCAATTCGTTTTATTAATACAAAATTCCTTCCTCGTGCTTTTGTTTGAGACATTAAAATTTCAGCGATAAATGGTTTAATGTTGCAATTTTTTCTTTCGGTATATTTCACCTCCACCTATGTTTTTCTCCATGGTGTACAGCTGCTGTGATTAAAAAAAAATCCTCATTTAAACTGACAGTTTGCCAGTCTATGAATTTAATTTTATGCAACCAATCAACCATAAGAAAATGAAAGGGAAAAAAGCGAAAAAAAGGCGATTTTTTTATGACAGTGAGCTTTGGGATTTAATTAATTACTCAGTTAATAAATAGAATTTTGAAATTCTTAGCTTCAGGTGCATCAGGAAAGACATTGGGCTACTCTCAAAAAAATTTTGAGCTTCGTACGTGCTGTAGATTTTGCTAGCCACCGCAGACACACAGACAGAGCGTTTTGTTCTTTTATTAGTATAGATAGTTCTATATTTTACAGATTGAAGAGACTTTTGAACGATTATTTTATAATTGAATAATTGATATTTATTAACATTAGAGTTTTTTCCTTTATTGTTCCCCATGACCAGTTAAATTTTTTTTTAGAGGTACAATAAATTACCATTAAAATAATTGAGATATGAATTATTTCCATCTCACACGATAGCTCAAAGTTAAATTCATCTATTACTGTATTAAGTGCTAATCCTCAAATCCTATTATCTACAGTTTTTATTTATTTAAGTACTGTATTTGGATTTCTTTAGAAGAAGTAAGAAGTGGCTCTGTAAACTGTAACATAGAGCAAGATTAATCATATAATTGTTTCTTTCTTTGTTTAATAACTATTACTCCTAGTCTATTAAATATTTATTCAATGCAACATCGAATTCTAAGTACCAAATTTCAATTTTCAGTCAACTCATCAAATCGCCTCATCTGAAAATAATTAATAACGATGGGAGTAACCGAGAAAATTGCATATAATCCGGCTAAAAGTTTTGTAATTTTGTTATCTTGTGACATTTTTTTAGTTTTTAAAAATTTTAAATTCGGAATAAATTAAATGTGGGGAAATACCAATAAGCACTAAAAAAATAACTGTTAACAGGGAATGTTGTACTCAGTTGACTAATACTGGATATTTCATGTGTATAATTTCTAAAATCTATCGCACAAAACAAATGATTTTTGTGTAGAAGGGCGATCGGCCTCAATTGATTTAAGTACTTTGTTAGCACATCTAACAGAGTTGGAGTCTTCACCTTTTTTTCCTGAAAGTCGCCTGCCGCCACAAAATAACATTCACTCCAAAAGTAATCCCCATCTTAATTAATCACAAAGTTTCTATAATTTAATAAGAAAATTTTCTATTCTAAAATAGTAGTAGCTTGGGGACCTGCAGACTACTGGCTGAAGACTAGGGATAATAGAGGGTCTAATAGAGGATTGTTGATTTCATTTGCATTATTGTAGCTATGCTTGTGTTTTGAATATGCAATTTTTACTTGTTTTCATTAAGTTGATATGTTTATTCTAATTTATATTTTTATTGACACAAAAATATCTGTATTTTGTGTTTTAAATGTAATCTGCACAGCCAGTTATTATACAGGGTGGTCATAAAAAAACTTTGCCGATATATAGAGCTCTAGCGGTTAGTCCGCTCAACCGATCAAGGTGAAATTTCCGATATAGCTATTCAGATGTATGAACTGGAGATTCTGTGAACAGGAACAAAATGGCGCTCACGGTTACGGTTATAGCTACACAAACTCGCAATTTTCCAATGGCAACATCCAATTTTTTTCATCGCAAAATGCTCAGCGCATGCGAAAACCCTAAAGAGCGTTGGAACGGTATGGTTATTGCAATAAACGGACGCGTTATGCTCGCACAAAATAAGCTCTACGAACGGTCCCAAAAAAACATGACCAAGGCGCACGAAGAAAATTTGAATATAACAGAGACAAAATACCAATCACGGAACGTCGTTCGCCAGATAGTCAGCGTAGAAAACGGATAAAAAGTGGGATGGAATGTTAGTTCTTCAGTCGGAGCCAACAAAATGACTTCGTTCGAGGTGAGTTGGTAAAACTATTATCAAAATTAGGAGAATGCTGCGAAAAGCTGGCGCGTTTGTCATCGAAACCACCATCAAATACGTGGCCTATGCATTTTACAAGCTCTTCGTGATTTAGTAATGAAATTCGAAGAAATTGGTTGCACCTGTGATAGTCCGCGATCCGGACGACCAACTGTTCTTGAGGATAATGTTATGGAAGTGCATCGCATAGTGACCAAAGGACGCATGAAAACTACAAAAGGCGCATCGCGTGTATTTGATAAACCGATATCAATGGTCCTAAAGTTACTGCGTTCTGTAATCCTCACGCTTCCTTACCGGTACCAGAGCGCCCAGATGTTGGAAGGGAGAGACCATCAACAACATATAGACTTTGTTAATGAATTTCTTATCCAGTATGATGGAGATAACGATCGGCCTCTTCGCATATTATGAACGGACGAGGCACATTTCATCTTAACTGGTAACGTAAATGGCCTCCGCGATCCCCCGACTTCACTCCTATGTGCAGTCCGCAAACTTTGCCGGATTTTGAAGATTCTATCAAACGTGAGATTGTAAACATCCCTCATGCGATGTAACGTTCGGCTGTATTGTCCACAGTCGCCACCATGCAATGTGTACCTGTGATGGCACCCATGTGGGAAATGCGTAATCAAAATAAAAGTTTTTTTTTCTCCGATCTGTATTGTAATCAGAGATTTGTGTACTGACTCAGTGTCATATGCATATTTCCCCCTTGCACCCCAATCGAGTTTTTTTATTGGGGGGGGGGGGATTCGCAGAACAGTTTTTTGTGCGTGCATAACATGTCCGTTTCTTGCGATACCCGTACGGTTCCAACGCTCTTTACGGTTTTCGCATGCGCTGAGCATTTTGCAATGAAAAAAAGGGGCGTTGCCATTGGAAAATTTCGAGTTTCTGTAACTATAACCGTAACCGTGAGCGCCATTTTGTTGCCGTTCACAGAATCTCGAGCTCATACCTCTGAATGGCTATATCTGAAATTTCACCGCGATCGGTTGAACGGACTAGCCGCTAGAACTCCATATACCGGCAAAGTTTTTTTTATGATTACCCTGTATGTGGCATATAAGTGTTTTAACCCCTTAGGGACGAGCGTCTTTTACGGAATTTTTAATCTTTTAATCACCAGTTTTCCGAAACAGAAATTTTTCTTAATGGAATCGGAAAAATACTCGGATTAAATAAGTCAAAATTTACAGTAGAATTTTACTAGTGGGAATAATGAAGGATTCTGAGCACCTTTCGCGTCGAGTCTAACGGTTGCTCATCCCCTAGGAGTTAAAACCTCAACTTTCTAAATTAATGCATGTTATTTGCGAGAAATTGTATTCAGTGCAATGAATTGTTATTCTTGTATTAAAGAAAATTTAGAAACATAATTAAAATTTTGAGTTTGTTTCTTTTACAGGCTGTGAACAGTCCTCCTTACTTAAGTGATCATTACCAACATTATTCCGAACGGTCAGATTTTTCTACAGTTAGTGGTAAGTTTTTTATTATAGCATGTAATAATATTGTATCCTTTTTTATGTTATTTATGGTATCCAAATTTAAATTTCATTATACTACCATTAGTAAAGTATCTTTTTCACAAAAGCTATTCCATTAAATCTTTATTAAAAAGGTTTGAATGGCATTGCTGTCAGAACATTACCTTAATTCTCCGACGATACTTTAAAATCCTATTAAAATAACTTATTATAAAATCTCCGGGATTTAAAGAAGTATTTCGGTAACGAAATTTGTTTTTTCCTGAAATATTTCCGAGTAATTTTAACAGTATATTAATCAATTATATGAACTCGGAATATCGTTTTTTGGATGCTATCAATTTCCAAGCAAACATTTTCATATTGAAGAGAGATGATAAACTAACAGAATTAGCATTAAAATTTATAGCATTGACATTAATGTTAAAATTACCATTATTTGTGTACTCTTGCAAGTATAAATACAGTTGAAAATGTTTATATATGACAAATTATCGCATCCAAGGATTTGAGGTAAAGCATTCTAACAAATACGTTGTTAAATCTACTCTGAAGTGTTTCTGAAAATTACTGACAAACGGGGAAAAATAACTTCTGTTTTAGAAATGCTTCTTAATCTCGGAAATCTATTGTTATTTGGGATTTCTGAAGACCAATTTGCATCTCATCAATCTGCATTTTTCAAAGTTTCTTCTTAAGTGTCTAATGCTCTTATATTTTATGATAAATTTAACACTAGAACCGCCATTAGGGGTCAAAATGACCCCTGCCAGATTGATCATAGCCGATTCGAACCAGAATTTTCTTCGTAAATTTTTCTAAATGTATGAAGCAGAAAAATAGACTAATCATACAAGTTAAATATTTTAAAATTAAATTCTGGTGAGAAACACATTTTATAAAAACTGAGTAAAATACCCGGCTGTTCTAGTGTTAATACTTTCAAGAGAAAAATCATTCCTCTTGAAGGAAAATGGTTACAACATAAAATGCAGCATAAATGTTTAAAATATAGTGATGCTTTAAACAAAAACCTTACTGAATGAATTTCACAACCTTCAGATTTATGTTACATAATCTTAATAAGAATACATCCGCCTACTAACGCTTAACACCTTCGCGACGGGAGCTTTTTACGAAATTTTTAATTCTTTGTCACCTGTTTTTAAATATAGAAATTTGTATCTTATTAAATGCGAAAATGTTCCGCTCAAAAAAAGCAAATTTTACAGTAAAATTTTACTGGTGGGAATAAAAAAAGATTCTTAAGCCTTTTTGTGGCACGTATACGTGTCGCTCGTTCCCAAGGAGTTGATTGAATTTTTTTAGTTTGGGAGTCGTGCGCCCGCTAAGAAAATTTAGATAGTTGAAAAATATCTATTTTGGTCTTATTATAGTATAATATCTTATTTAGATATTTGAAAGAAAAATTATTCCTCTTGAAAGAAAATGGTTACAACATAAAATGCAGCATAAATGTTTAAAATAGTGATATTTTAGACAAAAACCTTGCTGAACGAATTTCACAAACTTCAGATTTGTGTTACATAATCTTAATAAGAATACAATCGCCTACTAACGTTTAACACCTCCGCGACGAGAGCCTTTTGCGAAATTTTTAATGTTTTGTCACCGGTTTTTAAATATAGAAATTTGTATCTTCTTAAATGGGAAAATGTTCCGATCAAAAAAAGCAAATTTTACAGTAAAATTTTACTGGCGGGAATAAAAAAGGATCCTTAAGCCTTTTTGTGGCACGTATATGTGTCGCTCTTCCCCAAGATAATTTTTTTTAGTTTGGGAGTCGTGCGCCCGCTAAAAAATTTAGGTATTTGGGAAGTGGAGGAGCGAAAAAAAATGAAGTGCCAGATTATTGTAGCATTAAAAGTCAACAACGAATATCACCCAATTGCTTTTCTCAAAATTACTTCTAATGTGTCTAATGCTCTTATATCTTATGATAAATTTAATACTATCAGAGAAAAATTATTCCTCTTGAAGGAAAGTGGTTACAACATAAAATGAAGGATAAATGTTTCAAATAGTGATACACTAGACAAAAGTCTTACTGAACGAATTTCACAAACTATAGATTTGTGTTGCATAATCTTAATAAGAATACATCCGCCTACTAATACTTAATGCAATTTTTTTCAGTTTGGAAGTCGTGTGCCCGCTAAGAAAATTTAGATATTTGAGAAGAGGAGGAGTGGGCAAAAATATGAATTGCCAGATTATTGTAGTATTAAAAGACGACAACGAATATCCTAACAGTTGGTTTTCTCTCCATTCTGAATTTTAAAAGTATTAACCCTTTTAGGGTTCAAAGTATTTTTGTTGCTGAAGTATCGAAATAATTTATTGATACTGGAACTTGTGAACAATTTTATTTGAAATTATATAAAACCTTTTCTTCACGTACAATCTAAAATGTAAAAATTCATTTTAAAACATTGGTTCCAATGGGACATTTGGGGGGGGGGGGATTGAAAATTAAGTGGAACATAATTTAACTCACCATGCCGGAAAGAGTTAACCTCTTAAGACGTTCTTTTTTTTTAATACAATAAGCTAAAACTAAGGAAATGCACCACATTTATCGTAAAAATATATTCATCTTATATAATTGAAATATTTTCCCCATTAAGTAAAGCGATTATTCCAATTTATAATTAGTGGGGTTAAAAAGTTTTTAGTGACGAAAACAGTAAACTCTTCTTGTACGTACGGCGTAAGGACAAACCTGTTGAAGGATTAATATGTACATATATATAAGAATGTGAGTTTCAAAACTCACCTTATCTTGAAAATCAAATTTTGGGAAATCGCGAAAGACCTTCGACATCTTTATTGATTTTTATTGTAAACCGATAATTTACAATGGCAGAAATAAGGATAAAACTAGTTTATTTTGTGGGTTTTTTCTTTTTCTTTTTTGTGTATGTACAGATTCAGCAACAGAATAGATTGATAGAAAAAACGCGATTTCTTAAATTTTGAACAAGGTAAGTTGCGAACTGACATCCTCTCACATTTATAAAAATATCACATTTCCGCTTCCATTTTCCATTCTCCACTAGTATTTCTTGAATTTTAGTTTTTTACCTATCATTGAAGTGTTATCATCTCTTCATTCAATATTATTTTATATCTTATGCTTAATGTTTGGTTTATTTTGATATGCTATAAGGAGCTAAACTTTGTTATAATGTTAGGCCTAATGCCAACAAAATTGGATAAAATAACATATCTTCACAATGAATTAAATCTGCAAGCTCCTCTGATGATTCTGTAGGTTATTCCTAGTTTCTTATAATACATTTCTGGTTTCCACTGTTCATATTTTGTTCCACCTTTAGAATTTTACCAACTTGTTTATACATTTGTGATTTCATTTTTATATATTTACACACATATATTCGCTCTCAAAACTCTATCCTTTGCCATGTTTATCTGTTTCTATTAACATAATTTTAGTGTACTGGGAAAGATTTGCGATCACTTCAAGTGCTTCATGAAGTAAAAAGTCAAGCTGATGTGCGTTTGCATCTTTCGCAGTTTTTTCTATTTTTGTAACTATTTTTTTAAGCTTATCAATTTGAAAAAACAAGTCTGAAATCTAGTACCTCAGAAACACCGGTCGCTCGAGACAAGCATCCTACGCTAATCACATTTTGCCAACCATTTCTTTTTGTGTTCTAGCGCACTTGGTGAAGAAATGATGTATGCGAAAACTTTCTTTTTGCCATGCAATTCTTTAAGACTCACGCATTTTAAGGAGATTTAGTTTCAGAAATTAGGCATTACAGCAGCGACATAGGAATTAAAAAAATCTTGGGAGACGCCCAAGTAGTCTGTTTCAAATACATTAAACAAATTAGAATTATCAATATTTAATGAAAAATCTGCAATAATAAATCATCTTTAAAACTGGTTATTAACCCTTTCAGGGGCAAAGTTCATCTGCTGTTAACATGTTGAAATAATTGAATGACACCAGCATTTATAGACAAATTTATTGGAAAATAGTTAACAGCCTTTTTTCACATATTTTATCACAAAAAGAGTTAGTAAAAGTTTCTGGTTGCTACTCGGCAGTTTGTAATTAAAATTAAGTATTCGGTGCATGCAAATGCCATACTTGAAGGGATTAAAACCATTATTACAAAGTTCATATTTTCATTATTTTAGATACATGATTTAAAATAAAATTTCCAGAATCTCTCATTATCAAATTAATGAAACAACTTCAAAATAAAAAATATTTAATATAATTCAAATATTTTAGCGACAAATAATAGCTTTGGAGCATCAGTGCATGTAATCGTATTTTCTGTTATAATTCATAATAGTTAAACTCCTGAAATTACTTGAAATAGTCCGGGAGGCAGCATCACTTTTTTATAACCATTTTATCGATGATTTTAAGATATGTGAAAGACTTCATAGAGATAACCAAATGCCAGTCAACTGAGCCACCAGCGGGGAAGTTGCCATAACGACCTCGAACAATCCGCTGCAGTATTAAATGATTAACAAACTGATTACTGATGTTGATGACTGCAATTCGGAGGCATTACTAGTAGGGTTGCCATCTGCCCCGCTAGTATGACAGCTAACATTCGTTTTCTGCACCATCTAATGCATCATATATACCAAAATCATCCACACTAAAACGGGCTGCAAAAATATGGCGCTGATTAAAATCTTACTTTCCGTAATAAAAAGTTGAAAGAAAAGACATAATTTGGATTCAAATGAGATATCCTGTATTTTTGAAGGAATAAATGGGTATTAATAGTATTTTCTAAAATAAAAATTGTTCCTGGTAGTGCTATTATCTGTCAAAATTTGTCTTTTTTACTCACTCTTTACATCTTAATAAGGAAAGTCAATCTAATTCTTTGTAACAAGTTGCTTTTTCTTTAAAAAAAAAAGAGAGAGAGAGAAAATAGAAGATTTTCAAAGTAGGCTTGTTGGGCTTCTCGAAGTTTAAAAATTTATTTTAAAAAATTAAATTAATGTATTTTTTAGCTATTCCAAATATTTCAAATTTGAATTAATTTATATTGGCTTATTTTACAATACCCTTGTATGACTGTAGACAAATATTTGAGTAGATTAAGTATGCTAATTTATGGAATTCACATAATTCTTTGAAGAAACCTTTGTTGTTTTTGTTTCAGAAATTGTTAGTGATTTTTAAATTATGTTAATGAGGATAATTTTTTAATATATATATATATATATATGAATCAAAAGGACAAGATTTTATTTTATTGTCTATTATTTTTTAGTTTACTATTCCTTTTATTAAAAATTTTCTGAAGAAGTATTCTTCTTTAGATTGTTTGTGTATTTAGCAGTTTTTGGTTATTCTTAAAACAAGTTATTTAGGGGCATTTTTTAATACATATAATCAAAGTGTTAAACTTTTATGCCATTGTCTGTTGTTTTATTTTATTATTTTTTTCTTAAAGAATCTTTGAATAGATCTCTATCTCTGTTTTTTTTTCTAAATGTTACTCCTCAATTGTTACTGGCTTTCAAATGTTAATGTTCGTTCTCAGTTGTTTATGCTATTTTATTCCTGTCAATGAGTTAAAAATTTTAATTTACTACACAAAAATAAATAACAAAACTTTATTCTGTTCTATATTGCTTAGTATCATTATTATTATCATCATTACTATTATATCAAAACTTTTCTCATTATTTATGAATTTTTAAATGATAGTCAAATTATCATCGTTAAATTATTTTAATGCTGTCCTAAAAACAGAAATGCAAGGATTGGCTGAATACTCCCGACTTTAAAAAATTTGGATAATAGTTTGTATACTTTGGCTCCCTATAAATCCCAGTGGTACTTAAGTTTAATTTTCAAGAGTCTTATGTGACTTGTTTTTAGACTGAAGGAAGAGGCTGAACAACAGCCAATATGCACAATACATCAGTTTCAGAAAATAGAAGCCCTAATTTATTTTTCCGTGTTTACATCCGAATTAAGTTTCACATGACATGAGGCTAGGACACTGAGTTTTTCTACTCATGCAACCTTCTGTGTCGTCTAGGAAGTATTACTAAGAAAGATTGCTACATAAAAAAGAAGAGAAGTAAAAAATAAGCGCCATTTTTATGGTAAGATTAAGGTCCATGGGGATCTTTATCAAGTGAACCTTTAAAGATTAATTAATTTACAAATATGCTAAAGTATTACTACAGAATAATCATGTATCTTGTTAGAATATTATATCTTATGTGTTTCTTATTATATGTCTCTTATGTAAGGTCATAAAAAACTTTTTTTACTGAAATTTTAAGAGCGAAATATTTTGAAAGAATATTTTTTTTTACTGTATACTGCAGCATTATGTATTTTTTTAATGTTATTACTTAATATTGAAGGGGAGTGATGGGAATGCAAAATATACAATCATTTAAACCATCTAAAGAACATTCTATTTTTACTAAACTCTGAAAATTTCGTTAACACATAATTTTAATATCCAAAACACTTCAAATTTTAAGTTGAAAAAAAATTTTTAGTCAATTTAATCAACACTGTTAAAACTAATGGTGACACATTGCACCTTTTAGAGATGAAAGGATTGTCTGAATGGTGACACTCCTAAAAGAGCCAGAATGGCACCTTTAATTAGGGTGAAAAGTGGCACCCTTAATCCAGAGTGTCCAATAATAAAAAATTAAAAAATATACAAACCGTCTTTTGGCCGTCGAATGATTCGAACTCACAACGTCTGATTACAAGCTCAGCGTTCTAACCGCTCGGCCATCCAGCTCACCTTCATTCACTCATAGCCATAGATTTTACTTGCCGTCACAAAAAACAGAAAGACACACGTCACAGCGCATGCGCATGGTTCCAGTCACCCGATGAGGTGCCACATTGCTGCCAATAGAAAGTGCATGGCACCTTATTTAGTTCCAATCACCCAGTAAGAGACCTGTCGGCACTGAAACCACATATCCAACCCCTATGGCACCCTAGGGTTCCAAATGCCCCGGGTTCCATTGGACCCTAGGGCCTTTTCACCTCCGGGTCCCAAATGGCACCGGTTTGTCACCTTCACTTTTAACAGTGAATAATCAATCAATTTAATAAATATTTCAATCAATAAGTAACAACTTAGAAAAAACATGCAATTAAAAAGCAATTCTGGAGAATAAAGGCCAAATTATTTATTATATTTAATGAAAATTTACAAAATTTGAAAGCATTGCAATTTTTAAAAATAAGAAACAGCATTGATACAACAAAATAGAAATATAAATTGATTAGTACAATAGACTAGCTATGTGATAGATGATTCTCGAATTTCATGTGTGCGTGGTGTTAGTGTAAGCTTGCAAAATTCTTAATAAAGTAATGCTCATTGAAGTGTTTGATAATTTTTAAAATCTGAAACACAGAAGTTTCAAATTCATTTTCTTTATTTCAGAATTATTTTTGAGATGGGTAGTACTTTCTCGTCATTTCTTTCTCTTAATTTTCTATTTTTTAAACAGTTTGTATACAAAAATCATATTTATATTCCTTCTAAAGCTAATTACAAATAAATCAAATTTATTTTCAATTTATTTTTAAAAAAATATGCAGTTTGAATTCGGCTTTAATATCTTCGATGATAAATTACTTTTTTCTTTTGAGATTTATTTATTAATTTTTAGTAAAATTTTTATTTTTTTCGTCAATGTTCTACTATTTGAATTTTTCATTTGAATATTTTGGACTCTGAATTATTTTGCTCTCCTTTATAAAGGAAAAAAAAAACTCAGAAGAGAAGTATAATAATTAATATTATTTTCAATAAACAGAATATTTGACCTGAATTGGCAGTTCTTACCTATTAATATTAACATTAACTATTAATAGTGATAAAAAAAAATAAATGGCAAGGGAAGACTTGTGATAAAGTGACACTGAAGTCTAACGCAAAAGAACACACTTTCTTAAAATTTCGAAAACTTCTTTATCACTTAGGTTTATTGTACATTTACTTTTTTTTTAAAAAATTAAATTATTATTAACTGCTTGGCAACCCAATTCGTCGGATTTAAATTGCATTAGACTTTTATTTATTTATTTAAATATTTTTTAATACCAAAATATTTCAGTTTTATTAAATTAATTAAATGCTTTTTAAAAATGTCATTTTATTCGTGAAATTTTCTACTCGAAACAATTGTCTTGTTGAACAGAAGAAACTTAGGTTTGTTTAAACACTTTGGTTGAATGCAAAACTCAGAAAACTTATAATTTCTAGAATTATTTGATAGACTTTTTATTTTTCTTTTTTTATTTACCTTTTTTTAAACCTGATTCCATAAGCTTAAATATGTTTATATTTCTTCTAATTTTATTGAAATATAGAATTTAATTTAGGTATTTTTTCAAAAATAGTTGATAGAAATTATTATTTTTTCAATTTTAATAGGAAAATATAAGCAATAAAAGTGTAATATTCTATATTATGTATTTCTTTCTTCCATTCCACCAAAATAAGGGAGAAATTTAGCTCCCCAGCAGTATAAAAATATCATTCAAAACGCACAGAAAAAATAAATATACCAGAAACTAATTTAAATCTTGAAGTTTCGAGAATTAGCATGATTTTCTCGAGTTCTTAAGAATAACCGATCTTCATTTCAACCCGTAATTCAACTAATTCTTGGGATAGCGTATGGTAAATACAAACACGCAGTCAGTATTTAATATAACAAATGATTTGTTCGTTCGCCATGACTGCTAGGAGCTTCAGTCCAAGAAAATAACAGACAACGACCGTATCTCTCGGGACATCTGTGAAAATTCAGGTTGAAACAGACGTGTAGCGCCGTCAGTGTCTTTTACGGAAAAGATGTTCTTTTTGATTTTATAAAAAACCTGTTTAAAATATGAACTAAAAATTTCGACAGAATGCCTGTCTTACGAATTTGACTGACACTTAAAATTTAAAATAAAATAAAATATGCCGTATGTCGATATTTAAAAATGTGAAAAATATGTATATCGGAGCATAAAAGATACAGAAATCTGAACAGCTTACAATTTTTTTCTGTTTCTACACTTAATATTTGTTTTTTATCAACTTTAAATTTTATTACATATTTTCTAATTCCGCATTCATAAAATAAATCGATACTTTAATTTAAGGAAAATATTTATTTGCCCCAAAGTATTATTTTCTTTGATAAGAAAACATCCATAGTGGAATAGTGATGAAATAATACATTAACAAATATTAAAATTATCCTCTTCAAAAAACCTTTCCTGAACCTTGATGTGCATTGACATACAATTTGAAATCTCATATCTGTTTTTAGAATGTGATTCCAAGAATCACAAAAGGGCAATTCCGTTTTAACAGACTGCAAGACATAAGGAAAAAATGACCTTGCCTTATTTAAAAAATGGTAATCGTGTAGTTTAAAGATGCTTACAATTAACATATGATATTAGAAGATAAATTAATATAATTATTATGAATAAATCAATTAATGTAAATAATTAGGATTTAAAAAATGGTATTGTAACAGAAAAACAGGAATTATCATTCTTTTCGGATACCTTAATGTTTATCAATATTACTTATAAAATAACGTACAATTTATTATAAAAAATTTATTTACTTTCAGAGAGAGTGTAGGAACATATGTTTTTCACAAAATTTGACTTTTGCCATTATATAGCTATGAAAAATATGTAATCTTACCGACAACTAGCTAGTATCACATATGTAACAGACAAACTAATAAACAAAAAGAAGCTGTGCTGATTGTAATGGATTTTATTGGTTTTGAATATTCGAAATTTTATAAAATGCATTAAAAAAAAAATATATATAGCTTTAATATTATCAGAAAATGTATATACAGGGTGTCCAGCAAATAACACCCAGATTTCAAAATTAAATTTCTCAAAAACAAAGATCGATAGTAATATGCGGTAAACGGTTTTTTCATTAGGTAAGCTGTAAACATCTTACACAGAAATTTGAAACAGTGAATATTTTGAAAAAAAATTGCGTTCTGATTGCATAGAATGCTTTGATTTGACATTTTTCTTGTTTTAGATTGCCTGCAGAGAAATAATTTTTCAGCTTACAGAGCAATATTTTAAAGATTTTTCGAAGTAAATTTTTAGAATTTCGAAATTTCAAAAATTTAATTTAAAAAAACTATGAAATATGGAACTTTAAGCCGAAGAACACACTCTCTGGCAGCAATCTAAAGCAAGAAAAATGTCAAATCAAACATTTTTTGCAATCAGAACGCAATTTTTTCAAAATATTAACTGTTTGAAATTTCTCTGTAAGATGTTTACAGCTTACCTAATGAAAAAAACCATTTACCGCATATTACTATCGATCTTTGTTTTGGAGAAATTTAATTTTGAAATCAGGGTGTTATTTGCTGGACACCCTGTATTAACTATTTGATTTAAAAAAATAAAATACTAAAAACGTAACATTGGCTTAGAATTGCCCAAATGTGAAATTAACAATTAAAATGTCTGGTTACAAGTTAGTTAAAAGTCTTTTAGTTGTCTTCCTTTAGGGCTAAATCAATCCTACACTCAGGCAGCATTGTTTCATACCAAAACTTTTGCCTTCCCGGTAAAGAAGTGGTAATCACAATAAATCGTTAATGAATATAAAGTTTATTTGATCCAATAAGGATTTATACGTAGCTTCAGCATTCGATTCAGGACTTCTGGCTTTTAAAGTTATAGCTCTGCAATTTTACTGTCTTTTTTAACACTTTCCAACAAAGTTGAAATGTTTTATGATTTCGATTTGTCTGGCCGACTCGTAATTATACTAGGATTGCTCTGAAGTTTTTGGAAGTTACTGACATTTACCCTAGCACGAATCATATGAGGGTTCAAATGAGGTTTATAGCATGTTTAGCTTCAGGGACAATCAAAAGTATTTCGTTACATTACAGCCAGTGGAAAAAAATCGTTTCAGATGAATTTTAACGTTGTTACAACCTTTGAAATGTACTAAAAGTGATATACATTTACGAATTGCACTAAAGCATTTTGTAGAGTATGCCATGCAAGGAATATTTATTATTAATTTACAGGGTCATACAAAAGTTATCCATTACATAATGATACAGCGGGAAAGTCTGCGGCCTATTTTAATTATAATAAACTTTTACATGTATAATGATATTGATATATCTCGCTGAGGCTTAATATAAGTCACTTCATATATAATACGAAGTGCATAGTATTTACAGGGACACACAAAAGGTTTTAAATAGTATATTCTATTCCAAGTACTGTATATTAGCGATGATGGCAGGAAATGCATTTTTAATTATGATACGCGCTTTTATGTTTCACTATATTTATCCATGATTCTAGTAATTATAATAGTTAGTGTATAGTTATTATTTATTTTTATGTTTCACCATATCATTTATCATATGGTGTGTATAATGATATTGTTATAAGTCACCGAGACTTAATATAAGTCATTTCATATTTAATACGCTGTATGCTATAATTGATATCAGGGCTATACAAAAGAGTTCGTAAAGGCTTTTGGGTGTCAGCGTAAATTATTTAAAGATGATTTTTTAAATGAGTTATGCATTTTTACGCTGAACTGCATTCCGTTTACTAATAAATGTTTGTACAGTATCAATAAAATAATATATACAGGGCCACGCAAAGAATGGGATACATGGCCGTTTATGGATAATAATTTCAGAAAATGTGATTTCTGCAGTTTTAAATGTGTTTTAATTTGAATTAAATTTTAATTAAATATTGGCGTGTAATAAAGGCACTAAGTATACTACAGTGCTGAAAAAAAGTATTCAAGTATGTTTACATCTATTAGTATAAATTTCTGAAACAGAAATTTCAACCTGTTATGCGTGCTTTTTGCCAAACTAAATTTTCCTATTATATAATATATGTATCAACCTACTGGTAAAAGACAGGGCTGTTCAAAAGTATTGGAATACATATTTGGCTATGGTGAGAAACACCTTATTTCTCTAAATAACAAAAATTTGTTAAAGATTTTGTTGAAAAATGTGTCATAATCTATGCTTAAAGCATGATTTTTCTAACTTGTTTTTCTTGATTTTAACTTTGCTACTTTTCAGGTCGTTTCATTTACTATAACAGTTGGTTCGTTTTAAACTAGTTTCTTTCTTATAGGAAATTTTCTTTTCAGAAATTGTTATAGTTTTTTGTTATAATTTTATTTCAATGTATATTCGTCTCCTCACAAAGTTTTTCAGTTACAAAATTAAGGTTTGACTAGATTTTTTCTCTTATACGAAAAAAGACTTTTATTAGTGAAATGCTGGTATCGCATCAAAATGCATAATAATTCATGTTTTTTTTTTCTTTTTTTAAATAGGAGTAAGAGAACATCAAGTACAACAATAAATTATAAATCGTATAAAACAAATGCATTTACTAATCTATTTCAAAAGGTATAAACAGTAAGTTCAATGTGCACGAAAATAATCTTTAAAAAAGATTTCTCTTTGTTAGAACTGAGACAAAATTATAGATAAGCTTATTATACACGATACACGATTCTTCATCGGTACAGGTGCATCCAACTAAGTTTATTGCTTTTTTTAAACTAAACAGTTACATATTCAGTTATTAGATATGCAAATATTACATATACTACTAGCGGACCCGACAGACGTTGGTTTGGCACCGACTCCAAAAAATCAAATAAATGTACATAAATATAATAATACGCATGATAAATACTACGTTCTTAATTTAATTTCTTATTACAATTATGAAAGGAAATTATTTTTCACTTTGTAGTAGTTTTTGAAGTCGGTTCAATTTTTAGGTAGATTTCGTATGAAATACTACCTATTGCATTCTCTCCCATGTTGGAATTTCTGAAAATTTTTTGCAGATCTACACCGATCATGACTCCTAGACCCCAAAACTACCATCAGTAAAAAAGTTTATATCTATCTATCTATCTATCGGTGTATATCACTTTCTTATAGACACGATAACTTCTATAATTATGCTCAGATCTTCTTCAAACTTTTACATAAAATCAAGAAGCATAAAATCTCGGTTTAGTTCGTTAATGGGCAAAATCGGACCAAGGGGGTGGAAATTAGGAGGGTTTTTGTGAAAACCGAAAAAACGCGATAACTTCTTAAATAAAATAGATATCAAATCCGTTTAAAGTTTATATTACTTCTTAATAATGGGCTAAAAGTTTATGCATGACAGAGTTTTGGTAAAATTAAAAATGGGCTCAAGGGGAAAAAAAAACTGGGTTTTTGGAAGAAAAAAAATCATAACTTCGCCAATTCTCAAGATATCAAATCCAGCTAAATTTTTTATAAATGTACTCAACATTATCTAAAACTTTTGTATTTACAAGTTTTTGATAGGACCAATTTTTACCGATGAAAAAAGTTTAAAACGAAAAGAAAAAGGGGGGAGGAAAAAGAAAAAAATCCATAACTTACTCAATTCTTAAGCAATCAAATATAATTAAATTTATGTTACATCTTCTCAATAATATCTACAACTTTTATATTAACAAGTTTTTCGTAGGACCAATTCTTCTAGCAAAAATAAATTAAACAAAAATAGAAGTTGGAGAAAAAACCCTCAAATCCAAACTGCTTATATTCTGACTCATTTTTAAATTCATTTTTAATTTTAAACGCATCCAAATGGCTGATCGTCTTATTTAGGAACTATATAATGTGAAGTATAAGCCAGTGTTTTGATAAAATCAGAATATATTTCAAATAAGGCTGCCAAAACAGTATTTTGAACAGAATTTCCCGAAGTAATAGTGATAGAAAAATTGAGGAAGTATAACAAATTGCGTTTTTTCCGAGTCATTTTTAAATCGATTTTTGTTCTCAAACACATCCAGTTTACAGGTTCTCTTATTTAGGAAGTATATAGTGGGACGGATTGACCAGTTTTTTGATAAAGACAGAATATATTTCAAAAAAGGCTATCAAAATGCGCACTTCGCACAAAATTTTCCAAAGCGATTATGATCAAGAATTGAGGATGTACTCAAATAACAAATTGGTTATTTTATGACTCCTTTTTAAATCCAATTTTGCCCTCAAACGCATTTAATTGACCGTTTTTTGTTATTTAGAAACTATATAATGTGCGTATTCATCAGTTTTTTGATAAAGGCTAAATATATCTTTTTTAAAGCTGGCAAAGTGGGCACTTCGCAAAAAAAATATCCCAAAGTGTCCATGGTGAAAGAATGGTGGATGTATTCAAATAACAAATTGGTTATTTTATGACTCATTTTTAAATACAATTTTGCTCTCAAACGCATTCAATTGACAGTATATATTTTTATTTAGGAACTATATAATGTGCGGATTCGTCGATTTTTTGATAAAGGCTAAATATATGTTTTTTAAAAACTGTCAAAGTAGGCACTTCGCACAAAATTTCCCAAAGCGATCATGATTTAAGAATTGAGGATGTATTCAAATAACAAATTGGTTATTTTATGATTGATTTTTAAATTCAATTTTGCTTCCAAACGCATTCAATTGATAGATATTTGTTATTTAGGAACTGTGTAATGTGCCGTATTGGTCAGTCTTTTGATAAAGCTTAAATATATATGATTTTAAAGATGTCAAATTGGACGCTTCGCATAAAATTTCCCAAAACGATCATGATTTAAGAATTGAGGATGTATCCAAATAACAAATTGGTTATTTTATAACTCCTTTTCAAATTCGATTTTGCTCTCAAAAGCATTCAATTGACAGTTTTTTGTTATTTAGGAACTATATAATATATGTATTGGTCGATTTTTTAATAATAAAGTCAGAATATATTTCAAAATATGTTGTCGAATTGGGCATTTGAGCCGAATTTCGCTTAAGATGATTTTGATAAAAACCAGTTCTTGCATAAAAATAAATAAATTTTTTTTTTCAAAAGCGGCCAAATAAAGTTATTAAACTGGATTTATCTCTAATGATATTTTATTTATTGTTGTTGAAATGAGCACTCTTCGAAATCTACCTCCGCCTATAGGCCAAGCCGAAAGGGATTTTTTATAGATAAGTTTATTCTTCTCTTTTTAGATAAAAGTTAACGATTTTCTGAAGTCGGTTAATTAAAATTATAATGCAGGAAAAATTTATTATAAATCATACACCTATGTCAGGAATGGGGTTCGAACACACTATCTCTTTCTTCGAGAACCAGAACTTAAATCTGGCGCCTTAAACCACTCATAAAATTCTGTCCGCACTCTATTCAGCGAACTTATTCAACAGTTTTAATTTGATAAAAATCACTAACTTTATTAGCTTTTGCCTAATTACTAAACAAGTACTGAATCAATTTCGATGAAATGTGAATCTAAATCATTCTCGAATCCACTGGAACACACACAAAAAATTTCATTAAAATCGGTCCAGTCTTTTAGGAGGAGTTCAGTGACATACACATGCACAGAAGATTTATATATATAAAGATATCGATACAACATGAAAAATTGACAAAAATTGCTTTTTTTGTAACTTTGCGTTTATTTTTGTTTACAGCATATCTTAAACAGTTCCCACCCATGAAATTATGTGTTCTTATACAGATATGTACTTCAGAAATTAAATTAAAAAAAATTATTAATCTGTAAAGTATTTTTAATTAACTGGATTAAAATTCTTTTTTCCCCTCAGACGTGTTTGACATTTAGCAACTAGGATGATCAAATTACGAATAGGTCGTAAACAAGAAGGAAAAATTTCTGTATTGAATTAACTTTTAGTTCTTAAAAACTGTATCCGCTGTAAACAATATAATGACCAATCTCAACACAGCTATTTTTGTATACTTGATTACAAAAATAATTAATTTAGGATTGCTTTAAGTTACATATCATCTAAATTTCACACACACACACACACACACACACACACACACACACACACACACACACACACACACACACACACACACACACACACAAAAAAAAAAAAAAAAACATTTTTTGAAAATTTGCATCTGGTTTCTTATTTTACATTTAGTATTCGACTACATAAAATGGAATTATTACGATAAGCGAACCGATTTCGAAGAATTTAGTCTATCTGGCTCAAATTTTGCACAAATATTTGCTGAAGTTTGTGTTTTCGGTTATCTGGTTGAAGATAAATCGAGCTCACAGAGAACTTGCTAAATCATTAAATATATTTTCACTGACCTTTCAGTTCGTTAAATTGAATGGGAAATTGAATATTCTTTTTTATTTTCAGATTGCTATTAGTGTAATATTTTAATATCCCCAAAGAATTTATTTTAAAGCGCGACAACGTCAATTTTATCGTTTTATTTTTTTCGTGCTTTATGTATTTATTTATTACCAACAAGTACTAATATTGAAATCTTAAATGAATTAATATATGTATATATATATAATCACTAATTGTAAAACAATATATATCAACAAAAAATGAAAAAATGAACAGAAGAAATATTTGAAATTTGCAGAATTATAGTAGACTCGTCAGGCCCCAAATACTATAGAACTACAAATAAAGTGTGTGGTTTCATCTCCGCATCAGCCATGAAAAGCAAAATAATAAGAATTTGGGGTTACCAACGCATATAAAACCAAAATAAAATGGAGAAAAAACATTCAATTAAATCATAATAACATTATTAAAATTGATAAAAAAGGAAAAGAAACATACCAGACACTAATGTTTAGAAATGTAAAAAGAGAATAAAGATGTAAACAGAAGTGAAAATAAAAAAATTAATTTTCTTTAATTTGACAATACTTACATAAAATCAATATCTTAATGTAAAATAAAAGAAGGATTAAAACAGATAATAATGTATGCACTTTATACACTTAGAAATAATATTTTAGGTATTATCCATATTGTTGAAAGTTTGATTCAAGCTAATCTTTAACATTATTTATTAAATTATATTGATATATTTAATTAATATAACTATACAATTATTCATACATATGTGTTAACGCAACATCCAGTATAAAATGTATTATTGTAATTTAGCAAATGCCTCACCCCCCTCAGTTTTTTTATAATTATTAACCATTGCGTATTATCCAGACAACGCCACTCTCTCTGTAATCTAGCGTCTACTTATGTTATTTTAAAGTTAGAAATGCATAATGCATTAATTTAAAATTTGAATATTTGAAAATTTTATCTTGAATGTACTAGATAGTGAAGTAGGTTAAAATATCACTGCTCAAAGCACTCTAAAGGAAAAAACTGGAGAGCATTGCCAGGGAAAACAATCAACAACAAGCGGGGCATTTTTTAAAATCGCAAATTATGATTAAAAAAATTGCATGGAGTCGTCTTCTTTTCTGTTGATGTATTATATGACATTTTTCAGCACCTACAAAATGCTTACCAGAATTTCACAATTAGATATTTATGATATTTGAGGCTCATTTATAAAGTTTACAAATTTTAATTAGCATGCATTATGAAATTATTTTTTACATAGAACAATACGCAAAGCTGCTTAGTGTGCCGGAACAATGAGTATGACTTAGGAGAAAACTTTATATATTATCCCAAGGTTTGACAACTGTGTAGACGAAAAAAAAAAAAAAGTCCAGAATCTACCGATAGACCGTGGCGTTATACAGCTGATGA
Source organism: Maratus speculifer (assembly GCA_964019185.1). Lineage (NCBI taxonomy): Eukaryota > Metazoa > Arthropoda > Arachnida > Araneae > Salticidae > Maratus > Maratus speculifer. The sequence continues at coordinate 284,556,265 of OZ025293.1, forward strand.
TACGCTGAAAATATACATAATTACAAACTTTATTTGAACGTACCAATGGTAACGGTTCCTTCTCTACGCATGGAATGCTGTTGAATATGGTTTCTTTTATAAAAATGTAAAATCCGTAGCCTGTGAACAAGTTGCTTAAATGCAGATCTTTGGACAGCTTGTTCAATTTCAGATCTTTGGACAGCTTGATTAATTTCAGATCTTTGTACAGCTTGTTCAATTTCAGATATTTGGGCAGCTTGTTCAACTGCAGAATTTAACTAGTCGATTGCGATGCGTCTTACTAGTAGTGTCATAACTTCCGTCAGATATTCCAAGTTTAATAAAAGTCCTCGATAAACAGAGTTCTAAAATGTTCTCACAGAAGAAAAAAAAAAATCACACGGATTGAGATCCGGAAATAAAAATGCCCATGTTACCAGAAACGCATGACTAGTTGCTTTGTTATTTACGAGGGCGGTTCAATAAGTACCTGTGTTAGAAACCAATACACCGTTTTTTTCAATTTTTTTTTTTATTTTTCAACATAGTCCCCTTTTAGAAAGATACACTTCTCCCAACGTTCCGGGCATTTTTGTAACCCCTCCAAAAAATAGGATTTGTCGAACTCTGCAAAATACGCCTCTGTCTCGGCGATGACTTCCTCGTTTGAGCTAAATTTTTTCCCGCGAGCCATTTCTTCATATTAGGGAACAAGAAAAGTCGCAGGGAGCCAGATCGGGTGATTAGGGGGGGGGGGTGCGGCAGCAATTAATAACGCAATTCATGCAGTTTGGCGGCAACAACTCCAGATGAATGTGCTGGTGCGTTATCGTGACCGCCCATCGGGCCGACAATTTTTTCATCCCTAACTTGTCATGTAAAATATGAAATGCGTCCCGGTCGACACGCCTACGGCCTCTGCTACTTCGCGCACCTTCGTTCGTCGATCAGCGAGAATCATGTCGTGGACTTTTTCAATGATTTCCTCGGTAACCACATCTGGTCGCTCCTCATCGAAAACTGAAGTTCGCCCACGTTTAAATTCGTTGAACCAATATCTAACTGTGGTCATAGATGGCGACGTGTCCCCATAAACAGCATCCAACTTTGCTTTTATCTCCTCGCATTTTTTCCCATCCGAAAACAAAAAGCGGATTACCGAACGATATCATCTTAGCGAAAATCCCGAAACACGTCTTACTCGAATGGCTGTCAAATCCAAACTAACCTATCAATCAGTCTGAAATTTTTATAGATGTCGTTTTATAGATGGCAGCACACGATGATAACAGCAACTTCCCTGAGGAACGTCCTTTGTCTTCAAACACGGGTACTTATTGAACCCCCCTCGTATGAAACACTTCAAAAGAAATGACATTCTTTCCAGTTTTTATCCTATTTTATACCCAAGAACATTGTTACAAACCATAAGTTTATGAAAAGCTGCTTTGTGTTTGAAAAATGAAATTGCTGTTACAATGGCAATTTAATCTTATTTACTTTTATTTTCCATTAGAGCAACATAAATTAAAACAAAAAAAAGTTCATTTCCCAGTTGTTTAGTTTATTTTTTATATTATTTTGTCTTTTTTCTCAATTTTCTGTTGTACAGTGCCATCTATCGGTGTTCCTGGAACTATTTTTTTGTAATCCGTTTCCCCATGCCTTTAACCATTTGAGCTCTGGTGGGTAAATTTCTTCAAAATTCCAAATGTCACATCGGCACCAGTATTTTCAAAGGAAAAAACGATTAACGATGTACACGAAAAAATGCATTAATCATTTTTCAAATAAATTTGGTCGAATTTTCTGGTGCCGTTGTGACATTTCGGAATTAAAATTATGTGGTAGAAAATTCTACCATCAGAACTCAAAGGGTTTAAAGTACGTACAGAAAATCTAATGCATTTTTACTGAGTAGTTCAATATATAGGGAAATCAGAGAAAAAGTCTTTTAATTGTGACCGCCTAGTACAATTTTTTGTCCAAATGTAATCACTGAAATCTCTGAAACATCTTCAAAGTTTCTTTATTTTTTAATAAAATCACCGTATTTAGCAACGTTTGCGAATTAGAGATGATCACAACAAATACTGAATATTACGGAAACAAAAATATATAAAAGTTAGACCAGTTTCTCTTTTCATAAAAGGCCCCACCAGTGGCCGAGAGGGTCTGACCTCTCAACTGGTAGACGGCAGGTGCTGGGTTCGAACCTAATCGCGGCCGTCGGCCTAACCGTTCGGAGTTTTCGTGGTTTTCTTCGAACCTTGCGTGAATACGGGTTAGGTTCCCTTAGAAAGACCCCCACGAAGGGCATCCCTCCCCATAGGGCCTATATCCCATAGCGCAGATAATCGGCCGACACAAAATACAAATACAGCAACTCTTTTCATAAAAATAGTATTTTGTAAAGATTTCTGGAGTTTTTTCTACGTATTAACATGCTTTTCCTTCAAATTATGGTGCCAGTGGTTTATTTTATCATCACGTTTACATCGTATAACGCGGTTCATATTTTTCTATTAGTGGGTCTGGAATATCACTTATGCAGTAGGTGAATCACGATTTTCTTTCCTCCTCCAATTTTCATTGCTATAACTAGACAAGTAAAAACATCGATGTAAGTAAAATCTAAAATTAAATCTCCTCGTAATACTTCATCGACCGTAAATTCCAATGTACTCCATGAAAAAGGAACAATATCACGAAGTTGTTTATACACCTTTACTATATATGGAAATAAACAACCATTTATTGCTGTACAAAGTTCGTTAAAAAAGCACCCGAATATAAACCGATACGCAAAAAAAAAAAAAAACATTTACATTAAAATAGTGTAAGAAAATTTTTATATCAAATAGGAAAAAAAGTCATAAATTTTCCAATTTCTTTTAAATATTATAATGAATATAATGTATTTCGAATGCTAAGACTTCACAGAGGAACACAGTTATCGCTATGGTCGCTGTCTATGATATTTATAGTTAAAAGTCATGGCCATGTATAATAAAACATTTACAATTGCTCAACTTGATTCTATTATACTGTGAAGTTTTCCACACATTTAGAAATGCGATCAGCTATTTCAAATGACCCATGTCATTAAAATTCGCTAACTAATGAAAGCCATTATTTTCTCCGATTTTCTTGATTTGTTTGCAAAAAGGCTTGACTTACCCAATTAAAAGAAAGATTTTTTAGATCAAAATGACTAATGAATTTCGGTGTTCCTGGAACTATTTTTTTGTAATCCGTTTCCCCATGCCTTTAACCCTTTGAGCTCTGGTGGGTAAATTTCTTCAAAATTCCAAATGTCACATCGGCACCTGTATTTTCAAAGGAAAAAACGATTAACGATGTACACGAAAAAATGCATTAATCATTTTTCAAATAAATTTGGTCGAATTTTCTGGTGCCGTTGTGACATTTCGGAATTAAAATTATGTGGTAGAAAATTCTACTATCAGAACTCAAAAGGTTTAAAGTACGTACAGAAAATCTAAAGCATTTTTACTGAGTAGTTCAATATATAGGGAAATCAGAGAAAAAGTCTTTTAATTGTGACCGCCTAGTACAATTTTTGTCCAAATGTAATCACTGAAATCTCTGAAGCATCTTCAAAGTTTCTTTATTTTTTAATAAAATCACCCTATTTAGCAACGTTTGCGAATTAGAGATGATCACAACAAATACCGAATATTACGGAAACAAAAATATATAAAAGTTAGACTAGTTTCTGTCTTCATAAAAATAGTATTTTGTAAAGATTTCTGGAGTTTTTTCTACGTATTAACATGCTTTTCCTTCAAATTATGGTGCCAGTGGTTTATTTTATCATCACGTTTACATCGTATAACGCGGTTCATATTTTTCTATAAGTGGGTCTGGAATATCAACTTATGCAGTAGGTGAATCACGATTTTCTTTCCTCCTCCAATTTTCATTGCTATAACTAGACAAGTAAAAACATCGATGTAAGTAAAATCTAAAATTAAATCTCATCGTAATGCTTCATCGACCGTAAATTTCAATATACTCCATGAAAAAGGAACAATATCACGAAGTTATTTATACACCTTTACTATATATGGAAATAAACAACCATTTATTGCTGTACAAAGTTCGTTGAAAAAGCACCCGAATGTAAACCGATACGCGAAAAAAAAAAAAAAAAAAAAAAAAAAAAAAAAAAAAAAAACATTTTTATTAAAATAGTCTAAGAAAATTTTTATATCAAATAGGAAAAAAAGTCATAAATTTTCAAAATTCTTTTAAATATTATAATGAATATAATGTATTTCGAATGCTAAGATTTCACTGAGGAACACAGTTATCGCTATGGTCGCTGTCTATGCATATTTATAGTTAAAAGTCATGGCCATGTATAATAAAAACATTTACAATTTCTCGACTTGATTCTATTATACTGTGGAGTTTTCCACACATTTAGAAATGCGATCAGCTATTTCAAATGACCCATGTCATTAAAATTTGCTAACTAATGAAAGCCATTATTTTCTCCGATTTTCTTGATTTGTTTGCAAAAAGGTTTGACTTATCCAATTAAAAGAAAGATTTTTTAGATCAAAATGACTAATGAATTTCGGAATTTCAAACTTTGTCATTAACTTTCATCTGCCATCTTCGAGGGGGAAAAGGCGGAGAAGGAAGAAACCGAATCTTTTGTGACTGGGATTTTGCCAGTTTCCTTGGTAGCCGAGCGTCTATCTTTGGCATCTTTTGCTACTTCTTTGTCACTCCGCCGAACAGAAAACTATTAATAACGTCAGACTCTTCTTTAAGGAGGAGATTAATATCCAATTTGTCTTTATCTCATCCACTTACGACCTCATGAGAATGCAAGAATTTAAAATATTTACAGGTAGCCCGTGAATGGCATGCTGACAATAAAGAAAATATGAAAACAAAATAGAGGATTGAGAGGCATGTTTTCATATTTTGTAAATTTTCATCAATTTATAAATATTTATATTGAATATTAATATTCATTAAAATTGTCACTTCCGATAAAAATGTGTGCTGACTGATTCAGTGATGAAACAATATCACACAAAACGTGTTCTAAAATATAAAATCTATAATCTCTTATATCAATATCAGATAATTGAGAATTTTTCTATTTCAATCCTTAAATTCCGTTCTTTTTTTAATGTTTAAATTGCTTTTTGTGTTTTTGTGTTTTTCTCTAATAAATAAACAGATGAAGATAGGTCGGATAAAAGGAAATTGTTAAAAGACAGTACTAATTAAAGGTAGCTTCAGAGCTTTCACTGAAATTCAGAATGTAATTAGTTACGAAAAAAGACATTTAGTATTTTACAAAGAGAAAATAACTTTAAGGAAAATATCTTATCTTGTCATTTTGTTAATTTTCCAAAACAACATGTTTTAAAAAATTTAAATTCTCTGTTATGAGTGTACTTAGAAAAAGATTATCTCTACTTGCTTATTTTATCTGTGATATTTAGAAAACAAAAACCATGCATCATGCATAGGTTATGAAACACTTTCTGAAAGTAACAGATTATTCTTAAGAATTTTCCTTTTTTTTATACAATAAATTAAATAGAAAAATAATTATAAAAACACGTGACTCAGAAAAAATCCACGGTGAAAAGTATTAATAGCGTATTTTTTAATAAGAAAATTTAAGCCTATTTTGTGTGATATTTTGGTGTACCGTTATCACAAAAATTACCATTCTAAAATTTGTTTAATTGGAGTAGGCATGCCACAGAACTCAAAACTGAATATGTTTTAAATATATCTGAGTCAAGCTGTGAAATAGTAAATAAGCTGTAAAAGCAAATATTTTCAGTATAATGCTTAAAAAGAAACGAATGTTCAACACAGGGATATTAAAAATTATGCCTAATATTTTATTTCATTTTATCCGCTTTGCCCGCTGCAAACTTGAAAAAAAAATCTTTTGTTGATGTTTTATGCTATTTTGTTTCTTTTTTATTCTGTGGTATGAAGATTTTGTTTAATTTTCACGATTTGAAAAACGTTATATGTATTTTCATAGGAATTATAAAGACAAAATTTCAGCTCCTTTATTAATTGTATTATTAATTATACAGTGAGTACGTGTTTATTGTTTTAGTTTAAGCGCAATATCGTTGCGTTCATATGGTTAATAAATAAAAACAGAAAAAATATTTTTAAAAATACTAGAATTGTTTGAAGTATATATAAAAAGTAATTTTACGCATCTAACTGTACCTTTCACAGATTTTTAGTACTAAGAAATCCAGGGCTAATCTGTACCATAACTTTAGCTACTGTTAAACCACTGTCACCGCGTTGTTAAGACTGTGACAAGGGGCGGAGATTATCTTCTGAAGAGAAATAGGGAAATGTTAGAGGGGTGAGAGTGCACGTGTTGCGCAAACAGGACCCTGTCTGTCGGCAAACTTCAAAGAGAACTATGCTCATCTAAAGGGGACGTAGGCGCTTAGTGCGTGAGGAAATGCGAAAGATTGAAAAACTTAAGAAAACAACATATATTAAGATATGAATTTTAGCTCTACTTAAAATATCAACAAGGATCCGTTTTCACCTCGCGTTTCAATGTAAATACGTCTATAAATCCTTTGCTATCGTTTGTTTATAGTTCATTCATCCACGTCTTGTTCAATCATTCAGATAAATGACAGATGGAGAAAGGTACAGTAAACTGAGAAAAGTTTCCTTCAATACAACAGGTTTTCTTTAGAAAAAATCAAATGTCTTTTATTCATTATAATTTTTACTTTAACAGTAAATTCTGACATAGAGATTAAACTAGCATTGTTATAATTAAAGCTGTTAATTTTATGTGAGAAAAATAAGTACTTAATTAATATTAATTTACTATTATTAATTATTTACCATCTTCATGACATTTATTAAATAACTATGATAAGTTTCATTGTAAAACTTGACAATAATTAGAAAACAGAGGTCTTTGCTTTAGTAAGTGGATTCAAACTACAAGTTAGCGTCATAATTTAAAATAGTGGGTAAATATAAAAAAAACTGTTTCTTACTAATTTCAAACGCTTCATACTTTTTAAATTTTGAATGGATATTTAATTGTTTCTGTATATATGTATTTAAATGTATAGTATTTAAATATAATATCGAATAGTATGATATAGTATTTAAATATTCACATATAAATAGTTCAGGCTTAGTACAACTTTGTTAAAATATAATCCTATTGTCCGATTTGTGTAATTTTTTTTCACTTTTAAGAATGAAAAGGGTTTTCAATTGTATATGTTTGGAATTTATAAAATAATTACTATTTTAAATCTGCAAGTTGTAATAGAAAATAAATAGCTATTATTCATAATAGAAAATTCTAATTTGAAAGACAGTATTAAAAAAAAATACTATGCCAAGAATTACGATTTAACAAACTATTACAAAAATAACTTTTTATTTAGAATATAACAAAGAAACTGGGTCGACTATTCCATTCATGTATGTTAAGGTATAATTGATGTGTATATTTTTTAAATCATTAGCTAATGATAAAGTTTAGAAAGCGATACTTCTCAATAGATTTTCATTCCGGCGGTTTCTGCGGTTATTTTTCGAAAATGCATTGTATGTTATGTTTTTCGAGATGTTGGTGCATTGTAAAACGATACGCATTTCTTAATTTATGCAAATATAATATAACCATTAACGGATATATACTGGTCTAGGCTCTACCAAATTACACATATATCCGAAAAGCGTTTTTACCATTAAAATCTTTGGAAACCGATATAATTTTTGACATTAATAGAAGCAGTTGTAAGAACAAACTTACTGTTGATGCCATTTATTTTTGGTAATATTTCCAAGTAGTTTTTATACATTAATCTATTTTTTTCAGACCACAATATTTGTTTTTAGGATGGCATTAATTGTCATATAAATATTTTTCTGTTTTTCAAACGTGTTTTACACATAAACATGATAAATTAACAGCAGCAAACAAACTTAATTTTTAATATAAATATTAAATATATCTATTTTGTTACAATGCCTCTTTATATCACGAAGTTCTTTTGGTTTCTGAAGTTGATAATTATACGGAATATTTTTTGGAACCATAAATAACTCGAAGAGATTATTGTTAATTCTTTGTCGCAGTGACACCAAATTGTTCGTTGATTAAAAAATATTTAACATGGATCGTGGTCATAGGGAACAAACATAGTCATACAAAAGAAAATAGCAAATTTTGGAATTTGTTATTATCAAAGAAGAAATGATGTAAATTCCTTTGTCGAATCGTAAAATTGTGATTTTCTGTTTCTCATATATCAATTATTTGTAAGGATAGCCTTCAGTGATTTTCGATTCAGCTAAGGATTGCATGCAGTAGAAATATATATGAACATTTTGGATATCGGTTAAAGACCAATATCTCTCCTTACTCTGAGAATTCAGTCATTTAAATCTGTAATTCAGTTGTATGAATTTCTAGACTATTGCAAATTTTTCAAATCCTTTACACAACTTTGAAATTTTTAAATTTTATAAATGATTTTTCGAGAGAGCACCGTAAAATAATAGATCTAAAATGATATTTATTGGAAAAAACGCTCGATTTAAAAAAACGTTTGAAAAGTGCCCACGTCCCCCGAATGGCTAAATTGAGGGGATTGGGAAGGGAGTTTCATAATATGAAATAGTGGTCAAGAGGCTTTCCAATGATGTAGCATATAAGGGGCTCAAAAAGTTTGAAAATCCCCCCTCCCCATGGCGGGCGCATTATTGTGTTTACGGAATACACTCTTTGTCTCTTTGAAATTTTATATTTTATAAATAATGTTTATCAGCCGACTTCGTGAAAATTAAAAGCTAAATCGATATTGATTGTTGAAAACGCAGCTATTTTGGAAAAGTTTGAAAAATTTTCCTCCTGTTATATGCGAATTGGGGAAGGAAGGAAAAGAGTTTCATTATATGAAAGAGTGGATAAAAGACTTTCCAATGATATATCATTTGAGGGATTCGAAAAAAAAGTTTGAAAATTGCCTCCCTAGGGAGGAGCTACTGTCGCGCCCCCAGAATACACTCCTCCTGTCTGTGCAACTCTAATACTCCCTCCCTGGAATACTTCCTCTCTCTCTCTCTCACACACACAGACATACACACTTTCCTGGTTGCTATGTTCGTCAAATGATGTGATGGGAAATTCAATAACATTGAACATCAATGGTTCGTCACAGAACTGAGATTATTTGATTTTATATCAACTTTTTGCGCTGATTCTGAATATGCTTTCCGTTTTTCTCCAGGTGGTTGAAATTTTGAAAAATTTGCATTGTTAAATTCATGCAATTTAAGATTTTTTGTTTTATTTTATGCAATTTTTAGATAAAATAAATGTTAAATTGAATTATCTTTTCTAGGTAAGAACTTCTGGACTATTTGTTTCGGATAAATGTCGCAAACTGCATAGTAATTACATTTATTTGCCAGTTATTAAGGTTAATTTGTTATTATCATCGGTGTAAGGTTTACATTACTGCCAACTATAAAATAGTTGTCCCACACTTGACATCATGATTTTCTAAACAAAATTTTCATGCTCATTTTTAATCTGCATTCTGTTTCCACATATCAAGTATAGTTTTTGAATAAAATGGATTTCTACTTTAGTACTGTATTCTCACAAGTTGGCTATCAGATGCTTTTTGTAATCAATTGTCAATAAAGTGAACAGTGTCATATTTCTAACAGGGACGTAGACAACAATTTATATAATAAAAAAAGGAAAAAAGTAGTAGAACCTATCATAACTACTTCATGTACCCTAATTTCCTGCGTATAATCCGCGGATTAAACAATCATTTTTCGACCCAGAAATTTTATTGAATAAAAAATAACTTTTCAGATCGCCGTAAATATTTGCCTTCATTTACGAAATAAAATTTCTGGGTCGAAAAAGAATTGTTTGATCCGCGGATTATAGGCAGGAAATTAGGGTACATCACATAGTAGGAAAAAAAGCAATTTCTGTTATTTTTGACAATAAATAAATAAATAAATAAATAAATAAATAAATAAATAAAATTTCACTTTTTTTGCAAAAACTAGACGTCATAAAAGAAAATTAATACCAGATTTGAGACCAGTACAAAAATCCGATTTCGAAACATATTAGCGTACTCGTATGGCAGAAATATTTGGACGTCAAGAAACATAATTATAAAATATGAAAATTACACAAATCAGGTACAATATTTCATGATCACTTGCATAATCTTATAAAACAAAGTTTTTTAAAAAAGTAGACTAAACACTAATCATTACATAAAACAAAATAGAAACCAGTCTGATAATGCTTTAAGCCTTAAATTTGCATATAAGTGTACAAAATTTGCAAAAATCGAAATATGCAAGTAACTCAAAAACAAGACTTGTAGGGATAAATCTAAAAATTAAATTTCGAATCAGCAGAGAAAACCGCATAAGAAACAAGTAATTTCGGTTATGTGAAGAAGCTGAAGTTCAAATTTTTAGATATTTCAATAAAAAACTGATTATTTGTGCTTTAAAAACTATTATACGAACCTATTTTAAAATACATCAACATAATAATCAGTCTTATGAATGTCATGTGCAATTATTATTTGTAATTTTTAGTTTGAAATTTTTTCATAAGAAACATAGTATTTTTTTAATAGTTCAAACACTTTTTAATTACACTTTACATCTTTACTTTAGCATAAATATTAATTTTAATTTGAAATACAATTTCAACTTTATAATTGACAGAATTCAGCTATTCTTTTCATTTAACACACTAAGAAAATTCCTTGACATCTTGAAGTACTTTTAGATTCCGTTCAGTTTCATTAAAAGCTGCTTTGTATTTTGTCCTAACAACCGTGATTCCATCTAAACCCCTAATTCTACGTGGTCTCATATGATAGAGGCCCTTGTTTTCAGAAGTCATGTACTTTTGTATGAGATGAGACACTGTAGGATATGTCCTATTCATTTACTACCCGCGCCTCACCGCATACATAGGAAAGTAACGAAGGCTTTTGTAACTATCTTTACATCAGAGGAAAGACAAAGTTTCGCGCTTACTTACCTCAAAATATTTAAGATATCTTCGATAGGTATTTACGCTGATTGTATGCATTTTTAAGATGGCATCAGTAGATTGTCCTCTTGAAACTTTTGGGGAAGAGGCTACTACAAAGGAAGGTATTGTTCACCTTCATTGCCTGGTATTCTTTGGTACAAAGTAACATATTGATGGAATTCAAAACATTCATTGTATACCTAAATTGGCTCAGATTTGGTATTATAGCATGTCTTTTAGATGTTTTTATTTAATGCAGCTGCATGAGAACTATGAGAACCAGGTGCAGTTTATTCTTAAAAAGTATGATTTCGAAGTTTAGTTTTTAGACTAAGAAATAGTTATGTTATCTGATATATATATCTATATATAGTCAACTCTGTGAAATACGCCGATGTATAACTCGTAATTGTCTGTTATACGCACTACACGTTGGAATGTAAACGATGAAAATTACCATTAGCAGTTTAACGCATAAAGTTAACTTTGGTGTATATATATATTTTTTTTCAGTTATTCATTTTTCAGTGAATAAATATTTAAAGATAAATTATTATACATAAGTATTTAAATTTCCATGTTTAACAAAATGTTACCTCGGATCAAGAAATAATGAGCAATTATAGACTACAGAAAAAAAAAATATTGGCAACAAACCAAAACTGAAACTGCCCTTGTGTTTGTGTCAGTATTTAAAATAATGAATTATCAGTAAAATGTGTATTGTATGCAATTTAAATTTTGTTTCATCTTAATTATTAAATATGTAAAACCAATGCTTTTCTTTTCCATTGTAATTGTAATTTTTGTGCAGCTCTTCCTAATGTCATAGTCAGATTTTATAAATAAAATGTAAACAAAGGGATGATCTATAATCCACAAAAATGTGTTATCCGCAAAAACCTCGGTTTCTCAGTGTACGTATTTCACAGAGTTGATTATATATATCTGACTGCATTCAATCTGGCTTAAAACAAAATTTATTGAGGTTAAATTCCTTGTATGTAAAGATAATAAAAGTGGAATTTACATTCAACATAACATATGTATATATATATATATATCAAATATAAATTAGAATATAAATTTTATAATATTTCTTTAGACTATATGGTGAAATAAAGTATGGATAGCTCTTATTTTATCACTTTTCTTAAAGTATATAAGCGATGAAGATATAGCCATTATTACAGTTTATGCTTATTTACAAAAAAAGTACTTTTAGCTTTAAAATATCATTCTTTATTAAAACTAAGAAAAGCATATTGAGTGAGATTGGAATTATTTAATTTCTGATGGGTATTGTAATTTTCTTTTGCACACTATAAATTCAGAAACTTTGAGGAGCTGTTATTCATAAGCCATTGTGTTCTTGTACTGTTTCTGTTGTTTTTTCCTTTTCCATCACCGAATTTATTTATTGAAGCCTAGAATTTGGTAGATTGTTTAGTTGATAGTTTAACGCTAGTTTTAGATGTCATGAATAAATTATCTTAAATCTTATTAAACCAATTTTTTTTATAATTATACTATGCTACAATTATTTCATGGTAATCAATGTAATTTAAATTAAATAATGTGTACATTATATTTGTCTTTATTTCATTGGGAGAAAGAGAGAAAGAAAATAACTTGTTGGAAATACTTGCATTATTTGAAACAATTTTCATTTGCGAAATACACCATAGAGCTATTTTTTAAATTTAATAAGTTATGCAAGTCTGAATAATTTGAAAATAATAAAAAAGAATTAAGTTATTCGTTTCGTATCTTTAGAGATATATATTAATACAATATGATATGTTAACGATAATACCCCACAATTTCATACTAAGTCTTGATTGGTGAAAATGTTTATTTTCTTATTTCTCATGCATTTTCTTTCTTTATATAAAATGTATTTGATGAAATTTTGCATTTGACAATTTTTTTAGTTTCATCCTTTTAATTCTTTTCTTTTTTTTTTTTTCAGATGCTTCAGATGTATCTTCAAGTAACGTGTCTAGCTTAGATTATTTAAGCTTAATTGTCCAGAATATCAATCCATCCACTAATTCTTTATTGACTGCAATAACCATGGACCCTCCAAGTTCAGAACAATAACAGTGAAACACAGAGCTTCAGAAAACAGATAAAAATGGACCTTTGTGCATAGAGCTCCGTGTTAGATTAACATATTTTCAACTCGATTTGATAATTTCATCTGACTGGTTATTCTTATAAACATTGTTTGCATTTTCATATGAATCGTATAAAGAACTCAAATTGTATTTTATTTTCCTTCTTATGTGGTGATATATTTACTGGATTAAATTGTGAGAATTTCAAGCTTAGTGAATCTTTTACATTTGATAAAAGGAAACTATGATTGAGTTTTGAAACTGATAATCTTGAAGCATGATATAACGGTAAACTATTGTAAATATGTATATTTTTTGTTACACTAGACGTGGGAATTTTTCTCGAATTTTTTCACCGCTTAAAACGTGCGGAAATGCAATCATAAATTATTTTTTAAATAAAATATTATATTTTAAATATAAACTTTACTTTTAGATTTTTTAAACTAAAAAAATAAAATTTACAAATTTTAAAAAACAACATATGTGATAACTTTAAAACAAAGAGGACATATTTTGATGAGAATTACTAAATGTAATAACTTGTTATTTTGTACATATTTCATAAGTTTCATAAACTGTAAACGTCTAAAGCCTTTTGAAAGATGCTATCAAGTATTTCTCTACTTCTTTATGAAAGTGCCTTCCTTGTTTTTTATTAGTATTCTACTAAGTGACGTTGGAATTAAATCTATAAAGCTAAAGCACAATTTTAAAACATTTTGCTAGATCTTTAAAAGTGATGTTTGTCTATAATAAAAACTACTAGGAAAAGATAAACCAACTTTTACTTAGAAATTAGTAAATACCGGTTTAGTCAATCACTTAACATGCTGTTCTTTGCCAAATATAATGGTTTTCCTTTTAATTTCTAACGGATTGAATGCCACTACCTTTACTTTTGAAATTTACACCTATATTTTTATAACACTTATTTCAGATTTAAGCTTACTTAAACGCTGAAACAACATTAACATGGAGACTTATTTACCATATGCAGCATCAGATTTTATTTTCTTCACGATATGAATTTAATCCAAAATTTACATTGTAGTGTATAACATAATCTTTTTAAAAATAGTTAATTCTTCATTGATTATCGAACATCCCTAAAATATCTTAAACTCTAATTAGTTTTTCTTACGCATTTGAGATTCATATAATTAAATTTAAGAAGACTCAGCAAGGAATAATTTAACAAAGTTTATTTTTTTTATTTTCGTCTTTCCAAATTCTCATCTTAAATAGCAACCAATGGTGATCTTGAAATCAGAATTTATCACCTTACTTTTTCGGGAATTAAGTTATTGTTATCATATTGTTTCCAACACAGTGAAATCTGCCAGAAATAAAGGCAAAACTCTTGTTTCACATTTTTTTCCAAAAAATAGAATCATAAATATCTCACCATCCACGCACTTGCCCTTTTCATATGTGCGTAGGCATATGTAAAAATCACCATTGTCATAACGATTTCAAGTCTTTAATTTATTTATTTTTAAATTATTAATACTTCGCATTTAAAAAATAAGTCTTTATATACTTTTTATATTATTAATTATCTACGAAACAAGCCGGAAAAAAACTAAGGATAAATTGAAAATTTCTAGATAGTATTTTTCTAAATAGCACTAACCCCTTAACAGTTTTACAAGCCGAATTTGCTGAAGTCGTTGTTAAAAGGTTTTCGACACCACTAATTTGTAACTAATTTTTTTTCTTTAATAATTGACCAGACATTTTCTAATTGTACAAAGAAGATATTTTAATACTGAAAAAATGGTGTTTCATCCGTATTTTTAACTTATTGTGTCAAAAAAAGGAAAGTGTTAAGGGTTATCCTTTAACGATCAAAGCATTTTCATTGCTAAGATGTCGAAATAAATGAATGACACCGGTAATTAAGAACAAATATATTTCTAAGTAAGAAAACGTGATTTTTCACTTACATAAGAAAAGGGATATTTTTAGATAAAAATACCGGTGTCAGTATTGCATATCGGAATTAAAATTTTGTGATTTCGTGGCGAAACCAATAAACGTTAAAGGGTTAAAACGAAATGATCCATTAGGTGCCTAGCACATCAAATATAGAACTATTATTCCAGACGCGTTAGTATTTAATTCGTTTTTTCTGTCCGCAACAAAGGATTTTCTTAAAAATCTTACTTAAATTTACACTTCCGTCTTCATACTAAGGAGAAATTATTATTTCTAAAATTAATGAATTACTTTCCTTTCCTCTTTTTTCGCTAATTGCTTCTGCTAAAACTCTAAAATCAAAAAGTTCGAACGGGTTCATACAAGGAAATTCTTCGGTACCGCTATTTTTTTATAGGAAATCTCTCCTTAAGTTTGGCGAAATTTTGCGCGTTTGTACTAGATTTTTTTTTTTTTTTTTTATATATAAAAAATACTGATATTTTACCTGGAAAATAGCCGGGGCCGTACGAACTCTGAAAATAATAATAATAATGGAACTATTAATGTAATGAAGGAAAAATCTATAATGATAATAGTAATAATAATAATAATAATAATAATAATAATAATAATAATAATAATAATAATAATAATAAAACCATAATATATGAAACATAACTAATAATAAAAATATAAAACTATTCTTAAAAAATCCTCTAAATAATTTGTTATTGTATTGTAATTGTCTTACATAACTAAATAATTTTGAATATTGCATTACTCTATTATGTTTGATATTGAATAATTTTTCTTCTCTATTTTTGAATTAACAACATCAAAACGATTTTTAAATTGATCTCTTTTTCTTTTATTTTAATTAATTTTTTTTTGCTCTATCGTCCCAAGATTCATGTTCTTGTTGTAAGACATACACCAGGCGAAAGAAGAGATACCACAGGTCGAGTATCACTCATTTTTAGATTCATATTATCTAAGATGTATTATGAAGATTTATTGTTTACAAAAAGATAGTTCTGTGATTTAGAAAAGTAAAAGTGAATTTATCTATTGCTCTAAATGGAAAATCTTAAAAAAATAAACCTGACTAATACTTTTGATCTTTGCCAACGAAAGTCTTATCCAAGTCTCCTTTGAAGTCCTCATTTGAAGTAAAGTTTTTACCAAATAAATCATTTTGTAGGGAACGGAGCAAGTAATAATACAAATGTACCAGATCTGGAAAATATGGTGATGTGGTGTTAATATCATTCAAGCTATGAAAGCTTGTGGCGAATTTACCAACTTGTATGGCGTCTTGCATCATTTTGGTAAATCACTATACCTTTTCTATTGATCAATTCTGGCCTTTTGTGTTTGTGTAAGTCATTAAATTTGTCTAGTTGATGACAGTACAATTCGGAATTGATCATGGTATTTTCCGGTAGAAGCTAAAAAGACTAGCTTCCCTCGAAATCCCATTATACAGACAGCATCACTTTTTTTTTTACTAATATCGATTCTCGAAGTGCTTTGAGCCACTTCATCATTTTTACTCTATGATATCTTGAGTTTAACATTGTACATAACCCATTTCACTTTTTCAGTAATCATTGGCTTAAAAAACGGATAATTTTTTTTATGTTTGAGAAGCAAGTCACAAATGTGAATGCGACAAAGGTAATTTCTTTCAATAAGAACATGTGAAATCCATATATCGAAATATGAAATTAAATCAAAGCATTTTTTGTGATCATGAACGATCGAATTCCACAAATTCAATCTATTAGCGATTTCACGAGTTGATTATTTGGCGGTTTGCATCAATCAATGCCTTTATTTTGCCTTCATCAATAAGTGGTGCATTTTTAACATCGAAATTGCCGAAACGAAATTTTGCCAACTAGTTTTGGCACTGCCGTTCTCTCTATATATCTATTCCATACACATGAAATATTTTTTTTGCTTGAACAGAATTTTTTCGGTAGTAAAAAAAGTAAAAAATGTCGAAAATGCGGTTTTCGACTTTCCATATTTGATAGGGCATCAAACAGAAAATATTGATCAGAATCAAATAAACTTTTTTCAGAAACAAGCCTTGCTATGTCAGCTACCAAATATACAATAAAAATGCGGTTTAAGTGTAAAGTTGCCTGTAAAAAAATAGAATAACGTCCTGTGTTGGGAAAAACAAAATTACTTTCCGAAGAACCCAATATTTCAATATCATCAAAATCAGTACGCATCATGTTTGGTAGTCATCTTGTTAGATTTTTCTTGAGTTTAAAGATTAATGTAAAGAAAAAAAGTATCATTAAGAAATTTCATTACAGTCAGTGCAAGGTTATTCTATGTGAACCAATGGAATTTATAAATTGTGCATTACTTAATTTAACTGCCTTTTTGTAATTTAATGAATTAATGAAGATGATTGTCAGATATTTGGATGAAAATTTTTTCTCGAGTTTTGATTTCCGAAGAAGTAGAAATACATATGTTTAGTTTATTAAATATTTTCCCCAAAAGCAGTACATTCAGTTAAAAGAAAAATAAAAAGTAACACAAGTTTAAATCAATGGCGTCCAAAGATTTCCAGATGGCTGTAAATATTTTTTATGTGCACTAGAAGAAAATGCAGTTCTGGAGAAAATTTTAACTGTATTTTATGAATATTATTGTATTACCAGTATTGATTTACACTGAAAATGTACTTAAAATTTCATGGTAGAAATGCTTTCCATTCTGATAAATTAAGAATGGTGAAACTGAAACGTAAAACATTCTCTGGACTTTAGATTTATCACAGGAAAATTACTGCCAAATTTGTTCTTAACATTAAAAAATAAAAGAAAAATCTTAAGTTTTATATTTCTTGGGTTACATAATTTAGTAGATTTCGCCACCTGTTGGTTACATCACCATTTCCGGAAAAATGAAGAAATACGTCCCCTAAACCCCTGTAGAGCCGTTTATCTTTCTCTTTGGGGACGTATTGCCGCCTCCTCACCTAAATCTTTACTTCTGTGCCAAAAGCCGTACTACTTTTAGTGACACTTTAGTGACTTTTTTTTTATAGAAAATTTATGGAGTGTGGAGGCTTGGATAAAGTAGCTATCGTTCCTCAAAGGCTACCGCGCAAGAAACTATAAACCGTTGAACTAATTAGTCTTCACCAAGGAAATGAATTTCTCATGATTTCAAAGGATTATTATTACGGTCTTTAAAGTTCTAATAAGTTTTGTTTTTAATTTTTCCGGCATTTAAAACTTACATCATCGAATAGCTATTATGAATAAGTAATTTTAAGATATTCTTTAAAATTTTCTTTATTTTACTTCACTAGATATTTTTAGATCTTAATGCAGGAAAATCAAATTTGATTTTAATATTAATAATTTATTTTATTAAAAAACCCTGTCCCTTGTGTTATTTATTATTAAAATTTCGGTTAACTTTAATAGTATTTAATATTGTAATTTTTGTAAATAAATATTTAATAATTATATATTTACTTAAACACAGAGCAAACATTAACAGAACAAATTATTACAAAAAAATGTTAATTTAATAATTAATATAATATCTGTAATTAATAAATATCTAATAAATTACTGAAAAAAATGAAATCACAATGTTTTAAATACTGAAATAAAATGCAATATAGGCGTAAATTGTGCACATTTCTGTTAGATTGCGTGAAATTCACAAAAAGAAGACGATGTGTTTTCTGATAAAATAATTGTTGACGAATCAATACTCTTTTGCCATTTTTATTTTTTTTTTAAATATTTGTTAAATAAACTTGCAAGGAAGGTTTTAAGTATACCTAAATTTAAGCTTGAGAAAGATGCATATATTTTTACATTGATGATGTTAAGCTGGAGTTTTATTGACATCTTTCTATTGTTGCAGAAAAAATAGATAATTTCCGCTAAATTTTTTTAATTAAAATGATAAAAACATAAGTGATTAAAACTAAACATATTTAGAATTGCTTTGATTATTTTTAAAATTTTTTAGGCTGTTTCCTGAAGATTTCAAATAAACATTTGTTGATGAAATAATAAATATTTTATGATAGTATTTTAGAGGAAGTGAAGTTTTTATTAATTCCACTGAAAAGTATTTACTATGTTTTTTTTATTAAAAAAGTACACATATTTTAATTATGTGTACTTAAATCATATGTAATACTGTATATAAAACTCTCATTGTAGATGTTAGCATTCAATGCATTCAGAATTGTATTGATTCATTTATATTGTCATAAATTGCAATAAAATGGTTATTGTTTAAACTGTTTTGTATTTTATTATCACTATATTATTCGTATAACTTTTATGATACATCATAATACATGGAAAAACTTATCATATTACCTAACTATGAAAAATGATATTGGATTTAAATTATTTCTTGACTTTTATTGATTAAACCATGTGCCATGACCCATATATTCATCCATTCCAGAAATTTCTTCTTTTATTCAAAAATTCCGAACAAATAATTTTTATTTCATGTAATCACGAAAAATTTATTATTAAATAAACGAAATTTTACTTTACAGAGATTCTGGTATGGATATTTGAATTTAAAAAGACATTCCTGAAATGCACGTCTTGGATGCAAATGGGTTAAAATGGAAATTTTGAAGCTAAATATTGTTTGTCTTCTTTTTTCTGAATGATAAAGGATTGGCCTCTAGATTCTGGTTTTGAAAAGAACTTAAAAAAAATACACAGTTATGTTTCATCTTCTTAAACAGGTATAAGGGTTTTTTTTTCTTTGGAAAGAGTAAAATGATTGAAGAACTTATAATTCCATATTATATTTTATCGTTTCAGATACTTAAAAATATTTTTTGTTGTTAAATTTGGTGACATGTTACTAAGATTGACCGAAACAGGTTTTTAAGATCGAAAACAAAACCGAATTTCGGTAATATTCCTATTTTCGTCCGAAAAGGAAAACGAAAATGTCAAAAATATTTTTAAGTAAATAATACTCGCAAAAATATACAGAATTATTAATTAACTAGCTGACCCGCCCGGCGTTGCCCGGGTCCGTATTAACAATATTAAACGAACTTGAAATTTGTATGATTTTATCATTAACTCGTTACATGCAGAAATGCATTGTCTGAAATACTTAGCCACTGACTGTGTGAAAAATCGGTTTTAAAAACAACAACTAACATTAAGCTCTAAAAATACTCAAAATGAGCAATGAGAAACGCGGGAGGGAATATGTATCCAACGATTGCGTGATTTTCGTGTTAAAAAGTTGATATTTACCCGTAAAAATCACTGTTAAGTCATGTAACTAATTATTATTTTCACATACAAATCCCAAGTGAAATATTTTGAATTTCAAACTAATTATATCACTCTTAAATCCGACTATACCATGGATGAAATCGATACTCGATGGTAGCTAAAAGATTGGTATATAGTATTATAATTTCTGAGCTATTTAACAAAAGTAAGTGTTATTTTTAATCAAATCTTGCGTAATGTTCACTCTGTGTATAAATTCCTAACCTTAAACTTTTGTACCGTAACCAGAACCTGTCTGTAACCTAACAGCGACTTAACAGTACCCTACCTTAAATTAAATAAAACATAAATGTAACCTAGCCTTCACTTTATTGTAACATATCCTTATTCTAACCATAACATAAATGCAAACTTTAACCTAACTTTAACCTAAATGATATAATAGAAAAAAACCATTTTAAAAAATTACTATTTCTTCGTAAAATATGCTTCAGCTGTAATTCATTTCTTTCAATTCGTTTTATTAATACAAAATTCCTGCCTCGAGCTTTTGTTTGAGACATTAAAATTTCAGCGATAAATGGTTGCAAACCTTTTTTTCGCTTTACTTCGTCTCCACCTATCTTTTTCTCCATGGCGTACAGCAACTGTGACAAAAAAAAAAACCTCATTTAAACTGACAGTTTGCCAGTCTATGAATTTTAAAGGTCTGTCCCAGCTTTTTTAATTATTTCTGCGAAAATGTTATGCAACCAATCAACCTTAAGAAAATGAAAGAGAAAAAAGCGAAAAAAAAAGGCGATTTTTTATGACAGTAAGCTTTGGAATTTAATTAATTACTCAGTTAATAAATAGAATTTTGAAATTCTGAGCTTCAGGTGCATCAGGAGAGATATTGGACTACTCTCATAAAAATTTTGAACTTGTTAGGTTAAGATTTTGCTAGCCATCGCAGACACACACACAGACAGACAGAGCGTTTTGTTCTTTTATTAGTATAGATTATCCGTGTGGCTAAAGTTGGCTATCTGTGCCCCTGTGCAAAACTTCTTATTTTCATATAAAATAAAATATAATTAATTCATCTACGGATAACATTTTAATGATCTTTTAATTATAAAATTTTAAGCTACTAACTGAAAAATGTTTTAGAGGTAAGAGATGTATACCTCGATCTAACTTTTAGATCATTTGTTATACTAGAACTTTCTCAAAGAGTATTCGAAATGCTCCTGCCGATTCAAGCGAAAAAATTTCTATTATTATAAAGTCTGCAACCTAAAAACGTTTGCAAGTTTGCACGTTAAAAGTAACGTCATAATAAAGTTTAGTCATATATATATTGTCAGCTTTATATTTTGCATGCAGATCTTGAGTCAGTCATGATTGATAATTATAAACAGGGAAGTTTATAGAAATAAATATGGTTTTTATTAATGCTAGTTCAAAATAAATAAATGAATATGTCAAATGTAGTTTTGTAAAGACGAGATTTATAAGGTATGCTTTTCTAAACGCTATATTCAATTCGAAACCATCTACTTTTTGACACACTTTTAAATTAACTTTTATTCTCAAACTTATGGAATTAGCAAGATCTCTTATTCATTCAAAGTATCTAATCGAACAGTTTTCCAATTTTTTTATTAAAAGATACACATCGGAAAATATTTTAGAAAAGACTGTCAAAGTTGGCGTTTTTCATGGAATTGCTGCATGAGACAGCGCTGGGAAATAAAAAAAAAATAATTTCCTAAGAGAATGATTGCTTATAATTCACGTTCTAATTAATATAAAAAAAACTGTTAGGTTACAAAGCTTTTCAATAATCATATCTGTGTGTTTCATGCATTACGCTTAAAAATGAATCAGAAAATGTGTCAGAAAATTGAAAGTTACCATTCTTGAGAATACTATCTTCCATGAATTACAATAAATTAAACTACTTTTTCGGGCTTGCTGCATTTTATATATTTAGCATTATTAAACGCCTGATTAAAAAAAAGTATTTTTATTAATGTAATGTATACATATTTAACTACTTTTCTATAATAATTTCTCTTATTACATTCCTATAATGTGAATGTCTTTTTCAATAGTCGATTTCATTGATAAGTATTATCTACATTAAAGACTATATATTTTGAGGAGAAACAAAGCTCTATTTCACATAAGATGAACGCTGGCATGAAAAAAAAAATATATATAAATATAAAATATTTGCAAAGGAGCAGTGTCTGCAGATTATCATTGTGCGATCAAACTTCTAACTTAGAATAAATGTAATAAACGTAAGCTATTTTCAATTCATTCCATACATTTGTCAACTGCGCATCAAAGAGTCCGCAACATAGTTAAAAAAACCAATGCAACACCAAAAGACATTTTTTAATATAAAGATAAAAAGTATAAAGATTTTAGGAATAATTCCTCATTTAGTTTTCTAGATATTTAACCAAACATCTAAAATCGCAAGTGGCCGATCACTTTTGGCCATATAGTGTATATATTATGTTATATATCATATTAAGTAAAGAAAATGTATAAAATCAAAAAGAAATATTTTGAGACAAATTTCAGCCAGGTGGCAAAATTCTAAACACTTTAATGATTAAATTAACGAAAATGGATGTTTTAATATTACAGACATAGATATAATTTATTAGTCAACTAATAAAGCATTAATAATAAAATAACAAATAAATGCGGTAAAAAATATTATAGTAATCTAATAATTGTACCACATTGCTCTATTGGTATAAAATTAATATTTTTAAAACAGTGTTATTAAAATTTAAACTGGTGCTGCTGACAAGAGAGTGACATATAGCGAAATCTGTATCGTAGTCCAATAAAATAAAATTGATGCTGAATTCCTTACCTCATTACTTTTACTTAATAGTACTTATATTCTCGTAAAACATATTTTCAGATATTTGTACAACATTTGAGTAAATTTTTGCTCAATTTTATTTAAGATTTTACGTTAAAAATGATGTTTCTTTATAAGAAACCTTTTTAAAAAATATAAAACGAGTTTTTTCGATTTTTGTTTCTCATTAAGCGATAGGTTTTAATACATTTAAATAGTTCATTGATTATGAATAAGAACAATTTGAAAAAATCACAAAAATAAATAACTTTCCTTTAGTTTAATAATCACGAAAAGTACCAAAAAACCCTCAGTGCAGAAGGATAATAAGTGCAGAAAGTTGAAATAGCTCAGATCCCAAAGTGTTCAATTTCTATATATAGTCGATCGATTAGTATTAAAGACAATTTTTAAAGGGCCGGCCCGAAGAAAAAAAAAAAAAACGGACTAGGGTCGTAATTTTTTCTTTAACCAAGCCCGGCCCATTTATTTTTTCTTTGACCCAGCGAGAAAAAAAAATCGCCTTTAATCTGCCGACCCGGAATATTTGAAATTTCGGCTTTATTTTGCCAACTAAGTCGGACAGGGTTCGGATTTCGGTCCAACCCGGGCTTGTGCAGAACTCTAAATTCGACATAAAAAAATTATTTATGTGAATAGAACTTATATACTGCAGTCCTCTTTTACTTACATTTTCTTGGGGTCTATCCATTTCACGCGGTTTAGCACTGCTTGCTAGACCACTTATAAAATAAAATCTAAAATTTTTTGTATAACAACCTTAACATAATGGAAGTTCAAAATGACTATTATTTTAATTTTACTATTTTTTGTTTGTGCATCGTGAGCATCTTTGCTGAAATGTGTGCAGCAATTTTCTCACATTGAAGGTTTTACGGACTTGGAAATATCTCATCTTTCATTTCTCCAAATTTAATGGAGTTTACAGCAATTTGTTCAGAATAAAATAAGTTAAAAGCTTTGTAATAGAGTAGTTTCTTAAAATAAATCTTTATTGGTGAAATTGCAGCATAAAATGTATGTTTTTTTTTTCCAAAATCTGTCCGCTTACCAGAGGAAGTTTTTCTAGCAAGGAAAACTGTCAACATGACAAAAATATTTTTACAAATAGGATGAAAGTATTTGTACACACACGCCAATTTTCAGAGCTGAGACTTGATTAAAAAAATTCTCAAAATGTTCAAAAATTACAGGCTTGGATATCTCTGGTTGGACACAAGATAAAAATCCAACGTTCTGGTTGAAGTTCCGGTTTCTGAAAGTATTTTATGGTAGTGTTACGCACAAAAAATAAAACAATAATAAGATGGAGATTTTAATACAACTTGAGATGTGGCAAGAGAAATATGTCAAAATAATACTTCCAAACTAATGTTTAATTTCAGTCACAGATAAATATTTATCTTAGAGTGTCATTTAAATTTGTTTCTTTTATTATCTTTAAATAATAGTTAAGGAAATTAAACCTTAAGTATTACGTAAGAAAATTAAACCTTAAACATATTATTTTAAAAAATATATGCTTAAAGCCCACATAATTCATGGTTTCAGTAAATTTTGTTTTAAGTAGTTTTATTAACTAAAAGAAATCTCTATAATTTTACGTAAGAAAAAAATGTTTTTATGCAAGACACAGGACAAAAACAGAAAAGGAGTAGGGAAAGAGAAAAACTGTTAATGTTGATGTAATTATTGACATGATCATATGTGTCATGAGACATGATCAAATGTGTAAAAAACACATTCCTATTTTTGGTTTAAAAACCACAATATCAAAGCTGCTTGCATGCCTCTAAAACTTGTTCCTGCAATAAGTACAGTTGGTGGGCAAATTATTAGTTACACTGAATTTTTTCTTAATTTTCTGGCTTAAATTTGTAAAAGTTTTCTTCACATGTCTTTATGTTTTAATCCTTTCAATGTTGTCTTCATGTTTTAGTACCTACGTTACTGACAGTTGATAGCTTACAGGTGGCGAAATTCTAAAATGGAGGGCCAAAATCACAGTCAGGTGTGATCCAGCGACCTCATTGGTCGTGTGGTATGGGTGAAAATCACGAACGTGTTTCTCAATTAGAAAAAGAGGGAGGGGTAAAGTAATTTTGAAGCAATTGTTACCGTCTGTTCTTATTTACGATAAACCATCGAAATTAACTCAATTAAGATATTTTGATGACATTATATAAAATGAGAGTGAAAATTAGATTATAAATGAAAACAGATAAGATTTACATCAAAATTGCCGCTACGATTTTTTTTTTACGAAAAAAAGGAGTAAGGCGACATTTCCCCTATCGCTAAGAGATTGTTCTCTGAAAAGGACGCGACTCAATGACCAATGAGGTGTTTGGATTTCACCGGACTGTGATTTTGGCCCTCCATTTTAAAATTTCGCTTACAGGTGTCATTAACTGGGTAAGTATACCTTAATATAAGACGTGCATTAGGAATGTTATGGAAAGACATGATTCTCGATATTTTTAAGGTGAGTTCAGTTTAAATGTGTGCTAATTAGCACATTGTTTATTCTAGTTGCCGTAATTCACTATTTTTTGTAGTGTCAGACTTTAACAACAGTTGTTAAAAATGGGGAAAGGTAAAGATTTGCTTTTGATGATAATTTCAGAGAGGCATTGTTGAAAGATTCCCATTTTTGACAAAGACAGATTTCTATTCGTATACACACATACGGTAATGACTGTAAGCAGAATCAAATCTAAATTTGATAAAATCGCTTTCACAGGGAGTCAAGGTACGGATGTTGTTGGTGCCGACACTTCAATGTTTCTCAAGATTAATGAAAAATCCGTTTCATTTGTCTTAAAAACAGACAAAAGTCCACAAAAGAATTGACAAGAATCATAAATTAAGCTGTCATTGCTATTTATAACAGAACAAAATGTCGCTGTATTGCAGAATTGGTGTTTAAATGCCAAGGTTAGCCAAGAAACCTAAACTGACTTTAGCTGTGAAATTGAAGTGTTTGTTATGAACCAAACAACATTGACACATGAACGCTAAAAACTGGGAAAATGTGAATAGAGTAGTTTTTTATATTTATGATCTGTGTGCTGTACTACTTCAATTTCTCACACTGTCCCTTCGAACCTCTTTAGAAATTATTTTAGATTTGCTTTTCTTACGAGTTTCGCAGCGAAATGACAACTTTTTATTTGTTTGGCAAAGGAAAGTCGAAAAAGGACAACCGGGGTTCATTTCAGAGACAGTCGAGCACTTTTTAACCGACTTCAAAGGAGGAGGTTATGAATGTGACCTGTATGTATTTCTTGTTAACTCATAACTTCTTTAAATATGAACCGATTTTGATAATTCTTTTTTTTTGTTTCAAAGTATAAGATAGCCATGTGGTCCCATTTTACTTTCATTAAATTCTGATGATTAGAACTTTTTTAAAATAAGAACTTTAAAAATTCAAATTCTTTTTGAAACAATTGTCCAATTAAAAGCGTTCATTTTATAGGCAATTTTACTCTTACACAGGTACGAGATTTTTTTTCTTCAAAGTGCAAAATCTGGACTGAACAAAGGTCAGGATCTAGATAGATTTTGCGAAGTTAGCGAAAGCAGATTGATCAATAAGGAAATTTACACTGTTTGAAATCCACTGCTATAGCCGCATAATCACACCACCGTTTGTATTGTTTATATCTCTACTTTGACCAATGAAAATTCTCCATTAATGTGTTTTAGCACTTTTTTGAAGTCGGTTAGTATTTCTTTTTAAAAAGCATGTTTTATTAAAGTCATGATATGATATGATCCGCCATCAATGGAACTGGTACAGGCAGTCTTTACAATATTAATAGCATAATGAATCAGGTTCAGTGATAAAAATATTGAAAGGATGATTGATCCTTCAACTAAAGGAATGATTCCCGATACCTCCAAATGTGTTTTTATGCACGACTCGGTGCCATAACAGAATTCATAAATAAGTAGAAAGTAAATATTTTTTTATGGCCGGGCAATTCTCCGTATTTAAGCCCGATCAAGAGCAACAGTGAGCTTCTAAAGCGAAAAATAAATGTATATAAACATGAGAAGGAAAAGAAACTTGACAGAAGATTTGCTTAAGGTCTGGCACCTTCATAAAGAACGAAAGCAAATTAAAAAAATGTATACAGAGCATGCTAAAGAAAGTACAGCCTATTATTGATACTAAGGTACGTTTGACGAAATATTGAGGATATTGTAAAATAGTAGCGCTAGTTTTTTTATAATAATTTTCTATTTTATAAAATAAGTTTGTTTTTATTTTTAAACCATATACATTCCATCCGAATATATCTAAAATAGTTTAACAATTCTCTTGTAAAAATAGAAAATAATAATAATAATAATAATAATAATAATAAACAATATATATATATATACATATAGCTTTAGGTTCAGTACAATACAAGTTTTAATCGAGTAACTAATAACTTGGCCACTCACTGTATGTTCCTGTAAATTAAACATTTATACAGCGTTGCCATGCATCAGCCTCTAGTAATTTTCTGAAAGTAAAGATATCCAAAGTCATTTCAAAGTTTATACTGTAGAAAAATAACATTGTTGCATATGTGTATAATAAGAAATGGAAATGGTAGAATGGCATTATTAATGCAGTGAGCCTTGAACATATTGTTTTCAAAGCTCATTTCTGTGATCCAGCAAGGCCAAAAACTTCATTCAAGTTATCAAAAGATGACAAGGCTTGTTCCTAAATAAAATTTTGAGAAAGATCATCCTTATGGAGTTGACAATAGTAACTAGTCAAATTCATAACGTCAGAGATCCTAAATTGTGTGAATATATTTCTCAAATCTTTGTTGAAAATGTATTGACTCTAAGTAAATTAAATATTTGTTATTACACTGTTTTCCACAAACCATATTTTGTTTGAAAATTTTGCAATAAATGAGATAAATCTAATTCGTCCTAAAATGCTTGTAATAGTGTTTGTTGATATCTTGTCCTCACCATACCTCAACTTGCAACCAAATCTCTATCTTTAAATATTGTGTACATAGTACTACCATAAAATGTTATCAGAGGCCAGAATTTCAGATTTTTATAATGTGCTCCAGCAGAGATATAAAGGCCTTAAAAGTGCAATGTTTGAAATTTTTGAGAATTTTTACCAAAGAGAAAGCGAATCCTAGATAAAAATTGTTAGCTTTTCTTTTTTTCTATTTCTTTTCTATTTTGATTCCCTATCTCGTATAAAAATATTCTTTTTATGTAAAATTATTGAGGTTTCTTTTAATTGCTAAAATTACTTGAAACAAGATTTACTGAGGCTTTAGGCATACTTTTTAAAAAAGTAATTACTTACGTTTACAAAAGGCTTAATTTCCTGTTCTGTTATTTAAAGGCAATAGAAAATGTAAAAGACAATCTTGAGTAAAAAATGTTTTGTCACTTCGATAAAGTATAGTTTCGCAGTATTGTTACGACATATTGCCTTAACCATACCTCAGCTTGTAGTCAAATCTCCATCTTAAAATATTTTGTGCATAACACTACCATAAAATACAATAAAAAACTTGAACTTTAGATTTTCATCTTGTGCCCCACCAGAGATATCAAAGCCTAAAAAATGTAAATTTTGGAAATTTTAAAAATTTTAAAGATTTTAAGAATTTTTTTAGCGAAGAGAATTCAAGTCCTAGGTCTGAAACTTGCAGTGTGAGTATAAATATTTTCACCCTATTTGTAAAAAAAAATGTATATGTCATATTGACAGCTTTCCTCTTGCAAACAGACAGATTTTGGGAAAAAAAATCTTAAAATCTTTGTTGAAATTTCACAAATAAGGATTTATTTTAAGAAATCAATCTATTAGCGTACTTTTAGCGCATTTTATTCTGAACAAATTTCTGTAAATCAAATTTGAATCGGAGAGACAAAAATGTAGATATTTACAATTCCATAAACCCTTCAATGTGAGAAAATTTTTGCACACGATGAAACAATGATACAAAAACATAAAATAGTAAAATTAAAATAATAGTCATTTTGAACTTATATCATGTTAGGGTTGTAGTACAAAAAAATTCGGATATTTTATTCTTTCAAATGGTCAAGCAACCAAATTTTTTTTTTCTGGACCACTTGAAATGGATTGACACTTTTCTAAAATATTCGTGGGGAGGAGGACGCCAAATTGCAAATTTGACCAAATAAAAAGTTAGTTTAGTTTTCTCACATGCTGAGTTCATCCAAATCGGTTTATAAAAACAGAGCTGCTAAGTCTCCGGCTTTTTCGATACCAGTATTTTCATATAGAAAATATTGTTTTATTTTATTAGAGTATTTGGACTATTTAAGATAACCATATTTTCTCTCAGATAGTAGTGAGGAAAAAGCCGCAGACTTGGCAATCTATAGACATGATTGTTATAGCGTGAAAAAAGAAAAAAAAACAGATTGTTTTAAAATGTAAGCCTCCCTAGAAATTCTAGCTGTTGTGTTTCAGCCTTTTTTGTAGATAGAGCTAAAACAAAAATGACCCGGAATCATTGTATAGAGGACGAATACTTAAAGGAAAAAGAAAAACTTTTTGAATTTGTAATGTTTTGTAAATTTAATTGAGTTTAAATTTTTCCTATTTTATTCTTCAGGCCTCCATTTTGAAATAACATGGAAGATGAAGCTGGTCAATGAATACAGTTGAGACCTTGGTATGAACTGTACACATGCTGAGTTTAATCTAAATGGGTTCATAAATATGAACAACATCATGGCAAATATCAGATATCTGTATATATATATTCACATAAAAGAAATGTTGATATATCTATATATATATATTGTAAGAAATATTTTGCTTCAAAGTTATTATGTATAATACTTTTCAAAATACAATAAAGTTCTTCATACAAAATCTAAGTATACCTCTAATAATCTCTAATTAAAGATGGCAAGTGATTAATTTATAAATAGAATATCTTTAGTTAAAAGCTAGCTAACAAATTCGAACAACAAAATGGCAAAAACTCCAATTTTTTGGTCTCACGTTTTAAGGTCTAGTAATATATTACATAATTAGTTACAAGGAAAAAAAATACAAAACTTTATTAATTAAATAAAATCTACTATGAAATTAAATAAAAAAAACATATTTTGCAAGATATGTTGAAATAAATATAACTTAAACATATATAGAAAAAAAAATGGAATTAGATAAATTAGGATGAAAATGTAAAAGACCAAGGTGATACATAAACGTCTAATCATCAGCCGTTTAGAACATCACACATGACACAAAAATTTCAATATTTCAAATAATAGATTGACAAACTTCCCAAGGGCACCATCAGCGACCGAGAAATTTGTTCTCGAAACTGATACATAGGAAGTGTTGAGTTCACACCCAATCGCGTCCTAATAGTTCGGGTTTTCGATGATTTTCCTCGAATCTTGGATTTCATTGCGTAAATACAACTTACGTTTCCTTAGAAAGAATTCACAGAGAGCACACCCCTTTAGGACCTATATCGCTCGAGTAGATAATTAGCGGTGATGAACAACACACAATTTTCCCAAGAATAGTTTATTACAGCCGTTATATTGGATTGAAAGAAGAAAAAAATGCAACACAATATAATAAATCAAAAACAAAATTTTATTCACATTCGACGTAAACTATGGCAGCCTCTAACACTATCACTCACTGCACCAAGCCAGAACTAGCATTTGTACTGTGGCACATCATACATATCTATGTAAATCAACATTTGAGGTGGTTTTGGGGTCTAGGGATCATGATCGATGAAACTATACCGATATTTTCCGAAAGTTTTTTCCTTCGAATGGCTGCAATTTATAGTTTTTTACTGTTTGTATTGGGAGCTACCCAAAATAATTGATATATAAAAAAAAAAAAAAAAAAAAAAAAAAAAAAAAAAAAAAACTACATTTGGAAAGTACATTTTGTTTTGAGAGCATTTCTTTGATGTATTTTCCTAGTTCGTTTATACTTCTAAATTACATCGAATATCTGGAGAAAACGCAGTGACTTTCCTTTCGTTCTTATAAGGTAATATCAGATTATTAGATGGACAAACATGCCAATTTCTTTAATTTAAAGTAAAATTCTTATCTTGCAAAAGTCTAAAAACTTTACATATTTTCCCGCTAATGATCTACTTGATTCTTTAAATGTTTAAATAGACTAACGATGCTATGTTCTGTGCCGAAAATTAAACTTAAATAATTTTACAATGTGTTGAAACTCTTGAGAATGAAAAATAATTTAGACAAGTAAAATATTATATTTAGAGATCAATTTTTATAAGTAAGGAACTCTTCGGTCACTGCAAGCAAACAGTAATCTAAAACATGAAAGTTTCTTAGTCTATCCAAGTTTTTGCATTTAATTTTCAGATCATTGGTAACTTAAATGCGTTTATGATTATTTTTTTCATATTAGTAGTCTTTTTCTTAAGCATCACGTGAAAGCAATTTTACATTAATGTTTCTTCTGGTATTGCTGACAATAACAACAACAAAAAATAATTTCTTTTTCACAAACTAATGTGCTAGAATTATTAGTTATTTTGTTTAACGCAAGTCTGATTCGACACGCTCCCAACCATGATTATTTAATTTCTAAATTTAATTAAGAGGTATTTTTCAAATTGAAATTTTTATATCATGTGGTTAAAAGAAATAATAAATAAATAAATAAATAAATAAAAATCTATTCTGTTTTTCATTGGAAAT
Source organism: Maratus speculifer (assembly GCA_964019185.1). Lineage (NCBI taxonomy): Eukaryota > Metazoa > Arthropoda > Arachnida > Araneae > Salticidae > Maratus > Maratus speculifer. The sequence continues at coordinate 284,588,296 of OZ025293.1, forward strand.
ATATCTATTTCATATCAGTATTTCATTGATATTGTTTTCTATTTCCGAAATCTAAACATGCTAATATTAACACATCATTGAACAAAAATGAACCTGTTTTGTTCAATATTGTCGTTCTACAAAAATTCATTGTGAATGCAAAGTCAACTTTAAAAGAAGTAAAATTCAAACTTGATTTGTAAGTTATAAAAGTTATTTTCTCTTTTATTAGAAAGGAACTGGAAATATTTGTTTAAGTTTTGTTCTTTTGATATCAGTCTTATGTTTCGGAAACAACTCATTTCTAAGTGTAGCGAAGAGAAGATACAAGAAATTCACTCCTCAGGTTGTCACAGTTTGTTTTGAAAATTTCACTTTGGGCGAATTGGATTGTTTGAAAAGTGACTGTAACAAACAGAGGGATGACATGGTAAAGCACGTCAAAATTTCTGCCCGACACACTGTCAAACTAAATTCCTCACTCGGCTGGTTTTCTTAATAGATCCTCTTCTGTGAAAGTTACGAATGTTCAAGAACAGAATAAACTGTTTTTAATGGCACTTAGCCAGATTTTTTCTCATTTATTCACTGACTGTTTTTCCCAGGTCCGAAAACATACCGCACGAAGTGGATGATAAGTTACGCAGGTCATAAGGTTCATCAAAAGAGACAGATCGCCAGTTCAAGAAGAAAAAAGCACTGACACGACAATTTAAAAAAAATTGAAATGAAGGTTGTTGTTTTCATTAATCTGCCTTGAGTTAACTCTTGTCGCATCTCTAGACAGCTATGAGGTACCTAAATAGAATAATTTAAATACGATACCTAAAGAAAATATTCTTCACTCTTCAGTTAAAACAGTTTTGTTGAAGTATTGTATTTTTTCATTTGTTTATGTCAATATAAGCCTTAAGATCAACAAAATATTGAGAAATAATAAATGAAGAAAAGCTAATTACGCAGACAGATAAAAGAACCAGTTGGAAAAACTTTTAAAGAATGAAATAACTAAGAAGTTACAAAAGATAATAAAAACAAAAACTTTATACTTTTCTATATCAGTAGCCATAGATTTTAAGTACTGCATTGAAAATTTAAATATTCTGTAGTTGCCTGTTGCACATTATATTCTAAGAATTTAGGAGTTTATCTGTTTTCATGATTTTTATCCGCTTTCAAGAGAATTTTACTTCGCCATAGATACGTTTTAAAGTCTAAGCAATGTCTTTTGCTAAATTTTCAGAAATACGCGAATAAAAATATATAAGACCAATTAAAAGTAAAAATTATTAAGTTAGAATTTTTATCTAAGAGGCAGAAAAATGAATAGAAAAAAGAATATTATAATGGAGATTACCCTGAAATTAAACTTTAGTAGGAGAATAAGCTACAGATGGATGAAAAGCAAACACAAAGTGCTAACACATTAAATAGAATAAGATTGCAATACATTTTAAGAGTCTTTAAACATATTATTTTCGAAACTTCTGCTAGAAAATTGGTTTTTGCAATTAATTTTTTCATTCTTTTATAATACATGATATTACTACCTAATAGAAAACAGCATTCAAAAGAAAACCTGAATGGGTATCGGTATCCGAAATACATAAAAAGATGCATGCTACTAAAAATGAAACGTATAAAATTATTCAACTCTTCTTTTTCTTTTCTTTTTTCTTTTTCTTTTTCTTTTTCCTTTTTTGTAAAAAAAGGGCAAAATTGTATTGTTGATAATAGTCATGCCGAAATGAAAACAGTAAAATATTATAGAAATGCTTTACATGTTTAAAGATTCATTTGCAAAGTCCAGATAATTTAAAATCTAGAAGATATTTACCATATCCAGGAAATAACTATAGTAAAAGCATTTCAAATCGCAGCTATACCCTTACATACAGCACAAATAATAAATAAAATTATTTCCAATTTTCTTTCTACATCCGTTAGAAGGTATATTTCGACAACATTTCAAAATACAGTCTGCTCAAAAATGATTTTATATTTGTTTTAACTTAAAAGAGACAAATATGGTAACTGTTCCTTGTAATATTTCACCCTTATGCAGTAAATGAACGCGCATTTCAGTTGAATCATTTAATTATTACAAAGTTCTCTGAAAATGTCTGAATCTTCTTCAACCAATTAGATTTCTGTTGCGGTTAAAGGAGGAGAGTAATTTTTATGCTTTTATTTAGAAAAGTCATTATTCTGATTTTTTATATAGCCAACATTATTTTTTTAATTAACAGTAAGACAAAAAAAAATCAATGATGAATATGTTGCATTATCCATAGCAAAAATGTTAATCGAGAATTCGACTTCGTTCTAAAAAACGCTTATCTTTGGGTTTTAATAGTTTTACATTTTTGTATAGTGTCATCGATGAAAATACAGCTGATTGGCATATGCAGAAAGGAACGTGAAAATTATTTTAAGCATAAAAATCTTGACCGTTTTCTAATACGTATGTAGAGTCCTACTACATAAAACTTTATGAATAACTTTAATTAATTAAAATATGTTATTGATGGAAAGTCGAAATACCTCTAGAAATTTTAAACAAGATTCTAAGCGTTAAAGCAAAAAAATTCAATTTACCTTACAAGGCAAAAACAAATGGTCACATTATGTGCAACACTCTTTTGAACAGGTATAGTAAATTAAATTTGCTTTATCTTCGGGCTGATTTATGTACTATATATATAGCATATATGAAAAAAGAAAGAAAAACAGAAATGAAAAATCTTCATGTTAGTTACATTCATTGATTTTCTGCATTTCCAATACTAATTAATCTAACTCTGAGGAGCAGCAAAAAAGTTTCTACATTTTAAATGGCGCATTAGCAAAATGTTTTTAAAAATGCAGAATTAAACAGGAAAAATGCATAAATAGAATAAATAATGGAATAAGTTTTCGAATTTTAGTTTTAACAGTAATTTAATTTAAAAAGATCTTCCAACTGTCCATTCTTAGTTAAAATGTTCTATGAAATTTCTACTGTGTCTTAATTTTACTGTAATATTTTTTACTCATTTATTATATGTAAATAAATTTTATTCAAGTGTTAATGTATACTTTAAATCATATGTTTGATAAAACTGTGTAAGAACTTACACAAGTTTTAAAAAAAGTGGGATAGTGGCAGCTAAACAAGGCCCGACTTGACAGTGGGGGTGGCCTGGGGCAAACATTATTTTAGAAGGGGGGGCTTCTATCTTAAAATTTTTTGAAAATTATACTGAAGTGACTAAAATTCATACCTATTGTATGTGTACATAAATTTCGTACCAAGTACTATTTACATCTATATACATATTAGCAGAAGAAAGATAACTTTAAGAAGCTATAGAATTCAAATTTTTTTCTGTTACAGGAATATAAGGATAAATGGGAGGCCTTGGGGGCATGGGGTGTGGAAACAGAGGGGTAGGAGAAGAAAGCCCCTTAAAACTTAAAAAAAGAGAATTTTGGTCACTTTTGGTTATTTTTTATCATTTGACACTGCTTTAGTAAAAAACGTATATCTGTCCTTGGGGGGGTCTATTGCCCCGCATGCCCCTGCTTTAGTCAGACCCTGCTTCTAAATCAGGACATAAAACAATAAATCCTGTGCAAGGAGAGCCTATTTTTAATGTAATCCTGTCTTAAACGTAAAAATTCTATTATCTCTACGGTAGGGGTAATCTACAATTATATCTGCTTAGGCAAAAGCCTGTAAAGCTAATTTTTTCCAATGTCACACGCAATTTTGTCTGAGTAAGTTTTAATGAATAAATAAACCCAACAGTTTTATACACTAAAACCTATGAAAGTGGAATCTCTTGGGAATAATCGCTTGGATTTTAAAAAGTATAATTGTGTAATATTCCTATCAAAGGGGAAATTTTAAAAATTACTTTTAAAATGTAATTGTGTTATAAACATGTTCCGTCAGCGCAGGGTTTGATATATAAAGTATAGTAAAATTTGTGGAAAAAGAATTGCTGGAAAAAAACTAAATGCTCCAATTTAAACAGGTTTCCGTCAATACAAGTACATTTCTATTGTACTTCTGTGGAAAAAACTGCAAAAAATTTTCGTTATAGGCTCTGCTTCATAGATTTTACTGTATTAATTTCTTTTCGATACAGACTAAAGAATATAGATTAATAATATTTTTTTCTGCATTTTGAAAAATCGAGGTATTTGTGTCCACGCATTGGTTACGCGGGACAAGTTTTGGCAGTGGCGTAGCTACGGGGGGGCAAGGGGGGCGCCCGCCACCGGGCGCCGAAGCTAAGGGGCGCCAAATTGAGAGAGGTTTAAACTGAAATTATCTTTTGGGATGAAATGACTTTTAATTTTTTTTATGTGTGTTAATGTATTCTTTAGTAAAATATTTTGTTACATCCAATTAATAAAGGAAAGAAAAATTTATGTAAGTATTTCTAGTGATGGCTCAACACAATCGGTAACGAAAATAATTATGTTTCTGAATTGAAACGCAAAATGATTAAATAGGGGCGCCAAATTCAGAAGAGCTTTAAGCCAAAATTATTTCACATATTTTGAAAATTAATAATAATTGTTGACTTCTTTTGTATGTGTGTAAATGTTTTGAAGAAGTTCGGTAAAGGTTGGAAGGAATGGCAAAATTCATAATTGTCAATCGCTGACGGAGGCTTTTAACTGTCTAGCCTGAAGTAAATAAATCAAAAAGCCGATTGCAGACTTGAAATCACATTTCTGGTAACAAGAACATTTTTCATTTGTAGCTAGCTGGCCCGTCCGTCGATTTTTCCAAATGAAACGCGAATGATTAAAACCTGTATTCAAATTTAAATTAAAAAAAAAATCTTTCAAAGTAAACCTCTGGGATGGGTCTCCAGTGTCTTTGGCAGCATAGAACTGGTGTGCTACGCAGCCAAGAACAACCATTAAAAATATGCATTCAAATTTTTTTTCTGTCAAAATGAATCTCCGGAATAGATGTGCGCTGCCTATGTCACCTTGTAGAAGGCAATAGTGCGCACGTGCAAGAACATCTGGTGATAATCGTAAAATGAATTGAAAGAAAGAAAATTCCTTTGAAATAGGTCCGAAGAAATCTTGGATAAAAATGCCCCTGGTAATGGAAGATAGACAGGCCCGGACTGGCCAGGTCGGCTGGTCGGCGATCGCCGAGGGCCCCCGGCCCAAAGGGGCCCCGGAAGTGCGATTTTATAATTACTACTTACATAAGAAAAAAAATTGAGTATTTTCCAATAATAATATGAGTTTACAGTAAATTTTAAACAATTGATAGTTTTTTCATGGTAACTTATATAGTTTTGTCGTGTCATGTCGTTGGACAGACGGTATAGGGCTGCTGACTGATACATCGCCTTTTCTGCAGTAGGGGGAACTGGGGTACATTGATACATGGGGCACATTGATACACCCCCTCTACCGCTCACAGGGTCATTACAGGAAGTTTCACAACAGCTCCAAAAGATGATGCTAGTGTATTCAACTACATACAGAAAATCTTGGAATGATTCAGTAGTTTGATGAAATGGGACGGGTGATTTATTGTTTTTGTTGTTCAAAAGTAAATATGAGTTGTACAATTGAAATGCTATTATACAACTGTTCCAGTATTTTCAACCAAAATGAATACCCTCCCTGGTAAGTACAGCTACTCTTTATCAGTTCTTCATTATTTATTGTTAGATATATTGTGAAGTGTTGGATTTGAGACTGATTTTATTCAAAATCGCTGTATGGGGCACATTGATACAGTCTATGACGGGGCACATTGATACAGCCTAAATCCTTTAATAGTTCATATTTTCATTATCTTTTATTATTTTTTTACCATACACTCCTTAATCCAACCTTTTTTTTCACGAAAAATTTATAATATTAGTTTTTATTGAAGTGAAATAGCTCTAATTTCTTTATATTAGAACATTTTATAGTATTTTTGAAAACAGAAGACGTAGGAACTTACCCAGCATCTAGTGCTAGTAGAACTAATAAAAGAAAAGGACGCCATTCTGGCAAATCTCGAATTTATATCGATTCTCCAGAGAAAAAAGTATTTTCGACATGCGAAATGTTAAGTAAGCGAAACAAACTGCAGAACAGAAAATGATACTTATATTATAAACAGAATTTTTAATATAATTATCCTTTATTTTCTGTTTATGAACCTATTTATAAACAGAAAAACTGGTAATTTTTTCATCTTTCATAAGAAAGAAGATAATGCTGGGGTTGAAGTGCTAGATATGACAAAGTTACCACAGCCAACAATCAGACAAGAAACAGCCAGAACATCAGGTCATAATATATTTAATTTTGATTGCTTTAATATTGCTTAAAAATAAATTGTGGGTGATTTGAATTTTTATAAATAAATATAAAATGGTTTTCTAATTCATTTTCTATGAAAAATATGCATTGGTATTATTTTGTCGTCATTTTTCTCAAACGTATCAATCTGCCCCGGGGATGGGGCACATTGATACAAATGACTTTTTTTGATTTTTTTAAAATTACATGCAAAAATACTATATAAAACAATGATTGTACATTTTTATAACATACTACACAAGTTTTGCTGTCACCTCATGGAAAAAAAACTTGAATTTTCTACTTTCTTGACACCAAAAAAAATCTTAGAAAAAAACTGTATCAATGTACCCCAGTTCCCCCTACTCATAGAATCATATTCAGAAGGCATCGCTACGCTCACTTGCCAATCTTGTATAGTATGGTTGTAACTAGTGCAATTTCACAGTGTGGCCAACATGAAGCAGTTATACGAAAGCGACAGTACGTAAAGGAAAGAAAAAAATGAGAAAATTTTTAAACATTGAAAAATGTTTAAAACTTTTAATACTTGGTTAAGTAGTAAAAACGACCCGATTCCACCCAATTTGAAAAAAAAAAAAAAAAAAAAAAAAAAAAAAGTTTTTTTTAAACATACAATTAAGATCCTTTTAAAGAATACTACATACACATTTATGAAACATTTTATATTTTAAATTATACTTTAAAATCATGATATTTTCTCAACATAGAAAATACACGATAATAACATTAATGATTACTTAGAAGCCTAGATTTCTGAACATTCAAATAGATTCATTATAAAATTAATGTAGTTTAGATTTAAAGAAAAAAAACCGGTAAAAACATGATTAACTTTTGAAGATGTATTATAAAAAATATATTTGTGAAAATATTTCTCTGTCATTTATTAGAACTTTTTTCAAACCCAAAGGAGTTGGTTCCTGACACATTTCTAAATTCATTTTCTTCGGCCATACAAAAATTTTGCTGTTTTTTCTTATTCAGAACCTATGTAATCGAGTGTTGTCTTCCATTTTTTGATAAAGACATTATATCTTTTAGAAATAATGTCAAAGTTAGCATTTTGAATTGAATTTTTGGAAGCGATATCATTGAAAAGGGGGAAAACCTGCAGTCACGCGACAAAAATCTATTATCATTTGATAATTTATTTACCAAAAATGGAAAAAATATTCTATTTCCAAATCCTTTAAGAGTCACGCATGTCAATTTTATGCATTTACAGTTAAAAATTAGTCAGAAAGAAGTTTCGCGTTATTGAGAAGTGAATTGAAAACCAATCTAAGTTATACTTCCAAAGATTTCATTAACAGAAATTTATTATCGTTATTAATATTTTTAAAAACATAGTAACAGCCCTACACATTCTGAAAACATTTAAGTCCAGTTATGGCCCGACTTTACTATGTAGAAAAAAGTGCACACCTGATCACGGCCTTAGGTATGAGTCTGCTGAAAAAATTAAACCCTGCCTCTGACACCACATAACTGTCCGATGCCCGCGTTTTTGTTTGGATGGTGTCAAACTAGCATCGGCTCGTGAAGCACATTTATACTCATTCTCGCGAAAGTCATTCACTGAAAGCGGATCATATTTTATCATCTTCGTTTGAGTTTTTATATCGGATTGGCAAGTAACCTTTTTTTTTTTTTTTTTTTTTTTTTTTTTTTTTTTTTAATCGGCCCAGCACTCCCGCTAAATTTCTTTGTTTGACCGGGCTGGATACGGGTCTTGGGCCAAACCCGGGCCCATGCAAACCTCTACAACAAATAATAAATTCAATGTTCTGTAATATTACTTTAAAAGACCCATATGATAGCATAATATGCAGCATGATGGTAGGTAGCACTCCAGATATTGCTGTTACGAGTTGCAGTTGCTATGGCCCCACCAGTGGCGGAGAGGTTCTGACCTTCAAATTGGTAAACGGTAGGTGCTTTATCCGAACCCAATCGCGACCGTCGGCCTAACCGTTTGGAGTTTTCCGTGGTTTTCTTCGAACCTTGCATTTCCTTGCGTAAATACGGATTAGGTTCCCTTACAAAGATGCCCACGGAGGGCACTTCTCCCCTTAGGGCCTATGTCCCACGTGTAGGTAATTGGCCAGCATAAAACACAAACAAACAAACAAAGCGTCAGCTGTGCCCTTCAAGGAAAGGTATGTGAAAGATTTTTAGGAAAACAGACTCTCTAGTAAGCAGAAGATTCACAGTTCGAATCGTGATGTTGGAATTTGAAGTTTTCATACTAACTAGGGAACTGCAAGAAGTGTAAGTCACCGATTTTAACGAAAGTGGTATCGTTGAAACGATCTCATTATAAGGAGTAAAAAATTCAATAGAACTACTCGTCAGAAACGAGTCATTTTCGAGATATCTGACAATTTATGTAATGTAGCTAGTGCATACTTACTGGAGAAGCTCAAAAAAATTAGTTTAGATTTTGACGAAAGTGGTATTGTCGGAAAGATCTTATCGTGAGGCGTAAAAAATTCAAAAGAACTACCCATCGGAAATGAGCCGTTTTTGAGATATCCGATAATTAAAGCCAAGTAGTTAGTAAATACTGGAGTAGTGCACACTTAACAGAGGACCGCAAAAAATTGTTGTCTCGATTTTGACAAAAATGATGTCGTTGGAAAGATATCATTTTGAGAAGTAAAAAACTCAATGAAGCTACCCTTCGGAAATGAGTCGTTTTCGAGATATCCGACAATATATGTAACTTAATGCAGTTTCCCAGTAAGTGTCCATTAGCTACGTGATACACATTGTCGAATATCTTGAAAACGTTTCATTTCCGACAGGTAATTTCATTGAGTTTTTTAATCCGCCTAATAATATCTTTTCAGCAATACCACTTTCGTTAAAATCGAGACTAAATTTTTTTGCAGTTTCCCAGTAAGTGTTCACTAGCTACGTGACATAAATTGTCGGATATCTCGAAAACGGCTCATTTCCGACGGGCAGTTCCATTGAGTTTTTTACTCATCACAATGAGATTTTTCCAACGATACCCCTTTCGTCAAAATCGGTGACTTACACTTCTTGCAGTTCCTTAGTAAGATAGAATTAAAAAAAAAATCGTACTTTTTGCCGATTTAAGGGTTTATATATATATTTTTTTTATCACTAATATTCATATTATATATTTTTTAATTACAATTTTCTTTGTATTTTAAAAACGAGCTGTTCATTAATGATTCAGCATTTTAAATTTCGTTTAAACATTCTTTTTCGTTTTTAAAAATTTTTAATTTTATTTATATTTCCGCTATTTTTCTTTTTTTTTTGCGTTTTTAAAGAATTTTGCATTTTGAATTTTATTTAAATAATTTAATTTGAACATTTTTAATTTAATTGAAATAAATAATTACCTTTTACTTTAAATTTATTGCCATCTATGTAAGAATTTAATAATTATAAATCAACAATTTGGATTTATTAATTAAAGGTTAAGTTGTTTTGAAAGATATATTAAAGGAAATACTCTGCGCTATCTGCTTTTTTTTTATTACTGTTATGTCACTTTTAATATTTACTTAGGTATCACAGTAGGATTTAGATTATTATGACTTCAACACAGTCATTTGATTGCCGAAAACTAAAAATATACCTCACGCTCATTTTTAAGAAATAACCACTTACAATGAATAATTCTTATTTTTTTTTTTTTTTCTAGCATGGAATTAGTTTAGGTATGGTGTGAAAGTAAGTTAACAACATTACAAAAAGCTTGCATTTTATTCAACTATTTTCCAAGTGGCAAAATAATCTAAATGTTTTTTTTTTTTTTTTTTGGCCATTCAAGCCTAAATTTAAAAATAAAATATAATATTCTGTTTTCGCTAAATTTCCCGTAAGGGGCCCCTTTTCAGTCTCTAGCTGAGGGCCCCCAAAGGAGCCAGTCCGGGCCTGAAGATAGAGCTAAAACCTGTAAGACAATCGAAAATCAGTTGAATGAGAAAAACCCAGTGGAAATCGGATCCATAGAATTCGAGATAAGAATACGTCATCTTCACATGAAGATGGAGCTAAAAATTTCAAGAAAATCGTAAGCTAATTTTCAAGAATCAATACCCGTTGAAATCTATTTTGTAGAATCCAACAAAAAAGGGGCTGAAAAGTTCGATAGTCATCATACTTAAACTGTAAATAAAGGGAAGAAACTGTTGTAGACGGACTCTAACTCCTATCACTTCACTCTGTCGATAGAACACACTAAAAATTTTCGATTAAATTGAAAAAATACTTTTAAATTATATTTTTAGCATTCGATAGCGTTTAACAATTAAGTTGATTGTGTGCATGTTATATAATCTTTGATCAATCAATTTTCGAACACTAGTACAGTGTCTGGCGGAAAAAAAATATTTTTAGTTCTGTTTTTAATGGATGTTTTTTTCTGTATGCTTTTCTTGTATGCAGGGCTAAAAAGAAATAAAAGGAAAAAAAAAATAAAAGAAAAAAGAAAATTAAATAAAAAAAATAAATTAAAAAATTAAATTAAAAAAGAAAATTAAATAGAAAAAGTTACCGAGCAATTAAAAAAAATTATAATTTAAAATCTATATATATACATATATATATATATATATATATATATATATATATGTGCTTTGAAATTTTCAAATTGAAATCTTAATTAGTTTTTTTTTCTTTTTCCGCTGATAAGTGAAAATTTTTAATTTCTTTCGACTGGGAAATCAAATTCAGATAAGTGTGCAATTTTTGCCATTTTGCGGGAAAAAAATCGCATTTTTGATGAATTTTTAATTGATATTCTCGACTATAAGAAAAAAGAAAATAAGATAAAATGAAAATTTTTAGTGTCACATGCATTAGAATAAGATTTGCCTTATACTACCCTCACCCAAAATTTCAGAGTTCTATGTGTAGTAGATATTTTTAGTCCTCTCCGTCATACACATGGACACACATAGATTGGCTATCACACTGATTTTTTGCTGTTCTTAGCATTCCATATAAATATTTAGAATGAATGCTTTCTTAAATCAATGTAAAAAGTATTTAGCTGAAAGAAAAAAAAAAGAATAGGTATTATTTCTTCCTTATTGGAAACTCCATATTTCCGTCAAATTGCAGTTGAGAAAACCAAATAATGAAATGTGAGCGACCTACCCCAAATTTTTCCTTACTTAAATCGTACAAAACAAGTAAGAAAAATCATGCGTTAAGGATAGATTATGCAGCATTTTCCAAAACTTCTTGAAATGTTTAACAAAACTTCGTTATCCAGGGAAATAACGTATTATTGTCCACATTCAAATATATATTCCAATACTTTTGAAAAGCCCCGTATTTGATCAGTCGTTAATATATGGACTATGTAATGGCAAAATTTAGTTTAGCAAGAAAATGCCTAATTGGTTGAAATGTTTCTTTCAGAAATTTATACTAATAGATGGAAACATGCATTAATACTTTTGTTTAGCCCTGTAAAATACATAGTACCTTTAATACACGAAAGTAATTTTCTAAAGTTCAGTTTAAAAATAAATTCTCTTTAAACTACTTAAATAAAATTTCTAGAAATTGTCATCCAAAGGGACCATGTATCCAGTTCTTTGCGTGACCCTGTATATCATTTTATCAATATTCCTCAAACATTTCTTAGTAAACTAAATGCAATTCATCGTAAAAAGGCATAACATATTAAAAAACCACCTTTAAGTAAAGCTTATATTCAGTAACCTTTCCGAAATCTTTTGTGTAACCCTGTATAGCTAAATTGTTTAACAATTAGCATATATATAAACCATATAATATGCATACATCTAGTGAAACTTAAAAGCGTATATATATCATAATTAAAATGCATTTCATCCATCTAACAGCCTTCTTCCATTATATACAGGACTTCGGATAGAATATATCATTTGAAATCTTTTGTGTGTCCCTGTAAATGCTATGCATTACGTATTATGCATGAAATAACTCATATTAATCTTCAGCAACGTATATCAATTTGATTATATATGAAATCGTTTACCATAATTAAAATATGTCGCAAACAATCCCCCCCCCCTATATTATTATATATTAGAATTCTTTTGTGTGGCCCTGTAAATGAAAAATAACTATTCTTTTTGCTGCATACTTTACAGAATGCATATTTTAATGCACTTTGTAGATGCATATAAATTTGAAGATGTTTGACAGGGTGTAACATCTTTAAATATTAGTTGAAACGATTTTTCCCCATAGGCCGCAATGCAATAGAAAACTTTTGACTGTCCCTGTAAAAAAAGTAATCATGGCATATTTTCAATAGGATTCATGCTCGGGTAAATTAACGTCCAAAATTTTCATGACAATCCGAGTATATTTAGGAGAATTAGAGCGCGGACAGACGGCCAGACAAACCGAATGCATAAGCACTTTTCAACTTTGTTGGAAAATGAAAGTGCTAATAAAAACGCAAGTAGGACTTTTCAGTCTTCTAGTACGACCATTACAAATGTCTGTTTTCGTCGTTTTAAAAGTTCAATTTACTTTACATATATTTAAATTTAGCGCATATGCATTAGAGAAAACTACATCTATCTATGGAAATTATGGAAATGACTGAGAGATCAATGGAATAAAATAATTTGACCCGGGAACCTCTTTGGACCGAATTCTTTCGTCATTGCATCTTACAATCATCTCGGTGAATTCGATCGGAGATCTTATGACTTTTTTACGCCAATTTCGGGACCTACATGGTCGTAAGGTTATGCAGACTTATGAGAATTGCAAATCTAAACTTTTTCATTCCAGTTTGTGCAAACATGTTGAGGCTTGTAATATTTTCCAGTAGGGGGCGAAAATGTCAATTTGCGAGAAACGTTTAGTTTAATTGGTTAATTAGCTCTTGATTGACATATGGTCAAGATCCGCACAATTCCTGGAATCTGAAACATACAAAGATTTAGCCACAAACGAAAGAAGAATTGCCTAAGCGTCAGTATTTCCCATCTTAAGTTACTCTCTGATTTTACTGGTGAACATAATAAATGTCATGCTGAAAAACAAAATTCGAGGAGTAAAATGGATTTTGAGAAAAAAAAAATTATGGATTTTAATTTAATTTTTTGAATTTCAAAAAGATTTTAGTTTTTAACATTTTTATCTATAGCATATCTCTTTATATCCATATCTGATCATTGTCATGCGACTGAGAATATGTTAAGGGTTTATTAAGATCTCAAACAAATTCTTGGATATCTTGATTTACCATAAGAATTCAAGACCTTTTATTGTTTTCCATACATCTTTAAAAATGGATGCGTATAGCAATTTGAAATTCTAGGGTCACTGCAGTTTTCAATCAGGAGATTTTATTACCATAATCGGACGTATCATAACTTAGCAGTTTTAGTAAATGTGTTCTTTTGAAAATTTATTCTCTTTGTCGCTATTCCCATTACAGAGCCAGATTACCGCACAGCCCTATAAGGCAATGGACTTGAACTCGCTGTTGCAGGTGACTCAAATTTAGTAAAATGATTTTTTTTTTTAAGTTTTAAAATGGTAGTTTCCGTATTATTTTCTCAAAAACAAAAATATATTTTGTTTAATTTTGAAACCGTATCGTAATATCTAATAATGATCTATTCTTTATCCTTTACAAACCCCAACCAACCAAAAAAAATATAGGAACTGCAAGGTGCTTTCAAACAGGTACTGGGTCATTGGGCCCCGCACAACCCTAATCGGGCTCTGCATTCCACATGCTTAAAACAACATAAACATATCCGTGAACGTACCCCTAAGTTTTTGAAATTCCCATTCAAATTCAATATTGATGAAAATTAGAAATCTTCAGTAATCCGGTTCTATGCATTTTAGTTTAATGTGTTTGAGTAAAATTCGCCGAATCCTTAAAAACAAGAAAAAGTGGAGATGCCTTTTCCTCTCAGTACAAGTCAAGAAGACTATTTCGTTTCTTCTTTCGAAAAAATAATCTTTTTTGGGGGGAAAGGGGGGGGGGGGCGCAAAAATTAATCCTGCCCCAGGCGCCAAAAAACGTAGCTACGCCACTGAGTTTTGGAGACATTGAAAATTGGGACATCGGGCAATATTGTTCAAGACCCATCATAACTTGAAAATTGGAAACAACAAATAAAATATGGCAAATCTTATGCATAGGTAGAAGTTTAGTTAGATGAAAACAAAAGTATTAGAATATCTTTTACCATTAATATTTACAGCAGAATATACAGTAGCTTTGAAATTCTATTAAAAAAAAAAAAAAAAAAAAAAAAAAAATAATAATAATAATAATAATAATAATAATAATAATAATAATAATTGGAGCAGCCTTGCTGCCTCCAACTTTATAGGGGTACTTTAACCGATATAACCGGTGTAACATTGTAATATATTTGTACACCTGTAATATATGTTGAAATTACACCACTATAAATGCAAAAAAAAAAAAAAAAATTTACTCCATAAAATTGGAGGCAGCAGCTGTCACCAATTTTATGGAGTAACGTTACATAATTTTTTTACAGCGTAGCGTATTAGATGTGATGTATTTGTTTTATTATTTATATTGTATTACATGACTTTACTCAACTAACGTTTAAAGAAAAACAAATGCATCAGTTATGTAGGAATTGACAATTCATTGACGAAAATTTAAAACAAATACAATTAATCATCTCTTTTTCACATTTCATAGTATAAAAACGTCTGATGGACTCAGCTTAATTACTTGTGTTTTTCTATATAGAATAAATTTAATGTCTTTTCCGAACTTGAAATTTCATGCGTTATTTCCTCGATTACGTGTCGAATAAATTTGTTCAGTTGCTATTCTATTTTATAATTTTTATTTATTTTATTTTAAGTTTGTTTATTTCGTAGGCATTCAGTTTATTTATGTATTTCATTTCATTTTATTCTTTGAATTTATGTACATGAAATAAACTGTTATTTAAAAAAAAAATCAGTAACAAGTGAAAGATGGCAGCAATTAAAGTTATTCTTCTGTGAGAGTAGTCAGGACTTCTTTAATACGCTTCCATGTTTAAGTTCCATATGTTACTGGCAAGTGGCGCTGTATGCCTCAAATATTCCTGTAATTATAAATCATGAACAGTATTTGGGCATTTTAAACCGATAAGCAGAATAAAGGATAGGAACCGAGTGAACTCTGATTTACATTTGTACATTAGTTTCAGTATTCTAACAGTTTTATGTAACGCGGTTTCACCTATCGGTGAAATTCAGAATTAAAGCAAGAAACCTGAGTAAATAAAATCTCCAAAAGATGTTAGATGTTACTGTTTACTTGCAATTTGATTTTAATAAACACCAGCCTATTTTAGGACACCCTAAATATAGAATATTGTAAACAAAGAGATTTGATGGAAAATAATTTTTAGATCCGAAGTTATGTCTTTCATTTGGATTTATACTGCATATTTTAAGTTATTATGGCAATTAGAGATGAATATGTCACCGCAATCAGTTTTCTGGAATTGAATTTTTCATCTCTAAAAATTTCGTAAGATACGTATAAAAGTGTTCTGCAGCGTTCATTTCGTAATAAATGAACACGAAATTATAAATAAAAAATATTCGTCGTAAATAAAACACACTGTCAACAAGGCTGAAAACAAAATACGTAAATTAATGGCTAAAATAATTAAAAAGGCTGTTTGCGTTTCGTAAGAGAAAAAAGATTATCGGTTTGGCACTGACAGCAAATGCGTTGGTAATTGCTTCGTTAGATGTGGTGGGCCATACTGTTTATTTTAGTTTATGTTGCAGACCCATTTCTCTTTATCACAAACAGATTCTTAGTAACGACTGTCGTAAATTACGAGAAAAATAAATAAATGTAAGACAAAAATAATTAAATGTGCGTCTTAAGTGGAGTTTTAATAAAAGAATAGATACTGCCTGACACTGCAATAGAATATTATAAATGGCGAATTCATACACTTTTGGCAAAAATGTTTACGAGATTTCGTTTTAATTAAATATAATTAATATACGCCGAAATATTTTTCAGTAAACATTCAAACAAATTATCAAGAAGAATATTATTTTGCATTTGATACTTTTGTGTATATCACAATGTTTGAATCATGCCTTAAAACTTAATTTATAATTTATATTTATTGTAGATGATAATTTGTAATTTTTTATAATGACTACATAAATAAATTTCAAATTTGTACGT
Organism: Maratus speculifer; assembly: GCA_964019185.1. Classification (NCBI taxonomy): domain Eukaryota; kingdom Metazoa; phylum Arthropoda; class Arachnida; order Araneae; family Salticidae; genus Maratus; species Maratus speculifer. The sequence continues at coordinate 284,604,818 of OZ025293.1, forward strand.
ATATAAAATACACTAAAGGAAAATAATCCTTGAAAAAATTCACATAAGAAAACGTTCATTTTCAACTTTCAATTGTAATTTCTTGTAGGAAATTGTCCAGTCATTCTTCCATATTTATAGATAACGGTTACTTAACCGTTGCGATGCGTTCTTGTTGGTTAGTTTTGAGATATAATTATTGTTACTTTACTACATTCATGAGAAATTGATAAACGATATATTTTTTATAAGTCCGAATTTTTGAAAATTAATACTGTTTTTGCCATTGAACTAGAATATGATATAAACACTATTAATTTACAAAATGTTCATTTGACCTACGATAAAGATAAATTGTCGTTTGGAATTTTTTTTCAGGATTCTGGCAGAGAAATCATAATGTTACATCTAGTGGGAAAGCCTCATATTATGGATAAATAACTGCTATCTTTGATTAGGGTTCAATGACTAGATTGTGTAAAAACTAGCGTTTTCTTACCGATTTTTTTACAGTGTATTTATGTCATTCGCGTACATTGTTAACACAGTGTAAAAATATTTGCAGCAAACTGTCCAGTTATTCAACCGTTTTGGTAACTTCACAGTTATTTGAACATATTATGAGGAATTATTATTAATCACGATCGATTCAAATTATGGTTAACAGACCATCATTATTAAAAACATTCAAATAATGGACCGGTTTAGGAAATTACCGTTTTTTACCAGACTTTTTACAGTGTATTTATGTCACTGGCGTACAGTGCTCATGCACTGTAAAACATTTGCAGAAATCTCTCCAGTTATTCAACCTTTTTGGTAAATTAACGGTTATTTGACCGCATTATGAAGAATTATCATGAGGCATGAACAATTAAAATTAATTAACCGGAAAACGATCAAGTGATTGCAGAGATTGCTTTATTTTTTTACAGTGTGAATAGTTAAAAATCAGTTGTATCTCACTAACGGAAAGTGTCTCACCAATCTGCCATATATTGCGTATTGGGTTACTGAACCCTAGGAATAAATCAAGTGCTATCGATGCTATACTAGCTAATCTAGACTACTAAAGTGCGAGAAAAAGTAGCTTTGTACCTATATCTTAACTTCGTTTACTAAAAAGAAAATGATACCCAAATCTTATCAGCCTCTGAGTCGCATTTCAGTTTATTGGCCTTAAAGATAGTTTAAAGAAAACTCGTAAATTTACAGATTAAAGGAAAGAATAAGTTGAGAAAAGAAGAATTTGTTGCGGAGTTGTTTGTATTGGGGGTTTGTTTCTTGGAATAAAATGCAGTCTTTTTTCTAGTCTAACTAAATATTTATCTGTTTGTTTAACTGTTATTTATGAAAATAATAAATTACAAAATAATGTTTTTTTCACTGATTCATAAGAATTAATTTTTCCTTCCTAAACTCTCTACAATCTAAGTAATCAATTATTACATATTACTGCAGTAGAAACGATGTTAACTGATGTACTCTTTGCTGTACAATTATAAAATGGGCTTATAGCGTATTGACTGATTTGGTGAACACATTGCTGCAATAGTTTAATTAAATAGCTGAATTGTGTGTAAATATAGCGATTTTTTTTTATTTCATAAGTACTTTTCGTTCGCTAATGTATTTAAAATGCAACTCTTTTTAAAATAAGATTAAAAGAAAGAAAGAAAGAAAAATGATGCATCAATCATAGATTGCAAAACACTTTCGAACACATATTTAAAATACTGTAAAAAAATCACAGCATATTAAGGTGAAATATCATACCTAAGTAAGCAATTTGTAAAATGCATTACACATTTAAAAACGTTTTTTCAGCAGTTGGATTCAGCAGCTGCTATCTGTAATTGGGAAAGTATCCGAATTCTTTTGTGCAGCCTGCATATGATATATAGATTTGTATACATACTGTATAGTATGCAAAAGTTTAGAATAGTTGGAAAACGCCCAACTGATTTCAAAAGCCCCCTTCTGCAATTTCCGTCAGTAAACGGAGATAATGACAAATTCTTTGGTGCAGACTTTTGTATTATCTATAGAATAAAAACAATACACAAAGTAATATGCAAAAAATTAACAAATTTAAAAATGAAAACCACAATTGAAATTGCATTTCCAGCAATTACCACTCATAGGCAATACTGGAGCCGAATTACACTGAGTGGCTCTATAAATCGCATACGATATAACGATATATTTTCGATATACCGTGTAGATGCTGTAACGATACCTTTACATCATTCGGGCAACGTATTTTTGCCAATCATGATTTACCCGTACCACGCACAGGCATCTATATTCCAATCATAATTTATTAATCTGTCCAGTAAAATTTATGTGAATTTTGTAGTATTTAATCTGAGCAATTATGCAAAAATTTCTGTTTTGATAAACCGGTGATAAAAGATTAATAATTTAGTAAAAGACATGAAAAAATAAGCATTATTTAAAAAAAAAATTCTAAAAATGTTGATAAGTTAAGTGGTTAATTGCAAATGTTTAAAATAACTAACAACATGTCTATAATACATAAAAACTCAAATAATAAGCGTTTTGTAGAAGCAATAACTACTAAGTAGCAAGTTGCATGGTTTGTATATTTTTTTCTGCAGAAAAAGAAGTAAATATAAGTATCACAATTATATAACAAAATATTACATCTAGAAAATATAAATTGATCAAGCTATTTTTAAATCAGTATAAAGACCAGTTTTCGATAATATTAGCTATTGTGATTAAATTTATGAGGAAAAAAAAACATTATCTAATCTCTAAAAAATTATGTAATTGATGCTCTTATGGTGCCTTTTCCATCCAGATTCCTGTTTTTTTCTCTCATGCCGTTAAAAATAAATGCGCTTCATTTACTCTTCTTGTTAAAGAAAATCTTGTTCACTTTTTTGTTTCCCAAAAGTTCTCATGAAAAGTTTCAATTACATCTTGTTTTTTCTATTTTCTTAATCTGCTGCTTATTCTTTATGACGCCTAGGGTGAGAAGATTGTTGAATATAGGGTGACAAAAAAAGTTGTTTCAATGCCTCAAGATTTTTATTTTATTTTTATTCCAAGAGTGAGATCGTATCCAATAAATTAAGTAGTAAGTATTGTTCTAATTAATAAGTATTGTTGATGGGCACACGCGCAAAGTGTAAATAACATTTTATATTAAACGCAGTTTTGTTTTGATGGAGATGAGGATAGACTATAGGATTGGCAATCTCTAAACTAATCGGGAATTCGTTTCAGATAATTTATATATATTTATTAGGATTACAGAACTTCTCCAGGGATTTTTCAAACAAGAATTTTCTTTATAATGCTATTTGTTTTTTAATCTCTAAAAATACACACACACACACACACAGGTTGGCAAGACGTGCAAACTCAGGACTTGGTGTATACACCGCCAATTGGGGACTTCGAAAATAACCGACTTAAAAGTTTATTTCCGGTGAATAATTATTACTTATACTCTATTATATATGAATCAACTTTGATTTTTGTCAAATTCACAAAATTTCACAAAATTTCACAATATGTATTTTCGCTATATAAATGGGGACATTGATACACACCTACACACACACACATATATATATGTATATATATTATGAAGATGGAAATTTAGTCTGCAACATTTCCTATATATCAGAGTTAAAATAATCTAATTTGAATTGTTACGCGAAAGGAAATAAATTTACTTTACTCGAAAAATAGTTATGTTTTTTTAATTAAAAAATGCTACTAAATATAGAATTATAAATATTAGACTATGATTTTGATTTTGAAAATGTTATTTTTGGAACAATGAAGCATGTAGGATTTGCCCCGCATTTTTAATATATTTTCCCCCATTTTATTTTTAAATTTTCATCGTTTACTAATGTACAGTTCGTACGCCTCAAAGAATTTAGGATATTTTAATTATTTTAGTCCCAGAAATATCATTAATTACTGGTCGTTGTATTTGAAGTAATTTTTTTTTCATTAAATGAGACAGATATTATTTCATGCAAATTCTAGTAAAGGTCCTTGAAAGTTCTTGAAACGTATGAACAATGATTGTATATTTTTTATGAGACACTTGAAGGAAACCTGCCCTCACCAAACAAAAAAGAACAACTTTAAATTTTCTTTTACGAAATTCTGGTACATAATCTGTACTATTAAAATAAATATGTTTAATAACCGGTGCGTATGTGTGTGCATGTTTATTGGCAATGGCTAAAAAAATCAGTTATGCCTAGAAGTCTGAATATTTGAATAAAATAAGACGAATGCAGATTTGAATGCATCGGAGGTATCAGATTTTTCCTTTTTTGATTATTAGCTGCGATGTCAATTAAAAAACACAATAAATATCTCAAACTGGAGTACTGTTGTAGTTGTTTGCCCCAATATTGAACTTCCGAACCTAATATTGCGACGCTTAAAACTAGGTTTGTAGGGAAACATTTTAGTTAAAAAATATATAATTAAAATAGACAACAGCGTGCGTTCTCCTAGTAAATGCTGCCAAAGGCACTGCTCTCCCCCCCCCCCCCAACAGTCCATTCTTTTGGACTATTTTTTATATAAAGTTATTCAACACCAAGTTTTATATATATTTAAGGTTACTATCATTCTTTTGGGCAATGCCAGGTAGGTCAGTTAGCTAAATTAAACGAAAAAAAAAACGATATTATATGTTGGTAATAAAATTCTACTTATATTTCTAAATCTTGGCATAAAATAAAATCTTGTTAAGTTAAAAGTTTAAAAATATTTCTTATACCAAAATGTGTCTTTTTACTTATTGTAGTTTATTTGTTGGTTAGGTTTGTAGTATTTTTTTTTTATGTTAGCCGATAATTTATGTATTCTTAAATTTAAAAAAAAGCCTTTTTCGCAAATGATTAATCAACATTTTATTACAAAATATTTTGTTGTTTATATTTTTATTTTGTTGCTTTATGCCAAATGGGTTGGATTTAATTTTTAAGTGCGTTATATTTGGTGACTCTTCTGTACAGAGTTAATTACTATATGTTTATTTGATTACAATAAAGATGACACATTTCTGATTATATAATGCATACGTCTATAATAATTAAGGGTCGACTGAAACTGGAAACTGGTTTTTAAGACTGAACCTAAACCAGTTATTCTGCCTATTTTCAGTAGAAAAGCAAAACAAATACGAAAATATCAATATAAATACATAAATTAATATATACATAAACATGCGTAATTAGTAATTAATTATTCATGATTATTAAATATACATAATTATTAATTGATTATAGTAATATTATTGATTAGACGTTATTATTGATATTATTGATTACATGTGTGTACACAAGCTGGCTCTCTGAGCTCCTAACCCATTTTTTAATATAAAATAAAATAAAATTAATTCATCAATGACACAGAATGGTTTTCTAACTATAATAATTTCACCTAATTAAAAAAATGTTTTGGGTATACAATTCTCGATTTATCATTTATTATGGTTTTTGTAAATGATCATATATTATATCAGTATTTTCTCAAAGAATATTCGAAAATTTTCTGCGGTTTGAAACTGAAAATTTTATGTTACTGTGAAATCTGCAGCTTGCAATGAGTACGTTTAAATCGCTTTCAAGTTTTAAACATATATGCTTTACTTGATTTACAATTTTCACTCACGCTTGGAGTCACGCATGATCGAAAATTATAAACAGTTCATAGTGATAAATAAATGGTGCCTCATTTGTGCCTATGCAACTCAAATCAATAGGAATGTTGAACATTTTTCAAAAGAAAAAACGAATTTTTTGGAAAACAGATAGTTCCAGTTCGGCATAGATAGTCGGTTTTAGAGAGCTTTTCCAGTGACAACGAATTTTTGGCAAAATTATCATTTTGAGCCAAAAAGGAAAACAAAATCGAATCTTTGATCAATATCTGATAATAATAAAAGATATATGTTTGTATGTTTGTTTGTGTACATGTTCGCCGTTTTCTGAACAATCTGGTGATGCGCGCATAGATGCAAAGTTTGATAGAAAAATACATGTATGCCTGAAGTTGTGCGCCTTGGATTTTTGGATTAAACTTTTTAACGCTTAAATGCCTGATTTTTCAAATATTAATTTAAAAATTGTTTTTGGCTATCATTTCATAAAACAATTATGGGAAAAACACATTAAAAAATCATATTTTGTTTTAAATATGGTTTAAGGTTAAAAAACAGTTTGTTACTATTCGGCAATACTGTGTATTAATTGGAAAAACAATGTTTCTTGATAAAATTCTATAACATTAAACACATATAAACTTTAAGAACTATGATATGATACAAATTTTACTTGCTTATTGCACAGCAAAATAGGGTATTTCGCAAACTTGCAAACAAAATAAAAAGCGCAATGTAGCAAATCTTAAATCTTAATTTTTAAACAGTCAAATGTTGCCATCTTTATACTGGAAATGGATTTAATAATATTTTCAATTTGTGCTCTACAACTATGTTTTTACACTTGTAAAATATACCAATCTTTCAGGCGAGTGTAATACATTTTGCCCTGTGAGATATTTTAATTTTTGGCGAATTATTTATACTATCTTTAGCATTTTGCCATGTTTCACGGTCTTTTATTTACGTTCATGAAAAGAACCTGCTGTCATTGTTTCAGCCTATTGAAGTAAATTTTGTTTTCACCGACGTTACGTATGAATTTTTCCTGCGAATTTGAGCATTTTTTCGCGTTTTGCAGTGATTTTTTTTGATAATTTCTTTTCTGAACAGAAAAGAATTCTCTAATAAAATTTCATTCGAAATTAAATAAAATTTTGAAAATTGCCAAATCAGTTTCTATAGCAACATGAACGATTAAGATAAAAATTTGAAATTAATATGTTTTGATAATAAGAATAAAATCCGAATACAGTAGACTCCTCTAATCTGGCCCATTCGTGACTTGGAACATTCCGGATTACAGGATGAATGTCGGAAAAAACGTGTAACACTTAGAATTAAGCAAAAAATGACAGTAAAGCATGTTTTTATCCTTTAAACAGGTTGAATAGAATAAAAAAATCAATACTGTAAATTATAAGATATGTACATGACTATAAAATAACCGTGCACTATAGGCTTATGCATTTCTACTCGAAGAAGCCATCATAAACAAATTTCGAATATCAGGTTTTTTTTTAATAGTATTCCTTCTTTTTTTATGGAAGTCATTTCGTATGATGCTGAATTACATAATTTCCGTATCGCTGAACGAACGGCTGCGCTCCCAAAACTTCATAAATAGATATGTTTAAGGCATCAGTTGCTTGATTCTAAGTTATGATGAAGACGAATCCACATCATCTTCATTAGAGTCAATGGCTTTGGGGGCTGTTGTGAGTATAACAATCTGAATGATGGTCTCATTTATCAAATTTTCTCTGACTGTTCATCCAAATCCGATTTAACACAATCTTTTAATTCTTCTCGATTCAGTTGTGTCCGAAAATCATGTCGGATTATCCAGCGTGCCAGATCATAAGATGCCAGATTAGAAAATGTTTACTATAATTCAAAGTTATTTCACTCTCGACCAATGACTTCGTCCGCACGCACCCCCAAATCCAAGTCTTTATAATTCGTGTTTTTTTTTTTTTTTTTTTTTTTTTTTTTTTTTTTTTTTTTTTAAGAAAAACAAATTAATGAAACTGAGAAACTCCACCAGTAATTAATAAAATATTATTACTATTATGCTGAAAAAAAGTATACATACTTTTTTCACAGAAAGATGAATGAATTGTTTGTGATTGACGGAAAATCTAATAGGATTTTAAACTATGCATTCAAACTTCGGTTCAGTGTCACTGAACTAAGGCCGTTCTCTGTAATTTCCTGCGACGTTATAAATAAAGATTTTAACCTGATTAGATGATTATCTAGCATACGAGATCATTTTTACACAGTTTCCTAAAATAATCCTATACCGAGGTTTGACTTTATTAATTTTCTTTTTCTCACAGATTTGTTAATACTGAATTAAAAAAAGTAAAATTACAGGAAAAATTCTCTGTAAAATTTTATAATAAATATTATTTATTATTTAAATATATTATTATTTATTAAATAATTATTAAATATATTATTATTTAAATATTATTAAGTACTTAAAATTATGTACTTCATAAATATTTTACAGTTCGACTTTTTCATGAAAAAATAAAACACAAATACTGTTTTTGTGTTCTACAAAATATACAAAAAAAAAAAAAAGTATGAACAATTATGTATTAGGCAATGCCGAGGTTAAACATGAAAGAAAATGAAATTTAACACAAACAACAACAACATAAAGAAAAGAAAAGCCAATTAGTAAAATAGAGAAATAGAAACAGTAATATATCTAAATAATTAATTTTTTCTACGATTTTTGTGCAATTTTATCTTTTTTTTAATAAACTTGGAGCACTGAGCTGATAAAAGTCTGTTCTGTTTAGAACACTCTAATTTTGAAATTGCGGTTGTTTTTAATCAATTAATCTCCCTTAACCATATTCATACTCAAATCTCTTGCCTTTCTCCAAATTATGCCACCACCGTGCACTGGTAGCAATTTCACAATTTCTCTACATTCACGCTCCAGAAGAGCAGGAGAAAAAACATCCTTCATCTATGATGCATTTCTTTCTTTCGCATCTTCCCTGCATTTCTCTAGGGAGGGTTAAAAAATGGATGAAGGGGGTGGATGCAAACATACAGCGAAATCTTATCTTCATCCTCAGCATCAAATCAGCAGGCACTTAGTCTTCTTTTTTCCTTCGTCTTCCCGCAGGAAGTGACCTCGGAATACGAAGGTCATTTACCCGAGTGCCACTGTAACTTTGTGTATCCCCCAAAATCAACCCCCTGCAACGGAGAGGTGCTTCGTAACATGTTACCAAATATATAAAGTTCCATATTCTTTTAAGTTATGTTTATCAACAGAACCTTTCTTGTCCACATCCCACCTAGTGCACAAGGAAGTCTGTAATGTTGAGGGATGGTATTGTGTAGGTTCTAAAGTTTCAAATAAGGAGATGTATAGATTCAGCATCGATTAATTTCGGATCAAAGATTGGAAAGCATGGTAATGATGAAAAATCAAGTTCATTGGCAAATTATGTACTGTTTTGTACCAGTATTTTTAGCATTTAAGAATTTGTAATATGAACTAGCCACCCAGCTTGGACAGTATTTTGACTAAAACGAAGTATGAAGGAACATTCATGAGTTGAACAAGATTTATACAAACAACAAAAATCCAAAGTGAAAAAGTCAAAATTCCAAACTTATTTATTTATTGATAGAGAGACAAAATAAGAAATAAAAATGACCTCATTGTATATATATACATGTAATAAAGACAAGATCACTCAAGCAATTTATAATGAAAATTAAAATGTTTGAAATTTTTGTCACTATAAAAAGAGAAAAAACACTATATTAGCTAATTCTAGTGAAATTCCAGACCATTTACAATTAAAAAAAAACAATCGAGTTTATTTTAAATACTTTGTGTAACAACTTAAATCTTTGCAGGAAAAATCAAGCTAATTAGTGGTAATATTATAAATACAAATTAAAAACTTTTAAAGCAAAATAATACTTTCTTTTCTTTGAGTGATCTTTTTTTCGCCCGGCGTTGCCAGAGCGCATGATAATAACTTTAAATAAACCTCAAATTTTTAAGATTTTGTATATCTAACTCCATTTTATGTGAACTTATGTCTTTAAATGAAAAAAAATCACGAAAAAATATTGAATTGAACGTATATGATCTTTGGTATTTAAACCACGAGGAAACACTAATTTTTTTTATTAATTTCGTTAAAATTCTTTGATACTTTATACTTTAAAATATATTTATACTAGTCTGAACGTCCTGATAGATAGAACGTCCTGATAGATCTGATAGATTGCGCATCAAAAACACATTTATATAAATCAAGGGGAGGTCATTAGCCCACCGTTCGCCCTCTTTGTACTGATGCAATGAACACCAAAATATTAGTCTCGGAGGCGCCTCATCAGAATGATGCTATATCTAAATTTTGATCGAAAACTGATAAATCTGTATGGAAAATCCATTTACATCTATTAGGGAGATTTATATCTATTAGCCCCGTTCCCCCTCTTTATACTTATCCAAAAAACACCTAATCCTAATCACGGAAGCGCCTCATCAGAATGATCCTATATCTATATTTTGAACAAAAAATGATAATTCTGCATGAAAAACTCTTTATATCTATTAAGGCGAGGGATATTAGCCCCCGTTCCCCCTCTTATTCATATCGAACGAACTCCAAACACTAATCAGGGAAGCGCCTTATCAGAATATACATATATCCAAAATTTCAAGTGAATCGGATACTTTTATCATGAATTATCGCGTTACGCACGAACATACATACATACAGAAAGGACGAACACATAAGCTTTCAGGCTTTAATAGCTTGTGAGCTAAACAGATATACATATAAACTTTCGTCTTTTTGGAGGAAAAATCTATTTTCATGAAGTTTATATTTTATATATGATTGAAAAAGAATATATACCTCAAATATTTTTACATATATTTCTAAGTGATTAAACCTTTTACAGTGTAAATCTTTTGATTTGCAAACAGATGTAACACATACAGCTATTAGTCAGGAAAAATTAAATCGCTTGTTTATTTCGATTTCGCTGCGTGTGTAGAAATTATCTTCACTTCGTAGGTCACTTTTGAATTAGATTTTACTGATAAGCGTCGCATTTGTGTATCATAGTCATTATGTGCTAACTTCTTTGCTTTTCGTGCGTTCATATTTACTTTGCTTTAAAGATGTCGAATAAAAAGGATTTCATAGCTCTTCGGAAACATAATGATACATTTTCACAGTCCAAGAACCGACCGCACAAAACCCTAAATCATCGAGCACAAGAAAAAATCCTTTATATTATAGAAGAGTAGTCATAGGGGAATCTAATGATCCATGTCTGCCGAAAGTGAAGTGGTGCATAAGCCAAAAATTAATACCATTAGTGGCTCACTCGTAGGTTTAACATTGTGTTTGCCGTACAATCAAAAGTTTGAAAACACGGAAAACTGAGTGCAGGAAAACATAATGCTAAGTCTACGAGTCAACCACTAATGGTATTCATTTTTGGCTTATGCCCCACTTCACTTCCGGCAGACATGGATCATTAGATTCCCATATGACTACTCTTCCATAACATAAAGGATTTTTTCTTGTGCTCGATGATTTAGAGTTTTGTGCGGTCGGCTCTTGGACTATCAGTATGGTATTACTATTTAACATCCAAAGATGGAAAATGCACTAAATGTAAAATGTGTAGAGCAGTGCTTAAAACAATTAGGTGGATCGAGTAAGGGATTGCATACACATTTATTTACGAAACACGGTACTAAAGTTCAGAAAGTATTGCATCCTCTCTTCCTTCCACGTGTCAAGATTGCATAGAAGATAAATTGCCTTCTAAAAAGCGTAAAATAGAGAACTAATTTAGTAGTGATAATAAATCACTGGATGTGATTTTATCGAGAATGACTGCTAAAGATGGTATTTTACTTAACGTTTTCATAACTTCAATTGATTTAAGAAATGTACTGATAAGGCTATAATGATTTGACAAAATCTGCAGTATCAGTTCGAAATCTTGTAGCGAATTATAGTTTCATAATAAAGGAGTTAATTACAAGAAAAATACAAACTTTTAAAACATCGGGGAAACAAATTAATTACACTTTTGACGAATGGACATATACTGCAAACAAGCGATTTATGAATATTAATGTCCATTTAAGAAATATAAATTTGAACAAATTCTGAAATTTAGGGCTTATGCGCATACATGGATCTTTCACTGCAAAAAAGTGTATTGAAATGCTAACACTGCGTCTAAAACAATATGATATTTCAATTTAAAAAAATCCCTGTCGGCTTGGCGGAGGCATTTTTTTCCCTATAGGCGGAGGTATATTTCGAAGAGTGCTCATTTCAACAACAAAAAATAAAATTTTATTACAGAAAAACCTAGTTTAATAATTTTATTTGGCCTCTTTTAAATAATTTTTAATTTCATTTTTCTATAAGAATTGGTTCGACTCAAATGCCCATTTTGATAACATATTTTGAAATATATTCTGACTTTATTAAAAAATCGCCTAATACGGCAAATTAAATTGTTCCTAAATAAGAAAACACTGTCAATTGAATGCGCTTGAGAGCAAAATTGAATTTAAAAATGAGTTATAAAATAACAAATTTGTTATTTGAATACAACCTCAATTCTTAATCATGATCGCTTCGAAAAATTTTGTGCGAAGTGCCCACTTTGACATCATTTTTTAAAAATATATTCAGCCTTTATCAAAAATCTGACCAATACGGTACATTATATAGCTCCTAAATAAGAGGACCCGTCAATTGGATGCGTTTGAGAGCAAAACTGAATTTAAAAATGAGTCAGAAAAAACGCAATTTGTTATTGTTTTGAGTACCTCAATTTTCCAATCACGATCGCTTCGGGAAATTTTGTTCAAAATACCCAATTCGGCAGCCTATTTTGAAATATAATCTGCCTTTATCAAAAAACTGACCAGTGCGGTAATGATGAAAAATCAAGTTCATTGGCAAATTATGTACTGTTTTGTACCAGTATTTTTAGCATTTAAGAATTTGTAATATGAACTAGCCACCCAGCTTGGACAGTATTTTGACTAAAACGAAGTATGAAGGAACATTCATGAGTTGAACAAGATTTATACAAACAACAAAAATCCAAAGTGAAAAAGTCAAAATTCCAAACTTATTTATTTATTGATAGAGAGACAAAATAAGAAATAAAAATGACCTCATTGTATATATATACATGTAATAAAGACAAGATCACTCAAGCAATTTATAATGAAAATTAAAATGTTTGAAATTTTTGTCACTATAAAAAGAGAAAAAACACTATATTAGCTAATTCTAGTGAAATTCCAGACCATTTACAATTAAAAAAAACAATCGAGTTTATTTTAAATACTTTGTGTAACAACTTAAATCTTTGCAGGAAAAATCAAGCTAATTAGTGGTAATATTATAAATACAAATTAAAAACTTTTAAAGCAAAATCATACTTTCTTTTCTTTGAGTGATCTTTTTTTCGCCCGGCGTTGCCAGAGCGTATGATAATAACTTTAAATAAACCTCAAATTTTTAAGATTTTGTATATCTAACTCCATTTTATGTGAACTTATGTCTTTAAATGAAAAAAAATCACGAAAAAATATTGAATTGAACGTATATGATCTTTGGTATTTAAACCACGAGGAAACACTATTTTTTTTTATTAATTTCGTTAAAATTCTTTGATACTTTATACTTTAAAATATATTTATACTAGTCTGAACGTCCTGAAATTTTTGTATCTGATGTAAATCTAGTCTATTGAGAGATGTTCAAAAAAGATTGTATTAATATACGGACGTTTAATTAAATTTAACTTGGAAAAAATATCGTCCGAGGCACGCAAGAAATGATTGTGTTCACTGGTGCATTTAAAAGAATTAAAATTCATACATTTAAAACCCAGTTAGATTATTGATAACAAGAAGGTTTCTGCTCTAAGGTTGTTGATCATTTAGTTTCCGAATTTCCCTCACTAATATAAAGTCTATGATGTTTGACTATGTCGTTTGAAATCAGTTTTTTTATCGTAAAAAATCAGTTTTTTTTAAAATCTAATTTAAAAATGTTACTGATCAAAAGGTTAAAATATAGCCTAAACCAGAACAATTATAAGAATAATATTTTGAAGTAATTTGGCAATTTTTAATAGTGCTGAAATTTCTATAATTTTTCTGGATAATATTATATTTTACAATATTTTGCAGCATTTCAGTTGTTTATTGAATGGACTTCTTAGTCCTATATAGTCTGCTATATGTTCACATGAAGAATCTTTTACACATATTATATAAAAATACGAATGATATTATATATAAATAAATCTTGATTGTTTTGATGATATTTAACTAATAACTTTAAAAATATATCAAAAGAGGTATTAACAGCTTTTTAAAATTTATAAATCTTAATAAGGTATTTGTACCCTATATGGGCAGGGCTCTCAATATGGACACCCCTAATATTTTTAAAGGTAATAATTTTGATAGAGAGATGGCTCAACATTTTAGCGAAGAAAAGCAGTTGAAAAGATAATTAAGGCTGGAAACTGTAAAAAAGCGCGCTGTTCGCCATTTAGGAGGAAACTTATTGTTTCGAGATGTGCTGATCTTAATTACTTGTAAGCTTAAATTCTTATTAGATAGGGTAAAATTAATTTTAAATGTTGAAAAGTAGAGTATTTTAGAAAGCTAATAAAACATATTTTCGATTGTTATTGCATATTTTGCTTAAAAATATTTTCCTTATTCATTTGTTACAAGATTTAGTAAAACTAAGCCCGGTTCCTAATATGGACAGCTTATGTCCCCATCGACTACAACTGTAAGAAAGTAGAAAATTCAACATTGGCAAGCAATAATTTGAAAAGGCATCAAAGTGGTAAAATCTTTGTTGAGCAAGATGCCATTTGAACAATCTCCGAAAAACCTTCCTCCAAAAAACTCTTGCAGAAAAATAAAAAGAAGCCCCCCCCCCCCCCGCCAGTAGGATATCTGTTGGCGAAATCGTAGGTACCAATGGTATGACTTCCTCAACAAAGGAGAGCTGGTACTGCTTCTTTTGTAGTATTGATGCTTTTTCAAACATGCGGCCATGCATCACATGTGGCAGATATGTTCATGAGGATTATGAGGGTCTTACTGCCCATGGTGAAAAAGTTTCTATTTGTCCATGCTGTGAGGACTGAGTAATAATAGATGTAAATTCGCAGACAGATGCAATAAAGCTAAGCAAAACCAACAATATTATTTCATAATATTTACTAGTAACTAAGGGGCTTTACATGGGTCTTCGAAGAGTAAAAACCGAGAATGACCCCCCCCCCTTTCTAAAATGCATGTTCTGAAGATATTTACTGTCCCCCCTCCTCCTCCGAATGCTTTAAGATAATTTTTTTTATTCTCTCTCCTCTAAAATCCCTTGGAAAAGTGGCTTTTCCATACACACTGTGTAGAAAGTTAATAAGGAAACACCTGTCCATAATAGGGACAGGTAGTTCCTTATATGGACACTTGTAAACATTTTTTTTGTTTTTATCATTTAAATTAAACCACAATAATTACAATGTCGCTAGTTTTAATAATGATAGTCAATAGTCCAAGGATAGTGGTCACATATTTTTGGAGTCCTATGACTTGTAGATGGGGGTGAAAAAAATACATTTTCCTTAGGGTGTCCATATTGGGTACAGGTACCTTATCAATAGAAAAGGCAATATTAGAAAAAGCAATGAGTAGACTGTAAATATCTATGGCTCTAATGTATGTATCCTACAGAGTAGATATATGTCATGATGGCACATACATTTTATATTTTAAAATCAGATAATGCATACAAAAAAAAAAAAAAAAAAAAAAAAAAAGGGGGGGGGGGAAAGGGAAAGTGGAAGAATTGTATTGTGATGGTAATAATGGCTGCTTAAAAGTGATAAAGATGAAAATATTGAATTGCTGCTTGTATTCCAAAATTTTTCCACCAACATTTAACTCTTTGCACTCGAGAGATGACTCTCACTCACCATGAGTTTTGTCAGGTGTCTCTCGTAAGTCGGGGCGCCAAATGGTTTGGACGCCACTAATATCTTAATGTTTATTTCGCCATCTTTGATCACAAATTATTCGTTCATTAGATAAGATTGCTTAAAAGAAAAGAAATTAGAATAATTGTTTAAAATATTGATGTTCAGAGTATTTGGAAAGCCGATTTACGCAGGACACTGGTGGACATTTAGAATCTACTCTCGAGTGCAAAGGGTTTAAAGATTACAAAGATGAATTGCTATATGTAAAATACTAAATGTAAATCAGTCTTCCCGATATTTTGTGACGATAAAAATGCAAATTATATAGCACTTTACTTTAACAATGAGGTAAGCTGGAAAACAACGGCAAAACGATCTTTTGAACAAAGACCAAAATGTATACCCTCATTGCATTTATAGAATTATGTTAAACACACATTTCTGACAGAAGATTCACTTCTTTAATAAGTTAAAATATGTAAAATGAATAATTATTTTATGGCTCTATTTCGCTTCCGCCGTGTGAATATATTTCATTTTTGTAATAATGAGAAATATAATTTACAGGGTGATCGTGGGTGGCGGATAGTGATTTTACAGGAGCTTTCCTGGGGTGTGCTTAGTAAATGGTTGGGAAACATTGCCTTAATCCCTTCGGGATGAACATATTTTGCAGAATTTTTATCTTTTATCACCGGTTTTTCAAATAAAAAATTTTTGCCCCATCAGAAAAATGCTTAAATTAAATAATGCAAAATTTATAATAAAAATTTACTGGTGAGAATAATCAAGGATTCTAAGCACTTTATGTGACACGCATATTGATCGCTCGTCCCCAAGGGGTTTAAGACACGGACGGTTTGGGCATACATAATAACATCGGTGACGTACTTTATATACCATCGGCTTTTAAAGTCTAAATAGCAAATTTTAACGATGTATTTGTGCATTGCTAAGCCCAGTAGCAGAATGAAACCAATAAATGTCAATTTGTTAAAAACAGATCAATTTAATAGGAATTAATCGCTCGAATACTATGGAATTAACGACTAGTTTAAATTGAATGAATCTCTCAATACGCCTCTTATGTCTTTCAAAAATAATTAAAAATCTGTTTTGAAAAACACGACACAGGCCTCCTTTTGAAGGGTGCTTCACACATTCCAAAGTTTTTAGCTGTAGAGTAAAAAGAAAAGATTATTACTACACTGAATTCGGTTTTGTGAAGTACCAAATGAAATATAATTATGCACTACTTTTATTGTCAATATCGAATTTAGTTCATCGTGAACATATTAGGATAAAATTTAAAAAATGGTTAGAATAGCAATACTTGATATTATTTAGGCTTCTTATCTTTTTTAGCTTTTATAGTATACGGGTAATTTAATACAAAATTATCAAATCAGCTGTGGCTGACGTATCACGATTTTAATGGAATCCAGCATGTAAGTAGATCATGTTTATTTATGAGAAATTACAAAATGATAGATTTTAGGACTGTTTATTTATTGAAATTTGCATTAAATATTGACCTAAAATCGAGATTTGTCTACATGCTTGAAATTTTAATTTAATTATTAGCTTCAAGATTATTGATTATTAGCTTAGATTAAAGTACTTTTTTTTCAAGGTATTTTGCATAGCTTTATTTAAATATAAACTGAATCTGTGTTTCAAATTTTACCAAAACCGGTTACCATAGGCCCACGACTTTGTTTTCTTTAATTTTGCTCATTTTATATGAAATAATACGAAATATAATAAGAAAAACTATGACACATACTTCTCCAGTACATACAGCTATACCCAACTTTTCGCTCTATCGTTTTTTACAAAGTCTAATAATTCTTTTAATAGCAATGATTTTTTTTCAATAATACAGTTAATACTTTAAATATTTATTGTCCTGAACTTTCTGAGCGCAATTAATTCTCGCAGGTGATTGTTTATTAAATTTTGATAATTGATTTAGATGTACTTTTTACCGCTGAATTCGAAAATGACCTTCATGTTTAACCATCACATCAGGACTTTTAGGAAGTTGTAAATTTCAGAGTTAAAAAATTCAAAGTTAAAATTGAACCTTCTCTCCCACCTCATCAGACCCCTCAATTGTTTGGCTATAAAAATTTCAGTATAGGCCAAAAATTGAATAAATTATTGCATTAAATAAAATTAAATTACATAAAAATGGTTTACACCTGTTTTATAGCATCAGATTTCAACTTTTTTCAAATAGTGCTATACTTCAACTTTGACATTTACTATTTGCAAAAAAATTCTTATGTTATGGTTAAAAATTAAGGTCAGTTTCATATTCAGTGCTAAAAAGTAAATAAAAATTGATT
The DNA here is from genome assembly GCA_964019185.1 of Maratus speculifer. Lineage (NCBI taxonomy): Eukaryota > Metazoa > Arthropoda > Arachnida > Araneae > Salticidae > Maratus > Maratus speculifer. The sequence goes on from OZ025293.1 coordinate 284,622,875, forward strand.
ATCAAAGATTAAAAAACGCAGCCATCTCCTCTATTTTACTATATACGACTTTTGTTATTTTTTAGTTTTGAAAATTTATGATTTGCGAAATACCCTGATATGATGGTTAAAAATTAAGGTAATATTCGGATTCAGTGCTAAAACTACATAAAAATTAAAAAACACAGCCATAGCAGTCTTGTTTGTCTAATTTAAATCTTTTTATTAATTTTCTTGGCGGTAATCTATCCGAAATTTTTTGTGTTATCATGTAAAATAAGTATAAATGGTAATTAATGAAAACCATAGTATATTAGGCTGTCATCGTATATATGTCAGTACATAAAATTTAATATCCACCGGATATTTGAAAGTGAATTAAAGTTGGAGGAAAAATTTGACAAACAAAAACATATATACGATTTTTGAAGTTAAATAAGAACTTATAAAAAGAATGTAATTTTTGTTAAAATAAATCATGAAAAGAAACAGATCCTTACAAAATAAAACATCTGTTAAGATACAATTATTTTAGTCAATCTGAAACTTTATAAAAGTTAATCGTAATGCTTATAAATTTTTTTTCAAAGCGCACATATACATGAAGTAAGTTCTTCGAATACTTGGTACTTGGTATATGACTCATCAAAGTATGACGAACTCTTGTGTTCATATGCAGAAAAGTGGTATAGTATAATGTTCATATGAACAAAAGTCATTCAATTTTAGTTTCGCAAATCGGTCAAAGTGTCATATGAATGTGACTTTTTTCGTCTTACTTGTCAGCGTAATAGGAAAATTTTACTAAATATAACTTATAGGACCGGGCGACCATATCAAAATTTTAATTTAGTAACTTTTTAAGAAATGGTTTTTTTGATCCAAATCGATTTTAAAATATTTAACTTTATGTTTAACGGTTTAGAAATTAGCTATTGCCCACCGCTGAGAGTGAAAACCTTATATCATTATATATGTATTCCAATGCATCGAAAACATTTAATATTTAAAATATAATTGGAAGGATGGGGCCCACAAATGAATACTAAGTGTAGGGTGGCTTGGTCGGTACCAGCAGCTATTATGTGAGTTCGTCCATGTTAAATTACTTTTAAAATATCATGCATAAAGGTATTTTTTAGCTCACACGCTATCAAAGCCTGCGAACAAACGTGGCCGCAGGCTCTGTATGTACAGTCGTGAGGAAAAAAAGTAAACACACACTACTAACTCTTCAACAAGTAACCGTAGAGGAAAGTTACTATTGTTCCAAACGATTGAAAATTAAGTCTACTTTTAAATAATGTATGTAAAATTAGTTTAGACTGCCATCTACAATTTAAAACCAGCCCAAACATTGTTTTCTTCAATGGCAACACCATATTTTGACAAAATTTCCCAAATCTTCGGTTTAAACTATGCTTAAAAACGAAATTCCACGTTATTTGGATAATAAGTTTTTGAATTATAAACATTCAAAATTTAGAGCTTCTAATGTTAATTTATATTTCCATATTTTTATGAATATCGTCTCAAATTATAATCCTAATGTGCAATTTTTTTTATATGGCATAGTATTAAATAACCGAAACATAAATACATTGAAATTTTTAATTTAAAAATTTTACATGAATTGTGAAATTACTATACGAAAAAAATATGAATTGTGATCTACGACTATTTTAGCAGATTTATGTTTGTTAATTTTTTCTTATATACAAAGCCAAAATTAAAAAATTCCTGCTTCCTGGTAGTTTTTAATTTAAGCTTAAAAATCTTCAAAATGCCGGTTTAAGGGGTCATCTATGATGGCCCCTTAAACCAGCATTCCCCTTAAACCAGAATTCCCTATAGATATCATATATCAACCGACAGATCAAATACAGGGCTGTTCAAAAGTATTGGAATACATATTAGGCTATGGACAGTAACACCATATTTTCGTAAATAACAAAGTTTTGTTAAAGATTTCCGGAAGTGTTGGAAAATGTTTCATAATCTATGCTTAACGCATGATTTTCCTTACTTGTTTTATTTAATATTCATTGAACAGATTTTCTTAATGTAAAGACTATCACATAAGAAAGTTTCATTTTCAAACAGGCATTAAAACTTTAGTTTTAAATGCTTGTATCTGCCTCGTAAATCAATAGTTAAAAGTTGAAAAAAAGCTAAGTTCAAAGGTTGATTTTCTTCTCTCAGTTATTCTGTCTTAGTTTATTTACTGTTCTACGCAAGTACATTTATAGCTGATTATTTTTTCTCACACAGAAATATTAAAGCGGCTGTCTGGAAAGCTTAAGCAGATACAGGAAAGATAATTTGTATCGCTACATTTAGGATGAAATATGTTCATCTACTAAGCGTAATGACACCAGGAGTTATGAATAACCAGGAAAAGGTGAAAGAAAACTGATTCATAACGCGAATTTACTTCAAAACTTCACCTCATATATAGTGAAATATCTCCTATTTATTCCGATGGTAACTGAATTTCAGCTCACATTATTGTCAATGTGTTTATGAATTTTCACGATACTCTTTTGGCTTTTTTTATTTAAGTTGCCCAATTGACTACTAATTATACAACGCAAATTTTGTTATCTTTAGTTCTTGTGCATTACAATTTTTTAAACACAAAGGCTCATATTTCATTAAATATTCATTATGTTTATATTATAATTGTAATATGTTGTTTTTACTGTACTTTACCAAGTTTGTTAAACGTGGAAATGTTAATTTTGACTAAAATCACTGCATTTGGTAGACAAAATACAGGAGGAAATTTCTTAAACGTCTTAAATGAACTCTAATTTTCCCCATTATCATACATTCTATTCTCAAGCAAATGAACATAAATGTTGTACAAGCATTTATATAGTCATGTACTCTAGGTACTCTCGTTGAAAAAAAAAGCATCCCCTGTTAACTTTTCAACAAATTATTATTGAAGAAAGTTAACTGGTATCAAGTGATTGGGAATATGGAAATATATTTGAATACTTTTTTTCAGCCCTGTAGTTTACCTAGTACCTTTTCTACACGCCAGTATTTTGCAAAAATTTAGTTCAAACAAAAACATACTTAAAACTACTTAAATCAAATTTCCAGAAATAGGCGACCATGTATCCAATGCTTTGCGTGACTCTGTATATCATTTCATCTATATTCTACAAACATTTCTTAGTAAACTGAATCGGTTCAACAAAAAATGCATAACTTATTTAAAAACCACCTTTAAGTAAATAACGTTCATATTCAGTAAGCTTTAGGAGCTCTTTTGTATAACCCTGTATATCAACTATAGCATTTATACGCACTACATAATATGCATACATTTAGTGAAACTTAAAAGCGCATATCATAATTAAAAATGCATTTCATCTATCCATCAGCCATCATCGATAATATACAGTACTTCGTATAGAATATACTATTTGAAATCTTTTGTGAGTCCCTGTACATGCTATGCACTTCCTATTAGACGTGAAATATTAAGTCTCAGTTGCGTATATCAATTTTATTACACATGAAATCGTTTAACATAATTAAAATAAGTCGCAAACAATGCCCTCCTTTATTATTATGTAATACAATTCTTTAGTGTGGCCCTGTAAATGAATAATAATTATTGTTTTCACTGTTTAGTTTACAGAATGCATATTTTAGTGCATTTCGCAAATGCATATAAATTTGAATATGTTTGACAGGTGACTTTAAAATTCATTTGAAAAGCTTTATTTCCCATAGGCTGTAATGTAACGGAAAACTTTTCACAATACCTGAATAAACTAATCATGATACAAACTTCATTTGCAATAGGCTTCGTGCTAGGGTAAACCTCAATAACTTCCAAAAATTTCATGGCAATCCGGGCATATTTATGGGATTTACAGCGTGGCCAGACAGACAGACAAACCGAAAGCATAAACACTTTTTATCTTTGTTGGAAACAGTTAAAAAGAAATGTTTTTTTCGTTGCTACTATTAAAAAAGTACAAATATCGTAGGTCAGTGTTATTCGTGTATAGTGGTTAAATTGAATATAATTTTTTTTTTAAATAACAGTATTGTTTTTAGAATTATTCAATTTATAACACGTGGTAACAAACATGTGGTAAAATTAAATAACTATTTTTTTTTTTTTTTTGGTTTAACAAAAAATATATAAATAAAATCAGTTTATAGTCAAATTATTTCACTAACCAAGTTACGCGCCTTATGATACAAATGATTTTTCTTTGTTTTGTTTTAATACTCTGGAAGAACTCAGATCACAACAGTGATACATTCAGAGGAGAGCTGTGAGGTAAAAAATGCCTCAAATGAGACCAGCTCCAAAATATTTTCTGTAATGTTAACAGCGGGAAGATGAAATTTCCCTCATAACCGGAAATAGGGAACACCGTGGCTAGTAAAGCGCAGTTTTCAGTTATTGATTTTTATTAAACTTTGTTAAGTTTTACTTCAAAATTTCTTCGCATTTTTAAAGCTCTGACATTTAGCTATAAATATCCGCAGTTCTAAGTTTGTTGTTTTTGTAATTTGTGTTTTGTTGAAGTCTGAAATAAGAGAAAAATGTGTGAAAACCTACCCCGTCGCGGGGCACGTTATCAATACCTATGAGAGGGTAACTTGGCTCACGCTTCATAAAAAGTTAATTAACAAGCAGTTAAGAGAAATCAATTTTATTATTACCCGCAAGTATTTAAAAAGGAATTATCCCCGTACAATGTAAATTCTGAATTATACAGATACAAATATAATGAATAAAACATTAACATTGAGTAACATTTATCGTACTTGTTATCTTCATCAATGTTACGGTTATCACAAATCCAAAATCAAAGATTTCCATTTGTGCATACCACATTTGCTCAAACATTGCATAGCACACTCTTTTATCTGTGTTTGCTGTTTCTGAAATACCAACTCACGTCAGATATTAACATTCTTCGCCATTTAAGCTATTGTTAATATTCGGGCTTTTCTCAACAATAAGTTTCCTTCTATTATAGGTGGAAACAAAGTTTTTCTTATATATGTTTACCTTTGGCTAAATTTTTCTGTTGCCTTTAGTTTCTCCTGTAGTATTTCGTTTGTTTTTCTCTTTAAAACTTACATTTGCTGTTTCATTGCCTTCAGATTTGGTGAATTTTTCAATACTTATGTGGCTCCCTTTTAGCTATTGTTATTTTCCCTATTTTTTTCTTGATTATGTCTTTCTTATTGGTCTAACATCCTCAAGATATAATTATCCAACATCCTAAAACGAAATCAGAGGAGCTCCGGTGACTGCTGAAGATAATACAGAAGTAGTAATACTGAATCTTTTGAATATCCAGCTTTTAGCTTGTCATAGATGAGTTATAAACATTATCATTCGTTTAAATTTCCTTCTTCTTATTTTGGAAACATCAGAACGGACTTCTCGAAGGAATATTAAAAGCTTTAACAGTTTGCCTAATAGATCGTCCGTTTATTAATAAGACTTTCACATCATTTCTGATAATATTTTTCGGTGTGTTAGCCTGTTCAGTTTTTCTTTGATAATTACCCATGTTTTCTGTAAAAAAAATAATTAATTTATCAAACGAGATAAAATAGCTGAAATTATTACGAAACAATGCAATGGGGTTATTTGGCGCACGATCAAATTTGCCCTGTGTTAAATGTGCCTATTAACCCCATAACAAATTTCTTCACAAAATTGGAGATGTAAGCCTCTAAACATAAAAATTCAAATAAATCGCATATGAAGTAGATAGAGCTAATCATCATCTATACTAATAAAATCCATGCGCCTCTGTCTGTCTGTCTGCTTGAAGCTGATTACAGTTCGTAACGCGGGCGAGTTGGAAGTCGCGAGAGGTGTCTTTCGATTCGAAAAATTCCGGGAGAGTCATTTCAGGCATTTTCGAGACCGTGGGACCAAAATTAAAAAAGTTATGAATTAAAAACCGGTCGGGAATCGGAACGGAAAAAGTCACATTTCCCAAACGGAGCTCAAACGGAGCTCTGAGGCAGAACACTGCGCCACCTTTCGGTGATCGACTAGAACTTTTCCCCTTTGGCTAAAAGAAGAAGCAGCCGAAAACCCATTTTTCTCCCGTCATTTTGTCAAAGAATGTATAAGAGAAAAATAACTGATTGGTAAAAAATGTTAAACACGGTTTAATTAATATAATAAGTACAACTATTTAAGCACAGCAAGATATGTTCACTAAGAGGTAATAGTGTTGCTAATTAATGTTTTGAGGATCTCAGATGTAACTGGCTATTCATATATTTATTCTGTATGTGAGTATTAATCGTTGTAGCTCATTTTCATACTTTTTCTTTTTGGTAACATACACGAATATTGTGTAACCTAAGAATTACGCGATTAATACTAATTTCTGTTAGTACAAACAGAAAACGAGCTGCCAAAGTTATTTGTTAGTTATGTTGTTTGTGATATTAATGAAATTATTTTTTTTGCGCGTTTTTTCTTAAACCATCATGCAGACAGTTTTTAAAGTAGAAAAAAACTTATTACATATTCAGAATCTGCGTAAAAGTCTGCTTCTGATGAACCAAAAAATACGAGAAAATGTCTTATGGGCGCGCAGCGCCAACCGTGCAAAACCAAATATTTTTAACGGGGCGATGGCGACCATGGAGCGTAGCGCCGGTGGGCCGGCTTCGCACGGTGGGCGCGTAGCGCCCACTGTGCGAAATCACATATTTTTAACGGGATAATGGGCGCATAACAACCACAGCTCTTTAATTTACTTTTTTTGTGCTTGAGGATTCGAACACCAAGACTTCCTTATTAAATGATTTTTTTGCTTATTATATACTGCTTAATATCGAGGTTCGTTTGGAAAAAGTGGCCCAGCTAGCGGGCATAGCTCGCTAGTATACTATTAAAAACTGCAAACGTTAAATCGCAATTATTACGATAAGTATTAGAAATTATCAATAGAATGAAGCAACAAAAAATTGCTTATAAATGCTAGAAGAAGAAAAATCGAAATAATTGTCCACCACACGTGGGTAACGCTGAAAATCAACAATGGGGATTCTAGACAGCAAAAAGAAAGATACTCTGTGACTGGGTGCGCCATTTATTCATAAAGAAATACATTTTGAAGACTGTGTATACTTACACCTGTAGCCAACTAGTCCTGGTCTCCGCTATTAAAGCAACTTTCTAGGGAAAATATATGAATTCAATATTGGCAACAAATAAAATAATTATTGAATCATAAATTTGAGAAAAATTGTCGCATGTAAAGATTACATTTTCATGTCAGCTGTCAGGGCACAACAGCTGTCAGGATTGTAAACTAAGTTGGGGTTGGATCAGACTCTTACGTATAGATTATGATTTTCCTATTTATAAGACAAATTTTAAAGCTTTACAGCTACATATTCTCACTGTCTCAGTTTTACTAATAATATTGGTATTAAAATTTTCATCGTAAATACTTTCACAGAAGATTTTTGAAGTCACTAGCAATACATAAGTTGGAAATTGCACGTGAAGCGTAGCAAATGAGGGGCGTTCGTAAGATACGAAGTTTTAAAAATATTCAGATCTTGCTGTTATAGTAGACAGTACTTCGGATATAGTATAGTGGTCGAAATCTTTTTTGTGTTCCTGTAAATGTACAGGAAGAAACTTTTATTACACCTCAGCAACGTATATCATATTCATAAAATGCGAAATAGTTTAATATAAATAACACACGCCCCAAGCAATGTTTTCCGATATAGCATTATGTGGTCTAATACTTTGGTGTGGCCCTGTAATTTAATAATAAATATTCTTTGCATCACAGATTTTACAGAATGTACATTTTAATATATACATACTTCATAGGTTCATGTCAGTTCTATTATATTCGAAAGAGTTTAACATCATTAAAATGTACTTGAAACTATTTATTCCTATTAATCATAATATAATGGGGTACTTTTGATTGTCCCTCTAATTAAACTATACATCCGATTTTTTTAAAATTTAAAATGACTCGACAAAATTACGCTAAAATTATATATTTTAAATATCGTGCGATTAGTTGGGCAGTTTTTGTTTTGTTATATGCAAGCAGACAGACAGACGGACAAAATTTCATATTTACTTATTATAAACCTTTTATATTCTACGGTGAGAAAAGTCTGGAAACAGTTGAATAACTCGATAAATGCATAGTCGATTGAAAAGGGGAAGAATATTCATAGCAGATTGAAAAGGAGAAGGATACTTGTTAAATATTTTTTTTAAAAAGCAGTTCAGTGATACTGTTCAGCTACTGTTCTAGGAGTTAAAAAGTGTAGATAAGTGCAAATAAATTGAAATTGCTTGCAATCTTGTAATAAGAAAAGCCACTATAGTAGACTAATTTAGAAATCTGAGAGCATTGGTCTTCTAAAGCATACATTTTTTGATGAACTGACGTTGCACAAACAGCAATGCAACGTTTAAATTTACACATCATAAATATAAAGGGATTAAAATTAGTGTTCTATAATAATGGATTTTCTATCAATAATATTTATATGGTAAATATTTTGTAACATCTAATATTCATAAGAACAGCTAAATTCAGAAGTAACAGAGTCCAGAGATAAAAATTATCAAAAGATTCATTCGTTACTTTCCTTGCTAATAAAATACTACAACGTAAAATAAATTAAATAAAGCAAACTGCGTATTTCAAGAATTAATACATCAGCAGATTTAACAATTTGTGTACTGTACTAAGAAGTCTGACTTGCTCGTAGCTGAAAATTTACGTCCATTTATGCCAAAATGGATTTTGTCATTATTTGTCACGTTTAAAAGGATATAACTAAATTTTACACGATGTATGTGTGAAATTGTGTACAGAGCTTTTATGCTATGTTTTTAATAAATTGTCTTCAAGATTTTTTATTTCTTGTAAAATAAAATTTTTAAACATGATCATCAATGTAAAAATCGTTCTTAAAAATCCTCTTTTCAAAAATCTTATTTTTTAAAATCAATTTTGTAAGTATATTTTTTGTAAATCCTGAAAACAAAATAACAAAAAATCTTTTCTACACTCAATAGTGAAAAAATAATCAATCGAGCAAATGGCTTATAAGTTATATTAAATGATAAAAAACTTTAAATTTATATATTTTTTAAAATAAATTTTCAAAGTTTTTCAATGTGCAAATTTTAAAAACTTCTTATAGGGAACGTAATCATTATAGAAAGATACGTTGCAGAAAAAAACGTTAAAATATGTATATAAATAAAGAAAATAAATTTTTAAATCCTGGACCCCCCCCCCCCCCCAACTCACTATTTTACGTTAAAACATTTCACAATTTATATCGAAACGTGCGTTTCATAATACGTCTTATCAAATAATAATAATAATAAATGTGTTTTCTTTGTTTATATATTCTGTTAATTAACTTAAATTTATAAAAGATTAAAATCTGTAATAAAACTAGTTTTATTGAGTATTTCTGGCATTGTAAAATCATTGTTTATTTTCGAAACTCGCCAAGGACTTTCTGAATAAAACTTTCTTTCTTGGATAAGGCAAGTTTTTGAGACTCACGTCTTACATTCTAGATATATTCATTCATAATAATAAAAGAATGAACTATATCCATTTAGCTCAATACAATCTTGTTAGTATTTCAAATAACTTCAAAACTATAAGATTCATACTCAAAAAACATACATGTAATTCATTGATTGTTTACACGAAGGTATAATCACGTATATTTCAAAACCACTCTTTCGTTTTCAACATGTGAAGCACGCAAAATTGTGCAGGTTGTCCCTGCTTTCGTAATTAAGAGTACACAAAACATCTAGTTAGTCAATTTCAGGAAGAAAATTTGCACGTGTTTTTATCAAAGCTAATCATTAGGAACTTTCTTTCAAGTGTTTAAGTAATCGATTTGTGAGTATAGTTGTCCTGATATCGTTCTATGTAAGCAAAAATTGACATAAATATTCATAACTACGTAAACAAAGTATTACGATAACATTTCTAATCATTTTTACATTTTTTTATTGATTTTTGTAACATTGTGATTATGATTTTCATATTCTCAGGTGAAACAAAATGTGTAAATAATCTGTAAATGCGTTTTCTTATTCCAGCAAAGTTTAGTTAAAATCCGATAATCCTTAAATATTCTCTATGAGGGAAGTCTGTTTTTCATATTTATGAAGTTAGAATTTTAATTATTAATGTGAAATTTTATTTAGACATGGTGAACGTTATAACATTCTTACTGCTCGACATAGAGGGCGAAATTTCAGTGTTGTTTTCCCTGAATTTTTTTTTAAACAGTCAATAAATAAATAAATGGTGATTAACCAAAATGACAAAAAAAACTTGAGTATTTATGGGAATATTTATGCATATTAATTACCCAATGTTTTAAAACAGTTAAACAAATGTAAATTTACATGAACTTAAATAATATATAAATTACAGTGAAAACTCTGGTACAATTAGGGATTACAATCCCGGTATCCAGCATCCCGGGATCCCGGTGTATTTTTAATCCCGAAAATCCTGGAATTTGTCCGAAAAAATCCCGGAATTTACGGGATTGTCTGGTTTTTTCAGTTTAATAATATTCAGCTTAAATTAAAATTAAAAAAATGTTGCCCAGTTAAACTGATGGCATTGAGCTCACAGGCTACGCATAATAATTGTACATTATAGCCTTATATTTTCAAGGGTTAATTCCGTTCAAAAAACAAATTAAAGTGGGGAAACAGCACACTCCATTTCCCCGCTTCATACTTAATTATTGAACCCCTTAAATTAATCAGGGATATGCTGTATCATATAAAAAAATCTATATCTAAAATTCAGAGCAGATCGGAAAATTCTTAATGAAAACCCATTTATAAGAGGAGTTATCCCCTCTTTTATACTTGAACATTAAATTTCCAAAACTATTCAGAGATTCGCCTTGTTAGAAAGAACCTACATCTAAAATTAAAAACAAATTAGATAATTCTGCAGAAAAACACATTTATGAAATTTAAGGGGGGGGGGGAAATCGCAAGGTACCCTCTTTATACGTAATAAAAGAATCCCACAGCTAATTAGGAAGGCATCTTATCACTGTATCCAACAATTGAAGCAAATCGGTTAATTGTACAAGAAAAAAACCATTTACCTAAATTAAAAAGGGTAATCCCACCGGTCCCCCATTTATACTTATCCAATGAATTCCGAAAACCAATCAGGGAAGCGCCTTATCAGAATGAACCTATATCCAAAATTTCAAGGAAATCGGTAAATTCTGTGAGAAAACCCATTAACCTAAATTAAGGGGGGTTACCTCCCATTTTCCCCCTCTTAGACTTATCCAATGAACTCGCAAAACAAATCATGGAGGTGCCCTCATAAGAATGATCCCATGTCTAAAATTTCAATGAAATCTGGTAAATCTGCATTAAAAACCCATTTATTGAAATAAAGGGTGGGGAATTAACCCCCGTCCCCCTCTTTATACTTATCCAATGAATTCCTAAAACTAATCATGGCAGTATCCTCATCAGAGTGATGTAATGTCTAAAATTTGAAAGAAATCTGATAGATTGTGCATGAAAAACACATTTATATAAATCAAGGGTAGTGTGGATCGATTGTCTATGGCGAAAAAAAAATTACCATTTATTAAAATCTACCTATGCGGAAAAGATGTTCTATTGTATGGAGATTAAGGGAAAAATAATAAAAAAAATTTATTTTAAAATTTAATGCTGCCACAAAAAGGTTGAATTTTCGAAAACATTTGAAAAAACACCGAATTTTGTTTAGGTTATTTTTGTCAAAAACTAATTATTTTAATAATTTTTAAAATCCAACAATGCGGAAAAGATGTTATGTCGTATGGAGGTTAAGTAAAAAGCAATAATAAGTAATACATTCAAAATTTAATACTGCCACAAAAAAGTTGAAAATTCGATAAAATATTGAAAAAAATGGAAAAAGATCTAATTTTGGTTAGATTTATTTTTGACGCAAAATAATCATTTTAATCTCAATCAAAACCTATCTTTGCCTAAGAAATATTATATTGCATGGATATTAAGTAAAAAATAAATAAATAAATAAACTAATTTCGAAATTTAATATTGCTGCAAGTGATTTAAAGTTTCGAAAAACTGGCAATTCCAGTTTTTTCAGTTAGGATTCGTCTGCTTGTGTATTGTGTAGCTTAGTGTACCTTGAATATTACTGTACCATGGCGTTATTAAAAAAATAAAATAAATAAAAATAAAAAAAGAGAGAGAGAGAGAGATGAATTACACTCTATTTGGGTCTGGCTTTGATATGCCAGTAAATATGCTCCCTGTTACAAAAAGTTATAAAATTTATATATTGGTATTTAAAAAATAACCGAAGAAAGGACGATCAGCATCTATTTATTTCCTGCCAGTGAGAAGGAGTTGCTAATAAGTTACAAGTGACCTGTAAATGACATTCAATCTCAATAATTTACCACAGCAGCATTTTAAGAAAAATTAAACTGTTTAACGACAAATATTGCGCTCTTCTTAATTCTTGTAAAACAAAATAAGATATTGAAAGCTACTACAATCTTTTGGACCATTTCCGAAAATACTGACTATTTTTTTCATTTCATTAAATTTTAAATAACTTAACCGACGTATTGAGAGCAAACTCACTTTTTTGCATCATCAGCTATCATTGAAAAGCCAAAATGATGCCGAGCTAGGTGTCACATCACCTGTAATGACAAAGATTGGCATCAGCCAGAATATTGGAAAGTTTGGGCACTTCCGACCAAGCAGGTGCTGCCATCGTGCCTGATGCACTTCAAGATGTGGGCATTATCTCACAAAACTATGAATCGAATTCTATTGACAGAAAAAAATCTGTATGACAAAACAAACCAAAGACCACTCCATCGTTTTAGTCATTCTCTTTAGTCATTTGTAAAAGATTATGATCATGGCCATTTTCTTTAAACTATGATGGGTGTAAAGACAGACTACATGACTAGAAAACAACAGAAGAAAAATCATAATAGAAGCAGACTTGAGCTTGAAAAAAGAAGTTGGTTCCGAATACATCGGCCACATATATAAAAATTCAGGGAGAGTACTAAACAATTTGAAAACACGACGTACATTTTTTTTGTCATGTGTTAACAATAATATACATGTAACAAAGTTGGTTGCGATCGGTTGTGACGGAATATCTGTTAATATAGATGTTAAAGGATGTGTTATTCGAAATATGGAACTGATCTTCAAGCGTCCATTATAATGGTTTTTGTGCTAGCCACACACTAATTAGGTTCCACTATGTCATCTTTTTGCTGCGTGGATGAAACCGCGGTGGGCACAAATGTTCCACTGGTGAAATAGAAAGATTATTCGCAGCATGTTAGAAGCTTTTTATATTTTCATTTATGTCAGTATATGAATTCTAAAAACACGCGAGTGAGATCAAATGGTCTGCTCTAATCCTAATCTTTCATTATAAAATATCTATATTTTCCAATTACCAGCTTTTTGACCTTTTGCGACGGATTACATAGATTTAATTAAATAGGAAAATGTGTCGAACCTCCACTAACTGACGAATTTAGTAACGACATGATTTCAGAAGCAATAGGTAAATCCAGCAATCATTTCAGTGGCAATAACATCAACTATTAATAATATCTATTCACTCAACGCTCATTCTACAAAACTAATAATCAAAAGAGTCACGGAAGCATTTTCTGTTGTGTATGGACAATATATAAGAGACGGTTTTATAAAAATCGAATTGAATTACAAAATCTCATGTCAATTTTCAATATCGAACGTCATTATTGCCAATTGCAATGCTGACGATTTTTCTTGATTTAATACTAATGAAGCTGTTAAATAAGAAAATAAAGTTTTTTATCTTGTAATCAATTAAATATCCTCTCATTGCAATAAATGTTAAAAATTCTAAAATTCATATTTTATTTTACAGAAAAAAAATGTACCGCAAAAATGTTCAAATACATAAATTTGAGCCACACTGCAGCAGATTAAAATTTTGAAATTAATTTTTGAAATTATTTTTCTCATACTCAGTATATAATATAACATCTTTTATGCATAGGTAATTTTTTGATATTTTTTTAAACTAGTATTTTGAATCAAAAATCATCTAGCCAAAATTAGGTTTTTTTAAAACTTTTTTTCGAAATTCAACCTCATTGTGGCAGTAGTAAAATTTAAAATTAAATTTTTTAATTATTTTTCCCTTAATCGCCATCCAAAAGAACATCTTTTCTGCATAGGTAGGTTTTGACACTATGAAAAAAAATTTTCGATCCACCCTAATCAAGGGGTGGGCATTAGCCCACCGTTCGCCCTCTTTGTACTTATGCAATGAACACCCAATACTAGTCTCGGAGGCGCCTCATCAGAATGATGCTATATCTAAATTTTGATCGAAAACTGATAAATCTGTATGGAAAATCCATTTACATCTATTAAGGAGATTTATATCTATTATCCCCGTTCCCTCTCTTTATACTTATCCAAAAAACACCGAATCCTAATCACGGAAGCGCCTCCTCAGAATGATCCTATATCTATATTTTGAACAAAAAATGATGATTCTGCATGAAAAACTCTTTATATCTATTAAGGCGAGGGACATTAGCCCCCGTTCCCCCTCTTATTCATATCGAACGAACTCCAAACACTAATCAGGGAAGCGCCTTATCAGAATATACATATATCCAAAATTTCAAGTGAATCGGATACTTTTATCATGAGTTATCGCGTTACGCACGAACATACATACATACAGAAAGGACGAATACATATGCTCCCAGGCTTTAATAGCTTGTGAGCTAAAAAGATATATATAAACTTTCGTCTTTTTTGGGGAAAAATCTATTTTCATGAAGTTTATATTTTATATATGATTGAAAAAGAATATATACCTCAAATATTTTTACATATATTTCTAAGCGATTAAATCTTTTACAGTGTAAATCTTTTCACTTGCAAACAGATGTAACACATACAGCTATTAGTGAGGAAAAATTAAATTGCTTGTTTATTTCGATTTCGCTGCGTGTGTAGAAATTATCTTTATTTCGTAGGTCACTTTTGAATTAGACTTTACTGATAAGCGTCGTATTTGTGTATCATAGTCATTATGTGCTAACTTCTTTGCTTTTCGTGCGTTCATATTTACTTTGCTTTAAAGATGTCGAATAAAAAGGATTTCGTAGCTCTTCGGAAACATAATGATACATTTTCACAGTCCAAGAGCCGACCGCACAAAACCCTAAGTCATCGAGCACAAGAAAAAATCCTTTATATTATAGAAGAGTAGTCATAGGAGAATCTAATGATCCATGTCTGCCGGAAGTGAAGTGGTGCATAAGCCAAAAATTAATACCATTAGTGGCTCGCTCGTAGGTTTAACATTGTGTTTGCCGTACAATCAAAAGTTTGAAAACACGGAAAACTGAGTGCAGGAAAACATAATGCTAAGTCTACGAGTCAACCACTAATGGTATTCATTTTTGGCTTATGCACCACTTCACTTCCGGCAGACATGGATCATTAGATTCTCCTATGACTACTCTTCTATAATATAAAGGATTTTTTCTTGTGCTCGATGACTTAGGGTTTTGTGCCGTCGGCTCTTGGACTATCAGTATGGTACTACTATTTAACATCCAAAGATGGAAAAAGCGCTAAATGTAAAATGTGTAGCGCAGTGCTTAAAACAATTAGGTGGATCGAGTAAGGGATTGCATACACATTTATTTACGAAACACGGTACTAAAGTTCAGAAATTATTTATTGCATCCTCTCTTCCTTCCACGTGTCAAGATTTCATAGAAGATAAATTGCCTTCTAAAAAACGTAAAATAGAGAACTATTTTAGTAGTGATAATAAATCACTGGATTTGATTTTATCGAGAATGACTGCTAAAGATGGTATTTCACTTAACGTTTTCATAACTTCAATTGATTTAAGAAATGTACTGATAGCTAAAGGCTATAATGATTTGACAAAATCTTCAGTATCAGTTCGAAATCTTGTAGCGAATTATAGTTTCATAATAAAGGAGTTAATTACAAGAAAAATTTTACACTTTTGACGAATGGACATATACTGCAAACAAGCGATTTATGAATATTAATGTCCATTCAAGAAATGTAAATTTGAACAAATTCTGAAATTTAGAGCTTATGCGTATACATGGATCTTTCACTGCAAAAAAGTGTGTTAAAATGCTAATACTGCGTCTAAAACAATATGGTATTTCAATTTAAAAAAATCCCTGTCGTCTTGGCGGAGGGATTTTTTTCCCTATAGGCGGAGGTATATTTCGAAGAGTGCTCATTTCAACAACAAAAAATAAAATTTTATTACAGAAAAACCTAGTTTAATAATTTTATTTGGCCTCTTTTGAATAATTTTTAATTTCATTTTTCTATAAGAACTGGTTCGGCTCAAATGCCCATTTTGATAACATATTTTGAAATATATTCTGACTTTATTAAAAAATCGCCTAATACGGCAAATTAAATTGTTCCTAAATAAGAAAACACTGTCAATTGAATGCGCTTGAGAGCAAAATTGAATTAAAAAAAATCCCTTTCGCCTGGGCCTATAGGCGGAGGTAGATTTCAAAGAGTGCTCATTTAATATATATAAATATATATATATATATATATGATTAGAGATAAACCCAGTTTAATAACTTCATTTGGCCGTTTATGAAAAATTTTTAATTTCATTTTTCTGCAAAAACTGGTTTTATCAGAATCATCTTAAGAAAAATTCAGCTCAAATGCCCATTTTGACAACATATTTTGGAATAAATTCTGAATTTATTAAAAAATCGACCAAAACAGTACATTATACAGTTCCTAAATAACAAAAAATTGTCTGTTGAATGCATTTGAGACAAAAATTGAATTTAAAAATGAGTCATAAAATAACCGATTTGTTTTCTGAATATATCCTTAATCCTTTAATAATGATTGCTTCGAAAAATTTTGTGCGAAAAAATATATTCTATCTTTATCAAAAAACTGGCCAGTGCGTCACAGTATGTAGTTCCTAAATAAGAGGATCTGTTGGATGCGTTTGAGAGCGAAAATGGATTTTAAAACGAATCATAAAAAAACGCAATTTGCTAACAAGGAAGGTCTCCATTGGGGGCATACTCAGAATTTTTTGAAAAAAATACGAATTAAACTACTCATGTAGGTAATAAAGAATCAATGAAAATTAGCGGCGGAATTACATTATTAGATATGTAAAAAAATAAAATAGTTTGGAAAAATTGGCGTGAAAAGCTGAAAGCGACGCGGGATTTGGCTAGCAGTACATTTCCTCGCCAAAAGCAGACGATTTTAATGAATCTGAAAACTGATTTTAATTGACTTTACTGTTAAAAATCTGCAGCATTTACTGCAACGTCACTCCCCTACTTTTATAGAATATCTCTCTTCTGACCAATGAGAATGCTCCATAGCACGGTGAATTGACCGTTTTTTATAAAAGCGGTGGAGTGACGCTGCAGAAAATGGTACAGATTTTTAGCGGTGTTGTAGCTTGTGCAACACTGTTAAAAATCTGCCG
Organism: Maratus speculifer; assembly: GCA_964019185.1. Taxonomy (NCBI): domain Eukaryota; kingdom Metazoa; phylum Arthropoda; class Arachnida; order Araneae; family Salticidae; genus Maratus; species Maratus speculifer. Next base: position 284,640,490 of record OZ025293.1, read on the forward strand.
CATTTTGCTGCAACGCACTCCACCGCTTGTACATAATATCTCTATTCCAACCAATGAGAAAGCTCCATTTCACGGCCAAGTAACCGTTTTCTATACAAGCAAGGGAGTGTTTTGCAACAAAATGCAGCAGATTTTTAGCAATGTATTTTTCAATTTGGAACAATTTTAATCAATTTAAATTGTGTTTTAAATGATAAAATATATTAATTTCATTTGGTTATAAGTACATATAAACGTATATGACAAAATTACACTTAAAGTAAAGTAAAAATGCAAAACTAAAATTACTTAAACTAAACTTATTTAAACAAATTGAACATAGAAAGTTTTTTCTTTAAAAAGTATTCGAAGCGTAACAGCGTATTTTTCAAAATTTCGTTTTTTCGCCAACCGGAGATAAATCGCCAAATAAACGAAATTTTTATTATTTTTTTACGGACGTTAAAAGGAGATTCCGCCGAAATTTTTTTATAAACATATATAACTATATGAGAAGAACATTCTGTAATTTTTTCAGATTTTTCTGAGTATGCCCGTATGGAGACCTTCCTTGTAAGTGAAAACTTCCTTAAATTATCAAATCACGAAGACTTCGGGATATTCTGTTCAAAATACCCTTTTTGGTAGCCTTTTTCGAAATATATTCTGTCTTTATCAAAAAACCGATCAATGCATCACATTATATAGTTCCTAAATAAGAGGATCTATAAATTGGATGCGTTTGAGAGAAAAAATGGATTTAAAAACAAGTCAGAAAAAAAACGCAATTTCTTATTTGAACACTTTCTTAAATTTTCAGTCACAATGATTTCGGAAAATTCTGTTCAAAATACCCTTTTCGGTAGCCTTTTTTGAAATATATTCCGTCTTTATCAAAAAACTGACGAATGCATCACATTATATAGTTTCTAAATAAGAGGATCTTTAAATTGGATGCGTTTGAGAACAAAAATGGATTTAAAAACGAGTTAGAAAAATCGCAATTTCTTATTTGAATACTTCCCTAAATTTTCAGTCCCGATGACTTTGGGAAATTCTATTCAAAATACCCCTTTTGGTAGCCTTTTTTGAAATGTATTCTGTCTTTATCAGAAAATCGACCAGTGCGTTACCTTACACAGTTTCTAAATAAGATGATCTACCATTTGGATGCGTTTAAATTCAAAAATGAATTTAAAAATGAGTCTGATTATAAGCAGTTTGGATTTGAGGTTTTTTTTTCTCCAACTCCTACTTTTGTTTAATTTTTTTTGCTATACGAATTGGTCCTATGAAAAACTTGTCAATATAAAAGTTGTAGATATTTTTGAGAAGATGAAAATAAATTTAATCAGATTTGATATGTTAAAAATTGACGGAGTTATGGATTTTTCTCTTTTTTCAGCGCCCTTTTTCTTTTCGTTTTTAATTTTTTTCATCGGTAAAAGTTGGTCCTATCAAAAATTTGTAAATACAAAAGTTTTAGATAATTTTAAGAACATTTACAAAAAATTTAGTTGGACTTGATACCTTGAAAATTGACGAAGTTATGAATTTTTATCTCTCAAAACCCCTGTTTTTTTCGCCCCTTGAGCCCACTTCTAAATTTATTAAAAATCTGTCATGCGTAAACTTTTGGCCCGTTTTTAAGAAGTAATATAAACTCTAAACCGATTCGATATCTACTTTAATTAAGAAGTTATGGCGTTTTTTCGGTTTTCACAAAAACGCCCCCTATTCCGACCCCCTTGGTCCGATTTTGCCCATTAACGAACTTAGCCGAGATTTTATTCCCTTTGATTTTATGTACCAGTTTGGTGGAGATTGGTGAAAAATTATAGAAGTTATCGTGCCCATAAAAGAGTGATATATATATGTATATAAACTGGTGCGATTGCAATAGGTAGTATTTCATACGAAATCTACCTAAAATGAGTTATAAAATAACAAATTTGTTATTTGAATACAACCTCAATTCTTAATCATGATCGCTTCGAAAAATTTTGTGCGAAGTGCCCACTTTGACATCATTTTTAGGTAGATTTCGTATGAAATACTACCTATTGCAATCGCACCAGTTTATCTATCTATCTACATATATATATATATCTCACTTTTATATGGACACGATAACTTCTATAATTCTTTACCAATCTCCACCAAACTGGTACATAAAATCAAAGGGGATAAAATCTCGGCTAATGGGCAAAATCGGACCAAGGGGGGTCGGAATAGGGGGCATTTTTGTGAAAACCGAAAAAACGCCATAACTTCTTAATTAAGTAGATATCGAATCGGTTTAAAGTTTATATTACTTCTTAAAAATGGGCCAAAAGTTTATGCATGACAGATTTTTGCTAAATTTAGAAGTGGGCTCAAGGGGTGAAAAGAACAGGGGTTTTGAGAGAAAAAAATTCATAACTTCGTCAATTTTCAAGATATCAAATTCAACTAAATTTTTTGTAAATGTTCTTAAAATTATCTAAAACTTTTGTATTTACAAGTTTTTAATAGGACCAACTTTTACCGATGAAAAAAATTAAAAACGAAAAGAAAAAGGGCGGTGAAAAAAGAGAAAAACCCATAACTCCGTCAATTTTTAAGATATCAAATCTGATAAAATTCATTTTACATCTTCTCAAAAATATCTACAACTTTTATACTGACAAGTTCTTCATAGGACCAATTCGTATAGCAAAAAAGAAATTAAACAAAAACAGGAGTTGGAGAAAAAACCTCAAATCCAAACTGCTTATATTCTGACTCATTTTTAAATTCACTTTTGATTTTAAACGCATCCAAATGGTAGATCCTCTTACTTAGAAACTGTATAAAGTGACGCATTGGTCATTTTTCTGATAAAGACAGAATATATTTTTAAAAAGGCTACCAAAAAGGGTATTTTGAACAGAATTTCCCAAAGTCATCGGGACTGAAAAATTTAAGGAAGTATTCAAATAAGAAATTGCGTTTTTTTCTGACTCGTTTTTAAATCCATTTTTGTTCTCAAACGCATCCAATTTACAGATCCTCTTATTTAGGAACTATATAATGTGATGCATTGATCAGTTTTTTGATAAAGACGGAATATATTTAAAACAAGTTGGCAATTGCACGTGAACGTAGCAAATGAGGTGCGTTCTTACGATAACGAAATTTTAAAAATATTCAGATCTTGCTGATATAGTAGAGCGTACTCCGGATACAGTATAGTAGTCGAAATCTTTACGTTTTTGTAAATATGCAGGAAGTAATTTTTATTGCACGTCAGCAACGTATATCTTATTCATAAAATGTGAAATAGTTGAATATAATTAAAACATGTACTAAACCATGTTTCCCCGTATAGCATTATATAGTGGAATACTTTTGTGTGGCCCTGTAATTTAATAATAAAAATTATTTGCATCACAGATTGTACAGAATGCATATATTAGTATATATTTCATAGATTCATGCCAATTCTATTATGTTCGAATGAATGTAACATCATTAAAATGCATTTGAAACTTTTTCTCCATTGACCGTAATGTAACGGAATCCTTTTGATTGTCCCTGTAATTGATCTATACATCCGATTTTCATAACATTTGAAATGACTCGACAAAATTACGCAATAATTATATGTTTTAAATTTCAAACGATTAAAATGCATTTAAAACTTTTTTCCTATTAACTGTAATGTAACGGAATCCTTTTGAATGTCCCTGTAATTGATCTATCCATCCGATTTTCATAAAATTTGAAATGACTCGACAAAATTATGTTATAATTATGTATTTTAAATTTCAAACGATTCGGTAGGGTAGTTTTTGCGTTGTTATATGCGGACGGACGGACAGACGGACAGACAGACGGACAGACAGACGGACGGACTGAGCGACAACAATAGGTGCTACGTATTTACATAATTACGAACGCACCTAAAAAGGCTATTAAAAAGGGTATTTTGAACAGAATTTTCCGAAATCCTCGTGACTGAAAATTTAAAGAAGTGTTGAAATAAGAAATTGCGTTTTTTTCTTACTCGTTTTTAAATCCATTTTTGCTCTCAAACACATCCAATTTACAGATCCTCTTATTTAGGAACTATATAATGTGATGCATTGATCGGTTTTTTGATAAATACAGAATATATTTCGAAAAAGGCTACCAAAAGGGTATTTTGAACAGAATTTCCCGAAGTCTTCGTGATTTGAAAATTTAAGGAAGTTTTCACATAGCAAATTGCGTTTATTATGACTCGTTTTAAAATCCATTTTCGCTCTCAAACGCATCCTATTTACAGATCCTCTTATTTAGGAACTATATGCTGTGACGCATTGGCCAGTTTTTTGATAAAGATAGAATATATTTTTAAAAATGCTGTCAAAATGAGTATTTCGCACAAAATTTTCCGAAGCAATCATGATTAAAGAATTAAGGATGTATTCAAACAACAAATCGGTTATTTTATGAATCATTTTTAAATTCAATTTTTTTTCTCAAATGCATTCAACTGACAGTTTTTGTTATTTAGGAACTGCATAATGTGCTGTTTTGGTCGATTTTTTAATAAATTCAGAATTTATTTCGAAATATGTTGTCAAAATGGGCATTTGAGCTGAATTTTTCTTAAGATGATTCTGATAAAACCAGTTTTTGCAAAAAAATGAAATTAAAAATTTTTCATAAACGGCAACCCCCCAAACGGCAACCCTTCCAAATGAAGTTATTAAACTGGGTTTATCTCTAATCATGTATATATATATATATATATATATATATATATATATATATATATATATATTTGTTGAAATGAGCACTCTTCGAAATCTACCTCCGCCTATAGGCCCAGCCGACAGGGATTTTTTTAAATTTATATTCAGCCTTTATCAAAAATCTGACCAATACGGTATATTATATATCTCCTAAATAAGAGGATTCGTCAATTGGATGCGTTTGAGAGCAAAACTGAATTTAAAAATGAGTCAGAAAAAACGCAATTTGTTATTGTTTTGAAGACCTCAATTTTCCAATCACGATCGCTTCGGGAAATTTTGTTCAAAATACCCAATTCGGCAGCCTATTTTGAAATATAATCTGCCTTTATCAAAAAACTGACCAGTGCATCACATTATACAGTTCCTAAATAAAAGGACCTATAAACTGGATGCGTTTGATAGCAAAAATGCATTTAAAAATGAGTGAGAAAAAATGCAATTTGTTATTTGAATACTTTCTCAAATTTTCAATCACGATCACTTCGGAAAATTCTGTTCAAAATATCCTTTTTAGAAGCTTTTTTTTTTAAAATATATTCTGTCTGTATCAAAAAAGTGACCAATGCGTCACATTATATAGTTCCTATATAAAAGGATCTGCCATTTGGATGCGTTTAAAATCAAAAATGAATTTAAAAATGAATCAGAATATACGCAGTTTGAATTTAAGGTTTTTTCTCCAACTCCTATTTTTATTTAATTTATTTTTGCTAAACAAATTGGTCCTATGAAAAACTTGTCAGTATAAAAGTTGTAGATATTATTGAGAAGATGTAAAATAAATTTAATTAAATTTTGTAGTTTAAGAATTGACGAAGTTATGGATTTTTATCTTTTTTCACCCCTTTTTTGTTTTCGTTTTTAATTTTATTATCGGTAAGAAATAGTCCTATCAAAAACTTGTAAATACAAAAGTTTTAAATAATGTTGAGAATATTTAAACAAAATTCAGTTGGATTTAATATCTTGAGAATTGACGAAGTTGTGAATTTTTTTCTCTCCAAAAACTTGCTTTTTTCGCCCCTTGACCCCATTTCTAAATTTATCAAAAATCTGTCATGCATAATCTTTTGGCCCATTTTAAAGAAACAATATAAACTTTAAACCGATTCGATATCTATTTTAATTAAGAAGTTATGGCGTTTTTTCGTTTATCTCAAAAACTCTCCTTATTTCCATATTTTTTGGACCGATTTTGTCCATTAACAAACTTAACCGAGATTTTATACCCCTTGATTTTATGTATCAGTTTGGAAGAGATTGGAGCAGAACTATAAAAGTTATAGGGTCCAGAAGAAAGTGAGATATGTATATATATATATATATATATATATATATATATATGTAATACCATTAAAAGTAGACAAGATTCACCAATGGATTTTATCAATAAAACAATAAACCAAAACGAAGAATTTGAATTGAATTGAATTATTAAAAAAAAGAACAAAAAATAGTGAAACGAGTATATCTGAATAAATAAATAAATAAAATGAATTCAAATGTAATTTGTAGTCCTCAGAGCAGAATCATCAGGCCCCAAATGCTCTGGAACTACAAATGAAGTGTGCGGTTTCATCCACGTATTAGCCATGAAATAGCAAAATAATACGTACTTGGGGCTACCAGCACACAAAAACCAAATTATTAAACAAGGAACGGAGAAATAAACGGTTGAAAAAATGAAAAAATATATATATTAAAACAATAGCGTGCAGCAATTAGTGTCAGTAACATGAGCAAAAATTAACCCTATTTTTGCACGTGGAAATGATAAACTTTACATTATATATCATTTGGATAAAAAGTGAGAAAACAAAATATTGAGAACAAAAAAACTTATCTGGTTATATCCATTAATGTAGAGGACTGCGCAGTAAAAATATTAATAAATTATAAATGCAGGAAGCAATAGTTAATAATACTGAAATAGTAACACAGTAGAAAAACCAGTTCGTTAGAAATGCACGCAACGGATTTTCGCAAGATTAGTAGGGTTGCTCTTTTTAAATTAAGAATGCCAATCGCACCAAATGGCGAGATAAATGATTTGAAAAAAAAAAAAACTTGCTATGATTTAAAGTGATACAATATGTTGAAAACAATAAAGAAACGTAATAATAGTAGCAGTATATATATTGTTATTTTACAAAAAGGAGTTGAATGTAAGTAAAAATAATATTTAAATCCACTTGTAGATTAAGTAGTATCCATAACAAACAAAAAAGATAAAGCTGAATGGAAATATAATTGAAACAGAGAAAAATAATTAATGATCGATATTAACATAAAATTAAATTAATAAAATAATGAAAATTAGAATTAAGTGATAACATTCATATTAACTTATAACTTAAAATACCATTTTGTTACTTTAATCAGTAACATTTATTGTGACTTTACATGGTAAAAACTCATTATCTTAATATAGGATGATAAAAATTAAAATAAAAAAATAAAAATTAATTAATTAATTAATTAATTAATTAATTAATTAATAAAAATTAAAAAAATATAAAAAAATAAAATATAATAAAAATAAATAAATAAATAAATAAATAAATAAATAAATAATAATAGTAATAATATTATTAATAATAATACCAAAAATTGTATCAATAACATTAAAATTAATTTGATAATTAAAATATAGCTATTTAACTATAGATATAACTAGACAAATATCCATATATTGGTGTCAATTAAACAGTTTAAAAATTATGTTAAAATAATGTAAAAATAAATAACCCACTCTCAATTTTTTTATAATTAACCTTTGCGTATTTATCCAGACAACACCACTCTTATCCGTACTCTAACATCTACCCTCCCAACCAACCTATATATATATATATTTATTACTTTTATAACATTTTTAATTTTTTATTATTATTATTATGTTTTATAATTTTTTTATACATTTTTTACGCAGAGAATTAATTTTAAGATCATGTAATAGCTAATTATAAGATCATGTAATCTCTAAATATAAATTAAAGAATATATGATTTTTTTAGGATAACCATTATTTATAGCATCATATACAAGCTTTTTAATATTAGTATTAATTAAATGGGAAGAACTTAGACATTTTATTCTATATAAATGATTAAGTATTATATTACGATATACAGAATTATGAAGACATGATTTAAAATTAGTAAAGGTATTAACTTTAAAATTAAATTATTTCCTTTTGTCATAAATATCAGTTATAAATTTGTTCTCTTTTAATATAATTTTAATATCTAAGAAATTGATTGTATTATTAAAAAGTAGGTTTTTTGAAAGTTCTAGATTAGAAGGATAATCAACAGGGAATTGAGATATACAGGTGTTATCAGTATCAATTAATATTACATCATCTATATATCGATATAAATGTATTTTATTATTTAAATAATGACGTTCATAGTAATATAAGTCAGACAATACACTGGATGTACTACCACCTTGTGGTATACCAACATTTTGAATATGTATATTGTTATCATGCATGATAAAATTATTATAGATAATGAAATTGGTTAAGGTGTGAAAATAATCAGAATCGATATTATGTGATATATCCAACTCGTGTTGATATTTTTTAAAAAGCTCATTAATGATATTATGTAAATCTGATAAATCGATATTATTAAATAAATCTTTAAAATCATAAGTAGTGATATTTTTTATACATTTAAGATTTTGCATAATATGGACCAGTTCATAACTATTTTTATGCAATGTGTATTATCACTTTTTTTTTTGTAATTTTATATATTTGATTAAGAATTACTAATAGAAGTTTGTTAGCAGCATTATTATAAGTATTGCAACCAATTGTAACAGTTCTGAATTTAACAGGATGCTTATGAAATTTGGGTATAAGGACTAGATAAGGATATTTAAAGTTAGTAGGGTTAATGTCTAATAATTTATAGAATCCTTTAATTTTACGATTATTGGCAAGTAAGTTATCATTAATTTTTTGGAATGTGTTATTATTAGATATACTAGATTTAAGCAGTTGATGATAATAAGATTTACAAATAATTGCATAATTATTTGGAGATTTATCAACATAAGTTATTACAAAGTTTTGTTGTAATTTATTGATTTGCTTAAACAGATGCTGTGTATTTACATATTCTAGGTGTGAAATATTATATTTTAAGGACCTGGTTAATTTATCGATAACTAATATTTTCCATTGATTGAAATATTCAATGGGTTTATTATAATAAATTGCAATTTTATAAATAAATATATCTATATCATAAGTAAATTGTTTTATGATAGATTTAATGTTTAATTTTAATGGAATTCTGTACTTGTTCCCATAACCCATAATTCTTCTAAGTTGTAAATCATCTACTAGATTAAGATTACCAGTAATAATATGTCCATGATCCTTATTTATATATTTTTGTAGAGAGGGGTCATTGCATTTACAGGGTAATGTACTAGCATCAAAAGAAGATTTAGAGAAAGAATTATAGTTAAAAATCGTTCGTCCGATAGATATGGGATACTTAAAGGTTTTAGATATATGAATATTATTAATAGGAAATTGACAGTTTTTATCATTTAATATGGAATTAATATTGAGTTTATTAAATATTGGATTAGAAAAAGTAATTACCATTTGAGTATTAGTTTGTAGATTTTTAGGTTTTTTTAGTAAATTTATATTGTAAAGGTTGACACGAGTCATAATGAGATCATAAAAAACATCTGAAAAATGTTTAGAGTAAGTTTTACTGAGAAAAATATTTAAATATTGTACTATATGTTTCTTTTTTATTCCAAAAATATATTTACGTATTAGAAACCAATTGTAATTTTTTAAATAATTACGATGCAGATTATTAATTTGTTGAATTATAATGTTTTTAGGAGTAATACTAGAAGATGAACCTTTTCCTCTTTTGTTACGTGTAGTTTTAGGATTTATAAGATGATTTAAACTATGATAAATGGGAGAATAATCTGTAGTATCATTTATAGATGAAAAATCTTTAACAGATCTTTTAAAAACCTCACTATTAAAACCATAAGGATAAATTGTATTATAATATTTCATAAATGAAGACTCTAAATATAGACGCTCAGATTTATTTTTCTGAATTTGTATTATTTCAATAGTAGTATTTTTAAATTTATGTTTATGAAAATGCTGTATTTCAGCGGTAGACTGTATATTTTTTGCTAAATTTTTATCAGAATCTGACCGATGTTGATTCATGCGTATATGAAGAGGACCAGAAGTTTCACCAATATATTTCAAATTGCAAATGTTACACTTTATACTATAAATTACATTAAAAGCCTTACAAAAAATAGAAATATGAGGATCAGATACGATTTGTGACTGAGAAGCAGATGGACAAGTTTTACATCGTATATCAGAACATTTCTGAAAATATAATTGAGGAGAAGGAGCATGTATATGGAAACTGGATGACGATCCAGGAGCAACCCTATTATTGCTCCTGTACCGGGCACTCCCTTTGTGGCGCGGTGGTTTCATAAAGATACCACTTAATTTTAATTCTAAAACACCACATTGGCACCGGAATTTTGTTTAAAAAAATTGCGGTTTATTGAATGCGTAAAATATAGCGTTTTCTTTTTTATAAATAAAGTTGTTTTCAAATTCCGGTGTCAGTCTCTTATTTCAACACTTAAGCAATGAATTTGTCCTGCCCCGCAAAGGGTTAAGGGGTGATAGTACACACCAAGACATGACAAACAATATTAAATAGGAAACTGAGAGTCTCAAACGTTTTCCGAAGGCGATAAGCGTCATTAAAGTTTTGATGTCCAAAATTTCAAATAAACATAAAAAACTGAAAAATTGGTCGATTGATTTGCGGTTTTCACTAAAACTATTCTTTATGGCAGTATTTTCATGAAAATAAATTATAAAGATAAATTTCAAAAAATGTGGATAGAGGGCGCTTTTGACTTTGGAGTAACGCACAACTATTTTTAACCGTTATTTTTTAAATCTCATTAAATGCTTGTAAAAGTCTAGACTTAAATTTTGAGCTTAAAATCTGAATCATGAAAGTAATTAAGTAGCGCAAAATTGAACTGTGTTCGAGGTGGGGGGGGGGGGGGGTTGGGGAGAGTTAAATTTCAACTTCTGAATACAGTTCAATTTGCGCTTCTAAACCCCTTCCAACGATTCTGAATTTGAGCTCAAAATTTAAGTCTAAGCTTTTGCAAGCATTTAATTAGATACAAAGATATCGGTTAAAAATAGTTGTTGGTTACTCTTAAGTTTAAAGCGCCCTTTAAAGAAATTTTTTTTAATTTATTTTTAAGAAAATATTGACATTAAGAATAGTTTTAGCGAAAACGGCAAACGAATCGACTAATTTTTCCGTTTTTTATAATCATTTCAAATTTGAACCCCCCTTCACTTGAACGCTCTTCAGTTTGCGCTACTTAACCACTCCCAACGATTCAGATTTTGAACACAAAATTTAAGTTTATGTCTAAGCTTCTAAAAAAAATTTATGAGATGCAAAAAATAAACGTAAAAAGTAGTTGTTCGTTACTCCATGATAAGATGCCCTCTATCGGCATTTTTTAAAAATTTATCTTTAAAATTTATGTTCAAGAAAATACTGGTTTAAAGAGTAATTTTAGCAAAAACCACAAATGAATCGACCAATTTTTTCGTTTTTTATAATCATTTGAAATTTGAAGCCTCTGAACACAGTTCAGTTTGTTCTACTTAACCACTCCCAACTATTTAGATTTAGAGCTCAAAATTTAAGTTTAAGTCTAAGCTTCCGAGAACATTTAATGAGACACAAAAAATAACTGCAAAAAATAGTTGTTCGTTACTGCAAAATCTAAAGCGCCCTCTATCGACATTTTTTAAAATTTATCTTTATAATTTATTTTCACGAAAATACTCACATAAAGAATAGTTTTAGTGAAAACCGCAAATCAATGGACCAATTGTTCAGTATTTCATGTTTATTTGAAATTTTGGACCCTAAACTTTAATGGAGCATATCTCTTTCGTAAGATGTTTGGGACCCTTAATTTCCCATTTAATATTGTTTGTCTTGATGTGTACTATCACCCCTTAAAGTTTTGCCCAATAATTTAGATACACCTTGTATATACAGGGTGTCCCTAAACTCATGGTACATACGCTAGGGGGTGATCGAACACATCAAGACGATTAATAGTAAATAGGAAACAACGGGTCCGAAACGGTTTCCAAAGGAGATAGCCGCCATTAAAGTTTAGGGTCCAAAATTTCAAATAAACATAAAAACGGAAAAATTGGTTGATTGATTTGCGGTTTTCACTAAAACTATTCTTTATGTCGGCATTTTCTTGAAACTAAATTATAAAGATAAATTTCGAAAAATGCCGATAGAAGGCGCTTTAGACTTTAGAGTAACGAACAACTATTTTTTGCCGTTATATTTTGCATCTCATTAAGTGGTTTCATAAGCTTAGACTTAAACTTAAATTTTGAGCTCAAAATCTGAATAGTTGGAAGTGGTTAAGTAGCACAAACTGAACTGTGTTCAGAGGGTTCGAATTTCAAATGATTATAAAAACGGAATAAATGATCGATTGATTTGCGGTTTTCACTAAGCCTATTCTTTATGTCGGTATTTTACTGAAAGTAAATAGTAAAGATACATTTCAAAAAATGCCAATAGGGGGCGCTTTTGACTTTGGAGTAACGAACAACTATATTATTCTGATTAAGCGTTTTCGTCAGCTTAGACTTAAATTTTGAGCTTAAAATCTGAATAGTTGGGAGTGATTATGTAGCACAAACTGAACTGTGTTCAGAGAGTTAAAATTTCAAATGGTTATAAATGGTTATAAAAATGGTTATAAATGGTTTCAAATGGTTATAAAAAACGGGTCGATTCGTTTGCGGTTTTCTCTAAAACTACTCTTTAAATCAGTGTTTTCTTAAAAATAAATTTTAAAGATAAATTTCACAAAATGCCAATAGACTTTGGAGTAGCATACAATTATTTTTAACCGATATATTTTTTAATCTCATTAAATGCTTTCACATGCTTAGACTTAAATTTTGAGCTCAAATTCTGAATCGTTGGGAGTGTTTAAGTAGCACAAAATTGGACTGTGTTCGATGGGGGGGTGGGGGGGGTTAACTTTCAACCCCTCCCAAAGATTCAGAATTTGAGTTCAAAATTTAAGTTTAAATCTAAGATTTCGAAAACATTTAATAAGCTTTCGAAAGCTTTTAATTAGATGCAAAAAACAACGGTTAAAATTAGTTGTTGGTTACTCTGAAGTTTAAGGCGCCCTCTAACGGAATTTTTTGAAATTTATCTTTAAAATTTATTTTCTAGATGGTATTGACATAAAGAATAATTTTATTTTAAACCGCAAACGAATCGACCAATTTTTCCGTTTTTTATAATCATTTGAAATTTGAACTCTTTGAACACAGTTCAGTTTGTTCTACTTAACCACTCCCAACTATTCAGATTTTTAGCTCAAATTTTAAGTTTAATTCTAAGCTTACAAAAACAATTAATGAGATGCCAAAAATAGTTGTTCGTTACTCCCAAGTCTAAAGCGTCTGCTATCGGCATTTTTGTAAAATTTATCTTTATAATTTGTTTTTAATAAAATACCGACATAAAGAATAGTTTTAGTGAAAACCGCAAACCAATCGACCAATTTTTCCGTTTTTTATAATCATTTGAAATTTTGGACCCTAAACTTTAATGGTGGCTATCTCCTTTGGAAACCATTTGAGACCCATGGTTTCCTATTTATTATTACTCGTCTTGATGACGTCTTTGAAACATTCTGAATCAAAATAGAAATTTACATACTTCTATTTATTTAAATGAAGAAAAAAAAATATGAAATTCTACAAATAGTATTTTGAGTTATAATGGATTTAAATTTCTCAACTTTTAAATAAATTTTAAACTTAAAAAAATATGAGACGTTTTATCATCTGATTTGGTTTACAAATAATATTGTTAATTAACACACAAACAAATTTCAAAATTTTAGCTCGCTAGATAAAATTTATTTTAAAATGTGTCTCGGATACCCTTAAACAACACAATTAAATTTTCATAAAAAGAAAAAGTTACATATATCTCTAAGCAAAAGTTTTAAAAAGGCATTTATTTAAATGAAATTTATCTAAAACGGTTCAGCGGATACAGTAAAAACATTTCTTTGGTATATTTAACCTAACCCGTAGAATGAAATCAGAAAATAGTGGGGTTTTTTTTTAAGGTTTTTTTAAAATTATTTATTTGTGTCGCCAATCCGTGATAAACCCCCCCAAATGATGAAATTTCCATTATTTTTTATACTTGAGATTCCGCAGAAATGGAGGCTTTCCCTCTCAGTTCCCTTAAACTGAATGTAGTGCTTGGTATAAAATTCCACTTGGCGAGATGGACTTCATTATACACGCAGGGCTGCCGTTTTTGACAGCTGTTATAATATGTTGTCGCCAGGGCCTGATTACTAACGGGGCTCTCTGTCACCAGTAAAAATTAATAGAATTTTCACCTTCTTTAAACGCCTTTTTCATGCGAAATTACTGTCATAAATGAGGGAAAAATTTCTATTTCTTTTTACTGGTCGGAGAGTGCCCCGTTGATAATCACGCCTTGGTTGTCACCACTATTTCTAAGCAAAATATTCCAAAACAAATATTGCTGTTCTAAAATTGCAGTACATAAAATAATACAGAAAAATATTTTACAAGTAATAACCTTGAGAGGAGGAGAATATGCACAGGTTTCTACTTTTGAATACCATAGTTTGTGATAATGATAATGTTTGTGATGCGATAATGTTTGTGAGTTATAATTTTTAGCTTTATTTAATGACAGAAAGTCTACAATTTAACTCTCAAGAGCAAGCAACACTCGGCATGGGATACCTGGGGTGAATTAAATTTGTTTCTCTCTCATAAATAGTAACGTTGAAGAGATGACTGTATGTGAGAGAAAAAAGTTTACTATTCTCACTACAGATCCCTCACTATAGCCATTTTGAGATGTGAATACTAACTGAAATATAAATAAACGTAGTTCGTGTACGGATATATGCCACCTAGCGCTGTTATGGAGTTAGCATTTTGTCAATGTTTCTTAATTTTTTTTGCATAAACTATGTTTTTTTATTTTTATTTTAAATTGTTTATATCATCAGAAGTCAGAGATAACTTTTAAAAAAATCCTGTCAGATTTTTAATAAAACTATTTAATTTAATTTTACTGTTTCGTTCTAGTGTATAAATTTAAAAATCTAACAAGGAGACGGCAAGGGTGTGGTGTATCCAAATCAAAGTAAGTCTTTTTGTGTAAATTGTACTCCGTAAGAGAATTCGTATGAACATGCCGTAGCGCGCAATATTTAGCAGTTATTGAGAAAAAAAAATTAAACTTAATTTTTTTTTATGTGGGCATATTTTGAACGCGTGTATTTTGTTATTTGTGTGATATATAATATACCATTTTTTTTTAGGAAATTGGCAACCAGCGAAGGTTTTCGAGGCTCCTCTTTACATACAGATCGTATTTCTGGATCATCTTTGACTGTGATGCCAAAATTGTTATTGAAAAATTCCGTAGTATATTATGAAAGTCTCCTTACCGAAAATAATTTAATTGCATTAAACTCTTCATCTGTTATACTTGAAGATTCAATGTCAATTGGCGAAGAACTGTATGATAAGACTTTGAGGACAATCTACAACCGGCCTAGTTTTTACTTTTTCTATTTTGCTTAAATATATTTTATATTATGATAGATTCGATTTCAGAACCGGTTTAAACCGGTTTTGAAAGTTAAAGTTTTTTTTTTTTTTTTTTTTTTTTTTTTTTTTTTATCTGAAAAAGTAAAAACTAGGCCGGTTGTGGATCGTCCTCAGCTATCCTATGCAAGAAAAAAAATTATGTAAAAATGATAAAATTTGAGCGAGGTTTTTGAAAAGAACGCTCCCATAGACTTTACATTATCATCCGGGTCTTTTTCTGTGACTAGTGTTGCGCCATAAGAGAACGTCCAACTTTACTTCTTGTTACCATTACAGTAAAATTTCTTAAATAATTACAAAATATAATATCAATGTAATATCAATTTTACCTTAATTATATTTATTACAAAATATAATTAAGATAAAATTGATATTACCAGTTGAATAACATTGGGCTCAATTCACGTAAAATGTATCTAATTTGTATCAAAAATTATTTTGCTAATCCATATAATAAATCAAAACTTTGTTAGTTTTGTGACCAGAGTGTCACGAGAGTTACAAAATTTTAATTTAATAGATACACAAGTAGAATATTTTTTGTTTTAAATCGAGTATATCTAACGTGAATGAAAAACTATGGTATTTAGCTGATTATACAAATTATTATCTTAATCGTATTTTGTAATAAAATAATTGGAAGTATTTATGAAATATTTCTTTAATGGTCAGAAGAGGGACGAATGGACGTCCTCATAAGTTGTTTTTAAGAAAATACACACGCGTTTGGATTGCAGTGTATATTTTTGTCTTTACTAGTTTGTAGTTTCGAATTAACGTATTATCAGGGCTTCCAGGAGGGCATACAGCGACATACGCTGTTAATGTTGTAATAATAATAAATGGGAGGGTCTACCCTGTAAGGAGTAGTATACACCAAGTGTAGAGTTATATATTTACACACACACACACACACACACACATATATATATATACTGAAAAACATAGAGCATTCGAAATTTAAAAAAAGAAAATCCAGTAGGTATACCGCATATAACACTCTATACCCTTTCCGCAAGGGTGGATCTGCACTGTAAAAAAAATCTGTAACCTTAGTAATCTAAATTAACCGAAATCTCTTATGCTTACTAAAATTTTATGTGTACACTGTACAAGAAAATGATGTCAATCTACAAAACTTGTAAGCAAAACTAAAACCAAATGTAACTTTACAAAAGAATTTACTAAAATTTTGGTAACTTTACTAAAATTTTATCTATAAAGCTCGTTATCGTCACTTAAAAAGTTCTTGGAATACGATTTCCCCAAAAAATTCTTAGTAACCTTAAAATTTGTTTGATTCAAAGTGCAAATCTGTATCTGTTACATGAATTTTTATTGTTGCCGTTACATAAAAAGTTCTTGGAATACAATTCTACTAGAAAAAATTTTGTAACTTTCCCAATTTTTTTTACAGTGTGGAGAGTCCTCAAGGGGGGGGGGGGGGGGCGGTTTTAGAAATTTGGAAACTCTAATCTGATGAACGGGTCGGAGCTCATTTTTTTCATTGCGGGTCATGTTTCGTCAACTTTTTCCCTGTGGGTCGGGTTTGGGTTCGGTTAGCTTCCATTTTTTGCTCCTGGTCGAGTTAATTTCTACTTTTTGCTGTGGGTCGTGTTTAGGTCCCGTTGACTTCCACTCTTTGCTGCGGTTCGAGTTAATTTCTGATTTTTTGCTTTGGGTCGGGTTTGGGTCCAGTCGACTACTACATTTTGTTGTTGGTCGGGTTGACGTTTACTTTTTAGCTGCGCTTAGTGCATTTGACGCAGTTTGACACACAATTATGGTGCGGATCAATTTAGGGTTTGGTTTTTACTTTTGCGAGAAGGGTTCGGGTTGACCCGATTTTGATTAGAGTGAGTGCTTTGATAAATTTTCGTTCCTTTTCTCAATCTTTGGACGAAATGTGCGTCTGTTTCACGATCCTTTGACGAAATTCCCGTTTTCTCAACGATCATTTTTGCAAAATTTGATGTGCGGTTGGCTTCAATTTTTTGCTGCTGACCGGGTTAATTTCTACTTATTGTTGTGAGTCGCGTTTGGGTCCGGTTAACTTCTACTGTTTGCTGCGGATCAAGTTAATTTGATTTTTTGCCTAGGGTCGGGTCTCGGTTCGGTTGACAACTATATTTTGCTATTGGACGGGTTGCAGATTATCATACATTTCGGATTTCAGTCAGTTACAGATTCGGTATTTACTCTTGCGAGAATGGTTGACCCAGTTTTGACCAAATCGATCCTTTGACCAAATTTGCGTTTTTCCGCGATCCTTTAACGAAATTCGCTTTTATCCGTAATCCTTTGAAGAAATTCACGTTTTCTCCGCTATTCTTTTACAAAATTTGAGGTTTTTTGCGACCTTTTGATGACATTCGTGTTTCTTTCACAACATTTTGACGAGTTTCATGTTTCTTTAATAAATTTGCCCTTATTTGTTTCTATTTGATGAAATTCGCGTTTTATCTGCGATCCTTTGACGAAACTTGACTCTATTTCTGCTTCCTTTTGACAAAATTGGCGCTGTCGTCCATCATTTGAAGAATTTCGCGTTTTATTCCTTGGCAATTTGACCAAATTCGCATTTTTCCACGGACATTTGACTAACTCCCGTATTTTTTCCTCGCTATTTTGGCAAAATTGAGGATAGATTGACGAAACTGATTTTTTATGGCGACCATTTATGAAAATTTAATATTATTTTTATGTCCGAATTTTCAGAATGATCATTTATTTTTTTTTTTTTCGAAAAATTCGAAACCGAATCACCACTGCTCTTGCATCATGGCTAATAATATTCCGAATTTTGCAGGAAAAAACAATGATAAACCTACCAGCCAATCACTAAAATCGGGTTTTCAGGTGCTTCCATCAAGATGTGACTTGGCAGACCAGTTGTACTTTAATATGCGAATCGAGTTTTATTTAATCCTAGAATTTCATCCATGAATTCGATGATCTTTGATGGTTTGTGCATCTGCCTCCCGTTCTATAACCCTCTTCCAAGTGTTTTTTTTTTTTTTTTTTTTTTTTTTTTTTTTTTTTAATATGTGTAGTTTTTTTTGCAAGTTAAAGGATTTTAAAATCAGTCAATTCATTTTAGGGCACTCGGTATATTCAATAGCTATGCGATGTTGGCTGAAAGCAGCATGTAAAAAAAAAAAATTAAAGCTGGCTTCGATATGACACTTAGAGATTTACCCAAAGCTGAAATTTCT
This sequence comes from Maratus speculifer, assembly GCA_964019185.1. Lineage (NCBI taxonomy): Eukaryota > Metazoa > Arthropoda > Arachnida > Araneae > Salticidae > Maratus > Maratus speculifer. The sequence continues at coordinate 284,659,245 of OZ025293.1, forward strand.
AGATCAAACTTTCACAAATAAATGATTGATTCGGCCAAGTATAAAAGCTAAAAACTCGACTCGAGCCCGGCCTGTATCCTGCAATTAAAATAATTCATCAAGCATTCTTATTTATGCATATAATTAATTTTCAGTTTATGTTGGGAATTCCTGAATACAGAAAAATAATATTAATGACTGTTTAGACAATTATGTACATAAACACTATATGAAATATGACTTAGATTATTATATTCAAATGAAAATCCAGTAAGAAATTCAGTCTAGAAAAAAAAATAGTCTTATTTGGCAATCCCAAAACTTTTTCTATCACATTTTAAAGCTTCAAAATTCATCAACACAGCGCCAAAATTAAATAAAATCTATGACCAACATGAGGATTCTAAAGATATAAAATTCCGTGCATTAGTTCTTGAGATATAACTACCATTAAAATCGTGTAAATCTTACAAAATGCAGCTCAGCAGCACTACCTGATGGTTGATTAAGACCAAAACCTAATAAGCAACAACTCGTGTTAAAGTATAATTGAATCCTAAGTTAGATGAAAATTCTTACATTAGTTCGTGAGATAGAGCTATTGCGAAGTTGGCGAAAAATGCATCACAGCAGTTTCACCAGTTGAGCGATTTACACCAAAATTTAAAAAACGTCACATCATATTGAGAACTAACTGGATCTGAAGTTTGATGAGATTCTGCGCATAAGTTCTGGAGATAAAAGTATTGCAAACATCGCGAAAAATGCAGTATAGCAGCGTTACCTGTTGAGCGATTTACGTCAAAATGTAAAAAACGTTAATTCATGTCAAGGGCTAACTGACTCTAAAGTTTGATGAAAATCTGTGCTTTAGTTCTGGAGACTGAGTGATTGCAAAAATCGTGAAATTTGTAGGATAGCAGCGCCACCTGTAAGCGATTTACATCAAAATGTATGGAATAACCGAATCTGAAGTTTGATGAAAATTCGTTCATTAGTTCTGGAAATTCAGTTTTTGCGGAAAACGCGAAAAACGCTGTCAAGTAATTCACTCCAAAAAATAATCAGCACCAATTTATTTCAAGGATTGATTGAATATAAATTTTTATTAAATTTCGTGCATTAGTTTTTGAGATAGAGTACCCACAAAGTTTGTGTCACATACAGACTCGCAAACAGGCAATTTGTAAAAATATTTTTCGTGAACTCTTGCCCCTGAAACATATAAATTAGTCGATAACCGGAATTCGAAAAGTTTCACGAATCCAAAACGTTCTTCTTCAAAAGACAGAAGAAGAAAGTAGAAAACGGATGATTAAAAAAATCATAATTTTAAATCTCTGCAAAGAAAAAAGGTGGATTCTTAAATATGCATCTCTGTAACTAATTAAACCAAGTAAAATTTCTAAAGATTTCTCTAAACAAATGTACAACATACATAAAATTTTTACGATTAACAGGTAAAAAAGATTTCAACTCAACTTGGGCTCGTGAGAGAGAATTTAGAGGAGTGCACGTGTCGCGGTTGAGCCAGTAATGTTTATCATACTATCTAGATCAGAGACGTTCCGAACATTTAGCTGCACGGCCCACGGTCGAGCCAATAATGTTTATCATACTATCTAGATCAGAGAGCGACCGAATGTTTAGTTTTTCTTCAAGGTCGAGTCACGACTTAGAAATTTTGTTTAATGCAAACTTCTAGGAAAAATGAAATCAAGAATAGGCTCGGTCTAGAAGAAAAAAAAATCTGTCCCCACCCCAATCTGCAAAAAAAAAAAAAAAAAAAAAAAAAAAAAAGCAAGATCAGGACAAAACCCGATTCAAAATGAGAGATGACCTTACCCAGTCCAAGCCTCGTGGGTTTGAACTGGCGCGACCCGTGCCAGGTCGTGACGGGCTCGAACTTCGCCCCAAGTCGTTTCTCGTGACGATGCATATCACTTTGTAAACATTTTATTAGCCCAAGGAGGGGGAGGGGGAATCCTCCTTCCCTCGCTCCCTCCGTCCCTTAGATCAACCACAGCATATGGGCTGTCTCGATTCCAGATCGAGCGTTTAGCCTTTATACGGACGGAGCCAGGGCTTGAAAATTTTGGTCCGTGTATACCTCTAGTAGGAAGGAAGTCCACACTAGTCGCGACCTGGAAAAAAACAGCGTGGTTCGGACCAGCTCCGCAGAAAAAAGTAAGACCCGAGCCACATCGGTTCTGAAAGTGTGAAGACCTGACCCAGTCCCGGTCTAGTAAATTATGGTTGGCACGACCCGACACGGGTCGCGCCAATCCCGAGTTTAGGTCCGTCCCCTTTTCTGTGCGGGCATCTAATGTCGTTTTGCAGACCTTTTATTGGGCTCAAGGGAGGGGGATCACCCCATCGCCCCCCCTAGATCCACCATTGCCTTTCCGAAACCCATGTCTGCAATATACCTTCCGGATATATTGTAGAAACTCCGTATATTCTCTATTTCTTATGTAAAGCTATACTTCTTTAATATCTATCCTACCGTTCTACTCTCGAAAATGGTCAGAACCCAATCGTGGCCGTCGGCCGAATCCTTCGGTGTTTTCCGTGGTTTTCTTCGATCTTTGGATTTCCTTGCGTAATTACGGGTCAGGCTCTCTTAGAAAGAACCCCACGGAGGGTACCACCACCTTAGGGCTTACATTCTTCGTGCTGTTAATTAGCTGTCACAAGTACAACAAATCAGTCTATCCTACTGCTTACACAATGTTACAAATCTGCAGCAAATTGTCCAATCATTCGACTGTTTTTTAAAATAGTGATCAGATCCGTCCTTAGGGGTGTGCGACAGCACAGAGCCTCGCACCTAGGAAAGATGTCGCGTCGGAGAAAGAAATATTTAAGACAAAATGGTCAAATATTTATTATTCATTTTGTTTTGAGTTATGCATTTTATAATAGAATTTGTGTTTGTAAATATATTTATTATAATTACAATAAATTTCTGTTTATTATATTATTATAATTATAATAATATATATTATTATAATTATTATAATTATAATCTTGTAGAATAATCCTGAGTGCGCCATGTTATATAACATACGAGTATTTCAAAAAATTATTGTGTAGTGCTGTCAGTTTAGCAGGTTTTTTTATGCAAAATATGTATCAGAATTTCCTAATTGCTATCGTTGCTTTATTTAATCAAGAAATGGCTATCGTTAATAAAACGAAAATTAATATTCAAAATTTCTGTTAGATGAATTTTAAAATTATCCGGTAAATTGGGCAACATTGGTGTAAATGGTCGAGAACTAACGAATTCGAAAGAGTAGGGCGTCACGAAACTTCTTACATCTGGCCTTATTTTCGCTAAGGACGACTCTGATAATGACTATTTGGTCATGTTAATATTAGTATCTGACCATAATATTGACCTCATTACGATCAGAATAAACTTAAACCACGGTTATGCAATTGTTTTCTATAAAAACGGTCGAATAACTGCGGACAATTTGCAGAAAAATTTTAGCAGTATAGTGCATATACTATTTGCTATTTTTAAGACTACAGCGCTGCATATTAAATTATTTGATTAAGAAAAATCAATTAAATGCAGATATATACATTTTAAAAAGAATTTCCGGAAAGAAATTACTGAGCTAAATGTAGACCATCGGTATAATTAAAATTTTCAATTCCGTTTCCTCTTTTTCAAAAAACAATGCAACGAAAAACATAAACCGTTCATAATGTTTTCACTTTTACTGAGGTTGCGATAAAATAGCAAAAGCTTTGATTTTTCATGATTTTATGGAACTAGTAAATTAAAAAAAATCCTTTATGTATCGGTATTATAAAAAAAAATTAATTATTTATAACAAACTGTTTTATAATATCTTATTCTAACATACGAGCTTTCGATATTTTTTACTTCAAATGCAATAATGTCATACATTGTCGAAAACATTCTGTTTAAAATATGCGTATATAATCTGGTTTGACTGATTAAAAAAAAAGGAAAAAAATGATCTGTGATTGAAGCGTGTGAGATTTTTGTAGGAATGATATAGCTATAATGAAATAATGAAAAATAAATGCAGAAAAGAAAGAAATGCATTTGAGATGTTTTTCATTTTCTTCAGCTACTGCAAATTCCACAGTTCAGAAAAACCGCAAACAGATCGTGTTCGGTACACTTTACTCTTCAAATGTGAAAAACAACCGCGTCTAACTGAAAAAAAAATGTAATTAAACGGATATGACTCAAAATGAATTATGAGGAGACCATATTTTTTTCCCACATTTAATAAGTGTTATTTATTATATAAGTATAAAAAAATTGTGATTTTTCGTAGTGCAAATATCTGTATTTATTTTGTATAAAAGCAATTTATTATTTCAAATGATAGCAGTTTTCGTAATTATTATAGAAAAAAAAGAAAAGAAAATAAATTAAATAAATTTTGATTTACTCGAAAGAGAAACAATTCCGAATTTTTATTTTCAACTATGCAGTTCGTTTCCTAGCTGAAGTAAGTTTTGCACGCATAGTATAGTTTGTATTTGGTGAAAATGCTTTGATTTAGCTGTTTTAAAAACCGCCTGATGCTTTTATTTGTTCTTCATTGATTTCTTGTTAAGGGGACACAGTACCTTGAAATTGGTCAAAATATCAACTTCATTTTTGTAATATTAACTGAAAGCTTCTTGAATTGTGAATATTTTGGCACTTCATTTTTACCTATGTGACAATTAATATCGCCAGATATTGTGAATTTTGTTAATAGATCCAGCGCAATTACCCATACAAATGAGAACTTTAAATTGATTTTTTTTCCACATTCATATGATTTTGATGATTTTTTTTTTTTATTTTCCTTTAGAATGAATATTTTTGTTTTTAAATCTGTTCTTATTTTTCCTGTGAGCCTATTAGAAATGAAATAAAGCTCTTTTTAAAAAAGCAGACGATGTTGATTTAAACCAGAGTTGAAAACTTTAAATGCGTTTTCTGAAAATTGGATTTTCATCAGAAAAGGTAAACGAATATTAGTCTAACTCAACACTTTATTATCCTATAATTATGAATGTTTTTGTGTAGTAGACAAAAAACCGTGTCTTCACAGTGTCTTTAACTTCACTGATTTTTCAGCAAAAGATGATAAGGATCTTTAATTCCTTTTATCCGAATCTTGGATAAAATGTTTTTATAAATATTTCTAAATGTGTGCTTGGACAGTGCACAAAATAACGCTTGAACTGCAAGCTGCAGATTGAGTACAACTACATTATACAGTGCTCAGCAAAAGTTTAGACACTGGTGTTATTTAACCTTTAAATAAAAGATACGAGCTCTTGATTTTGAGTTATAGAAATGACTATACTTATTTTCAAACATATTTTTAACATTTTGGGATAAAAATAATGTTTTTAATATAGGATAATATTTAATTTAATTAAAAATGTGAAATTTGCATATTGCAAAAGTTTAGACACTTTTTTGATTTTTTGGCAACTGTTCACGGAAAAATGCGAATTCCAAAGACATAATGTCGTATGTCTGAAGTATTTAAGTATACCTTGCCATAGCATCGATTAATAATGATGCCTCGAGCTAGAAATATTCATTCAGACGAGGCAATAGAAGTAATGAAGCTGAAATAGAAAAGGATGACAGTCGCAGAAATTTCAGTTACATTGAATCATCCAAAAAGGTATGTCTATGAAGTATATTCTAATGAGTGACTCCTTCAAAATAAAACATAAATCTGGAAGATCTTGTGTGTCCAGAAAATGAGATTACAGATGGATCCATAAACTGGCATTTACACATATGGTGGTTGCAAGTCAAATTAAAAGAATGCTAGGACTTTCTGTGTCGAAGAATATGATTTGTAGATGAATTAAAGAAAGGGGTAAATCAATTTACATGAAAATGATACAACAGCCAGCTTTGAAATCTCACTACAAATTGGCTAGAATGCAATGGACTTGTAAACATGTCATATAGGCCAGAGTGGTACACTATGATATACAGTAACGAAGAAAAGTGGAATTTGAATAGCACGACTTGCGTAAAGAGCCTGGGACTTGCTTTAGTTGACAACAAGGAGGTGACTATTTAATGATTTGGTCCTCAATTTGCTTTAGTGCTAGAGTATCCCTGGAGTTGGTTTCCAAGCAGCGCAAGACTATACACATATGTTGGAGGACAATTTACAGTTATTTGGGGAACTTTTAGCTGGCCGAAAGTATGTATTGTAGCAAGATAATGCGTTTATTCATGTTGCATACAAAAGTAAAACTTTGTTTCACTCTCAAAATACAACTGATCTCAACTGGCCGGCGTGTAGCCCTGATCTGGATCCAATCGAAAACCTTTGTGACATCATATCTCGTAAGGTTTATGCAAATTTTTGCTATACTTGTATGTTAATGAACTTTGAGCTGCTGTTGAACGTGTTTGGTACAAAATAGAGCCCCAAGCGACGCAGGATTTAGTTTCTTCGATGGAAAATCACATTCTTGCACTAATGGCAGACAATGTGAGCTCAACTTGAATTTAATTTATGGTTATTTTTCAGTAAATATACAGATTGTCTATACTTTTGCAACAATGTTAATATCGTTTTTCTGTAATAATATACTATGTAATGGTATAATTTAAAGCTTATTGTTTGAGGAGAAAGGATAAGTCACAAGTAATGTATGACAGATGAGTTACAAAAATTCGTTACGTACTTCTGAATATAGAAGCGAAATTGATCATTGTCTAAACTTTTACTGAGCACTGTAGGATTAAACATAATGGGTTTTGGTGGACTTAGTTGAAGGTTATTTCGAATTGTAACCTTTAAAATTTCCAAAAATGGATAGCCAATTAAGTGGAATTAGAGTAAAAACCAGGTGAATATTGAATATAGTTTTCCAAATGTACTGTATTTTATGAAGAATAAGAAAAGAAATACAAATTCAAGTAGTTTTAATATATAGATTTCTAGAACTTGTTGTAAGTAAAATATATATATATATATATATATATATATATATATTTCCGTTTTCGAACAGTAATCGTCTCATTGTTATTCTGCTATTAACCCTCCAAGCGTCTTGCAAATGGGTAAAATTGTAATGTTGTTTTCTCTGCATTTTGTTTTAAATGCTAATAAAATATGATTCTTTTAATATTACATAAAAAATCTTATTTAGAAATATAAATGTAATCCTTGAAAGTCTTAATCATTCTTCAATGCTTTGAAAATTCATTAAATTTATAGAGTAATAATATCTTAAACATTGCTTATATTGCAGTGAAACCTGGAGCTTAGTGTACGGAATTTTACGGGTTAAACGCTTAGAGGGTTAAGAAAAGTGAATAATATTATTTGGAAATAGTAGTAATTTCCGACTATTTCAACAATTAAGTGCAAAGATGACTATTTGGTAGCAGTGGTAACAGGCAGATCACCGCACATAGGGATATTTAATTAAAAAAGCTGACAAAAAGGTACTTTTTAAAAGTTGACTCAATAAAATGTTTATGCTGTGCTACAGTAGATTTTCTGGTTAAGTAAATTTCATTATTATTTTCCTTACATTGCTGGTGAAACTATTAGTTTTGACAGGGTTATCCAAAAGATATTCGTTCTTTTTCAACTTGTTGACGGTCCCCCATGGAGTTTCGGGAAAAAATCTTCACGGAAATGTATGACCTGCGTTATTATATTTACACACTTAGAGTTTCAGCATATTTACACCTGTATTTTCTAGATATTTAACAAAATGTGTAAAATCGAAAGTGGCCAGTAACCTTTGGCTATATAGTGTATTTACAGTGATTTACATAACATCACATAATTGCGTAAATCGAGCAAAACTTGTTCCAGTTTTCAAATTTCAGAAGTAAGAATTATTTCTATCAGTGAAAACTTCACAACACCCTGTTTAAAATGAAATCTGAAATTGAAACATTTTAAAACTCAATTGACGACATTTTTTGATGCCTTTTCATTCCCCAGTCTTTCAAATCTCTTATATAGGGTGACCTCGTGGGTGTTCCAATAGTTGATAAACTTTTTGAAATATTGCGCCATTTCAGTAGAAATGAATTTTATACGTGGCATTAGATACAATATGTCTTTTCGTCTGTTGGAACACTTGTTGTCACATTATTGTCAGCTGCTTGACATGTAAAAGAAGCCATTTCATGATTTTTTTTAATTAGAAAGCTAATTGAATTAAGCTAATAATGATTTTTTAAAATTAGACATTTAGTTTTTGATTAGTAGGAGGCAATTAATGTAAGTTAAAATAATTCACTTACATCATACTTATTTCAACTAATAAAGTTATTGTTAATCACTGCCCGACGATGATATTTTAAAGATTAATTTTTAGATTTTCGATTGATTTCTTTCGCGTGATCAGCTACTGGAAAAATGGAAATTATAAAAGTCATTTATAATTTTGTTTCTACTTTTATTTATAATTTTGTTAGTACTTTTATTTATAATTTTGTATTTAATTTCAGTTAATTTTATCTTTGTCCATTATAGGACATTGATTAAGGATTGTAGAAATCATATTACTTTACTTCTAAAATTTAAAATGGAGGAAATATAGAAAACAACCTGTAGCATTCCTGTAGCCTTACTTCATTTGAACAACTGCTGATGGAGTCACCCGGCAATTATAATTTTATAATCAAAATCGCTATATTTATGTATATCAAGACCTTTCTCACGCAATAGCTTATCTTTATCGGAACAACGAGCAGATCAAAATTCACTTAATTACTTTCTAAATTACTGTGGAATATACAGTCAGACACATTTTCAAATACTTTGTTTCTATTAATACTAACATTGAAACTTTAACCGGAGTTTGAAAACAGCATTTAAATAGATTTTAAATATTATAAAATTTCAGCAGATTTTTTAATACAATTTCCCGATGTGCGAATGAAAAAAATATATAGAGATCATTTTATGTTATACGATATGCCAAATTAATGGTAATCCCTTCATAAATCATTATTAGACTCGTTTGCATAAAATTCAGTATATCCACTTGGTGAATCTTCAAAGATTTTTGGAGAATTCTTATGAATAATAATAAAATAAAACAAGTTCCAATAATAATGTTTTTAAACGAAGGAAAAAAAAATATTTTTTTATTTTCTTACCTTGATTCTAAAAACAACATTTAAGTAATTTTTCTATGATAAGATAACTTTTGTGCTGGATTTCTTCAACAAATACCTTTTGGAGGATTTGTTGGACATCTCTGTTCTTAGTTATTAACAGCATTTTCAGTTATTTGCTAAATTTGTGAGACATTAATAAATTAAATGCCGTAATTTCCAGTGTATAATCCTCAGCTCAAACAATTATGTTCGGACCCAGAAGTCTTATATATATATATATATATAATGTAATATATTTAATCACGATAAATATTTAACTCTAATTATTAAATTAAATTTCTGGGTCGAAAGTAATTGTTTGATGCGCGGATTAAAGGTCGAAAAATGCGGTACATCTTTAATTTTCTAACTTTTTTTTCGAAATTGTTTGATGCTTAATGAATGGCTTTGTTGTTAAAATTTTAATATTGTAATGAGCATTTCTACTCAAAAGTTACAAGTATAAATGTTATATAAAATATTTATATATGTATGGAATATTGAAATATATCTCTAATTAATTTTCGAAAATCTTTTCGTAATTTTATTGTAAAACTTACAAGATATAATTTACAAAACACACAAATATTTTTCATCGGATTTTATAGAATAAATGGGTTGTATCTTCCAAAATAAGAATTAAAAGTTTTAAGCTTGTTATTTCGCTTGTTATTGTCGCTTGGCCTATGATCCGCTGATAAAACAATTAGTGATGGACGATTCTCGAAAATTTCCTACTCGATAAAAATCGTAATCGTAAAAAAGCGCATTCGATAAAGTCATCGATTAATTTCGAGAATCTACAATCGAGATGTTTTTACAATCGATTATTAAAATCTTTGTTATTACATGTTTAAAAAGCATAATTTAATAAATACATGGTAACTGAAAACAAATGAATTTAAAAAACAACAACAAACCAAAAGGATGTTATAATGGAGCCGCAATAGTAGAAAAGTCATGTAACGGCGTTCCTTGGTTTCAATAAGTTGTAAAGTCGCGAGTAGCAAAATGGCCTAAGATAAAATAATCAAAAGCACTCCTAGTGAAAGAACATGAACTAAAAGGATATTAAAAGTGATCAAAATCTTTTATTGATTTTTGTACATATACTGAGATGCGATCTACAATTCTCCCATTATTAGAAGACTCTCTATTGAAATTCATTAAACGGACCACTCGGGGGGGGGGGGGGCAAAGTAGTGCAGGAGCAATGAAAAGGCATAATATAAGTAAATGGTCATTAGGCTTTCCAACAATACTTGGCATGATGGGTGTCGGTTAAATTTATTAAAGAGTTTCCCGCGGGGGCAAAGTGGGGCGGGATGAGCGCGGGAGGTATATAAAATAAAATGGTAATTACAGAGCTTTCTAATGATATATCACGAAAGAGGAGTCAACAAAAGATATAAAAACACTACCCTTAGAATTCCAACTATTGCAACACCCGGAATACAGCCTGTCCTCACAGTTTGTGAATTTTTCATACATTATAAATTATATATTGGAAGTCTCTATAAAAAAAATCAGATCTGAATTCACAAAAACGAAATGATTTCAAAAAAGTTTGAAAAGCGCTTCTGTAAGGAGGCCAAATTGAGGAAAAGAGAAGAAAGATTCATAATATGAAAGAGTGGTTTGAAAACTTCCGTTGATCATTGTGCGCGCGGCAGCGCGCAACAATAATATGATTGAGCGATAATGCACACGGATTTTTCAATTTTTCTTTTTGCAATAACTAACTAAATACTTATCCAATTTTGATGATTTTTTTTTTAAATGTTCGTCTGACCAAGAAGCACAACATAGCACAAAAATTATATATTTTTTTATGGCATACTGTAGGTGTACTGTAGAGTATTCTGAAAATCGGACAAAAATTTTGTGTCACAGCACTTTTCTCGAAAACTACTAAAGATAAAAACTTAATTTTTTTTTAAACAAAAGACAAACTTTTTATCCCGAGGTAGTCATCGAGAAAACGTTATTTCGCTGGGCGGTTTTTCTGAAATTGCGTATTTTCCAAACTTGGTCATAAATGGGTATATCTAACGTTCTATTGCAGATAGAATGTTGCGGTAAAGTTTATTTTAAAGATTTTGCGATGCTAATTAATCCTGCAAAAATTCATAGCTTTACGTTAAACAGTTTTTTTACAAGATGAAATAAAAGAATAGCAGTCATCAATCTAAGGTACTTGTGATCATCGGAGAGAAAAACCAGTTACACCATTCGATTAAGCATAAAAAAATACAGAATGCTTTTTTTTCTCTTATTTTTAACTTAATTTTTTAACGAATTATGAATTTTTTTGACATTTTTGACATGCTGATTTTTGTCATTTTTTAACATTAGAACGCCCGGATGGAGTCGACTCGACTCCAATCATGTAACTAAATTTCAATTCGAACCAGAAAAATTTTCTTGAAATAATTTAAATCTAATCCACGCAAATTTACGTTAAATAAATCAATTAAATAATTTTGAATAAAAATTCTGGTGAGAAATATTATTTTCAAACTTGAGTAGAATTTCCGGGCGTTCTAGTGTTAATGAATCATTTACTGAATAATTATGCACGGTGTCTAGCCCTGGTGGCTGTCAAATTTGATTTTTAATTTTAAACTAGGCAATTTTTTGCACCATGCCAAATTTATATTTCATCCATTTTTTTCATTTACTTATATTTTGTTTTTAGCACAATGGCATCAATGGCAAAAATGCCTGGCATACCTGTCAAATATTGGGGCCCTGTACTTTAACAAAGTGTATTTATTATAAGTATATACCGTATTTATTCTAATAGAATGCGCCCTCTAATAGAGCGCGTCTTCTAATAAAGTGCGCACCTTGGTGCTGATTGAAAAAATAAATATACGGAAACGATATAGTAGATAAGTAAAAAACGATTACTTAAATGCATTATCGAGGATTCTCATCGATCAAAATAGAGATATTCTATCAAAGCGATGGAGTGGCGATGCAGCAAAAGTTTCAAATTTTGAACAATGTATCACTCCTGTAAACTATAGCGCCAAGGATATGCACACTGTTAAAAATCTGCTGCATTTTGCTGCAACGCACTCCCCTGCTTGTATAGAAAACGGTTACTTGGCCGTGAAATGGCGCTTTCTCATTGGTTGGAATAGAGATATTATATACAAGTGGTGGAGGGCGTTGCAGCAAAATGCAGCAGATTTTTAACAGTGCACTGTTAAAAATTTGACCCATTTGTTGCAGAGTCACTCCACAGCTTTTATAGAATGTCTCTTTATGGCCAATGAGAATGCTCCATAACACAGTAAAGCAATCGTTTCCTATAAAAGCGGTGGAGTACGTTTTTAATAAGTCCGTAATAAATACGGATTAAGAAAAAAAAGAAGCATGGTTTTTGTATCAAACTTTACTCTTGCATAAAAAAAGTTCCTGTTTTTGGCAAAAATAATGGATATTTGAATGAAAAATCTATTCTTTGAAAGGATTTATTATTTTATTCACTTTAGTAAAAAACTGATTTTTTTTTTTTTTTTGAAAACCACCGTAGAATTTTGGTATAGAAAAACCTGTTTAAAATTTTTTTTTAATTTGTAACACCAGAGTATTAGAGTATGTAGCATTTTTTAATTTCAATACAAATAAGATTTTGTTTTCTATATATAAAATACAAAACAAGTTGTGCAGTATCCCTATGGAATATGGAAAAATAGAAGGACTAGTGAAAAATGCTCCAAGGAGCAGTGCAAAAGCAGAATATGATTTTAATTGAGCATTAAAAAGTAATGGACAAGTGCTTCTGTTAATTACTGAGCATGAGGAAGGATAAGGGATCCCTTCTTGGCTACAACTCACTTCAATGCCAACTTTGAAAAAATCATATTTGCGCTTTTTCCGTGAAAACAAATCAGTCGCAGTTACTATAAAAATGTATAGTGTAAAGACGTAACCAGTAAAGATGCAGCTTAATTAGACATAAATGTAAAGGAAGGCGACATAATGCCAGATACCTAGTTCCTGCAGGTATCACATTCATGCACTGCCACCAAGCATACCCTAAGTGTATAATTGCACAGAAAATTGATTTGTAGTATAGTGCAGAGTGAACAGTGCAGTTAACATCAGAGATGTAGTACAGGCTATACGCCGTACACCTTCTGGACTTTTTAATAGAACACCATATACCCTCTGTTTTTCAAGAATGCTTATAGTATACACATTCTAGAATATTCCTCTGCTTAGAGTATATATCTTATGTTATTTTTATGTCTACACTCCTGGTTAACATCTAAAGCACGGTGGAAAATTCTACTAAAGAACCGCAAATTTCTTTCATATGGAAAAAGCGCAAATATGATTTTTTCAAAGTTGGCATTGAAGTGAGTTGTAGCCAAGAAGGGATCCCTTATCCTTCCTCATGCTCAGTAATTAACAGAAGCACTTGTCCATTACTTTTTAATGCTCAATTAAAATCATATTCTGCTTTTGCACTGCTCCTTGGAGCATTTTTCACTAGTTTATCATATGACCGGTTCATAAAAAGCTTCATATTTACTCCTCACTATTCCACTATTTTTTTCTACCCTGAATACATCCGGAAATCACGCAGCCTCGCTTTTAAATGTTTATATTTAATAAAATATTTTTACCAAAGGGCTCCATCAAAAAATCACATTTAAAATGAAATTTATTTTCAAAATAGCTACGATTTAAAAAATTCACCCTCATCGCTCCCCTCCCCCCTGCGGAAATTCAAACCCAGGAGGAGAAACGTTCATAATGTGAAAGAGTGATTCGAAAAACATTCCAAAAATCAATCACATGAAGGGTCCAAAAAAAGTTTGGAATTTACTCCTCACCCGCAGGTTTAATTTTTCTTAACAGAATACACCCGGAAATCACGCATCCCCTACTTTAAAATGCTACTACTACTTTTACTACTATACTACTTTTAATTAGTAATTTTTATTAGAAGGTTCCATAAAGAAACCACTTCTAAAATGATAATTATTCTCGAAATAGCTACGATTAAAAAAATTCACTCCCCGTCGCCCCCTCCCCCCCCCGTCCTGAAATTAAACTGCAGGAAGAGAAAGGTCCATAATGTGAAAGAGTATTCCGAAACCTTTCCTATGACATATCACATAACGGATCCAAAAAAAGTTTGAAATTTACTCCTCACCCGTGGCCGTAATGTTACTTTTTCTTCCCAGAATGCACCAGGAAATCACGCAGTCCCCATTTTAAACTTTTGTATTTATGAAATAATATTCACCGGAGCACTCCTCTGAAAACCACATCTAAAATGATATTCATTGTCGAAATAGCTAAAATTAAAATCACCTTCTTATCGCTTCCCCTCCCCCTCCTGAAATTCAACTCCAGGAGGAGAAATATTCGTAAAATGAAATAGAGGTTCGAAAAAATTCCGATGATATATATATATATAACATGACGGGTCCAAAAAAGAGGTTGAAATTTACATGTCACCTGTGGATTCACTCATTTTTCCCAGAACACACCTAAAAATGACGTACCCCCCCCCCCCCCACACACACACACTTTAAAATCTTTGTATTTAATAAGTTACATTTACCGAAGAGTTCCATAAAAGAAACCTCCACATCTAAAATGATATTTATTGCCGAAATAGACACGGTTTAAAAAATTCACCCTCTTATCGGTTTCTGCCCCCCCCCCCCATTCCTCCTGAAATTCAACTCCAGGCGGAGAAAGATTCGTAAAATGAGGTGCCAAAACATTCCGATGATGTACATATAACATAACGAGTAAAAAAAAAAAAAAAAAAAAAAAAAAAAGGTTTGGAATTTACACCTCACCCGTGGGTTCACTTATTTTTCCTAGACTACACCTAAAAATGATGCAGCCCGCACTTTAAAATCTTTATATTTAATAAATAATATTTACCAGAGAGTTCCATAAAAAATCCACACCAAAAATAACATTTATTGTCGAAATAGCTAAGATTTAAAAAATTCGCCCCCTCATCGCTCCCCCCCTCCCCTCCCCTACCCCTCCCCTCCTCCCGCCCATTAAAATTCAACTCCAAAAGTAGAAAGATTCATAATATGAAAGAATGATTAAAAGAGCTTTCGAATATGCCTCTCATTTCAACAAATTTCATCGTGATAAAGTCAGGCATAACGAGAAAATCATTTCATAGCGATGAAAATTAACCTCGATTGAAATAGGTTTATCGAAGGACGTAACTTCCAGATGAAATTTAACCTTGATAAAAGCGGCACTTCGAGAATCTTATGGTTTGCTGATAATGCCTTTTTCGATAAGGATGATTTTCGTTCTCGCTGAGAATAGAGATGACGAGCTTTATCGAAGCGTTTTGTCGATGAAGCTTTGTGAAATGAAAGTTTTATCGAAAAACGAAGTACAGAAAGAAGCATGAGAATATGACTTGTGAAATGAAGAACCTAATTTCCAAAGTTTCTGGTATTTTAGTCTTACCATGCTGTCACGTACGTGGTACCCCCCAATAAATATTGTTTATTTAAAAAAAAAAAAAAAAATTCAAAGAGGGGGTTGGAGAGGGGACGAACATATGTTTAAAATAGTAGCGATTTCTACAATACTTATCAATTTAAGTGTGGTTTTTTTTCATCGAATCATTTGGTAATTATTTATCAATCGTAAAAAAATTTAAATGTCTGCTGCAGGAAATTGGGGGCGAAAGGGTTGGACTGACGGGGGTCAGGGGAAAGGGACAATTTTCACTTTTTAAGCCCGTCATATTGTATATCATCTTGAAGATCTCGAATTACTCTTTCATATTATGATGCTTTCTTACCCCCCCCCCTCTTCCGAATTTGGTTCCCACGGCGGGAGGGGGGGGGGTGGCATTTTTCGAAGCTTTTTGTGTTTTTATCATTTTAGATCGAATTTTTTAATTGAAAACGTCCTTAGGCGTATTGGAAATTTTTTTGAGATGGAAAAAAACCCATTGAACTAGCCACATTGTTACTGTAACCTAGGCGCATTGTTTTAAAGTTCCCTCTTTGAGGACCTCTTCCAAAGGTGAGGGGCTTGACCCCCCCCCCCTCCCCAACATACACTTTAAAATATTGCTCATTTTTAACTTACCAATTTTAACTTAAAAGTTTAAGCTATATGGCACAAAAGGGGGTATTGACCCCCCCTTCTGTTGGTTATTCACCAACATAATTTTGCTCATTTCTTCACTTCATTTCAATTTTTAAAAGGCTATAACTTTGTTTGTATGGAAGCTACAGCAACGAGAAAAACTATAGCATAGCTAACTTTTCGTCGCCGCTCTTTTTGCAGTTTTACGGTTTTCCCCATAACACCGGGGTTTTTTTTGGGGGGGGGAGGGGGCCAGGGGGGGGGGGCATTTTTCATTTTTTGATGTAATATGTTTATTGAAAGCTTATGCTTCATACATTACCAATTTAGCATAAAAAAGTTTCTCCCGTCATTCTGGGTCACGTTACGGACCCATAAGGGGTTGAAATTTAAATTTCTCAAAATTCTTCGAAGTTTTCGCTAAATCGGCATCTGGAAAACATGGTGCCAATGTGGTGCGTGTATGACATCTGCATCATATAAATATTGTTCACCACTGCTGGGACTCTGGTCTCCTCTCGCGTGTAGGCGTTATTTTACCGCGGTTACTTGGTCCTTGTATTTTCTGCACAATAAAATATTTCCTGACGATTAAAAAAATACACACGTAATTGTTCAAGTTTTGACTTCTGTCGGCAGTTCCAAAATGTTTTTTTTTTTTTTTTTTTTCCGGATTTTGCAATAAATAATATTTATAATATACATGGAATTTAGAAAATAAGGAAGTTACTGTTTGGCATATGATCACTTACTGATCTTATGCACCCGATGTTATATATTCCCCCCCCCCCCCCCCCACTATGTTACCTTGGAGAGGGCAGTTTTCAAAATTTAACATTCGATTCGAGCTTACGTTCGGTTGTTCGTTCAATTCGAAATTTTTTTTTTCTTTTTCTTTGTTTACAAGATTTTGCTGTGCGTGCACACCGCGTTTGGTATATGATGCCATATACAATGAGGACCTAGTTCGAGATTTCATATTAAAAGATTGCGTATAAATTGGATACACCAATGAAAGGAGGGGCTCACTAGCGAGTGAATCCGTCGTGTCTTTATTAACATCGACTCATTCACCTGTAGTAGACTCTTGATAAAATTGAATCCTGTATGGTATAAAAGCAATTGCAAACTGGAGTCATCGAGAAAAATTTTACACAATCGAAAGTTATCGAGGTGTTCATACAATCGAGAAAATCGAGAAAAACTTCTCGTTATCGCCCATCACTAAAAACAATTATGTTCTGATACAGGAATCTTTTCCCACAAAATGTGACTTAATTAAATAGCCACACATATTTAATTTCACTTATTAAATAAACTTTTTAGGTCAAAATATTAATCCCCGGATTATAGCCTGGGAATTGCTATAGTAGTTGTAGCAAGAGCAAACGCAAAATTAAACCGCTCCATTGCTATTAAAAACTCGGTATATAAAGGAAATTATATATTTATTGAATAATTTAATAAGTAAGAATTCAAAGCTTCAAAATTCATGCTTGTAATAGAATATTTTTTTTTTTAGGTTTACTCTTATTTATTTTAAAAGTTTTTAAATAAAAATTTTATAAAATAATAATATTTTATTAAAATTTCTAATATTTTGTAGGGATTATTTATAATAAAAATTATCTGACGGTAATCATAACCAAAAGAATTGCTACAATAAAAAATCTCAATTATAGTAACACTGTTTTTCAGTATGTTTGGTACTAGAAAGTTCTCTGTAATAAAATACTATTGTGTTGATTTTTTGAGTAAGCATTGGTGCCATGTCCATCGAAAATAAATAAATAAATAAATAAAGTTGTAAAGTAATTATAGTTTTCAAAAAAAAAAAAAAAAACGCTTAAAAAAATAATATAATAATAATAAAAAAAAAACTAGTACTTGATATAAGTAATTTCTTCTTTGATAACATTACAAGAAATAAATAATTCTTAAATAATACTAATAATAAAAGAAATAACTGGTTGAGAGAAATTTTATCATTCAAAATTAAGAAAAGATAACACTAAAATAGTTTATTTCAGTGATTTAATTTTGTTCAAATAAAAATAGTGCCAAAAAAGTGGAAAATATATTTTCTTGGATGATAAGGAAGTTTTATCTAACAAAATAAAATTGTGAGTACACAGTTTAAACTAACTGTTCGAATTTAAAAAGAAAAATCTTCAAAGAAATAAAATATTGTTTTCATTGATAAAATTATGAGCATGTTAAAGTTATTCTAAATGATTTTTTAGATGTTTTGAGGCACTGTACCATTTAGGCTTTCATCTTTTCATATATTCCATCTAAATTTATTTGGAGGATAAATAAACAATGATAGTGGCGACATCTATTGTTCAATAATGTTTTCAAAAACTAAAGTTATTAGGAATTATATTTAATGAATATACACAGAAACAAAACTTTAAATTAAACAATAACTACTTAAAAAATACTTAAATAAAAAGCATCATTTAAATTTATTAAGTGACAATTAATGTGTGCTTTAGTTTCGAAACTTCTTAGTATAAGATTGGAACTCTTAACAACAACCATTTTAACGACATTTTATTGATACAAATGTGATTATATTTTATTTATCTAGAGAAATTATACTAGGACATTTCTCATCTGTTTATAAGAAAAAAATTAAATTTAATCTCAAGATTACTGCTAACTAATATCTAACTATTAAATGCATTTCATTTTCTAAAGGAAAATGCGTAGACATTATGAATATTGAAACTAACATTATGAAATCTCCCAATTACAAAGTTTTCAGCACTTAGTGTAAAAATATTTAGTGTTATTTAAAATATAAATCTATTTAAATCTATTTGACATATTTTTTTTCTTTGAAATCATTCATAGAATAAATGTGCACAGTTTTCCATAAAAATTTGTAAATACAGTGAAACTGGAATATTTTTAGAAGTGTCGCCATCTATGGACGAAAATGTTGAATTTAAGCAATTAACACATGTGGTAGCAAACCATTTTTTCCTCTGTACACCGTAAAAAAAAAAAAAAAAAAAAAAAAAAAAAAAGACAAATTATTCTAATTCTACAAAAACATTTTATATATATATCACGGAAAATATGCGATAACCTCTTTCGAGATATACATGATTTCAAAAAAAACTCTCATTAGCTGTAGAAATCCACAGAAAGCAAATTTTAAGAAGCTTTTATTAAAAAAAAAAAAAAAAAAAAAAAAAAAAAAAAAAAAAAAAATCCCTTTTTATTGTCGGCTTCAAAAGTGGCCGTGAGGTTCTGTTGTCAAAGCTGGTAAATTGGAGGTGTTGAGTCCGAATCCAATCGCACTCTTGGGACAAATCTTTCGAAGATTTTTGTGGTTTTCATCACATCTTGGATAACCTTGTATAAATGCGAGTTAGATTGCCTTAGAAAGATTCCCACGAGGGCGACCCTTCAAGTTTAAATACCTCGTGTTCATAATCAGGCGTCATAAATAAAACCGTATTTTTTGTTGTCACTGATTTTCGGAGTTTTTTCCAAGGCTTTTTTGTAATACATTAATCAGTTTTCTGAAACCGGAAACTGATTTTTAAGATACTACAGAGGAATTCTCAGTTACGCATTTTCAGTTCCGTAATTGAGTTTATACATATAATAGCAATAAAACAATATTAATTTTTATCTTTAATGAAGTTCATTTATCGCATGTTTCTGAAAACATATTTGTTGAACAGGAAATATTTACCTGAGAATTGACATCATACAAAAAACCTATAATCTGATTTGATAAAATTGATTAATGCACTACCTAGAAGGTTTTTGAAAATCAGTGGCAGCTGAAGAGTATTTTTATAAGTGCTTTTTTCAAGATTTGTAAACATATTGTTTTCCGAGGTTTCTAAAGATAAAGAACGCTTTTTGGAATCATAAGTAACTCCGAAATTGTTATTGTAGATTTTCGTTCGTAATTATATTTTTCTATATTAAGAAGCATTAAGAACATTTATCTTTTTTTTACGGTGTATAATGATTAAATTACACAGCTGTGGTTCTGAGAGCAATAAATTTCCAGCTCTTATCATCAGATTACGTAGTAGATAACAGTTTTATAGACACAAAAATGTTCTGCATGTATTCTGATCAATTTTCGGCAGAACATCTGATTATCCTTACCTTGGGTAAAAATTTTTTGCTACTGTTACCTGATGATAAGAATTGATAATTAATCGCTTTTAAATTACAGTCGTGCAATTTTAATTGGTATATGAAAAAGAAAAAAGATTTATATTTCTATTGAATATATTATAGCTAAAATATATTCTTTCTTAAACATATATTTTTAGATTGAAGAATATTTAATATTTAGGTATATTTATATCGAATTATATTAGCGATATAACCTGTTTAGAATACTACCACCTTACTCCTGAATTTAGAAACATATTAAAGTTACATAACCATGTATTATTCTTCCTTTTATTTTAAATCACCAATGAAATTAATATCTTCATTGATATAGAGCCAGGGCTGAAATTTTGCTGTTTTTTTGCTTACCAGTATAATATCAAAGATGATTTGTTCTCTTAAATTGCTGTTTTTTACGATTAAATAAAATAACATTTTTACTAACATTAAACTGGTATATGTAAAAAAGCAGTAAAAAAATTCTGAGTAAATTCTCATTTTTATGACATTATAATTCTAATCACAAAAAAAAAAAAAAAAAAAAAAAAAAAAAAAACAACTAAACGCGGTTTTTATTTTACCATTAGATATATTCCTCGTAATTTTTGCATTTTAAGATAAAAATTAACTGCATAATTTACGCAAGAAATTTGATAGAATATGATACAATTAGTTATGATATATATCATGGTTAATTTAAAATGAGTATATAAATTTATTCTTCTTCTATTATGACGATATTATTTATAAATAAGTTTTTTAATTCAGTATTTTTTTTTTCACTCACAAAAATCACAAGTCGGAAATTGCATGTTAAACGTAGCAAGTGAGATGCGTTTGTAATATAACAAAGTTTTTAAAATGTACACTACAGTATTGAAAATCTTTTGTGTGTTCTGTAAATAGTATGCGCTTTCTATTATACAGGATTTAACTTGTAGTAAACCACAGCAACGTATATCAATTTCATAAAATGTGAAAAAGTTTAATATAATTAAAACGCACCCCAAACAATGTTTCCCCCTATACCATTATGTAATAGAATACATTTGTGTGGCCTTGTAAATTAATAAACAATGTTTTTTTTTTGTGCTACATATTGTACAGAATGTGTATTTTAGTATATATTTCATAGATGCATATGAATTTTATTATGCTCAAACGAGTGTAACACCATTAAAATACCACTGAAACAATTTCTCCCCATTGACCGTAACATAACTGATAACTGATTGTTCCTGTAATTGAGTTATGCATCCGATTTTCATAAAATTTGAAATAAACTGACAAAACTATGTTACAATTATGTATTTTAAAATTCAAACGATTCGATTGTGGAGTTTTTGCGTTGTTATATGCGGACAGACGGACGGACGCACAGACAGATGGACGGACTGAACGACGTTTATAGGTGCTATGTAAATAATTACTAACGCACCTAAAAATGTTCCTGGATAGAGACATATTAGTAAAAAAAAAAAAAAGTAATAATGATAATAAATAATGAAAAAAAGAAAAAAAGAATGTTACACAAATAAAAGTTTTCGTTTGGTATAAAAAGAATATGGGAGATTTTCCATTTAGTTAGCAGTCTATTGTGAATACCTATTTAACCCCTTAGAGAGAAGCAACCGGTATACGAGCCAAACAAATTATAAACCCGTATTATTATTTATTATCCGTAATTATAACTTTCTCTTCATATTCCTTATACGTTCCATTCACTTCATTATTGTCACAAGTTATTTACAATTGTTAAATTTACCTTATTTAATCAAAGCATTTTCGCGATTCAAGTACAGAAAATTTTCTGTTTTGAAAAACCGGTGGTAAAAATTTAAAATTATGCAAAAGGCTTCCATCACGAAGGAATATAGAGGCTAGTTCAATCAAATGAAAAGAGCCGTTCACTACTGCTAATCCAATGGAAGAAATTTATAGAGATATCTCGGTTGCATTTCAATATATTTAAATAATTTTTTTGCGCTAGATTTATTTGTATGAGGCCTTTTTCTTTTTATTTTTTCGATTTCGATTGCAGTTATTTTTTATGAGGCTGCTTTAATTTTCGGAACCAGTTTGGAAAGTGAAGGCATCCTCAAGGAAAATGTCTGCAATCAAAATCGAAAAAATAAAAAACAACTTAAATGCAGACCAATTTCACCTATCCAATGAAAAAAAATATTTAAAAGTATTGAAATGCAAGAGAGATATCTTTATAAATTTCTTCTATAAGTTTAGCATTAGTGGACGAGTCTTTTCCTTTGACTGAAGTAGCCTCTTTCTTATGCAACATTTATCTTTTGTAAATAGGGAGAAGAGAAATTAGGAACATTGTTTCCCTTTTATACGCAAAAGATGGCAGCACTACAAAAATCATCATTTTAAACACTTTCTTACACAGAGGAAAAAAGTGATTTAAGTTTGTCTGTCTGACGTCTTCCCTTGATATAGTAACCTTGTTCCCTTGCTTTATTTTTCGTAAATTTATTGAGATTTCCATGAAATTGCTGTATGGTAATGACATTTTTTGGTTTTCTCCATCATGTTTCATATTGAAAATGAAGTTGGTAACATTTATAATATATGCACAGAGATACACAAAAATTTAGTTATGGGGAAATATTGTTTGTGGTGCATTTTAATAATGTTACGATGCTTCAAACATAATTAAATTGATATTTATCATTCAGATGGACAACAAGACGCATTCTACAGAACATAGAGGAAATAGTAATTATAGTTCATTTATAGATACATACAAAGGAATTTCACTACTAAAAGAATTAAAATAAGGCCACACTACCTCAAGCACATTGAAATTCACATACATCCATGAGGTAATTTTAACATGTTTTCTTTCGATAATAGCTTGCAGTTATCGTTTAATTATAGAGACACACAGAATAATTCGGTTACTGGTTTGGCTATAAGAGATAAATAATGGAAGTACGCTTTGTATACTAGCATTTGCATTCATAGATTTATATACAGGTATGCACGAATCTCCACACATTAACCCCTATAGTCAGCAATTGCTGAAAATAAGATTTTTATTGCATGATGTGTTTTTTACATTGTTAGATATTTTAAATTGTAAGATAGTGTTGGAAAGTGTCTCATAATCTATGCCTGACGAATGATTTTTCGATCTTTTGTATCTCTTTTTGATATTTTATTTTTATTTAAAGACTAATAAATCTCTGGAGGTGAATTAAAAATTGATATCCAATGTTTACAGTAAAGTTCGCACCTTCCTTTGACGTTGAAAAAGACTTACAGTTTATATTCTAAAAATGTTTAAAATATTCATACTATTGTATTCATTTTGATAAAAATTGTGGAATTACGGTTTTTATACGGTTCTGCAATTCCTGTACTTTTTTTCTCGCAAAATTTTTTTCTGTTGCAGTTAGAACAAAACAATATTTATTATCATAAGACAAAAGCTGACCAAAATATCTAATTTCAGTGTTTGAGAATTTTTAGTTTTCAACTAACAGATTTTTTCCCGCCATTTAGAGGTTCGGTTTAACATATAGGTTGCCATGATTTTAATTACTTGAATGCCGTTGACTGATATAGATTGGAAAACTTTTTAAGACTGTCTGCTATTGCTGACGTGCAATAAATTGATAGTACAGGACTTTTATAACATACAAAACAAGCATGCGCATCATACATATCATGCATATCATCATTTTTAAAAATAAAAGCATATTTTGACTGAGAAAAATTATTTAATCAAGTGCGTCTTGCTTAAATGTAGCAGCCAATTAAAATGTACTTGATTTCTTTCATTGAATAGAATTTCTTGTTCGAATATTTTTATTAGATAGGGAATTCCCCACTAAATCAGTAGATTTGGTAAGCAAGTTATGGGTCATTCCATGGTAACTTACGTTACATTTGGAACTATTTTCAGTAATTTTAGTAATATAACGCACGCAAAAATTTGTACAAAATGTAAATTTGACTTGGTTTGATAATTAAACTTATTCAAAGCCCAATTTAGATAAAAATTACCTAATTTTAGTGTTAAAATTTTACAGTTATTTCATTATGGTAACTGACATTACTGAAACAGGAATGTAAGTTATCATATAAAGTGTAATTTTCATTATCATTTTTTAAACAATTCTCATCCATATCAACCCTTATATAGGTTTCATTGACAAATCATGCTAATTTTACATTTGAATAATTTTTAGGTTTATATTACTAAAATTAATGTAGTAATTTGTTCTAAATGTAACGTAAATTAATCCATCAAAGTTGATGTCAAAACTGATTGTTGTTAAAATACAAAGTGTCCCTCCAGTTGTGTTTGGTTGTGAAAACCATTTTACAATATCCTTGAAATACATCAATATGATAACTGATGCTTCTGGAAAATTAAAAATTTTCATTCGCTATTTTTTTTTCTTTAAGAGACCTTGTATAAAATTACGTTTTATCCGTTACGGAAACGAGAAATAATGTTTGGAAACCTGTTAAAACATGAATCATTATTTTGTATCCAGGATTTGCAATTATCCAGTAAATGAATTTAGATTTGAAACTTTCCATCACTGATACATACTGAGGTTGGAACCTATGTGTGCAGTAAGGGGAACTGTTAGCAGTATAATCCATGTTCTTTGACATTCTTAATTAACCTCTTTTTACATTAAAAAAAAAATCCGAAATAATGATATTTAAATACATTAACAACTCTTTACTTCATAATTTTAAATGTTCTCTTTAAATTATTTCAATTATTATTTATCACCAGTTTATTCGATGTTTTTTCGCTGTTCAATAGTGCCCCATCACATATAGTTCAACATTACAACGGTTTACTCAATTCTGCTTAAGAATTTGAATAAAACAGAGCTTATAAACTAAAGCTAACATCTTTGTTTAAGCATTAAACAATAAATTAAAATTTTTGGGATAGAAGTTTGTAAACAAAAATCTTACAACTTAATTTTCTTAAGTTTAGATTCAAGAGAGAGAAAAATACATATCTTGTTTAGACAGCACTGTTCATACAAAATGGTACAGCTTTGTATAATTATTCCCTTGTAGTAGCAGGAATGTATTGCCATATACATTTTTCCAAAATATTTTATTTGAAGGAAAATACTTAGAGTGTTCAAAGGTGCCCCCCCTCTCCCCTATTTCAATTTCGTTTGACGAATATACAGGTTTACATTCCGGCTACTTTAATGATGACTTCCTATTTGTAGGGCTATGAAAATTTTTTAATATCTTGAATTCTAAATGGATTAGGAAATAAAGACCCTTTTGTACAGCTAAATAATGCTGTATTCAAATAATCGAAAACATGAAAATGCCATGTTTTGAGATTTGGATACATTAAAGGAATATTAAATGTCGGCTAAATATATTAAAGCACGCATTAGAAGTCACAATTACTCTAGTCACAATCGTAGGAATATCTGAACTCAATACTATGCCAAAAGTAATTTTCCGATATAATTTCATTTCTTTTTTTTCCAATGAAAATCTCAAAAGAAAACTTTTTTTTTTTCACTATATACAGGATTTTTCCATATTTTCTTCCAAAATTAGCAGAATATGTTTATCGAACATTTGATTAGTTTTATTTCTTTGCAATATGTAGTATAGTGGTTTCAGAAAGATGTTTATTCATTAGAAATGGACTTGCTATGGTGCTGTGCATCAACGAAATAATCGCAAAACTAAGTTCTTGTACCACAGAAAACTTCTAAATATGAAAAGTAGGCTGTTTGTTCTATCAATTATTAAAATTCTGTTTTTATAAATAAATATTTTAGACCAAAAATTTTTAAACATTTAAAAAATATGATAGCTTTATAGATTATAAATAAATAATAATAATCAGCGTTAATTATTTTTAAATTTCAAAGCCTTTACTGTCATTCCTTTCTACTTAAATTAAATGCCTATCTAATAATTTTAGATTCTGTATCACTTTCTGTATACTTTTTAAGATATCTCGATCGCATAGTTGTTTGTTTGATGATTGTTTTGCAAAGTGTTATTTTACAGAATTGTAAGTTGCACTTAAAAATATTATCGGTTATCTTGTCATTAGATGCAAAACTTTAAATTCTTTCCCATATAATATAAGTTTATTGTCGATTATTACTTTTAGAGTATATTTCCCTTTTTATTAAATATAAAATATTAAAAAAAAACATTGATTATTACGTTTAAACCAAAACTACTTTGTTGTAACATCTGTAATATAAGCAAAATACACCGTTGTCTCATTTAGGACATTTTTTGTAAAATTGACAGCAGCCAAAGCCTAAATGTGTGTTCAAATAACCTAACTGTGATTAAGCATTTTATACTTGTAAATTAATTTTATTAATTTATCTTTTACCATTTTTTTAAATTATATAATACTGCATTATAATTAAATAATGCTTCTTTATTATTTACACTTTAAACCCTTTTAATTTTGTGGAATAATAAACAACGAGTAATAAATGAATATTAGTTGTAATTTTTAAACTCGGCGAAAAATGTCCAGGTCAGGATTCGAACCAGGATCTCTTGTCTGAAGTTGCCAATGCTCAGCAGCCAAGTTATCCCAGACAAATCTGGAGGACCTAATTCATCTAGGTAATCTTATTATTCATAGATGATCATATTATATGATATTTCATACTAAAAATATGTAGTTTTGAAAAACACGAAATTAATGTGCAATGAAATAAAATGCGTGTGCTCCTTAAATTTTTTCAAGAGTATGGAACCACAATTTAAGATTAAAAATTTTTAAATATAATATTTTAATAGCAGAATTTGTAATATTTTCTGATATTTTATAAGATAACAAATTATATTCAAAACTTGTGATAGACCTCTATGAACATATAAAATAAAAGTAATATATATTTCCTTTATTTTAAATACCATTAAACACATTTCACACTTAAAGACATTGTTGGCAGTACACATTTAAAAAAAATTCAGATTGCTTGACTTCTACTACTTTTCTGAAATCGCACAATTCGCCTCGTTTAATATATTATTAAATTAGACGAACATTAAGGAAACCGGAAAAATCTGTCATATAATGTTATTTCACGCCTACATAAAAAGATTAGATTTCTTCAATGGCACCACTTTTTTTAAATAGGAAAATTTCCATTGTTTTCACCTTAATGTGAAACGTGAAAAATATTTGAATTTTAAGATTTCAAAAAGTGGGGCCAATGAAGAAGCAAAAATTAAAAAAAAAAAAAATAGACATGTAATAACATTGTAGACAAGACTTTCCGGTTGACCTAATACTATTTCAAAAAAATTTTTGTAATCAAGTAGTCTGAATAAAATAAAAGTAGTGGACTGGCTACACAGTCAAAAGATTGATAGTCGTCGAATGGCACCAAAAATGATAGAAGGAAGAGAAGTGCTCCAATTTTTAAAAATGAAATGAAATTAAAATTGAAACAATATATTTTAAAGAAAATGCAGACACATTAGGCATTATTATGTTTATTGATTTTCATTCTACAAAAGATAATCTGTACATTTTCTGATACATTCATTGAAAAAAGAGAATATTATTGTATATTCTTTCATGCAAATATTTTATAAAATACTTGTTTACAGAATAAGGCCACAAAATGTTCGAGGTATTGGGGGTATGAGTTTACTAATTTGAATGTGTAAGGTTTCGTATAGTTCTGAGAAATAAATTTTATTGCATTTTACAGGTAAAACTGTACTTGAATTTAAAGCAGCTAGAAAAATCGATTACATTATGCCACGCAGATTTCATGACATTTTAATACGATGCATTAAAGGCATAATTTGGTTTATTCAAATAACTAATGGTTATGTAAGCAATACAGTGGTTTAATGAGAAAGCAAGCAGCGGTTTGTACAGGTTTTTTCATTAAAACCGACATAAAAAGTAATTTTTAAAATAGCCAGTATATGGCGTAAAACTAAACAAATACAATTAACATAATAAAAATCTCCATAAAAAATTCCATTGAGTTTTTCTTTTTCTTTTTTGCAAGATCTAAAATCTAATTTAATGAATCAGCAAAAATCCACTTAAGATATATGTTTGTACCAGAAGAGTAATTTATAAATGTATGTAAAATATTAATGGTATTTAATATGCTTCTCTAATTAAAAAAAACAGAAATTTTGATTAATTTATGTGGTTTACATTTGAAAAGCATAGCTAAAAACAATAGCTGTTTTAATTTTATTTTTATTTTGGACATCCTATTATTGCTTATTTTTATACTGCTCATAGCATGCTTGTGAATAGTTTTTATTAATATTTGTATATATGTGATAAGCATTACATTAGCATTTAAAAGTATTGAAACCTTAACATTAGGATTGAAGCGTAAAAGCTGAAATATTTAAAAAAATATAGATATTTTTGAACATTTCTACACAATATTAAATTTGTAATACGGTGTAGAAATATATTAATAAACAGAGATATACACTATTATTACTATATAATTAATAATATATTATTAATTACATAGTTAAATATTTCTACAAAGTACCTGCATATAAATACATAGATGTTGAGTAGAAATAGTTATTGTAATTGTTTACAATTTACACCTATTTAAAATACCTATTTTGCTTTTTAATTTTACACTTTTCTCGTATAGATCACAATTTGAACAGAAAAATGCATTGTGTATATAAGAAGAAAAATATAAGCACGTAATCATATTTGAATGAAAATATAGGTATAAAAGAAATAATGAAGAAAATACCGGTATGGAAATACGAATATAAAAATATTAGTGAGAAAAATGAAATAACAAATTTTGCTTAAGCCTCAAAAAATTAAAAACAAAAAGGGAGAAGAATAAAAAAAAAAAATAAACATTTTAATTGAATAATTTCTGATAAATCAACCGTGTTATCGAAGAAGAAATGTCTTCAAGAATGTTCATATTGAGGACTTCTTATCAAACTATCATAAGTGACAGTTTTGAGAAAAAAAATGTTTCCTTTAATTACAAGTTTTGGTACAGCAAACTTGGATATATATACAACAAATGTTAAGGCTTTTTCTATGTAGCTATGGAATTATAGATAAAACAAAATTAAACTATTACTTAATAAAAACAGTAAATAAAATTTTAAAACTGAAATTTCGTCACTTGCGTGTGTTCTCGATATCATTTCAATGTACATTATATATCTTCAAAATAATGCCTGTGAAACTTGAAAAGATAAAATCAATGTTGCAAATAGGAAATCAAATATTTCAGAGTTGCACTTTATTTTCACATTAATGAATCTTCCATTATTCAGTATGCGATGTTTGGATAAATTTGGTTATAATAGGATACCTATCTAAGAGTAAGACAGTAAAATAAATGGAATACGTTACCTTAATTCAAGCTTTATTGTTTACGTGATTGTCTTTCTCTAACTGTCTAGGCAATTAAGGTGTCTTTGGACGGGTAATTTTCTATCAATATAACTAATCAATTGCAGTATAAATACATGTAACTAAATTTTAAACTCAATGCTAAGTATTTCAAATTTACAAAGCATTTTGTAAACTAAATATACACTAACTAAATTTTCAAACTTTGCAACTCATTCATATGCTTTCCCAACAGATGAAATAAAACTACTTTTCATGTTTAAATATTCAGAAACTAATAAATGACTACCGATTTTTAATACACATATCATAATAAAATCAATGCATTATATTATTGCCTCAAAAATATTATTCAAAGCGCAAACTTTTAGAACTACACAGGCCTGCAAAATGGACTTTAATAATGAGGAAACGTGAGGGTCAAACTCTTAAAAAATTACTGTTTAACAAATTGTGATTTTGATAAATTACTGAGACTTAAATGACCCGCTTTTAAAAAACCATTCATCTATGATGGTGTTTATAACAAAATAAATGCATTTATTTCTAACTGGGATAAGGAAAATTCAGATGCTGGTTGGAAAATTAAGAACCAATATTGTATCTAATTATAAAATTAAATGTAATAAAATAATAATCAAACACTAAGAAATATAATTTTGCTTTTTCTAAAATTTGCTAGTACTTTTTTGTACGAACACTATATTCAATATTACGGAATCCAAAAGTTGAATTTAATTTAAAGTTTAGAGAATTTGCTTGCAGATGAAAATAAGTGGGAAAAGTTAAGTATTTAATGCTAAAGTAAAAAAAAAGAAATTAAAGGACCTCTAAAAATAATATGAAAAAAGAAAAAAAAAAGAAAAGAAAGAGAGAGAGAGAGAGAGAGAGAAAGGCAAATTAATATAAGAGAAGGAAATCGAAATTGCAAGTATAAAGGGTATGATTGTCAAGTAGAGTTTTAAATATTTTAACATATTACGTGCATCGGTAGCTAAATTGGCACTTTTAGAAAGACACTTTACCAACGAATATTATTTACTGACTTCCAGTTCATGTAGCGTAAATACGAATAATGTATTAAGCAAAAGAACTACCTTTAGATTATGACGAAAAGAATTTGAAAGATCTTTCATCAAGATCTTTCATTTTTCTCAAATGAAAAAAAAATTAACTTGAACATTGCATAAGCACAAATCGTTAAAGTTGCCACCTTGATAAGATTTTCATGTTTTTAAAATCTATAATTGTTTTTTAATTAAAATCAAAATCTTAAAATGAAGTCTTCTTTCCAACTAAATTCAGTATGATAGAATCAATGTAATTACTGCATTTTTACACTACATTTTATAAGCGAAAAGCAAAGCATTTTGGGAAATAAAATGTATTGCTTTTTTTAAATAAACAAGATTAACTTATGAATTTAAAAAAAAAATCATACAATATTTCTATCAGTTTATTTTGAAAATTTCAAAACCATTCTGCAGACCCATAGTTAAAAAAAAATTCATTTTATAAATTTGTTCTTTTTCTTACTGAAACTGACAATGTACAAGCTCGAAGATTCGGGACATCAGGATGTATTTCTAATAGCATAAGGTTAATAGATTGACCAAAGTTGTTAGATTGCCTAAGCCTTACAAAGCATCAGAGACTATTCGAAGAGATTTTTCATTTCACTTTTGCTTATTCACATATTTACAGGGATTAATGTTCACAAAATTTATAGTTAAAAAATTACAAATTGGATTTTTATGTATATTTTAACGTGTTTTCCAATTAAAAGTTGGACATTTAAACTTTGTTGTAACTAAACCACTTGTTAACAGCACTTTTTAATACAGGCTACGAATATTTTTATATTATTAATTTTATTGATGATTTCAGAAGTAGAAAAACTGTGTGATAATGTATATGCAATGTAAGTACGTTTTTATACATTGATAATTAATAATACAATCATAAATTTTGTAGTTTTTGTGTAAGCCTTCAAATATATAAAATATATTATCAAATCTAGCCTTACAACTATATAATTTATTAAGAAATATTTAACTTATTAAGATAAAAATTAATATTTTATAATATTTTTCAAGGGTTTTTTTTTTAAATTGAAACTTGTTAAAATAATAGTTATTCCCTTTTTACAGGATTTATGTTTCAGATCCTTTTCAAAGACTAAATTGTATAATGTAAATGAATTAACTTCTTTAATTATTATAGCTTACTCCCTTTTCTAATATTACATGAAAAGAAAGAAAATCATCAATATTTTTTTAATGATTCAAAGTAAAGGATTTTATTTTTATCATAAGTCTCGTTTAGCGCGTCTTTTTCAAAATATGCAGAAAATACAGCTTTCGACACTTTAGATTCGACTCTGTAATTTTTACGGAAAGAGAATTTTACCAAAAAATCATTTTTAATTAAAAATCAAAATGCTCATTTAGTTATGACACAAAATCATGTAAAGCTCTGACTACATTGCAAAATCTGTGAAGCAGCTATAAAAATAGAATAAAATTAATAACGTAAATATATTCTTTTTAACAGGACCTTCTCGCCACAGGTGGAAAAAATAGTTACAAATGTGCATTAAAAAATACTTTTTACAATGTTAGTACCTTTAAAGGATTCTAATGTGATTGTTCAAAATTTTGTTCATAGCAAAATTGCCAACATACATTCTCTCCATCCATGTAAATTTGTTCCTATTATTATAACAAACAAATAACCTCAACTGAAAAGAAGTCTTCTCTATTTAATATAATTTCTCTATTAGCGATCATAATAAAGCATCATTAAAATTTTGCGATTGTATTAGAAATCCTGTATAGATATTGTAACGTATTTTAATTGGCATAACTTTTATTGCAAACTCAAATATAAATCCACATCTTTGAATGTAATAAGATAGAGCTAAAACTACTTTAAATATACTACAATCATTTTGATTATTTAAAAAAAAAACCTTAAAATGACGAGTTTGAGCATTTATGTAAAATATTAAAGGGAAACAAAACACATCTAACAAGTGCACATAAACACTACTTTACAATAGTCATGAGATTAAATAATTCTCTTTTTGAGGAACAATATAAGGAACTGTACTTTTACTGCTCAAATAAGCTCAAATACTATATGGTAATACTATGGAAGTATTTTAAACACTGTCATACAGGCAAACTATTTCGAATTATAGAACAATGATATCTCGGCTAACGAATAATTCGGCTACTGCTAATGAGTATTTTGACTGGCGTAGATATTTTCTCAGTTCATCTGATTCTGTTAACGAAAGTGTTTTGAATGCGTATGATAACATAACCAGGACTCCCAAATGGTCCGCGAACTGAACAGCAATATTTTTTAACAGAAAATTTCATAGTAGGTTTCTACAGCATTTGTACTAAAAAAAAACCCTCCGAAGGTGGTTTCTGCGCAATTTACAAGAAAAATATAAAAAGAAAATCTTTCTAAGAAAATATTGATATTCAATTGGCGGACCATTTGGGAGCCCTGCATAATGCATCTGCATTATTTTTGATTGGACATTAAATCCCATATCGATTAACAAATAGTTCTGTTAACAAATATGGTAACTGGAACGAATTATTTTTATCAGTCGAGATACATTGTATGCTGATTATCTAAACTAGTGGATTTCAAAACAGTTAAACAAGAAAGTAATAAATCAATTTTCCAACTAAAAAATCAATGTGACATTTAGAAATCATTGTTAGTCGAAATACACTTTCCAAACAACAGCATTTAATCACAACCAATTTAGCATGTAAGGGCCTTAACAGGCAAATATTTTGAAAGGAATTATTATTATTATTTATAAATTTTTCCATTTATTCAGAGTTTTCGTAAGTTCATCTTTTGTTAATGGGAACTATAAAAATTATTTTGCATTATTTTCTTTAAGGAAAAGATAAAGTTAATTTCTCTCATCACAATGGAAACTGATCATAAGTGGGCCAAAAGTATAAAAAGCTAATAGATTAAGAAAATAAGTATTAATTTCGATATTAGGTTATGATAAATCCCTTTCAATTTTCTTTTATGATTGGTAGATGCATAATTTTAATTATATATTTGCGCACAAGCATGTTAAGTACCAAATGTTTAATTGTCTCTTTAGAAAATTATGCAAAACCGTATAAGACGTTTTATACATTGATGATTGAGTAACTAAGTTAAAAAAGAAGCATATTCAGTCTTACAATTCGCGTGTATGTACAAATTGCTTTCTACCTTACATTTTGATTAAATTTTGAAAATTTACATTCATTTATTTAGGAAAATTTATATTCATTTATATTGAAAATTTATATTAATATATTTTAATAACTTTTTTTAAAATTTAGATGATTTAAGAAAATCTATTAAACAGGAAAATGAAATGCAGTATTTCGTCTTTTATGCTTGATGTAATTGAATGATTTTAAAAAATCTGATTTGTTTTATAACGAAAATATTCTATAAAAATATATGAAAGAAATGATTTTTACTTTTAGTTAAGATTAACCAGTTTCCACTGAGTTTTTGTTGTACGCGTGAAAATTCCTCATACACTCAAACGTTTTATACAGAAAAATACATGCACGCATACACCATATCTCAGATTATACAATTTACAATAATACATTTTCATGGTTCGACATTATATCCAAACGAAACAAAATCTGTACAAATGTTGAGTGGAGCACCTTGATGCTGATGAACGTTAGTCATTGCAAGACTAACAAAAAATATGATTAGAATTTATGAAAGATATACCCATAGTTTTGTAATTAACACTTTTCATCTGAGGAAAGCAATTTTTATCTTTCTTTTTTCTTTTTTCTCGGGTTCTTTTTTCTCTGGTTCTTCTTTCTCAGGTTGCTTTACTATCGGAGGAGGAAAGTCTTCATCATATAATTGTCTGGTGAATTTACAATCAATGAGATATGAAGCAATAAGAGGTAACCTCCATTTGCCCTTTTGTTTCGGTTTGGGCATACCGAATATAAGGAACTTGTACATGCCGACTCTGAGCGGCGTAAATGTAAAACTAACCCTATTTTCTTTGTCCTCTCTTCTAATTATGTCTTTAGAGTCCATTTCTGTTCCTTCAACGTCTAAAAGTTGATACGTAATGAGCATGACTTCTTTTACTTCAAGTATGAGTTTGCGTTTTCCCCCCCAAGTCACAATCATGGGTCCACTTTGGTTTACCATTTTCATACGGTAATCGTAAAAGCACTGTGTAGGTCCCCATGGCACTTCATTATGAGGGAACGGCTGAATATATTTCTTCGCCACAAGACAGTCTAAAAGAAATATCACAACATTGTGCAAATTAGTTTCTTCTTTCATTTCTCTCTCAGGCTTTGCATATACCTGTAAAAATAAATAGCATTTAGTGATATATACATAAATACCGTTTAGTAAACTTCAAAATCTCAATACTGGGACACCTCATTTTTTCTTTATACAATTTAAATCATGAGTTATCAAGAAACCTTTTGCAGAAATTACAAATTATATAATAACCTAATTTATCATATATATGTTACAGGCCAAACCCGATTTTAGGCCAAACTAGATTGGCCTAGGCCAAACCGGTCTATCCTAACGCCCATCGGATAAACTAGTTTTTCCTAGGCCAAACTAGTTTGGCCGAATTCTTTTAGGATAGACTAGTTTAGCCTGTTGTTTATTGGTCTGAACTAGTTTATCCTAGGTCGATCTAGTTTATCCTAGGCCAATTCAATTTGGCGTGATTTTATTGAATTAAATGACCGCCTCAGCGCCAACATTCTAGTTTGTCCTAGGCTGATCTAGTTTATCTTAGGCCAATGTAATTTTACGTGTTTTTAGCTCACAGGCATCAAAGCCTGACAAATAATGGGCTCGCAGGTTCTGTATGTATGTATGTATGCATGTATGTGCTATGTACGTCCGTATGTACTTAACGCGATAAAATTTGATAGAAATATCCGATTTGCTTCAAATTTTGGATATAGGTGCATTCTGATAGGTACTTTTCCGATTAGTTTTGGGAATTCATTGGATAAGAATAAGGAGGCTAATCCTCCACCGTTAATTTACAGAAATGGATTTTTCAAGTAGAATTATCAGTTTTCATTTAAAATTTTAGATATAGGATCATTCTGACAAGGCGTCTCCGTGATTAGTGGTAGATGCTAATTGGTTTATTGGATATTTATTGTGGACGTTCAATGTTTAAGTATAATTGGCGTAAATCGGAAAAGGTAATCCCCCTTACTTTATTTTTCGAGGGTGTTATTCTTTAAAAAAATAAGGCTAATACACAATTAGTGTAAACAGCCTGTGAATGCAAAGCCATCAATTTAACTGGGCAATATTATTTTTAATATTGATCCCGACTACTGCTCCATTGCTAACCTTGTGCAAAGTGGTTTTGCCACCACCCCTGTATAATGTATTTTATTCGAAGGGTAGTAGAATAGTGTTAGAGGTTTGCACGGGCCACAATTTCGAGGCCCGGGCCCGCCCTTCCCGAAGGAAAGTCATTTTGCCTTGACTCGGTGTAAAAATTAAAAGTTAACCCCGAGCTCTGCCTGTACAATAATCCGTGAAAAGAGACTCAGTCCGGCTCGATCTGGCCCTTCTCAATTTCTGCATAAAAATCAGATTTTACTTCACATACAATTAAGATTCCTTTCAAAATATACTGCATACATATTAATTGGATAAATTTACAATGTATTTTTAAATAAGAATGTGTTCGTAGAAGGGAAAATACATAATGTATTATTGATTATTTAGACTCTTAGACCTTTCAATATTCAAATAGAGATTTATTAAATAATTAATGTAATTCAGAGCAAAAGAAAAAAAAAAGGAGAGTTATAAACATCGTAACTTTAGAATCTGTTTAGCAAAATGTAGATTTGTGAATATATTTCTCTGTCATTCCTTAAGGCTTTCTCAAATCCAAAAGACCTACATCCTAACACATTTATGAACTAATTGCTTTTCGGAAATGTATAACATTAAAAGGCATTTTTACTCAGAAAATATGTAATCGAATGGCGTTAACCATTTTTTCATAAAATAAACTTTTTTTTTTTTTTTTTTGAGAAAATACTATTAAAGCTACGTTTTGAATCGAATTTCCGGTTACGACTTCACGGAAAAGAGAAACTTGACGCCGTGACAAGAATAGCGTATATGTCGACAGGTAATAAATTTCTCAAAAATGTAAAACGTTGTTCTATTCCAAATTATGTTCAGCTCCTATCTAGCTCGAATATCCGAACAATAATAATAATAATAATAATAATAATAATAATAATAAATGCAGGTCTGATCTCAGCACGACATGAACCTGCAGAATAATAAATAAAATAAGCAAACACCATGTCCAATGCGTCATGTTTCTACGGTGGACATGTTAAATTTCTGTATTGATGTTATAAGCAATGACTCTTGACTCACATTTATACTTATTCTAGGGAAAATATGTTTTTTACCGGCCAAACTCGATTCTGAGCTAAATTAGATTGGTCTAGACCAAACTATTTTATAACGCCAATTGGATAAACTAGTTTTTCCTACTCCAAATTTGCTTATCTAAATACCTGCAAGTTAAATTAGTTTTTCATAGGTAAGAAGACAATCCTTCATTTTTACCTACATACTTAACCATTAAACACCCAAACCATTAAAAACCCAAACAGAGAATAATTTTATGACAAAGAGCCTATATCCAAAATTTGAAGCAAATCCGTAAATTCTGCGTGAAAAACCATTTATCTAAAATATGTGGGGTTACCCACATTGTCCTTTCTTTTACACTTAAATAATAAAGATTCACAACTAATCACGGGGGCGCCTTGTCAGAATGATCCTATATCTAAAATTTTAAGTGAAAACCGATAATTCTGCATGAAAAATCCATTTCTCTAAATTAATGGTGGGGGATTAGCCTCTCGTTCGCCCCCACTTTTTCTTATCCAATGAATTCCCAAAACTAATCAGAAAAGTGCCTTATCAAAATGAACCTACATCCAAAATTTGAGGCAAATCAGATATTTCTATCGCGTTAATTACATACGTACATACATGCGTACATACATACATACAAATCCTGCGAGTTATTATTTGTCAGGCTTTGACGCCTGTGAGCTAAAAATACGTAAAATTACATTGGCCTAGGATAAACTAGATCAGCCTAGGACAAACTAGAATGTTGGCGCTGAGGCAGGCATTGAATTCAATAAAATCGCGCCAAATTGAATTGGCCTAGGATAAACTAGTTCAGACCAATAAACAGCAGGTTAAACTAGCCTATCCTATAAAATTTAGGCCAAACTAGTTTGGCCTAGGAAAAACTAGTTTGTCCTGTGGGCCTTAGGATAGACTAGTTTGGCCTAAGAAAAACTAGTTTATCCGATGGGCCTTAGGATAAACCGGTTTGGCCTAGGAAAAACTAGTTTATCCGATAGGCGTTAGGATAGATCGGTTTGGCCTAGGAAAAACTAGTTTATCCGATGGGTGTTAGGATAAACTAGTTTGGCCTAAAATCGGGTTTGGCCTGTAACATATATATATATATATATATATATATATATATATATATATATATATATATATATATATATATATATATACACTGGTGTCCAAAAGTTAAGCATAATTGGTAATTAAGTAAGTAATGAAAGAAATATGAATCGAAATGTGGTGAAACTCCAGGTGCGTAAACAAAATAGAACGCGTCATATAATTTCGCGAAGAGTTTTCCCCGAAATCGAACAGGGGACCGTCAACAAATTGAAAAAGAACGAAGATCTTTTGGATAACCCTGTCAAAACTAATATAGCAAAAAGAGTTCAAACTGCACATTATGATTAATTGGCTTATTGTAATGTACTGTGTTATTTTTACAAGGATAGCATGTATACTCGTAGAGAAATTAAGGTTTTTATAAAAACAGACCTAAGTTTTTTGCTTATAATTTACAGAGTTCTTAATATAAAATAATGCTCTTTTCTGAAAATATGACAAACATCATTGTACACAATGCCGTGTCACCAGAATTAAAAAATAATAAAATTGTATGACAAATGAGCAGGTTTACTAAATAATGTTTTACTGCGCATGCATGAACGCTATTAAAATTTTATTTGCATATTACGTTAGTTAAATGTATAGAGCAACTTTTGTGAATCTCAAAAATATAGCTTAAAAATTCTAAAAATTATCGTTGATAGAATGAGATCAAAATCCTTATTCCCTAAATGAAGCAAAAAGATGAGGGGCTGTATCCATATTCCATTGTTTAGTGCCTACACATTATTGCACGTACAGCTATATTTAGGTAAAACCCCTGATTTTTTTGCTTTCTTTTAGAAATAACGGATTTTGAGTTGATTCTATAGACCAGGGCTGTCCAACCTTTTGGTGAACAGGGGCGCACCTCAGCTCTTGGTACTCAATGAAGGGCGCCATTTTTCATATGACTCAAAACATGCGGTTGTATTATTGCGTAGTGTTAGTATACACTCTCTTAAAACGAAAGAGTGGATTTGGCTGCTCAAGAAAGAGTTCTAATTTATTGGATCGTGAATGAGTTGATTTTTAACCGATTCAGTCATCTTGGTTTGATTTTTTCTCTTTCTAATCCACTCATACAGCTTTAAAACTAAACAACTCAACTCAATAATGAAACAGCTCTTTTTCCGCGCTGATTTTCGCCGCTGACTCGTCACGTGACCTTGCAAGATAAGATGGAGACTTCCGGCGTTCGCTAAACAATTTGCTGAAAATGCCTTTTTTACGAAGTAAGTAAGTTTTATATAAGTATTTTATTTTAATTATGCTTTCTTTTAATAACTTTCCCTTCTCTTTTTAACAGACTAAAATTCATAACAGTATCATACCTTGAAATTAAAATGTCGTGTCACACGGTAATATTGAGGATGTGTTTAATGCATTTCTATATTAATAATTGGTGTTACAGTGCTGCTACAAAACTTTCGTGCTTTAATAAAATAAATTAGTATATTTAATCAGAGTAAAAATTGTTAATGCAATGTAAATATCTCGTTATTTAATTGCCTTGTATTAAAGTTTTGTAATTATTATATCTTTATTCATAGAAATTTATCAAAACATGGTATTTACGTCTTGTTTGCAGTGTCTTAGTAAAAACGTGCTCCGGATTACATTATACACATTTCTGAGATTTTTTTTTTTTTTTTCATTCTTAATGTTGAACTTGTGTTACTGTTTTGTTTGGCAATGTTTCATACTGTTATTGGGCAAAATTATTGCATGCATGGTCTGTATTATAATAATCTGCTTAATATTTATAAGTTGTTACATAATGCATGCAGAAATAATAGTTTTCTTGTGCCTGCTTCCCAGGTAGCTTTAAATCTAAATGAGAATTTATAAATAAAACGAAAACAGTGGACAAAAGTTTGTCTTTCTATACTGGTAAATGCAAGTATTATTTCCTAAATATTATGCAACGATACCAAAAAGCAAATCCTCTTTCTCTTTAGAAAATACCTTGTAATATCATCCCTTTCCCTTAACATTTTTTATGCATAGCCCAGTGGTAGAATTGATTTAAAAAAAAGTTACTGGTCCCAAAGATCAGTACGCATGAGAGTTTACTGGTCAGAAATAGTCATCAGTAACCCGCTACATAAAATTCTATAAAATACTTTTAACCGTCCCCCCCCCTCTTCACACACACACACTCCTACTAGAATGTAAAATAAACCAAACTTCCTTTGCAGCTATACAAAATTTTTGGCATAATAAAATGGAAAATTACTATTTTATAAAAAAGTATGTAGTATGTAAACTAAAACTATAAAATTGTGTATTTTATTTCCGATCATTTATTTAACAGATAGTAAGGATTAATGCAATATTTTCTTATAATTATTTTTTCAAGTATTATTTTATGGTTTGTGTTTGGTACGGTTTTCTCAGGCAGGAAAATTTATTTACTTGTCAGAGATGAAGTGGGTGTGCAGTGGTGTAGCTAGGATGGGTGACATCCCGGGACAGATGTAAAAGGTGTCAAGCCCCCCCCCCTCCTCCTCCTCCTTTCCAATCTGTCATATTTTTTCAATCTCAATTCTGCATTCTTATAAAAAATAACCTTACCATTCCTTATTTACCTTTTGTCCTTCTGCATGAAAAAAACCGCAGAAGTGAATCATCACTCGACCCATAGTCTGCACAAGTCAATGCCGTGCCTATACGTAGAAGAAAATTCTTTCTTTTAAAGTTTGCTTTTGTTACCCACTCGTTGAATAGGTTGGTTTTTGTTCCCTGGTGCGTATCTTATTTAGATACACCGTTCTGTATAAAACTTCACTTTAGCAAAGAAAAGAAAACTAGCTGTATTGCATCATGAGCTAAAAATCTCATTTTATTTCCTAATTAGTCTCCAAAATTTTATAAAATTGTATTTTTTATTTGCAAATAAAGATTTGGTGTCACCCTTTAGAGGATGACACCCGGGTAATTTCCCTAATCAAGAAGAATTTCTTTTACAGCTTGACTAAAATCTTAAAGATCAAGTTGTATGCAGTTCTGTGGCTCCATATTCAAAATCATCATGTATGTTATGACAGATTGTTTTAAAAAATAGGCATTTTTCTAAAATTAAAATATTTTATACTAAATAATTGATTATTAAAAACCTATTTTATCTTTGAAAAATTCCCAAGTTTTAAAAATTTTCTTTTAAAGCATTAGATATGTTCACCAACACTACTAATTTCCATCCTATGACTATAAGCATGACCTGGACCCACTATATTTATTGCTTATTACTGAAATAAAGTGTTAAAAGTAGAAAACATTCATATCCAATAATTTCAAACTCTTAAATTATGTAGAAAAAAGAAAAAATGTCATTAGATTTCTTTAAAAAAACCAATTGGTTTTTTTGAGAAAAAAACCATTTGGTTTAAACCATGGTTAAAACCAATTGGTTTAAACCGTGCCAACCCTGCGTACCAATCAAAGAAATTTGCGATTCTTATGTGATGAAATTTTACATTTTCTCACAGTAAATTGACGATTTTTTCCTACGACATAAGCACAAAAATTTCAATTTTTTTCCAGTTGTAAATTGATGAAACTCGCGGGCCACAGGTTGTGCATCCTTATTACTTATTTTAATATTTTATTATATTGTAAGCCTTTACAATAGTTTAGATTTCCTTGTTAGTTACATTCAAATTACTGTTTAAAAAATGTAAAGAAAATAATGACCAGAAATCCGCAAAATTCTAAAATCTGCAAAACCTCTGGTCCCAAGCTGTGCGGATTTGAGGAAGTCTACTGTAACAGCAGTATTACTAGCAAAGTGCCAAATTTTGACCTACTTGTGATATCCTTAAATTTGGCAGCAAAAATAATTTGCCATATATAAAAACAATTTAGTGAAATTTTCTATCTTTTAATGCATTTTTTAAAAATGTACAGTATTGTGCATGTTATATTAATAAAACATGCCTTATTTTTTTTTCATTTATATTTAATAATAATAATCTGGTTTATGTAAGTCTGTAATGTTTCAAACGATTTTTAACCGGCTTCCTGGTATGTTAGAATCATAAAAGTTGTATATAATGTTTTTGATGGCAATATAGCATTAATACAGTTGCAATTATTAAATTTAATTCATTTTCATTCAGTTAACTCAATATTAGGTGTCACCCCCCACAATTCATTGTGGTGTGTCATCGCTTTATTCTTGTGGCCTATAATCTGATAAAATATATGATTTAGAGGACCCTTGGGGGGAGGAGATTAACCCTTTAAATTTACTTACCCAGTCAAAATATCAAATTCAGTTGGTAAAGATATATCAGCAATTTTTACATTTGTATATATAACATATAAAGCTAGGATTATTTTCAAGATGTAATAATATGTCTTGATTTTATTCACGAGAATAAATTTTGTTTTATTAGCAATGCCAAAAACAAGTTTCTTTGAAGGTTTAAAGGGGGGGGGGGTGAGATCTCTAGCAACCAGGCTGTAGTTTCAATTTATCCACAAAAGATCGCCATGACTAGAACTCACAACCAACTACATCCTGTCGATACTCTACTGAAAGCAAATAGTAGCTGAACAAAATCCATCAGATGTACAGAACTTACGACTAAAATGAACAAAGGAACGAAAAACTGACCAACTGAAAAATTAACCAACCATCAATTTGATCTTCTGCTTATAGGCTGGATCAAGTCTTCCGGAGAGGTCTAATCAGTCAGGATGTCGGACTCAGTCAGGGGTGCCCAGAGAGGGGTTTGATGACGCAAGATGCGTCCTATAACTTAGTTTGGGGGGGGGGGTAATTTCAGAAAAAGTACATTTTGGGGGGGGGATTTTAAATTCTTAATATTTCTTGTTTTTACTGTTAAAAAAATATCTTTATTTTTAATATCATTTTTAATTTTTTTCAACATTTAATTTCCAGAAAAGTCCCTGTATTTTCTTTCTTTAAATTCTAGATAAGGGCAATAAGAACTCATTCTGCTATACTCAACTCGCTATCTTTGTAAATCTTGATTCTTAAATTTCACTTTTAAATTTTTTCAACATTGAATTTCCAGAAATGTTTCTGTATTTTTTTTCTTTAAATTCTAGATAAGGGCAATAAGAACTCATTTCATTATGCTTAACTCACTATCTTTTGATGGTGCTGTAGATTATAAGTAAAATATATTTTACAATTGATATTCTGTTTAGGGGGGGGGGGGTCAATGTTAAAGTATGAAGATTTTTTTTTGGGGGGGGGGTGGTCACCACTGGAGTCAGTAAACCTCTTAGTGAGATCATCAGCTTGTTCATTTAAGGGGATCCCCCGGTGTCCCAGAACACAGCACAAATGAATTTTAGGGGAGAGACCCGCAATGCCCCGATCTTATGCAACCAAATTTAAAAAAAATTCTTCCGATTGTGGAGATTACTGCACCTTTTAGTTCACTAAACTGGAAGGTTCATTGTGGGGTTAGATCTAGCTGTGCTGAACTTAGCCTTCGAGTTTTGGACCAGAGTGAGGAAAGAGTTAAAGTTTATCTCCATCAATGAGTGCAGCTTGTTGTTATATCACGGCAGATCAACGGCCAATTATAAAGGGGACGACAAGGAGGAGAGGGGTGGGATTAATAGTGACAGAAATGTCAGTCCGGAAGTGACCATTGTCAAATAAATCTTCATCCACACGCAGCGTGGATCTTTATAACTAATATTTTAATTACTAATAATAAACATTTGAAAGTAGTCTGATAAATAAAATATTCTTCTCCATAGCTATCCAAAAAATAAATTTCAAATACTTCTTGAGATTTTGTTTCTTGAATGACAATTTGAAGTCAACATTTTTGGTCATAGATTCAGCAGATAACTAACAGGGGGGGGGGGGGGGAAACTCTCTTATTCGACTTCATATTTTGATTTTAATGCTTAAGATAACCTCCCCAATTAAGATTGGGGATTTCTTTTACAGCTTGAAATCTTATGGATTGTGTTATGTTATTGCGTTAAATAATCTGCAGTTTTCAAAAAATTAAGATATTTTCTATTGAATATTGAATATTTTTAATCTATTTTATATTAGATCAATTCACATGTTTGAAGCTTTTTCTAAAGAGA
This sequence comes from Maratus speculifer, assembly GCA_964019185.1. Lineage (NCBI taxonomy): Eukaryota > Metazoa > Arthropoda > Arachnida > Araneae > Salticidae > Maratus > Maratus speculifer. Next base: position 284,703,695 of record OZ025293.1, read on the forward strand.
AATAAATATATTCACCAATGCAGACTGATTTTAATCCTATAACCAAAAAGTGATCTAAACCTGCTACATCCAATGCTTATTGCTGATATAAAGTGTTAAAAATAGAAGTTATTTATATTCAATAATCTGACATACATAAATTATTAAGAAAAAGAGAAAATGTCATTAGATTTCTTCTGATTTTTTTTTTTTTTTTTTTTTTTTTTTTTTTTTTTTTTAGAAAAATACCAGTTGGTTTAAAACTAAACCGTTGCTTAAACCAAAAGGAGAAAACAGTTGTTTAAACCATAGTTAAAACCAATTGGTTTAAACAGTGCCAACCCTGGTCTAATTGTTGTAGGTTCTATCTTGTATTATATAAATATGCAAATATATAGAAAAACAACTAAAAATCCACAAAAACCTGTATTGGTTGGGTATTTGCCAGCGCTGATACATTTTGAAAGTAGCAACAAAGGTGAATTTTCAACAATATTTTATAATGTTGCTTTAAGAACTTTCATTTTAAATTTGTTTTTAAAATGGTGATTTATTGTATCAGATGTAACACCATGATTTAAACAAGCAGATAAGTGTAATCGCACAGGATTTATTTATTCTATTTCCATTTTATTCATGATTGGCTGAATTTTCAGTAGTGTAATATTTATAAAGCTAAAATTTTTAGTGTATGGTTCATTTTATGTTTAGACTATGGATGGGAAATTTTATAAAACATTTAATCTGAAAGCTGCAAAATATTTTAATATGTTCATAATCATTCCTTAACATTATATTTATTGCTATTTAACTTAATTTCAATATTTTCTTTTAACACAGGAAGATGGTGATTTCATGGAGGAGTAAAATTCTACTGTGAGTGAGGAGTCAAATTCAACAATCTTATTTAATCTCAAGGATTTTCAAGAAAGTGTCTATTTTGCCTAAGATTTTAAAAGTTGGACAAACCAGTGGACAGATTACAATATGCTCTTTATGTATTTAATGTTTAATGCAAATGGACTGTTATATTTATAAAGGTTCTGTTAAAGATGTTATTGAAACTTGTTTATCTGATGTTGGAAAGAATTGTTATCAATTAATGTTAGGTTTATTTTGTCCTTGCTAAATAAAATGTTTTTGTTGTTAAATAAAATTAGTTTTTTTTCTTTCTTGCAACATTCTAAATTGCACATTTGGCTCTACTTTTGACATAAACTGCTGCAGTCTTATACTTTTATATTTATTTAAAAGTTAGTTGATTTAAGAAACATTGAATAAAATCAAAAATTAAATCAAAAATTCTTTATGAAGAAGAAGTAAGTTATTCTTGAATATAAATTCGAGTTTTAACAAATGTTTTAAATGATATAAAGAATAATTGCACATGGTCAATAAATTCATATCTCAGTTATTTCTGCATTTAACTTCATACAATAAAATAATTGTCCATAATCAAAATTTTAGCTATACAAGTTTTTTAATGACATTCCTCCACATTTCCCAATTGCAATGTGCTTATATAAATGCTATGGGTAACAATTATTTTATCTAAGATTTCAAAGCCATTTCAGATTTCAAACTAAACAATTAAAATATTTTTTTTTTAATTTAGTCAGTTTAAGAAATATGATTTTGATTGAGATTTAAATCGAGGAATAATTACAACAAGGTACCATGGGTTGATGTTTATCCATTTAAAATATTTTCAATTTCAATTATTTAAACATTGCACTGGCCATGTGTGGGGGGGGAATACTTTTTTAAATTTAAGTTTTATGTTTTTTAATACTTTCTTTTTCAAAACTGGGTCTGAAACTCCTATTAATATAAAAAAAATAATAATAACCAAAATTGCAAAAGTAAAAACTAACCCACTTACAGATCATCCTCAAATATTCTATGCCCCCCTCCCAAAAAAAAGGTAAACATTTTAAAATCCAAACAAGATATTTGAAAATAACTTCTGCATAGGATTATCTAAACTCTTAAGGGGAACAATCAGCTTCTGACATTGTGGTGCTGAAGTTGAGTCGTTGGGCTGATATCAAGTTTATTTTTCAATATTTTTTTAGTAAGATGCCTAAGATTGGTTTATTTGATTGAAATCGTAAATTTTTAATAAAAAAATAATTGTTATTTACAATTAATTCAGAAGCTAATGAAAAAATTAAAATTGTATATAAGCATATCTGAAGCTATAAGTATCATTGGAAAATATGTAAACTTGAAATTGCCCAAGAAAAGAAAGGAAAAATCCCATAAGCACCACAGCATCAGAAGCTGATATTCTGTTTAATGTTGATCGGGTGCTGTTGTACAGTTATGCAAATTTAGGCAGTTTGCATGAATAAGTGTTTTCAAATTTGCAATTTTGAGATCACCAGTATTTTTAATTTAATGAATATATGTACTTTTAAATTTAACAAAAGAAAATTCTGATGTTAAAAATTTCTGATTTGACAGAATAATAAAAAATTCATGTAAGCTCTATTTAATTTTGTATAACGATTCAATTGCCTTTTCCCCTAAATTAACATAGGAAACAGTTTCATTGAATTAGAAAGAAAAAAAAAATGTTTTTATGATTCATTAGAGAACTTTCAGTCATGTAAATTAGAATGTTTTAAGTCTTGTTAATTAAAGACTTGGAAGAAATATTGGAGAATCCATGTTACAGTTTTCCAATCTCTCTCTCTCTCTCTCTCTCTCTCTCTATATATATATATATATATATATATATATATATATATATATATATACCCTTGTAATGTCAATAAACAGAAATTTAAATCCGAAATGAGAATTTAAATGCAACACTTGAAAATGTGGCAATAATTCCATGTTATACTGAATTTCATTGATAAAAATTAATCGAGGATTACTGAATTTAGTTTTAAATGATGTGATTTTATTTAGACGATTTAGAAATCGCTTGAAGATTTTTGTAATTTTAAGCAATTTTGCTTTTCTTAAGAGTGAATTTATTCAATTCTACAAATTGAAGGAGTTTTGGATTAACTCTTAAATGAGTTGATTTTATTCATGTATGAATTGGTTACAAATCGCCTAAGTGCTACTGGATTAAATCAAAAATGACAACATTTCACTCCAACTTGAATTGATAACAAATCGCTCAAGTGCTACTGGATTTGCCTTAAATTATTTCACTTCACTCAAATACGAGTTGGCTGCAGCTAACTCAAGTGCTACTCGATTTAATCCTAAAGACTTCATTTCACTCAAGTATGATTTGGTTACAAATCGCTCAAGTGCTACGAGATTCAGTCTTAAATGACTTCATTTCACTCGAGTATGACTTTATTACAAATCACTCAAGTACTACTGGATTTAACCTTTATTGATTTGATTTCACTCAAGTATGAGTAAAAGAGAGATCACTCAATCATGAGTTGATTAAAAACAACTCATTCACTTGAGTTGTTTCAGCTCTTCTTGAGAAGGTTCCTTTCAACATGGGAAAAGAGTGGATTTCAGCTCAACTTGAGTTATTTCAGCTTTTTCGTTTTAAGAGAGCAAGCACATCTTAATGATGTGGGGGTGAACCTTAAGGTCGTAGACAAAAGGCACCTAAGTTTATGAAGTTACAGATGTTAAATTTCAAATTATCCATTTTTCTACGAAAGTTCTATCTTAAAAATGTTTGTTGGGTAAGATACCAAAAACTTTAAACATGTCTATAATAAAAACAATAACAAAATGTAAAAATAAATAAACATGGAGATCAAAGACTATACTAGATTTCTTTTAGGATGCCAAAATGCATTTTGAAGGTGTGAATTTAGCTTTATAAAAAGTACAAAAAGAAAAACAAGCATGATAGTGACCAATTCATAAGGCTATGGTTCCAGAGAAAAAGTCTGGAAGGGCTTTCGTAGATGGAAATCATTTTGCACTGTTTTATTAATTTTTCTAAGCAAATGGAAAAGAAAAAGTATAAAATTTCAAAAGTCAGGAAGAAAAAATTAAGCTCTTTTATACCTCGTATAAAACAGCCAGGCTAGTGTGACAAAAAAAAAGATTAAAAAAAAAAAAAAAAAAAAAAAAAAATTTCATGCACATACACAAAGTGTCTTCAAAGGAGCGGACGAGGAGAAATGAAAAAGGGAAATTTTTCTCTTACTTCTTAATATTAAAAATAGCAATTTCCAATTCTTACCAAATTTAAACATCTTTATAACACTTTATAAACAACAACTAGAAATCGTGAAAATATGGATGCTTAAATTTTCAAAGTATGTTTCTGGTTTTTTAATATGTTTTCGCAGACTTTGAAAATATCTCTAATGGAAATAAGAATGATTTTAAAGAAAAATTTCTTTATAATGGAATTTTACTTTTAAAAAGTATAATAACAGGAAACTTTCAAAAGGGCGCCAAAAAAATCTTCAAAGGGCGCCGTGGCGCCCGCGGGCGTCGCGTTGGACAGCCCTGCTATAGACGATCATTTTCAGAATTTTCAAGTTATGTTTTTGAAACGTTTACAGAAGTTGCTCTATACATTTAGCTAACACAATATGCAAATGAAGTTTTGATATCGTTGACGCATGCGCAATGAAAAAATATTTACTAAACCTACTCATTTTTCATCCAATTTTTATTATTTTTAAATTCTGATGATAGGGTATTGTGTACAATGATGTTTGTCATATTTTCAGAAAAGAACATTATTTTATATTAAGAACTCTGAAAATTATAAGCAAAAAACTTAGGCCTGTTTTTATAAAAAACCTTAATTTCTCTACGAGTATACATGCTATCCTTGTAAAAATTAACAAAGTACATTACAATAAGCCAATTAATCATAATGTGCAGTTTGAACGCTTTTGCTACATTAGTTTTGACAGGGTTATCCAAAAGATCTTCGTTATTTTTCAATTTGTTGACGGTCCCCTGAACTCGGTTAAAACTCTTCGTGAAAATATATGACGCGTACTATTTTGTTAACGCACCTGGAGTTTCACCACATTTCGATTTATATTTCTTTCATTACTTACTTAATTACCAATTATGCTTAACTTTTGGACACCAGTGTATTACGGCTGTCTGCGTTAACGCGAATTTTGTAAAAAAGAAAAAAAATATAACAAATATAGCCATTAAAAAATGTGTAACAATGTTTTTGTTATTTGAATAAAAAGCACAAAAACTAATTTAATTTGTTGATTACGGAGTTGGGAGACCATATGTCCTAGCGACCATATTTTTTTTATTCGTACCACTTTTTGAGAAATAATATTCTCTGTCATATAATTATTTTAAAATTGTTTCAGGAGGTATCTACCCCAAAGAAAAGTTTTTGTAATAATTTTGCAATTAAATGTAAAAAAGTAGTCGTCAGACTTGGCCCCTGATTAATAGTAAATGTCATTGGACGATAATTAATAGCAAAATCTTCAAGATACTGTCCTTTTTATAAGCGAGTTTCTTCATTATTTTTAACTTTCTTCCATCGTCAATAGAAGAGAGTATTTTGAGCAAATTTTTTTCGACTTCCGGTTTTCGATGAATTTACAAGTTTTAGGTGTCAGAAATCTACCCTAAACATGTTTATATAAAATGTCTGACTATCCGTATGTCCGTGTATTCGGGTGTCGCCATTGTACCGTTAAAAATGTGCAGGAAGTTATGCATACAACTGAATCAAATTTTCTGTGTACGTTTTTGGTATGGCCAGAAAATCATCCTTAAATTTGGAAATATTCCGCCAGAAGGGGACCCTGTACAAGCGATTTGTGTGCCATTTTCAATGTTGTACCATCGAAAAGTGTATGAGTCATGCGTGAGAATTAAACAAAATTTTGTGCGTATATTTTTGAATTCTTGAATTTCGACCCATTCAGTAGAAAAGGGGTGCAGTAATAGAAAAATTTTGATAATTTTCTCGTTTTTCGTAGTTCCGATATACATCGGTGGCTCATGCAATGACGGGAACTTCGCATCCTGCTAAGCCGGTAATTCCAAAACAGCTGAAGTACAATAGAATATCTAAAAAAAATATTCATTTTAATAAAGTTCAATCAAGATTAACTCGTTTTTACTCCATATTATTAATTGACCAGAAATTTAAAATAAAATGAAAGTTGATATAGTATTGATCTATTACTATTGAAAGTATAAATACTTGTAACTACTTTTTGGAAGTATTAGGATGTGTGAGATATAAAAAAATTTTGGGATTGGTACATCTAAATAGTTTCGTTTGATTAGGTAGTACTAATAGCTTTAAAATAAAATTTTTAATATCTTCTAATTAACTCTACTAATAAATGTTTTAAATTACTTGGAAGATAACAAGTTTAATTGAAAAACTATTATTTTCATATCTGAATACTGTGAAAGAGATACCTTAAAATAATAACGCCCTTCCACTGGCGGTGTAACGGCGAAAGATCCAACTAGACGATCTTCTTTTAGTTGGCAGAAGACGTAGTTGTTTAGAGATGCATTTTCAATTTCATCAGCTGGATACAATTTGTATTTCCATCTCATGGGTTCATGTGCAGCAATTTTAACTTCTTTGTGAACCTTAAAAATAAATAAAATTTTAGGCATAGTATCTTTTAAATAAATATCTTCAGTTTATGTTGGTGCATTGTTTTGTGGAAAATTTCTTGCATTAACATCAAAATTAAACTGGTGTCCCTTTTCATTGTTGACAAATAGTTAACGTTAAATCACTTGAGTTAAATATGTATATTTCAACTTGTAAATATGTTTCAAATGTTGCTCTTCATCATATAAAAATACAGTTACTTCATAAAAGTAACTGTTTAAAAGGTTACGAATTTTTAATTTTTACATGGATCATCGAAAATGAGTGATATAGAGTAGAAATATGTTACAGTTTCTTTTGTTTTCCTTCAATATTAAATTTAGTATATTTTAGAATACTGCATTAAAATAAAAATAACTTACTTTAAAAATAACAGGATTTTGTGGCCTAGATCTAATTTTCATATTAAAATCGAAGAAATATGGAGTTACTTTTGGTAAAGCATTAAATTCTTCTAAGCTAACTTGAACATCTAAGAGCTGCCACCTGATAAATAAAAGAGCACATTTATAGATGATAAAATAGTACCTATGAAATAATCGCATAAAATTAACTACATTTTGTATAATCACTCAAAAATAATTTAATTACTAAAATACATTAAAGTACATTACTTTAGGAGTTTCATTATTTTAATTGAAAATAACTTAATTTGAATAAGCTATTTAAAAAGAACTACCTGAAATAATCCAAATTTCGCATGGCAGATTTAAATAATTGATATTTTTAACAACAACAACAACAATTGTATGAAATACAGTTCTCTAACAAGATATTTTAATTTGAAGATTTTTATAGAACATCAGCATAATTTTAAGAATAGTAGAAAGAAGTAGAACATTTTGCAATATCAAAATATTTCTCTGCAATGTTGCATCATCTATAAATAAAATTTATTTCCTTCTACTGACACAAACGCATATTCATTTTATATAACGTGTTTATGCATAAAATTAATTATAGTAAAATTATTGAAATTCTCAAGCTATGTAAGATTTTATGCACAGGCTTTTACTATTTTCACAAAAGTTCACTATTATCACTAAACAACACTGATGATTTTGTACTAGCTTAGTTAACTAATAGAAAAATACGTTCTTCTAATGTAATGCTGCAACAGCGGAAAATCGCAACCCAAAGCAAATGTTGCACCCTGAAGGTATTACTAGTAGGGGGAACTGGGGTACATTGATACTTGGGGCACATTGATACACCTCCTGTACAGCACACAGGGTCATTACAGGAAGTTTCACAACAGCTCCAAAAGGTGATACTAGTGAAATTAACAACATACAGAAAGTTTTGGAATGATTCAATAGTTTGATGAAATGGGATGGGTGATTAATTGTTTTTGTAGGTCAAAAGTAAATTTGAGTTGTACAATGAAATGGTATTATACAACTGTTCCAGTATTTTCAACCGAAAAGAATATCCTCCCTGGCAAGTAACGCTAATCTTTATCAGTTCCTCATTCTTATTGTTAGATAAATTATGATGTGTTGCATTTGCGTCTCATTTTATTTAAAATGGCTGCATGGGGCACAATGATACAGTCTTTGTCGGGGCACATTGATACAACCTACATCCTTTTCTAGTTCATTTTTTCATTACCTTTTATTTTTATTTTTACCATACATTCCTTAATTCAACCATTTTTCGTCAAAAAGTTCCACTATTAGTTTTTATTGAAGTGAAATAGCTCTAATTTCTTTATATTAGAACATTTTATAGTATTTTTGCAAACAGAAGACGTACAAACTTACACAATATCTAGTGCTAGTAGAATTAACAAAAGAAATGGACGGCAGCCTGGCAAATCTCAAATTTATACCGATTCTCCAGAGAAAAAAGTATTATCGACATGAGAAATGTTAAATAAGAGAAACAAGCTGCAGAACAGTACATGATAATTATATTATAAACATAATTTTTAATATAATTATCCTTTATTTTCTGTTTGTAAACCGATTTATAAACAGAAACCTGGTAATTCTTTCACCTTTCCTAAGAAAGAAGCGAATTCTGGGGTTAAAGTGCCAGATATGACAAAGTTACCACAGCCAACAAACAGACAAGGAACAGCCAGAACATCAGGTCATTATACATTTCATTTTGATTGCTTTAATATCGCTTACAAATAAATTGTGTGTGATTTTAATGCCTATAAATATATATAAAATGGTTTGCTAACTATTTTTCTGTGAAAAATATGCATTGTGTTATTTTGTCTCCATTTTTCCCAGACGTTTCAAAGTGTATCAATCTGCCCCGGGGATGGGGCACTTTGATACAAATTACTTTTTTTGATTTTTTTAAAATTACATGCAAAAATAATATATAAAACAACGATTGTACATTTTTGTAACACACAACACAGATTTTGCTGGCATCACATAGAAAAATAACTTGAAATTACTGCTTTCTAGACACCAAATTTTTTTTTTGAAAAAAGCTGTATTAATGTCCCCCAGTTCCCCCTACAAATAGATAGTGCAACGAAATAAACAAAGCAGAAAGAGTTCTATTTAAAAGGCGAACATACAGAATGAGTAGTCTCAGAAGAAGGTGTTGAAAGTCGTTCATTTTCTTATATCGAAAAGTAGAATCTGTCTCACTCACATTAAGATTGTGTCCTTATATAGTAATGATGTTATGTGTGTTTTATAAAAATGGAAATGGTGTCATGCATTTGAATCGGGTAAACGAATATAGAAATGGAACCTCAGTTGACCTTCTATTTCACCATTTTTTCTCCTTACTTCGAGGGCCCGACATAATTTTTGTAGATGTTGCAAAGACATGAAATTCTTACTATACACAGCTACACATTTTCTGGTCAATAAAAATGAACAACTGACAGTACATTCTACCATGGCCATTCATTCAGTATTTTTGAAGGATAAAACAAAATAATAAAGAAAATCTTTTTTCCGTGTTGAACTTTGGTAGTTTTTTGAACCAAAGTTTTTTGAACTTTGGTAGAAGAAATGCTATCAAAATACTACGTTTATGTTGCATTGTGCTTTTCTGCTTACAGTTATACCCTTTTTTTACTTACAGTAATGCATCAATCACAATACAAATGGATATTAGCAACTAATCCCGATACTCCTTGAAGCAGATGATATTTTAAATTTTTTAATTTTAAGAAAGAATATTCAATTTAGATTCTAAACATACATAAATGCAATGTGATTTCGAAAACATGAGAAAAAGAAACAACCTACTACAGTAAAACCTATTAAGTTGACTGCCAGTTTATGTTGATCACTTAACACGTATGGATTTTATAAATTTCTTATCCTAATAAATTGTCCATGCATTTTAATTGAATAGGAAATGTTTGCAGAACCTGGTGATTAAATTACACAGCTTTTAATACATATATATTTTTTACATCTTAGGAGGGATTTTATGAGACGTCGCCACTTGTTGAGGGCATTTTTCGATAGGACTTTTGAAGGGAGAGGAAACCAAAGTTACATTCTCGTCACAGGAAAACTATGGAAGTCTTCTTTCACACTCCACCGGTTTATTAAACAGAAATAAACAGCCAATAAGACAGTGAGAAAAAGTGATATGAATATTTAGAGAAAAATATGTAAATAATAATTTAATTGATAACTTGTTATCTAACTATATAAGACTTTATATTGAAAACTTTAACAGCGGGAAGACCGAGCTATGCTCGGTTACATTTAGCTTTGTGTTCAACTGAATATATTATTCTCGCAGTAATACTTCTATAAAGTCTTTTATTTTATACCATAATTATTTATAGTGACAATCAAAATAAAGACAATGTACAGTTGTGGAAAAAAAGTAAATACCTCCTTCTAACTCTGCAACAAATAATCGTATATAAAAGTTACTGGTACTAGAAGATTGGAAATTAAGTAAACTTTAAAATGATATATTTAAAATTTGTTAAGGAGGGGCATACACAAATTAAAACTAGTCCAAACTTTGTTTCATTTAAATGGCAACACCCAATTAAAAAAAAATTAAATCATCAGTTCAAACTAAGCCTAAAAACGAAATTTCATGCCATTTGGGCAAATTCATTTTGAATTATAAAAATTTTAAATTTAGGTCTTGTAATATTAATTTTCATTTCCATATTTTTATTAATATCTTTTGAAATTGTAATATTTATGTGATGATTTTTTGCACGTTTATAATACTAAAAATCCCAAACATAAATACTTGAATTAATAATTTAAAAATTTTTATAACATAAATTATTAACTATGAAATTAATATTCGAAAAAAATATGAATTGCAACTTACAATTTTTTGTTGGATTTATATTTATTATATCCTTCTTTTTGCAAATCGAAAATTTCCATTTTTTCTTCCAAGTTCTTTTCAAGTTATGTTTAAAAAACTTCAAAATGCTGGCTTAACTCCTTAGGGACCAGTATGCGTGACGAATCAGAATACTCTATTATTCTCATCAATAAAATTTCATTGTAAATATTGCCTTATTGAATCTGCGCATTTTACAGATTCAACTAGGCAAGGATTTCTGTTTTTAAAACCCGGTGATTAATTAAAACTTCCGCAAAAGACGCTCGTTTTATGAAAAAGGCAGAATTCGTCACAAATTAAGAGAAAATCGTTAGAGCCATTTAAAAAATAAAATTAGCTTGATTCGTAATGATCCAAAAATGACTCATTAATCAAAATTTCTCGAACATGTGACCTATCCAAATATTCCTGTTTGCGTCCGAAACAGTCAGATACATAATTTAGTCAAATCGATTGAGCTTTTTTTTAATACATAATAAGCTTGGCCAAAAAGACACAATTATCTGTTTTTTCGATCATATGACCTTCGTAGTTCACTATCTTGTCCAATCAAAATCATTTGAGTGATTTTTTAAATAAAATTAGCGTTGCCCAAAGTGACCAAAAAATGACCTAGAAACTGAATTTTAAAGAACATGTGACTTAGCCCAATTATCTTCTCGTATTCTAAAAGGATAGAATAATAAATTTAGTCAAAATTGTTAAAGCTGTTTTTAAGATAAAAAAAAAACTTGACCTACAGTGACCCCAAAATGACCCACTAATCGAAATTTTACGAACATATGACAGCCTTATAGTCTTCTCGTTGCCGAAAATGGCTTCATACAAAAATTATTCAATATTGATTGAGCCATCTTTTAGATATAATTAGCTTGACTCTAGTTTATTATAACCCAAAATGACCAACTAATCGAATCTTCTTGAGAATGTGGCCTAGCCCAATGATATTTCCGTGCTAGAAAACGGCAAGGTGAAATATTTAATTAAAACCGCCAGAGCCAGAGCTGCCAAGTCTCTGGCTGTTTGGAAACCACATTTAAATATATATAATGTTCCTTTATTTAATTGGAATATTTGGGTTATTTAAAGTAACAAAATTTTCTCTAAGATAAAAATGGTGTGCAAAAAACCGGAGACTTGGCAACTCTGCTAAGAGTTTAAAGATAAAATTTACATACACAGGCACACACAAGATTTGTATCTATTATAAGATACTGGAAATTTAACTATAATATAAACATATGGGAATATTTTTGTAATTTTACCTTTCTCTTTTAGTAGTGGTTTGATAAAAAAGAAATATATTTTGCTTAACTATCAGTAACAAAATAAGATTAAAAAAAATACAAATTTAATTAAAATAATTATCAGAAAGTTAATTGAATATGTCTAAAATACTTCAATAATTATTGTGAATAATTTTGCTCGAAAATAATATTAAGTATTAATTATGTAGTTAATAATTTATCGCATAATTTCTTCTTTTTTTAATGAAGTTTTCGATGAAAAAATTATTTCTGCTTTATAAATTTACCAAAATTAATTAAATAGCATAAAAAACAAACTCTTTTTTACTTAAAAAAAATAAAAGCGCATTGAAAAATATTTATATGATATTTATAAACGACAATTTAAATTTCTTCATAGGTCTAAAATTTTATTTCACGAAGAAGTTTTTCTTTTTCTTTTCTTTTCATTTCGTTTTTTTTGGCTAAAATTCAACTTATAACAGAATTTAAATTATAATTTCCTTTACTTCTTGTTTACTAACCCTGAAGTTTTTAAAATTCTACCTTTCTAACATACCTGCTATAATTATTTTCCATTTCATCATATGGATAGTGCGTCCAAATCATTATTTCGGGATCTGTCAAGAAAAAGTGTTCATTCAGCTTCTTTTGAAATTTCCCGGTATGATCTGTAAAACCTGGAAAATAAATATTGGTTTAAAAATATGTGATATAAAAGCCTCGATTACATTCAAACTGCAAAATTTATTTGACAGGTTAAAGGAAAAAGAGTTCTTTATTGCACATCGTTTCATTATGAGATGAAAGCAATCTTTTTAAACCTGCTTTGTGTGTGTGTGTGGGGGGGGGGGGGGGGGGAGAGATGTAAAGTACAGAAAAATACATAAAAACAGACTTTTACATTAAGAAAGTAGAATGTAAATAATATGAATGGATTAAATATTGCGGAATAAAACGAATTTCACTTAAATTTCAAGCTAATGAATTTGATTTGATCAAAAATTGAAATTGTTATTTAAAAATCCGTACGTTTCACACTAATATTTTTTCCTTAAACACGATAATATTTAATCCTTATATAAAAAAAAAGTAACGATTTGCAAAAGGACCAATGAAAATTTGCATAGATAACCAATGGACCAATGAAAATCTGCCTAGATATTGCAGGGGACGGGGCCCCGTTCTGTCCCCAAATTGCAACAATTTGGCAATATATCGCCGAATTTGGCGACCAAAATTAGTCGCCGAAAATGGCGCCTGCTAGGCGATATCTCTAATATTTCGCCAAGTTCCCATAAATATTAAGTGAAAACCAATAGTTTTGCTTGCTTGCAGGAAATCAACAAATTGAGATATTTTAATGCAATAAAAACTAATATTAGCTTTTGAATAGAGCTTAATAAGATTACCTACATTATTTTTGAGTACAAATACTAAATATTTACAAAATCTGTAACAATATGTATGTGAACTTCCCAGACAAAGAAATCCGTATGCAAAAAATTATAGAATATTGCATGATTTAACTAGAATTGATGGAAAAGAGTATGTTTAAAATTTTATAACATGCATTTTACAGCATGTAGGTCTCATGACATTTCCAATTATATTTTCTCATGGTGATCTACGATGGATATACAATATTTATCAAAAAAGGTAAGAAGATTACACCTTTGCAGTACTTTATACATAGTTTAGCACTGCGGAATAATTTTTTTTTAGCCTTTACGTAACTCTGTTTACTTAATTCATTTTACATTAGCTTATTTTAAAAGGTTTAACTTAAAAAAAATTAAAGACGAAAACGAACATTGTATCTCTTAACAGCGGCTGAATTGACATTCAAAATCTGCAATTAAAGGAAAATGAATGAAAACAGATTTGCAGGGAGATCACCACTTTTCTTTTAAATTATAATTCAATATTTTTAAAGCCGATGAAATTAGCGTGCTTTTAGAATCTGGGGTATATGAACGGGAGTTGGCTAGCGTAGCTCGTAGGGAGCAAAGCCCTCTAGTAATTTAAAAATAAACAAAATATTTAGACATGAGTGTTCGTGTGAATGCTGAGATATAAGAACTTTCTGAACAAAATGGATTCATCTATTTTATTTGTTTTTTCTTTTATTTAAACTCAATTTTGCGGAAATATTCTACTTATTTAATTTTATTCAGAATTCAAAATGTCCAGCCTATACGTTTATTTTATAAGTTTAACGTTTCAGCCTATACATTTTAGAATTGCTCCTACGAAACGCAGAGTAAATTTATTGAAAAAATAAACAAATTAATTCCTATTTTAACTTATTATTATTATTATTATTTACAGTGTTAGAAGGGAAAACTTGTATATTACTAAAGAGTATATATTTGAAAACCGTCTGATGATTTTGAAAACTATGATAATAATGGGACAAAATTTAACTGACATAATACCAATGTAGACATACAGCATACAACAATATGATAAAGAAAACAAATATGTAATTACAATACAAATTAGCAAGAATAGCATACAATTTGACAAATAAATAAGTAAATTTATTTTACAGGTGCAACGGCTTTATTTATGTATTACTCAGTAACCTATTAAACAAATAATAATAAAAAAAAAATAAGTAGTAAAACCCAGTCTTAAAAAAGGTTGATATGTCAGTTTTCCCTATGGATAAAATAATCAGCTATGGATCATGCAAGAAATAACGAAAGAGAAATAACGAGGATATAATAGAAAAAATCAATATATCTAGCACGTCTTTTCCATTAATCGCAATGAGTTATTTTCAAACACATAAAACAGGCCTGGTTTATTGTTAATAGATTTTACAATAACTCTTTTGATGCATTCTTTGATCATTGTAAAAAATGTTAAAAAATGGCAATAATATGTGCCTGGAGAGAATAACAGCGGACTGTGATGAACAAAATATCTGTTGAAGTGATGAAAATTCAGAAATATGCTTCCAGGTTTTATAAATCTGTAAACCTGGCAAGCATTCAGATATAATTTCCAAACAGATCAATGTTTTTGTGTAGTTTAGATAGTGTGCTTTTAAACTACATTATATTTAATAAGTTTTCGGTTATAGATACGTGCATGAGATGGCAGTTTTTTAATTCTTTGAAGATGGTAATTACCAATTAATAACAAAGCTATTAATATTATAATAATAATGTTAAATATTATACTATGAAAACATGTAAAAGAATATCCACTTTAAGAATAAAATAAATGTTATTAAAAATATCAGCGCGCAATTAAAAATTGAAATTTACAATAAATATGTTTTTAAAATAAATATCTTATTATATTTCTCTCAATAGTTTTTTAATATGTGTTAGCTTATTCAATCGAATCGATGTTGCATCATTAGCATAGTGCTAAATAATTGCTGTATACGATCTTTTTGAATCCTATCCCTAGCACATTGCCGATATTTCTGTTTTCTTTAACAGTTTTGGATACAACGTGAGCATGGGCAATGGACCTTTTAAAAGGTGTCCGCTAAAGACGTTCTTCCATGCATACAGTGAAAGTGTATAAAAAATTCATGTCCACTTTAATAAAGAAAATCAGTGTGCAATTAAAAATTAAAATTTACAATAAAGATTTTTTTGAAATTAATGTCTTATTATACTTATCGTAGTTGTTTTTTAACACGTATCTGCTTATTCAATTGAATTGAGGTAGCATTATTATAGTTGTCAACTCTCCCGTTTTTTGGTCCGGAAATATTTAATAGAAATGCTTACCTTGTTTAATCGACAGATTATGGCGATTTGAAATGGTAAAATTTACTATAAAATTTTTCCAAAAAAAAAAAAAAAAAAAAAAGGGAGATGTTGGACGCTATGCCTTATTAGCACAATGCTAAAACAGTTGTATATTTTTTAATTCTACCCCAAGCATATTGCCGAGATTTCTGTTTTCTTTAACAGTTTTGGGTACACCGTGAATATAGGTAATGTATCTATAAAAAGGTCTTGACAATATATTAAAACATAATGAAATAAATTATTTTTATACAATAAGACAGTATTTTAGTTGTGTCTTATTAAAAAATGCCATGAAAAATAAAATTTAAAAGCTAAGAAAAATAGTCTTTGGTTTTAAATGTTAATAAAAGTTAGAAAAGCCA
Organism: Maratus speculifer; assembly: GCA_964019185.1. Lineage (NCBI taxonomy): Eukaryota > Metazoa > Arthropoda > Arachnida > Araneae > Salticidae > Maratus > Maratus speculifer. Next base: position 284,719,950 of record OZ025293.1, read on the forward strand.
TTTCAAATTTTTTGAAAATAATGTCCGATTTCAACTGAGCTGTAAAAAAATGGCATTTTTCATTTCATTTTTTTGTTTTTGTTTATTTGACGATATTTCATAAAAAATGAATCCAAAAGCTCTTAAAGTTGACTGATTATTTTTCAGTTTATAATGGATTTATACTGTTTCTTTTGCTCTGCCGTAACTAATATCCAGTTCCGCTCGAGTTCATTCTTTCATTCATATAATAATAAATTTAAAAACATTTTGATAATTTCTTCAAAAAAATCTTAACAAACACTTTTTTTTAAAGAATGTGATTAAAACGCTTTATCCCACAAGAATACTGAGCATTAGCGTGCATTTTTCTTTAGCCTTAAAGAATGAGTGTATTTCGTGAAACTTTTCCTTATGCTATTCTCTTGATGTTTTATTGAAAGTTAAAAGGCGTACATGAATATTAAACCGAAAACGTGACATCGTGTTTTATATAAAATCTAGAAACTCCTTTCTGCTTTTTGGAAATAACGAATGGCATTTTGAGTTACATGGCTTAAAAAAGTTTTATAAAGCACAGTCTGGATAAAAGTGCGTAATTTTTAGAGATAATTGTTGAACTTGTTTAGTTCAAATATTTTATTTCTTAGAAACAGTGAATGAAATTTATATCCAAAAGAATTTCTGCTCTTAAAAGTGAGGGTGCACTGTAAGAAATATTTGTCATTATTATGTTGTTCCATAATTGTATCCTGTAACCTAAATTCAATAAATATTTTTTTTTTAAAGTTAAATTTATAGAAAATCTACTATGTAAAGCTGTTAATTAGTTCTGAAATAATGTAAATTTTTATAATTAAAATAATGTTCCAATTTTCAAAGCAATTTACTTCAGGAAACTCGAGAGGTAATTATTTAAAGAAAGAAGGATGAAAAAAAAAATTATACGAAGCTCAATTTTCATTAATAATTCATATAATAGATTTTTTACGAATCTGAGGTACTTAACGAAACTAAATTCTAAAATGAATGCAGAGATATATAGATTTTTTCCAACATACAGATGTCTTTTAATATGTAAGGTACCCTGGGGTAATAACGCCAGACGGGGTAATAACGCCAAGTGCTAATATTTCGCATAATTATGAAATAATCTGGTAAATGACACCCATGTGTTCTGCGCAGAAGGGTTTTGAGTCATATAAATCGCAAAAAACAGCTTCAAGTTAATTTGTTTCATTTTTAGGTCTTATTGTTTTTACAAGCAGCTAAAATTAACGCTTGATCTAAAATTTGCGAGATACGTTTTGTGATGTGAAGACTATTTTTTTTATCCGGAAATACTTTGTTAATTACATAAATTTGTAGTACATTTCATGGCCTTTCAAAATGTTGTTGAAGATTTAGAATATCTTCTCGAGATAATTTGTAATTTAAAATGTACAGCGCAATAACTATAACGGGGTAATAACGCCATTCCTTGCAATTTTTACCCCGGTTGATTCCCTACAGTGGCAGAGCTACATCCTAAATACTGATTCAAATAAACACAGTTAAAACTGTGCAATGTTTTCAATAATTCTATTTAAACGCTCCTTTTTAAGCAAAAAGAAGCTCACGGTCTGATATTCTTTTGCCTCATCCCCCCCTCCCCACATCACACCTTTATTTTTCTTACACTTTCACGAAAAAAGGAACATTTTCAATAGCTTAGAATGCAATCTGTCAATTTCTAGAGCTGAGAGTTTGTATTTTTAGAATTGGGCAATCTACATGCAATTAATCCAACTTATTTCATTGTTTTGTTTGCATGGCGTTATTACCCATATAGGTGGGTAATAACGCCAAATAGCATTGGTCAAGAAATCACGCCATTACATTTTATGTATTCATATCTATTAAATTATTTTTTTTATATAGATAGTCAATGAGTTGCTGTATCAAATCATATATTTGTTTGAAAAATACAAATTAAAACTGAGCCGTGAAAATTGCTGGAACCTTAACGTGGCGTTATTACCCCAGGGTACCTTATCTAGATTACCCCAACAGATACTGAGTATTATGAAGAACAATTAAAACGCTACGAATATTTTAAAGATGTAAAGTTTGCTGAAAAAAATGTTTTGTGAAATTTGCATTTGAAATACGTCATTTGAGTTATTTTCAGGAATTAATTTTAAAATTTATGAAGACATATTTTCTGCCAAGTACGTTTAAATACATTCATAGTTATTAAACATAAACGATATATTTCAACAAAATCTTGTTATTTCTAGGCATTTTTTTAACTCCGCCATTCTCTTAATTGTAATGACCATTCAATTCTTAATCCTATTCTGAATTTCAAATAATATTAAAAAATATTAAATAAATGCTGCGTACTTAAAAAAATCAGACAATCGGTTGAATCAATGACTTGCTGTGTTGTTCTGGTCGTCATGACCACTCAGTAATCAATGTTGTATTATTGACACCCCCTACTTACTCTCACACTTTCGAAATCAATAACTTTTGATTGTGACAGTCATGAGAAATTTAAATCGAACCGACATTTTTCATCATATTGTTTAGTGATACACAAGTAAACAAGTTGCGAAGGCCATTAGAGTTCATTTAATTTGTTTATTTTTTAAACAGGCAACATTATATTATGGATAATGTGTACTACTAATAATTTAAAATAGTGTCACTAAAACACTAAGCAAGAAATGTGATCAAAACACATATTTAAAAGAAAAGAAAAAATATATATGCATATGTATATATATGGGATAGTATCTATTTTGAAATATTTGCTAGTTAATTATTTTATCTATTTAAATTATTTATAGCTAATATTGATTCATAATTAAAAAATCTCTGCGCGCTCGGCCTACAGGCGGAGGTAGATTTCGAAGTTAAGTACTAATTTCATCAGGAAAAATTGAATCAAGATTAGTGATAAACCCAGTTTCTTAGCTAAGAAGGAGCTCTAGGCACCTTTTGTGAAAATTATTATATACACACGCATATATGTGGAATAGATTTTTAAAAGGCCGAAAACAAATTCAGAGAGCCTCAAAATGTTAAAATGTGCCGATATTTCATAATCGATTTTTTATTATGTTTCAATACGTTTTTTCAAACTCACATGCGTTAGATATACACCTGCTGATATCCACTATTTTTCCAATGTGACGTAATATTGACTTAAAAAAATTCGTCAAACGATTTATTTCAGTTTTATTTTTCACGTAGAAATTTTACTATAAAAAGATATGACGTAATATTCAAATTTATTTTTCAATTTGTTAAGCTGTTTGTTTCATTTTAATTTTGCACGTAGAAATCTTGTTGGTGTATTCTTTAATTGTTCGCAACTGCTATAACGAAAAAAATTTATTTATTTCCTGTCATTTTTCTATTAGATCTGGTTTTCTAAGAATCGTTTAACGCTGTATTCAAAATTTTTAACCCCCCGCCCCCATTTCCGCTCTCTTAGACCGATTTTGCTTATTTACAATCCCCGCCGAAATATTAGCCATATCAATGTTTCTGGCGAGTTTGAAGACGATCCGTGCACAATTGAGACTTTCATCGTGCGGACAAAATTTAGAACATCCATCCAACACACACACACACACACACATATATATATATATGCACATACAGGGTGCAATATAATATACATCTCCGACCTTTAATTTCTTAACTGTTGATCGTAGACACATAGTTCCAGTTGCAAAAAATCATGAGTTATCATACAAATGAGTTATCATACGAATTGAATCTTTCCAACTGAGCGAAAAAATGCCCAGGCCGGGAATTGAATCCGGATACTTGGCTTACAAGGCCAATGCTTTACCTGTTAAGCTAACCGGGCGATAACCGGCTGGGATTTTTCGCTCAGATAACCTTGTTGGCCATAACATCTGATCTGTTTTCGCTCAGTTGGAAATATTCAATTCGTATGATAACTTTACCAATCAGTTAGATTGTGTTAAAATAATAGTATATCTACGTATCCATCGTTCTATGGAGTTCCATTACCTGCGGCTTATTCTGCCGAGCTGTCTAAATGATAGACCAGATGTTATGGCCAACAAGGTTATCTGAGCGAAAAATCCCAGCCGGTTATCGCCCGGTTAGCTTAACAGGTAAAGCATTGGCCTTGTAAGCCAAGTAACCGGGTTCGATTCCCGGCCTGGGCAATTTTTCGTTCAGTTGGAAATATTCAATTCGTATGATAACTTTACCAATCAGTTAGATTGTGTTAAAATAATAGTATTTCAAATGAGGTAAATATTCACATTGTTGCACTATTTAAAATTAAAAAATGATTTTGTAAAAATTACGAAATCTAACTTTTTACGAAATTTTAGCCCGTGTAAACGTTGACTCATTTTTCCACAGAATTTCACAAAGGAATGACTGTTTTCCTCTAAGGTGTTTATGAAATTACAATAATGAAATCATCGTGAGTGATCACCCAGCATTGATGTCTGCACCAGTGTCGAATGGTATGTATGTGTCTCCATGTGTCTCCAAAAAGATGCTAGAGATACTGACGAATGTGGCTCGTCAGCTCGTCAGTGTGGCTGAACATGACTGGCTTACTTCCGACGTGCACAGTTGTGTATTTAAAAGGCGAACGCCAGAACCTCGTGCGGTATCATTCGAACATTATACCTTCCTTGTTTATTTGATCTGGGTCTTGGTGCAACAGAGTCTGTATCTTTAAGACGGTAATACTTCAGTTATAGTTTCATGCGTTGGACGTCGATCCCTCGGGAAACAATCTAAATAATCCTTCGCAGCCGTTTCCTTTGACATTCAACACATTTCATCATATTGCATGTACGTGTATCACGATCTCACTGCTAACTACCATATCCACTGCTGAATGGCTCGTCCTTTATCTAGAATGTGTGGCGCTACGGCAATATAATAATTTGCGTAATCCCGATTTTCTTGCTCGTTGTAACTCGAATGGTTATTTGCATTTCGCTGCCATTTATCAAATTCTTAGTGAATATGTTTTATTTTCCGAGTGTCGATACTACATACTGTGACTTTTGAATGTTGTTCGACTCCTAACAGTATCTCCATTAGACTTCGGCATTTTTTATTTCGGTATTTTATAATAAACTGTTTTCTGATATGATAATAAATTAATATTTGTTTTCTGTTCAATAATTTATTCTTCGCTTTGTATACAACTTCTAAAAGTCATCTAAAATTTTTAGACGAAGTAACCCTCTTTGGTAATACCCCTATTTGATGATACCAGCTAAAAGTTGTTTGGCCGTAAAAAAGAATTTTACACGCTGATTTCGATCTCCAGTTATTTTAATTTATTTTTTAACTGATCCTCAATAAAAGACGAAATCATGTGCAAAAATATCACACTTTGAAATTTAATAGCTCTGTTAACTTTTGTAGTACAGAAGTCAAACTTTTTGTGTTGTATCAGTTATAGTATGTATAAACCTTTAATAACTTTAAGGGACTGGGGACCGTATAAAAAGTTAGATTTCGTAATTTTTATAAAATTTTTTAAAAATTATTTTTATTTTACACAATGCCATAACATAAATATTTACCTCATTTTAAACGTTTTTGCTACTCGAGTTTTACGTCTACAACCAACGATTGAAAAATTAAATGTCGGCGATAAATATCATATTGCTCTCTCTCTCTCTCTCTCTCTCTATATATATATATATATAATTATATATATTATATATATATATATATATATATATATATATATATATATATATATATATATATATATATATATAATAACATTAATACTATTACAATATACCGGGTGTTCCAAAAATAACCGGTGGATTTTAAAAGTCAATAACTTGAAAACGGTGACAGCTACTAAAATTTTTTTTGCAGGAGGGTTATCTATGATGTCAGAAGTTTTTTCGCCGTGATTTTTGATTTTTGTTCGGATTTCAAACAATAGATGGCGCTGACGGCGATTGGCGCTCAGTCGAAGCCGAAATTGACCTCCCTCAGTATTGATACAAAGGAAAGAGATTAAGAATATGGTTATGGAGTGCGTCTCATTCGATTTGCTTTCAATGGAATGCATTTTTGTCATGGACGTAACAGATTCTTCGATAGTGGAATACAGAGTTCAGAATTTCGCAGACAGTATTTGAGTTTGCAGGAGTTTTTACATTTATGACGTTTTATTTGCCCGGATAAAATTACTTTCTTATGGCATGATTTTAAGAATATTTTATGCATCGTATTTTAAAACTACACTGTTAAAAATTTGAAACCTTTGCTGCATCATCACACCTCCGCTTTTATAGAAAATGTGAATAGAAAATTTCAACAGAATGTGTTGTTGTCATGGAAATAACACATTCTTCCATACAAAAATACAGTGTTCGGAACTGAGCATGAATATAACAAGCCAAATTCGAGTTTGAAGGCTATTTTACATTTATGAGTATTTATGGGAATTTTATCAAACCCATTTAGAAATTTAGTTAAAATTTTCAAAATTTTAGTTTGGAATGAAATTCCAAACTAAGTTATAAACTTCCTAACTTTCCTATTGGAATTTTAAAAAAAAAATAGTTAAAAGATCTAAAATTTATTAGAATATCACAAAAGTAATAAAATTTTTAACAAAAAGAACAAAAAAAATTTTTTTCCTTAAATTTAAAATACGATGCATAAAATATTGTTTAAATAATGCCATAAAAAGTAATTTAATCCGGGATAAAAAAAACTTCATAAATGCAAAATCTCCTGCAAACTCGAATACTGCTTGTGAAATTTATGCCCACTTCTGAACGCTGTATTCCACTATCGAAGAATCTGTTATTTCCATAGCAACAACGCATTCCATTGAAATCTTATCGAAAGAGTTCAGAATCGGGTTCTAAGAGCAAGATTGTAGCAAAATATCTTCACCAACACTGTTAAAATTTGAAACTTTTGCTGCATCGTCACTCCATTGCCATTATAGAATATCTCTATTTTGACCAATGAGAATGCTCCATAATACAGTGAAGTAATCATTCTCTATAAAAGCGGAGGTGTGATGATGCAGCAAATGTTTCAAATTTTTAACAGTGTAGTTTTAAAATACGATGCTTAAAATGTTCTTTAAATCATGCCATAAGAAAGTTTTTTTATTCGGGCAAATAAAAATTCAAAAATGTAAAATCTCCTGCAAATTCAAATACCGTTTGCGAAATTTATACCCATTTCTGAACGCTGTATTCCACTATCGAAGAATCTGTTACTTCCATGGCAAAAATGCATTCCATTAAAATCAAATCGAATGAGACGCACTCCATATCCTTCATCTCCTTCCTTTATATCAATGCTGAGGGAGGTCAGTTTCGTCTTCGACTGAGCTCCAATCGCCGTCAGCTTCATCTATTGCTTGAAATCCGAACTAAAATCAAAAATCACGGCGAAAAAAATTCAGACATCATACATAACCCTCCTGCAAAAATTTTTTAAATAGCTGTCACCGTTTTCAAGTTATTGAATTTTAAAATCCACCGGTTATTTTTGGAACACCTGGTATGAACTATTGAATTTAATAACTTATAGCACACTAAACATGGAAGGAAAAAATATACATACATACATATATATATATATATATATATATATATATATATATAATTTGTAAATGCGGTGGTTTTGGGTTCCTGGGATCACATAAGGAAAAGTTATGAAAGAATTTTTCAAAAGTCGCACTATAGTAATTGCTGTAATGGGTAGTATTTCTTACGAAATTTACCCAAAAGTTTCTAAAGCTCTATCTAAAATAACACTGATTTGTAAGAGTTCTCCAATATTTTCTTTGCTCAGAATCTGAATGAGTCAGTTGAAATGATCACAGATATCTTTGGAATTTTCATTCAAAAGAAAACTTTGGAAAATTCTACTTCATTCAACATCGTCATAACTCATATTTCACTCGAAATAAAATTTCGTCGAGAATACTAAGCAGGTTATGTAACATAGCAGTGGACCTGAAGTAACCATTTTGAAGTATGTGAAGTTAAAAATCTTTATTCGTTACATAAATATATATATTTCGAATATTAATTTTATAATTTATGTATTATGAAACTGATTTTGGTAAACAATATGTATTATAACGTATCAATTTTTAAGGGAAATCAATATCTAGGAGCTTCAAATATACAAATTCTAAATTTCAGTTCATTCTGTTAAGTAGTTTTTGAGTTATTATTTAAGAACTCCAAAATGATCGTCGAATAAACATTTATCTAACATGTGATCCAAACCAATAATCTTTTCGAACCCGAAAATTATATGATACAAAATTTAGTCGAAATCAATTGAATCATTTTTTACATATAATTTGCTTGACCGTGTCCTTAATGACACAATATGACCCACTAATCGAATTTTCTTGAACATATGACTCAATTCATTGGTCATATTGTGCTCGAAAGCAGTGACATACCAAATTTAGTCAAAATCGTTTGAGCTGTTTTTAAGGTAAAATTTATATACGTACAAACCCACACAAATTTTGCTGGTAAACATAAAATTTTAAATTAGTGTAATTGGATTTTTATAAACACTTCACATTTTTTATTTTTTTTAAAAGCCTTAAATTTCAGCACTTGAAAATGGCGTTTCTTCTCATTTCTGAATATATTTGTTACTTTCGTTTTCCAAAGCGATAGTTTCTCACTTAAAATATACGGAATGTTCAATATTCACACTCTTGTCCGACTGTATTATAATAGTTATTTTCCAGAATATAGATTTTAAACCTAATGAGGTGGAAAATGAAAGTAACGAAAAATCTATAATATGGTTGATATCCCTTTTATATCTAAATTCTTTGCTGGTTTGTTTTGCTATTTACGATTTTGCGTGTTTTATTTTCAGTGGTATTAAAAATGTAGGTATCCTTTAACGTATCTCTACACAAGGTATGAATTGCAAGATAGCTGCTTCAGAAACTAGACTTGCACGAAATAAAATTCCGAAATCTCGATCTATTGAATTCTGGATTATTGTGAAAACAAGAAAAATCAATATTAAATTTTATTGATGTATAATTTAAAAGAATATCTATTGTTTATTACATATTCATTATGAAACTAATGATGATGATACATTTTTGTTAATTAGTTATTCATTTAGAATTCTTTCTTTATGTATTATTGAAAACGACTTAGCAATACCAATGTAATTGCTACTTACATTTCTTTGATTTTGGTACGATGACATTAAATTCTGATTTTCGGATCTCAAAGACTTACAATATTTGCTTTTCTGTTTGATTTCTAGGCTCTTAAAATAAATGTTCTCTATCAAGAATTTTTTAGATTTATTTATGAAAATCAACTCATCTCGCAAGTTTTATTTCTGATACACAGGTTTATTTTGTATCGCATGCATATTCGTTGAATTAGACTAAAAAAGCATCAGCTTTTGTTTTGTTAACAAGAATGAATTACGAAAGTACATCTTTACCTGTTATAAATACATAAATAATAATTGCAAATGACCAAATTGGAGCGGTTTTATTATGTAACTACATACTCTATTATTTTTTATAAATCGTAAATAAATTCTTATATTTAAATAACGTTCTTCCATGTGTGTGGGCGATTTTCAGTAGAGTTTATTGCATGTGGAAGTCAACAAAATTGCTCCAGAAAGACGAAAATAGGTTCTTAATCTTCTGGGCTTCTGATTTTCGAATTTTGGATTATCATTTTTTTATTGTATGTTTTATGTGATTTTTAGAATTTTTTCGGTTTTTCAAGTTAGCCGTATTTTTTGACATTAGCAAAACAATCCGATTTCAGGCCTTTGATCCTTTTTAGTATTTATCGTCTTTTGTTATGAACATTTATCGGAATTCGCAGAGTAAATTTGATTTTATGCTGAAAAAAAAATTCTTTAATTAAATGATTTCCATATGAATTTGTTCTCACGTAATTTAAAAATCTATATTGTTATAGAAGCAACAAACTTTCGTCAATTAATAAAAAAGATGTTAAAAATTTTGATTAGTAATTTTTAAACAAATCTTCAAATATATAATAATACAAAATTTTTCTGAGGTTCACAAGTAAAAGAAGGCAAAGTAGAATATTCTTGGCAGACATCCAACTGGAACATATATAATGGAGGGATCTGGTATATATTACAATACGTGTCTTTTTCATTCGAAGAAAAAGTATTTGTTACAGACTATCACTGAAACTTTTTCAAAATTTAATGATAATAAATCTTTAAATATACATTAATACATTTTTCTGAAATCCACAAGAAAGAAAGCACAGTGGAATATTCCTGGTAGACATCACATTCGAGCACATATAATGGAGGAATCTGGTTTATATAACAACAATACGTCTCTTTTTCATTCGAAGGGCAAATATTTCATACAGTGGATCAATGGAGATTTTTCAAAATTTAATGATAATAAATTTTTGAATGTAGAATAATGCATTATTTTTGAGGTCCACAAGAAAGAAAACAAAGTTGAATAGTTTTGGAAGACATCCAACTTGTTCATATATAATGAGAGAATCTGGCTTATGTAACAACAATACGTCTCTTTTCACTCGAAGGGAAAATACTTCATACAGACGATTATCGGAGGTTTTTAAAAATTTAATGTCAATAATTTTTTTAATGTAGAATATTACATTTTTAAGTCCATAAGAAAGAAGGCAAAATGGAATATTCTTAGCAGACATTCAACCCGAGCATATATAGTTTGGTTTATACGGGAGTTTGGTTTATATTATAACAACATATCTCTAATTCAAAGGGAAAATATTGTTTACAGACAATCAATGGAGCTTTTTAAAAATTTAATGATAAAAATAATTTTCCATTTGTCGTATTAACAGTTTGTTTCGCGAATCCCACATAATTACATTTTACAGCCTGTCTAAAAAGTTCAGACACTAAAACAATGATAATAAATTGCAAAAAAAGAAATATATGGAATAATTTCTCAACAAATATTCAAAATTTAATTGAAATGAAACATAGTCGAGTCATTACGATCGTTGCATCAGCATTATTTTTAAAATGGGCTTTTTCATACTTTTGATTAAAAATCAATGTTGAAAAGTTAAGACACATTATGCAAATGTTAACAAATATTCGACGTCCAGCCAGCAAATGATTTTATAAGCAGTATAACAGCGAATATTCCATTTGCAACAATTAACCAGGAAGTAGTCGCTTATCGTCCTTTTCCCCCTCCCAAATCAATTATGTTCTCCTAAATGTTCTCCTAATCTATCTACTTTTACAAGTACAATGGGGAAATTCCATGTAGCTGAACTTAAATGTTTCTCCACAACCATCGCACCACCAGATGTCTTACCCCTGTGTTTTTTCTGGTGCATTTCTAGAAGAAAACTTAAAATTAATTGAAAATTCTGCGAAATTATCGCTAGTGTCAGTTCATTTTTACCTTTTACCAATATTCCAAATCTGATATCTAGAGCAAAATATTCTGTAGGTTCTTGCTCAGGAGGAAAAAATTAGCACGATAAACTAAAGTACCCAGGTCCGAGTACTTGCCTGGAAATTTTCTGTTCTGTTGGAATAAGCCTCAACTATGCTACTTCCAACTAGAAGATGATTTATCTAGTTGAAGAGAAAATCTTTCTCTGCATTATGACATAATGCGAATCAGATACCGGACTTTTTGCGTTATTATTATGCGTTAAACTTTGATAATGTAAATATTATAGTTCTAACTTGGATGTATGAAACTAGTGCTTCAGTTTGCAGCCACGTCCAACAAATAAAAGTTAATCATTTTATCCAATTATCGCCGGGTAGCTCAGTCAAAGGAGCATTGGCACGGCAAGCCAAGGGGCCCGTTTCACATCCTGGTCTGGACAGCTTTCACTCTATTGGAAACCTCAACTATGTTTTCCTGATCTTAAAGAATGAGATTTCATAGTACTTAAATAATAGATTTTTGTTATTGCTTTAAAAATCGATAGACAATTTTTAATTTAAATATTAAACTGTTCTCGTATAGTTAATTTTTTGAAGCAATTGAAAATATATTTGAATTCCGTTAAGTTACGATAACTATGCGATATTCTGCATTCTGAAATGAAAAAAAAATGAATCACTCAGTGTCACCGCCATGTGATACCCTAATGTTTAAAATTGATTCTTCAAGATATTAAGAAACATGGCATAAATCTACGTGTTTATAATGTTTATATTCGTGGATAGTGGTATTTCTGAAACTCGATCAATGTTATTTCAAAATAAAAAATATATAAATGACAAATGAGATTTGATTAGTAGAAAGAACACTAAAATATTTTTCATTACCTGTGCCCCACGTGGTATCTATGAAACGCCAAGCACCAATGATGAAAACAGCGTTCCATGCATGCGTCACGTCTTCACCTGGGACGAACTGATGTCCAGGTCGATAATCGTAACCTTTGGCAAATCCATTCAAAGTCTTTACTCGGATTCCCGCTAACCTAGATCAAGAAAAATCCATCAAAATTTAATATTTTATAAACAACTCATCACAGTACAGCGCGCAACTGAGAAATTGGCTTTGATGGAACTGACAGAAAACGTTTAATTTTTTTTTTTTTTTTTTTTTTTTTTTTTTTTGTATTTCAATTAAAGACGGGCATTTTTAATTAAATCTGATATATTGGATTAAAATATGAAACGAGATTTCCCCCTATAACGTATCTTAACTTTTACAGAATAATGTACTGATATTTCAAATTATAATATACTACCAAATAGGAAAATGTATATTTTTTTCTCAGAAATTAAATGATTTTTATCATAAATATACAATAATCTTTAAAAAAAAAATTGAAACTGAAAAACCTTTAGCAAGCATAATTAATTAAAAAAATATTTTTTAATGTTTTTAGTTTATAGCGTAAAAAATTCTAAGCAGAAATTACACGTAAACGAAAACACTTCCGTTTCTGACAAATCGGACAAATTTAGATATTAGTAGCTTTTAGTAAGGTCTATTTAATCTTATTCTTTTAGTTGGGACAATAAAATTTCCTGTGTCAGTCAGGATTCAGTTAGAAAATTAACCATATATCTAATGCTATTATTTTTAGCACAATCAAACTGATCGGTAAATTTAACAATTGAATTGAATATTTCCAACTGAGCGAAAAATTGTCCATGCGGGGAATCGAACCCAGATCCATTGCTTACAATGCCAATGCTTTACAGTTAAGCTAACTGGACGATAACCGGCTGGGATTTTTCGCGCCGATAACCTTATTGGTCATAACATCGTAATTTTAGTCCTCGCAGCTTAAAACCTTTTATAAACTTCGCTCTGCCCATTAATTTTTTTTTTCCGGCCTAACCCGTTTGAATCTTTGTCTTTATTTTTTTCTGACCAAGCTCGCTGGACCAACTGTGCCTTGCTCGGGTTGGGCAGTCCTAACAGGTTTGTCTTAATTTCATTCACAACATACACCGGAGAGGGCCAAGTCCATGCGGCACTTTTTCTGAAGGCTCGGACAGTGCCAGGGCGTGCCTAGACATTTTTCTGTCCGTGTTGTTAACGATAATCAGTCATATAAATTATTCCCCTTGTTTTGAAATTTCCGTCTCCTCCCTTTTCCTCTAAAGCATACAGATTAAAAATCTTAAAATTCTTTATTTAAAAGACAAATTGCCGTATTTTTTGCTATATAGTAACAGTAAATAATCAGTTAGATAAAACACATCTTTCTCCCAATTTTCTTCTCTTCTCTCCTCCAATATGTTCAGCAGGTGCCCCCTGTTTAATCAACTCTTTTCAAAGTCGTTAAATTCTATAATTAAAAAAAATAATAAAAATCGAAAAAGCGGAGAGAAAAACGAATGCATTAGGTAAAAGTACATTATGATAGGAGTGGTTTCGACCAGCCAAAAAGGCCAGCAAGTGAAGCGTGACATCATAAGCGCGTGGTCTATTTGAGCAATAAAAATTACTATGCCCCTCTAAGAAAATTATTTAGACCCAACTACTCAATTACTACTTAATGTAGCTTGAAAGATTGACTATGCAAAATTTCTTCCAATAATTGCTTAGAAAATTTTAAATCAACAGGAGTCTTTAAATAACTTTTTTTAAATGCTTAATAATACTGCTATTATGCACTAAGGTAATAAGTTGTTAAAGTTATTTTTTTGGATGCATTACGTAAACGTCTGTAAACAAAACAACACATGCATTACGAGTACATTACGCGTTGTTGCTTACAACGTTTTGATAAAATATCAAATAAACGGTCAAGTGCGAGAATTACTAGCTCTCAGAGGATTCCGTACAATAAATATATAAATTATTAACCTCTAAGAGACGAGCGACTGCTATACGTGCCACATAATCTTCTCGAAATCCTTTATTTTCCCCACCAATTACTTTTTATAGAAAACTTTGCCTTATTTAATCAAAGCATTACAACAGAAAGTTTTCTTTTTTGAAAATTCGATGGTAAAAGATTAAAAATTAAGCAAAATGCTCTCGTCGCGAAGGAGTTAAGTGCATAATTAAAAAAAATCACTGCTGAAAGAATAATAAAACTTTATAAAAAAAACTGTAGAGCAGTAGTTAGGTTGCTCTATACAACTAATAAAATATGAATGGGTATACAATAAAAGCTCAAAGAGATATGAAGCCTAAATAATAATAAATATTGCTATTCCGTATAACTCTTTTTTTATTTTATTCCTATCTATTTATAATGAACTTAATTCGGTACTGAGAATAAAAGATGGTGCATAAACTTCATTTGGCATTTCATAAAATGAATTTCAGCGTAGTAATTATCTCATTTTTCTACTGCGTAGCTAACACAAAATCTTTGTTCTAAGTTTAAACTTAACATTGTGCTATGCGCGCTTTGAAAGGATGTCTCAAAGTTCCAACATCGGCTTGATAAGTGCCGTGTTTTTCCAGATAGATTTTTAATTAATTTTGAAGACACGGCAGGCGTATTTAAAAACCCACTCAATGCTGGTAAATCACGAAAAAATTCAGACTGTGTCTGTTGGTTTTCATTGTAAACCGAGATTATGTAATTACAAAAATAAAGAATAAAACATGTTTCATTTTGCAGATTAATGTGTTTTTTGTAGCAAGTTTACCAATATAATAGATGGATAGAGAAAATATGATTTTTAAAAATTTGGATAAGGCGAGTTTTGAAACTCACGTCTTCATATATATAAATATTCGAAAATATCCGAAAAAGTTTAACATAAATTAATTCATAGAAGCTTCAAATATACTAATCTAAAATTATAGCTCATTTAGTATTTTTAAGATTATGCTTAAAAACTACTGGCACTGTAATCTTTTTTGCAAAGATTAACAAAGGATTTAACGTAAGTTGATGGAGTTTAAAATTTTACATCTATATAATTCCGAAAGAACTTGTACAAATAACTCTGTATTTGGTATCTGAAGTTACATTTCACGGAAGAATCCAAATATGACGTCGAAATAAGGTGTTAGACTTTCAATTTTTAAAATTTGTTACAATTTCAAAATGTAGACGACCCACCTCTCCCAAATCACAATTTATGTGTAGCATTTATTACTTTGCTGATCAAATTTATAAGGACAGTAAATATGTAAATAATTATAAATTGCATAAAATACTAACATTTTAGACATTTTTTTAATAATTAAATTAGAACAGCAACAAAATAAAATTTAAAGTGAAATATTTTTTTTTACTTATTTTTTTTATTTGCTTTATTAGGTAATTTATTTAAGATTTTTTTTTTCATTGTAAAAATGCAGAATTTTATTCTGAGCATTAGCCTAAAAAGTTTTTAATGCTACATAACTGATAAGCTCATTTTTTATTTTAATGAGGAGCAATTAATAGCCCTTTATCAGCAATCACGGATACGTTCTTTTCCTACCACAGCAGTATTACTTAAAATAATAATCCTTGGAGCATTAACGCTTTTTAACAAGTCGAAGTATCTAAATTTAGTTTTTAAAACACTTTTTTTACAATTAAAAAGGTGTATTTTTTGTATGTCATTAATAAAAAATGCATATTATTGATTTTATATTTATATCGGTAGCCATTTTTTCAGATATTTAAATTAAAAATCAGTAATTATTAAGATAATTTAATAAAAAAGTCGTGTCATATTAATTGAAGAAACTATATCCACCTTATTAGGTGCGTTCGTAATTATGTAAATACGTAGCACCTATAGCCGTCGTTTAGTCCGTCCGTCCGTCTGTCTGTCCGTCCATTCGCACATAACAGAGCAAAAAAATACCCAACCGAATCGTTTGAAATTTAAAATATATAATTGTTGCATAATTTATTCGAGTCATTTCAAATGTTATGAAAATTGGATTAATAGCTTAACTATAAGTCCAAACAAAATTATTCTGATGCATTACGGCCAGTGAAGAAAACTAATTTCAAATGCATTTTAATGATGCTACACTCTTTCGAACATAATAAAATTGATACGCATGTATGAAGTATGTACTAAAATATACTGTCTGGTGTGAATTTTTTTTTATATTGATTCACAGGGCCGCACAAACGTATTCAATTACATAATGGTGTAGGGGTAAACATTGTTTGGGGCGCGTTTCAAGTATATTAAACTATTTCACATTTTATTAAATTGATATACGTTGCTTAAGTTTACTAGAAGACACATCCTGTATAACAGAAAACAGTCAGATTTTACATGGACAAACAAAAGATTTCGGCTACTATGTTGTATCCGAAAACTGCATAATATTACACCAAGATCTGAGTATTTTTAAAACTTTGTTATAGTATTAGTATAAACGCACCACATTTGCTACACTTGACGTGCTATTTCCGAGTTTTTTTTTATAATGTAGCTTACATTTAACTACTGCTATTTCAAAGTGTTAATTTTTGGCCTTATCAAACAGAAGGATTCTGCGATTAAATAAGGAAAAACTACTATTCGGAAATAGTGGCACTCTTAAATAATCACCTCTTACTCATTCTGTAATAACTTACATCAAATTTCACAGCTATTGGAATAATTTAAATTAATTTCCAATAGATTTTTATTTAGAATATGAATATTTTCAATTTAATTTTGTGATATACAATTAAATCATTCTGATTGATTTTTATAATACTAAGAAAACATGTGCGAACACACATTCTCTGCGTAAAGTACTTTCAAAAATCGTGTTACTTTCTATTTATTTTAAATAAAAAATAAAAAAATATATTATTAAAACATAAAATTAAACAAAATTAAGTTTAAACTGAAAAAATGTTTCTTAAAAAGAAAACAAAGAATAAAAATTAAATCTCAAACTATTCGACAGGAAAACTCTTTTCTTCGCAGCTTTCTTACTTTGAGACGCTGAACTAAGTCGGTAAGTCGCTAATCAGAATTTTTTTTTTTTTTTTTTTTTTTTTTTTTTTTTTTTTTTTTACAAGCTTGACAAAAGAAAAAAAAAGTTTTTGTTTGTTCTTTTAAAAAGACATATCAATTATTTGAATTTCTTTAAAAGAAAATAAAATATTTTTAAATGACGATGCTATTAATAAACACAATTTAGCTTTCATAATATTTTAAAACCTGTACAGTTCTGGGGAAAAAATGATTACCCATGCTAATTATGTGTAAAAACTCGTATACAAAAGACATAGGTACCGATATGTTTGATAATGTCTACTATTAAATGCTATGACAAAATTAATCTTAGATTCAGGTCTATATTTCAAAATAGTTTGAACTTTTTTTTAACTTTTTTGTAATTATAATAGAAGAAAGTATTGCAATCGAAAGTTTTAGACTTCCTGTTTTCGACAGTTTTACACTTTTTGAGGGGATCAGAGATCACGAAAAATATGATTTTTAAAGTGTTTGTTTACCCGTGTGTCCCAGAACCTATATGTCTGATTTGTATCAACGAAAAATATATGAAGTTAAATATAAAATTAAAGCAAACTTCATATATGACGACCTCAGAAGCCAAGGGGTACAAGTGACAAAATTTCGATTTGGAGTAAACTGAGTTTAAAGATAATTGATGTTAAATTGGAACATCAATAACAATTGACTAAATTGAAATAGGAAACTTCTGCTTGTTGCATTCTGGCCTTTGAATTCTTATTTCAATAACTTTTTGAAAAATAGAGTACAATTTTCTTTAACTGTATAATTAATCAATATTGTTTGTTTTTCGAAAAAAGTGGTTTATCTCTATAACTCAGCAAATAATAAGAAAATCACCTATATTTCTTTACTTGAAATGAAAACAGCATATTTTCAGGTCGTCTGTGTACTTAGTTCATTTTTTTCAATTTTGTCACTTATACCCCTTGGCTTCTGGGGTCCTCATATATGGTTCGCAATTCTCAGTTAAAATTTGGGATATTACACCTGAAGGCTGTGGAGTAATAGCGGATTCGTGCTATTTCCCTTTTTGTTTCATTGAGAAGCGAATGAAGATTTAAACACAATTGAACCAAAATTCATGTTTTGGCTATAGTCGTCAGATTCCAGTTTAAATGGGAAATGTTCCACGGGACAGCGACATTATTATAGCGGATTTTGAGCAGTTATTTTTTCGAGTCATCGGAAAATGTATGGAGTCATTGACTGAATTGAATTAAACTCCATCCATATTTTTGATTATAGAAATTAGGTCCCTTTTTGAAAATGGGAATATTACCTAGAAGGGAAATCTATGACAGCGAATTTTTTGCCTTTTTTCTTTCGCATCGTCAAAAAATGTGCTATGTTATAAATAGAATTGAATCAAAATTCATATATACATTTTTGACATTAGACATCAGGTCTCAGTTCAAAATGGGGATTTTCTCCCAGAATCGATCTCTGTGATAGCGATTTTTGTGTGATTTACTTGACTTTTTGCAGTTTATGGGAAGAATTTTAATATTTTTTTAATGAAATTTTAGATGTATAAATGTATAGATGTGATGGCATAAGTCGTGGTTTTTCGTAAAATTTTGGAGAAAATGGCCATGAAAAGGAAGTTGTAATAGCTAGTTTATAGGCGCTATTTTTCGTTTGTATCATCGGAAAAAGTATGAAGTATGAATAGAACAGAATATTACTTATACTGACTTATTATATCATATGCATATTTTTGATTGTGGACTAGTGTGGGCCGAAAAATTCACAAAATTGTTTCTCAAATCGTAATATGTGAAAAATTTGTGAATTGTTGTGAAAAGTTGTGTTGGAGACTAAAAATTTCGTAATAAATTTAACTTTTTCAAAAAAATGTATAACCGACTCCAAAAAAAGCGCTAAAAAGAATTAAATAATTCTATAACATTCTCTAATGACAAATCGTTATCCAATAACCACACATTGACTATCATGTACCGGTATAAAACGGTTAAATTTAATATATAGAATTTAATATCCACCAAACATAGGTTTTCCACAGAATATTTTTTACAAGATATTAATTTACATATTTTTGATTTTATTTTTAAATATATACATATAAAAAGTAAGGAATTACTTTTTGAAGTTGGTTCCAAACAATCATAATCGATAATGATTTCCCCATTTTATTTATGGTACTAGACATAATATATCCACAATTCTTACTATACTTAAGATAGTTTGGCACCAACTTCAAAAAGTAATTCCTTACTTTTTATATGTATATATTCAAAAATTAAATCAAAAATATGTAAATTAATCTCTTGTAAAAAATATTCTGTGGAAAACCTATGTTTGGTGGATATTAAATTCTATATATTAAATTTAACCGTTTTATACCGGTACATGATAGTCAATGTGTGGTTATTGGATAACGATTTGTCATTAGAGAATGTTATAGAATTATTTAATTCTTTTTAGCGCTTTTTTTGGAGTCGGTTATACATTTTTTTGAAAAAGTTAAATTTATTTCCTACTTTTCAGTTATTTATACCGTATTACATAATTATGTATACTGGACATATGATGGCTCTTTGCAACGCATTACTAATTAACGCACTTTGCTGAGTTCTGATGTGTTTTTGCTCTACTTGTCACTGTTTGATTGTCAACTTTTCAAAAGACACTTACAATATCGGTTAGTATCGTTGTGAATCTTTAGATTTTCTGGATGTTGTAACTTTTTCAGATCTGGCACGACGAAAAGCTACCGCATTCATGAAATCTTAAAGTCAACATCTAATTGTACGGACATCGGAAGTGGTTATCGAAAGGTGACAATGCCTCAAGTAAAGTGTCCTTACACATAAGCGTGCGGCAAAGCGCTTCCATATATGGGTAAACAGCAAAATGACTCCATGTATCAATGAATAGTAAAATGCTTTTCTAGTGTAGTCAAAAGTACTCCCCCTTCAGTCAGAAATAGTAAAAAGAAAGATTTTAACAAAAATCGCTCTATGATTCAATAGATAACAACAATAATCTAATTCCTATAAATGCAGTAAAGTCATCGGAAATGTTTCGACGAGGAATCCGAAAATCATAACCTGTACTTGTCTGCATCTATAAGAGAGTGACAGCATTCGATGCCCAAATACTTTTTTCACGAACGCTTTTGTAAAAAATTGAAACTCACTCCACCGCTTTTATGAAAAACGATTATTTCAGCCTATCATGGAGCATTCTCATGGGTCAAAAGACAAATATTTTATAAAAGCGGGGGAGTGACGATGCAACAAAAGGGTAAAATTTTTTACAGTGTATGTATGAGATATTCCATAAAAGGGATGGAGTGACGATGCAGCAAAAGTTAAATTTTTAACAATGTATCGCAACGCTAGGCATTTTCTATTATAAAATTTGATGATGATTTCCTGGTAGAATTCGATTGTACGCCGAACGATCCTTTATTTCTACACAGACATAAATACATAATCCATATTATTTTACAAATTCGTGGATATACAAGGACAAGATAGCACAAGGAAATAATACGACACAAGAAAAGTACAACCGGGAGCTACACATAAAGAGTGTGTGCAACGGAGCCAGTGGTATTCGAACCCACAATCTCCTACGCTCTCAAGAGATTAGCAGCGTGGTATCTTAACCACTCGGCCACAAGGACCCCCTTGATGACTCATTTTTGTCCAGAATCTTTTCAATCAATCGTATACTGTGCTCCATGTGTCGTCATATTCACATCGAGGAATCCTACATGAACAAAATCTGAAATCATTCTGGTGTCTAATCCGGTAACCAGATCTGAATCTAAAGATAATTTTTCTACACATATCTAATCACTTTATTTTGCATTGATATGTAGAGATAATTTTTTCGTCCGGAACAAAATATATACTAAAGGATTTTCATCTTTTCAACAACTTAAGGATGTCGATTGGTATCGATGTCTATTTCCTCTTTAGTGGATGCGAAAACTTGTCCATTTAACATTTCGGAAATTTATCGCATCCAGCAAACTTTAAGGCCGCACACTAGGCACAGAAAAAGACCGGGTGATAATGTGAAGTCTATGGGGGCGTTCTTTTCAAATATCTCGCTCAAATTTTATAGTTTTTACGTGATTTTTTTTTTTTTTTTTTTTTTTTTTTTTTTTTTTTTGCATAGGATAGCTGAGGATATTTCACAACAGATCTAGTTTTTACTTTTTCAATTTTGGTTTCAGATTTTTAAAAAAAATTATTTTAAATTTCAAAACCGGTTTAAACGGTTCTGAAATTGAAACTATCATTATATAAAACATACATAAGCAAAATCGAAGAAGTAAAAACTAGGCCGGTTGTAGATCATCCTCGGCTATCCTATGCAAAAAAAATCATGTAAATATATTAAAATTTGAGCGAGATATTTGAAAAGAACACACCCATAGTCTTTACACTAACATCCGGGTCTTTTTCTGAGACTAGTGTAGTGCCTTAAGGTCCACATTGAAATCTACAGACTTCGTAAATGGGCATTGAAAAGCTGACAATCCATCAGTACACGTTAAAATTCTTGTGAAAAATTACCTTTGTTTTTAAAGACTATCTATTTTCTGACTAATGAGAACAATCTAAAAAAGTCTATGGAGTGTTTTCATTGGTCAGAAAATAGATAGTCTTTAAAAACAGAGGTAATTTTTCAAGATATTTTAAACAGGGTACATTGTTAAAAATTTGACCCTTTTGCTACATCGTCCCTCCACCGCTAATATAGAAAACGATTACTTCAGCCTATTATGGAGCATTCTCATGGATCAAAAGTGAGATATTCTATAAAAGCGGGGTAGTGACGATGCAGCAAAAGGGTCAGATTTTTTACAGTTTAGAGTCGCGTACACAAACAGAGCGCGTCAAGTGGCTTCTATGATTCAATGCATAGCAAAGTAATTCTAAATGTTCGTATTATTAAAATACCCTTTTCAGTCATAAAAACTAATAAAGAATACTGCCCAGTTAAACTGATGGCATTGAGCTCACAGGCTACAAATACTAATTGTACATTAAAGCCTTATATTTTCAAGGGTTAATTCCGTTCGAAAAAAAAATTAAGAAGGGGAAACAGCTCTCCCCTTTCCTCTTTTTTTATACTTAATCATTGAACCTCCTATACTATCAAAGACATGCTTTATCATATAAAAAATCTATATCCAAAATTCAGAGCAAATTAGATAATTCTTAATAAAAACCCATTTAGCATTTATATAATTTAAAAGGAGTTATCCCCTTCTTTTATACTTAACCATTAAACTTCCAAAACGATTCAGAGATTTGAACGAAATCTGAAAATTCTGCTTGAAAAACCTATTTATATAAATTAAGAGGGGGGGGGAGGCATTAGAACCCCTGTTGCCCCTATTTATACTTATTCAATGAACACCTAATAGCAGTCACGGAATCGCCTCATCAGAATGACCCTAATCTAAATTTTGAACGAAAACTTAATTCTGCATGAAAATCCCATTTATATCAACTAACGGGGGGGGGGATTAGAACCCCTGTTCCCCCTATTTATACTTATTCAATGAACACCTAATAACAGTCACGGAATCGCCTCATCAGAATGATCCTAATCTAAATTTTGAAAACTTAATTCTGCATGAAAATCCCATTTATATCAACTAACGGGGGGCATGAGCCCCCCGTTCCCCCTCTTATACATATCGAATGAACTCCAAAAACTAATCAGGGAAGCGCCTTATCAGGATATACCTATATACAAAATTTCAAGTGGATCCGATATTTTTATCATGAGTTATCGCGTTACGCACATACGCACATACATACAGAACGGACGGGCACATAAGCTCTCAGGCTATGATAGCCTGTGAGCTAAAAAGGAAGATATTATCAAAATCACACCATGATTCAACATGCGTCTATATGAAAGTAGTAATATTTGAAGTTAAGAATGTTCTTTGATAAACGCGGTTTTCCAAAGTGCAGAAAATTTAAGAATTTTTATTCCAGAACTTGGCGGTAGTCGCCTGAACGAGTTTGTTTTATGGGTGAAAGAAGTTAACTAGCTTAACTTTAATGGTAAGCTTATCAAAATTTTTCGTCATTTATATTTGTCCAAATGTAAATCTAGCACATAGCAATGTGCTATAATCACTTTATGAATCAGGCATAACAAGCACCCTGATACACAGACACTCTTGCTTTAACGTGTAAGGCTCTTTAGAGATGAATTTTCAACTTTTCGATATCGAATTCTCATGTCTGGATCGATGTGGATCTTTCACTTTGGTGGATACGAGAATTGTTCCAGCTAAGATTTCGTACTTTGAAAAAAAAAACTAGCATCTCTGCAACAGTGGTTAGGATCCAGAAGGATTATTCGCTGTTAAGCAAAACAAGATTGACCAATCATAAGCCTTCATTTTTAAGAACTTTTCATTGTTCGAAGGAGAGAGTCTGGAATACATGGAGTGAAAATCTGCTATCGACACTGTAAAAAATTTGACCCTTTTGCTGCATCGTTACTCCATCGCTTTTATAGAATTTCTTTGTTTTGACCAATGAGAATGCTCCATAATAGAGCGAAGTAATCGTTTCCTATAAAAGAGATGGAGTGACGATGCAGCAAAAGGGTTCAATTTTTTACAATGCAAGCAGAGCTAAAAATTTGTATCCTTTAAATGTGCAACGATGCTACTGAATTCCAAAGTGTCGATCATAGCGACATCTGCGGCATTTTCGTGATACATTATCTAGACTAGCAATAATTCTTGCATTTTTAGAAAATGTCCTGCATATGTCGCTTCTACCTTTAAATTTCATTAGCATTGTTGCACATTTAAAGAATAGAACATTTTAGCGCTTTTTTAAAATGTTACAGAGGGCGTGTTCAGCCCAACTTACCGGTTACTTACCGACCACTTACCGACTGTAGACAAGTACGAAATGAAAATCAAAGCAAAGTGTGACATCAGTTACAATTCAACCGAATAGTTTTCATTGATGCCACAATTTGCTTTCGTACTGCCCCACAATCGGTCGGTAACATTGGTTACTTTTGTAAGTTGCTCTGAACATGCCCTGAGATAGCCGATTTCCACACTATATCCCCTAATGCTATATTTCCGGTTTCTTGCATAAGAGAACTTGTCCGGAATCCAGGTAGAATTTGCGCTAGTAGCGAAACCAGATTAACGAATCAGAAGCCTGAATTTTAGCAAATTTTTCAATGTTTTAAATAAATTTTCTTGTTAATAAATCTCGTTTCGCAAACAGCGCAAAATTTATGTGAATCCTGGCCCTCGTCCAGTTAGGATTTTCCATTGAAACACTGTTAAAAATTTGAAACTTTTACTTTATCGTCTATCCATCGCTTTTATAGAAAATGATTACTGCATTGTATTATGGTGAATTCTCATTGGTTAAAATAGGGATATTCCATAAAAGCGGTGGAGTGACGATGCAGCAAAAATTTCAAACTTTTAATAGTGAAAAGATCGTGTGTCTATGTAAGTGTAACATAAAAGCATGCAAAAGGAACACTTCTAATTGGTCGATTGCTTCAAAATGAATTTGAAATTTAAAGTTTTTATTTTTAAAAAAGTTCTAATTATCAGATTTTTATGAAATTCGAATGGGACCACATGGACCTCATACGCTTTCAAACAAAAAAAGAATTATCAAAATCGGTTCATATTTGCAAAAGATATGCGTGAACAACAAATACATACAGGTCGAAATCATAACCTCCTCTTTGAAGTCGGTTAAAAAGAGAAATAAAATTGGTTTATTTCTTCCGGTCGCGTATGCGCGGTAAAGTTTGCCAAAATTTAGAAAATTTCACAATAAAAATAAATAAATAAATTAGCCTTATCACGTATGCACTGGCTTAAATTCTTATACATTATAATGACAAAAGGTAATGTTGAAATATTATTAAAATCCACCAATACTTTTTGGTAACACATGTACGCTAAAGTTGTAAGGAGTTATTACACTTAAATATTGACAAGCTAAGTAAGGTAAAAGATTATAAATTAAAAATGTGATTCTTGCCAAAATTTGGAGTATGTGCGTGATCGGAAGATGTTGGGGGATTTAAATAATATTTAGAAATCATGTTTAGTTAATCTAATCCAATAAAGTTCACTTTCATGTAATACATCATTTCATATTAATACGGTAACGCTCTCCCATTGTGTAATTGACATTTTTTAGTATTCTCGCACCGGTTCCAAGATAGAAGCGCTAACTCGGCACTTTTCTGCCAGGGGGTGCTGAAAGGTACATCATCAAGAAATGAATATTATTTTTTCTGTATCTAGACACCACGTCCATAACTGTTGAAAACTCAATCATTTGATGTAAAACGGAACTATGATACACTAAGTATAATTTATGCTATTTATCTTAAATTTTCATAAATATGTAAAAGATTTATCCAAAAATTTAGAAAAGTAAAATAAAATCCTTACAGTTAAATGTATTGGTATAACACAAGTAACAATCATACAGATTGTTTATAAGTTTTAAATATAAAATAAATTAACTTTATACACAAATGTTTTATTTTGTTTTCTATGGATATAAATGACAACAGGGTGTAATCGCCATAGAGCATCGACACTTTTTTCTTTTTCTCGAAAATTAAAGATAGAATTGAGCTGTAAATTGACATAGCTACCTTTTTCATGAATATTTTTCGTCATTATTCACATTTTTGAATATGAATTTACCTTTATGAGAATGTGATTCTATATGAAATATATATTTAGATCATGTTTGGGATCATCGACTTTATCTCATTAAAAAAGAAACGTTTCAATCAGATGATATTTTGTGAATCTATAAATTATAATTTGTTACGTGGATTTAACAATTGCATTCGCAGTTTTTTAAACCTTCAATGAAGATTTAAAAAAATCAGTATAAACTGCATATAAATTGCATGCAGCGAACTATGTATTATAAACTATGTACTATTGTTATACATTCTAAACTATGTACAAGATCTTTTTCCGAGCTGCTATGATTCAATAAATTCAAATGAAGCGTCCAAAATGAGTTTTACCATTTAAGAAATAAAAGTTCACACTCTTTGTGTGTATTTTTAAATGCACACAGAAGATCAAGGAAATATAATTTATGCATAATATTTATTAATCACTTCCAGTTGATTAGAAAGTATACATTTTCATACGATTATTTGCACTAGAATTATTAGTGTGATCATTTTTTAGAACAGAATGTTTGTTTTCCATTTTTCCCGAGTCAAAATCGTATGTAAAGAAATGAAACCTAAGAATTTTCAGAAGAAAGTTTTCAATGGAAAGTTTTTCTTCCAAAAAGAAGAAGAGGAAAAAAACATTTTTGTGTAACATTTAACTTAAGATAAAATATGCCTATACAAACATAGAAAATCTAGAAAAAATAAAGCGAAGGCACTCAACATAACTTTGATATGTTTGATTATCGGCAAATCATAGAGCTTTATTCTTTTGTCACGAAAAATAACTATCGATCATCTAGCCAAAAGAAATAAATAAAAGAAAAGAAGCCTGCAAGATAGCGCTAAGAAAATGATAAATAACACCAGTACAAAACCCCATAACGAGTTAATTTTGTGACGCAGCACTTTAATTCATGTCTTTAGGAATTTTAAATATGGGCCGTAAAAATAATGATGTCAAATTTCAAGCGAGTCTATACTAATATATGTATATATATATATATATATATACATAATACTACAAATCCACATCTACAACGAATATAGAATTATCTAGCACGACGAGACTAAAAAATGGAATCAATAACAGTGAAACAATTACAAATAAAATTGGAGATTGTGGCACGTGTCTCGTTTTCAAGAACAATGCCACGCAGTCTCAAAAATACGATTAATTTCTGAGGTAGAAGTCAGGAAAATATCCTAATGTATAATTTTCCACCATTATCCGATTAATCGTAACGAAAAAATATACAAGTCATTAAACCAGGACATTTGAAACCATAAGCAAGGATGAGCATAAAATGTTTTGACCATTAAAAACAGAAATTGAAACGAGAAAAACTTACATTCTACCATATCGCCAACGTGTTGAAAAATACAAAACTGCATACTCATTATTTATTGAATATATATATCTGATTTGTGTGCTCGACATCAAGGCCTCTTATAAACCATCGTCAATATATATGGACGAGATAGCAGGAGGAAAATTTACAACAAGAAGTAAATACAGCAAGGAGATCCACACAAAGAGTGTGTATACGTATTATATAATTATACATTAATAATCATATATTAATTACGGAAATAAATGCAATGGAGCCAGCGGGATTCGAACCCACAACCTCCTATGCTCGCAAGAGTTTAACGGCGTGGTGTCTTGACCACTCGGCCACGGAGGTCCCTGCAAACTCATTTTACTTACATTTAATGAGCTTGCAGACGGTTAAGGGATATAAAATGAAAGGGAATAATTATTATTATAATTAAAAACAACTATTATCAAGAATATTGTATTCATAAAATAATATAAGTTATATTTTATGTAAATTAATGGAAACAAAGTAATTTTAATAAAATGAATTGGAAAAATATACAGTCAATAGTAGAAAAACAAAGAAGCTTATATACTCAAAAAATTTTTTTTTTAAAGAAGGGATATTGATTACTACTTTTAATGTCACCATCTAATGTTTGAAATAAGGATTAAATATCGCTGCATTATGCAATAAATTATGTATATTTATTATAAGTTTAAAAACATCAAATTATCATTACGTTTTCAATCTTAATCAACTATTTGAGAATTAATAATATAGTATATCATCGAAAAAGTCTACATAAAGTTTTTATGTTATTAATAGAGAAAAAATTGCGATTAAAATGAATATATATATAGAGAAAAGTAAATTAATATATAAATTAAAATTATGCTACCCTCACTTATATGATAAACATAAAGAGGGGAGGCTATAATAAATTATGACATTATATATATATATATTGGGACTCCCTTCCACTTTTTAGTTCATTACTGTTTAATTTTCTCCATATCCACTATAGTTTACTTGGTATTTCTTTATTTAATTTTGGTTTTATGTGTGTTGGTAGCCCCAAATTTGTATTATTCATGGCTAATACGAAGATGAAACCACATACTTCATTTGTAGTTCCAAAGTATTGTGGGCTTGACAATTCTGCTTTGGTACTACAAATTTTAATTATATTCATTTTTATTATATATATATATATATATATATATATATACAGATTGTCGCTGAATTTGACAAATTCAGAGGGTGATAGTGGGCATAAAGAGGATGAAAAATTATCATAGAATATGGCGTCGCAAACTTCTTATTTAAGTTACAAATACAGGGTGTTTCACCTTAACTTAAATCGGGTTGACGATAATAATTTTAAGACAAATAATAAAAACAGCAATGAAATTATAACGATATAAACTTCGTTTGATATGATACCACTAAGAAAAGTTCTGGAAAAACAGGGCGCTCACGCAATCGATGTTACCATATGATGTAATTGCACTCCAAAATGTCAAGCGTCAAGTGCATACTGCTAGTTTCCATAAATAATCGAGACTTCTACTACTTTTTTAAATTATTACATTTACAACAAAATTTGGCATGTCTGTTAAAAGTTTCATTATCAACTACCTCAGAAGTTTTGGGGAAAAAATCTTCACGGAATTGTATGACCTGCAGGATTGATTTTCAGGATAATTCATCATGTATTTTTCTAGATTTTTAATAAAATATCTAAAATCTCAAATGCCGGTCACCTTTCGCCATATAGTGTGTTTAGAATTTATGAGAGATGGAAATGCAACAGCCTCAATGAATAAGTTTTAGATGTTTTCATGGTGAAAATAATGTCACTTGTCAATATAAATCAAACAAAAAAGGAAATGATGAAAAGTACACACTCGACCGATAATTTCAGAGAGGTGATACTAAACATCAAGAGAGAGAGGAGGAAAATTGGAACGAACAAGGTGTCGCAAACTGCTTATTTAACCAAAAATACAGGATATTCTAACATAACTTAACTTCAGTTGCTGGTAATAACTATCAGAAAATTGCATCCACTTAGCCACTGATCAGTGTCATTATAGAATACACAATCTTGGTTCGTACTACTATATTTGGATAAAACCCTTCATTTTTTTGCTTCATTTTGGGAATAAGATTTTGAGCTTAATCTACGGATTTTGAGCTTATTCTATCGACGATCACTTTTAGAATTTTCAAGCTAATTTTTTGAGACTTTCACAAAAGTTGCTCTATAGATTTAGCTAACATAATATGTAAAGGAAATTTTGATAGCATTTATGCATGTGCAATGAAAAATTATTTAGTATACCTGCTCATTTTTTGTTCAATTTTTATTATTTTTTAATTCTGATTACAGGGTATTGTGCACAATGTTATTTGTCATATTTTCGGAAAATAACATTATTTTATATTAAGAACTCTGCAAATTATAAACAGAAAACTTGGAAAAAATTAGGACTGTTTTTATAAAAACCTTAATTTCTCGACACGTATACATGCTATCCTCATGAAAAAGAACACAGTCTATTATAATAAACCACTTAATCATAATCTACAGTTTACAGGCTTTTGCTACATAAGTTTTGACAGGGTTTTCCAAAGGATTTTCGTTCTTTTTAAATTTGTTGACAGTCCCCTATGGAGTTTCGTGAAAAAATCTTCACGGAAACGTATGACCTGTACTATTATGTTTAGACACTTAGAGTTTCAGGATAATTCTTTCTGGTATATTTCTCTCTGGTATTTTTCTAACAATAATTTTCTAATTTAACAAAATGTTTAAAATCACTAGCGGCCGGTCACCTTTGGCCATATAGTATATTTACCAATCTTTATTTGTAATTATCAATAATAACCGGTTAATTTGAAAAATTCTCATAAATGTATCATATTAAAAGGTTTATTTGGATATCATTTGGTTATTATTAATAATAACCGGTTAGTAATAATAATAACTGATAACATATTTACTACTTCAAATTATTATAAATAAATTTTTAGCTATTTACAATAAATTGATGTATCTTTTGCGGTTCTTAATCTAAAATCTCAAGAAAAAAATATGTAAAGAGTTATTTGGCGTCATACTATTAATTTATGAACATTTCACTTAGTTTGAATACTATGTAAACATTTACCTAAAACTATTTTGTATTAAATTAAATATTAATTTTAATTGAATTTTAAAACACATTTTAAAACCCATATTTAAATTTTATGTTAGAAGCGATTGAGAAAGCACCAACGAATAAATTTTAGATTAATTTCTATAATGAAGATAATGTTTGCACTTTCTAATATAAATAGGGCAAAAAGGAAAATGATAAAATCAATAAATGAAAGTGCATTTTAATTAACAGCGTATCGTCACTCAAAGTTTGATATCATTATTTTTAAGACTCATTTTTAGAATTTTTAGTGATATAAAATAAAGTGCTGCTTCAAAAACTTTTAACTCATTAAGGGTTTTTATGCTGATATCATTATTTTTTGCGTTTAATAATGAAAAGATGAAAAATTCCATTTTAAAGACCAGTGTAACGAATTTATAATCACTATTTTCATTAATCTTATAATCGCAACCGTAATCTCCTCCCCGAATTTATCATCTACCTAAATTTTAAAATATCGTGTTATTTGAAATAAAAAACTTCTTTAAAAGATACAGAAATATTTAATAAAATGCTTGTTTTTGAGATTTTTTTAGTTCCACAGGTACAAAATGTAATGTTAAATTTCACTATTTAAAAAAAATACTTTCTGAGAAAAAAATAGCATGTAATTTTATTTTATTTATTTTTTATTTTAAAAGACAATCTGCAACGAACATCGCTTACTAATAAAAAGTAAATACATAATAATCTAAATTAATCACTAATTTCTCAAATTTAAGATTCCTTCTTCTTTGCCCCTCTGTATAATACAGAGAAATCCAAAATATTATAAAATATTCATATTTTTATAAAATAATATTCTTCTGTACTGCTTTTTAGTGACAATAAATAATCAATAATTGATTAAGAAAAAAACCCCATGTAAAGTTTCGTGT
Organism: Maratus speculifer; assembly: GCA_964019185.1. Taxonomy (NCBI): domain Eukaryota; kingdom Metazoa; phylum Arthropoda; class Arachnida; order Araneae; family Salticidae; genus Maratus; species Maratus speculifer. The sequence continues at coordinate 284,751,480 of OZ025293.1, forward strand.
ACACTAATAAAATAAATGAATAAATTTAAATTAACCTTCCAAATGTATCCTTTAGCCTTCCTTTACCTTCCCAACCATACAAAAACTTTAATATTTTAAAACATTCTTTAATATAAAATTTCCTCGTCCGCCCTTATTGCGCTTTAGTGATAATAGATAATATAAATCATCTCCCTTCCTCGTACCAAAATCTGTTGCTCATAAAAAATTATCTCCTTAATTGCCCTTCCCCCCTAGCCTCTTAAAATCGCACCTTCCCCCTCGTTTTCCTCTTCCGCATACAAGGAAATTACAAATGTTTTGATATCTTTATTTGTACATAAAAATTATCTTCAGCATTTTAATGGTCGTTGAATTATCAATTATGTAAAGCATTCCTTGATCCCTTCCCAAATTTCCCCCTCTAGGACTTAGAGTTTAAAATCTATCTTTAAAACTTTTTATTTAAAGAAAATTGCCATATTCGTTTCTCAATTTCTCTAACCTCACATAATTGATGCTACTCGTCTTGCCATCCAACATACAGAAACATTTAAATGTAATTTTTTTAAAATATAAAATTAACGTTTCTCTGCAATGACAATAAATAAATAATCAATCATAAATTATCACCTTTCCCTCCATCAACTTATAAAATTTAAAATCTGTAAAACTATTGAAAAAGAAAAGGTGTCGTATTTGCTCCTATCTCGTATCAATATATAAATAATCAATCATCCAAAATATTTCTCTATTGTTATAATACATATTCATACATATGTTTTCATATATTACATAAAACTATTACTGTATAGAAAAATAAACCATGAGAGAAAGGGTGTTCCGATTCACCCCGTACATCGTAAACCTCTGATGTTTCAAGCCATTTTTCATTTTTTCATTATGTAGTTTAGAAATAAGTAGAATTTAATACAAAATATCGTTTACAGGTCTATCATTAATTAAAAATCCCCTCTCTTAGGTTTAGAATACGAAAAATACTATAGTTGCATACAAAGTTTTGAAGATGTTGAAAAAATGAGGTTTTTGAGGATCCTCTTGAAGTTTTTTTTTATATATCACAGTAGTTATGTAAACATGTCAAAACTCAATTTCCCAACTCTTAATGTTATTACCTTTTATAAAAAAATTGGCAACTAAAAATATCATCACATATATTTATAATGAATTTATTTGCATGACCGGGAAGTTTCGTTCCTATTCACCCCATTTTACGGTACATATCATAATAAAAATTTATCTATGTCCATTTTGTGCTATATGAATAAATATAAAATTTTGAATTTAGTAAATATATTAAAAAATAATCAATTTTGACAATAAAAAATTTCTTTTAATAACAAATGTAGTAAGCATAAATATGAAATATTATTGAATAATAATAAGAAAGACTTATTAAAATTATTCTAAAAAATTCTAAAAGAACTTTTCATGATTACCATTAAAAAAAACTTAAAACTTTATATAAAAAGAAAAATCTTTCGAATTTTTAAGTTCTTTTAATTTTGAGCAATTAAGTTAATCCACAAAGAAATCCCTAGCGGTATTCAAAGCTGTACACTGAGAATTTTTTTCATGAACTTGATAGGCTTTTTACAGATTAATTTCTAACAACAAGGTACAACAGAAAACAGAAAACAGAACACGCGAGAACATTGCTTAATTGCGTGCCGTCGGTTGACATGTAATTTTCAGAAGTATTGATGACAATTGGCCAATGAAATCATGCAATTTAACACTGTCAGACGTTCGTTTTTTAAGCAGAATTTGGGGAAATGCTTCTGTATATCATAATAATCTGTGTTAAAAACACATACTATTTTTTTTAAGCTAAACTAATTTTTTATGGAGAGTTTTATGATTGCCATTGAAAAAAAATCTTAGAACCTTAAATGAAATAAAATATATTTAGAATTTTTATATGCTTTTACTTTTGAGCAATTAGATTACTCATACAATATGTCCATGTGTGTTAAACTATATTGTAAACACAGAACGCTATTCAAAGTTATTTAATGCGAACATTTTTCTAAATACTTCTTTTTTATTCAAATTTAATTGTCTGAAAACACTTTTGAATAGCTCCTTATAGAAAATAAGTTATTTTAGATATTATAATGGGCAGTGGATTAATCTAAAGTAAGTTAAGCTTTTTAAAAGATATTGGGCCAACTTGGTTTTTTAAGGAATGTGCTGTTGTAAATTTTACACTTTTATTTTTTTACAGTTTGATCTCGCATGTATCATTTCTCTTCTAATATGCTATTTATTATTGCTATGAATCATCTTGCAGTTGTAATTAGTGCAAGTATTATGCACCAGCTCATATAAAATGCTAAAGCGTATCCGTTAAAATACTAAGAAAATTACCTCCTAAAATGTCTGTTAAATAATTTACAACAGCATAATAGTAATAAAATATTGTTTCGTTACATTAAAATTTATTTTTACCAATGCAGTAAGTAAAGAAAAAGAAGTTGAGATAGTTAAAAAAAAATTTAACATGTGTAATGCAATAAGTAGTCATGAATCATTTTATGCCCAAATTTTTATCGTTTTTATATGCATCTTTTCATTACGTATAAGAAATACTGTACAATGAAGTGCATGAACCGTTATTTTTGTTTAAGAAAATAACAAGATAAAATTACATTTTTTAATTTGAACTCGAGACATAGTAATAAGCAAATGGGTAAGTGTGATCACAGTTCGCACAGATAGTTTTGTTTAATATTTCTTTCAAAACATTTTATCCTTTAATTAATAGATCCAAACTGTTATTTCATAATTACTAAATTCTTACATAGATGGTAGCACCAATAAATTTAATTTTAAAATGATTATAAAAAGAAGTTATTTATTTTAATTATATTAAAAATATTCAAATCAAATTATTTAAATAAAAAATAAACTGAAAAAAAAATATATAAGCGACATGAAAAACGATTATAACTCATTTTTAACAATTATGTGAGGATTTTTTCGAAATCGTAAATTTCAAAGTTGAAATTGAACCTTTCCCCTCCCCCCTCTCTACACAAATCATCCCCTCATCGAACCTCTGAGCTATTCAGTTGCAAGAATCTAAATGTAGGACAAAGAAAAAAAATCCAATAAATTATTGAATTTAATAAAATAAAATTTGTAAAAGAAGATTTACACCTATTTTACCGAATCAGGTTTTCGCTATTTTAAAGTTTTAAATTTACGATTTGTGAAAATGTCTAACGTCATGGTTAAAAATGAAGGTTCTTTTTCTTTTCTGATTCAATGTTAAAAAATACATTAATAATCAAAAGTTAAAAAACACAAACATCTACTCTAATTTAATAGCATCCGATTTTTGCTGTTTTTTAGTTTTGAAATTTACGATTTTCGAAAAATCCTGATCTGATGGTTAAAAATGAAGGCAAATTTCGAATTTAGCGCTAAAAAGTACATAATAATCAATTTAAAAAGTTAAAAGCAAAACCATAGCAGGTTTGTGTTATCTAATCTAATATTTTTCTTAAACTTGGCTGCATTCTATCCCAAATTTTTTGTGTTAACCTGTAAAATAAGTGTAAAGGTAACCACTAAAGATCATGATAATTTTACATTGTCATCTGATTTATGTCAATACGTAGTAAGTATAAGATATTTTAAAGTAACCGGAAAGACATACATACGATAGTTAATAAATAAAAGCTTATCAAAATTGAGTCAAAAATCATTGAATTGAATAAAAAATCATGAAAAGAAACAGCCTTAAATCCCTACGAAATGAAACATATGCTTAAATAAAATTGTTTTAACCAATCTGAAATTTAATTTTAAAAAAGTTAATTCTATTGTAGTATTTGTACAAGCTCTTTCAAAGCAGAGATGCACATGAAATAATTCCTTTTAATATTTTAAGCACTTTAAATATGACCCCTCGAAGCTTGGTCGAACTCATCTGTATTCAGATTCAGGAAAGTGGTAAAGTCATGAATTTCAAAGTTTAGCAACTCGGTGGGTTTTAGTGTTAGATGAATGGGACTTTTTTGGTCTTTCTTTTTAGTGTAACAAAAATTTTTACTAAATATCATTTATAGAACCGGGGGACCGTATGAGAAATTAAATTCCACAACTTTTTAATGAATGTTTTTCTTCATTCAGATCGATTTTAAAATACTTTTTTATTTCATTTAAAAATTTTTTTGTAATTTGAACTATATGTCTATGACTAACTGTTTAGGACTTAGCCATTCGACACTGTTGAGAGTGACAGCCTGTATAATTACTAGGCTTTAACATTTGAACCCATAATGCGCAAACCCTCCAGCTTACAGTAGATTACAGTTGTTTCAAACTTGTTCTGATTTCATCCATTTGTGGAAACATTCTATTCTACTCGAATAGAAATTTTAGATTTCTTGAAATTTAGAGCAATAAAGAAAAAATAACTTATGTATGTATAAATAGGGCGGTAGATAGATTAATTGCATGTATCTTGTGTTTGACTGTTTTATGTAACAATTTAGTTGATAGTTTATGAACTACAAAAAAATTGCTGATTTGTTGTTATTTCCATATTCATTATTTAAAATATCGTATGCATTATGATATTTGTTTAAATTCAAAGCGATCATCATAAATGCCTTCATACAGTAAAGCATTAATAATCAAATTTATTTAAATGTAAATAGCTTATTTCCCACCAGGAGTCGAATTAAAACGGAACAGAAACTTGTGTTAAATCAGAATTACATATTTTTATTTAAATGCTGTTCTATAGTGATATTTAAAAACATATATATTTAAATTTGTTTAATATTTTTCTCGCTCCGGATCATTGACATAATAAAAAAAAGTTAAGTGGAATCTGTTCTGCCATTAATATGTTTTATTACGAATTTTGAGAAATGTAATAAACAAACATTCCTAAACAGACGCCCATACTTGTTGTAGTATGTATCTTAGATTGTTCCTTAACCATATTGGGAATTGTAATGAAATATTAAAATGCATGGAAGCTTTTAAAATATTCAAAAAGTACGATAATTTATTTTAAGAAAAATGTATTTGAAATAGAATATGATGTGCCATTTTCATTATTTACCTTTAAAAACTATGAAAACGCACTTTTTGTAATTACTGAAATATATTTTAATTTTTTAAATTTAACTTAACGACACAAAAACAAAATTTCGTACGTTTCATTTCAAAATCTACCATATCTTTATTATTATTATTTTTTACATACCTGCACATTTCTGAAAACAGCTTGCAATAATCCTTACACACACCTTCTTTTCTTTGAAATACTTCTTCGGCGGAAAGCTTGATATCCATATATCTCCAGTCATATCTGAAAAAAAAATATTTTCCCTTTAGAGGTCAACATAAATATGGAAGAATTTAGAAGGATCTTCATAACAGCATTTTACTTAAAAAATTTAAATATTTTATTTTATTTCAGGTCTAATAAATAAGAATTTCACAAAACATCGTATTTAATTATTGACACACGAAATTAAATGCATTTTTTGCTTTTGCAGATTTAATATCTAGGAAGTAAATAACTTCTAAATTTATGTCAAAATACACTATTTTGAAATTATCGAAAATAAAAGTTAAACAAACTTTTTGTCACTCCAGTTTTATTAGTTTCAGCTTGAAGCATTAAAAGTAAATTTTATGATTTATGTTATAAATTCACGACATTTTACATATGAAGGAAATCTATGGTAAATAAGGAGAGGGAAGTGCCGTCGTAAGGTTTCACATTCCTAGAGATTGTTTAAAAGTATCTTTCTTATATGTAGTCTGGCTTTTCTAGTCTTTTACTTTTTATTAAATATTTTTTCCCTATAAAAAATAAATATTTTTTCATTTTACATTTCAGCAGTTTATTTTAACGAGAAAGTTCATTCAATAGAAATGAAGAAAAATATCCGAAAACACATTTTCTGGAAATGCGAAGGCAAAATTTATTTTGTACTTACGAGTACGTAACATTATCAGCTATCCATTTGAAAAAAAAAAAAAACAAAAAAAAAAAACAAGTACTTTTACGATATGATTTTTGCATTCTACAGTCAGGTAATATTTGATGCTAAAGATTAAACAACTTTCGCTTCAGATATTTTTTCCATTAAGTTTCACCCTGAAGCATTAAAGGAAAACTTCATTTAGGAATCAAGTTAAGAAATTCTTGACATTTTACATGGGAAATAAATATGATTTTAGTGAAAGAAAAAATATCCTGTCATGTTCTCACTTATTTTTAGAATCGTTCGAATGATATTTGCAAACAAGTTTCTCTGCATTTCTTAAATATATTTTTTTCATAATGAAGCAATATTTTATATTTCGAAATTTCAGGAATTTTTGCTTAGTAACAAACCAATATTGATTAAACATATTTCTATTAGCAATATTTTGGAGATTAATTGCACTCAGAGTCTTGCATCAGGTCGGGTTTGGGTCTAGTTATCTTCCAATTTTTGTGCTGCATTTTGCCCATTGCATTTTGTCCATTTGCAAGTGCCCATTTGGGGAGCCTTTTTAAAAATATATTCTGCCTTTATCAAAAAACTGGCTAATCCGTCTCACTATATCGTTCTTAAATAAGAGGACCTGCAAATTGGATGCGCTTGAGAACAAAAGCGGACTTAAAAATGACTCAGAAAAAACGCAATTTGTTATACTTCCTCAAATTTTCAATCACTATTACTGCGGGAAATTCTATTCAAAAGACACTTTTTGGCAGCCCTTTTAAAAATATATTATCAAAACACTGGCCAATACGTCACATTACATAGTTTCTAAAAAAGAGGATCTGCCATTTGGATGCGTTTAAAATCAAAATTGAATTTAAAAATGCGTCAGAATATAAGCAGTTTTGATTTGAGGTTTTTTCCTCCAACTCCCATTTTTGTTTAATTTATTTTTGCTGTAAGAACTGGTCCTATGAAAAACTTGTTAGCATAAAAGTTGTAGATATTATTGAGAAGATGTAAAATAAATTTAATTAGATTTTATTTCTTAAGAATTGAGTAAGTTATGGATTTTTTCTTTTTACTCCCCCCTTTTTCTTTTCGTTTTTAATTTTTTTCATCGGTAAAAATTGGTCCTATCAAAAACTTGCAAATACAAAAGTTTTAGATAATGTTGAGTACATTTATAGAAAATTTAGTTGGATTTTATATCTTGAGAATTGATGAAGTTATGAATTTTTTTCTTCCAAAAACCCTGTTTTTTTCGCCCCTTGAGCCCATTTTTTATTTTATCAAAAATCTGTCATGCATAAACTTTTTGCCCATGTTTTAGAAGTAATATAAACTTTAAACGGATTCGATATCTATTTTAATTAAAAAGTTATCGCGCTTTTTCGGTTTTCATAAAATCCCTCCCTGTTTCCACCCCCTTGGTCCGATTTTGCCCATTAACGAACTCAACCGAGATTTTATGCCCCTTGATTTTATGTAAAAGTTTGAAGAAGATCTGAGCATAATTATGGAAGTTATCGTGTCTAAAAAAAATGAAATATATATATATATATGTATGTATATATATATATATATATATATATATATATGTATATATATATATATATATATATATATATATATATATATGTATATATATATATATATATATATATATAGATATATATATATATATATATAGATATATATAGATATACATAGATAGATAGATAGATAGATAGATAGATATAAACTTTTTTACTGATGGTGGTTTTGGGGTCTAGGAGTCATGATCGGTGTAGATTTGCAAAATTTTTTCAGAAAATCCAACATGGGAGAGAATGCAATAGGTAGTATTTCATACGAAATCTACCTAAAATGATACACGTGTTTTATGCGCACCAAAAAGAAAATGTTGGTAATATTTCTATATTTTTAGAGAAGAAAAGTGGTTCTTTGCTGCGACGTAAATATAGAATAATCTATGATCATATTTCTTAAATAAATATTATTTCTTATGCAGTAAATTGAATATACAGGATGAGTCATAATTGGCGAAACAATAGGATATCTCCTTAAGTATTGCACCTAGACCCATATTTTCAATTGCAAAATTTTTTTAAAATGTTGCGACATGTGAGGACATAAATTGGGGGAGACAACTCCATGGGGGGGGGGGGGTCTATTTGAAAAAATGCGAAAATTAAATTTTCATACGGTCCCAAAGGACAAAAGTCACAGTAAGGAAATTATATCTTATCCATTTCTGAATTGAACAACAACAGCAACAACAAAAAATCATTTCCATATTTAAAAATCTCAGAGATATTAAAATCCAATCAAATTAAAATCTCAAAAAATTAAAATCTCATCAAATTTCGTGACTTACCCCACTCAACCATGCCTCTAAGCGAAGAGTTTTGAACTCTTTTTGAAAGCAAGTAAGGGATCATCCATAAATTATCCGTTATTAAATGACGGTTTAGGACAGTGCGTCTCATTTGGACATAAAAAAATCCAGCGTACAGATTTAACGCTAAACTTGACTTCAAAATTTGCTGGTAGTCTGCGATAGAGGTCTGCATGGACCGAAATATCTAGGACCGTAGAAACGTAGAAACGTCAGACCGTAGAACCGTAGAAACGTAACCGACCCGTAGAAAAAAGCTCGGCTTGGCTTGAAAATAGTTAATCTTAAATCATAGCCTGGCCTGGCCTAACTGAATTTCTACATAGTTTTCTAAATCAATATGGTTAAAAGTTGTTTTATATGAGTGAGTTCTGACCAAAAATATTTATTACACTTCTTCTTTTTCATGTTTATAACTTTCGCTTTTAAAGAAGCGCAAAAAGCTGCCATATATTTCTTTTATTTATGAATCGATATTTATACGAAACTGTCCCACTTTTTCTTTATTATCGTTTGCTATACAGTAAAATAATTTGAGATGGAATATCATGGGAAAGAAAAAAATGCCCATAGACAAGTCCCTTTCTTACGCTGTATAAATGTAATCAATTCTTTTCTCAGGCATTATTATATTCACTTTCCATTGATCTTTTCCGTTTAAGACAGGATTGCGTCATAGGCGAATTCGTTTTCATTAGTTTTGCTTTATATTATTTTTCCCTTTAAATCCACTATCCTTTAAAAATGAATTTTAAAGTTTTTATTGTAAAATAATGTGGATTGAAATATATGTGTATTTTTTGTAAAAAAAATTGTGCTGAGCAAATTTTACTTATGTTAGTACGGATTATGTCAGTCAGAGAAATCAATTTTATTACGGATTATGTCGAGACCGGAATTGAAAATTTTAAGCAGTGTAAACCTAGGAAGAAGGAAGTCAACCCCGGTTCGGAATGAAAAAACATGTGAGGCCTACTAGAGTTCGGCCCGGCCCCAGAATACAGACAATTTTTAACGGCCTCGGAGGGACGATAAAAAACCCGAAGTTGCGAGAGCAAAAGATATAAAAAAATTCTTATTAGGCATGTTAGAAAAAGCATTAATGCAAATAACTGACGGACATTTAAGTAGTACAAGGAAAGAGGCAGAAATGGAAAAATTGAAACTGAATCGGAATTTTAAGCTATAGAAAGAAGTTTTTTTTACATGTTATTTTGGAAAAAGCCCTTAAACATTTTATTAGGAGCCAATCTTTGTTTAAAATTTTAAATGCGGTTTTCTGCATGATGTTTCCCCCCCCCCCCATTTCTCGTTTTTAAATTATTAACTCAAGAATCGTTAAAGAAATAAGGTGCAAATTTGCAAGTTGTCTTTTTCCTATTTTATATTAATTTTGTTTCGGCAAATTAAAAAAAAATATTTACTTTTGAAAATACGATTTTTGAAAAAATAAGTTACATCATTTAAAAAAAAATATTGTGAATATTTCTAAAATTACTATTTAAAAAAATCCTGAAACAAAATTAAAATTATATTTTTCTCTTCAATTAAATAAAAAAAAATGAAACCCGATGGATAATGCTTCGAGTTATAATGATTGTAAATTACTGTACTTAAAAAATACTGATGAGTTAACATTTTTAAAAACTTTATATGAGAGTTTTAGAATGTAATTTGTTTTGCAAAATATATGGTTAACGATCACAAAAAGAAAAATTAAAGTAACATTTTTCTTGAATTGCACGTATTGCAGTTTGTATCTAATCCTTTAAAACATGATGAATTTTAAATGGTCATAACTCTTTCAGTTTAGTAGATATGAAGATGCAATTTTTTGTATTTAATTCAGGACTGATAAGAAAAGTTTGCCGATTGAAATTTTTCCCCTACAGGGCCATATAAAAATTTAGTTTTTGTATTTTTTCAAATAGACCCCCATGGAGTTTTAATTTATATCATCACATATCACACCTTTTTTTTAATGAATTTTTGCAATTGGAAGTATGAGTCTAGGGACAATATTTAACACATTCACTGCCGCTTACGGGAAGATGTGATGATAGTCAGTGCCGCACTGTAGAAGTGGGTCTTTCCCAGACGCCGATTTACTTTTTGTAACAAAGAATCAGTGAAAGATTTTCCCGCGCCAGCGCGTGACTGGCTATTGGACATCACCCCCACATCACTCGCTGGCGCGTGAGTGCCCCCTTAACGTTGGCGCCATATCACGTGATTTAGCGTGAGCGGCAGCGAATGTGTTAAGGAATTAGCCTATTGTTTCGCTAATTATGACTCAAGCAGTACACTTGTTCATATTCAAATGCGCATGAATTTTCACCTGAAACATAATTCGACTCAATAATTTTGTGAAAATACAAAGAACCCGATTTGCAAAAAAAACTTTAATCTGAACCGTCAGAATTATTCTAGTGTGAACGCAGCCCGCAGAAAGGAATTGCATAGATTACTTTTATAATTGAATTAAAACAGGATTTATTTTCCTTTCATTCCTGGTTTGAATCGAGTTGCGGATTGAAATATTTCGGGTTCGAAATATTGTTGGGTTACAGGTCGCTGAAAATTGTTTTGACGGGTTCGAATCGGGTTGCGTCAATATATTTTTTTAAGTTTTGGTTTGGGTTACGGGTTGGGTTAAATGGAATTTTCGGCTTCGGATCGGGTACAACCCGACTAGCGCAGGATTTGTTTTAGTAATTGCAATATTGCCTTAATGTTAGTAATATATATTTTGTCCTTTTTTCTATTGTTTACATTGTAAAACAAATTATTATGCAAATTCGGCAGAACCTTATTGAAGAAATCATAGGCTCTAGACAAAAACACCGCTGAAGTCGCATGTACACTGTTTTCTTTAAATAATCTAGTAATTGATTGGTACAATATATGTATAACGAGAAAAAGTGGCGGACTGGATTTAAAAATTTTTGTTGCCAGAAGAAAAATCTATCCACATCTACAATATTGTCGTTTAAATTTTATAAAATTTTTTATAAAAGGTGTTGAAAAAATTTTTGATTGGATACAAAAAAAAAAAAAAAAAAAAAAAAAAAAAAAAATCACAAACAATTATATTTAAATATATATGAGGATGACAGTTTTAAAACTCGCCTTATCCAGAAAGTCAAAGGAGGTGGGTCAATAAGGGCCATTTTTCGCCCATCAGCACCTAGACGTGACATACATTTTTTTTCATTAGTATACCTCATAACAAGTAAGAAAATAATAATATCTTGGATGAAAGTTTAATAATTGATGAGAAAATAATATATATATTTAAGTAAATATTATGTGTTTTAATGAGCATAAACACAATTGTCATTAGTCATCCGTAATTGTCATCCGTGTAATCAATAGTAAATAGAACAATAAGTGTAAAATTAAGATAAATGGAACTTACTTAGATTATTATTTCAATACATGAAAATCGGAAATAATAAATAACAAATAATAATAATAATAATAATAATCATACAGTTTCAGACTTTTTGGACAATGTGTTTTAGATTATTTTCGTTATCGATTGCTTCACCAGAATCATTAATGGACCATCCAGCGGCTGCGACTTGTACAGTATATGAACATATTCGATATTTGTTTTTTTAATTTTGTTTGAGCGATTACAGTAGTATTGTAAGCCAGAAACCATAATATGAAAACAGCATGCATCCACCACTCTACGACACTTTCGCGTATTTTACACTGACAGTACTATTATGTTATAATGTTTCGCTGTGTTTCTATCCAAATATTATAGTTTTTAGAAATTGTGCACTGAAAAATCAAATTTGGGTTACGGGAGATGTCCCTTAGCATCATCTGTTGAAAACTCTTGCTGATTAATTAAGAATCTTGGCATTTCATGTTCAATATCAATTTTGTGCAGAAGTTCCAAACAATCCCGGTAAAATCTATCAATACTCTGAACATCATTTGGCTTCAGCCACTCTCCTGATATTATATGAATATTTTTTTTTATTTGTTTGTAAGTATGTTAGCATAATTGCTATTTGTTTCCGCGAAGTAAGGAACGAAGACATCCAAAATGTAATTTGAAGTAATGACGAATACCATATGCTTAACAAAACGTCGTCCTTTGTATAGCCAGAAGAAATGTCTCTGAAAGAAATAGTTCACAGTTTTCTGGATATAAACGTACGTGCTATCGAAAGCAGTCATCACAGTATCATTGTTGTCATCCAGAATAAACAATCTTCCTGCTGAAGGCCTCGTATATTTTTCAATAACTTGTGTTCTGGTGATGTGTTCCATTCTACAGTGTTTTTGAACAACGTTCTCAATCAAAGCCTGGTTTTCATATTTTACAGAAGATATTATTATTTTTCTTATATTAAATAATGTAGAGAGAACGCAATGATAGAGGCCAGTTCTAAGTTTTACAAGTAACATTGCAAAGAAAGTACGAGATGACCTCTTTATTGAGGAACGTATTTTGGACTTTACAAGTTGAAAGATATCGTTAAAATCAGACATAAATATACCCATGAGAATATAATAATAGATTTCCGAAAAGTGTTCCTGTGTATCAAAATCGAGGCCTTCTTTGCTACATTTCTGATATTGGTTTAATATTTTCATGCATCGCATTTCATACATCGGTGTATTCTCATTTACATGACTTAAATCTTGCAGAGTCAATGTATCGATCAAGTAATATGAGTTTTACAGCATCGTTTTCGCGATAAAATATAGATATAAGTTTCTATAAAGGCTTGAGTTTCAATAGCTTTTGATATAATAACGAGGCACTTCTTACCTTTACATGCTATACAACAAGTGTTAGAATTGTGAAAATGAGATATTGATAAATGTATAATAGGTTTCTTATTTGTGGTCTCATCGACAGTAATCGTTGATGCATAATCTCTTATTGTTACATCAAAAGAAGAAATAGAAGTATTTAGAAAATGGAGAGCACGAAATATATATTATTTGTATTTAGAGCACTACTTAGAACCACTCTGTAAATTTCAGTTTTTCGAACATCTAAGTATCAATATAACTTTTCAGTTAGAACAGATACGAAAAGTTTTCTGCGAGACTTTACAATTATGACATTGGTATCCAAGCATTATTTATTAGTAATTTCTTTAATAAATATTCACGAAAACAATTTTAGAAAACAACATTGACGTCTGAACAACGTTAACACTTTTTAAGTACGGCGAAAGAAGTCTGAACGCGCTCCGATACACTCTAAAAAATAAATGTGTAAATTAGCTAATTTTACCCGAATATATGTGTAAATTTCTAAAATTACACACCTGTCGTAAAATTTACACATTTTTTTCTGAAATTTACCTGTTTATATGTGTATTTAGGATGTGAAAGTAAGTGTGTAATTTTTTATCAGTTGAAAAACTCAAACAAGTGTGTAAATGTCTAGAAATGCTTGGATTTACACTTATTTATGTGTTAGTCTAATTTAAACTTAATTATAAGTACACACATAAGTGAGTAATTTTTTACAAATGCATACTTGTCATAAAATTTACACATTTTGAACAAAAAATTACCTTTTTTTATGTGTACCTAGCATGTGAAATCAAATGTGCAATTTGTTATCGCTTGATTAACTCATACAGATGTGTAAATGTAGAAAAGTACTTGCATTTACACGAATGAAAGTGTTAATCATAATTAAGAATCAACTGAATCAACGATTTTTAATATCAAAACAGAAACTGAAACCGAATTTTGGTACTTATCCTATTTTCGGCCGAAAACGAAAACGATAAAAAAATTTTAAGTGATTAATACATACAAAATGATACAAAATTAGGTCCGTTCGTAATAATGTATGTATGTAAGACCGATAGTCGTTGTTCAGTCCATTCATTCGTCTGTCTGTCCGTCTGTCCGCATATAATAGAGCAAAAACTATCCAACCGAATCGTTTGAAATTTAAAATATAAAATTGTTCCATAATTTTGTCGAGTTTTTCAAATTTTATGAAAATCGGATGTATAGTTTGATTACAGGGATAATCAAAAGTATTACGTTACATTACCGTCAATGAGAAAAAAATGTTTCAAGTTCATTTTAATGGCGTTACAGCATTCCAAACAGGAAAAAAATTATATACATTTACCGAAGCGTATTAAAATATACATTCGGTGCAATATATGGTGAAAAAACGTTTATTATTCATTTACAGAGCTACACAAAAGAATTCCGTCACATAATGATATATGGGAAAACATTGTTTTCTGCGTATTTCAATCATGTTAAATTATTTCTTATATAATTAAGTTGATATACGTTGCTCAGTTTTATTGCAAGTTACTTCTTTAATAATAGAACAGTATTTACAAGCACTCACAAAAGATTTCGGATACTATACTGCACCAGAACTACTCTACGTTACAGATTTTTGCTAGAAGTGCACTTTTAGTTGTGATATGAGTTTTTAAGTGTAACCATATTTTTGCATATTACTTTGTGTATATAAATGCTGTAAATCATATACAGGGTAACACAAAAGAATCTGTAAGAGTTACAGAGTAAAAATGAAAATAGCAGTGGTTTTCGAATCAGTTACGCATTTTCACGGTATCCCATGATAAGTAATGATTCTAGGTTTGCGATCTTGATTGCGTCCTATTTAAGAAGAGGTCCTATTATTTTCGTGTTACTGAATTGGAGATATATAATCGTATCAAATTTTATATTCATGCATTTTAGCATAAGAATTTAACAGCTAATGTATTAAGCTCAGAATATTTATAAAATTAATTGTAGTACGAACGCAGCTCATTTGCCACGTTTGACGCGCAATTTCCAATTTGTTAATGATGCTACACGCTTTCGAATATAATACAATCTATATGTATCTAAGAAGTGTATGATAAAATATACGTTCTGCACAATCGGTGGTGCAAAGAATATTCATTATTAATTTCCAGGGCCACACACAAGTATTCCATTACATAATATTATAGGGGAGATACCGTTCGGGGCGCGTTATAATACGATTAAACTATTTCACATTTTATGTACGTTGTTGAGGTTTATTATAAGTTACTTCCTGTATAATACAAAGCAGGGATGTAGTGGAGGGTATATGCGGGTACACGCCGTATACCCTTTGGATTTTTTTAAAGAACTCGGTATACCCTCTGTTTCTCAAAAGAGCTACAGTGTATACACTCTAGGGTATACCCTCTGTTTTATGCATATACCCTTTGCTTTTTTTACGACTACACCGCTGACAGAAAGCAGATAGTATTTACAGGGACACACCGAAGATTTCGGCCACTATACTGTATCCGAAATACTGTATCCATTACACCAAAAACTGAATATTTTTAGAACTTTGTCATAGCACGAACGCATCTCATTTGCTACGTTTAAAATGCAATTTTCAGCTTGTTATAAATTAATTATTGACATATAGAATCACATTTCTAACACACAAATATATATATATGCATGTGTATGTATAAGGTTCAAATAAAATGAAAACGTATTCCATGTATTAGTTCTTGAGATAGAGTGCCAACAAAATTTATATCACATAGAGACAGACAGAGTCACAGACATACAAACAAACATTTTATAAAAACATTTTTAACCTTATAAAATGTGTAAAATCCATTAAAAACAAGAATTCGAAAATTTTCACGAATCTAGTATTTTTTTCTTGCAAAAATAGAAGAGTGTAAAAATGTTTCAGGTTCAGGTATATATGTCAGTTTATCTTTTACGGTGATTTTTTGTCAACAATCAGCTGTCGTTAACAAAACACACTTCTGCGACACTTATACTTCTGTGGTTTCAAAAAGGAAAAAAAAAATATTAAGCCTGCTGTTTTGAACGAACAGGTGTTAAACTTGAAAGTTTAGTAATGTAAGCATTTTTTGCTTTATAATTTTTGCATGCGCATATGCCATGTGCAATAGGGAAAACTCGCAGACGATTTTTTACTTAAAGACAGTAAAGTTTATTTGTTGATCTTTGGAATACACAGAGAACGAGAACATTTTGTTTGTAAAAATAGCCGTTTATGTACGTATAGTCCGTCTAAGTTTAAAAATTTAAGCAAAAAATATTACAAGAGTATCGCAAAATTCTGTGTTTCATACAAAATACGTCCAAGAATGTTTACAAATGCTGTTGGTATGTGTAAAATAGATTCATGCCACTGCTTTTGTAATTAATATTGGACTATTTGTTTTCTACAAATGATTCTATGGATTACCATCAAAAAATGAAGAAATATGTCGATGGAAAATAGGTATGAAAAATATTTTTTCTGTTTGCTTTTCTTTAAATTACAATGATTTTGTTGAAATAAATAAAAATCTATGAATAATCCATATGTTTGAAGGAATGAGACTGAAATGTCATAATTATATTGTCTATTTATTTATTTTTTTTTAATTCTAGAAGCTTTTATTATTTTATTTTGTGAATGATTTTAATGAAAGGAATTTCAAAATATCTATACGATACACAGTATCAGAAAATATATGATTAACCCACGAAAAAAGAAATAAAAGATAAACAGTGCACAAAAATTACAATAATGCATACAACCACAGTTAAAATTCATTAGCTTTTATTCGATATATTTTTTAAATGTTTCGAGATTTTTATGAATTTAGATCTAATAAAAGAAGTTTACAAACCAATTTCTAAATTTTATCGCATTCATTTGGATTTTACTTAGGGTGTTAACTATTTTAAAAAGTGGATTTAAGCTAGCGATTAAATCATTATTTTAATCAACAATTTGAAATAAAAATTAATTATTTAAATCAAAATTGATTTAAATCTAATTGTTCTAAATGACACAAACGTATTAAAATCTAAGATTAATGTAATTTGGAAAGTGTATTAAAATTAATGTAATTTGGAATACTGTATACAGTACACCAAAATCTGATAAAAAAGCTTTAAATAATTGTTTCTAATCTTAATTTCTGAGTCCTGCGAAACATTAAATACAATAACTTTGTTAAGGCATAAAAGATAAGGTACCCTGGGGTAATAACGCCAGGCGGGGTAATAACGCCAAGTGCTTATATTTTGCATAATTATGAAATAATCAGGTAAATGACACCCATGTGCTCTGCGCAGAAGGGTTTTGAGTCATATAAATCGCAAAAAACATCTTCAAGTTAATTTGTTTCATTTTTAGGTCTTATTGTTTTTACAAGCAACTAAAATTAACGCTTGATCTAAATTTTGCGAGATAAGGTTTTTGATCTGAAGACTATATTTTTTATCCGGAAATACTTTGTTTATTACATAAATTTGTAGTGTATTTCATGTACTTTCAAATTGTTGTAGAAGATTTTGGATATCTTCTCGAGATAATTTGTAGTTTAGGATTTACTGCGCAATAAGTATCCCGGGGTAATAACGCCCCTCACTCCTTTTTCTTTCACTTTCACAAAAAAATCAATATTTTCTATCGCATAGAATGCATACATGGGAATATAAATACTAATTCAAATAATCCGTGCAATGTTTCTAATAATTCTATTTAAATGGTCATTTTTAAGCAAAACGTAGCTTAGAATCTGATATTCTTTTCCCTCCTCCCCCCCCCCCCAACCACACCTATCTTTTTCTTACACTGTCACAAAAAATTTAACATTTTCAATAGCTTAGAATGCAATTTGTCAATTTCTAGAGCTGTGGAGTTTGTATTTTTAGAATTGGGCTATCTACATGCCATTATTCCATCTTATTTTATAGTTTTGTTTGTATGGCGTTATTACCCATATAGGTGGGTATTAACGCCAAATAGCATTGGTCAAGAAAAAAGGCCATTACATTTTATGAATACATATCTGTTAAATTATTTTATTTTATATAGATAGTCAATGAGTTGCTGTATCAGATCCTATATTTGTTTGAAAAATACAATCTAAAACTAAGCCGTGAAAATTGGTAGAACCTTAACGTGGCGTTATTACCCCAGGGTACCTTATTTCATTTAAATATTATATTTAAATCTAAATCTAATATAATTTGTGATGTCATAATTTCCTTTAAGTAATTAAATTGTTTATTCTTTTATATGAAATAAGCATTTAAAGTATGCTAAATTTCGGCTATATATATATATATATATATATATATATATATATATATATATATATATATATATATTAGTATGCACATACATTGTGTAAGGTATGATTTATGCTATTAACAGTAATTTTTGTTACTACAAATGCAAAATGAGCTACCAATAATATTTGTTAGTTATGTTGGTTATGCCATATTGAAATTACTTATATGCTGTTTTTATTAATTCTGTTGATTACTGTTTCATTTTGGCTATTTGTTAAGGCTGCAACACTTTGCCCCTTTTGAAATTAACAAAATGCACCCTACCTTTTAAAAAATAGTGAAATATAGCCAGATCTTTTTTGAAATAAATCCCTCCATACCGCAGTACTTCTAAATATGTGCACCTAAGACTTAACAAAAATGATAGAACTTTATTTCTTGGAAAAAAGCAGGATATTATTAAAACATGTTATTTAATTGTATTTTTCAATTCGTGATTTATAGAAATATTGAAAATTAATGATTTTTATATTTATCATACTAAAAAATTATGTACTTATTTTTATTGCTACTAAGCACATTAGTAATATATTTTCTTATGTAATAGTGCCTTTTTTTTAGAACAAGCATTCTGCCCTTTTTCTTTTTAGAATAAATATTAAATACTGAATTATCGTTTATTAATTTAAGCATTACAATATGCACTATATACCTAATTAAAGATTGTAATCAATTTAAAATTAAATGCAGCAACTGATAATTTTAATAAATGCAAAATCATAATTTTTTAATATAGTTTTACATAATTATTGCAAAATATTAATGTATATAACTTTATAGTATTATATTAATTAATGAAATTACTAATTTACAGTTTTTATAATTTTTGTAGTTACTAAATAATAATTAAATTTTATTGATTAAAGTGCAAAAACATAGATTATGTTAGTAAATAAAAGTCTAATTTTTTAGAAACCTAGAATCTATTAATCTTAGAAACCTAGGCTAAACCTTCATCTATTCAATATTTCAATGCTGGAGAGAAAAAAAAATCCGATTCAAATAAAAAGAAATATGATTTAAATACAAAAATTCGATCTTTATTATTATTGCTTTTTAAATCATGATTTTTTTACACCCTATTTTTACGGAATTTTAAACTAATTTTTGTTGGCCGATCCGACGGGGGAACTGTCTGGTAGGCGGAGTGTTAAAATAAGTTTTGTTAGTAAGTAACTATCCTCCATACTTGTAAATAAAATATTAATGATAATATACCAAAGTGTGATTTTATTTTATGTATGGTCTGCAATTTTATACTTCATTCACATAAAAAAAAGTTATTAACTGTGTATTCCTACTTTGTTTTTAGCTGTGTCTGGTAAAAATAAGTACGGTTATATGGATTTCTAACAGACAATTATATGGGAAAAAATTTATCACATTTCATTTAAAGCCACTATAGTAAATTCTTATAAATCCGCTTGTATTATTTTATGACGATATCAGAGTGATATTGGCCCTGGCAACATAGATTCTTGGAAAATTGTGCAAAAACTTTCATATAAGACCTGAAAAATGAGCTTTGTTTTCAAAAATGATAATCATAGATAGCAAGAGTTATTATTTTTAAATGTACAATTTTATAAATAAAAATGTAATTTTCGCAATGAATGATTAAAATTATTTTTTAATAACTAAATTTTTTAAAGTTTGAATTTTGCTTCAGTCAGATCATAATGTAAAGTGAATTACACCTTTGTATCTCCGTGTTACATAACTGCGATGTACACTAAAGTCAAAATGACCAGCGAGCATTAAGGGTGCATTCGAAAACATTTTTTTCACCTTCAACAGTTCGAAATTTTCTGATACAATTTCAGACTCACTTTTAGAAGTAAAAACACGAAACTTGCTGATGTGACTTTTAAAGAGATCTATAAGATGTCGTGTGATTTTATTTTTTGTTAAATTCATTAGAATTAGATTTATAAACTATTATTTCCCCAGTATGACTTTTTTTCGTTCCCAGATCTCCCGCTTCGGAAAATTCGGCTTAAAACGTTGACTTTAACAGCATTTTTTTGCAATATTTTCTGCATTTATAAAAAAATTGAAAAGCACGGGACCTAATATACTTTCTAAATAAGAGAATTTGCCAGTTTGATGCGCTTGAGAGAAAAAACGAATTTAAAAATAAATCAGAAAAAAGGTAATTTGTATTGAAATACACCCTTAATCGGGGGTCTTATTTATTACTGCTATCATCCATCATAGCATTTTTGCCACATATGTTCTTAAAATTCTCAACATACGACGATACTGAGTTTGATCACATGAGCAGTTTTAGATCATTATTGCTAAAATGAATTTTGAATTTTGATAGCCCAGAACAGATTTTTTTTCAAAGGTAAGTTCATTTATTTTACAATTTAACACTTGAAAATTATAATATGGATGAGAAGTGTGTTATTTTCTGCTTATTACAAATTTGGAAAAAATAATTTATTATTTTTGTGTTTTAAATCATTTCTTCATGTTTAAAATCACATATTGTAACATAAGAGTAAATATTTGCAGTTTTAACATTATATAGCATTTAAAATAATTATTCGGTTTAAATACTATCTATTTCAGCGTGTTTATAATATATTTTGCTATAAAACTTCGAGTTTTTATTATTTTACATGCTATACATTTCTTATTTCATTTTATACCGATGACAAAAGACAGCTTTTCATAGATTTCAATTCATGGTTTTTCGTTTGTGATTTTTAAATTGAAGACTTTTTGTAAGCGTATTGCATTCAAAAACTACAAGAAAAATAAATAAAAACTCTAAAAAAAATGTCATTTGATGTCAGAAGAAATAGTTTTTTTTAACCTAGTCCGAAAAATTCAAATGTTTACACCAAATCCAATTACAGACACAGAAGCAATTATAACTTTTTTTCAGATAAATTTTTATAAAATTAAAACGCGTCCCAAACAATGTTTCCTTCTTTACCATAATGTAATGTAATATTTTAGTATGGCCCTGTAAATTAATAAAAACTATTCTCTGTACAACAGATTATGCAGAATTTATATTGTAGTATATACTTCATAGATGCAAGTCAATTTTATTATGTTCGAAAACGTGTAACATTATTAAAAGGCACTTGAAACTATTTTTATACATGGGCCGTTATGCAAGGGAACGTTTTTGACTGTCTCTATAATTGAATTATGCATCTCATTTTCATAAAAATTGAAATGACTTGATAAAATTATGCAAGAGTTATGTATTTTAAATTTCAAACAATTCGGATTAAGTAGTTTTTGCGTTGTTATATGCGAACGGACAGATAGACAGACGGACGGATTGAATGACAACTATAGTTATTACGTATTTACATAATTACGATCGCGTACTTAGAAACAAGTCAAGCATACGAATTTGTTCTTCATGTAATTTTGTTTTGCTATTTTAAAAACTTTTTCGCAGTTTACACATCAAAGAATAAGGTAAATCTTTGTACACAAAAACCTATGTATTTTAAATATTACACAAAAATGTATTTTCCATGTTACATAGACATATGTGTAACAACAGAATATTACACAAAAATCTGTGCATTCTGTACATAACACAAAAACATGTGTATTTTGCATATTACACAACATTGTAGGTATTTTCCTATTGCACAAAAATATATGTAAAAAAAGAGTATTACACATATGTATGTGTAAAAATAGTGCTCAGAAATATGTGTATTTCAGTGCAATTCACACATTAAAGTGTGTATTTCAAGAGTTATCAGATAACTTTTACACATTTGGACTTATCATCAAATTACACATTAAAATGTGTATTCTGAAATTTACACATTTGGCGCAATTTACACACAAATTTACACACATAGACATGTCGTTTTTGTATCATCGATTTACACATTTTTGTGTGTAAATTTACACATTTTTTTTTTAGAGTGTAGTAGTGCATTTGATTCTCTCACATGATAATTTTTTTTCTTTTACAGGTAGAAGCGCACACTGAACCCAAATAAAATAATGCTCATATAAAAGCTTATAAAGAGTTGAATCAGTGCATGTCAAAATTAATTGGGTTCATCGAGCGCCTCTTAATAAAAAATTAATTCAAAGACGCAAAAAACGTCAAAAATTCAGAAAAAAAAGCCAAAACACTCTACATTCGGGCTATAATTTCCATGACTTACTATTTTATTTGATACGTAAAACTTATATTAAACAAAAATACATATCTTTTACTATACAAAGCCACAGATCAATCATCTGAATTCGAAAATTTTTTTCCCGGGTAGATGATGGGCGAAAAATAGCCCCTATTGAGCCACCTCCTTTGGGGAATTCTTGTAAAACTTCTGATTGCGTTTTTGCAGATAGTAATGTTTTTTGTAGCAGATTGACAAATAGAATAGATTGATAGAGAAACTTCATTTTTAGGGTTATTCACTTAACGAAACCGTATTCGTCTCTGTCCTCTGTTTTTCTGTTTGCTACAGAGTCCGTACAAAAAAACTGTTTAAGTTGAATTTTTGTGTATATACAGCTGAATACTTCGTGTCACTTGAAAATTATCATAGAATTTCGAAAAAATGTCTATTATTTTAATCAATTTATTCAATATCATCCGTTAATTTTTGTGATTTAAATTTCAAAAGAGAACCTTAATTTGAACGCTTTATGTATAGACATCATTGCTTGGACAGAAACCATCGCACTAGGAACCCCGGTGCTGGAACTTGACACCTTCATATTAAGATCGAGGATGTACTTAAAAGAGATTTCATGTTTATTGCCAATTTAAAGGTTTATATTATTAGGGTTTCGTTCATCTGACATTTGTAATAATTTTTGAAATTCAATTTTCTTTCGATTTAAATTTTTTTTTAAATTTCGTTTAAACAAATTGTTTTGTTTTTAGAAATTTAAAATTTTGGATTTTATTTAAATAATTTGATTTGAACATTTTTAATTGGATTAAAATAAATAACTCCCTTTTAAAGTTAAATTTGTTGATGCTACCATCTATGTAACAATTTAAAAATTATAAATTAACAATTTTGATTTTTTAATTAAAGGATAAGTTGTTTTGAAGGAAATATTAAACGAAACCCTCTGTACGATCTGTGCATCTTACCCACTCGTTTTAAATTTTGGATAAGGCGAGTTTTGAAACTCACATCCTCATATGTATATGTATTATCGTTTTATTAATTACAATATGCACATTCTATACATGTTAAAGCAGTAAACTGAAAAACAAAATCAATAAAAATATTACAGTTGAATTATAAAGTTTATGATGTATGTACATAAGCTGGTATCATGAACTATACTGCTGCATTAAATCTTTTAAATTAAGTCGAAAATACTGTCTGCTAGTTTTAATATTTATTATAAAATTGATTAAATTAATATATTATCCATTTACGGTTGAAAATAATTCAGAAGTGCATGTAGTTTCCTATATTAATACATTGCTAACCAGAAATTATCATTTGGTGATTTCTAAGAACTTAAATTTGAGGGAGGGGGGAGGCAAAGCAAGCACTATGCATAATGATAAATAAAGTTTTGAATTAAAGATTATTGCAAATATTTTCAGTACAAAAGAAATATTTCTGTAAAAGAGTCATATAATTGGAAATATTTTGTGTAGAGCCAATATGTAATGAATAATTACATTTCACTGGACGTAATTATGATTAATATTATGCCCTTATACAACCAGTATAAGTACTACTATTTTTCTAAAAAAAATCAAACACATTTTTCTAGAATTGTGGAAGTGAAATTGATATTGCACTTACGTGATATTATCTGCTATCCACCTAAAAAAAGTTCGTACTTTCGCGATATCATTTTCGCATTCGGCAGTCAGGTAATTTACAAGACTTTTTATATTCGTCATGGCAGATTCGGGAACCTATGAAAAAGAAATATGAAGAAAAGTAAATTACTAATACTGGTATTTAAAAAGTAGTAATGTCTGCCTCGCATTATAACGAGGCCGCAGCCCGGTAGTGGTTGCTCGTGATTTGCCCGTGCATCATACGGGTAACGTGCTTTTGATAATCATGATTTGCCCGTACCACGCGCAGCAAATGATTTCAAATCACGATTTATTATTTTCACCAGTAATTTTTTATTGTAAATTTTGCATTATTTAATCCGAGCATTTTTCTGATTCAACTAGGCAAAATTTTTTGTTATGAAAAACCGGTGGTAAAACATAAAAGATTCTGCAAAAGACATTATTTGAAAATTTTTCAAAAAGATTGATCAGTTTCAGTTAAATGTTGGCGTTAAAGTATGTTATTGGAAAAAAAAACGCCTTGAATAATTATTATTAAAAAAATAAATGCACATTTTCTTGAAATTGTAACAATGGTACAATATTAAAATCAGAAAAAAATAACATTCATGGTCAAAAGCCTATCAGTCTTCTAACAATTTTAAACTACCACGAGACGCATTAAAATTAGAGCTCTATGGCGCTTCGCCAGATTAATCATTCCAAAATTGCACCATTGATTTATCAGTAGATATATTTTTTTTTATTTTAGTTAATTTTGATTAACGCTGTGTAGTGATATTTAGAATTCATACAATTCAATTTCTGATAGCTTATTTTTTTATCATTTGTTAATATTTTAACTTGAAAGATATTTCAATCTGTTTTTTCTATTTTATTTAAAAAACAGATTTTGAAATGAAATCGTTTAAGAGGATCAGTCCAAAGCAATATACACAGGTCTTATATATCTCTCTGAAGCTATAGTCATAAAATAATAAAATTTTCATGGCTATTCATAATATTAGAGTTATGTCAATTAGACTTCAAGAGTATCGCGGTTATAGTAAAACAAAATATGCTATGACTATATGTAATCCGGGATGTACACCATAGGACATATTCGAATATGTCATAGTCAATTTCATTATTCTTTGTAAAAATGAGCTGTAAATTCAATCGACTCCTCTTAAAAGTAAGGTAAACATCTACTTAAATTAAGAATTTCGTGAGATTTTAGTAAAAGATTTTTTATAAAACTAGTAAAATTATTGAGCGACAAAATTGCCATTCCCAGTTAGCATGCACAAATTTGATTTTTGCAGTAATTTTTTTTTTCTAATATTACTTTAAGGTTAAAAATTTGATTTGACAAATGCTCAGTAAATTTCCAGGGAAGACCATCACCCGTTTGCATGAATAGTTTGTTGTGAAACTGATCCAAGACTGTCTTTAATTCGCGAAAATGACGAGAGCAAAAAAGCCCTCTGTTGGGAGAATAAACAACTTTAAGGATTGCATCCCTTACACAAATTCTATTCAGTTGGCACCGTTTTTGTTAAATGCTTCATTTATCAAATTCAGAAAATTAAGACTAACTATGAAGTACAAATATCACCTTTATTTATTTGATACTAGTGATAAAAAATGGTGCATGGAGGTTCTGAATGTGCGTATGCATCAATAGACCAGAAGGGCTTACGCTTATAGTGTGACAGTTGTAAATAGATAGTGTGTCATCACAAGGTTATTTCTCTGCTATTTCTTTGCAGTGTTTTTGACAAAACAAAATTAAGTGATTTACTAGCTTGCAAAGAGCTTGCTGTACTTTCATCATGACAGAGTTAAATTTCCTACTTGTTTGACTTTAACATTGTAGGAAACGAAAGATCTATTCTTATAACGAAACGCTGAAAAATTATAGCGTCCTGATATTAACTTTCGTTTTCTTACACTACGTGATATGAAAAAAAAAAAAAATATTAAATTAGGAAAGTTGATAAATAAAGTGAAAACGTGATGAGAAATTCATTTTAAATTTCAATTCTTAATATTTTTCATAATTCGTACATACTATTTCAGGGATACTTTTGAAAATGTGTAATAAAATTTAAGTTTTCGAAAAAGTTTTAATAAGCATTGTAATTCAATTTCAAAACAAATCGTAAAACAAATTACAGATTTTTTTCAACCACGGAAAGTATGATACATGTTTTAATCAATCTTACAAATTTGCTAAAATATTTAATTTGGTGCTACTTTTTCAAATGACATTCTAAAATTAATAATATTACAAATTATTACAAAGAATAATTTTTGTTCATACAATATCACTAAAATTTCAAAAACAGCCTAATATAGTCATTAAGCAAATAAAGCTTTCCTTTTATGTGCATAATTAATTTACCTTGACATTTTAATCTCGCAAGACTGTTAGAAACATAAAATCCTTGTTTCCGGAAAATATGAAATAAATCTTTTCTGAATGTTTTTAAAATCAAGATCTCAAAACCTTACTCAGTTAAGGAAAAACGCATTTCATGCAAGTTTGTTTAATATCATTTCGTTGCCAAGTGTCATGTTTACTAAGCATAAAATTTACTCGTAAATTTTATACTTAATTTAATTGTATAATTTCCTAATTAGAGTAAAATGAATAGTCTAAACAACATCGTAAATTTGTTTTGTGTTCCTGTACTACTTCCATACAATTACGTTATTATTTTTAACTGTAGTATTAAATATCTATCTAATCAAAAAACACATTTCGAAATCAGTAAACTAACGCAAAACAATGAAATAATTGTTTTTAAAACATCTAAATAAAGTTAGACTTAATAACGAAGTATGCATGACTCAAGGATAAAGTGATTAAAATGCCTCTCACATTTAAATTCAAATTTTAAACGAGAGCTTCCACAGATGATGCTACGTTTAATGTATGCATGCATTACCTCTCTAGCTAAAAGCGATAGAGCTTTTATATTACTAATTTTGCAAGAGAATGTAACGTTTCCAAATTGCGAGAGAAAAAACTTGGTTTATAAAATTTCTTCGTAAATATAAATTTTACTTAACTGTTTGTCACTTTTGGCTAAAATTTTATGTGTGTTGGGATTTGATCCCAGTATCTTCGGATCGTAAAGCCGTAGCTTTGCATTTGTGAAGAAAAGTTTCTGTTTTTAATTTTACGTCTTCGTGTGCTATATTTGGTCAATGCCCAGCCTGGTCAATTTTTTGCTCAGTTGCAAATTTTCAATTCGTATGATTACCTTACCAATCAGTTAGATTGTGTTGAAAATAATAGTACATCTACGTACCCATCGTCATATGGAGTTCTATTACCTGCGGTCTATTCTGTTGAGCTGTCTAAATGACAGACTAGATGTTATGACCAATAAGGTTATCTGAGCGGAAAATCCCAGCTGGCTATCGCCCAGGTAGCTTAACAGGTAAAGCATTGGCCTTGTAAGCCAAGTATCTGGGTTTGATTCCCAGCCTGGACAATTTTTCGCTCAGTTGGAAATTTTCAATTCGTATGATTACTTTACCAATCAGTTAGATTGTGTTGAAAATAATTATGTTAACTTAATTTGAAGATAATCCGTAACAATTTCATTTAAGAAAGGTGATTATCGCCTTAACTAATATGACCAACCGGACCTCCTTGTATTTCTCGATTATATAGTTATATGTGTTACAAAGGTGTTCATGTTGGGTCCGATTTCATTTGGACCACCCTATCTCTATTCATATATATATATATATATATATGAATTAAAATTTTAGATAGGAAAATAATTTTAAAAATGTCTATGGAACATAAAACTTGATTTTTTTTTACCATTCTTTCAAATTATACTCATTAAAATAATAAAACTTTAAATGCTTGAAATATTTTTAAATGTTTCCCAATGGAAACTCAATCAAAAATTCTACTTCTTAAAAGTAACTTACCTCCAGGGCATGCTTATCGACCTCCTTAAAGACAGACATGCATGGAATCATTTCTTTCTTTTTGCAAGGAGGCGGTCGAGCAGCGAACTCTGGTGCCTCATCTGTTATGGGATCGTTATCTGTCTGGATACCTGCGTCGCACTTTACAACTAACGGTTCTGCATATAGAAATCGACCGTCGAGATCTGAATCACTTCGCATGGAATCCTCCACATCTTCTAGAAGCCGAGCGATGCTTTCATGAATTGCTGATTTGGAAACCTAAAAATGAAACACATTTTTATTCTGGAAAATTTTTCAGTGGTAAATTCCTAGCGTATTTGAATATAATTTTTTGTGATCCAAGATGGTAAAAACACGTAATTTATAGCTATCCGCTGGTAATTTATAAGAAAAGTTAGTCTTAATTTTCGTACAATTCACATAGGATAAAGAATAAGCTTGAGATTGTATCAGAAAATTTCATGAAACAAAATCGGAAATCAGAAATCAGAAGAAATCAGAAGAAATCAGAAAATTTCATGAGGGTAAAATTCATTATATCTCAAAATAAGGGTATTATAAATCACACTATTTCGAATTATGTATAAGGTACTGACAAACTACAACGTCGTCAAGGCACCTTTTTTTGGAAACAGCTGGGAATATATAAAAATTGAGCAACATGTATTTCATTATTAAGAGTAATTGAAAGACTTTTTTGGCAGAAATGTTAGATGCACACAAAAGGATTCAATTTGGTGAATAATGTTGAGATCATTCATAATATTTACAGAGTCCATTAGATATATTCTTTGGGCTTCTGTAATCCTCATTCTGATCAAATAACCTAAACTTTGCATCCTTCGTATTTTAATAGTATTTTTTTTTCTTCATGTAGGTGTTCAATATCCATATTTGATCTGATTTTCTGTGCCTGCCTTAATTGGTCTGAAAATTTTCCGAGAAACGAATGTTGCACAAGATCTGCATAATCCTGAGCTATATTAGAGATCATTTTGAAAAGTTTACATGATGGTTTCAAATAGTGTTTTATTTATTCAAACTGTTGGTAGTCCCTAATTGCTATAGTAATGGCACCTTTACTGTAAAACATGAACATGTGCTTTTTATTCCTAAATTTACAGAAGAATTCGTCTCGTAATTTTCTAGATATTCGACTAAAAGTCTAAAATCGAAATTTTTTGGTGGCTTTTGTCTATATTATGCATCATCGTTATTCTTGTAAAAGTTGATTTAAAATGTCAATGTGAAGGACAGATATGATGCACCACGATGTTCTATCTCATAAATTGTGGACCATTCAGTTACTACTAGATAACAGATATGGAAATTGACAAAATTACTCATGCAAATGAACAACTGCGTTTAAGTGCCATAAAATGGTGAAAATTATTAAAATTAAAAAATATCATAATTTGATAAGTTTTTGTCGTACAGAAATGTGTGTTAATTGTAACAAAATAAGAAATAATTTTATAAGTGATCGTATAAAAATTAAGTTTCTTAACTATTTAAACAATAACTATTTTCGAAGTAGATTTTTATATAATGAAGAACACCATTTTGAGCATTTTTGCAAATAGAATTATGTCTTTAAAACTTACCATATAGGAATTATCTATTAACCAAAGATCAAAAGATGGCATCCTATTTAAAGTTAAAAAATAGACATAAACGCTTTTGAGGTTTATGAAAGAAGGTGATTTGTGGCTTTCAATGTTGTTTTTTAGTGTGGCGATTGTAACGTACTGTAATATATGTACCACAAGGTGATTTGTGGCTTTTAATTACTGTTCTTCAGGGTGACGATTGTAACGTACTGTAATGTATGTAAATAAGTTTATGTGCCTGTGACTTTAATATAGAAAAAAATTCGCTACATATTCTTTCTTTGGTAATGTGTGTCTGGTTATGTTTATAGACTGAGAATCAACACTAAAGTTTAATTTATTTCTCCAGAGCTTACGAAGGACATATAATATCATATGTATCATTTGATATTTTTTTCGGAAAAGGATGGCTCTAAAAATAATGAAATATCTAATAATGAAATTTCTTATGTTCTGAAACGTTTATCAAAAGTTGGATCTAAAATTCTTTGGAATACACTCAGTATAGGTCTTTTAAAATTGAAAATTTCCATTTAGGAGCTACATACGGCTAACCTTGTACAATGGAATTGAATGTTATTTTAATGGATTCAAATAAAAAAATGGAAACTGTCGAATTCAAACTTAGTACACTTCAACATGCTTGTTTCAAACTCTAAAAATCTTTATTTTTTCAAATGCACATCTTTATAAAATATATAAGCTATTTTTTTTGTTTACATTTAATTAAAATGCAGATATTTACTACAAATTTTATTATTTTCATTGAGTTTAATTACACATAATATAATAAACGAAAAATTCTTACTAATTTAAAAAGAATAAAATTTAGTATGTTATCGTATAGTATTTCATGCACAAACCTGGAAAAAAAGTAAATTACTATAATATTGTAACTCAAATAAAAAAATATTTCGAATAATTTATTTCATTGATGCATTTCTTGAGATATAGAGGACAGACTATCTAAAAAGTGAAACTTAAGGTGTGTTTCAGTTAAGGAAAGTAATGCTTATGGCATGTGACTATTAAGATCAGGCAACCCACGCATACACACACACTCATAAATACAGGGTGTTTCCAAAATTTTTTTACAATAAAAGGGGGGTGATAGTACACATCAAGACAAACAATATTAAATAGGAGACCAATGGTCCCAAACGTTTTCCGAAGGAGATAGCCGCCATTAAAGTTTAGGGACCAAAATTTCAAATAAACAAAAAAATAAAAAAATCGGTCGATTGATTTGCGGTTTTCACTAAAATTATTCTTTATGTCGGCATCTTGAAATTAAATTATAAAGATAAATTTCAAAAAATGCTGATAGAGGGCGCTTTAGACTTTGGAGTAACGAACAACTATTTTTTGCCGGTATTTTTTCATCTCATTAAATGTTTTCGTAAGCTTAGCCTCAAACTTAAATTTTGAGCTCAAAATCTGAAAGTGGGAGTGGTTAAGTAGCACAAACTGAACTGTGTTCAGAGGGTTCAAATTTCAAATGATTATAAAAAACGGAAAAATTGGTTAATTGATTTGCGGTTTTCACTAAAACTATTCTTTATATCGTTATTTTCTCAAAAATAATTTATAAAGATAATTTTCAAAAAATGCCGATAGAGGGCGCTTTAAACTTTGGAGTAACGAACAACTCTTTTTTGGCGTTATTTTTTGCATCTTATTAAACGCTTTCGTAAGCTTAGACTTAAACTTAAATTTTGAGCTCAAAATCTGAATAGTTGGGAGTAGTTAAGTAGACAAGCTGAACTGCGTTCAGAGGGTTCAAATTTCAAATGATTATAAAAAAAGGAAAAATTGGTCGATTCGTTTGCGGTTTTTGCTAAAACTAATTTTTAAATGAGCATTTTCTTGAAAATAAATTTTAAAGATAAATTTCACAAAATGCCGATAGAGGGCGCCTTAGATTTTGGAGTAGCGTACAACTATTTTTAACCGACTTCCAAAAAGGAGTGGAGGTTATCAATTCAACGCGTATGTATTTTTTTTTTATGTATTACAAGATTACTCCGAAACTATCCAACCAATTAACTTGATTTTGGTGTTAAACGAGAGAGCTTGCTCTCGAATTGGTACCACTTCCGTTTCATAGAAATTGGTTCAGTACTTTTTTAGTAATTAGGCAAAAACTAATAAAATTAATAATTTCTCGCAAATCAGTAGTAATATGGATGCCAGTATGGCCGAGCGGTCTAAGGCACTTGATTTAAGATCTGGTTTTCGAAAGGCAGCGTGGGTTCGAACCTCACTCCTGGCGTACAATAATCTTTTCCGTGTCACAATTTTTAAATATGTATTTAACAAGTTAAATACTAATTATGCTATTAGGAATATTTTGTATTTAACCGTTACCACAGAGTATCAGAGATTTTTTTTAACTCAATACTTTATCAGTGAAAGACTACTCAAAAAGATAATAGACTTACGAAAAGTAACATGACATTGAATAAGTTCTCTGAAGAGAATGAAGTCCGGACAGCCGAGCGGTGTAATGCACCAGATTTAATCTCTGGTTTTGAAAGGGAGTGTCGGTTCGAACCTCACTCCTGACATATGTGTATAGTATGCAAAAAAAAAAAAAAAAAAAAAAAAAAAAAAAAAAAATTCCGTGTTATATATTTTTTTAAGTGACTTCAAAAAAGGAGAGGATGTTATCAATTCGGCGCGAATGTATTTTTTACCGATTACTCCGAAACTATCCAACAGATTAATATGTTTTTTATGTTAAATGAAAGAGGCTACTCTTCCATTGGTACTTCTTCCATTTCATTGAAATTGGTTCAGTACTTTTTTAGTAATTAAGTAAAAACTAATAAAATTAGTGATTTCTCGCCAACTAAAAGTAACATGGACGATGACTGAGCTCGCCGAATGGAGTGCAGTCGGGTGGCTGAGCGGTGTAAGACAGCAGATTTGATTTCTGGTTCTTGAAAGAGATCGTGGGTTCGAACCCCATACGTGTATGGTTTACAGTGATTTTTCCCGTATTATAATTTTTATTAACTGACTTCAAAAAATCGTTAACTTTTAACTAAAAAAAGAAAAATAAACTTTTCTACCAAAAATTGAACCGACTTCAAAAGCTACTGCAAAGTGAAAAATGATTTTTTTACAGAATAGTATTAAGAAATTAAATTAAGAGCGTAGTATTTATCATGCGTATTATTATATTTATGTAGATTAATTTGATTTTTTGAAGTCGGTGCCAGCCAAGCCAAGTTCAAAATTAAAATTATTTATCCAATGCAAATCGTAAAAGAATAAAGTTAAATTTTTAAGTAAATATTAAATAGTAAAAAAACTCGTAGATACTTGGATGCGTGTCTATTGGAAAATTACATGTAACTTGGCTTGGCTGACACCGACTTCAAAAAATCAAATTTATCTTCATAAATATAATAATACGCATGATAAATACCACGCTCTTAATTTAATTTCTTAATACTATTCTGTAAAAAAATCATTTTTCACTTTGCAGTAGCTTTTGAAGTCGGTTCAATTTTTGGTAGAAAAGTTTTTAGCTGTTATTTTTTAATCTCATTAAATGATTTCAAATGCATAAACTTAAATTTTAGGCTCAAATTCTGAATCGTTGGGAGTGTTTAAGTAGCGAAAAATTGAATTGTGTTCGAGGAGGGGGGAAGTGTTAAATTTCAACTCCTGAAGACACTTCAATTTACGCTACTTAACTACTCCTAATTATTCAGATTTTGAGCTCAAAATTTAAGTTTAAATATAAGCTTCTGAAAACATTTAATAAGTTTTTGCAAGCATTTAATTAGAATGAAAAAATAATGGTTAAAATTAATTGTTGGTTACTCTGAAGTTTAAGGCGCCCTCTAATGGAATTTTTTAAAATTTATCTTTAAAATTTATTTTCAAGAAGATAATGATTTAAAGAATAGTTTAATTTTAAACCGCAAACGAATCGACAAATTTTTCCATATTCTATAATTATTTTAAATTTGTACACCCCCCCCCCCCCCTTAAACACAGCTCAGTTTGTGCTACATAACTACTCCCTACTATTCAGATTTTGAACTCAAAACTTAAGTTTAAGTCTAAGCTTCTGAAAACATTTAATGAGATGAAAAAAATAACGGCAAAAAATAGTTGTTCGTTACTCGAAAGTCTAAAGCGCCTTCTATCAAAATTTTTTGAAATTTATCTTTATAATTTATTTTTAAGAAAATACCGACATAAAGAATAGTTTTAGTGAAAACCGCAAATCAATGAACCAATTTTTCCGTTTTTTATAATCATTTGAAATTTGAACCTTCTCAACACAGTTCAGTTTGTGCTACTTAACCACTCCCACTTTCAGATTTTGAGCTCAAAATTTAAGTTTGAATCTAAGCTTACGAAAACATTAATGATATGCAAAAAATACCGACAAAAAATAGTTGTTCGTTACTCCACACTCTAAAGCGCCCTCTATCGGCATTTTTTGAAATTTATCTTTATAATTTAACTTCTAGAAAATACCGACATAAAGAATAATTTTAGTGAAAACCGCAAATCAATCGACCGATTTTTCCGTTTTTTATGTTTATTTGAAATTTTGGTCCCTAAACTTTAATGGCGGCTATTTCCTTTTGAAAACGTTTGGGACCCTTGGTCTCCTATTTAATATTGTTTGTCTTGATGTGTACTATCACTCCTCTTTTACTGTAAAAAAATGTTGGAAACACCCTGTCAGGATCTGATAGCACCTGTGCTAAAGAATGTAATGTCTACTCTTTCTCTATTTGAATATCTAGTATTGTATGGTTGTGTACAGAATTTCCAAGGTGACATTCCCTCTTCGTGGAAAGGGGAATTGCCAGCTAATCCTTTGCAGGTGGTGTGTTAGAGAAAGGAGATGGCTCAGAGGCATGTCCATCTGTCAGTGAAGTATGCGGATGATGAGCAGATTAGCAGCATGTCACTAAGCAAGAAAAGAATGGAGTATGTGTCCAATGAGGAAGCTCCAAAGGGGTTTATGTTGGGAAAAGCAGTGATTTGGAGAGGGCAAGTTTGCCTCAGATCAGTGATTCCGTACCTAGGTGTCGTACCTATAGGTTGCTCTGTGTGGAAGAGCGTAAAGTGTGCGTTTTCTGGTGCGCAAAGGACACAGACATCCTGGTGTTTAGTGCTCTGGGCTAAGAAGTGCAGGCCCAGTATACTTGTGTTGGGAGACTCAAAGCTGAACTCCAAAAAAGTGAATTTAACGTGTATTGAGTGTGAGGCGGAAAGTGTAATTGGAATAGTACGCAACCAATATTTACGGTATCTAATTTAATGTTGAACCGGATCACCTATATCCGAGTTGTAGTTGTATATATTTGTAAATAGCGTATTTTGTGTGTACATATATTCTTAATAAACTGATAATTCAATTACTAGCGTAAGTCTTCATTTACACCAATCTCACAGTGGGTGACCGATATCACCTAGTAATATCGGTGGTGGCAGCTATATCTACCACGGACATTCTTCAAAGTTGTGTGGACTGAGGGGAACGTCCGACACACCCTGTATATATATACGTACTACGATTAAAAAATACGGGGATAATGCGACCTTCTTGACAGCGAATGCAGGTGCCTAAAGTAAAACCGTTTGAAATGTATTTTCGCAACCCTTCCCTACTTACTCATGTATGTCATGTGACCGAACTGCAAGCGCATCTGATATCTTCAAAAGTTAGTTATCTTTGCCCTGCGATGTAAGAAAGATGGCTTTTCTTGAGCATTGTTGCAGCATTATATTTAGTCAATGTTGAGATAGAACACCAATGACGACTTTGAAAATGCTAAGATAGGTATACGATGAATTTACCATAGTGAAACTCAAGGTTTATTAATGGCATCGACATTTTAAAAAGGGTCAAGAATCCATCGAAGACGTTAACTGTGTTGGCAAACCTTCACTGAGGCTACACACTGGTATCTTCTGCTTGACATCGCATCATTACATCGATACCAACTGTTAAAAGAATTTCTCGTGAAAACTCGCACTAATGTTCTTTCACATCCCACCCCCTATCAACTGGACATAGCCCCGTGTGACTTTTACCTGTTCCCATCTATGAAAAACATTTGCAGGGACGCCGTTTTTAGTCTTCAAATGAGGTAAAAACAACATCGCAGGAGGCCTTATGAGAGTTTGAGAAAAAATGACTTTCAGCGGTGCTTTCAGAAGTTATAGGAACTGTCGCAGAAGTGTATCGTCGCCCAAGGTCACTACTTTGAAGGTGGATATGCTTCACACTGCGAACTATTCAGAGTAATGTATTTACAACTTTTCCCCGAACTTTTGAATCATACTACATATATATGTATATTTCATTTTTTTAATTGTGTAAAACTTTTAATATTGTAGATAAAAATGTTAAGAAAAATTTATCTGCTATTAATTTTCAACGATTTTTTTTTAAATTACTCATTTAAGACTGTTTACGTAAGCAAAAGTAATAAATATGTAAAAGAATATTCTTACCTTATTTGTAAAAGATTTTTTAAAACATTTGTAATGAAATTCCAGGTACAAATAGGGCAAAATAAAGTTTCAGAAAACATTTTGGAGTATAAGAAAATGAAATGGAGATTTTGCAATTTCCAGCTAGTTTTAATTTAGAGATTTGATATATTTAGACACAAAAACGAATTAAGAATGCTGAGCAAACATTTTTTTAAAACTTTTTTGCTGCTATAGGCATGGTGAAATAATAAGTTACAGACTTATTAGTTAATTAATTTTCAATGCTGACAAACTTTATTATGCTATATCTACACTAAAATTATATTAAATATACTTTAAAGAATTTTCCTATGACTTATAATTATGATTTATATAACTATATTCGTGACTGGAATTTTATATTAGTTTTCTGATAGCTATACGAACATATTTGGAAAAAATAAAATTGATTATCTGCCGAATCCAAAGTAAATACTTTTTTCTTGATTCAGTAAGTAGTTTCCTCTTAGATTTGTTTTCGCAAATCATTTATCAAGAAAGATTGAAACACGAGATTTCTATTTGATTTTATACTGTAGCACACATCAAAAGAAGCTAATAAAATAGTATGTTATCAGAATTTAATCTAAAGGGAGTTACTTTATTCATGTTCATGATGAGACTGTTCCTGAAATTGTGGTTTTTACTGAATCTCTTGAAAATGTTATTCAAAATTAATTGAACATGTGGCCAGTAAATAACAAAAATATAGATCATTATTATTTTAAAGAAGTTATCTTAAAGTAATCTTATTTATAATGCAAAAAATTCCTTTGACATAACAATAAATGGGACAATGTATAAAAATGTTTTCGTGCAAAGAAAAAAAAATACAGAATGACACAAAGAACTTTGAATGCTTTTTGGTATAAAATGTATTTCCTCTCCAAGATTTGAATTTAAATTCACTTGAATAATTAGAATGTAGTTTGAAAAGACTTCGGTAGGAAAAAAAATCGTCATTTCGACCATGTCGAGAATAAATTTAATTCTAAGTGTGCAATATTACTTCCAATTGCACCACTGCAGCAGAATTTGATTTCTTTGAAATGTATCTATAAAACAATATGCCGATTTGGTTACATACTGAATAAAGCAAGTAACACTTACGAAAGTTATTATTCATTTTTTTCATAGAAAAAAATTGCTGACAAATAGAATAGACAGCCATGTTTTCAAATTCATAATATTAAGCAAGATTCTTAGTAATTGCTACTAACCTGTATTTAAAGGACAATCTGTTTTTGAAAAACTCTTAAATTATTCTTAAATAATTTATTATACATATGGCATTATGCTACTTATATTTATCATTTGTCCTGGTTCTCCTAATTAAATTTCTGCTTCTGTAAATAATGAATATAATTTTTTTTGAAATCTTACTTTTTTGAGATCTTCAATTTTATATTTTATCCAAAAATATAGAA
This sequence comes from Maratus speculifer, assembly GCA_964019185.1. Lineage (NCBI taxonomy): Eukaryota > Metazoa > Arthropoda > Arachnida > Araneae > Salticidae > Maratus > Maratus speculifer. The sequence goes on from OZ025293.1 coordinate 284,789,243, forward strand.
ATAAGATTAAAAGTTTGGAATTTTTTTATAAATTGAACGATGGCGGGAATTTGAAAAATTGAATTAGGACGAAGACATACATCTAATTTAAAGCTTCATGGCATGGACACTTTAGCCAACATCAGCGCAGGTTCCATGAGATCACCTGTCATACTGTATAGGGTCATTCCATGTAAAACGAGCAAAAATGTAAAAAAAGCCGTCGCTGCATAGGAGCCGATTTCAATAAAATTTGAGATACGTCTTCATTTCATATTCAAATGTAGTTCTGCATAATATTTTGACGAAAAATAAATTATTTTATCTATTTTGGACATTTAAAAAACTTGTGATATAGAATGGCATACGGGCAATCGTCGAAAGTTGCAAGTTTGAAGTTCTGTATTTTGAAAACTATTTAACAAAAATGAAGTTTTTTAATAATATTGAAATCTCTGAAAATCAATCTTTATATTTATTGAGTAATAATAATCTGGTAATACCACGATTAATCTTAATTGGTTATAAATTTTGAAATTTTGTAAACTTTTAAAAAATGTGGAATGCTATAAAAATCAAAGGATTTAAGAAACATCTGTGAAATTGATGCATGATATAGTATTATATATGAAGATAGAATTCTCCAAGTTTCAAAGTTGTTATTTATTTCCTTTATCTTAAAAAAAACTTAGAAATTTAAAAAGAAATTATAAAATCATAATTTTTCCTCTTATGTATACGCAAAAAAATTGTTAACGGAAAGCTCCGACATTAACAATATTGCACATCTATAAGAATGAATAAGTCCATGACGCACTAAAATAAAATCAATATTGCCTTTTTGATTCCTAACATAACAAAAATGTGTTAAAAAAACTAATATTCGAGACAGTCTAAGGACAATCTTTCTTTGAAATCACGCGCTTTTTGCGAGTTTCTTGCTGAAAAAAGTTATGTGCTGTCATCTATTTTGGCTATTTGATTTTAAGATAAAAATACAATTATTTCAATTATTTATTCAAGATAATCTTTTCTCTTTTACAAAAATTTAAAATATTCTCGAGGCAAAAATAAACTGAAAGCCAGAATAACACTTTGTATATTTAAAATATACATTTTTATCTATAATATCAAAGAGTATAAAGCATTTGAAAGCTTTTATTCGTGTCTAAACAAATGATTAAAATGTTGAATTTTTAATCAACAGTTTTCACTGTTTATTTTTTTTCTCATTAAGGATTATAAAAGGCAAGAATTAAAATTTAGATGTATTAAATATTTTCCGTTAGCTATAACGTCAAAAAATTTTGAAGCTGTAAAAAGTGTCCTTCATTTTAAAACAAATAACTGAAATATTTTATTTTTTCCACAATTATTATTGTCATTTATTTATTTTTAAATTACGGAATAAAAACAAAATTACCAAATTACGCTAATCTGTTACTTATAGTTCATTCTTAAGTGTAAATATTTTTTAATACAGTCTTTCTATTCCTAAGGCTAATAATCAAACTTGAAATTTCAAGCATGTACACAAGACCTCGATTTCGTATCAACTTTAATGTAAATTTTTGTATTGAAATAAACATGCCTGGAATCTATTAATTTGCGTTTCCTCGTAAATGATTGTGATCTTCTTATATTATGATTTTCAATAAAAACTGTGACATGTAAGCCACACCTGATTTGCTCAATTCATGTGGAATGATCCTATAATTTATTTATTATGAATTAAAACACTGAAAATTAAATCTTACCGCTGTTGATTTGTAGCCACTGTTGCCAAGCTCCTTGTGGATGTGGGCGATTGGTGATATACTATCCATGGACGAGAAGACATTTGGTTCGATACCTGCGGCATTCGCGGCCAGAGCCCGGGTAACTGGGTCCGTCTGCGATTCAAAATCGGCCATCTTAGATAGCCGCTTGTTTGCCATGATACCCAACTTCTTCCCGGATTTCGAAGTGTAGTCTAAACGCCAGCCTGCACTTTCAAACTCCATAAGCGATATCCGGTATGTCTGAAAATAAAAAGCCAGTATTTTAATAATTGAAAAAATAAATTTAAAAAGCTCTTTCCAAATTACGAAAGTTTAATACAAAGAATGTATAATACATTACGTTATCTAATCGAAATTTTCAAAAATATTTTCGATTAGTTAAGATATATAATTTAAAGAGACTAATCGAATAATATTTCCAATCCAATAAATCAAGCAGACAGAAAATAATATTCTAATTCGCAAAGTAATCTATACAATAAAATACCTCACTTGATATTGAAATGGTACTTGTGGTACTAAAAATACAATGTATCCTAAATCAAAAAGAGAACTGCGAAAAACATGAATATTTTGATTACATTGCTATCCAAATTTGCGTTTTCTTCGTCACCATGTTTATTTGAAAAAATTCCGATGTGTTTTTGTATGTTGTGATTTCAAAAATTCAAGTTATACAAGCTAAATTCGCTAGTTAATTAAATTTCGCTAAGATACCTTGTATGTTTGTATATTTATATATTTTTTATTTTTTATTGTAGTTTCATTCTGAGGAAACTTTCGCTTTCGGTATCAAAAATATACATATATTTTTTAACTTAAAAGTGTCTTCAAAAAAAGTTGCAACAAAAATTAAACACGGAAAAAATCATGCGTCAAGCATAGAATATTAAACACTTTCCAACAATTCAAGAATATTATAAAGAAATTTCATCGTTTAACAAAATGAAAGACGATATTTAAGGAAAAAATTAAGAAAACATATAACACATTTGAAAGCCCATTTTCAGCAGTTTTATCCATAGCAGGAAAGGCTATCGAATTATTCCAATGCTGTATTAAATTTCTTATGATCTGTAGATTTGTATACATACTAGGTAGTATGCTAAAGTTTTGTTTAGTTAGAATGCATAACACAGTTGCAAATTTATCTTCAGAAATTTTTGTCAACAGATGGAAATGTACAAGTATTCTTTTGTTCTGCCTTGATTGCTATCTGCAGGTTTTGAAAACATCAACTATTAAGCAACAATTTATTTCGTACTAAAAAATCAAAACAAAGCTATAAACGCTCTTCAAGCAATTAACATCCATAAACTTCAATGAATGCAGCTCTTTGAAAAGTCTTGTATATGAATAAATTTACTTTTTTATGATTTACATTTGATAATACCCTTAATTACTATCTGCAGGTTTTCAAAACATCAACTATTAAGGTAAATTTTATTTCGTATGAAAAAATCATAACAAAGCTAAAAACGCTCTTCAAACAATTAACATCCATAAAATTCAATGAATTCAGCTCTTTGCAAGGTCTTGTATATGAATAATTTTTTTTTTTATGATTTGCATTAGATGATTCATTTATTATGAATATATTAATATGTAATCCATTCACGCTTATGGACATTAATGAATAAATATCCTTTTGTGCGATCCTGTATATGATCTACATAATTTATAGATATCGCGTAAACTGCAAAAGTTTTATTAAAACGCACAAGGCAGCGGAAAAAGCATTTACAGTAAAAACTTCTCATATGCATACTGGAACGAAATTATTTTGGGTGTCCATGTAAAAGTACAATGAATAATGTGTACACACAGTATTTTACGGTAAAAGTGTAGCACAGCACTTCAGCAATATATATCAATTTTATCATGTTTCTAATAACATAATTAAAACGTATTGCAAATGTTTTTTCCCAGATACCATAATGTAACAGATATATGTGAATAACCCTCTGAACAAACTATAAATGCTACACATTTAATTTTGAAAACCGAGCATTTTATGGTAAAATTTAATATTATATATCAATTATATGGAAATATGATAATATTTATAGCAGTAACAAGTGCACACAGAAGACGGAAGAAAGCATTTAAACGAGACATTTAGAAAGAATGCCTCTATTGTTTAATTTGCGAATTAGCAATTAAATCAATTAAACCATTAAATTAGGAATTATTATGCTGACTAGTGTAGATTAATTATAAAAATTTTTATTTCACATGCATTACAAGAAACTGTTTTTAATAAAATCACAAGTTTCACTTATAAACATTTTTCTCACTAAAAAATTTATTAAAAACCTATGTATTATTAAGAAATCTTATCGTTATTTTTAAATTGAATAAACAGTTGCAAACAGAATTTCTTTTATAATAAAAATTTACAAACTTAAAGTTTCATTGTCTCACAGAAACATAAATTTTAAAGCTTCAAAGAAACTTTTATCGAAGGTTAATTTTTCTCAACGTTATTGAAAGTCAAATACTTTCCTTGAAATCGAACAATCTCTATCATTTTATGTTGGCACATTTAAAAGAAAATGTTAAAAATAATGCACATATATTTCTCACTTGATTATTTTTATTCTTCTTGCGTTCAATAAATTACTAATAAGAAAAGGAAAAGTAAAACAAATATCAAAAAGTTAGTCACTTATCAAGACTTTATGGAAAGTACTTCTCAATTAATTTTCTTTGTGGACTACTATTTTCAGTCGCTTCGCTTAGAGAGATAAAAAAGGAAAAATACTTCAGTTAAACGGGATAAAATAACTATACAGTAGCTCATTAATTAAATGTTTATTAAGGTAGTTAGATAATTAGTTTTAAACTCATTCAAGATTTTTCGCGCTTGTTTATTCTTTAAAAATATGTTCATAAATTACTAGATGTTTATCTTTAATAAATCAACCATATGTTATTTCAAGGAAGTTTAAAAAAAAATTATGAAAAAAAAATCTTTTTCTTAAAAGGGAGTTTGAATATTGAAGTATTTTGCCAAATATTTTGTTTTAACTCTTATATTATTTTTTTAGTTTCGGTATCAGAATATTTGGAAATACGTAGGTTCTTAGTCAAAGACTTATTTGTAAATCCCGAAAATTTATATTTTCATTGAATGTAAAAATTTAAACTTAAAAGTGAAGAAGTTCTGTTCCTTAAAAAAACAAATCAATTAAAATAAGAATAAAATAAGAGTTTATTGTATTACTGTTTTATTATCCGTTAAATTACTAAGCTTGTTCATTAATATTTTCGTGTGTGAATTTTAAAGTGAAAAATTACTTATTTTTCTGTCTAAGGTAGTATCAACCATAACCGATGTTGAACGGATGATTCAACAGATATTTTTGCTGATGTGAAATGTTTCTATTTTGAATTTAAGTAAATTTATCCTATATTTCGTAGAGTATCCAACGCTTTCTTTTGTAATTTTTAGCACTACCCAACATGTTGAAAATATTCATGAATTACGTTTGTCTTGGCATCTCTCGGTCGCATAAATATACCTGGTTTCCCATGTAATTGGCATATGTTTTAGAAGATTTATTTGGTATGTTAGGTATTGAAAATGAAGTGTGCATCATTTACTGTTCGTTTACAGAGACACTAAAAATAATTTTATTTCTTTCAATTCTATTAATAATTTTAATAAATAATGTTAATTCTATTTCTTTCCCGACACGTATTATTTTTTTTTAAAGAAAGAATATATGAGACTGATGCGTGAAACTTTTCGTAACCTGAATCTAAATTTTTGATGCTGGAATTTATTTTCCATGTAAATATGTGCATTTTGCAGGATTGGTTATAATGCCATATTCTATCCTTCTCAAGGTTCACAAATGGGAAATTCCTTTGAACACAAATATAAAAATAATGAAATCAGAAAACAACATTTATTTTATTTGTATAGCGATTTTCGCATCTATTATCCCTTGTCAGAAAAAATTCATGACTTTCTTTATATCATTTCCGAATTTACGTACTTTTGATCCTGTTCATTTTTTAAAATTTTATAATGATTTTTTTAAATTACTATCATTCTGTATTTTAGGTAGTTCATAAGGTGTTTTATAACTCTCAAATTTATTTTATTTTTATGATGTTTATCAATTAGGGATTTTTGTGATATGAAAATTATGCGATTTGTAGGAGCATATTTCCTCAAATGAAGCATGTCAAAATTCCATTATTTATGCATGTCAGTTTTAGTTATAAACATTTAATATATAGTATCGTATTGTATTGTAATCATACATGATATTATAAAACTTAAGACAAATACCTTAGTGTTTCAAAAACTAAAATATTTTCTGTTCTTTGGTCAAACGCGAGATTAGTTTACGTATCAACTTAAATAATCACATAGTGATAGTAATGATTATTATTTGCTTCATGATTTAGCATGAAATCGTCATTTGATATTTTCATTCATGTATTTCTTGAATTCAAACTCGTGGTTAGACAAATAAGTAAATATTTTGTGGGGAAATCTCTTCTACATTAAAAAATATATACACATTTTATTTTGTTTTGTGATATCTGGTCGGACCATTTCACCGGTGGGTAAATCCGCTGACTTTGAAACCCTCGACAAGTCGGTTACTATGTTATCGTTTTCATTTCATTACATATACTATTTAAATTGATATAATTTACAGATTTTGTAATGTGTTTTAAATCTTTGAGTAATTGTTAACAATATGAATCCAACTATCCTATATAACTGCAACAAAAAGAGGCACAAGATCCAAAGAAATAGTGAATAATGTAATGAATTTCAATAGTCAATCAGAGTGAATGATAGTGGGCTATATCTGGCAATAAATTGCTTGAACTCACTCAGTACGTTTAGGCGTTTGAGTTAATTTAAATTTACCTAGTCTGGACATGGTGTTAAGTGTATTAAAAATCTAAAATTAATGTGAGATACTTCTTAACTTCTTTCAACCATTCTCTTCATCAGAAAATACTTCAAATGGTTTCATCTGCCCTCAAATGGCAAACAAAATAGATTTTCCAATGGAAGTCATATTTGTTACCTTACTACATATATGGGATAAAATTATGAGTAGATAGCAATATTTGTTAAGAAGTTTGCTAAAGGCGAAGTTTTGTTAAAGATTTCAGGAAATGTTAGAAAATGTTTCATAATCTATGCTTTATGCATGATTTTTCTTACGTGTTGTAAACAATGTTTAGTTTGAATATTTACTTTTTAAGTGCATTTTGACACGATTTTATAGGGGGGGGGGATTGAAATAATGTATTACAGCTGAGCAATTCCTTGTACTGTGAGGTTAAAAAATAACAATACTCTTGAAAATCGATTTCGGCACAACTTCTAACATTGTTGCTCTGAAGCGTATTGTTGACCGTGAGTTACAAGAATCTCCGGCAAGGGTCTCTGGTACACTAACCCTGGTGCTGGTACATATGACTAAACTAGAGAAAAACTGATGTCATTTTACCGAACTTTCTTCAACAAATTGTCAAGTTTTTACGTTGTTAACTGAGATGCCTATAAGTTGCTAATTGTGAACATGGATAGAAATATTCAAAGAATTACATATTTAATCGCAGTTAGAATTTATTGATAAATAAATAACGGCATTTAAAGAAAAACTCACATTTACCTGAGTACAATGATCACTAAGAGGCTTCACGGCTTGAACTCCAATGTCGATGGTAATTATATTTATTTCTTGAGTATCTAAAAGCTGCCGTTTTTGATAGAATTTCACACTTCCACTTTTCTCATTGTCCGTCTGCATTAAAACACTCTAGATATATGAAAATAATAAACCACGATTTAATTTCTTATAAACAATAACATTAAATTATTAGAAAATCTATATTGATTCAATCTAGGTCTAATAGTTTTTCAAAGGCAGAACACTGAAAAATCATATTTTAAAATATTAATTACTATATTCACCTTTACATTATCTCCCCCAGAAAGCTGTGTGTTTGTCTGTGTTTCAACATCTGTGATTTCTGGTTCTTCAGCATCATCTTCAAGAAGTTGTTCTAAATCTTCCTCTGTAAAATGCACAGCATCTGTCTGTGTGTTTTTGTCAGCTAGAGCAGGAGCTTGACCGACCTGAAACATTATTTGTAAATATTTTTTCTCAATTCATGATTCGTATTCTGTGCATTCGATATTATAACTAAAGATTTTTAATGAAATATTTGAATCACAATTCAAAATTTCCTATAAAGAATTAATTCTGTATTTTAATAGAAAGTGTTGTGAAAAATTAAAAGTAAAGACAACATTAAAGTTGGATAATTTACAATGAAGAAAATTTGTGAAATTATGCAAAAAAGTTACAGCAGATATGAAAAAATTTGTAACCATTTGTTTTCCCTAAAAACTGTTAATAACTAGAAAAAAGAAAAAATAGGAATGTCATTTTAAGAAATATCTCGATATGAAACATTGACATGGAAAAACACTTGTCTTAAAATAAATATTTTCTTCTCGTATAAGGAGAATAATAATTATCAAAATAAAATAATTAACAATAATTTTTATCGATCTCTTTATCAACAGTTAATTGATTTCATTACGTTCATGTAGACACCTGTTTTTACTTTCTAAACACACATAAGAGCAAGAAATGTACTGTAGTGATTACAAAAATCGTTTATGGAAATTTTGACGTATCTTCATACTTTGAGGTTATGTGAATTTGTTTTCTCTATTTTTAACGAAATTTTAAACGTATGTATGTTTATACGTGTACATTGGAATCTCCTTACGTTTTTGGATTACGCTTTTTGTAAAGCGTTCTGAAAATTGGGTGTAGTCGCTCTTCATTTTTTAGACTGTACAAAAGTCATTTATCTAAACAAAAGAATATAATGATGGGGTCAGATTACTTCAAATTTTTTATGATGAATATTCACACACGTTAAAATTCATTGTTTCTGATGGTCTCAAAGAACAGAGGTATGTGGGTCATTCTTACAGTAACGCATATTTTTATTGCTAAATATTCTGAAATTTAAAAATTTTAATAAGAAAAATTTCTGAGAAAAATATTCAATATATTTTTGTGTTGCTTTGAACTTATTTAACATTCTACATTCTGCATTCTGTACAATGTTCTCAAAGTTGAGTGGAGTCGCTGTACATTTTTTAGACTGTACAAAAATCACTTACTTAAAAAAAAAAAAAAATACTATGATGGGATCAGGTTACTTTATGTTTATATATGTGAAATATTCACATATATTAAAATTTCATTGATTTCTGATGCTCTCAAAGAACAGAGATTTGTGGGTAATTCTCCCAGTAACTACATTTGCATCATTGCTAAATATTCCGAAATTAAAAAGAAAATCCAAAAAGAGAGATTTCTGAAAACAAAAAATATTATATAAAAGTTAAAATATATATTTTTGTATTGCTTTGAGCTTATATAACATTACGCCAGTATCTGCGTAATATATATGCATACACATATACGTAGTAGAGTCAATAAATTCCTTGAATGGTCGCCTACATTCACTCAATTGTTCGTTATAGGGAAAATATGTTTTTTTGGAGGTCGGCAGCCCTGATAAAGAAAAAGCACAGACATCTGGAATTCATCATCACTTATCAGCGGATCACTTATTGGAAAGTGAATTTTTCATTCGTTGGATTTTGAAATGTCGTATGTAGCGGAGCGTGCAAACATCCAATTCTGAATTTTGTTCGAGAAATCATCATCTGAGACGTTCGAGATACTGAAGAAAGCATACAAAAACGATGCCATGGGAAAAAAAAGGCTGTTTACGAATGGCATAAGCTCCCCCGTTTTTTGGCAATAAGAATTGGTCTTATAATTTTTTAAAAATAAAACATTTAGATAATATTAAGAAGATTTTAAATAAATATTTTTGGATTTAAAATCTTGAGAATTAACGAAATTTGGATTTTTTTTTCTTCGTAAAAACCTATTTTTTTCACCCTTTGAGCGCGTTTTTAATTTTATCAAAAATTTATCACACGTAAATTTTTGGCTATTGTCTAGAACTAATGTTATTTATAATTAATTTGACATCTGTTACAATTAAGAACTTGTGGGAATTTTTCGATTTTCACAAAACCCCGCCTTATTTCCACATTCTTGGTCCGATTTTGCAAATTAAGGAACTTGATCAAGATTTTCGGCCTAGATTCTGTCTATGTATCAGTTTGAAAGAGATTTGTGCAGAATTATGGAATTTATCGTGTCCACAAGAAAATGATATATATTGTAAGATAGATAGACAGATAGATAATTTTTTAAACTTTTTTAGGGTCTAGAGGTCATGATCGGTGTAGATCTACAAAATGTTTTCAGAATTGTAACATAGAGAAGAATGTAGTCGATAGCATTTCTTAGGAAATCTATTTAAAATGCCAAAAGTTTAGTTACCTATATTTTCGAATAGTTATTGCCTCAAATATCTTAAATTCGTATTTAAGACCGTCACCCCCTCGAGTAATATATCGACTGATAGGTTGTTTAATGGAGTTTCGTTCAGATACAGCCACTCTGGTGGTAGAATAAAGAATTAACAGTACGCGATTTTGTTAAAATTTGGAAATCTAGCAAGGCGATCTGTTTTAAACTTTGAGGTAGTTTATAACACATGATAAAAAATTATATAAAAGAATGGCGCGTCACATTTCGGGGATAGAGAAGGAGGAGCGCAAACAAAATTAGGAAATATAACAAGTCGATCTCTGAAATTTTAAGATAGTTTCTAACACATTATAGAAATTTTAATAAACTGTTAAGTACAAGTATTACTCGCACTCAGAGGGTTCCGTACAATAAATACATGAATTATTAACTGTATTGTTTAAAAAATTGTTGCTAGAAGAAGACTAAGACTTTGAATAAAACTATACAACGTAAAAGTGTGTATAAACAAATTAGAGTCTTTTACTTTTTGCATGTACTAGAGAAGTACAAATTGGTATACCATAAAAGTTACAGAGATTTGATGAGAGATATGAAGCCTAAATAATACCAAATATTGCTATTCAGCATAACTTTTTTAAATCTTATCCTAATCCGTTTTTTTAAAAACCTAATTCGGTACTGGCAATAAAAGTAGTGCATATTTGAATCTTATTTGGCTTTTCATAAAACTAAATTCAGCGTAGTAATATCGTTTTCTTTTTACAGTGTAGCTAAAGCAAATCCTCGTTAAAAGTTTAAACTTGGTATTGTTCTAAATGCGCTTCAAAAGGTGGTCGCAAAATTTGCGTGGACCATGCCGCGTTTTCTCAAATTCAATATTAATTAACTTTTAAAGACACGGGAGGCTTATTGAGTAGTTCACTCTGTACAAACAAGTAGCAAATTAATAATATTTATGTAATTAATTCTAATTAAATTAGTCTATTTTTAACAATTTGTCGTGTATTGCTTTTACACTGCTATTGGATACTACATTTCAGATGTACAGTGTCTCACATAAGTGATGGGACACTTGTGCTTTACAAAAGGAAACTAGTCAAATAAATTAAAGAACATGTACGCATTTTTTGGTGGGTGTGTTTCATACTTAAATTTAGTAAAGATTATTACATAACATACATTTTGTCAAAATATTAAAATATTAATTTAATAAAAATACAAATGTTTAGAACTGAGCAAAAAATAGCTCACATAAGTGAAGGGAAATCATTATATATGCAACAAAAATCGTCTGAAATAAGCAATAAAAATATATTTTGGGGTTTTATTTTTACTTAAAAGCAATTGGCAATAATTTATAAAATCGTCTGCAGTATTTCTCTCCAGTTTGTTTTGGAATTTTTGTGTTTTTTAGCTCTGTGTAGCCATGAATGCTAAACGAAAAGAAACTTCGCCTGAAATTCGAAAATTAGTTATTAATTTGCATATTGAACGTGGAAAATCTATTAGAAAAACTGCTGAAACAGTTAACTTGACTCGTTCAACAGTTTTCAATATCATTAAACGATATAAAAAGAATCATATGATTCAGGATAAAAGAAGACCTGGCCGACCATCAAAGCTATCCAATGGAATAAAGCGAATTATCGTTCGAAATATTAAAAAAATATCCAAGAAATAGTGCTTCAAAAGTTGCTGCTGATTTACAAGCATTATATGGAATAATTGTTAATCCTGAGACTATTAGAAAGGTAATTCGATCTGCTGGATATCACGGTAGAGTAGCCAGGAAAAAATTCTTCGTAAGTGAAAAGAATAGAAAACTCAGACTAGCTTTCGCAAAATCCAACATAAATAAGAATTCTGATTACTGGAATAAAGTTATATTTGCTGATGAGAGTAAATTTAATATATTTGGTTCTGACGGTAGAATCTTGGTTTGGAGAAAACCCAGGGAAGAATTTCGCAAACAGAACTTGGTACCAACAGTAAAACATGGTGGAGGAGGAGTTATGGTATGGGGGGTGTATGTCGTCCGCCGGAGTTGGTAATCTTGTTTTTATTGACAGTATAATGGATCAGTACAAGTATATTGATATTTTAAAGCAAAATTTGAAATCTTCAGCACGAAAATTGAACCTTCATAACGATTTTAAATTCTACCAGGACAATGACCCCAAGCACACTGCTCTGAACGTTAGACTCTGGCTGCTATATAACTGTCCTGAAATAATAAAAACACCACCACAATCTCCAGACTTAATTCCCATAGAGAATATTTGGCAAGAATTGGAATCAAGAATTCGCAAACACACCATTTCTTCAAAACAACAACTAAAATCGGTGCTTCAAGAAGAATGGGGTAAAATCACTCCAGAAATCACAAAAGTTAGTCGAATCCATCCCAAAAAGATTAAATCATGTTTTAAAAGTAAAAGGAAATCCAACAAAATATTAAAACCTTTTAAAAATTAAAATTTTTGGATAAATATTTGATGGAAAAGTAAGTGCCCCATCACTTATGTGAGCCATTTTTTGCTCCGTTCTGAACAATTGTATTTTTACTAAATTAATATTTTAATATTTTGACAAAATGTATGTTATGTAATAATTGTTACTAACTTTAAATATGAAACACACCCAAAAAATTTTTGCACATATTTGTTTATTTATTTTATTGCAGTTTCTTTTTATAAAGCACAAGTGTCCCATCACTTTTGTGAGACACTGTATATCATTAAAAGTAGTTATCTAGATTTTAAAAGTCAATGGTATATAGAATGCACTGCCCCTGTTGTTATGTATCTCAAAATCGTCCGTGTTTTTCAGGTTCAATATCGCAGCTCATTACAGACGATTTTTTTCGAAAATCTTTATCTACAATTCTTTTATACTTTTACTACGATAGGTACCTCCAGCGTTCGCCAACACTTTTTTTGAATGCCTGAAAATCGAAATTTGTGTGTAATGGAAAATCCGTTTTTCTAAAAAAAAAAAAAAAAAAAAAAAAAAAAAAAAAAGAGTGACCCAAGGTAATCACTTAGTTTTCCTGCAAGGTATTAATCAACGTCTAGTACATCTAATTTTTTCATAATTTTGATTTTAAAATAAATGGAGCGGGGGGGACTTTTTTCTACACCACGATCTTGACCTATCTCCAGAAATAAACAACCAAAAAATAAAATATTTGTATTTTTGAGGTTAGCTGTATGAAAGCTTTCACTCCATACTCCACACGATATACAAGGAAAATATGTTTTTTTAATTAGATCTTCTACTCCTTAGTGCTAAATATATTTATGAATGTTTAATAAGCTGCAAATATGTGAATCAATAGTGTTTAATACTTCCCCAAATTTGAATTTTCCACGATTTATAGTTTACAAGTAAAACGGCTGTTATACAGAAGTTATATAACGGTTCCATTTACACTATTAAGGATGCTAGTCACTCAGTTACCGAATTCTTGTTGGTAATTTTAAGTCTACGGGCGTTTCATGCATTCTTACATTCAAAATATTTCCATAGGGAATTAATATTTTTAACTTCTGTTTTTAGTGTTAAAGGAACTTAAAGGGTTTCACATTTTTTTTATTTGTCAAATTATTTCTAAAATTTATGTTTAAAGACTGACAAGCTGTAAGTAAATTTTTAACACTTCACATAAAATTATGCATTGATTTAAGAAATATTTTGAAAACTAAGAAAACACATCCTTTAAGAAGAGAACACTGAAAAAAGAAGTTAAAAATTTTATTTTCCCGACGTGATATTTTGAATATAAAAATGCATCAAACGCCCATAGACTTAACATTACGGCGGGGAATTTGTTTGCTGAGTTTCACACTTAAGTACAGAAGCCTAAAAATGAAGGCGCGTTAAAATTGGGGGGGGGGGGAGGGGATGAGAGAGGATCACGTTTTACCAAATGAAATTTAAAAAGTGAATCCATAGAAAATAAAAGATCGCACAGCAATCCAGAATGGAAACGCAAAACAATTACGTCTCGATACCGATACCTTACGGCTTCGCGATACCAAAAGGAACCGCACAGCGACTATACGGGGAATTGGAGAGCGTAGCGAGGAAGGTTGGGGACTACCCCTATATATCATATAAAATGTTCTAAATCAACTTTATGTACTAATGAGTGGTAGAAATCAGGACTGAGACTGTTCGTGGACAGGATTTGCTAGAAATAGCCGCACATTATTTTTTATTAAAAACGAATACTTTTAATTAATTTATTATTTATTCGTACTGTTTCTCCGAAGAAAAATATGCATTATAAAATATTTTCACGATTATAATAAATAGTCTGAATCATGATTTGTAGTATGTAAAAGCCATGTTTTTTGCATATAGTGCATCGATTCTTGCACAAAGAAAAAAAAAAACAAAATTACATTCAGTTTCTTAAATATAAAAAAACCCAAAAGAACTGGATAATGAAATATTTTTGATAAAGTTTTATTCAAGTGGGTCTAATATTTTCGAAGAAAGCTTTAAAATGTTAGCAAGCTTTTAACTAGCAAATATATATGATGACTCAGTAATCAGGAATAAAGGCGATTAAACATGATAATTATTACTGAAATATATGAAACTTACTTGCACAGCAGTATCCTTAGTTGTCATCAACCGTAATCGCTCTTTAATCTGAAGAGCGGTAGGTTGAGGTGTTGTGCCATTCCAAGAGATGACAGCCCTGCTCAGTGGGGAAACGAGGCGGGTGGCTCGGCTACCACCGCAACCCATTACGCCCACCTAGAAAGAAAAAAAAAAGAAAAAAATGTATTTCATACTGATATTATAATAAACTTTGGAATTTTCAATATGAACACCCAACTTTGACAGTTTATTTCAGTTCTTCAAAAAATTTTATTTTTGAATAACAAACCGCAAACCAGATTTAAAGTTTTGAACTCCTAATGTTAAACTCCTGAGTTACAAAATGAACTGCAATGGAAGTAATTTTTTAAGAATAAGTGAAAAACAATTTGACGAAATGAGTTGTAGATATGGATTGACATATTTAAAGCTAATTTTTGGGGATTTCTGTAAAAATGATCATAGGTTGCCTTTCATAAATTTTTCGAAAATTAATTTAAAAGTAAATGCATAGTTTTTTTTTTGGGGGGGGGCTACAAAATGGGGGTCAATCACAAATGTACTGGAAATAAAAATAAACGTCATATACAAAATTTAACATTAAACATAACAGTAAAAAATTTTTACAGTATTATTTTTAAATTTATGTTGATGCTTACATATTCAATCAAACTATACAACTTGTACTAAAAATATAATTTAAAAAAATTACAGAAATTTTCTTAAATTAAACTATGAAAAACAACAGTCACAATTCGTTACAAAATTATATATATTTAAAATTATATTAGATTAATGAAACTATTAGAATTTGGTGTAGTCCTATAAAATAAATAAATGGTATGCACCTAAAATCGCATTAATATTATATTGTCATTGGATATAAATAAGTATGCGAATTGAACCTTAATCGGAAATTTGGAAGTGAGTTAAAATTTGAATAAAAATTTTGCACTAGGAAAACGATGCGAACGTCATAGGTAAAATAAAAGGTTATCAAAATAACACACTTTTTAAAAATAAAATCATGAAAAAAAAAAAAACAGATTAATTTCCTTACAAAATGTAAAAATACAATTGAGTATATAAATTTCAAAACTCACTTTATCGCTTTTGTTTTCTCTGTTGGTCTGTACCATTCTACACTAATGTAACACTACAATCTCCACATTTATATTGAAAACCAATGTACGCATTTAAAGTTTTTTCGCGATTTCCCAAAATATGATTTTCTTGATAATGAGAATTTTGAAACTCGCGTCTTCAATTACTTTAACCATTCTAGAAGTTAATTAATTAAAATTAACACTACCGTAAAACTTATACGGTGACAGCACCTTCAGTTAAATCGTTTTAAAAATATTTCTTTACTTCATTTAAAACATTTTTGTTCAGTGACATATCCCTTAGGAATTAGTTATTGAACGGCTTTGGAAATGGGCGCAGTTTAAAATACTTTAAGCACTTAGCGTACGGTCCCCTTAAAGCTTAGTCAAACTCATCCTTTTTGAGTTACAGAAAAGTGGTTTAATTCATCAAAATTAAAGTTTCATAACTCGGTAAATTTTAATGTTAGATGAATGGGACTTTTTTTGTATTTCTTGTTTCAGTGATGGAAAATTAATGTTCTTAATTTTTTAATGAACATTTTTTGAGCTAAATCGCTTAAAAAGAAAATTCTTTACCTTTGTAAAAACAATTTTGCAACTGGAACTATATGTCTATGACTAACTATTTAGAAATTAGCCATTGGCCACCGTTGAGAGTAGACACACTGTATATACATTTTATGACAATCCGAGTATACTTATGAGATTTGGTGCATGGATAGACACACAAACTAAACGAATTAAAAAACACTTTTCAACTACGTTAAAAAGTGTGAAAAAAATACACCACGGAGAGTGAATAATTCATTCTAAAAAATATTACTTCAAATCCTAAATATTCTTAAATTTTGAGAGATTTGCATTTAAATATAAATTTTAAAATTGTCTCATCTTCAAACCATTTCCCATTTTATTTTCTAAAAAATTCACAATTATTCAGAAATGCACTAAAAATACCAAATTTTTAAAACTTAATATTAAAGTGTATAAAAAATACCTTTTAATATTTTTTAAACAAATTTATACACAGGATTTTTCCATTCTTAAATGTTAAAGTCCAAAATAAGTATTTCAACGGAGTGAAGATTTTTCTTAATTTTTTTTTTTATTTTATAGTAGTTGAAATTTAGAAGAATAGGTTAGTGTTATTCTCAACTTTAATGTTTCCCTTTCTTTGTGACTTAACACATTTTTTGTTAATGGGATAATAACTCAAGGTTTAGTTGCTTGGAATAATTTAAATTTAACATATTTTGAAATACGCAGGTTTACGACAAAGTAATCACATTTCAAAATGTCTTAAATCACCGATGCTGAATTAAAAAAATATAATTTAACTATGAAATTTATACAGTTTTTTCATAACTCTACATAAGTACATAGCTACTAATATTTTTCGCAGAAAATAGCTAAACACAATGAATTGAGTCTCCAGAAATGAAAATAATAAGGAATCTTATTTAATGTTAAAAAATAATAAATAATGAAGTAATAAAATTAATATTATTAAATAAAGACTAAAATTAATACACAATAAAATTAATATAATGAATAAGATCAAATGAAAAATAAAGTTAATAAATTAATAATAAATAATAAAATTTAAAAGTATTTGAAGAAAAATTATTAAAATTAAATAAATAAATAATGAAATATATTTTTTAAACATTAAAATAATTTTGTTACTTTTAAAGTTGAAGATTAAATTATTTTTGACATTTCCTGCTACAATTGTTCTACTGTTATTTTTTTTAATGCATAAATATGGGTGGGGATGCTTAGTACTTTTGTCCGAGTGTTTATGTATACAATACTATACAGGTCCAATTTAGTTTTTCCAAATGAACCGGATAAGAACTTGAAACTTTCAGTTTTATCATCAAAGCCAATTATTCCAAACAATTTGACAAGCATTAAGTTGTCACAACTTATAAGTAGGTTGTTCTTTCTCGGAAATTTCTAGAAAAATTAATTCGTTTAAAACTGCTTGTTAAAGTAGAGGATGACAGTTTCTTATTATTTATACAAGTTTAAAAATTATATGAGAATTAGTGTATTGCTACAAAAAAAAAAAAAAAAAAAGGTAAATACGAATGACATTGCTTTAATTTCAAAATACCATTAGTTTATGTTTCTGATCTGACTCATTGTAGAACTCATTAGACACGTGAAAAATTATTTTTGAAAAAATTAATAACTTTACCAAAAAGACGATACATCGCCAAATAATGAAATTCATAAAATTTTAACAATCTTAATATAGAGTTTATGCCATAGTTTAAAAATGATTCTGTATATCCGTTTGAGTAATATTTTTACTTTTTTCTATCTGTACAAGAAGAAAGTATTGGTTTCATGAAAATTTTCGATATTTGGTTTTTGACAAATTTACATGTTTTAGGGATCTGAAAACCCCTAAAACATGCTTTTACAAAATATCTGTCTGTGAGTCTGTCTGTAATGTTGCAAAACAATTGTGGGCCCTCTTTCTCAAGAACTATTGGACGGAATTTCACAAAACTTTAGATTCTATTTGACCTTGATATAAATAAGATCTGATTAGTTTTTGGTGTATATCGCTCAACAGGTGGTGCTGTTATGCCGAATTATTCACAATTTCCACAATAGCCATACATCAAGAATTATTTCATAGATAAAAAACTAGTTGGATGTGTCAATCCCAAAACTTTCTTCTATCTGATAAGTACATTTTAATATTAAAAAAAAAAACGTGGTGACCCCAAACTTACCCACTATCGAATTTCCCCGAACATTTGACCTAGCCTAATGAGATTCTGGTATCCGAAAAGCCTAAAACGCAAAATTTAATTTATATTCTGAGAAAATGAGTTAGTAGTGCCTCATGTTGGGTAATTTATACTAAAACCTAACAAGCAATAACTTATGTCAAGACCTAAATGAATCTGAAATTTGATGGAATTTCGTCCATTAGTTCTTGAGATATAGTTATAACCAAAAATTTGCAAAACGTAGCACAGCAACACCATATCGTGACAATTTATGCCAAAATGTAAAAAAGCGTCTAATTATGTTATGGTGTAAAAGAATATGAAGTTTGATGAAATTCTATGCATTAGTTCTTGAGATATAGCTAGTTTAAAAAAACCGAGTAAAATATAGCACAGCAGCACCATCAGTTGAAAAGATTTATAACAAAACGCAATCATCGTGTAATTATGTTATATGTCATTTTATAACAAAATCTGAAGTTTGATGAAATTCTGTGCGTTGGTTGTTGAGATATAGCTATCGGAAAAATCGTGCAAAATGCAGCATAGCTGCACCACCTGTTGCAAGGTTAATACCAAAATGTAATCAGCGTCTAATTATGTTATATATTCTAGTGTAACAGAATCTAAAATTTGATGAAGTTCTCTGCATTAGTTCTTGAGATATAGCTGTCGCAAAAATCGTGCAAAATGTAGTATAGCAGCGCCACCTATTGGGCAGTTCACACCAAAACCTTATGAGCGGCTATGTATCTCAAGGTATCGCGGAATCTGAAGTTTGGTGAAATTCTGTGCATTAGTTCTTGAGATATAGCTATCATGAAAAACGTAGCATAGCAGCGCCACCTGCTGGCCAATTTACACCAAAACTTAATCAGCGTCTATGTATATCAAGGGGTCACAGAATCTGAAGTTTGGTGAAATTCTGTGGATTAGTTCTTGAGATATAGCAATCTTGAAAATCATGAAAAACGTAGTATAGCAGCGCCACCTGCAGGCCAATTTTCACCAAAAACCAATAGGCACTAATTCATATCAAGGTCTAACTGAATATAAAATTTTATTAAATTTCGAGCATTAGTTCTTGAGATAGAGCGCCCACAAATTTTTTGTCACATACAGACAGACTCACAGACAGACAGACGGACAGACTCACAGACAGACATTTTCTAAAAATAGTCAAAACGTGTTCAGGACTTTCTAAAACGTATAAATCCGTCGAGAGCCTGAAGTCGAAAATTTTCATGAATCCAATACTTTCTTCTTGTAAAGATAGAAGAAAGTAAAAAAAACTTTAATTTCGTTAGTACTTGATATAACATGGTGCTGATTACGTTTTGATGCCAGTCGCTCAACAGGTGGCGCTGCCATGGTGCATTAATCGTGATTATCGCAATAGCTCTATATCAAGAACTAATAAACGGAATTTCACAAAACTTTAGATTCTGTGGAATCTTGATATGAACTAGATCTGATTAGTTTTTGGTGTATATCGCTCATCAAGTGACGCTGTTATGTTGCATTATTTTCGATTTCCACAGTAGCCATAGATCAAGAACTAGTCTATGGATTTTCATAAAACTTTATATTTAGTCTGTACTTGATATAACATGGTGCTGATTACATTTTGGTGCAACTTGCTCAACAGGTGACCCTGTCATGGTGCATTATTCGCGAGTAACGCAATTATCTCAAGAGCTAATGCACGAAAATTTCTAAAACTTCAGATTCAGCTTGTGCCTGATATATAGATTAGTTTTGTTTAGGTTTTGGTGTAAATCGCCCTACCAAAGGGTGCTACTGTGCTGCATTTTTCACGCTTTCGGAATAAGTGTATCTCAAAAACTAATGCATGAATTTTCTTTAAACTTTAGATTCAGTTAGTACCTGATAAAAAATTGATCCTGGTTAGTTTTTAAAGTACGTCACCCAACATGTGGTGCTGTTATGCATATTTATTTTAAGATTTTGCAATAGCTCTATCTCAAAAGCTAATCCACGGCTTTTCATCAAACTTCAAATTCAGTTATAAGATAAGATCAGCATAAGTTGTTACTAACAAGATTTTAGTTTAAACCACCTAACCGGTGGCACTGCTATACTGCATTTTTCAGAAAATATTAACATGCATAAGATGGAAGAAAGTTTTAGGATTGATACATCTGACTAGTTTTATTATTATTTTATCAGAATCTGTCCGGAGACCTTTCTTGTTAGACATATGTTTCAGAGAAATATAAAAAAAAAACATTCATAGTGTAATAAATATCACCATAGCTGTAGAAAATTAAGAAAACTTCTTCTTTGCAATAAAAATTATTATGACTATATATATTATCAAAATTACGGCAGTTATATATTTTTTAAAAAAACTATAGTAGTTGAAGGTAAAGTTCGAAATCACTATTAATATTATTTCTTTAACAAGAAAGAAATGTAACAGTCGGCGAAAAAAAGGGGAACATCTAATTCATTTTAGTCACAAAACTGCCGCAGGAAGAAAAAAGAAAAAAAGGGCTATTCGATTGGAAATTATGACTTTGTTAAAAAAGTCTTGATACTGAAATTCTACCAAACTCAATTTTGACAGGATATTTTTTTTGAAAGGAGGAAGGGGGACATATTTTAACCCAAACGGAGAGTCAATTGCCCAAATAGTTTAGGAATAATGAAGATTTAAAGTTTTTTAACTCCTAATGTTATACTTTATTTTTTTTAAAACAGAATTCGATGCATGTAGTATGTGAATAATATTTCAAAAACTATTTCGTGAAATGAGCTGTAATTTTAGATTCGTACACCAAAGTTATTGAAAATCCATTTCAGTTTGAAATCTTGTGTGTGACAATTTTTGCCTTTGTCGAAAATAAATTTTAAATTATGTGTGTAATAAGGTTAATTTAATATATATATATATATGTTAAATTAACCTTATTACACACATAATTTATATATATATATATATATATATATATATATAATCATTATACTATACTACAATTCAACATCAAAATGTGGAATAAATTATTAAATAACAAACTATATCAAACAGAGGAGTTGGCAAAAATTGGAACAAAATAATTATATAAATAAATTAAAAGAATAATTAAAATCAAACTGACAGTAATATAATAGCAACCATATTAAATCAGACTGATGAAAAACATGTAGTAATCAAATGGAAATTCTTAAAGAAAGGTATCAAATAGACTACAAAGTAATATATATATATATATATATATATATATATATATATATATAGACAGGGTGATTCCAAAAATTTTTTTTACAATAAAAAAGGGGTGATAGTACACATCAAGACAAACAATATTAAATAGGAGACTAAGGGTCCCAAACGTTTTCCAAAGGAGATAGAGGCCATTAAAGTTTAGGGTCCAAAATTTCAAATAAGCATAAAAAATAGAAAAATCGGTCTATTGATTTGCGGTTTTCACTAAAATTATTCTTTATGTCGGCATTTTCTTGAAATTAAATTATAAAGATAAATTTCAAAAAATGCCGATAGAGGGCGCTTTAGACTTTGGAGTAACGAAAAACTATTTTTTGCCGGTATTTTTTGCATCACATTAAATTTTTTCGTAAGCTTAGAGTCAAACTTAAATTTGCAGCTCAAAATCTGAAAGTGGGAGTGGTTAAGTAGCACAAACTAAACTGTGTTCAGAGGATTCAAATTTCAAATGATTTTTTAAAAAAAACGGAAAAATTGGTTCATTGATTTGCGGTTTTCACTAAAACTATTTTTTATGTCGATATTTCTTTAAAAATAAATTATAAAGATAAATTTCAAAAAATGCCGATAGAGGGCGCTTTAGACTTTGGAGTAACGAACAGCTCTTCTTTGGTGTTATTTTTTGCATCTCATTAAATGCTTTCGTAAGCTTAGACATAAACTTAAATTTTGAGCTCAAAATCTGAATAGTTGGGAGTGGTTAAGTAGACAAACTGAACTGTGTTCAGAGGGTTCAAATTTCAAACGATTATAAAAAACGCAAAAATTGGTCGATTCGTTTGCGGTTTTCGCTAAAACTAATTTTTAAATGAGTATTTTCTTGAAAATAAGTTTTAAAGATAAATTTCACAAAATGCCGATAGAGGGCGCCTTAGACTTTGGAGTAGCGTACAATTATTTTCAACTGTTATTTTTTTA
This sequence comes from Maratus speculifer, assembly GCA_964019185.1. Taxonomy (NCBI): domain Eukaryota; kingdom Metazoa; phylum Arthropoda; class Arachnida; order Araneae; family Salticidae; genus Maratus; species Maratus speculifer. The sequence continues at coordinate 284,812,064 of OZ025293.1, forward strand.
ATCTCATTAAATGCTTTCAAATGCATAAACTTAAATTTTAGGCTTAATTTCTGAATCGTTGGAAGTGTTTAAGTAGCGAAAAATTGAATTGTGCTCGAGGAGGGGGGAGGGTTAAATTTCAACTCCTGAAGACACTTCAATTTGCGCTACTTAACTACTCCTAATTATCTAGATTTTGAGCTCAAAATTTAAGTTTAAATCTAAGCTTCGGAAAACACTTAACAAGTTTTTGCAAGCATTTGATTAGAACAAAAAAAAATAATGGTTAAAATTAATTGTTGGTTACTCTGATTTTTAAGGCGCCCTCTAATGGAATTTTTTAAGATTCATCTTTAAAATTTATTTTCAAGAAGATACTGACTTAAAGAATAGTTTTATCTTAAACCGCAAACGAATCGACAATTTTTTCCATTTTCTATAATTATTTTAAATTTGAACATTCCCCCCCCCCCCCATTTAAACAGAGTTAAGTTTGTACTACTTAACTACTCCCTACTATTCAGATTTTGAGCTCAAAATTTAAGTTTAAGTCTAAGCTTCCGAAAACATTTAATGAGATGCAAAAAATAACGGCAAAAATTAGTTGTTCCTTACTCCAAAGTCGAAAGCGCCCTCTATCGACATTTTTTGAAATTTGTCTTTATAATTTATTTTTAAGAAAATACCGACATAAAGAATAGTTTTTAGTGTGAACCGCAAATCAATGAACCAATTTTTCCGTTTTTTATAATCATTTGAAATTTGAACCCTCTCAACACGGTTCAGTTTGTCTATTTAACCACTCCCACTTTCAGATTTTGAGCTCAAAATTTAAATTTGAGTCTAAGCTTACGAAAACATTTAATGAGATGCAAAAAATACCGGCAAAAAATCGTTTTTCGTTACTCCAAAGTCTAAAGCGCCCTCTATCGGTATTTTTTGAAATGTATCTTTATAATTTAATTTCAAGAAAATGCCGACATATAGAATAATTTTAGTGAAAACCGCAAATCAATAGACCGATTTTTCTATTTTTTATGCTTATTTGAAATTTTGGACCCTAAACTTTAATGGCGGCTATCTCCTTTGGAAAATGTTTGGGACCCTTAGTCTCCTATTTAATATTGTTTGTCTTGATGTGTACTATCACCCCTCTTTTACTGTAAAAAAAAATTTGGAATCACCCTGTATATATATATATATATATATACATTGACCTACAATTTTTGAAAAAAATTTTGCAACAATAACTGAACATAAAAATCAACACTACTAGTTAAAATCGTTTTCGATTATATTGTAAATGTGTTGTACGAAATAAAAAGATTGTGCAAAGGCGTTGTTAAAAATTATAAGAGGAGAAAATGTGTTTTCAAAACACATTTCAAAGCATTCATTTCTAAAAGTGCGTTATTTTAAAGGTACCATGTAGAAAATATTTAAAAAATGTTTTGCATGTGTTGTAGTGTTACAATGTGTTATAGTGTTCTAAATTGTGTGGTGTTTACAAAGTGTTGTGCAGCAAAACACTATTTTAAGAAACTATTTTCATCAAAACTAATTATAACACTATTTTTAGAAAACATTTTTGGATAGCAATACTTTGCAACATATTAAGAACACATTTCTAGAGAGTCTCTAACACTTTCGAAACATATTAAAACACAATCACAACAAAAAACTGCTTCACAACACATTAATGTGTCGTTCCTAGAATATTATACCTTCTTGGAATATTATACCGTCTCGACGAGAGCCCTTCGCTTAATTTTTTATCTTTTATTATAGGCTATTCAAAATAAAAATTTTCTGAAAGTAAATCGCGAAAATGATCTGATTAAATAAGGTAAATTTTACAGTAAAAAATAATCTGAAAATAATGAAGGATTCTGAGCATCTTAAGTGGCACGCATACTGGTGTCTCGTCCCCAAGTGTTAAATATGCGAATCCAAAATGATAGCTCATCCACCAAATATATTTTCAATTATGATTTGAAAACGGTCCGCAATGTAATCTGTTTTGAAACGATGAAAACGAAATTTAACTAGCTGCCTAAAATTTAGCTGAGTTGGAAACTACATTACACAGTTGAAAAATTGCTTTGTGAAAGTTGAGTCATATGATGGAAATGTGCTTAAACGTTTATTAATACACTCCAAAACGCGTTTACAACAATTACCATCCTTAGATCGCAATGTATTCAGTTTCATGAGTATTCCTGTATGCGAATTTATCCAAATTTTTTAAATATCTCTTAATGCACTAATTGATGCAAGCTGGGATAACTTTATCCACAAGTAAATGGGCCATAGGATATTTCATAGAAATCCGTTGAAGTCTTTTAAGTTTTTATTATTGTCAAAATTGCACCCCCATCTCTTACTTCTTAAAACAATCTGTGTGAACTCAATCTTAACATTGTCTTTGTTATGATAAGTTGCCAACATTTTAGGTTTCTTTCAGGTGGATTTCATAAGATATATTAAATTTTCCCTTATCTTGAAACTTTTGAAATTTATTTTGTATTTAGTAAATATACAAGATGCGCAAGGTCAATCAATCAAACGAAATGCGGATATATTTGTACTATATATGAAGCATCTCAACAAATTTTAATTAAGAGTATGAATTTTTGCAGTGCAATAAGAAAATACGCATTTTTTGTGTATTTACCCCATGCTTGGGTAATTAGCAATGATTATGTATAGAAATGATTATTTCAATGCATATATACGTTTGTATATAAACAATAGTGTATTGTTGTTCAATTATTTATAACTATGTGCGCTTTGCATATGTGTATATATTTTATTTAATAGTAATAATACAATTGTACACAACAATATTATTAGTTTGATAGTGCAATTCTAATATGCGTGTTGTATACACAACATGACATGTTGTCATGACTAGATCCTTTATCTATGAATAATAACAACGTAATAATGTTTTTAGTGTCAATATTGCCATTAATTCCATAACAATCATTAGATCAATGATTTTTGATTTGATGTAAATAATTTTGTTGACTTTAATTCTTGTCTAAATATTTCAGTTTATAGAAATGCTCTTATAAATCACTAACATCGTATTAAATGTATGTCTTTACAATATTAAGCCGAAAATAAGAATTTTATAATAAACAGCGCATCTATATATTTATCCTTTTTTTGTTTCATCATGGATGAAACGCAAAATATTTACCTTCATAATGCAGAGCTTAACATTTTCAATTTAACTAATCCTACTATTAATTAACTTATGTTAATATTACTATCAAACCTAATAACATAAGGAACTTCAACATTCAGTATACCAAAATTATATAACCTGGTAAATAAGCAAAAAATAAATACTTATCCACTGTGTAATTACCCTCTTCTTATCTCTGATCATAACTCTATTTTCCAAAATAATGATATTTTTATTCAGCATCAGGGAATCCCAAGAGCCCCAAACTTCTAGCAAAATATATGAATTACATCTTTATTTCTATGAAAAAAAATCTTTAACAATAATATCAGCTATATTGAAGACATAATTATTTTTATCTCAAATGATAATCAGTGTATGTGTTTTCCTGTAGCGCATACTCATAATATAGAGCGTAATATCACCAGTTAAGCCAATCCAACTATTAATTTATTGATGTTAATATTGCTATTAAACCTAAAAACTTAACGAACTTCAACATTCAATACTTACGATAAAAGAAATCTTTTTTATTTAATATAAATAATTTTATGAACTTTAATTCCGGTCTAAATATTTCAATTTATAGAAATATTCTTCTAAATCCCTGTAATCATATTAAAAAAAGTCCTTCAGGCAATGCCGGGAGGAAGAGGTAGCTTTCATATACTTATTTATTTATTTTAAATTCAGTTATATAAATCAAATATACGAAGCTTAAAATAGTGGAACACGATTATATAAGATTGAATACTAGTTTTTGTCAATACTGAATATTAATAGAAATTTTTAGAAATTAGTCATCTTTTATTCAACATGGTTTTATTTTAAGCGATTTATAGGGTCGCCAAATTCCACGATATCCATTTTTAAGCAGCATGATGGATAAAAAAATACAATGAGCTTGATCGAAATCTTAATTCATGTGAACATGCACACTCACATCAAAATCGATTAATATATACGAGTGCTGTCGCGAGCTAATTGACTTAAAAAAAAAAAAAAAAAAAAAAAAAAAAAAAAAAAGTCACTCACATTAGAAATTTAAACTGCTATATACCAGGCGTTTTTCAAGGTAAAGACAAAGCAAAAAATACTCCGGAATTCATTATTAAGATAAATAGTTTAGAAACAACCTTTTTTCAATTTCTAATTTTTTGTTTAAACATCATTATACATTTAAAAGATTTTTGACAAATTTAAATGGCCGCCATTTTGAAACAAGATGGCGTATAAAGTTGGGCCGTGAACTCGGTCAAGACATTGGTATGTATCATAAACACACGGAGTTATATCGAAATCAGTTTATAAATATGCGTATTAACGCGTGACAAATTTCAGATCGTTTCAAAATGTCAATCATACTGGAAATTGAAAGTGCTAAAACTCAGCCATTTTTCAAGATATAGATGAAACAAAAAATGCTCTGGAATCTTTGTATCAAGGTCAAAACACAAAAGAAAAATCTTTTTCAATTTCTTACTTTTTTGCAACTAATTTTAAAATTTAAATTAAAAAAAATAATATTCCGCTATTTTGAAACAAGACGGCGCACAGTGGGGCAAATTCACGAAAAGCTGGCCAAAATATAAAAATGTTATTCAAATTGTACGAAAATTCGTATACAGGTGTTTTTGAGGATGCTAAGTAAGAATACAAAATTTAAATTGAAAAAAAAAATGGCGTATACAAAATGACGGAATAAAAATTAAAATGTCTCGAAAGGTATTCAATTTATATGCAATTTCGTAAACTTTTCAGGATGCTAATTAGGATTCAAAAGTTAAATTTTAAAAATAAATAAATAAATAAAATTACAGATTAAGAGTAAAAACAATAAAATTTAAATAAAATTTAAAATTTCGAGGAAAACTTAAAAGGGAATTTTAAAAAAACCAAGACATATTTAAACGAAATTTAAGTACGTTATTGGAAAGTAAAACATTAGACTATTTAATTTTTATATTATTAAAATAAAAACGAAAATATATTCCAGAAATTAACCTTTAGAATCAACTGTAGTATAATAAAAAGATTCTTCAGAGGTCAAGGTGTCGAAATAGTTAGCAGAACTTGTTGGCGGTATTGGAAGATCCTGTGACTCTTAGGATCAATGATTTTAATTTCTTCTACTATAATTTACCTAAACTGGAAAGAAAAGAATCTAATGACATTAAAAGACGTAAAAATATCTTTTTTTTTTTCTCGCTACTGCATCGTTGCGATAAATCTTCTCGATGCCTTTTGATCAGTTTGTTGTATGATTCTTGAGTACCTTATGGCATTTCACAAATTGGCAGTAATGAAGATAATGTAATTTCTTTGTCATTAAGTAGTTTGTGTACTGAAGTAAGCATATAGAACCAGGGGTGCTGCTCAAATCTACGAGCTATTTGTAAGGGAAAATTTTCGAAGTTTATCAAATAAATAACATGGCTACAACAAATTACTTATGGCACAGAAACGTTTAATCAAATCTTCGTATATGCTCGTTTAGAAACACAAATAGTTGCGTTTTCAAAGAATCGTTGAATTGTATTTCCATCATTTGTGCTTCCAAATCTGGGATTTAGTTTCTCGACGAGAAGTCTTGATTGTAAACGAAATATTTTTTGCATATTTTATTTTGCAATTTCAGTGTTCTTTTCATGCAGAGTACGAGCTTTTCATTTTTTTCTGTCCAGTTGTCTGCCAGGTGTAAGGCCTCTCTAAACATTTTTGCATGTAACTTAGATATTCTGAATTCGAAATTATCTCAATCCACTTTTAATAAAAGATGTCAGATCGGTAAGATGCTGTTTTGATGCTGTCTGACATATGTAGCAACGTTGAGTATTACACTAATTCGTTTTTAACGACTTTTTCTTCTGTATCAATGATTGTATTAAACGAAATAAGTTTATTCTGCTAGTATTTAATGCAATCCCATTCATTGACAGTTGCTTCCGTATTTCTTGTAAAAGAAAAATGGATCTTGATTGGCCCGATAAAATCAGTGAAATGAAGATCTCGATATTTTCAAATTGACGATTCATGAATTATTCGCAATATTTATGTATTCTAGTAGCACGGAAGAAAAGAAAAATATATTAGAAATAATGCTATCTTCATAGCTAAATATTTGTTTAAATGTACTCAGAATAGATGTGCCATCACATCCTCACTTGCAAATCAAATCCAAATTACTAATATAAGCGAAAGTGATATTCATAATGATTTTTGCTCGCATTAATGAAATACGCTCAGTAGTTTGATCCAGCAAATATAGAAATTGACAAAATAATTCTTCTAATTATAATAGAACAAACAAAATTACTACCTATAAAGATAAGAAAATGTTATTCTACCGGAGTAATAGAGAATTATTTTCATTTTTTTCATTACTAGGCTTACTTATCAAATTAATGTAATCTTATGATTATATTACTAATTTACAATATAATAGCAAATAAACTATTATAAAATTGAATAATTCAAAAATTTGAAAAATATTTATCAACTAAATTATGTGAAAAGTAGTCAATTTCAAAATGTTTGAGGCGGCCGAAAAAGTAGAATTTTTACTTGCGGTTACTAAAATATGCGTGAAATGCAGAAAGGCGGTTTTTGGCAGCTGGTTTTTTATGAATCACTAGATGATAGCCCAAGTTATTATTTCCATTAAATTTCGTTGCAAAACACTGTGGAACATGTAAACCTTTTGATGTTTAAAAACAAAAAGATAAAAAAATTTCTAATTTTTTTTAATCAAAAATGACAATGAATTTATTAATTTTTACGTGCTTAATATAAATCTTGTAATACATTCAAATAAAGTACATACTATCATAGTGTGAATCCATTTCAAATCATTAAAATCGGATACGATTATAAAATATAGCACGCGTTTAGAGGAACTGTTGTTTTGCTGCTTTTGTTCGCTCTAAATGATACTCCTTCAAGCATCATTTTTGAAATGATGCTGCTTGTAAGGGCAAAGCAAAAATATTTTTTAAAATACAGATTCTGACTCTCCAAATATTATTCTAGCCAACTGTACAATCGAAATTCTCTAAATCGTAACTTCATTTTCAACTTTTGTCCAGCTTTTTGGGTTTTTGCCCCACTGTGCGGCGGTTGGAATTGGCCAACAAACTCGGACTAGGCATCAGTATGTCCTATCTACGTAGCAAGTTTCATCCAAATTGGTGTATAAATACGCGTGTTATCACGTGACGAAAACCAGATCATTTCAAAATGTGAGCAACACTAGAAATTAAAAGTACTATAACTCAGACATTTTTTAAGATATAGACGAAACAAAAAATGCTTTGGAATATTTGTATTAAGGTCAAATGCATAAAAGAAAAATCTTTTTCAATTTCTCACTTTTTTGTACCTAATTTACAATTTTAAATTAAAAAAAATAAATGGCGCCATTTTAAAACAAGATGGCGGATGGAACTGGCTAACGAACTCGGTCCAGGCTTTATTATGTACTATCTACACACCAAGTTACAACCAAATCGATTTATAAATACCAGTGTTATTACGCGACAAAAATCAGATCGTTTCAAAATGTCAGCCATAAGGAAAATTCAAAGTGCTATAACTCAATCATTTTTTAAGATAAAAAACAAAGTACAAATTGTTCTAGAATCGGTGTTTTAGGATCTAACACATAAAATAAAAATATTTTTTAACTTTTAATTTTTTCGAATTAAATTTTAAATTTTAAATTTTTTAAAAATTTTTAAATGCCGCCATTTTGAAAAAAGATGGCGGATTATGCTGGCCAACGAACTCGGTCGAGATATTTGTATGTACTATGTACATACCAAGATTCATTCAAATCGGTTCATAAAGACGTTAGTTATAACATGACAAAAATGAGATCGTTTCAAAATGTCAGCCTTAAGAAAAATTCAAAATGCTATAACTCAATCATTTTTTTAGATATAGACAAAGTAAACAGTGTTCCGGAAGTGGTGTTTTAAGATCTAACACATAAAATAAAAATATTTTTCAATTTTTAATTTTTTCACATTTAATTTTAAATTAAAAAAATTTTAAATTTTAAATGGCCGCCATTTTGAAACAAAATGGCGGTTGATGCTGGCCAACGAACTCGGTCGAGATATTTGTATGTACTATGTACATGCCTAGTTTCATTCAAATCGGTTCATAAATACGTTAGTTATCGTCGCATGACAAAAATCAGATATATATCTATATCTATATATATATATATATATATATATATATATAGAACCATTAGATAATACTACAAATCAACATCAGTTACTGGAAAAACTTGTTAATGCCAAATTATATCAAACAGAGGAGTTGTCAAAATTTGGAATAAAATTGGAAATGTGGTATTTAGCTCGTTATCAAGGGCAATGCTAAATAGCCACATTAATTGCGATTAATTTCTGAATGGAAATCAGGATAGGCCTAAAAATTATATATGTATGTCAACATTTGAACGGAGGGTGGTTTTGGGGTTTGGAGGTCATGATCGGTGAAAACATACCAAAATTTTCTGGAAGTGCTTTCCTCCGAACGGCTGCAATAGGTAGCTTTTTACTTTCTGTAATGAAAGCTACCTAATATGTTCTTCATAACTCGAAGACCAATTTAATAATTTTAGAATAAACTGCGCTGCTAAAGAATTGTACCCTTTCATTTTTTTCATCATGGATGAAATATAAAATATTTGCTTTTATTTACTATTTTTGCCATTTAATATTCCTAAAAAAGTTATTAATTTCAAAAATATACTAAAGTAAATCATCTAAGATTGCTAAACGATTTATAAATGTATGCAATAAACTACTAAAAGGTAATTTTCAAGCTTAACGACGCAGCGGAGGGTTAAGTCGGGAAAACTAAAATGTTTAAAATATTCATATTTTAAAAAAAATATTTTTTGGCGCAAATTGTATAGCATGCATTATTCAACATTGTTGTATATTATTTTAGGCTATAATAGTATACCCTTAAATTATTTTCATCACTTTTCTACACATTACTCATATCTTTTTGTTTCTTCCTTCTTTTTTTAAATATTTACTTAATTTTAATTTATTACATGCTTTCCTCGTATATTTTACTTACGAGGTAACTCTAACTAATAAAAATTTACTAATAACTAATAAAAACTTAAATTAATAAAAATTACTTTTTATGAACTTATGTTTTATTATTTTTTTCCGACAGTATTTAGAATAATTTTATTTATATCTCACTTTTAGTAATGTAATTTCATTTTCATTATCTTACCATTTGGTTTAAATCTAGTTAGTTGTAAAGTAAGTCATGAAGACTCTATATGAGAGCACATGATTTTTTTATCATTTTTAGAATTCCGTACTTATAAAGTGAAAACGGAATCATTATAAGATCACTCCCGTGTCTGTCTGTCCGTCTGTCATAACTATTTTACTCATAAACTATGAAACGTGGAAAGCTCAAATTGGGGGGGAGTAATAAAGACTATTGACCCACATATTTACGGATTATTAAACATTTATTTACAAATATGTTTAGGAGGGGGTAGGGGGCTTATTATGTTACCTTAAGGGAAAAAAAAACCCCTTTCTACATCGTGTGGGGTATCATGCGAAAGCTTTCGTTACGCTGAAATCAAACATATATTTCTTGTAATTTTAGGAATTTTGTTTTTAGAGATATTGTCGAAAATGAAGTGCAAAAATATGTTTCCTCCATCTAATTCCAAATCTACTGAAACTAAAATTATCAAAAAATTAGAGGTTATAGTTACTTTAAACCTACTTTAGTGTTACTTTAAACCTTGCAGGAAAACTATAGCGATTATTATACGTTGCATAATTTTTGAGAAACGCACATTTTTCTGTTACACACAAATTTCGATTTGTAGGCAATGAACGAAGGTGTTGAGGAGCATCTTATCGTAGCAGAAATATAAAAGCATTGTTGATAATGATTTAAAAAAAAAATCGTCGGTAATTAGCCGCGATATTAAACGTTAAAGACAGGGACGGTTTGGACATAAATAATGATGGTGCGACGTACTCAGCATATCATCGGCTTTTAAAGCCTAGATAACATCATTTTATAATATATTTCTGTAATGCAATACCTAGCAGTAGTATAAAAGCAATAAACTTCATACTGTAGCAAATATACTAATTTAATTAGAATGAATCCCATAAATTAGGGTTCGTGCGCATAAGAAAAAGAAAATTATCCACTTTAGTACCAGATTTTTTAAAGAAAAACACTACGTGGCCATAGATGACCGTCCACCTGCGATTTTAGACATTTAGTTAAGTATCTAGAAAAATACATGAGGAATTATCTTTAAACTCTCAATGTATAAACATCATAGTAAATGTCATAAATTTCCATGAAGATTTTTTCCCGAAACTTCAAAGGGGGGGGGCGTCAACAAATTAAAAAAAAAATGAATATCGTTTGGATAACCCTGTCAAAGCTAATGTAGCAAAAGCGTTCAAACTGTAGATTATTATTAAGTAGCTTATTGCAGTAAACTGTGTTCATTTTTATGTCGATGGCATACATATTCGTAGAGAAATTAAGGTCTTTATAAAAACAGTCCCAAATTTTTCCAAGATTTTTGCTTATAATTTGCAGATTTCTTAATATAAAATAATATATTTTTTTGAAAATATGAAAAAAAAAACATTGCACACAATACTTTGTTTTCAGAATTAAAAAATAATAAAAATTGTGTGAAAAATGAGTAAGTTTAGTAAATAATTTTTCACTGCGCATGTGTCAACGATATCAAAATTTTATTTGCATATTATGTTAGCTAAATTTATAGAGCAACTTTTGTGAAAATCTCAAAATCAAAGCTTCAAAATTCTGAAAGTGATCGTCTATAGAATAAGCGCAATATCCGTTGTTCACAAAATAAAGCAAAAAAAAAAAAAAAAAAAAAAAAAAAAAAAAAAAAAAAAAAAAAAAAATTAGGTGTTTTATTCAAATGTAATAGTCCCGTCCCACATCGTGTATTCTATATTGACACTAATCAATGAATATATGGATACAACCCCTCTCGTTTTTGCTTCATTTTGGGAATAACAGATTTTCAACTTATTCTATTGTCGATTATTTTCAGAATTTTCAAGCTATGATTTTAAGACTTTCACAAAAGTTGCTCAATACATTTAGCTAACATAAAATGCAAATGAAATTTTGATATCGTTGACGCATGCGCAGTTAAAAATTATTTAGTAAACCTACTTTTTTTCCATACAATTTTTATTATTTTTAAATTCTGATTACAGGATATTGTGCGCAATGTTGTTTGTCATGTTTTCAGAAAAGAAAATTATTTTATATTAAGAACTCTGCAAATTATAAGCAAAAATCTTGGGAAAATTTGGGACTGTTTTTATAAAAACCTTAATTTTTCTACGAGTATACATGCTATCGACATAAAAATAAACGCAATTTATTACAATAAGCCACCTAATCATAATCTATAGTATGAGTGCTTTTGCTACATTAGTTTTGACTGGGTTATTCAAAAAATATTCATTCTTTTTTAATTTGTTTACGGTCCCCTATGGAGTTTCGGTAAAAATCTTCACGGAAATGTATGACTTGCAATATTATATTTATTCTTGATATATAATTTTATATTAAGAACTCTGCAAATTATAAGCAAAAATCTTGGGAAAATTTGGGACTGTTTTTATAAAAACCTTAATTTTTCTACGAGTATACATGCTATCGACATAAAAATAAACGCAATTTATTACAATAAGCCACCTAATCATAATCTATAGTATGAGTGCTTTTGCTACATTAGTTTTGACTGGGTTATTCAAAAAATATTCATTCTTTTTTAATTTGTTTACGGTCCCCTATGGAGTTTCGGTAAAAATCTTCACGGAAATGTATGACTTGCAATATTATATTTATACACTTAGAGTTTGAGGCTAATTCCTTATGTATTTTTCTAGATGTTTAACAAAATGTTTAAAATCGCAAGTTGACGGTCATCTTTGGCGATATAGTGTATTACATTATTTAATGCAAAACGTTCCTTACTTCGATTATGGCGACCACTACGTTACGAAATTTTTTATATTAAAATGTCTAATTGATTTTATTTCCTTATGCATGCGGACCCTTTATAAATACTATGGGGTTCGCGACTAGTTTACATTGAGCAAGTCATTAATTAAGACACACAATTTGAATTCGTAAATACTGTGGCACAGAAATTGTGTTAATGCAAATAAAGTTGTTACTATGCAAATATTATTAACATATTGGAGGTATTTTAACTCTTAGAAACTATTTGTATGTGCATGATTTAAATTCGCAAATGATTTGGCACAGAAATTGTGTTAATGTAAATAATGTTCTTTACGTCATTTTCTTTTTCCAATAGCGAAATTGTTCATTCAATTTAATATTCCATTTTTCTTTCGCAAGGAAAAATTACATTTTGATTTAGATTTTTAAAATATTTTTTCTTAAATAAAATTTTTATTTTTACTTTGAAGAACTCAAAAGTTTTATTTAAAAAAATAATATTAAATGTATTTTAAACAATCACTGCTCATACATTATAATAGACCTGACTTTTCTTGTGCGAAACTGCATAAGAAATATATGCTACGCATTTTCATTTGGAAATATTTTATTGGACATCTCAATAATTTTGAACTGGAATGACAGTAATACGAATGTTACAAGTTAAATAAAAGCCTATGAAAATAACACAATCTTTGATAACTTAAATGATAAAAAAAAGCCCCATTTCTTTAGAAAGTAAAGCCTATAATATAATGCAATTATTTTAACCAATTTCAAGCTTAATTAATAAAAATTAACACTCTCGTAATACTTGCAAGATGCGATGCTTTTACTTAAAGTGCAAATGCATGCGAAATAAATTTTGCTAATACTTAATTGCTTTCTTGATTATCCCAAATTATCTTGGGTTCATACATATTACAATTAATTATTATTTCGAGAAAATTCGAGAGCGGCATAATTTGTTACTACGATTTGTTTTATAACGATTTAACTCGGCCTGTAGCTTAAAAAGAAAGAAAACATTCTTGTATAATATAAAAATTAAATTGTAATAAATTATACATAATATTTGAATAACAGTTTTTCAGGTTTTGTGATATGAAATGTAAATAAATAAATGCAATGACGTGATTGCAAAAAAAAGTGACGATTTTTTACATTCTTTTATTTTTTCTGAAAAAATGGTAGGAGAAGCGGTTAAGCACTCTGTATACGAGTTTTTGAAGCAGGACACAATTCCTTTGTGTTCAGATGCAGACGAGTAGAATAAATAATGCAACTCAAAGTTTTCTAACTTTGTCATTTTCCCTCCCCTGTTTTATGAATGGGACTTTTTGTTAGAAATATTAATAAGTATCACTTATAGCAACCGTATAAAAAATTACGTTTCGTAATTTTCAAATGTTTTAATTAATCCAAATGATTTTAAAAATAATTTTATAACTCATTTAAATCGTTTTTGTAATTAGAACCATATGTCTATGAGTAACGGTTTAGGAATTAACAACTAGACACCGTTGATGGTGGACACCCTTTATGTAGTTGGGGGTATTCAATTACAGGTAAATATTTTTTAATGCTATCTCGCACCTTCTTTCATAACAAAAATCTTTTTACATTGAAACTTTGCGATGCCCTTACGTATATATACATATATGTATCTCTGTAGATATGTACGTATAAAAAATATATATCGGTAGGGCTTTATAAAATACATAATCACCACCCCTTGAAAAAAAAAGTCTGACAGATTACTCACATAAAGAATTTTTGTTTGTTTATCACTGTGTATCATACAAGATATCAACAAATAGAAATTTATACGCTTTTCTTTGCTAAAAAAGACTTTTCTTTTTTAACTTCTTTCAACAATTCAGTGCCATTCGTTTCACAAACAGTTTCAAAAGTAACTCAAGAGAAAGTTGATTTTATTCTTTAGATTTCAGTTTAAAGATCTTTGAAATACTTCTATTGAACATAACTACTTTTAAAGGGCGTATTGCTGAAATAAAAATAAGAATCCATGTTCACAAATACTGCTATTTTCATTTTATTTGGAAAAAAGTGACAGCTTACATGAACAGATTAACTTTAGGCGGAGTGGAAATAAAGAATTTTACAAAAAAAAAAAAAAAAAAAAAAAAAAAAAAAAAAAAAAAGATTTTAATACAACTCAACATTAAAAAAAAGTCACATTCTAATAACAAATGCTTGTATTTAAAATTTACAGAGTGGACCAAAAGGCAATGTTTTAAATAAAGTCTTATAGATCGTACTTCGTGCACTTTCAGACATACTTTCTTTACGGAAATTTTCTGGTAGCAATGCTGCCATGACTTTCCGTTAATTTGGAAGAAATCTATTTTTTCTCCTTTACAGAAAGTAAAATATTCGTTAATTGAAGAAAATCGAGGGAAAATAAAAGTAACTGATATCGGATTCAAACCATCATCATCTTAGCGTTACGGTACGAGCACGTTAACTACCGGGCTACAGTTGAACAGTAGTGACATGAATTGAAGTAATATGTTTGCTTCAGAATGAATTTCTTTAAAAAATATTTTGAAGTTTATTTCAGTAAGTTTAATCTTTAATGTGATTGTGTCTGGTGTTTTATTACTTTAGTACTACTACAGGATGAAAATATTAATTAAAAATATTTTTAAATAGATTGCTAGATGTAAAATATGAATATTATATTACTATTAAATAATAATTTTTTTATCAGTCATATCGATTTTTTTCGTTTAACATTTTAATTAAAGTATCTGTTAAATGTGTTCATTTAAAATATATTTTAATTGCAATATTTACTTATAAATGGCTTTATATATTTAATTTTATTTAGCTTTATTCAACTTACTCAAATTAAAAAATAAACAGTGAGTACTATTGCATGAATGAGAAAAGTAATTTTTATTTATTTTTAAATTTGATTGTTTTCTTTTTAATTAAATTAGGAACCTTAATTTATAGAAATTTTGGTTTTTCATTTAAAAAATAAATTCGGATTTAATAATAATAGAACCAATATTCATGCGTAAAAGAACGGAATTTTCCCCTCTTTTTCAGACTTTAAGGAAGAATTCGGGGATAAAACATCTTTTCTAGGAGAACGAAAATTACTTGTTAAAAAATGAGCAATAATTTAGTGCATATTGACGAGTTTTTCTGACATGTATATAGTTAGCAAATTCTAACTTGTTACATGCGACCTTTACTGCTGATGTTCATGTTAAGTGAGCTGGCTTAATTTTGTTGGCTGAGCAAATAATTTACTGCTATTTACTGCTATTGCAGCCCGTATAGACCTACGGTATCAGTGTAGTTTAAAACCTCTGTATCAGAAAACTTTTCATATGGCATGCAATATCATCAGATGTTTAATAACTGGGAACCGAAACGCAATGTGATGATACAGCATGGCTTATGAGAAGTTTTCTGAGATGGAGTTGATAAAAGTGACAGTAATATTCTTTGGTATATTAGAGGTAATCTTATTTGTCCAAACAAGGAAATTACAACACGGCAAGCTAACTTTGGAGTATATTCTAGTTAGCATTTTTTTTTTTAAATCGCATGTTAATGCTTAATCAACGAAGTGTTATTTGCAATTTTTTTTTTATTTCAACCATTTTAAATAATTATTCCTGTTTTGCGTACCTAAGGTTGAAGTCTGATTATATATTTTTACATTTTTTCTGTATTTTATATAAAAACATGTTTACAGAAAAATATCAAACATTAAATATACCATTTTTTAAATAAAGAATGTTTGCTGTGAGTATTGCTTAGTATTCAAGTTAAAAAGTATTTACTGCTTCAGAGTTAGAAAGTAACAATTGTTTTGTTCGGACATCACAAAATTAACCAGACAATTTAGTTTTAGATGTTGAATAGATGTGTTCGTGCATCAGCCGCACAACGAAAATATACAATTGATGAAACGAAAAAAAGAACAAACAATATAATAAAAAGAAAAGAAACAATGGATAAAGAAAAAAATGAAAGCATGTATTTTTCTGATCCTAGTAAACGAATAAATTCTGTTTCAATTTGTAAAATTTTCCTCAAAATACAGACATGTTACCATTTAAAATATTCTAATCTGAGCTGCGCTTTTGTAAAATCACAGGGATGTACCGACAACTCTGCATACGAAAAGGGTCCTTTTTCAATCGGAATTTTTGTTGTATGTCCATTTATACTTAAGTCACAGAAATGTCGCAACCTAAGCTAAAAACTCCGAAATCTTCAAATCAAACCACATGAATTTAAAGATAGCGAGAATGGTAGAAAATATGCATCCAGTACTTTTTACATTTTTTTAAACAAATTTGTCTAAAGCATACAATCACACTGCACAAACATTTGATAAACTTTTAAAAATCTATTTGATCTTTATGCAAAGCAAAAATATACAAAAAAAAGAGAAATAAATGAAAGTAAAATGATAACATGCCATTCTTTTACTAAAAACATTAATTTCCTTTTTACTTACAAAAACTTAAAAACCGATCGGTTACTATTTATTTCAGCCTATAAAACATACAGTACAGATGTTTAACTGACGCTCATGGAAAAAAAAAGGATACAAAAACTTCTCAGGAAAAAACGGATTAATTTATTACTATTCCAATAATCTTTTTTTAAATTTATATGAAATTTATTTCTTAGCTTAAGATTTAAAGAAGACATGCGATTAGACTTCTTTTAAATTAGTCTTTTTTATTCCTAAATAGAAAATTCGTCAAATATAATAATAAAAATAAAGATGCATGAAATGCTTAATATTTTTTGGTTGGCAATTTAAAAAGAGCAGCACTTCATGAATAAGTGTTTATATTATGAGCATTGTTTCTTTATTTTTAAGAACGTC
Source organism: Maratus speculifer (assembly GCA_964019185.1). Taxonomy (NCBI): domain Eukaryota; kingdom Metazoa; phylum Arthropoda; class Arachnida; order Araneae; family Salticidae; genus Maratus; species Maratus speculifer. The sequence goes on from OZ025293.1 coordinate 284,829,160, forward strand.
TTATAATTTTTTCAATATGAATCAAGCATATTAAGAATAATCTAAAGAATTTAAGAGCACCTGTTTGATCCCCCCCCCTCCCAAAAAAAAAAATTATGTTTATTTAAATGCAATATTTATATCTTCTTGAATGAAGAGTAAACAAACGTAGGAGCATTTAAAATTTAGTTTGATTACGGACTGGTTTTGTAAACAAACTTGTAAAAAAGTATTTAAATAATACCGAAATAACATGCTTGAAATTATTTGCTTAATTCAATTTTTGATAATTGTATTTGAGAAAAAAAAAATTCAAGATGACATTTCTAACATTTCTAAATTTATTTTATAATGGTTATCCTTTTAACAGTTAGCAAAAATATCCGTATTGCATACTTGGTAACTTTCTGAGTTTTAAAAACCAAGTAAATATTCTTTATGCGAGAAATTTTTCGTAAATAATAATAATAATAAATAAACAAATAAATAAGAAGAAATCAGATAAAAACCATAGAGAAATATCAATTTTTCTATTTTTAAACATTGTATTTCAGAAACAAATTCAAGATGACATTTCTAACATTTCTAAATTTATTTTACAATAGTTATCTTTTTAAGTTAGCAAAATTGTTCACATTGCATAGTTGACAACTTTCCGAGATTTCAAAGCCAAATAACATTCTTTATATCAGAACTTTTTCGTAAATAATAATAATAATAATAATAAATAAATAATTAAGAAGAAATCAGGTGAAGACCACAGAGAAATACTAATTTTTTAAATAATTTTATTGAATAAATATTGTTGTTGTTTTTGTTTACTTAAAAACAAAGAAAGCTACAAACTATGTAATTATAACATTTTCGAACGATTTGGAAGGAATATAGTTTATCTATTAACAAATAATTGCATTTAATATTAAACCAACTGTTTTGTTAACCCAGAAGTACATCGCGCAGGAATACGAATGGCTTTTACAAACGACATCATTATTTTTTAAAAAACAATCTTGAATTTACTTTATAGCAGAATTCGTAACAAATCCCCCTGATTAACCCTCTCCAGCGCAGAATAGGATAAAAAAGCGTCTGTAAAAAGATGAAATAATGGTCTGACACCGGAGTTTGTACATGAATGTATTAGAAAATAAATATTTCCTTAATGCCATGCTCCTTAAATAAGGAAAATTTTAATTAAATATTTTTGGTGCCAGAGCTCATAAAAATAAACGTCAGATAAATTGTTAAATAAAGTGTACGATTATTATTTGGATTTATTTTTGAAAAAGCAAAACAAACAGTCATATAATGGGTATGTACGATTTCTTTCGGTTTAAAGCATTTTATAGAAGACAGTACTCAACCTTTTTGCTGAAAAAAGATTGTTACCATAATTTACGAAAAACAAGCTACAGAATTTAAAATTAAATTCAAAATGTCTCTCTTTAAATAATTCAAAATATTCTATTCTGAAATAGCTTAATGGCTGTGGTCTGAGGATCACAAGTTGAAAACAACTAAGATAGCAATTACAAAACGAGCATTACTTAATCGAAATACACATGTATTTGAAGCATATTGTTTTAAAATGACATACATTTTTGCATTTATGAACAAATAACAATAATAATAATAAAGTCATTCTTAAAATGAAACAATTAATCGCATGAATTAAATTTCTTTAAATAAATTTGTGAATTATATTTTAGTTTAATAGAACTCTTAATTACATTGAATTTATAATTATTTAATTTTCATTCTTCATTAAAAAAAAATCTGTATTTATTCTTTTAGGAACAATTTTATTTAAATTAGTAATAACCATATAAAGTTAGAAATACATATTTACGTGTCAACAGATCTCTGCTATAGGCATAATTTTCCTATAAAAAAATTCATCCCACGTGTTGGAAAATATTAATATTTGAGTAATTTTTTTAAAATTATAAATCCTACAAGAATTGAATCTTTTTATAGAGAAAATAATAGCATATCTCATTTCTATAATTCTTTTATTTTTAACAAGAACATATTCTGTCAAAATAAAGTATATATGTTAGTCATTAACTCCTGTTTGTATTGTTTAAAAGAAATCTAATTGTTAAAGTAAAAGAGATTGATTAATTTTGCTGTTACTGCATGGATGAAAATAGTTAATAGCTTGCAAAAACAAAGTTTTACTGTTAATGTAAAAATTAAATCAGAAAAAGTTAATATTTTTGAGCGAAAAAGAATAATCAGCTATATTCTGGAACGAGAGCTATTTACGTAATGGAGAATGAATAAGTTATGTAATTCTTGTTGCAACTGAAGATAATTTCTAAAGTTGTTATTTACGTCCTAGTCACGCGGAACAGATGCATTCTGTCATCTTAAATAGACATGCCGTGAATACTTTCATTACTGAATGCATTATGGACATATCTTTCCAAGGCTGTAAATATAAATTTGTGTATGAATGAGCCAAATGAGAAAGGATATTCTCACATGTTTTAGTGCCATTCGGTTTTATTATGATAATGTTGATGACACAAGAATAGCACATATTGTTTTATCTTCTGATAATCAATCATAACTAATTATTTATCTCCTTAAATATAATGCATGGATAGAGATAACTTATTCTCGTAACTTAGATTATTTGAATGCCAAAATAATAAAGGGATAAACCACCTAAATTTTAACAAATTAGTTTGCTCTATATGCATCTGGTTTTATTACACTGAGAAACATTTGTGGAATTCATCAAAATTATTAATCTTGCGTTTAAATTCAATTCAGCAGTTGAAAAGTATTACATTACACTGAAAAACATTTGTGGAAACGTTACTCCGTAAAATTGGTGGCAGCATTGCTGCCTCCAATTTTATGGAGTCTTTTAACCGTTAAAACCGGTGTAACATTGTCATGTTACACCAGTAATATATGCTTAAATTACACCATTGCATATGTGAAAACAATTACTCCATGAAATTGGAGGCAGCATTTGCCCCCATTTTTACACCAATTGTATGGAGTAACGTTTCCACAAATGTTTTACAGTGTATGTCAAACTTGACATTACAAACTTCAGGAAAGAAAATAGCTATTACTTTATGTAGTTTATATTAAACATTATTTACATTCATATTCATTGTAGTAAAAAAAGACTATGGATATAGATATATTGTTCCAGCTACTCAGATTATTTAAATAGTGAAATATTAAAACGCAGAAACTTTTTAATTTGTTGTTCTAACCTGTCCTTTTCTGCTACTTCTAAAATTGTTTGACAAATAGTTTATACATAATAATTTTGATGACAGAAAGTATCGTAAATTATTTTTAACTATTACAATGCACATAATATAAAACCCAATTAACAACTGGATAATATTATAAGAAAGAGTATAGATATGAATAATTTATTTCGCTTGGTTAGGTTATTAAAATACCATCTACACAATAGTAAGGATAAAACTAATTAAACTTAAATAATATCATTTCACTTTATTATAAACAAATCTATTAAATTAAATATATCTAATTTTAGAACTATTGATTATACTCTAGTGAACAAAATTTAGTTCAAACGTAAATTAGATTTAAATTAAGTAATCGCAGAATTTTGTTTACACACAGAATTTATACAGTTTTTTAATGAATAATTGAGTTTAGTATCATGATAAATATCGAGTTAAATAAATCATTAAGCATAATAATCTTTTGGGTTTATATTTTTATATCAAAAACCAGGAACGAATTCCGAAATTGAGCATGATTCTTTTCCCACTAGTAATTTCTCATAATTTTTTTATAATAAGATTTGTAGACAGTTTTTACAATTAAGTAAAGTAATGAGAACTATTTATAAAAACTGGTGACGAAGAACATGCTCAGATTGAGTAGTGGAATTCGGCACTATAAAAAATATGTTTTCTAAAAAAATTGGTATTTATTGTCATTTACAAAAAAACTGAAATCATTTTTCCTTTTTTCTCCATACACTCATTGAATTTTCTGTAAAACTTTAGAAAATTGTTACTATCGATTTTTATGACATAATGGTGACTTGAATCATTTCCAAAAATAATGTCTGCTTTTTTTCATGTTCGAAAAAAACTTATTCGAATGAATTATGTTTAAGCGTACAATTTTGTTTTATATATTTAATAATGATTTCAGAGATCAACTGCAACAAAACTACATTAACAATAAAATTAATTAATCACTCTTACTTTAACCACCAGATTTGCTTTAAGCAATACAAATAGGAATTAATGACTAACAGATGTATATTTTATTTTGATATATTTTATATTTTGTTGTAAAAAATAAAAAAAATATAGAAATGACATATCCTTTATTTTCCCAATAAAAAGTTTCAATTCTTGTAGGATTTAAAATCTTTCTTAATTTTTTTTCCGTGAATATTAGCATTTTCTAACATAGGGATGAATCTTTTTAAAGAAAACTTATGCCTACAGCATAGAACTATTCACATGTAAATATATGTTTCTAAATTTATACGGTTATTATTAGTTTAAGAAAGATTCTACCTAAAACAATAAATATGTTTTTTAATAAAAAATGTAAAATTGAATGTAATTAAGATTTTTCTAAACAGAAATATAATTCTCAAATCCATTTATAGAAAAATAAGTCATGTGATTATTGTTATATTTTAAATATATAAAATAAAAATACACTGTATATATCAAATGAAATTTTATTTAAAAAAAATTCAACGAAAAGTTTAAATAACAGAAAAATTTGAAAATCAATAATTATATGACGTGTTCAAAAGATGAAAAATGGCGGAATGTAATACGTTAGTAAGTAGATACAATTCTTTTATGTTTTGGTAATTTGTTTATGAACAATCATTTTACTTCATCTACAGCAATGTTTTCTTATGTTTTCCTTTTTCCAACAAAATGTAATTAGTCATAAGTTTCAGTGTTTCAAATCATCTTAAAAAATTCCTGTCGGCTGGGACTATAGGCGGAGGTAGATTTCGAAGAGTGCTCATTAAAAAAAAAAAAAAAAATAAATATATATATATATATATATATATATATATATATATATATATATATGATCAGAGATAAACCCAGTTTAATAACTTCATTTGGCCGTTTATGAAAAATTTTTAATTTCATTTTTCTGCAAAAACTGGTTTTATCAGAATCATCTTAAGAAAAATTCAGCTCAAATGCCCATTTTGACAACATATTTTGAAATAGATTCTGAATTTATTAAAAAATAGACCAAAACAGTACATTATACAGCTCCTATATAACAAAAAACTGTCAGTTGAATGCATTTGAGAAAAAAATTGAATTTAAAAATGAGTCATAAAATAACCGATTTGTTGTTTGAATACATCCTCAATTCTTTAATCATGATTGCTTCGGAAAATTTTGTACGAAATACTCACTTTGACAGCATTTTTAAAAATATATTCTATCTTTATCAAAAAACTGGCCAATGCGTCACAGTATATAGTTCCTAAATAAGAGGATCTGTAAATCTGTTTGAGAGCGAAAATGGATTTTAAAACGAGTCATAAAAAGGGCAATTTGCTATGTGAAAACTTCCTTAATATTTTCAAATCACGAAGACTCCGGGAAATTCTGTTCAAAATACCCTTTTTGGTAGCCTTTTTCAAAATATATTGTCTTTATCAAAAAATCGATCAATGCATCACATTATATAGTTCCTAAATTAGAGGATCTGTAAATTGGATGCATTTGAGAGCAAAAATGGATTTAAAAACGAGTCAGAAAAAAACGCAATTTCTTATTTGAACACTTCCTTAAATTTTCAGTCACGATGATTTCGGAAAATTCTGTTCAAAATACCCTTTTTGGTAGCCTTTTTTGAAATATATTCCGTCTTTATAAAAAAAATGACCAATGCATCACATTATATAGTTCCTAAATAAGAGGATCTGTAAATTGGATGCGTTTGAGAACAAAAATGGATTTAAAAACGAGTCAGAAAAACAACGCAATTTCTTATTTGAATACTTCCTTCAATTTTCAGTCCCGATGATTTTCGGAAATTCTGTTCAAAATACCCTTTTTGGTAGCCTTTTTTGAAATATATTCTGTCTTTATCAGAAAATTGACCAATGCGTCACTCTATACAGTTTCTAAATAAGAGGATCTACCATTTGGATGCGTTTAAAATCAAAAATGAATTTAAAAATGAGTCAGAATATCCCTTTAAGACCCAGCTCACACAATCGTGCGGGTTAGACATTCATTTAAATTTTTGATTCTGAAACAGTCGTATGTAATATAAACCTAAATCGAACGATCGTTCTGGTTAGCAGAAAGAGTAAAGTATCTTTTTTTATCAACAAATGGTGGTAGTAGTCCATGTTTTACTTTCAGGCGGCATGTCTAGCTTTGTTTACAAGTACAACGGATATAGCTCATCATTTTATCTGTCGCAAAAAGGTAATTATCAATATATTTTTAATTGCTTAGATAAATACTTTTGCTTTAATGTCTAAATAAGTGTAATATAATGAAAAATTTTAACTATACACTATTTATTTTGCTCTTAGGACTCAAGATTTCGTCACCCGCACGATCATGCAACTTGGGCGTTACGTTAGTCAGTGCGAAACAGATTTTTGGAGTTGAGAAATGCTTTCCATGTTGTGGACATTAGTATACCTCCTGCAAACTTAAATGAAAATAAATTGTGGAAGGTTGAACCCATTCTGGATGCCTTCAGAAAAGTATGTTTAAGTTTGCCACGGGATCATGTGTTATACTCTACAGATGAGCAAATGATCCCATTCACAGGTCCCATCCCACGTTGTCCAGTCAGACAATTTGTGAAAAACAAACGTAGGCCTATTGGACTGAAAAACTTTGTCTTTTGTACATCAACTGGCTTAGTACTCGATTCTGAGATATAGCAAGGACAATCAACTCGATTGGTTCATCCTGAACTCGCACCATCCTTCATACTTAGACTAACAAAAACTGCCCCCCCCCCAAAAAAAAAAAAGTTTTTTGTATTTCGACAGATATTTTACAACATTACCATTGCTGGAAAAATTAAATGAGATGAATATTTATGCAACCGGCACTATTTTGCCAAATCGTATTAGTGGATTTGAAAAAGCTAATGGAGATCAAATGCAACGCGGAACATGCATAGAACATGTTACAAAAGACAATAAAATTGTGATTGTGGAATGGAAAGACAGTAAGAAAGTTATCATGGCATCAAATTGTTGTGGTACTGAACCACTGGAAAAAGTGGAACGCTGGTCAAAAACCACAGGTGAATGTATTGAAGTATCATGTCCTTCTATTGTGAAAACATATAACCAGTGCATGGGAGGAGTAGATGTTTGTGATCAGCAGATGGAGTGTTACAGAACGTGGTTCAAGACAAGAAAATGGACAAGGAAAGTCATTTTACATTTCATTGACTTAGCAGTAACGAATCCTTTGTTTCGGTACAAACGGGATGCAATATCTAATAAAATTCCCCCCAAAAAATCAAACGGATCTCTTAAAATTTAAGTTAGAAGTGGCTGAAGCTGTTGTGTCATCTCCATCTGCTAACAGACGTGTGGTAAGCGATGATAAAGATGATGGTGTTGTAATTCCTCTTGTGAAAAGATCTAAATATTATAACCCGCCTGCAAAAAACCATTCTTGGATAAAAGGTATGATTCTTACAACCATTTCCAATGTGTTGATGACATTTCAAGGCCTCGCAAGTGCAGGTTTGAAAACTGCGAAAGCAGTTCAAAAACATGTTGTGAAAAATGCAATGTGTGCATGTCAAAAACAAAAACATGTTTTAAAGATTTCCATTGTAAAAAAGTAACCAGTCCATAAAATAAAAAAATAATACATCAATAATTACTATATTTGTAAAAAAAAAAATTGTTTGTTTCTCTCTTCTATCCATTTAGAGCCAGAAAATGTATAAATCTTAACATGTAATAAGTAATGATTTCACAGGAAAAGCCCAAACCGCACAATCGTACAGGTGTGGCTTTCACAGAAAAAGCCCAACCCGCACGTTCGTGCGGGTACTCTTCAAACTCTAGGGAAGGAAGAATTTTTTTTTAATTATTTTTTTAAGTGTCATTAGGATTAGTATAGAGTTAATAACCAGAGGAAAGTAATATTTAATGATGAAAATGTTTCGGGTCTTAAAGGGATATAAGCAGTTTGCATTTGAGGTTTTTTTCTCCAACTCCTATTTTTGTTTAATTTCTTTTTGCTATACGAATTGGTCCTATGAAAAACTGGTCAATGTAAAAGTTGTAGATATTTTTGAGAAGATGTAAAATAAATTTAATCAGATTTGATATCTTAAAAATTGACAGAGTTATGGATTTTTCTCTCTTTTCAGCGCCCTTTTTCTTTTCGTTTTTAATTTTTTTCATCGGTAAAAGTTGGTCCTATCAAAAACTTGTAAATACAAAAGTTTTAGATAATTTTAAGAACATTTACAAAAAATTTAGTTGGACTTGATATCTTGAAAATTGACGAAGTTATGAATTTTTTTCTCTCAAAGTCCCTGTTTTTTTCGCCTCTTGAGCCCACTTCTAAATTTATCAAAAATCTGTCATGCATATACTTTTGGCCCATTTTTAAGAAGTAATATAAACTTTAAACCGATTCGATATCTACTTTAATTAAGAAGTTATGGCGTTTTTTCGGTTTTCACAAAAACGCCCCCTATTCCGACCCCCTTGGTCCGATTTTGCCCATTAACGAACTTAGCCAAGATTTTATCCCCTTCGATTTTATGTACCAGTTTGGTGGAGATTGGTGAAGAATTATAGAAGTTATCGAGTCCATAAAAAAGTGAGATATATAGATATATAGATAGATAGATAGATAGATAGATATATAAACTGGTGCGATTGCAATATGTAGTATTGCTTACGAAATCTACCTAATATTTCTTACGAAATCTACCTAATAAACTGGTGCGATTGCAATAGGTAGTATTTCTTACGAAATCTACCTAAAACGATAAACAAGTAGTGATCCAATTTCCTAATACAGAAGACTAATATTTCTCAAAAATTTTTTGATATAATCGCAAATTTGATACATAAGCATGCATATTTGTTTTACATATTGCTTAATTGTAGGTGAAAGTCAGATTAACATTTTAGAAAATTTTTTATCCAAGTTTTTCTGCTCCCGAGAATGTGTATGCTGTCATAAATTCATCGGTTCTGAAATCACCCGAGAAAGAATAAAAATAATTCATTCAATATTTTACTTTAAAGGCTATCAGTCCCTGGAAATGGATAGATACATAATGGCGGTCAAAAATTCCAGGTCAGCATAAAAATTTCGGTTAGTTTGTAAGTGTATTCATACAAGGAGGAATCTCAAAGTGATACTGATACTTTTCATTGACATAATAGTTAGAAACATGTTTATGTAATAATATATAAATATCAATAAATTAAATTGCGAAACTAAATTATAAAGGGAAATGCATGCCATCAGAAGTTTTCGGCCATTTAGCAAGTTTGGAAAGAAATGGTGTTTCAATAAAATTAACAGTGACAACAACATTTACACTGAGTGTTTTGACATCATACATTTAGCAATAAGTACTGCGGTGCAGCGAGATGGCATCAGTTCAATGAACGGTTGAAGATTGCCTATAGTAAGATTTTTCCACTCTTGCAATTTTGGGGAAAATTCTGCTGAATTCGAATATTTTTAATTGAGCACACGCTTGTCAAGTTCGTTCCAAAGATTAAATTTTTGTATGGAAATAAATATTAAAGTGGTTCTTGTATTACATTACAAAGATAAATTCGGTCGCGTAACCAGGTTGCGTGCCCAAAACCAATAATATTGTAAGGTTTTCTTCTCCTTGATATTTAGCAGAAAATTTTCTGGTTAGATAAGGCGAACAGAACTTTAAAAAAGCTACCGGTATTCAGAGCACTTGAGCAACCACCCTGGTTACAACACTGAAATTATACATGGATTGTAGAAATGACACCTAAAGCGAGATGCCGGATCTAAAATATCAATGGATCGTTGCAAGTTTTATGGCTGCTTAAACAATCTTATATAAATGAAAGAATTATGGAGAATTGTACTTTGACATTAATCTTTGTAGCATTGCGCGCAACAGAACAAAAAACACCCTAATTAAAAAAAGTTTTAAAATACAAAATAAAGCAATGAAAGAACAGAGTTCGCACAATTGTACCACTAAATGTTAACAGTATTTTCAAAGTATATCATTACAGAAAAATATTATGAAATTTCAGAATAAAGGTGGTGGTTGAGAATTCTCTTTCTTAAAAATTAAATAAAAATTTTCTTATCATTAATAGTGGTGCCAGAGTCCTTAAAAATATACGGAGTTTGCGAACCTTGTAAGAACCAAATTGAAGAATTATATAAATTGACAACTAATTAATCAAGCATATTTTTTTTAATAATAAAATTTTTCTTTCAATAGGATATTTTAGAGAAAAATCTGTATTAAATGTCATTAATATATACACACTTCAAAACTTTTTTTCACGCTTTTATTATGAGAGGGAGGATTATTTAAAAAATATATAGCAATATTAACCACCTTGCAATTTCTATAAGTATACAACCTGTGATTAAATTAATGATAAGTCGAAATCTGTTACATCATGTGTTGTGTCTTTTTCTTTTTTTTAAATTTTAACATAATAGTGTAATAACCTATATCTTTATTAAAAAATATTTAAAGAATGGAACTCAACGTAGGCTACATATTCCATGCTATTAGCATGTTAAAGTTTTGTTATATATACACTAATATGCATAAACTAAACAGAGCAAATAATTTAATTTAAACACCTTAGCTATGACAAAATATGCCTAAATTTTCATTCAGTTGATTCTACTTCTGTATATCCTACTGACATTATAATGGAATGTGTATTTCATATACATTTTAATGGTTTACCATTCTTGGCTCATATCCAGATAGCAGACTAAAAAGAATGAAAAATGGAGGTAAGCTTGATAGAAATTCCTCAAGGGGCATAAAACTGGGTTACCAAGTGAAAGAGCAAAATAAACTAAAAAAAAAAAAAAAAAAATCTAAAAGAAAAAACCGTGAAGAAGATAAGTCGTTATAGATGGATATAAAAGTCAAGTTATAAAGTAGCATAATACATTTAAATAAATTAACTTACATAAGACAGTGTTCTCGATAATTATAAACTTCACCGGTAAGTACCCATTTTTTTAATCATGATGAAATATTATTCAAAACAACGACTAAGATTACCTTTTGTAAGTTTGTTTGTCAAAGGCCATACTACTAGGGAAAAAATAGTGAAAGATCTTGCTACTAAAAACGAATTTGATATTGTATATGTTTTTCTAGTGCGTCTAAAATAAGTACGATGGCTGTAAAATTAGCTCTAATCAATGCAAGAATAAAAAAAAGAATCCTTTTAATACATATAAAATATCTTTATAATTTTATTTGGTTAATTTTTTCGCAAAAATAGTCTATACATATTAAAATTTGTACCACAGTTCATTTTTAAAAAAAGTAACAATCACTTTTTACACTTTATTTGAGTTCCATGTATCAAATTAACTCACGTAGTTTATGAACTCCTGTCTAAAACGTTGTCACCCAGGGTGCGTGTCATATTCCTGATTGGGAATTTCATAGGGTCTACCAAGTGAATGAAGTTAAATTTAGTTGCATTTCAATTGAGTTAGAATGGAAGGCTAAAAAGGATGTTCTCCATAAACGAGTTGAAGAACTTAAAATTAAATAGAGTTAAATCCCAAGCTATTGACAACAAACTAGTAATTAACATTCCAACAAAAATCTAACTCTAAACCTTTTTTTTTTGTAAAAGTCTCCGAAGTAATGTCATCTAGGGGTAAATTATTTGTCTCAACTGATACAACTTATATGTCATTATTTGTTTCACAAAATAGAGATAACGTCAGTTATTGGAGTTTATGACCATATTTATGAAAAAAATTAATTTTTAGTAAAAAGAAAATATAATTTTTCAAAATTTTGTCAGCAATAACTTTTAATGCACCACTGCTATGTTTTAAAAGACAAAGGTAAGTAGAAAATAAACTTCAAACTTTGTAGTAGTGATTTGAAAAAAAAAAAAAAAAAAAAAAAAAAAAAAAAACAATCCTGAAGTTGTCATTTATTGAGGGTTTTACCCTAAATGAAAAAAGAAAAAATATATACTATATCTGAAATAAATATTTCCAGAGATAACAAAATTCTGTTAGCAGTTAAAAAGTTCGTAATGATCCGAGAGTTTTTATGAAGGTTCATGAATTTGACAAGAGATCTATAGAAGATACGTGATTTTTCTTCAAAGTTACAGGGTGCCGAAAATTTTTATTATGAGTTTATAATGCATGTTATTATTCTATTACTCAGTAATCTACCTTCATGTGAAATTATCAAAATATTTTAATTTCTAATAGTATAAAAATACTAAAATATGACTTTTTTTTAACATTCACCTGCTCTCGTATAAAAGATATTTACAAAGTAAAACGAAATAATATGTTAGAAATCAGTCTCAATTTCATAGTAAGAACGATTAAAAAATAAAAAATAAACATTTAAATGTAAAAATCCTAATTCATGATTTTAGGAAAGGATATTGTTATTACATTGGTTCCTGGAATATTTTGCATCTGACAAACTTATGTTAACATCACATTTTGATCCTTATGAATTCGAACAAATGTAATATTATAAACACGAAGTATCGAGCTTATCGATTTCCACCTGCATATTTATTATTCTGAACACGACTGATAGTTTTATCATGAACGTTATCCTCATCGTAGAATCGATAACAACAACGATTTTTTTATATCATATTTCAGAATGATCCTCTACCTACAGAAAAATAACTGATAATTTCATTCACGTGAATCCTTATAGTGACTCTCATGAATTTTAAGAAATGTAGCATTTTTAATCTGTCTTTTTTAATTTTAATCTATTATTCTCAGCATGATGATTTGTAATCTGTATAATAATCATTAATATGCAAATAGAACATTACTTATATCATTACCATGTATCTCCAAAAACATTTTAAACATAATTTTATCTCCATTCTAAAAACAAAACAAAAAAAAATTCTTAGACAACAAAAGCAAACAATATATAAAACAAACAATATATGTGCAGTATTATTTGAAGCAAAGCAAAATAAATTATAAGAATTTATGCAAAGAAAAGTAAACGTTTTCGTTAAATGTTTCTGTTAAATCACTTAAATATATACAATTTCAATAAAGAAAAACATAACAAATAAATAAATAAATAAAATATTAAAGAATATGTTGTTGAAGAGAATTTTTAGAGAATTTAAAATATACAACTGAATCCATATACTAAATATTTTTGAAAATTTTTTCTAGAATTATAAAAGAATCAAAAGTATCCAAAATATCTGTATAGTAACGTATAAAAGCTTTCTATTACGTGTAACTGAAAAGAGAAATCTAAAAAAAAATCTGAAATACGAAAAACCTACAAACATTTAATTAAAGTATACATAAAAATATAACACGAAAAAGTATGAGTCTTTTAGATAGCAAAGTGCAAATTTTACATCGAGTTTCAAAAAGAAAAATTACTGAAATTGCATGCACTTGTCTTTTATTGCAGCATTTTAATTTTTTTGCCATCATATTATACAGCATGCTCAATAAAATCAACTATTATGTAAAAAAAAAAATAAATAAATAAATAAATAAAATAACTAAAAAGTGCAAAATTTTCTTTAAATATTTTTTATATTAGCTTTTGTTTTCAGATTACGTGAATTGAAATACTGATTCACAAAATCAAACAACATACTTTTATAAAATTAAATGTACGCTCACAAAATGTTTCAACCAATAATTCTCTTACAGTTCAAAAAGTTATTTTCTAAAAAATGTAAAAGTCTCCATGTAATCAACTTTCTTCTGTAGCTGCTGCTTATAAATAAGGACTTTCAAACCCAGAAAACAGACCTTTGAGAAACAACAGTGTTCATTTCACAAATTTTCAGAAGAGTCCCTTTAATATCTTTAAAAAATTACTCTTTTATGTGTTATGGTTATTGTTTTTTCCTCGAAGACTTTTTATGCACATTACATATTGTAATTTTCTTTCCAAAAGTATGGAACTATAATTGAATTTTACAAAAATTTGAAAGAAGAATAAAGAAAATAATTTCGCTTTCTATTCACTCAAGAACATAATGTTCAGTAAAATCAAATCGTTGCCGTTATTTAAAATAGCTTGAGGGGAAAAATAAATGTTTACTAAAAAAATGAAAATAGATATTTACATAAAATCAGTTTATGTTGCAATAAAAATATATCAAAATTGTAGCGTGTAATGTTCAATTAATTTTAGATATTTTCGTTTATATTTTGTGAAATGATAACTTTTTTATGTTCAATTTTTATACTGTACAACTGAAAACCGCCTAAATAAAATATTTCAATATGCAATTTTTGTAATTTTATAATATTAAATATGAATTATGAAATTAATATTTTAAAACATTACATTTTAATGATTACAACCTTTGAAAATTGATTGCGCTTACCTAATAAATGTTTTTAATACCAGTATACTAAATATTAGCTCATTTTCTAAGCATTTTGTTAGTTGCATTTAAAAATTATTATAATTCGAATTTTTTGCATTTACACTGTAAAAAAACTGTAAAGGTACAAAACTTTTCCTTGGAAACTGAGATTCCTAGAACTTTTTATGTAAAGGCAACAACAAAAATTCATGTAACAGATACACATTTGCACTGTAAATAAAAAAAATATGTAAGATTACTAAATTTTTTTTAAAAGAAATTGGCATTACAAGAGCTCTTTTTCATTCCAAGAGCATTCCAAGAGCTACAGCCCTGGTCACAAAATTTAAATGAGATTAATGTAATTTTAGTAGATTCTTTTGTAAAGCTACAAATTTCCGTAGTTTTACAAATACTAGTTTTGAAGATTTACATCTAATTTTGTACAGTGTACACATAAAATATTAGTAAGCATATTGATTTCTTTAACTTTACATCTGAAGAATTTCAGATTTTTTACAGCGTAGTAAAAAAATCTAGCGACTTTATATTATTACAATATTTTTCAAACGACATTTCATTTTATACAGGTATCCGAAAAATCTTTTGTGTAAAAATGCTTATGTTCTTTCTGTATATATTTCTGCAAAAACTTATTAGCATAGCATTGGAAAAGATAGTGTTGTGGATAACCATAATTTAGATGACTGCACTTCTTCCATGCTTATTGTTTCAAACAGAAAGTTAAACTAATTTGCTGGTAATGTAAATGATAGATTAAATATATTTACGTCATGTAATACTCAAGGTTTAAATTTATGCATACCATTACGCAGAAAAAAACATTTAAATATTGTGAGTTGACTAATAATAATTACACAACTTAAAAAATTATTTTTAATTATTTGATTTTATATTAAATATAAAAAAAATACCAAAAAAATTTTTCCCACCCAGTTGTAGCGTACAAATCACTCCAATAAAAATGTGTCCTTAGTTCTCCAAATAAAGCTAGCGTACTAGAAAATAGTGGATAATTTGAAATGATTTACAATATTTATTTAACTTAATTCAATTTTTTTTACTGATTATTCAGTCATAAAAGTTTTTAACAATTAAAACATTTCTTTTTGGTCTTCCCTACAACAATTGTTGAAACAAAGCCTGATAAATAGGAAGCAAAATCACCGGGTAGCGAATTTATCGTCAAACAGATACGTCACAGGATGAGAATAATTAAAAAATAAATATTGTAAAGCTTTTTTTTTTTTTTTTTTTCGTTTTTGTTAAATTTCTAAAACTTTTATATAATTTAAATGCCACCAATTATACAGTATCTTCTTTCAAATGAAAATATAATCACAACAATCGGTCGTGTAATTTTGCTGTAATTAATGAACATATGTTGAAAAAATATACATATTCACTAAATTGAGAAACTCTTCCATTCTTTTATGTTGATTTAAAACAAATGAAAAGTGGTGGGTTAAACCTAGGTTTAAATATCATACTGTTTGTTATTCATTAAATACTTTCTACTACCGTTCTATTTTACATTTGAAATTCTCCAACAGAAATTCAATGAGTAGGTGTCTAATTTTAAGCTTTCAAATCAGCAAAAATGATCAAAACTACGAATTTTTGCTGTTGCGTTATTAATATTTACATGTCTAAAACATTAGTATAGTGCCATATATTTGATTGTATGCTTTCTTAAAAAATATTAAAGGGGAAAATGAAAATTACATACAATACAATTTTTCAAATGAATTTTTCTCAAAACAAATATTTCGTCTTTAAAATGCTTCTTGTTGTCGAATTTTTGTTTAATTTTTTTTTAATGTTTGTAAATTATTATGGTACGATAATATCTTATGTGAAGATGTTTAAACATAAATAAAATAAAAAGATTCATTGTTTTAGAATGCTGGTTAGTAATAAATTATTAAACAAGTAATTTTTAAATAAAATTAGATTATTTACATCGATCCCTTATACATCGAAAAAATTTTCAATAATTTTCTTCTGATTAAAAAATGGAAATACACATATTTTAGCAAAAACCTTAAAAAAAAATAATAAAAAAAAATCAGAAATTTTTAACCATGGAGCATTTAAAAATATTTATAAAAACTTTTTAATAGATTTTGAAAATTTTGAAATTTTACTAAACTTTTATATTACTTATTTTTAAAATATCTATTGAATTTAGGGTACAAAACACTTTTCTTTGAAGAAGATTTTTTGGGATGGGGTAAAAAAAAAAAATAAAAAAAAAATAGCCCACTGTTCCATTAAGCTTCACGAAAAAGCATGTTTTAAATTACTATTTAGCATATTTTAATTTAATAGTATTAAAACTTTCAAAGTTTGAATTTGAGTTGTCATTCCTAAAACTTTTCTTTCAAGAAGATTTTGTTGGAATAGGGTAGATAAAAAAATAATTTTAGTCCACTGTTTCTCCAAGTTTTATGAAAATTGTGTTTTAAATTACTATTTAGCATATTTTAATTTAATAGTATGAAAAAATTTCAAAGTTTGAATCTGAGTTGTCGATAATAATAGTTTATGTTTATTACAAGTTAAAAAAATGCTGTTGTACATATTAAAAAGATGGATTGAAAAAAAAATGCTGTTTATTATTTCTGAACTTTCAATAAACAAAGGAAATGTATAAATGTAGAACTAGTTGCTTAGGATATAGGCTTCAAAAGGGATTTTCGTTAAACAATTCTCCGGAAAAAAATTGCATAAAATGATTCCTTAATGAAGTTTAATTTTAACCACTTAACAGTTTTGCCCGAACGCCGCTGAGGCAAGAATTTGCTTGCTTCGTTCCTAAAAGACTTTTGACAACACAAAATTTTAATCGTAAGTTTTGCTTTATCAATTTATGGATAATTTTCGACTATGCAAAGTAGACATTTTACTTCGAAAAAAGTGGTGATTAGTCCTGAATTTTTATTTATTGTTTAAAAAACAACAACAAAAAAGAAAAAACTGTTAAGGGGTTAAACATTTGATGAACCAACTTATCATTGGTCTCTAATCGCAAAACAGCTATAAGCTACGCGATGGAGTACTTATCAGCAACCCGTAGCGGTATATATTAGGGTTCCAGATTGGTACCTCAAAACTTATAAGCAACACGAGAAATTTTTTTATGACGCATTTTTTGGAATCATCTATGTATTATAAAAATAAATGAAATAAATATTTGAAGGTGCAGACCAAAATATCTGAGATTATTGCGAGACATTTTGTTTATAAACAAACAGGAATTTTCCAGAATGAAGCAAAAAGCGATTTTTTTAACGTTTGAAAATACAATTTTATCAAATTATAAAACGACTGTATGCTGTAGAAGTAAAATTTCGACGTATAACAAGCATGTGGGTAAAACAAAACTGACTTTTACTTTTTAAAATAAAAGTTATCTCTAAGACTCAGGCATTTTTAATCTGCAAACGCAATCGTATAAAATTGTAAAATGAATTTATCGTCTACTATTATTTATTTTTCTCAAATAAAAATACTTAAATTAGTTTTGGATATTTTCATTTGCAAAGGTAAATATTAACGGTATTCATGCGCGCAAGGTGTTTTTTCTGACTAAATCATTATCGTATCTCCTGTAGTTTTCAAGTTATGATCTCTAATTCCAGAATTTGTCGATGGTGGGTGCTGTTAGGTATATCATGGATAGCGTGTTGTCGTTTTACTGTATTTAGGCACCACATTTATGTATATAACTTGGATATAACTAGCTCAGGTTGGGGCGAAACTGACATAATGAATCATCCCGTAGACTTTATCTTAGGTATAAAAAGTTTAAAAAATAATTTAAATACATTCAAAATAGACTACAGCAGAAAATATATGAAGGATTTATTTCTCAAGTTGATTAATTTTATCTTTTAAATTAGAAATTCTAATTCTTTTATAAATTTAAAAGTAATAAAAATATTAAATAAGAACAAAAATATAATAAATGTATAAAATGATGAAAAAAAAATTATACATTTCCACTCAAGAATTAGAGTAAAATTTTCTCAGAGGATGTGTAAAAAATTAAGCGAAAAGATTGTTCAACCAGAAATGAAATTTTTTACAAATAATTACTTAAGTTTTTCTGCTATTGAAAGTTTTATTACTGTTACTGTGTATCGCGCGGCAACCAAAAAATAAAAATGAAAGTTTACAAACTTTTCCATTACAATTAAATAACTGACTTTTTGCTTGTCTTATATATTCTAACCTTTCGTTTAAAACTAAATAAAATTAGATTTTAATTTAAAATTTTTATAGCGGTATCGCTTCTGAACTTTAAAAAATATGCAAAGAAAATACAAACTGTCACAAAAATACCCAGATTCATTCAGAAACGCTAAAAAAATAATAATAATTAACGATCTGAAACAAAAACAATTTCTCTCTTTTCTACAAGGAAAAAAAAAAAAGGGGGATATTTTTAACCGACTTCAAAAAGGAGAGGAGGTTATCAATTCGACGTGTATGTATGTTTTTTTTTATGTATGTTCACCGATTACTCCGAAACTATGCAGCCGATTAATTTGGTTTTGGTGTTAAATTAAAGAGCTTACTCTCGGATTAGTACCACATCCATTTCATAGAAATTGGCTCAGTAGTTTTTTAGTAATTAAGCAAAAACTATTAAAATTAGTGTTTTTTCGGTAATTAAAACTGTTGAATTAGTTCCTACAATTGAGTGAAGTCAGGATGGCCAAGCGGTTTAAAGCGCCAGATTTAAACACTAGTTCTTGAAAGTGACAATGAGTTCGAACCCCATTCCTGACATACGTGTGTACAATAATTCTCCGTATTATAATTTTTACATATATATTTTACAAATTAAATACTAATTATGCTATTAAGAATATTTTGTATTTAACCGTTAGCACAGAATATCAGAGATCTTTTATTAACTCAATACTTTATCAGTGAAAGAGTGCTAAAATAATTGACTTGCAAAAAGTAACATGACATTGAATAAGTTTCCGAACCTATTCCGCATTATAATTTTTACATATATATTTTACAAATTAAATACTAATTATGCTATTAAGAAAATTTTAACCGACTTCAAGAAGGAGAGGAGGTTATCAATTCATCGCGTATGTATTTTTTTAATGTATGTTCACCGATTACGCCGAAACTATCCAACTGATTAATTTGGTTTTGGTGTTAAATTAAAGAATTTACTCTCAAATTGGTACCACTTCCATTTCATAGAAATTGGTTCAGTAATTTCTTAGTAAACGGGCAAAAACTATTAAAATTAGTGATTTTTCGCTAATTAAAACTGTTGAATGAGTTCCTACCATGGAGTGCAGTCAGGATGGCCGAGCGGTCTAAGGCGCCTAATTTAAGTTATGGTTCTCGAAAGCGAGCGTGGGTTCGAACCCCACATCCGACATACATGTATACAACAACGTATTCCGTATTATAATTTTTACACACATATTTTGCAAATTAAATACTAATTATGCTATTAAGAATATTTTGTATTTAACCGTTAGCACAGAGTATCAGATATATTTTACCAACTCAATACTTTATCAGTGAGAGAGTGCTAAAATAATAGACTTGCGAAAAGTAATATGACGTTGAATAAGTTCACCGAACAGATTGTAGTCAAGATAGCCGAGCGGTCGAAGGCGCCTGATTTAAGATTTGGTTCTCGAAAGAGAGCAGGGGTTCGAACCCCACTCCTGACATGCACGTATACAATAACCCTTTTCCGCATTATAATTTTTACGCATATATTTTACAAATTAAATGCTAATTATGTTATTAGGAATATTTTGTATTTAACCGTTAGCACAGAGAATCAGAGATCTTTTATCTCCTCAATACTTTATCAGTGAAAGAGGGCTAAATTAATAGACCTGCGAAAAATAACATGACCTTGAATAAGTTCCCTCAGTTGATTGCAATCAGGATAGCCGAGCGGTTTAATGCGCTTGATTTAAGCTATGGTTCTCGAAAGAGAACGTGGGTTCGAACCCCACTCCTGACATACATATATACAAAAGCCTTTTCCGTATTATTCTTTTTACACATATATTTTACAAATTAAATACTAATTATGCTATTAAGAATATTTTGTTTTTAACCGTTAGCACAGAGTATCAGAGATCTTTTACCAACTCAGTACTTTATCAGTGAAAGTGTGCTAAAATAATAGACTTGCGAAAAGTAATAAGGCGTTGTTCACCGTTAAGATTGCAGTCAGGATAGCCGAGCGGTCTAAGACGCCCGATTTGAGCTCTGGGTCTCGAAAGAGATCGTGGGTTCAAACCCCATTCCTGACGTACATGTATAACATACGGTATTTTTCCGTATTATAATTTCTTTAACTGACTTAAAAAAGGAGAGAAGGTTATCATCAATTCGACCGCGTATGTACTTTTTTTTATATATATGTTCACCGATTACACCGCAACTATCCAACCGTTTAAACTAAGTATTACGGTATAAATAACTAAAAAGTAAGAAATAAAATAAACTTTAAAAAAATATATATAACCGACTTCAATCAACGCTCTAAAAAGAGTTAAATTGTTCTTTAAAATACCCTAATGATGAATTGTTATCTAATAACCACACATCAGATATCATGTACCGACAAAAAAATAATGGTTATAAGTTTAATACATAGAACTTAATATCCAGCAAACATGGTTTTTCGACAGAATATTTTTTACAAGAGATTAATTTACATATTTTTGATTTATGAACATGTACATATAAAAAGTAATGAAATACTTTTTGAAGTTGGTGCCAAACTATTATAAGTATAGTAAGAATTGTGGTTATATTATGCCTAATACCATAAATAAAATGGTAAAAATCATTATTGATTGTGATCTTTTGGCACCAACTTCAAAAAGTAATTCATTACTTTTTATATGTATATATTCATAAATTAAATCAAAAATATGTAAATTAATCTCTTGTAAAAAATATTCTGTCGAAAAACCATGTTTGCTGGATATTAAGTTCTATGTATTATACTTATAACCATTTTTTTTTTGTCGGTACATGATATCTGATGTGTGGTTATTAGATAACAATTCATCATTAGGGTATTTTAAAGAATTATTTAACTCTTTTTAGAGCGTTGATTGAAGTCGGTTATATATATTTTTTTTAAGTTTATTTTATATGAGTATAAATTTGTGATCATATACTCGTCTAGGTAGGATTTCGATTAAATAAGCATATTCCGATTACATAGGTATTTTAGATTAGATAGGGTTTCTAATCATTAATAGTAAATAAAAATGTGAAAATGAGCAGATACAGCTGAATTTCAATATAACAAAATCCATTGTTCCTTCAGAAAATTCATTATATAGAACGATTCGTTGTGTAGAGAATGATGCAAAAATTTTCATTTTATGTATAATTTTTGAAAAGAAATTGTTTTTGTGCTGTTTTATCAATATTTAAAATTTTTAAATATCAATTTGATATTTTATTTTTTATTTATTTAAATAATTTCAAAACAGAAAAAAAACGTTTATTTAAAAGCATAGTAAAAAAACTCATATCCTATATTTATTTTATTTGAAGAAAACTGTAATTTTCGGTTGTTTCAATTTCAAAACTTTGCACTTGTAAAAAATTTCATACTTTAACAAGGAATGCAAATTTGAACGGAAAATATTTCCTTCCATTTGACGTCCTACCCTTGTATCTCCAAAGGTCATTAAAACACATAGTTCAATTTCAATACTAAAATTTGAAATATGATCTATAACGTGGTACTTTGTTTCTGAATTGTAATTATATGTAATATAGCGTGACATGTGAAAATATTGACACTTTGTGACGAAGGGAGGGAAGGGGTCAAAAATATTGAAAAAAGGTGTGACATCATTTATGGACAGCCTCTAATATGACACAATACTTAATACTAAAAATTAAATAAAATTTTTAAAAATCTTTTAGAACAGCCTATTTTACTAAAATTTATATAAAAAAGTCCTTCCGGCAATGCCGGGAGGAAGAGGTAGCTTTCATATACTTATATATTTATTTATTTATTTTAAAGTAAGTTACATTGTTCAAAAATACTAATCTCAAATTAGTGGAAATAATCTTATAAAATTAGTGATTTTATAAGATTGAATACTATTTTTGTCAAGACTTAATATTAATAGGAATTTTTAGAAATTAGTCATCTTTTATTCAATCTGGTTTTATTTTAAGCGATTTGGAGAGTCACTAAATTCCACGATATCATAAAGTGTATGCCATTTTAACGCATCATTGTGGATCGCTCAGATCAGACCGTTTCAAAATGTCAGCCATAAGAAAAGTTCAAAGTGCTATCACTCAATCATTTTGTAAGATATAGACAAAATAAAAAGTGTTCTGGAATCGTTGTTTAAAGTTCTAACACGTAAAAGAAAAATATTTTTCAAATTTTGATTTTTTCGCATTTCATTTTAAATTTTTAATTTTTTAAAAAATTTAAAATGGCCACCATTTTGAAACAAAATGGCGGATGATGCTGGCCAACGAACTCGGTCGAGACATTTGTATGTACTATGTACATACCAAGTTTAATTGAAATCAGTTCATAAATACGCGTGTTATCACGTGACAAAATCATATCGTTTCAAAATGTCAGCCATAAGAAAAATTCAAAGTGCTATAACTCAATCATTTTTTAAGATATAGACAAAATAAAAAGTGTTCTGGAATCTTTGTTTTAATTTCTAACACGTAAAAGAAAAATATTTTTCAATTTTTAATTTTTTCGCATTTAATTTTAAATTTAAAATTTTTTTAAAAATTTAAAATGGGCGCCATATTGAAACAAAATGGCGGATGATGCTGACCAACGAACTCGGTCGAGACATTTGTATGTACTATGTACATACCAAGTTTCATTGAAATCGGTTCATAAATACGCGTGTTATCACGTGACAAAAATCAAATCGTTTCAAAATGTCAGCCATAAGAAAAATTCAAAGTGCTATAACTCAATCATTTTTTAAGATATAGACAAACTAAAAAGTGTTCTGGAATCTTTGTTTTAAGTTCTAACACGTAAAAGAAAAATATTTTTCAACTTTTAATTTTTTCGCATTTAATTTTTAATTTTAAATTTTTTTAAAAATTTAAAATGGCCGCCATTTTGAAACAAAATGGCGGATTATGCTGACCAACGAACTCGGTCGAGACATTTATATGTACTATGTACATACCAAGTTTCATTCAAATCGGTTCATAAATACGTTAGTTATCGCATGACAAAAATCAGATATATATATATATATATATATATATATATATATATATATATATATATGTCAACATTTGAACGGAGGGTGGTTTTGGAGTCTGTGGGTCATGATCGGTGAAAATATACCAAAATTTTCCGGAAGTGCTTTCCTCCGGACGGCTGCAATAGGTAGCTTTTTACTTTTTGTAATGAAAGCTACCTAAAAAAATATTTTTTTTTAGATTTTACTACTTTTTTAAATATTAAAATTTCTGTTTCGATTTTTCCCCACAGTCGTTAGAACATACTACATAAAACTGTGCATGGATTTTTAGATGTGTGGAATTTTACATTTAACACATTGTATGGCCAAAGGGGACTGTCCACTTGCGATTTTAGATATTTTGTTGAATATTTAGAAAACTGCATGAGGAATTATCCTGAGACTCTAAGTGTGTAAACATAATCGTACAGGTCATACATTTCCGTGAAACTATTTTCTCGAAATCCATAGGGGACTATCAAAAAATTGAAAACGAACAAATATCTTTTGGATAACCCTGTCAAAACTAATGAAGCAAAAGCGTTCGAACTGTACATTATGATTAAGAGGCTTATTGTAATGAACTGCGTTCATTTTTATGCGGGTAGTATGTATACTCTTAGAGAAATTAAGCTTTTTATAAAAATAGTCAGGTTTTTATAAAAAAAGTTTTTTGCTCATAATTTGTGGAGTTCTTGATATAAAAAAATGTTCTTTTCCGAATATATGACAAACAAAGTTGCCCACAATACTCTGTAATCATAATTCAAAAATAATAAAAATTAAATGAAAAATGAACAGGTTTACTAAATAATTTTTCATTGCACATGCGTGAAGTTTATCCAAATTTCAATTGCATATTGTGTTAGCTAAATGTATAGAGTAACTTTTGTCAAAATCTCAGAAACATAACTTGAAAATTCTGAAATTGATCATCTATAAAATAAGTTTAAAATCCGTTATTCCTAAAAGGAATCAAAAACATGAAGGGCTGTATCCACTTATTCTTTGATTAGTGTCAATGCAGAATGCACAATGTGGCACGTACCAGCGGCGCCAACTTATATGGTCCAATGGGGTGCGAGCCCACCGAATAATTTGAACTCTCCGCCCACTCAATTTCGCAATTTCTATTGGTTTAATAGTTAATGTTTTGAATTGTTTAATCGCTAAAATGAAATTTTATTTCATTAACGTCCAAAATAAATAAATAAATAAAAGCTTTGTTTGAAAAAAAGCTTTGTTAAATTTACAGGAGCACTGAAAATCTCTTTAGCAGATGTATAGTTAAATTTCACACGAAAACAATTTTACTGCATATTTTGCCATTTCTTTTTATGTTTTGAATGGATAAAGCACTTAGGGGGCTAAAATATATGCTTTTCTCGTCATATAGTTTTTTGCATTTTAAATAGTTAGAGATTCCAAAGCTATTTAAAATAAATAGTAATGTATTTACAAAGGAAGAACTTGTAAGTATATAATTTAATAAAATTATTTATAAAATTATGATTAAATTATATTAATTAAAATTTTTCTAGAAAAAGCATAATTTAATTTTGATTTATCATATTTTGTCATTCACTGCTTCCCCTTTCTCTCTACACACTAAAAGAAAAAAAAATATATGCCTTAATTTATTCAAAAATCTTTAAGCCCACCCAATATTTTTAAAAAGTTGGCGTTATTAGTATATTTGGATACAACCCCTCACTTTTTTGCTTCATTTTGGGAATAACGGATTTTGCGATAATTGCAGCTCATATAAATAAGTTTATAGATACTTCATCAGATGTAAAAATGAAAAGAAATAACTGGGTTTAGATTTAGAAAGATTAGCGTTGTTTCAATCTCCCACCTTCTTCTTACTTTTTTTCATAAGTAGTCATTGTATTTTACTATCCTTTCATTATAAAATCAATAAGAGTAATATTAGCGTTAGTCAATCAAATTACTTGGTTTTATACTGGAGTATGTAAACAAAAAATGATCTTTCATTTACTAAAGATTTAAATATAGTACTTCTTTACTGAAGTGTTATTATTTGTTAATCTGTTTCTTAACCCGGAAGAACTCGTTACATGAGATTTTCTTTCGCTATCATGCCTTTTTTAAGATTCTTATTTAAAACAATTTTCATTTTAATAAAATTTCGAAATGTGATTTCGATTACTTTATCTCTTTTGTGAATAAAGGTACTAAGCTAAACGAAAAAGTTTATATTAAGTGAATATAAAGTAAAAGAAAAGCAATTGGACACCGTGACAGAAATTGTCAATAGCGAGTTCTCTCGGGTGAAACTCCAAGAAGATTATTTTAAAATTAATAACTATGTTCACCATTGTTTAAATGAAGAGTCAATACTACAGCTCCTTTTTTTTATTATTTTTTATTTCATTTTAGCCTTTTATTCTTTTTTATTCTTTTCAGTGTCAATTAAAATTATTTAATTTTAAGTTTTGATTTTATGTGTTTTATTAGGTGTTAATTTATAATTAAAAGTGGAATCTCAATTTCTATTTCTTGAAATTTTCATATGTTTGATTACATTATAATTTAAACTTCACTTTTACTATGCATAAATTGTTATTAAAATAATTTAATTCTGGTGAAATACTTTAACAGCAACTGTACGGCATCATATCACGTAGCAAGTGAACAAAAGAGCTGTGAATGCTTTTTCTACTCTTGAACGTAGGACTAATATTCACAAATAAGTCCATAATTTGGGCGTATAAGAATGTTATTTCCTGTACTATTTAATTTTCTTTAAAAAAGAAAGCTGTTGAAAATTTGAAAAGAATTCTTTTATTACTTATTATTCACATACATTACTGTATTACTACCCCTTAAGAAAATTTTATAAAAAAAAAATCTTCTAGTGAACTTAATTTCTATCAAAATAACAGCAAACTATGTATTAAAATGCACCTTTTTTTCCTTTATAGAATACAAATGTTAACTAAACTTTACATCCAAGTTTTATAGATTATTTTTCTTTTATGCTTGAAGGGTGGACGAATTTTTTTCGCTAATGAAATATAACCCATGAAAGAAGTTTGTTTTCAAAGTACAAAAGAATTTCACATTGAGTGATTACATTTTTTCGAAAACAATAATTTGATTTATCTCTATACTTTTTATTATTGAAAAGAAATTGGATTGCTAGTTTCCAGTTATTCTTATTTTCTTTTCACATATAAAAGTCTCTATTAAATTAGTGTTTTGTTACACAGGTTTGAAAATATGCGTTATGGTTAAATTTATATTTAGAATGAACTTCTTTTAAGACGGCTCCGTTTAAGATGGATTTTACATTATTATGCACGAAAACAACATACCAAGTTAAGATTTGTAGAAAGTGCATGTAACAGACATTGTTTAATATGCACTGCATAATTTTTATTTTTCATTTTAAAATTGTTCTCGTACATTCTTTTTTTCGAGATTTTACTTTCTTCTACCTTTACAAGAAGAAATTATTAGATTCGTGAAAATTTTCAACGGATTTACACGTTTTAGGGGTCAGAGAACCCGAAAAACATGTTTTTACAAAATGCCTATCTGTGAGTTTATGAGTCAGTCTGTCTGTTTCTCGGTCTATTTGTATGTGAAAAATTTTTTTGTGGCCGCTCTATCTCAAGAACCCATTCACGGAATTCCACAAAACTATAGAATCTGTTAGACCTTGGTATAAACTAGATCTGATTTGTTTTTGGTGTATGTCGCTCAACAGGTAGCTCTGCTATGCAGCATTAGTCACAATTTTCTCAATCGCCATATCTCAAGAACTAGTCCATGGATTCTCATAAAACTTTAGATTTAGTTATTACTTGATACAACAAAGTGCTGATTACGTTTTGGTGCAAATTGCTCAACAGTTGGTGATGACATTATATATTAAAGGTTTACCTCAAAATCGATAAAAAAAAGAATGATGTTTGTTTTTACATATTAAATAAAAGCTTGTTTAATTGTGAACAATTTGACTCAACATTTTTCCCCATACAGCAATTATATCTCCAGATATTAAAAAAAAAAAAAAAAAAAAACACGTGTGGCACTCGGGGACTGCCGCGGTAAAGCTATTGCATAGCATTTTTTATCAACTTATGCAATTTTATTTATTTATTTATTTTTTATTTATGCAGTTTTTTTGTCTTTGATATTAATTCAAGTTACACTTTTTGAGCGTGATGACCGATAACAATTTTTTTTTTCTTTTATTGAATAAATGAGAAGTTAATATCGTTTAAAATATTTTTATTATCTTACACTACATGTAGGTTAATCAGGAATTTTTATCATTGAAACTATACGTTTATGGTAGCTGAAATAAAAAACATAAGTTTGAGACTTGATATTCTCAAAATATCTGAAAAATACTGCGTCAAAGTCTGCCGAAGTCTGCCAAACTGAAGCGATGTTAGCCGGAGTGTTAGGTTTTTTACTCGTTACAGAATTTCTAGATTCTTTCGCCGCGCTCAAAGCCCGAGATAAAAGCTATGCAATACCTTAATAAATTACCAAACAAAATTTGGCCGCGCTACGAAAATTAGATCGCGAGTTATAAGCATTTTAAATATTTCGATCCTCACCATGGGGGATCTCCTGTCACCAAAAATTAACACTGTCTCATAATAAATTACCAAACAAAATTTGGCCACGCTACGAAAATTGATCGCGAGTTATAAACATTTAAAATTTTTCGACCTTCACCGTGGGGGGGAGGGGGGTCTCCTGTCACCAAAAATTAACACTCTCTCATGATAAATTACCAAACAAAATTTGGCCGCGATACGAAAATTAGATTGCGAGTTATAAGCATTTTAAATTTTTCGACCCTCACCGTGGGGGGGGGGTGTCTCCTGTCACCAAAAATTAAAACTGTCTCATAATAAATTACCAAACAAAATATGGCCGCGATACGAAATTTAGATCGCAAATTATAAGCATTTTAAATTTTTCGACCCTCACTGTGGGGGGGGGGGGTCTCCTGTCACCAAAAATTAACACTGTCTCATAATAAATTACCAAACAAAATTTGGCCGCGCTACGAAAATTAGATAGCGAGTTATAAGCATTTTAACTTTTTCGACCCTCACCATGGGAGGGGGGTCTCCTGTCACCAAAAATTAACACTGTCTCATAATAAATTACCAAACAAAATTTGGCCGCGATACGAAAATTAGATTGCGAGTTATAAGCATTTTAAATTTTTCGACCCTCACCGTGGGGGGGGGTGTCTCCTGTCACCAAAAATTAAAACTGTCTCATAATAAATTACCAAACAAAATATGGCCGCGCTACGAAATTTAGATCGCAAATTATAAGCATTTTAACTTTTTCGACCCTCACCATGGGAGGGGGGTCTCCTGTCACCAAAAATTAACACTGTCTCATAATAAATTACCAAACAGAATTTGGCCGCACTACGGAAATTAGATCGCGAGTTATAAGCATTTTAACTTTTTCGACCTACACCGTGGGGGGGGGGAGTCTCCTGTCACCAAAAATTAACACTGTTTCATAATAAATTACCAAACAGAATTTGGCCGCACTACGAAAATTAGATCGCGAGTTATAAGCATTTTAAATTTTTCGACCCTCACCTTGGAGGGGGGGGGGGGGTCTCCTGTCACCAAATATTAAAACTGTCTCATAATAAATTACCAAACAAAATATGGCCGCGCTACGAAAATTAGATTAGATAAATTTTGTTTGGTAATTTATTATGAGACAGTGTTACTGTTGGTGATAGGACACCCCCCACGGTGAGGGTCGGAAAATTTAAAATGCTTATAACTCGCGATCTAATTTTCGTATCGCGGCCAAATTTTGTTTGGTAATTTATTATGAGAGAGTGTTAATTTTTCGTGACAGGAGACCCCCCCACAGTGAGGGTCGAAAAATTTAAAATGCTTATAACTCGCGATCAATTTTCGCAGCGCGGACGAATTTTGTTTAATGATTTTTTATGAAACAGTGCTAAATTTTGGTGACAGGAGATCCCCCACGGTCAGGGTCGAAAAAGTTAAAATGCTTATAACTCGTGATCTAATTTTCGTAGCGCGGCCAAATTTTGTTTGGTAATTTATTATGAGACAGTGTTACTTTTGGTGACAGGAAACTCCCCCCCCCACCGTGAGGGTAAAAAAATTTAAAATGCTTATAACTCGCGATCTAATTTTCGTATCGCGGCCAAATTTTGTTTGGTAATTTATTATGAGAGAGTGTTAATTTTTGGTGACAGGAGACCCCCCACGGTGAGGGTCGAAAAATTTAAATTGCTTATAACACGCGATCTAATTTTCGTAGCGCGGCCAAATTTTGTTTGGTAATTTATTATGAGACGGTGTTACTTTTGGTGACAGGAGAACCCCCCCCCCCCCCCACGGTGAGGGTCGAAAAATTTAAAATGCTTATAACTCGTGATCAATTTTCGCAGCGCGGCCAAATTTTGTTTAATGATTAATTATGAAACAGTGTTAAATTTTGGTGACAGGAGACCCCCCCACGGTGAGGGTCGAAAAAGATAAAATGCTTATAACTCGTGATCTAATTTTCGTAGCGCGGCCAAATTTTGTTTGGTAATTTATTATGAGACAGTGTTACTTTTGGTGACAGGAGACCCCCCACGGTGAGGGTCGAAAAATTTAAAATGCTTATAACTCGCGATCTAATTTTCGAATCGCGGCCAAATTTTGTTTGGTAATTTTTTATGCGAGAGTGTTAATTTTTGGTGACAGGAGACCCCCCCCCCATGGTGATTGTTGAAAATTTTAAAATGCTTATAACTCGCGGTCTAATTTTCGAAGTGTGGCCAAAATTTGTTTGGTAATTTATTATGAGACAGTGTTACTTTTGGTGACAGGAGACCCCCCCCCCACGGTGAGTGTCGAAAAATTTAAAATGCTTATAACACGCGATCTAATTTTCGTAGGGCGGCCAAATTTTGTTTGGTAATTTATTGTGAGACGGTGTTACTTTTGGTGACAGGAGAACCACCCCCCCCCACGGTGAGGGTCGAAAAATTTAAAATGCTTATAACTCGCGATCTAATTTTCGTAGTGCGGCCAAATTTTGTTTGATAATTTATTATGAGACTGTGTTACTTTTGGTGACAGGTGACTCCCCCCCCCCACGGTGAAGTTTGCAAAATTTAAAATGCTTATAACTCGAGATCTAATTTTCGTAGCGCGGCCAAATTTCGTTTGATAATTTTTAATGAGACAATGTTAATTTTTGGTGACAGGAGACCCCTACGGTGAGGATCGGAAAATTTATAATGCTTATAACTCGCGATCTAATTTTCGTATTGCGGCCAAATTTTGTTTGGTAATTTATTTAGGTATTGCCTATCTTTTATCGCGGGCTTTGAGCGCGGCGAAAGAATCTAGAAATTCCGCAACGAGAAGAAAACCTAATACTCCGGCTATCGTCGCTTGAGTTTGGCAGACTTCGGCACGGTATCCATCGGTTGACTTCGGCAGACATTAAAGCGGCATTTTTCAGATATTTTGAAAATATCAAGTCTCAAACTTATGTTTTTTATTTCAGCTACCATAAACGTATATTTTCAAGGATAAAAATTCCTGATTAACCTATATGTATTGTAAGATAATTAAAATATTTTAAACGATATTAATTTCTCATTTATTCAATAAAAGAAAAAAATGTTTTGTTATCGGTCATCACGCTCAAAATGTATAACTTGAATTAATATCAAAGACAAAAAAACTGCATAAATAAAAAGTAAATAAATAATTATGATTGCATAAGTTGATAAAAAGTGCTATGCAATAGCTTTACCGCGGCAGTCCCTGAGTGCCACATGTCTTTTTTTATTATTGAAACTATAGATTTATAGTAACTGAAGTAAGAAATATAAGTTTGAGACTTGATATCCTCTAAATATCTGAAAAATACCGCATCAATATCTGCCGATGTCTACCGAAGAATACCATGCCGAAGTCTGCCGAACTGAAACGATGGTTAGAAGAGTGTTAGGTTTTTTTCGTTACGAAATTTCTAAATTTTTCTCGTTACGGAATTTCTACATTCGGTCGCCGCGCTCAAAGCCAGCGATAAAAGCTATGCATTAGCTTAATAAAATAAACTTAAAAAAAATATATATATAACCGCCTTCAATCAACGCTCTAAAGAGTTAAATAATTCTTTAAAATACCCTAATGATGAATTGTTATCTAATAACCACACATCTGATATCATGTACCGACAAAAAAAAAAAAAAAAAAAAAAAAAAAAAAAAAAAAAATGGTTATAAGTTTAATACATAGAACTTAATATCCAGCAAACATGGTTTTTCGGCAGAATATTTTTTACAAGAGATTAATTTACATATTTTTGATTTAATTTATGAATATATACATATAAAAAGTAATGAATTACTTTTTGAAGTTGGTGCCAAAAAATCACAATCAATAATGATTTTTACCATTTTATTTATGGTATTAGTCATAATATAACCACAATTCTTTCTATACTTATAATAGTTTGGCACCGACTTCTAAAAGTAATTCATTACTTTTTATATGTATATATTCATAAATTAAATCAAAAATATGTAAATTAATCTCTTGTAAAAAATATTCTGTCGAAAAACCATGTTTGCTGGATATTAAGTTCTATGTATTAAACTTATAACCATTTTTTTTTTGTCGGTACATGATATCTGATGTGTGGTTATTAGATAACAATTCATCATTAGGGTATTTTAAAGAATTATTTAATTCTTTTTAGAGCGTTGATTAAAGTCGGTTATATATATATATTTTTAAAGTTTATTCTATTTCTTACTTTTTAGTTATTTATACCGTAATACTTAGTTTAATCGGTTGGATAGTTGCGGTGTAATCGGTGAACATATATATATATAAAAAAGTACATATGCGGTCGAATTGATGATAACCTTCTCTCCTTTTTTAAGTATGTTAAAGAAATTATAATACGGAAAAATACCGTATGTTATACATGGACGTCAGGTATGGGGTTTGAAACCACGATCTTTTCCGAGAACCAGAGATCAAATCGGGCGTCTTAGACCGCTCGGCTATCCTGACTGCAATCTTGACGGTGAACAACGCCTTATTACTTTTCGTAAGTCTATTATATTAGCACATTTTCACCGATAAAGTACTGAGTTGGTAAAGGATCTCTGATACTCTGTGCTAACGGTTAAATACAAAATATTCTTAATAGCATAATTAGTATTTAATTTGCAAAATATATATGTAAAAATTATAATACGGAATAGGTTGTTGTATACATGTATGTCGGATGCGGGGTTCGAACCCACGCTCTCTATCAAGAACCAAAACTTAAATCAGGCGCCTTCGACCGCTCGGCCATCCTCACTGCACTCCATGGTAGGAACTCATTCAACAGTTTTAATTAGCGAAAAATCACTAATTTTAATAGTTTTTGCCCGTTTACTAATAAATTACTGAACCAATTTCTATGAAATGGAAGTGGTACCAATTCGAGAGTAAATTCTTTAATTTAACACCAAAACCAAATTAATCAGTTGGATAGTTTCGGCGTAATCGGTGAACATACATTAAAAAAATACATACGCGATGAATTGATAACCTCCTCTCCTTCTTGAAGTCGGTTAAAATTTTCTTAATAGCATAATTAGTATTTAATTTGTAAAATATATATGTAAAAATTATAATGCGGAATAGGTTCGGAAACTTATTCAATGTCATGTTACTTTTTGCAAGTCAATTATTTTAGCACTCTTTCACTGATAAAGTATTGAGTTAATGAAAGATCTTTGATATTCTGTGCTACCGGTTAAATACAAAATATTCTTAATAGCATAATTAGTATTTAATTTGTAAAATATATATGTAAAAATTATAATACGGAAAATTATTGTACACACGTATGTCAGGAGCGGGGTTCGAACCCATTGCCACTTTCAAGAACCAGAGTTTAAATCAGGCGATCTAAACCGCTTGGCCATGCTGACTTCACTCAAGTGTAGGAACTAATTCAACAGTTTTAATTACCGGAAAAACACTAATTTTAATAGTTTTTGCTTAATTACTAAAAAACTACTGAACCAATTTCTATGAAATGGATTTGGTACCAATCCGAGAGTAAGCTCTTTAATTTAACACCAAAACCAAATTAATCGGCTTAGACAATTTTCATTATATATTAAGGGTTTACCCCAAGATTGACCAAAAGTTGATGTTTGGTTTTCCATATTTAATAAAAGCCTGTTTAATTGTGACTATTTTGACACCACATTTTATCCCATAGACCAATTATATCCCGAGATATTGTAAATTTTGTTAATACACCCAGCGCAATCCCCCACACAAATGAAAACATTAACCTTTTTTCTCCATGCTTATATTTTTCTCACTTTCATGTATTAAAGTGATAACTGCTTCCCGGGCAACATGGATGAAATATATATTTAATAATAAATAAAAACAAAATCTGAAAAAACGAATTTTTAGCTTTTGTTATTATTATCTTTAGAAACTAGAAATTACATTTTCACATTTAAGTGAATACATTTAAATAATAAATAAATAACAATATCCTTTTCAATATAATATGAAAGAAGCAAAACTACCACCGAGCTATGCACCTTCTATCCGCATACTTAATCAATATATTTCAAAGTAATAAATTAGATTTAACCCGTCACTGCGCTATTTTTTTTATTTTTATGAAAACAAAATTGGAAATCTATATATATTTCTAATAATGGAAATAATAATAATAATAATAATAATAATAATAATAATAATAATAATAATAATAAAATTCTCAGTTAAAAATTTATATTTTATGGCGTGTACCCTATATACCCAATTGGGGTTTTAAAATATTGCATTACTAAATTTTGTAATTATATGGGCTTAAATTATTTCATTTTAGCTGCTTAATACTTTGAATCTTTAAGAAATCAGTACAAATAATAAAAGTGAATTATCCTGAATAGCTTGATCTAATTTTTCTTTTTCTTTTTTTTTCTTTTGAAGAACAAATTCTAACTTTATTGTCAAATGAACTTATCTGACATGAGCAAAATAGGTGCAATTTCATTCTTAGGACTCTTCTTGATCATTTATCACATTGGCCAAATTCATGGCACATAATGAAGATATTATATAAATATGTTTGGAACACATAACATAGTTTGAACACATTACACATTATGTATACAGGGAGAATCTAAATTGTTTTTACAAAATTAGAGGTACATATCCAGATGAGCAATAATTACCATAATACCTGGGTTCACAAATCACTCATAATCACAAATACAAGGTATTTCACCCTAACTGAAGTTGGCATGCCGATTATTACTTTGCGAAAAATAAAAATATATCAATAAAAATGTAATGATATGTACCTTATTTTGTATGAAATGTGATAATATCACAGAAAATTCTGGAAAATCAAGGTGTCTGGAAAAACAATCGATGATGCCGTATGAACTTATTATCATCGTTCTAAATTTCGTGCATAAAATCCATATTGCTGATTCTTATAATGGAATCTTTCATCACTTTTTTTGGTTTTATCATATATACAACAAAGGTGAGCATAACTATTAAAAGTTTCAGTACATTATATTTCAGTTTTCGGAAAGTTACTACCTCAACCAAAGTTGTATTAGGATAGAATACCCTGTATTTGTTACTAAATAAATGGTTTTGCGATCCCGTGTTCTTTGGTAATAATTGTTCGTATCAATGGATGGTACCATCACTTTTATTTTGTAAGAACAAATTAGATCAAATGTAAAAAATATTATTAATCAAAAAAATATAATCGTGTTAAAATATTTTCTCTTATATATCAGTGGTTTTGAAACTGTGATCTATGAACTTCAAAGGATCTGCATAGGTCTCGCGTTCAATGTAATTTTTTTTATATTTAATATCAGAGAAACCTGAAAAGGAAAATCAAAGGAAAATCTAAGAATACTGTATAAAAATTCAGCATCATTCATTTATATATCTCTGATATAAACTAAAGTTATATCCGTGAAAACTCTGATATCACACCGACAGTGCCAATGACCTGAGCAAACAATTTCTTTTTATTATACATTTATAACTCCTAAAATTTGCATATTTTTAATTTTCACATCGTCGAGTTGAAAATATAGGTGTACTTTCAAATGAAATTTCTTTGAAAACAGTAGGTAAATGTATTCATTTTTTACGGATTTTTAAAATAACTTTCAAACAAATTCTTAAAATGTATCTCACAAAGGAAAGTGCTAGCCGATCATGGAAGAATAATCCGTTTGTACTTGCAACGTAAATATATCAAAATCTGCCAGTTTAACTGTAGTGGTACATAAGTAAATTATCAAGCGGAATTAAACTTAACAAGTAAAATTAAAACAACAAAAAAAGAGAACAAGGGAAAACAAAATACGAATTTAAGACATATAGTTGAACTACACAATTAAATCCTAGAATAATCAAATTCAAAATGTTTGTTATAAATTGTGAAATATTTCGTGGTAAGCGCTGGTATATAGCTAACGTTCTGTGTAGCGGGTAGTAACCAAGCACTTTAACACAGGCAGCCAAGGTTGAATTACCTAGTATTTATTAACTTATCTATACTAATATTATAAAGAGGGAAGATTTGATTGTTTGTTTGAATTGAATAGGCTCCAAAACTACTTGACGGTTTTGAAAAATTCTTTCACCGTTGCAACGCTACTCTATTTCCGGTGAACATAGGCTAATTTTTAATTGATTTATTCAAATATTTTCCTTAATAATTCAAAATATCATTATTTTTCATACAGAATCAATTAAAATTTTTCCGATAAAAAATAACCATTTTCTTTCCCGTTGCCAAGAAAATCAAAATATGGAACAATAATTTCTTTTCGGCAATTAATTTTCAGTTGAACTGTATCCACGTGAAAAATTAAAATAAAAAAATTCAAAGGAAAATAAATATAATGTCATTTATTATATTATCGGAAGTTTTGTTTGCACAGATATCATACACACACCGAGGTAACTAATGGACACTAAATTGATGTTATTTTGCCTGGCATGGTAACCCGACTATTGTTATTTAATTATTAATAAAATGTTTTTTATTTCCTTTCTCTTCTTTAAAATTATGCAAACAGTTTTGTTCTATACTTATTATTTAAACTTTTTTTACTAATTGTTATTATTTTTTAAATAATAGAAAATAATTTAAATATATATATGAAACTGGTATTCGAAAACGATGTTTCCGCCAAATTAGTGTAAAAAATTATCGCGCCGACCTAGGCGAGTACATGACAACTGCGCTGTTTTGTTTATGTATTAAGGACACTTTTAGATCATAAATCCGATTACAGAAAATTAGTCAGATTATTTAATTAGAAGTTATTAAATTTGTTTTTTTTTTATTGTGAAACAGACGAAGAAAAGAAAATTTACTATTGCTGCCCGACTGGAGAATTAACCTTGATGTTATTTGATTTTATGCTTGATGTTATTTTAAAAAACTATCGAAATGGCGAATTTTTAATTATTTGCTTACGTTTTTTTTGTTTATATTATTGCAAACATTTTTCCATTTTTATACACGCATCACCTTAGCGTGATTTTTTTTTATGATGCCAATTTGGAGAACACTTGCGTTTTCAAATCCCAATTACATTTATATTACTTTTATTTATTTTCTATTATTTAAAAAAAATAATAATAACAAATTAAGTAAATTAAACTAAGTCTTTAAAATAAAATTTTTAAATCACCATTTTGTTTGAGTCAAGTTTCGTTTGGAAATACGGACCAGCGAAGCGGGCATAGTCTGCTAGTGTATACTAAATTCAATATTCTAAAGAATATCACTAATGATTGTGTAATATTATTTTTGTATGGTATTATTATTGTATTGGTACTATTTATAAATATAAATTGTGCTGTAATTTATTACTCCAGTTTTTCCTTTATAAAACAGAAAAACACCATTGTCTATAAACTTTTGGGACGCACTGTAGACGTGCTCTTCATCTATTCTATGTTTAAATTTCAAACTAACAGCTTTCATTTTAAAATGCGTTAATGAATAATAATACTTATAATTGCAATTTAGATCAGTTATTAGCGCGTGTTTTCAAAAGAATCTTCTTGAGTCTTTTATCAAATTTCCACATTTCTGTTTGAATCATTAACTAAAGAATTTTGCATAAAGATCTTAAATTCAGTTCTAAAAGATTTTCTAACGTATTTGTGCCATCGAGTAATAATTTCATAATTTTCAAATTTTGGCGATGATCCAGGCTAAAAGCAATATTCCAGAACATTATGAAAAGTGGCAGATTGGATCATCAGATTTTATTATGGGGAGAGAAGCTTAAAGATAGTTAAAAACAAGCAGCTGTGAATAAATATAAATTCAAGAGAACCTTTTCCTGGAATACATTTTTAGACATTTGCATTTTATAAATTTCTAAATTATTTGTTAAAATGTACTTAATTAGTATCTTAATAATATTTTGCGAAATAATCAAAACAATAAACTAGAATATTTTATTGATTGTAAGTGCTTCATTAAACATTTTATGTGGAATATTTTTAAAACTTAAGTTATGAAAAAAATATGGTTGCGTAAATTTTTTTAAAATCTAGAAATAAGATTGAAATAAAAATTAAATTTGAATTAAATAATGCAGTATAAAATGCAAAAGTTAAGCAAATGTTAAGCTAAATATTAAGCAAATGTCAGATTATTATGCCTGCTGATTAGAATTTAATAGGATTATGTGTTGTTTTATTAAAAACACATTATTGAAAAAAATTTCAAGGTTAATTAGCAATGTAATTTAGCAATGACTGATACTGATACTGATAAAAATAAAAATTGAAATATTTTATAATATTAATCAATGTAATTATAACATAAATATTATTGATGCTTAA
Organism: Maratus speculifer; assembly: GCA_964019185.1. Classification (NCBI taxonomy): domain Eukaryota; kingdom Metazoa; phylum Arthropoda; class Arachnida; order Araneae; family Salticidae; genus Maratus; species Maratus speculifer. The sequence goes on from OZ025293.1 coordinate 284,867,973, forward strand.
ATTATTTATTTCTCTTTAATTTATTTTATTATTGTGATATCTCAGAAAAAAGTTGGTTTGTAATAACAATGTGATCACAATAAAAACAATAAATCATAAGTGGAATTAATATTAGTAGTTCATTTGATTAGCATGGTTTTTTCTCTGCTAGTTTCTTATTAATCTAGATAATTATTACTCAAAATAATTAATCTTGTAATATATTAAATATGATAAAGCTGTTTTTTTTAATAAACGATGTTAGATTTTCAAGAAAATTTCATTAATTATATTTTTGTTAAAAGTTTAAATTAAAGCTGCCTGATGTTTCTAAAACAGGTCGAAATTAGACGCAGAAAGCATTTGAGATAAATAATGTAAACCGAGAAAATAAATAAATGATATTAGAAACATCCATTTTATAAAAAAATCTGAAAGTTATGAATGACCACAAGACAGTTTCATTATCTACAGTACACAAGCAAATATAAATAACCGTTCCACTTCTGAGAAATATTTTTCGATACATAAAAATAATGGATTTTCATAATATAAATCATTTATAATTTTAATGTATTTGTTTTTAAGATAAAAATTATTATTGAAATGACAAATTATGTCGACATGTTAGTAATTTCGAAAATTTCTATTAAATTGACATGCGAAGTAGACTTTAAAAAAATAAGTAACACAAAACGTTCTAGACATAACGCATTCACATATTTTATTGAACTTAGTGCATTTATTTTATTTCACGATTCTTCACATACTTCACTGCCGTGCAAATGTTAAAGATTATACATGCATTTACCATTAGACATTTAAAGCTTTAAACATGCATAATTGCTAAACGACTTAATCCAGATCTTAATCTTAAAACTTAATCCAGACCAGTGGTTAGTATACTTACCACAAAATGCGGGACTTAGGCCCGCGGGTTCCAACACATCGCAGTTCCAATCTAAACCAGTGGTTAGTTATATTGAACACAAAATGAGGAGTTTTGGCCGTTGTTTGTGGGTTCGAAAACATCGGGGTCTTGGGTGACTGTGCATGGTTTTTTTTTTTTTTTTTTTTTTTTTTTTTTTTTTTTTTTTTTTTTTTTTTGTAGGAGAAATTTAACTTGTCAGCGCACGCGCCTACATTTGTAGATTAGCTTTAGAGTGTAATTGGGGTAAATTTTATCCCAGTGCGTATTCTAACGGGTAAATGGGAGTGACTTTCCGGTCAGACGTCCTCTCTGAATGTATATCTCTAATATAAATTTCATTTCATCTTGCCGGTAATAATAATAATAATAATAATAATAATAATAATAATAATAATAATAATAAAACACGCTTGGAATCCTAAGGTAAAATTTAAATATGATTTAAAATTAGGAGTTAGAATAAAAAGCTAAATTTTTTATATTTTCTAAGCAAAAATTAAATGCGTAACGAGACGCCATTACAAAACAATTGCTACCAGCTGAGAAAATTACGAAGAAGCCCAACGATTGGAAACAGTCAATTGAATCATGAGTAGCAGCATAGAGGTTCCAGCTTTTTTTTTTTTTTTTTTTTTTTTTTTCTTTTTGCCAATTACACATCCTCAACATTATCATACATGATGCCATATAGAAAATTAATTCAAAGTAATAAAAGTTTGAATATGTATTTATCATGTGTAATTCTTACAATTGCAGGTTAAGTATCCAATAAAGAGATATTTTGACATCTCAAAAATCAATAATACAGTTAACTGTGAGTTATAGATCTAATTACTCGATGGAATTACGATTGTCTGGTGAATTGGGAATTAGGAAATATTAAAATTCCGCGCTACATTAAACTTAATATTTACTATATATTAACACAGATACAATTTATCCATTACAACTGACTAGGCACTTTTATTAAGCTATTTGCAATACGTTAAGCTATTTAAAAATTTCCATATAACGCAACTATTTATAAAACACAACAATTCGTAACATTATTATTTGCGCAAATCCTCTCCCCCCCCCCCTCTCAAATAGGTGAAGGACGACACTAATCGGCAAGTTTATTCGTATCTTGTCTATTGACTGATAAAAAATTTATTTCATTTTGCAAAGACAAATTAAAAGCAAAAAAATGTTGCCGGACTAGAAACAATAGCCTTATTTGTATATTTAAATGTGGTTCAAATGCGCACCACTACTTTCTTACAGAAATTTTCGTCTTAGATAATCACTGAAATTCTACGAATATATAAGACGAAAATTTCTATAAGAAAATAGTGCTTCTAGGAAAATTGCAGTTGAACCGCACGTCTTTATTTCATAAAATAATTGTTTAATCGCAAAAAGATTATTAAAATTATTTAATACATCCCTTTAGAAAAACTCAAATTCAAAATGATATAATAAAGATAAAAAAATAGTTTTTTTGATTTTTGATTCTAATTTTCCATAATAAAGATTTAAAAACAAATTATCTTTTTAAATATTAAATTTAATTTTTGGCTGGAGTTGGGTCTTAATTAAGAAGTGAAACCATGAGATACAGACTACCCAATTCGGCCCTACTGGGGCAATTTTTTAATTTTGTTCAATACGTAGAGATTTCATCATTTTACATTGCTTTTTTGTAATACATGAAAGTTAAAAAAAAACTGGGTGGTAATAGGGGATAGCGATATTGCCTCTCCCCGCGAAGAACGTTCCTAGCTTTTGCCGACAGTCCTAATGCGGTACATCATTGGAAAGTTTTGTGACAACTCATTGATATTAAGCATCTATCAATCTGCATCTTATCTGCCTCTTTCACCACTTTTCACTTAGAAAATTATTCAAAATTTTGTCTAGGCCTCATATGTGACATATTGTTGGAAAACCTGTGACCACATATTGTGTTATGCATCTCCTATGCCCCTCCCAACTCTTAGACTCCAAGGGGTGAATTTTCCTAAAATTACCCAAGACCCTTCATGCGGCATTTCGCTGGAAAGGCTTGTGACCATATTTATAGATGTTATGCACTTCCGGTGTCTCTCGCCCACGAAGAGAAACTTTTCTAAATTTAGCCGAGACACCTCATGAGATATATCATTCGGAACGCCCGTGTCCACTTATAGATGTTATGCACTTCCGGTGTCCTTATCCCTCCTCCACTTTGCCCCCTTGGGGAATAAGTTTTCTAAATTTAGTCGATACCCATCACGTGACATATCGTTGTAAAAGCCTGTGACAACTTATTGATATTATATACCTCTGGCGTCCCTTTCCCTACTTTGATCCCCGGGGATACTTTTTTGAATTTTGTCGACATCGCTCATGTAACATATTATTGAAAAAGAACCATGACTACTTATTCATATTATGCATTTTTCTCGGTCTTCCCCTCACTTTACCCCCATGGGGATTGGCCAAAGCCCGTTAGTACATATTAACGCTGACTCATTCCAATTTACCCGCAAGCAATTATTAATAAGGATATCGTATAAAAGCAATTGGCAAACTGGAATCACCGAGAAAAATTGTACTCAATTGAAAAATATCCAAATGTCGTTACAATCGAGAAAATCCAGAAAATGATCTCGTTACTGCCACCACTCATACAACTGACCCACTGAGGCACACTTGCTTTAAAATTAACATTTTCATATTTTTATCTTTAAAATTACAATACTTATTATATAATTTTATTTGAAAATGTGTACATTGAAAGTAACATTAAAATTTAAGTTTTGCATCTATTGCCAAACTATATAAATTTATTAACAAACACTCAAAAATATTTTAAAGAAGTTAACGCCAATCTTTCAAAAAATGTGAAACTTAACAACACCGTAGAATAATCGCCTTTTAATTTGAAATAAAGTCATGTACTACAAAAAATTACATGCATTTTTCCATAAGTATAGTTTTGAAGAAAACAAATGAATATAACTTTAAATAATAAATTTACTTATTATCATATCTACTGAAATAAAGTAAATTACATAAATATTACGGGAACTAGTATGTCATTCCCTGCTACGGAAAATATTTTTATTTACACTAACTTACAGTAGTCTTATTATAAAAAATTAATACATATTTCCCGAAAAACGAGTTTAAAATTATCTGTTACTGGTTATTTTTTTTTTCAATAACAAATTTAAAACGTCCCTCTCGCTCCAAAAAAAGGATAAGAATGAAATGGATAAGAATGAAATTTTCACTTAAAAGAAGGAGTAATACATAAATGGGAAGAATAATCTTTTGTTTAATTCTAGCCTCAATTCACAAATTCTTTTATTTTCTATCAGACTGAAGATAATATTTTAAATCTCTGAGAAATCACTAAACAATATTTAAGCAAGAAGCCATATAAATTGAATAAATATAATATGACAAACGAAATTTAACTCTTTCAGAATTTATTAAATAAAAAGTTGGAATTATTTGAGATCGTAATATATATAACTAAATTGTACAAATCCCATTAAACAACAGATCTAATGCTTTATTCAAATTATCCAGCTCAGTTGTTTAATTGTTAACGTTAAACAAAGGTATGGAGGAAGATAAATAAAGCCAAAGTTGCAAAGTCAACATTATAATAATAAAATCTCACTAACTATAAAAGCTGCAGTTGAATGCAAAACTAAATTGTTACACTAAACTTATTTTCCTATTTCAAAGGTTTATCTCGTTAATTGAACTTGTACACAGGGTGAGTCATAAATATCGAAACAATAGGCTATCTCCTTAAATATTGCCCATAGACCCATACTTTCAATTGCAAAAATTCATAAAAAAGTTTAAATTTTCTTATAGGATAAGTTGCAACTCCATGGGGGGGGGGGGGGGGGGTCTATTTTAAAAAATACGAAAATTAAATTTTTATACTGCCCCCTTAGGGTGAAATTCCCAATTAGGAAATTATTCCTTATGCATTCCTAAATTGAACAAAAAAAATTTCATCGCCATATCTAAAAACCTGACAGAGATATTAAAATCCAAAATTCTCCAAAATTCGTGACTTACACCACTTAACCATGCCTGTAAACAAGAATTTTTATCGCGTTTTGAGAGCAGATGAGGGATCGTCCACAAATTGTGCATTATTATATGTCGGATTAAGACAGTGCCTCTTATTTGGACATAACAAAGCAGCGTATTGAACTAAATCTAAACTTGTTTTCAAAATATGTTGGTACTCTACATTGCAGGTCTGCATGAATCGAAATAACCAGGTCCGGTCCCAAACCGACCCATAGGTAAAGAAATCGGCCCGGCCTGGAAAAATGTTAAAATCACAGCACGTAAGCACGTGCACGGCTTGGAAAAAAGTTTAAATCATTGCCCGTCTCAGCCGTGAATTTCTACGTAGTTTTTTACTTCACTGTGGTTAAAAATTGTTTCGTATGGAGGAATTCTGACCAAAAATACTTATTATAGCTTCTTGTATTTTATATTTATACTTTTTTATTATTTAAGAAGCGTCGAAAGCTGTGATATATTTATTTTATCAATGAATCTATATGTAAATGTTTCACTTATATTTTAATACCGTTACTTCATATCCCATGCGTTGGAGACTTTGAAAAATGTTATACACTAAAACCTTTTTAAGACGGAATCACATAGGAAAGAAAAAATACATTATAGACAAATAACCTTCATAGGAGGTGTAAATGGAGTTTATTTTTTCTCTGGTATTATTGTATTTACTTTGCATGGATCAATACATTATCCGTTTAAGACAGAATTCCGTCATAGGCAGATTTTTTTTCACTGGTTTATCGTATTTAGGTTTTTTGCCTTTAAATATACTATTCCTTAAAACAAATAAATTTTAAAGGTTTTTTTTTTGTAAAATAAAAGCGATTAACAGCCTCTTCAGGACGATAAAAAACCTGAAGTTATGAGAGCTAAATAAATAAATAAATAAAAAAGACTTTATCTGCATCTTTTAAAATGCATTCTTTTAAATAACTGACGAATATTTAAACAGTACACTTCATTTTCCTGCATAATGCATTTTCCCCCACTATTTGTTGTCATTAAATTATTAAAAGTTTTAAAGATATGAAGACGCAACTTTTTATGTATTATATAGGTCTGGATAAGGCAGTTTTCCTAATTGGAATTTTTATCGTAGGGGGGCCGTATAAAAAGTTAATTTTCGTTCTTTTTCAAATAGAACCCCCATGGAATTGCAACTTATCAAAAATTTCACCTTTTTTTAATGAATTTTTGCAGTTGGAAGTATGAGTCTAGGGGCAATATTTTAGGAGATAGCCTATTGTTTCGATATTTATGACTCACCCTGTATAACAGGAAATTACATACGATATTTGTAATTGCTTTTTTGCTCGGCAGTCGAGGGGTTTAGAACAGTTTTAGAATAGAGAATAATTTTCAAATATTCGATTTTTGTAAATATCAAATTTTACTATAACATAATTTTCTATTCCATATTGAAATTTAAATATAGAAAAGGATCAAGACGGCAATTTCTTAATTTACAATGAAGGACATAAAATTTAAGAACTATTTATGAATTACGAGTTATTTTTATAAAAAATCAAAGAACTACTTAAAGTATCATTATTTGTTCTTTATTCAATTAAACACACATATTTCTTTATTTAATGCTCAAGAATCTTTCATCAAAATCTCTGGAATGCTGTTCTAGCTTTGTATGTATATGTTTACTGCTCATCAATTGACGGATTTACAAAAGTGGGCTGGATGCCAGCCAGACGCTTAATCTTCTTAGGTAACAGACAGATTTTATACCGTAATCATCTTATTTACATTTATTTTTCGCTCCTTAGAAAAAACTAAAAAAAGCTCGTTGATAGAAAGTAACTTTATTAGTTCTTTTAAGCAGTTTATTATTATTCAGTTACCATTTACTTTTCTCCTTATATTATAAATAGTGTCAATTAGAAAGATTTTATAGTGTGATAATATCATTTAATAGATAATGCTAATCTTATAGGGTAGATGGGACAGTAATGGACACTCCTCTATGTTTTAGCTTTATAAAAAAAAAGAAAAATCAATAAAAATTTAACTTATTATTTTACATACCCCCCCACTTCTTGCATATTTTATAATTTTGCATTATTGTTAACACTTCATCAAAGCAATCAGGAAGCAGAAAATATTGTTTTGAAGTTCCGCTGTTTTTCAGTGAAAATCTTAATGAATATGCAAAGAGCAGACTTCATTTATTAAATTTGTATATTCTTAATTTTCTTGCAAAATCTGAAGCTATTGGGTAGTAGTAAAAATCCTTGAATTTTATGTATTAATAGCCATTTATAAAATTTCATTTATTTTTAAGATTTTAAGTGGTGTGTCCATTACTGGGATGCTTAAATAGTCATTTTCCAGTAATGGACATCAGATGTAGAAATCGCTAAAAATGAGATTTCAGTAATGTTTGTAGTGCATAAAATATTTTGACTTAATTGAAAACTTAAATAATTAAATTTAATTTTTAAATTAACCTACCAAAATACAATAACACCAAAAGTTTCATAAATAGCTACTTTTAAGTTATTTTAATGAGATTAATAAAAACTTCAAGATTTAATTAGTTTTTTTTTCTTATTTTTTGTAAAGGAATTTAATTTTGCCTCGCATATTTTATAGTTTGTCAAATGAAACTAGTCAGAAAGCCAAAAGTATTGTTTAATTGCACAGCTCATAGAGCATAATCCTTCCCCAGTTAAATAGAAACAACTAAGTTACAGAAGTGGTTGAAAATCTATTTTCTGTCTGAGATATTTTCATATTCATCTCTAACAAACAAACAAACAAAAAATGTAATATTAACAAAAGTTATAATAATCATGAAACTAATAAATCTGCAAATTAGTAGCCTCAAACACCAGTTCAACAATTTTATTTTGAATTATTTTATTTAGTATATAAACTATCCAAGACACAGTATCCTTCCTTTCATATTTTAATCTTAATTATTTCAACTAAAGAAATATATCAAGCAGTATGTGCAAGTTTAATTGTTAAAAATAGTGAGATGGAGCTATATATAATATTCCGAACTTTTAAAATTATTATTATTACTTTTAAAATCCTTTTTTGTTTCAATAATTTGATAGCTATAATAGCTTGACATTTAGTATTTTAAACTATTCATCTAAATTAACTAAAATATCTACTTTCTGATAATTACAATAACTGATGCAAACAGTAAACGATTATACAAACATGTTATTAATTTCTAGTACCCTAAGCGTTAAATATATTTGAAAATAACTATTTTTTTTTATTAGTAAGACTTAATTTAATTCTGTTTCTAAATACAGTCATAAAAACAATTATATTTATTACTTTTTATGGGGTGTCCGTTACTGAAACAGAGGGCATCCAATACTGGGCCAAAGGATATTCATTACTGGGCTTTTGGGCGTTTTGATATATTTGCGTTATTTAAAATTAAATTTTTACTCATATTGAGAATCGGGGCTATAAGAATGATTAAATATTGTTGATTGATTAATATAATATGAAAAATATTGAAATTTAATAATTATAAATATTAATTGAAAAAATAATTTACAAAGAAAGTCCTTAAAGCTGTCCAATACTGGCACATTTACCTTACATAAGAAATTTTACTGGTAATGCTAGTTAAACACACATAATTTGAACATATAAAATACTTTTTTTTCGAATGAGATTTAATATCTCATATTAGGAGAAGCTAAAATTATATTTTAAAAGAAAATCATAAAAACTTCTTGTTTTAAAGATATCCAAAAAGGATTCATAACATCATGCTATGGTGAATGCTTAATTAAACATAAAATTTTCTTTATGTTTTTCTTAAGACTGTTTTATTAAAATCTCTGTAATGGTCTTCCAGCTTTGTATGTATGTTTACCGCTTATCAACTATGCAGAATTTACGAACGTAGTCTGGATACAAGCCAGACACTTCTGTAACATACAAAAACGCGGATTTTATATCTTAATCATCTTCTTTACACATGTTTTTCGTAATTCAAAACAAACGTACCATTAAAACGATAAATTAAAAAGCTCTAGTATTAGTGTAAAGGATTAAGTATTAAAATAAACATTATTTCATTAAACACATTTAAGTTCTGACTTAATCAAATGAGATAACATTAAAAGCGAGAAAACAAAATTTAGTTTTATGGGATAAGGAATTTTTGTTGATAAAATTTAACATTTACTCATTTACTCTTAGCAATTTATTATAATTTGGTCAAAGTGAACTTTTCCAGTATAACATGAACCGTATCAGTTGCAATGACGCCTAATGAAGTAATTTAATTATAAATACTATTCAATTATATGAGAAAAGTTAGAGATAATTCCATTAACATTAATATATTTTAAAGTTTTTACGACAAGTTATAGTTTTGTGCAAATAAAGTTTAAATCGCTCTTCCCGTAAACCTCATACAAGGGACCTAAATTAAGAAAAAAAAAAAAAGATGTGTAATAAAACTGTTTTAAAGTAAATTTAACTTTGAATCATATCTATTATTGAAAATATCAACAATCAGGCCTTATTTATGGCACATATATATGTTTTTAATTTTAGCAAAATATTTAAGAGCATTTTATTTATGTCAATTCAAAAAAAAAAAAAAAAAAAAAAAGTGAGCGATATTATTAACATGTTGCAAAATTACTTGATAAAATAGGATTTTTATTAAATCACAGAGGCTTGGTAATAATCAGCTAGTAGAAGAAGGCCATTCCGCACTTTTAATAACATTTGCGTACTTCATACTTTTTATTTCGATAATTTGGTAAAGCATTAAAAGTTTCAGACAGATAATTGTTACTTATTATCCACGTTTAAAAATCTTTCTCGAGATAAAATAATATTTTATGTTCTTTTACATTTATTAAAGTAATTTTTTCTTCAAAAATATTTTATTTCATTTCCCCTCTCTCTCAAAAGTTACAAAGGAAAAAATTACGAAATTTTATATTTATGAAAACATAAATTGCAACTTTCTGAAATTTGATTTTCGAAAATATTCCTAATGAACTACGTTTTATAATCTACTGATATGGCTTAAAAATGAAGAAATAAAAGATTTATTTTCAGTCTAGAGCACGCTCGTTTGTGTTAATCGTATAAGGTCTATTTTAATTGGCAAAAAATATGTTTGTTAAAAGAGGAAAGGGAAAACACAGAAAATGTGTATGGATTGCAGTTAATTTCAAACTTACCATTCATGTTTTTGCGTTTTTTTTCCAAAAACAGCCATTTTTTTTTTTTTTTTTTTTTTTTTTTTTACATACGGTAACAAACGAACATGAACAATGCGTTCTAAAGAAATTTTTATTCGCAAAATATTTAATTTAAAAATTTTCAAACATGAAAGAATTCATGTAAACAATTAACATTTATTTAATTTTAATTATCGTATATGATTGTGTTACACATTCTTAGCCAAATGTCCTTGGCACATTAAAAAGAAACTTGGTTTGATTTATTTTATTTCGGCCGATTATCTGCTCTAGGGATATAGGTCCTGGGGGGAGGTGCCCTTCGTGAGGGTCTTTCTAAGGGAGCCTAACCCGTATTTGCGCAAGGTTCGAAGAAAACCACGAAAACTCCGAATGGTTAGGCCGATGGCCGCGATTAGGCTCGAACCCAGCACCGGCCTTCTACCAGTTGAGAATTCAGAACCTCTCGGCCACTGGTGGGACTTAAAAAGGAGCAAGTGGTTAAGTGAGATCGAAGGATAGCGTTTAATATTCCTTTATAAGCAATTTATTCTTTATAAATAAGAACATAGATGGCAGTACCACGATATTTAATTAAAAAATGAGTGCAAGCTATTTTAAATTACATTAATAATATACAAGGAGTGTTTTTCGAACAATTATAACAGCATATATTTAATAATAAATCTAAAAGCCATATTTAATTATATGATTTAATTTTAGCAAAAGATGCAACAAACAAGGAAAAAAAACTTAAAATTGAAAAAATATACGAACGTTCTTTTAAATAAATGCTTTGGACAAAAAAAAATGTTATCTGAGGGGAGAAAAAAATTACACTCTCAAAAAAACTTCCGTCTTTTCACAGAAAATGCACTGGCAGCACTGCTGCCAGAAATTGTCTGTATATTGACGATTTTCTGTTTATTTTTTTCTCTGTCAAAAGAGGAAAAATATCCGTCACTTGAAAAAAGTTTGGAAAAAATCAATGCGGAAGAGGCGGGGATCGAACCAAGGACCCCAGGATTACCAGACCAACGCTAATCCACGGCGCTACGGCTGCTCATGATGATTGTGCGTTAAAATAGAACTCTTCATTTCATATGGTGTGGGTTGGTGTATTTCGTTAAAAAGCTTTTAATTATGCAGTTAATCGCGGAAAGATTTCATCTTTAATGAAACTGTGGCTGGGTTTTTTTTACGTTTAGTATTAATATAGTATAAAAATGTGAATTTTAAATATATTACGTAGAATGTTAGAGAAAAAACATGGATGTTCTATTTGTGAGAATTTTTGAACGAATAAAGAAAGTAATTGTTATTTATTTTTAAATTCGAAAACATTTTTGTCTTTTAAAACTAAATTAGACATTTTAATCAATAGAATATTTTTGTTTTTCATTTTAAAAATAAATTCGAACTTATTACTAACAGACCCAATGCGCATGCGTGCTGGATAGAAACGGAAACTTTTCCTCATTTTTCGACGCTCGGAATGAACTCACAGAACAAATACGTTTTCTGGGAGAACAGAAATTATTTGTGAAAAAATAACGATAACTTAGCGTATATTGACGAATTTTTCTGACAGTGTATCTATTAGCCTTAAATTCTCAGAAAAGCTATAAAATCGAATCTATTAGGTAATAAAATCTATTCCGGTGAAAAAAGTCCGATACAGAGCATCTAACCAGGAATCTTTTAGGTTGCAGGCTCATGCCCTACCGCACAGCCATCTAAGCTGCATGAAAAGCACTGAAATTTAAGTCCTGTTTTAAAATCTAAATCGCAGAAATAGCTGGACGTCTTGAATTACGTGAGTGACTTAAATATAAACTAGAATTTTTGTTTTTTTATTTATTGATACAGGATACAAAACAGAAAGATATATATTACGAGGGCAGTTCAATAAGTACTCGTGTTAGAAATGAAGACACCGTTTTTTTTTTCAAATTTTTTTTATTTTATTTTTCAACATAGTCCCCTTTTAGAAAGATACACTTTTCCCAACGTTCCGGCCATTTTTCTAACCCCTCCAAAAATAGGATTTGTCGAACTCTGCAAAATACGCCTCTGACTTCCTCGTTTGAGCTAAATTTTTTTCCCGCGAGCCATTTCTGCATGTTAGGGAACAAGAAAAAGTCCCAGGGTGCCAGACCGGGTGAATAAGGGGGTGCAGCAGCAATTCATAAAGCAATTCATGCAGTTTGGCGGCGACAACTCCAGATGAATGTGCTGGTGCGTTATCGTGAACGCGGCACTCATCGGGCCGAAAATTTTTTCATCCCCAACTTGTTATGCAAAATATGAATTGCCGGTTTGGTTGACACGCCTACGGCCTCTGCTACTTCGTGCACCTTCGTTCGTCGATCAGCGAGAATCATGTAATGGACTTTTTTAATGATTTCCTCGGTAACCACATCTGGTCGCTCATCATCGAAAACGGAAGTTCGCCCACGTTTAAATTCGTTGAACAAATATCTAACTGTGGTCATAGATAGCGACGTGTCCCCATAAACAGCATCCAACTTTGCTTTTATCTCCTCGCATTTTTTCCCATCCAAAAACAAAAAGCGGATTACCGAACGATATCCATCTTAGCGAAAATCACGAAACACGTCTTACTCGAATGGCTGCCAAATCCAAACTAACCTATCAATTAGTCTGAAATTTTTATAGATGTCGTTTTATAGATGGCAGCACACGATGATAACAGCAACTTCCCTGAGAAACGTCCTTTGTCTTCAAACACGGGTACTTATTGAACCACCCTCGTATTTTTCTATATAATCTTCTGATTTCGAAACAGATTTTTCCCAAGGGATTGGAAATTTTTTTATGTCATTATTATAAAAAGAAGAAAGGTGTGTCTCCCGCCAATTGCGCACGAAGGCTTCAACAGCAGTGTCATCGCCGAATCTTTGCTGACGCATCGCGAAATGCTTCTTATTTTAAGGGCGCAAACATGTGATAATCGCAAGAGAATAAATTAGAACTGTAGGGAAGATGTTCTATTGTCCATTGCATTTACTCCAGTTTTTCAGGACTCAGTCTGGCTGTATGGAGATGGGCATTGACATAGAACAAAATCATTTCAGTGATAGGAAATTCAAGTCTTTTCCGCCGATAAGCGAGTTTTGATTCGTCCAGCAGATTTCAATAATAGACAGCACCTTCGAGTTTGTCCAAAACGGTGCCAATGAGCTTCTCAGACAAACTTATTCGAGGGCGGCTGGCGTGGGGTGCATTTTCAACTTCTGTTCGTTCTTCCTCAAACTTCCTGAGCTAGTCATATAGTTGGGTTTTCTTGAGGAATGTCTCACCAAACTGTATTTGAAGTCTTCATACGATTTCAGCCGGTCTTAACCCTTTATTTGTGAAAAAATTACGATAATGCGTTGCACAACGTTGGGGTGAAACTCATTCATTCACTGTGATACCGACTGAGCAACGGAGAGAGCAGCACATACCGGCGTGTAGATAGTCATGTGACATCCCCACTTGACATGCACATATCCTACTGAGTGTCCTCGCAATGACTTTCAGACCTCCCAGCAGAAATTCCGATATAATTCACCCTTGTAATTCATTTAATTGAAATGATATAAGACTTTCTAAAGATTTTATTATTTGTCGTGTGATCGGGGGTATTCAGCTATAAGTATGCAAAATTTTAAATTTTGTACTTATGTAGCTTCCGAGAATGAACTCTGTGACAGACATACAGAGAAGTAAGACGAATAGGATTTCGTCAGATGAACGAAACCCTAAAAATTCAATAACTAGGTTGCGAGAGTGCAGTTTGGACGAAAATACTTTTAAGATGGAAAGCTTGGTTTAAGATAAAAAATAGTCCCAAAACATTCTTACAGATGGCGCTACTTTTGCCAAGCTCTTCAAAAAGCATAAAATATTTTAGTTAAGAAAGTATTTGATCACAGATTTTTTTTATGCCTACACCGTAATTTCTTTTATGGTAGCGTATGTATTTTTCCTCTTCAAAGTTTTTGGCTCTTTGATCTGGAATAATGGATTTCTAAGCTAATCAATTTAAATAAGAAGACGTAATTCAAAATACAGTTTAACCCATTAATGCCCAGCGTCCTCTTTTGAGGACGGTTACAAAAACAGCAAAAAAGCGGTTTTCCCACCAGTAAAGTGGAAGAAAAATATATACCTTCTTTCACGAGGCAGAATCCTCGATAAATTTAGATAAAAGTTAATTTGATTTTAAAAGTGGTGGGAAATACAAAATTTAAATTTTAGTGAAGAAAATAATTCGGGCGTTAATGGGTCAAAGGGGACCTTGCGCCATTAAACCCAAATCAACCAACCATCAAAATGCAGTTTGTGTGAGTCATTCAGAAATAAATCAGAGTGAAAGTGAGAATTAGTTTTTATTAAACTAACTTATTTTAATAGCATTTAAAAATTGATTAAAAAAATAAAATTACATTATTATTACAGTATTTTACTAGATCAGCTCAAAATTAACGTGTTCAATTTTAAAGAGCAATAAAGCATTATACAACATTAACTAGAATGAAATCACAGATTAAATTATTAACAACTACATATGATTTTTTTTATATCTTGAGGGGTACAGTGTAGAGTGTCATTATACATAATGAAGCGATGATATACGTACATGAAATTCTATTGACTAATGCAACTTTATGACAAAAATAAATTTCAAATCTTATTTATTTATTTTATTTATTGATTGAACAACATACATCTGACTTGTGTGCTCTACATGAAGGCCTGTTTATAAGTAATCGTCAATATACAGGTACGAGATAGAACTAGGAAATTTTACAACACAGGAGAGAGCTAACCAACCGGGAGCTACACCCAAAGAGTGTGTGCAATTCAGCCAGTGGGAATCGAACCCAAACAACTTTCTACGCTCGTAAGCGATTGGCGGTGTGGTGCTTTAACCACCACTAATTTCCATTGAAATGGTTGTTGAGTTGTCTCAACGAACTCATTTATGTGGGTAAGAAAATAAAAAATTCTTTCAAAATATTCCCCTCTTCATCGGCAAAGTTAATGAATAGACAGAATGGCTGTTATTTATGGTATTGGTTGGACAAAGACTTCAATCATAACGTGCGTGCTGTGTCTATGTCCCCATTCTTAAATAACAGCCATTCTGTCTATTCATTAACTTTGGCGATGAAGAGGGGAATATTTTGAAAGAATTTTTTATTTTCTTAAAGGGTTCTGGGACACAAAAATCTTCAAATTTTCTAAAAAAAATATTGCATTAAAATTTTTTCTGTTTTTTTTATTTCTTATTTTTATTTTTTATTTTTATAATGACGTTTAAATCATGTTTTTATCTTAATTAGAAAAGGAAATATTTATTTGTTTTGATTTGGTTTCAAAATCTAGCTTTCAAGCAATTGTTGCCATGAAAATGACTTCCTGAAAAAATGCGCTTTTCTTGACCTTATTAATGAGTTTTTTCACAATTTCTCAGATTTAAATTGTTATTTTTTCTTCTTTGATTGTTCTACTTAAATTTTGATTCGGGAAATTTGAAAAAAGTTTTTACTTTTAAATATATGATTTTTTAAAAATGAGTTGCATTTTTTTTTCACTTTATTTTTTTTTAAATTAAGTATTTTTAAAAATGCTGAATCAAAATTAAAATTTAGATATTTCTGTTTATTTAAATGTAAAAAAAGTAAATTTCTACAAGTAATATTTTGCGTTATAACGGTTTTAAATTAATCCACCTTTTTTTAAAAAATTTTAACTTTTAAATAAAAAAAAATATACGAAGTTTCATCATGTGATTTTGTTTACAAATGATATGTATCATCACAAAAAATTCAAAATTTTAACTAGATAATTAAAAATCACTTTTAAAATGGCCCCAAATACCCTTAAATTAAGCTTTCTATCATGAGAGGCATTTTCGTTCAAATCGCAGTCCTACACACCAATTATTATATTTTTTATTGTTTTTTAAAAAGTATCAAGAAACTTTGGCGCAACCTGTATTTCATACATTCGGATAGTTAGTGCGCACATAGTAGTCAGATATAGGAAATAATGTATAAATTAATAAATTAATTATGATTTAAATAATTTCAAACTATCCTTTACAGCAAATAAATGTGCATTAATAAATATTTTTATTTTTTAAAACCTTCATTATAGTTAATTATTTTAGATTTAGGAAGATTAAAATTAATATTTTAAGTATTGAACATTATCTGTTAAGACCAAACGCCTGTTCATAATAAAATATCTATGCAAAAAGTGAATGTTTTCACAAAGCTCGCACTCTGTCATTATTATAATTAGTATGCATGAATAGTTTTCGTTCCGTATATTAAATTTTAATTAAAGAGACGTTTCACTTTCCTGGAAAAAGAATGTAACAACACATGCTATCCGAGAATGTCCAAAATTATTTCTTCACAAACCCGTAATTACGCCTACTCTCTCTTATGACTCAGAAAATGAACGGTAAAAGAATTGACAGGTGGAGGTAAAAAGATACGAAATATATATCAGGCATTTGAATATATTTTTTTTTATGACATAAATAAAGAAGAAGAAAATCTGACATGCAATTTAACAAGAAACAGATTTTGCATAAAACTAAAATACTATATATTTTGCTTTCAATAATTATTTGATACCTGGAAAATACATTTAAAACGATTTGACTTAAAATACAGTTTTAAGAAACATTTATTTGTGATTGTAAACATTTTTCGTCTTTCTTTATAGAGAGGTACATTGTTTTCTAGTAATTAGTTTTATATTATCATTTATCCAGAAAGAATGACGTAACATTATACTATTTACGCATATCTTCATACATACTATATTAAAAAAATCTTGTTTATCTATCAGCGTATATGATTGAGATGGATAGCAAGAGAGCAAGATAGCAATAGATTGGTTGAATCATTCGATATACGACAAAAAAGGAAAAGAAATTTTCAAATCTCCCTCTTTTGCGCCTGAAATGTTGCAATCACCCCGAAAAATATTACTGTTAACCGTTTGAAATGTTTTTCAAAAATGGGTAGTTTTCGTGGATGACTTGATCTCCCTTTCGGCGACGTTCGCTTAAGGCTCGATTTCAGAGATATGGATTCACGAAAATACCAATATTAAAAGCTGAGGTCTTCTTTTCTTAAAAGTACATTCAGTTTAAAAAAAAAAAATACGATTGTCAACCGTTCGAAAAAGTCGCGAAATTTTCGAAGTGTTCGACTGATAAAAATATTTTTTACAAAAAGGAGAATATTTTATTAAAACGGTAAAATACGGTCCGTTTTTGCTCTATTTCATTCGGTTTCGGCTCTTATTTTCACTACCGAATATGATATTTATTTATGAAGTTTTACTAGACCCTTGGATCAAGAAATTGTCTTCTTACAAGCACTTTTATCACAAAATATTATATGTTTTGGTGAATTTTTTATTTAAAATATAAATTTATGCAAAGTTAAAGATGTAAAATCATACAAATTTTATGCTCGTTTAATGCTATTATCTCGGAACCGGGTAATACCTGGTGTGTGAACTAGTGAGGTGCCCTAGACTAACAACACCACGTTAAGGTTCTACCAATATTCGCAGCTTAAATTTCGATATTTTTTTCAAACAGATATGGGATTTGATATTTCAACTTATTAATTATGTATACAAGAAAGAATATTTTATTAGATATGTATTCACAAAATTTAATGGCATGATTTCTTGACCAATGCTATTTGTCGTGCTATTTGACCATGCAAATATATATATATATATATATATATATATATATATATATATATATATATATATATATATATATATATATATATATATATATATATATATATATAATAAGATGGTATAACAGCATGTAAATTGTCCAATTCTTAAGCTACAAACTCTACATCCCTAGAAATTGACAAACTTATCTTGCTATTAATTCCGATTTCAGGACACAGCAATATACATTTGATATGATATTTTTCTGACATAAAGAAATTGGCATCACTTAAATCAAGATTAAAGATTTCTTTAATTTCTTTACCTTATCTTTTACCTAATTTTCTTTTTTGGTTTTCAACAATGACAGTAATTCTCTCTCGTGCATAAAATAAAAAATAAGCCGTCAACAGTTGTAGTTACCGCACTGAAAAAAATCAACTGGAGAGTAATAATGGTATTGGATGGCGTTATTACCCCGATATAATTATTGTGCAGTATATTTTAAATTACAAACTACTTCGCGAACACATCCAAAATCGATCATGACTTTTTCAAAGTGCATGAAATACATTACAAATTTATGTAATGAACAAAATATTCCCTAAAAAATATACAATCATCAGTTTACAGGGCTTAAATCTCAAATTTTAGATCAGGTGTTGATTCTTACGTGCTTTTTTTAGCGATAAAGTCTACAAATCGATCAAATTAACTTTTAGAGGTTGTTTGTAAATTAGAAGACTCAGAGCCCTTCTGCACAGATCCGTAGGGCCCATTTTCCAGATTCTTCCATAATTACGCTTAATATTAGCCCTTGGTGTTATTATCCACTCTGGTGTTTTTATCCCAGAACACCTTATATTAATACAACATCTTATTATTTAATAAATTAAAGAGTTTAAATAAATTTTTCTTTGGTTAAATGTATTTTCAGCTACATTAATGTCAACTTATTACACACATATATATTTATTTATGCTGAATTCTCCAAATGTTTTTAAGTCAAAGTACGTATACATGACGGAGATAACGCTTTTCTATTCATTTTCAACTCTTACTCACATTCAAATGACTATCGAGCACATATTTCTGTGATTTTAAGTGAAAGAAGGTATTAATTATTATAGTATAATGTATTTCAATCGTTTGTTTGGAAGAAATAAATGTATATTTCTGGATTTATGTATTCAAGAAGCTTGTTTTTAATTAATCATTTTATATATAATGGGACTATGTGTGCTTCATTTTGCGAAAACTGACAATAGTATTCTTTTCGAATTAGTTGCTTAGACTAAATTTAGACATTCATAGAATGTTCTGACAAAATTTCTAATTTTTAAAACTTACTTTATTTATTTAAACCTTATGGAATAAAAGTATTCTGCATTTTTTAAAATGATTTTATTTGTATGTTTGTTTATTATTGTCAAATTTCAATAGGCCAACCCTCCTATATGTAAGGTACCTTGAACCGTTATTTTCTCATGATAAAAATCGGTCTTATTACAAGTTTCTAATGTATTTCCATTATATCATAATTTCATTTTAATAGCTTACTGTATAGCGAAAAAAATTATTTATAAAACTTTGTTCCAGGTTATATATTTAAAAAGTTAAAAATCATTTAGTAAAAAGTTGGTCAACCATCTCTAGTCTCCCCTACAGGATGACCCAAAATGGGCGTCAAAGAATTAAAATTCAGTATAAAGATAGAATATGAGATATCTATGAAAGCAAAAATGCGACCTCATGTAATTTATGTACAGTAACTATGAAAGATAATTTTAATCTTAGTAAATGACAGCAAAAATTTTTCTCAAATGTAAGAATGCTAAAAATAACTTTAAAATTTCAAAATGCAAACATTTTATTTTAGGATTAAACAGAATGGAAAATGAGTAAAATTTGATCGCTTGACTTTAGTTTGAGATTTCATGCAGTTATAGTTAGCGAAATGCCCTATAGTGATAATAATTTCAACTATTTTTTTAACACTGAATCAACGAGCTTCTTTAGCAAATTGTCAGTGTTTTCATCTCCATAAATACTACAGTTAATAAATTAGTGAATTAAAATTTTTATGAGGCACTTTAGACGGTTTACATTTGCATAGGTTAACGTAATGTGAAACAGTTATCAAATGTTTTAACATTTATCAAATTATTTACATAATAAAACATTAGTTGGATGTGCCATTCGCAAAATTTTCTTCTATCTCATACATACATTTAACATTTCAAAATGTAGTAACATATGCTAATACTTAAATATTATTAATTCAATACTATACCAACTTTGATTTTCATATTAAATTTCTGCTTCAGTCAATAGATCGGAGTAAAAAAGAGGTAACGTGGATCGTGATATTTATTAAAATCAATAGTTTTCTCTTATTCTTTTATCATCAGTTGTTTGCAAATAGCCGGCTTAGCAGAACGCGAGTTCCCATCTCTGCACGAACCAATGGACAATAAAGCGACAGAGAATCGAGAAAATGATTAAAAAAAAAGCGCTACGCTATCACTATGCTCCTTTCCCACGGAAAATTTCCAAATTCGTAGAAGATCTGCCGGTCATAGCCAAAAACATACACAAAAAATTTGCTTCAATTTTATACATAACTTTATACACTTTTTGATGGTAAAATAATGAAAATGGCACAAGCCCCTTTCGACCGATTTTTTTAAACCCTTTGAGCTCGGATGGTAGAATTTTCTACCACATAATTTAAATTCCGAAATGTCACAACTGCACCGGAAAATTCGACTAGATTTATTTGAAAAAAATTTGGTTCAATACTATGCAAAACTTCATACACTTTTAAGTGGTGCAATATTGAAAATGGCACAAAAATCGCTATTACCGCTCCCCCTTCTGGCCGATTTTTTTTCAAATTCAGGGCGGACCCACTAGCTATAGCCAAACACTTACACCAAAATTTTGGTTCAATTCTATGCATAACTTCATACACTTATCGGTGGTACAATATTGAAAATGGCACAAAAATCGCTTTTGTAGCGCCCCCTTCCGGCGGATTTATTTAAAATTCAAGGAGGATCAATTAGCCATATCCAAACTCTTACACAAAAAATTTGGTTCAATTCTATGCACAACTTCATACACTTTTAGTCGGCGCAATATTTGGGATGGCACAAAAATCGCTATTGCAGCGCCCCCTTCCGGCGAAATATTTCAAAATTAAAGGAGAACCTGCTTGCCACAGCCAAAAACAATCAGAAAAAAAATTGGCTCAGGTTCTATGCATATCTTCATGCACTTTTTGGTGATAGAATGACGACATACGGACACACACACAGACACACGGACAGACATTTTGTGAAAACATGTCTTTTGGAATCTCTGACCCCTAAAACGTGTAAATCTGCCGAAAATCGGAAGTCAAAGAAAATTTTGATTACAATACTTTCTTTTATTGAAGATAAAAGAAAAGCACAAAATAAAAACGAATGTGTTTTATAACGACAAGCAGCTTTCTTATAAAGAATTGTACTGTTTTTCTCTAAGAAATTTTTAAAATTATTTATTGACATATAATTCTTAATAAACAATCATATTAAGAAGGAAAGAAAAGACTTTGGGATGTAGAAATTTTTTATTGTCAATTATTTAGAAGCATTTTCTGTATATTTCAATTTATCCGATATCCTCTTAACTCTGCTGCCCGAACCGGATTCGGGCAAAAAAATTTTGGATTTTTCGTGAATAAAAGATTTTTGATACCATTAATTTGTAACAGTAAATTTATCTTTATTGATTGTCAGATATTTTTCGATTAAATATGACAGATATTTTGATATGGAAAAAGTGGTGTTTAGCCCCCATTTTTAATTTATGTTGTCAAAAAACGTGTAACAGCTAAGGAGGGATTAATTTTATATCCTTAATTTTATCTGACGTATACCATAAATTCGTAAGGTAATCTTAGCATAGTTAAACAAAGAATTTTCTGTTATTAAATGTGGTACATATTTCAAGTCTAAAATATTGGTAGCTTTGTGACTTTCCGGGTCATACGATGAAGTCTTCTACATTAGTGGATGAATGCTGTGTAGAGTCTCTGGGAATAAAGGAGTTAATAAACATGTATATGTTGTAGTACGTATTTCATTTAATAACAAATTTAATTTCAAAGTTTATCAAAAATAGTCTTTTTGATTAAATGCGGAATTTTAATGTAATAGAAAAAAATGAGATGGCCTAGTTGAAATTTAGTAATTCCAATACTTTAAATCCGTAGCTATTCACACAAGGATTTTTAATATTAAAAAAAATATTTACTTTATATTATCAATGTATAATGTGGGGATAAAAAAAATGCATATTTCGAACGAGCAATTTTATATACCAATTAAAGTGAAATAAGTGCAATAAGTTACATTTGATTAAATAAAGTTTTTGATTTGATACTTTTTTTGTTTAGTCTAGATTATATATTTTATATTTCAAATAGTTAAATAATAAAAGGACTTACTTTTCCAAAATTCAAGTATTCAGAAAAATACATTTTTATTAACTTTGAGACCACTTTTTTATGAGAAAGAAGAATAATAAAGTTGCGCATCCAATTAAGCCAATGTTTTTTAAACGAAAACTAACGCATGCAAAAATGTCCGCCAATTTTGAAACTCTTTTTCTTCTAAGGCTGAATTCACTTTAAAAGTAAAAATTTACCCGGAGAAAACTGCTCAAAGGTAATTGCATTATGTTGGGCAGTGAAAGACATTTGTTAAATGTTTCAAAATTGAAGAAACAAGTTTTTCTCAATTTATTTACTTAAGAATACCTAATTGACTTTTTAAGAATTGTCGGAGTATTTAGTTTATCAAGAAAGGAGTTGATTTTAGCAGACTAATGTATTAGAAAATATATACTATGTTCATTTCTTAAAAGTTTAAAATATGCATTTCAAGTATGCAATTTGATGGCTTTTTAAAAGCACGCCATATAAAGTCTGTTTATAGGATTTTGCAATAAAAGTAAAATAATTTAAAATTTTCTTTAAAATTTAACAATTTATTTGAAACAAAAATTGGATGTATAATGTTTTTAGCGATTAAATATATATATAAGTGTTATTATTTTATGTTTCTTATCATTTTGTACTATACTTGTATCCGATTCGCGGATTTTATTCGTACAGATTAATTAAATCTGCGTATTTTAATTCTTAAAGTTTTATCTGAATAATTTTTCCAATCTTTTAAAGTTTTTTAAGGGCCTAAAGTTTTTTTTATCTTCCTTAAAATAGGAAATAAACTTCAAATACATTTACTTTATACATCTTCATATATTTGTATTTATAAAATTAATACATTAAAGATAAAATACATTAAAGCTTTTATTTATTCAAAGATAAGCTAATGGTATTAAATTCGAAAATAACTTCAAAAACTTTATCCTAGCCCAGTAAATATAAATCAAGACGAAATACACAAATATATCTCAAATTCCCACGTATAAAGATGATACTTCACAGGGGCTACAAAATCATGTGATTTATGAAGCACGGATTTTATTCTGTGGCGGATCTTCAAGGCTATTATACATGAAATGTCTGTTTCTGCTAACATTGATTTATTATACGAAGCAATAATCGCAGCGATCAATATGATCAGGGGTCGGAGCATATAGGACAAATTTTATTGTTTCTACCAGTATCTTTTAACAATAATCTTTACCAAACATTTTTGTAAGATAATCAATAGGAATATATCATGAAGTTTATTGATAAAAGATTCTGGTAAGAACAATAAAATTTGCCCTATATGCTCCGAACTCTGTATGATGAAACTCTGGGCATAATTAAAAAAATTCGACAATTTATATGGGGAGATTTTCTGATGTCCTAGTCTACTAAAGTATTGTCTAATAGAAAGATTTACACTGCTGCATTTATGGTGTTACATTATTAAGTATTTAAATCTGAAGATTTAAAAGTTATTTTAAGTTAATTTTTTGGTCAAGTTTTAAGAACTAATTCTCAAAAGCATTTTAATTGAAATCAATCAATGTTAAAAAGAATTACGGAATAATCAACGGATTGTCAGTAAATGAAATAAAATCGCGATATATATACAGGGTGA
The DNA here is from genome assembly GCA_964019185.1 of Maratus speculifer. Taxonomy (NCBI): domain Eukaryota; kingdom Metazoa; phylum Arthropoda; class Arachnida; order Araneae; family Salticidae; genus Maratus; species Maratus speculifer. The sequence goes on from OZ025293.1 coordinate 284,891,993, forward strand.
TTCAGCTCGTCGGTGACAAACTTTAAGGATCGATAGAGCACACCTAGACGAACATTTTTGAATAGGGAATGTAGGGTCCCTGACGCGATGGTAAGGCGCTAGGCGCTTTCGAAAATTTGGGTGCCGAAATTCGAAACGTCATAAAAACTAGGGAAATGGTTAGATTTTCTTGCTTGTTGCGTCGAAATGATTCTGTTTGTTTAGACTTTCTTCAGTACCAATTTGATAAGCGTATCTCTTAAAACATGGATAGGGGGCGCTGCAGACTTTGGAGAGCTAGACAACAACTTTAAGCCCGTTATTTTGATAATTTAACACATGCTCGCCAAAGTTTATACTCTAACTTAAAGTTTGAACCCAAAAGTAGAGCCCTGCAAAAAGCGTAAGAGCCGGAATAAAATGTCAAAGTACAGGGTGGTCGAAACTCGAAGGCTCCTAAGAGATAAACAAACAGATTTCTTGACTTATGGCATGCATTTTCATGATTCTGTTTGCTGGGGCTCTCTGAAACTCAGTTGAACGGTACAAAAAGAAACATCGATAGGGGGCGCTTTGGGCAAAAAACATAATTCGTTGACATTTCGGACGCTAACTGGAAACGGGGCGCTACGATCAGTTAGTAATAATGAAAACACATTTTCTACCTCTGCTCAACACTTCTGAATAAATTTAGACCAAAAACATCAATGATACTGGAAATTTATTTACAAAAAATAACACTACAGAAGATGCTCGAAATTTCGACCTTGGGCCAGGATGCAGGCTTCGCACCTCCGTCGCATTGAGGAGTGTGTGTTTCCAACAATGCCAGGAGTATCTCTGATCTGCCCTGCAGCTGCCACAATGCGCGCCACAAGTTCTTCAGCACTGCTGACAGGTGTATGGTATACCTCGGCCTTCAGGTAACCCCAAAGGAAGAAATCCAAGCAGGTGAGGTCTAGTGATCGGGCAGGCCAGTGAACTGGACCCCCACGCCCGATCCACCGCTGGCCATACCTTGCGTTTAGATGGAGACGCACGTCGTTCGTGTAATGGGCCGGAGCTCCATCGTGCTGGAACCACATCTGGCGACGCGAACCTTCGGGTACGTGCGCCTCCTCCAGAAGCTGCGGCAGCACTTGATCCAGGAAAATCAGGTAATTTCCACCTGTCAGCCTTTCAGGTAACAAATAAGGGCCAATGAGGCAATCCCCCAGAATGCCGGCCCACACATTTACTGAGAAACGCTCCTGGGCTGCTCGGCTTCTGGTTTCATGTGGATTTTCATCACACCACACATGACTGTTGTGGGCGTACCACATTCCCTCCCGGCTGAAGGTGGACTCGTCCGTAAACAAAATGCTGTTTACAAAACGGGGATCCCTGGATCTCATCGCCAAGTACCATCTTGAGAATTCCACTCGAGGGCCAAAATCCTGCTCTCTGAGCAACTGCACCCGCTGGATGTGGTAGGGGTGCAGATTCCGGGAACGTAAGATGCGCCACGCAGTTGCTTGCGAAATGCCAACATGTCTGGCGATATCTCTCGTGCTAAGACCTGGGTTGTCCTCAACCAGGTTAAGCACAGCCTCTTCGTTGTCGGGGGTGCTCACTGATCGCTCCCGTTCAGGCCTGCCTCCGTCGAAAGATCCCGTTGTGGACAACCTCTGGTGTACTCGAGCGAAGAAGGCATGGCAGGGGATTTGCCTGTTGGGGTAACGCTCGGCGTACAACCGCTGAGCGGCTCGTCCATTACAACCAGCAGCGCCATACGCCAAATGCATGTCAGCCAATTCAGAGTTTGTGTACCGTTCCATCCTACTACCGATCTGCAGACAAGTAACCCGAAGCTTAAGTAGGTACCGCACGTTCAAAAGACGTGTCTGCGCATACAACTACGTCATCTCGCGTTGTCTACGCATTACGTATCTTTTGCATATCGATATGGTACGATATCTTTTGCATAAATCAGCAAAAAGCACCTTATGTAAATTTTATTGCGCGCATTGTGCATGATTGAAACCAGCTATGTTTGTTAAAAAAAACAAACTGCAGTTTTAATAGCTTCTTATGATAAGTAAATTACTCTCTTGTTTTGTTTCTAACTGATCGTAGCGCCCCGTTTCCAGTTAGCGTCCGAAATGTCAACGAATTATGTTTTTTGCCCAAAGCGTCCCCTATCGATGTTTCTTTTTGTACCGTTCAACTGAGTTTCAGAGAGCCCCAGCAAACAGAATCATGAAAATGCATGCCATAAGTCAAGAAATCTGTTTGTTTATCTCTTAGAAGCCTTCGAGTTTCGACCACCCTGTACTTTGACATTTTATTCCGGCTCTTACGCTTTTTGCAGGGCTCTACTTTTGGGTTCAAACTTTAAGTTAGAGTATAAACTTTGGCGAGCATGTGTTAAATTATCAAAATAACGGGCTTAAAGTTGTTGTCTAGCTCTCCAAAGTCTGCAGCGCCCCCTATCCATGTTTTAAGAGATACGCTTATCAAATTGGTACTGAAGAAAGTCTAAACAAACAGAATCATTTCGACGCAACAAGCAAGAAAATCTAACCATTTCCCTAGTTTTTATGACGTTTCGAATTTCGGCACCCAAATTTTCGAAAGCGCCTAGCGCCTTACCATCGCGTCAGGGACCCTACATTCCCTATTCAAAAATGTTCGTCTAGGTGTGCTCTATCGATCCTTAAAGTTTGTCACCGACGAGCTGAATCACCCTGTATATAAATATTGCTTTTCCGACACTGCTAAAGAATTGCGACTTCTCTTATCCAGATTTCTATTTCAAGCATAACATATCGTTCTTAAAACTATTTGCTAAATAATGCTAAGGGAATCATTTAAAATATTCAAAAGTTTCTGTTACTCGTATCAGTATTTAGATCATGAATAATTGAAAGACTATTTTTATAGTCAAATTAATTCTGGTATGCAATTTTATTTGTAACCAATCGATGAAAATAATGTACTACAAGAGAATCAATGTATTGTCAAATGAGGTATTATCACGTAATATATAAACTTAAGGCTTTTTTCAACTTGTTTTACGATTACTGAATCAATTTTCAGAAAAACTAACTTAGATAAGCAAGTCTGAACCTACAGTTCTTCCTTATAACTTCATAAAAAATCGTAAAAACGATTCGATATCAGTTACTTCATGTTTTCCAGAATTTCCCAGGATGTATGACAGAAAAAAATGACACACAGCTCAAATGCACAATAGAAACCATGCATGTAGAGAAGATTTTTTCAAACACAAAGATTAAGGAGATCTCATTACAATCCACGTAACTTTTTTTAACGATAACAAAGATGCTTATTTAACATAAAATACCAAATGTAATGTACTAAATACTCAAGAAAAGAAGCAGGAAAAAGGAAATTCTAGTAGAAAATCTTCTTTTCATGATAAGACACCCCAGACGAAAAAAATCTCACAGGTAAATTGACTTTTTTAATCTATAAATTCCTGGCTTTGGTCCAGACATAGCATTGAGCGACGAAAAAAAGGTAAGGAAGAACAATAATCAGAATTGAAAGAAAGGAAGATAGCACAGAGTATAAGAGAAACAAAATGAAAAAAAAAAGTAAAGTATTATAGAAAAACATGATTTGCTAATAAAGATAGACTCTCTTACTAATTCTTTAAATGTGTGCTTATTTAGATATATTAGTTTATTGGAGAAGATGTGTTTACTTATTTAAGGATTTGTCTTTTTCAGACAAACAGTCTCAATCTTTTTTGAGGATCACTCACATTTTAGGAATCATGATATATTTTGAATGAAGAAAATAAAAAGATCATCTATTTATATTATTTTATTAATAATATACAGACAATTATACCTAGAAAGCATTTTAACCCATATGTAGCCAAAATAAGAAAGCACCGTGACCTAATTGCTATTCTTACTATCCACATTGCGATGATAAAACACGATGTTGAAGTGCGATATAAAAAGAAGTCACGGCGACTTCACAGTAAAGTCACGAAGTGACGGTTACCTGAGAGACATAAAGTAATGAATTAAATATATCAAATTTTCTTTTTATTGTGACACTTATGATCATCTCTTGACATCAGAATGAATAGCTATACTGTTAGAATTTTGGCACATTTTACTTTAATAATAAACGCTATTTTCCTCAAAATTTAAGTTATTACAAATAAATAATATTGAAAAAAGAAAAATGGTTTTGAATAAGAAAATAAATAATTGCGAAATTCTTTTTAATCAAGAAAAAAGGTTTTTATAAAAACCCAATCCTCAAAATGAGAAATCACATTAAATCATATTAAATCTGACATGTATAAGTATATTATACATGATAATTCTAAAAGTTAGGTATTGTAAAATATAAAAATTAGGATTGTGATATATTTTTATGTATTACAAGAATAAGAAAGGACAATCAATGAGAAATTTATTATTTTTTATAGTTAACACTTTATTAAACTTCTTCGAGAAGACTTTTTTGTTAAAATTAATCAGAAGCTAAAATACATGAAAATTATTCTGTTTCCTCTCGTCACATTTTTTTATTATACGCTAATTAGTTTTTGAGCAAAAAAATTACAGGTTTTTTACTATTCAATAAAATTCATCACAAAATTCGAAAAACGAAAATTCAAAAATGAAAATGAAAGGGAAAAAGAGGAAGAAATAATTTTTCGATAATTATTTAGAAATTAATTAGTGGTTATCTATTTTGCAAGATTTTTTTTTATAAATTAAGGTTTCTAGACATGCAGTGTACTGAAGCTTTTTACGAGCTACACCACTGACTCAAGATAGCACAATCTTAAACAAAGAAAAAAAATAGTGCATGATAACACTTTTAATATAAACCAATATAGTGTCGATGTGTCCTCGTTGTTAGATGACATCAATGGCTACAAAATATTTCGATAAACTCTATTCTTACACGATAGGTGTTTCTAGATACCTTTTCAATTTCACAATCTTACAAGAAAAAATTACTAGATATACAGGGATAAGTTATTCAAGTATGAGAAATTGGCAGAGTCCGCCAAAAGTTTCCAATTTAAAACTTTCTCTCTCGGGTGTTACATATATCGACTTGCCTTGACAACTCAATTAGTGAATCTTTCGGTAAGCCTTATCATTTGTCAAAGGTTATGAGAGAGGTCCTTCCAAATTTTATTTTATCTTCAACTTTTAAATCACGAGTAAATTTTTTTAGAGAAATGAGAGAAGAAGTTATTTAATAATGAGAAAGGCAAAATTATTGTAAATTTAGGGCATATCCCTCTTAAAATTCTCCTTTTAAATTTATTACCTACCTTTTAGGAGCAGAATAATTCTGTTCGTAAAGTGGTGAAATGGTTGATTCATAATAGAATATACGGACTATAATATATTATTAAATACTTAATTTCCTTCCCATTCATTATAAAAGTAAACTTTCATTAAAACATTCCGGGTGCCGGTTGGTAGTTTCTAATTAAAATTAAGTGATCACATTTATGTGTGACACGCCTTTGACAAGGTGAAACGAATAATCATACCGTGTCTCCGCCAAAACATCGGAGTAATGTTTAACAAGTGTTTAATTTGCGAGACGCATATGAATTGATGCATAAAAAATCGCATACATTAGCAAGCAGAAACGAAAATAATTGGATTTAAATTACCTTATTGTTTAAATAAATGATGACATTTCGCTACATTTTTTCTTGATAACTGGGGTAACTTTAAACTAAACAACATTTGCATTAAAAAATTAAGGCAGTTCCTTTGCCATTAAAAATTCAATGGTAATCAATATCATTTAAAATACCCGAACTCTTAATTAATCACTAATGACAATAAATAAAATATTATCAGTAAAAGAAATATCTTTGGTACCCTAAGATTGCATTGAAAAATAGTTTTTTTTTTTTTTTATTTTCTATAAACACGAGATAAAGTATTAATAAATTAATAGATCAATGATATACAAAAGCTGTGATTCATCTCTCGTTTTAATTATCTATTTTAATTACACACACTGTAAAAAATGTCAGATGTTTCTGAATATGTAAAAATGTACAGTAATCAAAAACGAAAATATACAGTGACCTCTTTTAACTCACCTAAGGTCTCGAAAAAAGTTCCTTTACCTCTAAAAATTCCAGAAAGTTATTTGTTTCCGAAATTTAAATAAGAATTTATAAAAATTAATTTTTATTAGCTGACCGTCCATTTCGGAGACGTTTCTAAGTAGCTTTTACAGTACAATAATCACTTTTCTCAAATCAAAATATTACTTATTCGGATTCTATCAATTCTCAAGTAAACATTTTCAGCTGCATAACTGATTTTGTGCATGCAATTGTAGCAAAACAATGTCAATTTTCATATTAATGTTAATACTGTTAATATTGTATGTTTGTCTATTAAACGTGCTCTTTGAATATCAAAATATTTTAGTATGAATTGGTAGCATCCGAAAAAGTGATATTTTGATTTGAGAAAAGTGATTATTGTGCTGTAAAAGCTACTTAGAAACGATTCTGAAATGGACGGGCAGCTCATAAAAATTACTTTTTATAAATTTTTCTTTAAATTTCGAAAACAAATAGCTTTCTGGGATTTTTAAAGGTAAAAGAACGGTTTTAGAAACCTTAGGTGAGTTAGAAGAAGTTACTGTATATTTTCGTTTTGATTACAATGCATTTTTATATATTCAGAAACATCTGACATTTTTTTTACAGTGCACGCACATTCGGAATATTAAATTATTTTACCTTTCATCAATATTTTAAAAATTAATAATTTCCCACAAGTTCAATAAAATAAAATAATAAATCACTTATTTGTACAGTTCATACGTCCATTATCGTCAAAATTACGAATAAAAAAGTGGTCTATTCTTCAATTAAAACATCTTGTATTTTTGCCTGAAAATGAGAATTATGACATTAATTTGCAACACTAATATGTTTGTCTATTCACACTTACATTGGTGAAAGAGTTTTTGAGCACTCTGCATATTTTACGCCTGAAGCAGAATAATGCTTTATATTTCTTTAAAAGTTTTGGTTAAATTCAATTTATTCTATTTAAAATGTTCTTGATGACAGATTCAATATTTTAAAGAATCACTTTGCAATATTCCTTCTTAAATTAGAGAAAATTTCTTTGTCAGAGATAGAAGAGATGCATATCAGTGTGCCAGTTACCACCGCTAAATTTTAATAATATTTGTCGTTTTATTTAATCGCAGAAATAGGTCATTAAATAAGATGAAATTTTTTTTAAAAATTACGTTCTGACAATTGTCTCGGCTGTATGCTGCTGTTCCATATCAGCTTTACGTTTCCACTGGGTTGAGCATTGTGTATGTAGTGGGTGATTGCAGAATTTCGTGTTGTGTTTGAGAGATGGCAGAAACATGCAATTTTTTCAGTGCAGATGTTTCTTTTATAACTATACATTTAACTAACAATTAGCTACACGCGTCATGAGTGAACATAACATTGGAAAATAGAAAGTTATGTTTTCGTCATGTTACGTTATATGAGTTTAAAATGAAGTGAGTGTTAGGGGCATGTTACAAAAAAAAAAAAAAAAAAAAAAAAAAAAAGATACAATACATTTATTTTAATCGTGCTTCCGCTTTTAGGGCACATTAAAAGTGGTTTTGTTGATTTCGAAATGGTAATTTCAATCTAAATGATATAACTCGATCTGGGGATATTCTGGTATTGATAATAACTTAATCCGTGATTTAGTAAATAATAATCTACGGATTACTACTGTAAAGGTTGTTGAGAAACTAAATATTGGAAATTCGACTCAATTTCGCCATTTAAAAGAACATGGGTATACTTCGAAACTCGATGCATCGTAATCGGGCGTCAACTTTCACCAAAATCCAAATTTTGGCAATCACGCCAAAATTTAATTTACTGTATATGCTTGTTCGCTTATTATGTTACATTAGAATTAAATGAGGAATCTAGAATAAAAATCTAAAAATATGCTTATTTGCAAGTAATTTTTACCGAATTTTTAAGGAATCGGATGTAGAAAACATTTTCATTTGACTGTTAATTAAATATCATTTCTGTTTGTTTTCCTTAAATGTTAAATGCGAAATGCATCAGCAAAATTATCGAAATAACATTAGCATAAATTATCAGGACTTTTATAGGAAAAATCAAGGCATAAAAAACTACTTACTAAACATGCATTTAAATATTTATAATTGATAAAACATGTTTATTAGTCAAATAAAAAAAGAGAAGTGAATATTTCCTCACAAATTGCTTCGTGATAATTCTCATTAACAAATACTAAACTCTTATTTTATTATTTCGCATAATTTATGGTCAATGAAAAGAATATTTCCAGTGGTCAAAAGCTTCATTGATTACTTTTATCATTTAAATCTACTATAAAAATTAGATACAAATATTAGTAGATTAAATGCATGAAAATTAAATAGATGATGCAAGTAATATAAAGCTATAATTTATTTAATATTTTATTTTCATTTTTGATTTGTGTCAGATAATGATTATGGCATTAGTTTGCTCGATAACATTTCAAAAATGATTAACTTGTCGTATTTTCAATAAAGACAAAGTGATAATTTATCTACTAACATAATTATTCATTAAAATAGCTCTTTTGTTTATTTGCATGCACATGAAGGACCTTTAAGCTAATTTAATTTTGTTTGTTTTTGCCTAATAACAACAAAAGCATAGATAATTTATGCATAAAAATTTGCATTACAATGCAAAATCGTTTTCGACTGATAATGAGGTTTTGCAATTGCATAAATCTATAAATGCTAATTCTTATTAAATCATGGAATACTTATAACCTAAGCATTAATTTAATAGTAAGTTTTCCGTTGCTGTAGAAATGAATATTATTTTAAATTTAATTTTATTTATTATTAACCGACAATTATTGAAGGAGGTTATATAATTTAATTATTAAAAAAAATTGTGTATAACCATTAACTTACTCTTAATGTACATACTCTTAACTTATTCTTATACAAACGGTCAGATTTTCATACATTTCTTTTTTTGGAAAGATCATGGTCTGCAGATGGTACTGTTCTAATGTAGTGAGTGTATAAAATTACGTGTTTCCTTGTCTCTTTTAATGGTTTCTTCTTACTTTAGATTTACTAGGGCTTAGGCTTAAGTTACTACAGGTTTTAACTTTCATAAAAATTGACCGATCATTAAGAATTTTTACGGTGTTACAGCACACAACATTTCCTTAAATGTTTAAAATTCTTGTAGAGTCGCGAATATGTTTTTTACAGAAATATATAAAAAATTTTAATATATCATAGTCAATTGCCTGTGAACGTAAGCACTATTGACAGCAATGCTATTTAAAATGATTATATATTGCAGTCCTGCATCAGGATAGTAAACTGTAGTGTTGAATTCAGACACTTTTCTCCGGGAGTGAGTTCAGTGGCTCCCGGGGGGGGGGGGATTGTGCTTTTTGACCCATGAAAAAGCACAATTTTAAATTTTCCTGGGGGGGGGGGTGACATGTTATTGGGCCACACCTTGAATTCAACACTGGTAAACTGATTTTAGCTGAACCTATCAGGATCCGTGGTGTGAGACGATTCGGGTTCGCAATAAATTTTTCCATTGCGGGTTAACTGAGATTTTAATTTTTACAGGTCTTATTTTGTAACCCGTTGTATCAAACGAGCTTACTGCATACATAATTTTTTTTTCTTCCTAAAATACTAAATTGATACTAAAAATATAAATACAGAGTGTCCTTTTATAATTGCATTAAAAATTCGCGTTGAAAAGCATTGGATTCATATAAACCAATCAACAATAGAGAATTTCTACAAAATCAAGAAATTAAGAAACAACTCTTTGAAGTTCATTTTTTATTATTTTTTAATTATGTGCTTTAACGTTTCAAAAATAATGTAAATAGAACGTCTTAATACTACATTTATTAGAAATAATCGTTGATAATCGTGATTTCATTGATTTGGATTTTCGTTTGATTGATCGTTAAAAAGACAAGTATTGTGTTCGAATTATCCAAAATTTAATTTAGAATCTTTTCAATAAAAATCAAAGCGAAATACCTAAATGAACCTTATACAGCTGAAAATTATCTGAAGTACCTATTTAAAATTCAATCGTTATTGAGATTTTCATTCTTTTAGAAAAAGAAAGTTGAATCGTCATAGATGTCTGTCCTATTTTTGGATTTAACCAATAAAATTAGCTCGCTATAGTTATCTGTCTTGACTATTCTGAAATCAGCTTCACTTGCATTTCTTTTATAAAAAGAAGAATCGTAGAAAATATTATAAATTTCGGGAGTGATATTGTTGATCTGGTTTAAAAGGAACGTAGTCGATTGGTAAGAGGAAGCCAATGTTCACTAGCTGTAGTAGTGTACTAGTTTATATCTCTGTTGAGATATTATATTAGATTGCATGTTGATTAATATACCAGAAATTTACACTTCATGTTTGAAAAAATAATTGATAATTCACCAACTGTCAATTAAATTACAAGAAAATAATACGTTAAAATATATTTTACAATTTGAGTTTCATAATACATTTTCCTCAACTAAACTTGCTGGTCATTACATTTTGTCAAGAACAAAACTGCATTGTCCCATATTAAAATGTTATCTATTTTAGACAATTTAAATATTATATAAAAGGGGAAATTTTTCTCCCGCGAATTTTTCTGACACATAATATATATATATATATATATATATATATAACTATTGAAGTAATATAAAATAACGCAGTACTTATATTTTTCAATAGTGAAATTACATCTTGAGTCATAAGCAATTGATGTTTCTTAATGACCTTCATCTTGCTGTCGCGTACTAAAATTTTTTCAAAACGTCAACTTTTGGAGCATTTTATGAAAGATATCTTGCATTAATAAATGGGAAAATTTTATGCGATTTCATAGTTTTTAATAAGAGAAACTTCCAATCTCATGCATTTGCCGACAAAAATTAATTCAGGAATGTCTCAAAATGACCTAAGTTGGATTATACCTTAATGCAATGAGGAGTTTTGGATTATGAATATCGCTATTTTTTTCATTACCTTATTAATCTTAGAATTCTGCTTAGTTTCTGTTATTACATAAATTGAAGAAATTCTTTTAAAATATTCACAACACTTAGTACCTATGCTTAATACATTCAAGACTACTGATGTGAATTCAGGTATTTTTGATATTTTTAACTCTACCTACGAGCGTTACTTTTACATTTATATGTATATTAGTTCTCAAAAATCGTATTTATACAATAAGAACTACTATGTATATAACGGAATTGATCTGGCACTGCGTACATATTACATACATCCGTATTTAAATTAAACAAGAATACAAATTTCTTTTATTGCTGTTAAACAATGGAACATGCAAGTGTACAAGTGTAGAAGGCAACAGCAGAGATCTTCTGTAAAGACGAGCAGTCCAAAAATTTTTAAGAAAAATTTATGGAAGAAATTTCTGTAATTTTTAAAGCCTGTTGACGAATAAATGCATTTAAGTAGCGCGTTTCAAATCTTATAAGAAAATTTTTGTTTCGACTAATTACTCTTTAAATCAATAACTGTACTTTTAACTAATATTTTTGCCACAATCAATCTGATAATTTTGATTTTAGAGCAATTACATATGCAGATATTAAATTTATATTTAAGATGAGTAAAATCTAAATAACATTATAAATTAAGGTAATAAAATTTTAAAAAAACGCAAAAAATGCAATACCTGAAAACTTAAAATTCATAATTACAGTAAAAGAAAATTGTGTATAGTATCAAGGAAACAGAATAAACCACAAAAAAATAATTATATTCAATTTATTCTCCTTCAGATATCGCTGAAAGCACATTTTAAAGAATTTTTTTGTATCAGAGAAAAAATAAACAAAACAATCTCTGTGTTTTCCTTATGAAATTTGTTTATGATGCACTTCAAAATATATATTTGTTTAAATTACAGGATAATAAAATGAGGAATCTGGAATAAAAATATAAAATTATGGCAAATAATAAATATTTCAAATGAAATTCTCTTATTGATATAAAACAATTTTCCTAATATTTCTTTCTTGAATTACTTTTGTTTCCGTTTACATTAAATGCTTAATGTGAAATGCCTTAGCAAATTACAACATTAACATAATTATAACGGTATTTTTTTTCAAAAGAAGGAATTGAGGCATTAAATATTAGTAATGAAGTTTTTACTTATATATCTTCACTTCCCAAAGTAGAATTTTTTTACACTTTAACTTCCTAATAACAAACAATATACTGACCTGTATCGAAATAAAAGTTTTAAATTATTTAAATAAAGCGTTTGAACTAACCATGTCTTTTTTATAAATATATTTGAAAAAATAACTATTTTGATATGAATTTGATTTAGAGAAGACTTTAAACCGTGCCTAGTTCTTAATTTTATAAAATTTGGTATGAATTGCGAAATTATTATATCTTTTCATTCATTCATAAAAATTTATATATCGGCAATGTTCTGTTATGTAAAATATTAAACTCATGTACAGAATTAGTATTTTTTGTCCCTTTAGCGTATCAAAGGTGAGTGGGGAAGGGTTTAAATCCCCTCTCAGGACTTTTAAGACAGATAAAATACATAAAAAACCCATTGAATTTAGTTGAATGCATTAAGCACAAGATTAAATGAAAGGAAAACACGCACATACACACACAACTGTTTTAAACCTTTATGAGACAAACGAATTATGTTGTAACAATGTACAAATTATTGATTTAATTGATTTGAAATTAATTAAATGCTTTTTTCATATACATTCCGAACTCAAAATTTTATTGAACAATTCTTATACAAATTTGACATTTATTTATTAAAAGTACTTGGAATACTTAATATACTGCTTTAAAAATGGTTAACGTTTTGTAGCAAGAAATTATTATTTTTTTTTTAATTAAAAATGAATAAAAGCGATAGTGAAGAAAAAATCATCAACTGTTACAGCTAATTCTCTTTCTTCTTTATGAGAAAATCTAAAGTGCGTCTTTTATGAAGCCCTGGAATATCTGAAAGCTAAATAGGTATTTTTATATAGTTTTTTTTTTATACATGTCACGTATTTATTAAAACCTATTTTATAAATATCTAAAATAACAAATTTGCTCATTTTAGGATTAATGGCTTAAAATACATCCTAAGTAAAGATATATCCTAAGTATTGTGCCGCTATTGCTCCAAGCATATTTGAAGAATATGCAACATGTCATCTTTGTGACTTCTAGCAGCAAAAATAATAACTTTCAGTTTGTTTTGTTGTAACTCTTCAAAGTTTTTCAAAAAATAGCATCATGCTCTCAAGCCCAAACCTTCACACGTCAATGCCAAACTGTGAGTGTCACAGTGTGTATTTTGGCTGACTATAAACCCGTTTCTGAAATCCATGCCAAGAGTAATCGCTTTGATGAAATTTTCATTTCTGTAAACACTTAGTTGTAGTAAAATATTACAGGGTTAGGGAATAAAGATACTATGTCTGATACAACATCCAACGAATCTGAGAAGTGAGCATACGCACGTATAAAAATAGAAGTAAAAAGGAATATCAATAAAAATGATATCAGCATAAAAAGGCAAAAAAGAATGTCGTGTAAAATGGAATATCAAGTGTATATATACATAAATGCTTTGGTTTATTTTTATTTTTTCATCGTTGCAAATTATCATGTTTAGAATTATTTGAAAAATCTTTCGAAAAATCATGCATTTAATATCTTATAAAACAAAAACTTAATTTATAAATTAAAAATTAAAAAAGATAGCTAGAATAGTAGGAAATAAATGTAAATTGCATTTTAGTCCAATATTAAACTCATTGGAAATATTCTAAATGAAATGGCAATATTGATTTTATATTGACTTTACATCGGAAGTATTTGGAATGAAAGCAAATCTATTAGCATTATTGTTAAACATTTCCAATCAAATATCAATATTGGTTGAATGCTAAATTTACATTTGAAATATTTGCAATAAAATGTAAATATTACACTGAAATGGAAAAATAATTCTTTCGAATATCGTAGCAATATTTGCAGAACGTAAAACAAAGGAATATTTGGCTCGTTTACAGACCAAAACTGGTCAAAATATACCCCAATTTTGACCTAGATATATCCAATACAAACAAAAATGGCCAATTCATTGCTTTACTACTATATAAATTGCCTTAATATATTGTTAAAAAAATAACGCTTTTGTTCAAGCAGCTTTTGAATTTATTTTTGCAGAATTTAAATTCTTGAATAATAATGTTTAGTTTTTTGTTTATAATGGTTTATATTATATGTTTTCCATACTAACAATTACCAGATTAAACTTTTTCAAAATTGAAAAATCGTGTAATATACAGTAATATTAATGTTCCTATAAATGCTAGCCTTATTAATAATTCATTGCTTTCACACTTATCACATTAAAAAAATGTAAAGCATCAGCCCTTCACTTAAAGAAAAAAAGAGAGCAAAATCTGCATAAATTTAAGTAAGAAATATTTCCGAAGATTGGTATCTAATAGCGCTGAACATGGAAAGCATTTATCATGTGACGAAAAAGGCTTCACTAGAAAGATTAAAAATGTGTTTTATTTTTCTACTTTCGTCTTCCAAGTAATTTGAATGTTCTTCTGCAGATTTTCACTTACGATTTTATGCATGAATAAATTTGGAACCGTAGAAAAGAATTGCAAAGATTATTATTTTTTCTCTGATGATTCATATTAATTTTTTTCTTTCAAAATATGAATCCAAAGCATTATCCGAATTAACTGAAAGCAAACTATTATAATATGTTAATATTGTTATATAAACATAATGTTTCAAAATATATTTTATGAATAGGCATGGTATTTTTAAACCTATTTATTCTTCAAACGGACTAAAATATCGCAGAAACTATTACTAATGCAAAATTATCAAATTTAAATTACTGTGCTTCCGTATTAATAAAATTATTATCACATTTTTATATATGTGATTTTAAGACTTTTTAAATATCTTTACTTGGCATTCTAGCAAACTGAATAACAATAATACTGAAGTACGATAATTATGATATTAATTGGTGTTTGTACCTAGGGGAGATTGGGGAGGCAGAACCCACCCTTCAGTTTCCATGTTTAAAAGACTTTCAGAGTTTATTTAGCCAATATTTGGAAACGAAAACTTCTGAAAAGCTTAAACAATAGTCTTTTTTACGTGCTGATAATTGAAACAAGCGTGAAAAAATAAATTTTGATGAATTTTCAGCTTAAAAATTTATTTTTTAGGAACAGTTTGTAAGATTTTTTCTGATAAAATATAGAAATTTAAGTAAGTCTGTTTGACATAATGCAGAAATATTGAGCTTTCATTCCAGGCATAAAAGTTGTACAGTAAATTAGTCTAAACATAACCATTGCTACAGTTTAAAAAGTGGCTATGTGGTAAGGCGTGACCAGATGATCAAATCTCCTTTAATTGAATGTTTTTGGAAAGATTTTTATTATTCACTATATGTAATGAAGGACTTATGATTATATTTCTAAAATAATGTAAATTTATCCTGTAAAGCTGCAATAAAATGGTGTGATAGAAAATGTGCGAAAGGTTTAAAAATGTTTAATGGAAGATGTAAAAATTCCCTATAGAAACAAGAAAAGAATTAATGAAATATAAACTGAAAACTTGATAAGAACTTTTATTTCATTCAGATAGTTCCTATGGCAGGCAAATAGAAAGAATGAAAAAGACTAGAATGATGAAAACTGCAGCATTAAGAAATATTAAGCGTTCATGCCACTGAAAAAAAAAAAAAAAAACATAACATTGATCAAAACACATTAGGAAGGTATGCAGACAAATATCTCAAAATTGAACACAATGAGATGAAGCGAAACGATTTATGTGCTTATGTTTATATACGTGTACCCATCTAAAGTGTCCCAAAAGTAAATGTTTAAATAAGCACTTTTCTCCTGTGCCTTGAATCCCGTCTAAGCCGGTATGATTACACATCACATTTTCCCAAATAACTTTTCATAATAACTAAACTATGTAGCTTAAAGTTATCCTGCCTTCTTTAAAACTGATTTTAAGTATATCACTGCGGAAAAATGTTTCAATGTATCATAAAGTGGATCAAGTCCCCCGTATGTAAGAGCATTAACCTATAATTTTCTCATGATTAAAATAAATCATTTTTCAAGTTTCTTATTCAGTATATAGCCATTACTTACCCGGCAATTCCAATGTTTTAAATTTGAAATAAAAATATTTTGAATATTTTATGAAATATGATCAAATCACTGAAACAATTTTTATTTGCACATGCGTGAACGACAACAGAGGTTCTTTTTACATAATTTAATAGCCAATTCCATGGAGAAACTCATAAAAAACATTTAGTCAAATATATTGAAAATTCAAAAACATATCAGAGATAGAATGAGCTACTTTTTACTTGCTCTCTTTTCTCTAAGATTCTAGTAAAGTATTATTTTTTTTCAATTATTTTCCATGCATAAAGTATGCAATTGTTTGCAATAAAAGAAAGTTCATAGAGGAGCCGCAAACTTTCGACACGGTACTACACAAATCTCCTCACAAAAATGCAGGTTTTTTGCAGCAGTTTTACATGTAAAATATTACTTCTGATCCGGAAAACTGTGTACGGAAAAAGTAAATGAAAAGACCGAAAGATTCATAATGCACAGTAATACACTGTCTCTTAAGCTATACACAAGAAACATAAAATTATCTTTCTTACATTTATAGTATACAGATTGGATTGCCAATGCTTTTATAATACTAATAGATTAAGGTCATTGTCATTATGTTATACTATTATATTTTGCAGATATTTTACAGTTTTTAACCGAAAACAAGTAAAAGTTTTAAGTAAAACTGACATTTTCAGTAATTCATAAATTAAAAAAACAATGTAAAAGTTTGGTGAGAAATTGAATATCTTTTTAATTTTGTATGTAAATATAACATATTATTAAAGAATTTAGCGTGCAATAAATATTTGAATGCCTTTACAAATGAAAAACATATTTAACTTTTCAATTCCTTTCCTAACCACAATGCATCATAAGTTCTTTTATTAAATAATGATTTATAAATTTTTGTAAAAAAGCCGCAAACTATAAAGAATTTAGCACCGTATACAGAGCCTGATTACTAACGGGGCACTCTCTCCCCAGTAAAATTACACAGAAATTTTCGCCTTGTTTAAACGCACTTTTCGGTCAAAATTGCTATCATGAATAAGGAAAAAATTTCTATTTATTTTTTCTGGTGGGAGAGTGCCCCGTTGATAATCAGGCCCTGACCGTATAGCTGTAATTTTTTAAAAGTCTATGTCGTCAAACATCTATTTATCTTATGTCAATATGATATCTGCTTTGCCATTGAAAATTGGAAATTATGTTTATTAAATTAATGTGGAATGGAAAAATGTTCTCTTAAAAAACAAAAAATCTCCATATGTAAGATTTTATCAATGTTAACGGCACAAATAAACCTGAAATAAAATGATAAAATTTAAAAAACGAAACCAGCTGAAGAATTTAGATGTATGAAATATTTTTATATCCATCTATTGATGTATTTTAGGCATTATACTTGTTTAATAATCTCGAAACAAGGGAGATTTTTTCTAATTAATAAAACACAATGAATCTGCAATTATGTAATAATAATCATGCTTGCCTCCGGAATTTAGCAGGAGTTTCTTGTTCAAATAAACATATTTGAAACAAAAAATTTATTTACTGAAAGAAATCAAATATATTTCAAGTGAGTATCACATGGAAGCAGAAAACGTGAAATTAATATAATTTTTAGGTTAAAAGTAGTTTATTTTTTTATTAAAATTATCCTTAAACTTGAAACTTTTGACATATAAATCAAATTTAGAAATTGATTTAAAAAAAATCTCTCTCTCTCTCTTTTTTTTTTTTTTTTTGTAAATATATTTTTTTTTACTTTCAAAAAATATGCTTCCGAAAAATGTACTGCTTATACTTCCGAAAAACTCATTAGCATGCATTTCCTATGTTTGTTTAAAGAAGTCGTTACCAAAGAAAAAATCTTTAGAAGCGCATGCGTATAAAAAAGCTGTTTGTCACAAAACACGTGCACAAAACCGAATTATTTTCTAAATTTTATTTTTAATGTAAGAGGGAAAATTAAATGTGCATATTTTCCCAGTTTATAATACAAAGATAAATGTAAAATTTCGAAATAAGTTAGTTTCACTACTTTTATTAACATATCGGTTATAATATATTCAAGATTTCATATAAAAACAGATATAAGTGCATATTTTATATTTATTTTCCATAAATTATGTTTTTATTAGATTATTTTATTATTGTTGTAATTTTCCTTTTATTATTTTATGAGGTAAATTTAGAAATAACTTAGCATGTTTAATTTTTTTTTATTTATTACAAGAATATTGTACTTAGATTTACTTGTGATTAGCAGCATGACTTTTTGAGTTTTTAATTATACACAAAATGTTATTAATATTGCACAAATTATATTATTTAAACAAATAAAATAAAACACAAAAATATCGTGAAGTTGCAAAAAATTTAAACAATCGCCCAGCTCAATAAATAAAACAGTTTTTACGTTGCTATAACATTAATAAAACTCTCTCTTTACTAAATGAAATACATATAATGCAAATTAAATATTTATAAACTATCTTGCATTCAATTTTTTAAAAGATAATTTTAATGAAAAATACCTTCATAACCCACTTCTATTTTTCCATTAACGGCCACTGCGACGAACAAAAAGCTCTGAATAAATTCCCAGTTGCACTCAGAGATGTCTCTAAGTGGAACTTAATGTTTGAAAAATAGAAGTTCATTTTCTTTTCTTGGTTTTCTCCAAACGTCTCCCGACGTTGGATCAAGCGGCTAAATAAATTTAACTAGCGAAACGAAGCTGAATCTGCACTCTGCCGTTTAGCCGGCATAGAGTGACTGGAAAAGGGTTACTTAATTGAAAACTTCGCCAACACTTTCGCCAAACTAAGGATGGAATCGCACCATAAATAAGATTGAAAACAATGTTTACAATGACCCTCTTTTAAAATCAATGCATGTGAAAAGAGCTGCGAAGAATGGGATTTGAGTTTGGATCTTTTAAATTTATGCATATAAAGCGCGATATTTATTTCGAATCAAACAATTCCATTGGGGAAAATATTAAATAGTTTAGAAAAAATATCAGAGACATGGATTTTTTTCTTTTATGAAATAATCTTTTTAAAAAATTAATTTAAATTAATACGAGAATCTTTTTTTTAAGTATTTTTTAATGTAAAATAAGTTAATGAAAAATCAACGCAAAAAATATCTTCATAATTTTTTTTAATGTAGTATTTACGCATGAAAAATGCTACCTGTGTCAAATACGTGAAACTGATTCTTTCTTTATGTTGGTTGATTTATTGGTGTTTAATGGCACAAAGTCTATTTAGAAAGATAGTGTACCATGTTTCCATTAAATATGTGCAAAAGAACGATTAAACGGTCTTTCATTCCGTGTCTTGTTTTTTTAGAAAGCGATTAGTAGATTTATTTGCTCTTTTAAAAAGTACTAATTTATTGTCTTTTAAGCGAGTTTTTTTTTCTTCTTTTTGTATTCTAAAGTACCTATGTGAAAACTACATTTTATACCATGCTTTATCCGTGAAACATAAAACGATATTTCTCATCCGATAAGTAAAATGAAAATTATTCTTGCGACATACTTAGTTGATTTTATCTATTAAATGAAACTCCGCGTGCAAAATGTCGTTATTTTTTTCTTCGCTTGATTCTTTGCAAAGAATTTCAGTATTGTAGTTTTTTTTTTAATTTTTCTCAAAAGTTTTACAAATGTTACTAATAACTATTTTTTTTTATTTGACAGAACTAATAAAAGAAGAAACTTTAACGCTAAAACATTTTTTGTTTGTCTGTTAACAATAAATGTCATTAGTTTTAATTAACCCCCCCCCCCCCAAAAAAAAAAAAAAAACATTCCGGTAAGTAAAATTTACCCCCTTTAAAGTAAATTCGGACAAAGGTAAAAAAATGCAAATTGCATACTTTCATGAGCACTATATATTCTCATAGTTTAATATATATATATATATATATTTATTGATGACTTTCTTTTTGTCAGTAAAATATTAACATTCTATTTTATATTATTAAAAAATTTTCGATTAAATAAACGTATGATGATAAACATTCCATTGAGTTCTGACCGTTATCGTAAGCGGCTATAGGATAGACTGCAGATCCCACTAGGACTTTTTGACTTAAAATTTAAAAAGAATTTTGCAGCATAAAATTTCTATGATCACCTCAACATCTTAACTCCTTATATCCCAAATTATCAATTCATAAAAATTTCCTCTTCTAAAGCATTTGTCGTGAAATTTTTAAACTACATTAGAAGATTTACACGACCTTTTAATAATTTTTAGAAGAATTTTGTCAACTAAAATTAATGGATGAAATTTTAATTCATGTGGATTTTGTGTAATATTTATACTTCCACCCATATTTTATTTAAAATATTATTAGTAGTATTTCATAGAATTAGAAAATGTACAGATGTAATGCTGTTACAACAGAAAAATAGAAATATTCCTTATAAGGAACATTACACCACCTTCCATGACCTTTGATCTTCAAAAAATCTGAGATGATGCAAATAAAAAAGAAATCACCCTTTTAAAAATATTTTCGTTTCGTGCAACCAACAATGTTTTTAGAACAAAATAATGTAAAAATCTATAACTCATTCTAAACTGTATTACTACTAATCGATGCATTGTATGAATTTTATATCAAGTTATCTTAATGGTACATTAATGTACCACAAGGTCATAAAGAATTACACAATGAGTTTTGCAAATTAAGTGCTACACAAAATTTTCCTTTTAATGAGTTAATTGCTTTTAAATCTAATGAATATTTTGAAGAGCGATAAACATTTTACAATTTTCACTAGCGTTTAAGGAAAATGCGCATTGAACTTTGTAAGAATATAGATGTTGACTTAATAATTTCGCTCTCCAAATAGAATATTTCATATAAAGAGTTGGTCAAAAGACTTCGACATATAGTGGATGAGTGTGCCGTTTGCATGACAATTACTTCTCATAATCAAAAGATTTCAAGCAAAAATTTAGTTCAAAAACTTGAGCATAGATGATGAAGCAGATTTCGAAGTAGAAAAAAAAATAAATATAAACTCAATGAGTTACTAACATTTTGTAAAATCTTCCAAGATTTTACACTTTCACATTTTAACTTGTGTGCTCTTTGAACCATCCAAACACTATTCAACTTCATTCCGAATGTTCAAATATGATAGCAAACAGCACAGAAAATGGCTTATAACTGCTTATACTGGGTTTTTTTTCCAGCTTTTAAGGCATAATACTCACTATGGGACATTTTTGAATTATTTTTCTAATATGCTTAACACTAAAACAGCCGGGTATTTTACTGAAGTTTTATAAAAAGTGTTTCACACCAGAATTTTAATTTTAAACTACTTAACTTATTTAATTAGTCTATTTTTGTGTTGCAGGTATTTAACATGTCTTATGAAGAATATTCTGGTTCGAATCGATCATTACCATTCTGGCAGGGGTCATTTTGACCCCTTATGGCGGTTCTAGTGTTAAAGCAAATTTTAAATCAGGAAAATTATTTTGTCCAAAAATATATCTTTACATCAGTCACTTTATTTTTTTTAAACTATATATTAACTTTTTAAATTTTTTTTAAGCATCATGGATGTTTAGTTTGATCTGTATATCATTTGCAATTAATATTTCTTGAAAGTATATTTTAAAAATATTTTATATTCAAAGAAAATTGAGGAGCGAAATTTGTAATTTTTAATTGAATATTGACTGTTTAATTAAAATGCACAATAAACCATCCGTTGTTAAAACAACATAATCCACATATTTATCCCTTTTGAGTTCCCATATTTTTTTTTCCATTATGAGAACAAAATTACTTTTATATTTATAATGTTAATCGTAGCTATCCAGATAGATTTACTGAAGTTTAATGATTATCTTATTGTCTGAAATATAACGAATGTACTTATTTTGTCTACTATTCAATTCATACTTATATGATAATAGATTAAGGAAAAGTTTTTTTTTTTAAGAAATTAGGAAAATATCCTATTACAACAATTTTCAACAGATGTTACAACTTTCTAATATTTTTGCGTTTTATCATACGTGATTCGTTCAGAAAGTAACCTATATTTTAATTTTGAAAAGTAAAATACATTACAAAGTAAAATACATTACAAAGTAATGGGATTGCCAACGATGCAAAGAGAATTAAACAGACCTATCTTATTATTGTTGTAACTAAATGTCAAAATAATAAATGAAATCATTATAAGAAAGGCATTGTCGTGTACGATCACTTTTATATGTAGAAAGTAACAAAAGTAATTGTCATGACAAAATAACAGTCGATAAAAAGACATGTACTATTAGTAGTACACCAGACCCGAAAAGGTTAACGATCTCGGGATCATTTATAATTTATTTTCGAATAATTATTTTTTCTTAAAAAAGAAACAATTTTAAATAATTTATTATATCTCACTGGAACGCGATGAGAAAACTTAACTTTTTAATAATTTATAAAACAAGTTTTACATAAACTAGTAATTGTAACTGGCATCTTTCCACTTCAAAATTTTCCGTCCAATATATTTTTTTAAGATTGAAAAGGATAAATCATAAACAAATAAATTACATTAGATGTTTTCCTAATCTAATATTCAAAATTTCTTGAAACAGCAAGCTCCATTTTAAAATGAATGCAATCAACCGCTTCGAAAACAGAATTCTTAATGCAAGATCCAGATACAGAATTCCTTCGGCATCTTTAAATTTTCACGCTCGTGGCGTTTTATTCAATATAAAGGCAGAAAAGAATTACTAATGAATGTTTACAGATGTGAATTTATAGTCTAATGGATGCAAATTAGATGAGTTGTGTAATTTACATGTATTTTGTGAAAAAATCAATTGCAAAATTAATAAATTAATAAGTGCTTTTATACTGTTTTCCATTCATATTATAATTTAAATATTTTTTCGGTCAGATTTAACTCGTATGAAAGCCATATTACAATTCATATAAATGGAAAATAACCTCTGAAAAAACTCGATTGCTGACAAGCACATTCAAATGAGAACAATAATATTTTTAAAATTCTTACTAAATTCCAGATATAAATTCCAGGTTAAAACTAATTTTGAACAATACAAATATTATAAATTAATATTTAAATTTAAAATAATATTTAAATAATAAGATAAAAGAAAGACGTTATTCTTTGCAATAAAAGAGAAAATAATTTTTTTTTTCTTTTGGTGAAATTCAAATTCCAGTTTTTATACCACCATCTAGAACAAAACAATAACGGGTCAATATTGTTTGTATTGAATGAATTTATTCTTTGTCTTGAAAAATGTTGATGATATTGACATGAAATAATACACCAAGATTGAGGTGTATATATTTTGACAATACTGCACTAATATTGATAAGAAATAGTTGGTCTCCCCGTTGATAATTTTTATAATTTAGAACTGTAATATTTCTGAAAAATTTTAACTGAAATGTAAAATTTCCAATGCAAATCCAGTATTTTGTTAAAAGTGCCATTTCTTTTTAAATGTTTTCAATGTTAAGACAGTTATTTAACCAGTATTAGTATTTAATTGGAAGAAGTATTTCTGCTGTCTGTTACCCGTATTTTTCGTTGGTTAATTACGTTAAAACGCGAAATTTTCCACTTTAATTTGTCTATTTGCAATCAAAACACTGGGACTTCAGCATCTAACTTAACAACTTTGTGAAATCTGCCAGTTTAAGCTGACTTTTTAAAATCACAGAGTTGTTCATGTAGCTTTGCGGCCAATACTTTTACGTTTTCAACGGTATTTTTCTTTATGTACTTCTTTTTTTCTCAATTAGCCAAAATCGAGCAAATCTGATATGTTGACGAAGTTTTTGTTTGAAAGTGAAATATTCGATTAATGTTTGCTCTCAGTATAACAAAGTAACTAAGGTTACTGGTTTGCTACAATGGTTTATTTCACTTATAGAAACTAAAATCTGAGCTACGCATGAATATACAAAAGTTAAATGTAGTTAGTAGATTTAATTTAACTTTAATGCATTCATAATTTAAAATTTCTACTAATCTCTGTGCCAACTGAACTCATGTAATATGCAGAAAAGAATCGCGTATTATCTAGAAAGAAAAGTAAATGAATCATCCGAAGTTAAATATAACTACAAATTTTAATTCTTCGAATTGCTATACTTAAGAGTATATGTTTAGATAAAAGTATTCTAAAAACATTTTTTTATGAATATAAAGTACATACAGTAATTGCATAAGAAAATACAATTAATAGCATTCTTCATAGTAATTTGCAATACAAAAAATAATATATTTAAAAATGCCATTTGGATGATATAACATTTTAACGTTTTTTTGTAGATATAAAATATAGCAGAGAACGTAAAGTAATATTTTTGTTACCTAGAATTATTGGAGGTGGATATAGAACAGTGAGTTATAAATTTAACCACATTTTTGTGAGAATACAGTTTTTATGACTTTTCATTTATTGCCAACATAAACTGATAAGGCGTAAAATATTTTCATTGATGTTGAGCAGGTATAAATAACAGCGTGAGAATATTTGCATACTATATTTTATCGGCGACACCTAAAATCATAAAATCTAATGAATAAATAATGTTTTGAGCCATTTACTTACTTATCCCGTAACGCACACTTTGTCAAAAATAATTATTCTGAGTCTGATTAAGCATGTAATTTGTTTTTAAAACAACATTTGTATTTTAAGTTTATAATTTATAATTTTTTTCTAATTTCCATCCAATAAAGTTAAAATGCTGATGTGCCGTTAGACAAGTTATTATTGTTGTTTAAAGTATGTGATTATAATAAGGTTCGGAAAGAGATGAGAATATCAGCTTTAACGATAAGGGAAACGAGGAAATCGAAATCATTCTTAATCATTCATTTTGCGAAAAAAAGGTTTAAAATACACAATTTTTTGAAAAATATTAATGATATTTTAATGTAGGAAATAAAGCGTACATGTAGCATATATACTAATTTATATACAAGTACACAATTTGAAAAAAAAAAAATATGGAATCTTTTTTGAAAAAATGAGTTATCGAGCTCGATCCACAAAACTTAAATCTGAGACCAAAACCTACTCGAATAACAAGAGCCCACCAGATCCAAAATCCATCTGAAAAAAATAATTTAAATAAATAAATAAATATCGCTGACCGGACCCGGAATGTGGGTAGAATATCATTAAACTGCAGTTATGTAACCGGAACTTTTTGAAGGATTCCAATTTACATTTATTTTAAATATCCTTGTTACCATTGTCCCGTATCATCACTCGAAGTAGAGGTTAAAATTTTTAATCTGACATTAATAAAACATTATTCAAAAAACACTGACTATTTCAAAAATATAAAGTGTGTACGTTGATACTGCACTAAAGAATCATAACCGTTAGTCAAATTTTACGAAATTTCAAGCCTTTAAAGCTTAAAAAAGTCCTCCCGGCCAGTACCGGGAGGAAGAGGTAGCATTCATATCCTTTACTTAAAAAAAAAAAAAAAAAAAAAAAAAAAAATCAAGTTATATTATTCAACCCTAAAAAGCTCCAACTAACGGAACACGATAATAGAAGATTCAGTACTTGTTTTCGTCAATACAGAATCTGAATGGGAGTTTCGAGAACATAATCAATTTTATACAAGCTGATTTTATTTAAAGCGATTTATATTTGATCGTCAAATTCGGCGATATAATGAAGTGCCTGACATTTTAGAGCAACATGATGAATGAAATTAACCAATGAGCTTGATCAAGATTTTAGTAATTCCTGTGCACATTCCTATTCACATCGAAATCGGTTGATATATACGAGTGCTATCGCAGGCAAATAGATATATCAAAATGTCACCCACTTTAGAATTTCAAACTGTTATATATAAGGCCTTTTTTATGATAAAGACAAAACAAAACATATTCTGAATTCTTTGTATGAAGGTAAGAAAAAAATTTTCTTAAATTTCTAATTTTTTGTACTTCATATTAAATTTAAAATGTAAAAAAAAAAAAAAAAAAAAAAAAAAAAAAAAAAAAAAAAAAATCAAATGGCTTCTATTTTGAAACAAGGCGGCGGAGGAAGTTGGCTAACGAACTCGGTCGAGACATCTGTATGTACTATGTACACATCAAGTTACATCCAAATCGGTTCTTTAATACCCGTGTTATAACGTGACAAAATTCAGATCTTTCTAAAATGTTAGTCATACTAGAAGTTCAAAGTGTTATAAAACAGCCATTTTATGAGACACGGACGAAATGAAAAATGTTTTGGAATCTTTCTATCAAACTAAAATTCACAAAAGAAAAATCTTTTTTAACAACTTTAAAAAAAATTGTGTACATAATTTTAAATTTTAAATTAAAAAAAATATAGCCCCCATTTTGAAACAAGATGATGGATGAAACTGACCAACAAACTTGGTTCAGACATCGGTATGTACTATCTACACACCAAGTGTCATCCAAATCGGTTCATAAATATGCGTGTTATCACGTGACAAAAAACAGATCTTTGCAAAAAAATCAGCCACACTAGAAATTCAAAGTACTATAACTAAGCCATTTTTTAAGATAGTGTCAAAACAAAAAATGCTCTAAAATCTTTGTATCAAGATCAAACACATAGAATTTTTTTTCAATTTCTACTTTTTGTCCTTAATTTTCAATTTTTAAAAACATTTAAATGACCAACATTTTGAAACAAGATGGCGGATGAAACTGGCCAATGAACTCGGTTCAGACATTTATATTCAGTATGTAAACAACAAGTGTTTCATTCAAATCAGTTCCTAAATTCGCGTGTTATTACGTGACAAAAATCAGACAGTTTCAAAATATCAGCCACACTAGAAATTGAAATTGCTACAACTCAACCATTCTTAAAGATATAGAAAAACAGAAAATGCTCTGAAATCTGTGTATCAAGGTCAAACACACAGAAGAAAAATATTTTTCAATTTCTAATATTTTTGTACTTAATTTAAAATCTTTAATTTTTAAAAAGAATTTAAATGGCCACCATTTTGAAACAAGCTGGCAGATGATGCTGGCCAACTCAGTCGAGACATTTATATGTAGTATGTACACACCAAGTATTTCATTCAAATCGGTTCATAAATACGATTGTTATAGCATGACAAAATTCAGATATATATATATATACAATCCCAATTTCATGAAAATATTTATTAAGCACCAGGTGCATAATGTATAAACATTATTAAAAACAGTGAACATTAAAATAACAATATTGAACAATATAAAAAGTCACCCGCAGAACCAAAAGCCATCACTCTTCAGCAGGCGGAATGGCTTTAACCTCCCCCCCCCCCCGCTATTAAAATAAAGCTTAATCAGCAGGTTTCGTGTAATCTGGCAAAATCTTGCATTAAGGAGAGGAGCTGAGAGGAATGCTGCCTTCTGGAGTATTGTTACATGAAGCGGTCATCTTAAAGTCTACAAGGTAGAAAGGATGACTGTGGATGAAATAACGTGCAGAAAGAAGACACGACCGGAAAGAAAAGGCTGTGTTGATTGAAATGTGGATTGGTCTTCGTTTGAGTTAAAGTTTTTGTCACCTGCTGAAATTAAAAGGCCGTGCTTATGTAGTAAGTTTATCTCTTGTGCTAATAAGCGGGTTCAGGCGGAGGTGTGGCATTTGCTTGCATTTTATACTATAATCAATTAAGATTTCATAAATATAAAAGTGTATTCTTTAAATGGTATTACAATTCAAAATTTTCAGCATATAAGTAAAGCTTATTTATTTGAATTGATCTTTAAATGATTTTTGAAATAATTTTTGAGTGACTTTTGAGTAAGTCATTTTCATATTTAATGCAAGATTTTGCCAGATTACACGAAACCTGCTGATTAAGCTTTATTTTAATAGCGGGGGGGGGGGGGGAAGGTTAAAGCCATTCCGCCTGCTGAAGAGTGATGGCTTTTGGTTCTGCGGGTGACTTTTTATATTGTTCAATATTGTTATTTTAATGTTCACTGTTTTTAATAATGTTTATACATTATGCACCTGGTGCTTAATAAATATTTTCATGAAATTGGGATTGTATATATATGTATGTTGCAATTGATAAGTGCTGCAATGGCGCCTACGGTGGCAATAATCTACATACTGTTAGCAAACATATATATATATATATATATATATATATATATATATATATATATTGTTTAGTTACACCAATTGATTCTCTTAATGTAATTTAATTAATTTACATGATTAAATTGTACCTTAACTTTTAATAAATTGGAGACCTATAATACAATATCTAAGTGTAATAGGATAAATATATTAATTATCTATTTTTAAATCTTAAATCATCTTACATTAAGGTATTGAGTTTAACTTAGCATAGTCAAATAAAATGTTTTTGTTTTAAATCTGAATAAGATAAACTATGGTGTATGGTTTATTTTTTCTGTTATCACATTACTCAGTTTTTAATTTATTTATTTATTTTTTATTATCATGTTGACGATAATTATTTTTATTTTTCCCTTTACATTTTTCTATCCAGTTTGGTGTAGTTTTGATGTGCCTTATTTTTGATGTTTTTTTCTTCAATTTCGTTTGGGTTTTGTATGTGTGGTAGTCCCAAATGCGTATTGTTTTGCTTTTCCATGGCAAATACGAAGATGAAACCACACATTTCATTTGTAGTTCCAAAGTATTTGGGACTTGAAGATTCTGCTTACACAAGGTATATATATACACTTACACAAGGTATATATATATATATATATATATATATATATATATATATATATACCTTGTGTAAGTGTATTAATTTAAGACACCTTCATGCAACTGGCACCAAGCAGCTCTATTTTGCAGAAAATCCATATAGTTTTATATGAAAATATGAAAGTGATGAAAAAGTATGATGATGATGCAATTGCTCATTGGTAGTCTAATTTGAGTAAAAGGTGCATAAATATTATTTTGGGGCAAGTAATCAGATTTATAAAATTTGCGGGATGAAAGAAATTTTAGATTCACAGATTTTTAAATTTACAGCAAATCTTTTTTATAATAATTTTTATCCATATCAATTTATTTTTCATCATATAAATGATCTAAAGAAAGGTTTTTTTGAAGTGTCAACAGCTCTAAGGCCAAGCACCATGATGGAGGTTTCTTCTGGGAAGTTTTAATTTGCTGATGAGACTCCCCATGGAAAGTCAGCAGAGTGATGTGTTTCAACTTTTTGGATTAAACAGACCTAGAACTCATTATGGAAGGAATTTAATAATGGAACGACAAATTAAGTTTTTGATTCTGGCCAGTTACCATCTTAGGCCCGATTGTTCTTTCACGTGTAAGTATGGAAGTGTGGAATTTTTAAACAGGTATCTCTTTTGCTTTTTCCCTCATAGGTCAAGGTGGGGGCATGGCTTTCCTGCATGTCTATTTTGTTTATTATCAAGTTATTTAAGATATCTTATTACTGTTGTTTGATTTTATTTTATTACGATTTTAAAATATTTTTTCATTAAGAGTTGATTTGGTTTATGGTTTTGTTGTTAGTCATTATTTGGTTTTATTGTTTAAAGTTATTTTGCTTATACATTCTATATAAATGGAGTGCGCAGGTTTGTCATGCCTAGCGAAACCTATGAGGATACATTTTTTAAAGTTATTTTATACCTGTTTCTCCCCCCACCTTCCGAGGAGCAGTTAGATTATTTTATAATGTTTCTTGATGATGTTCTTGTTCTTGTTATTGCACCCTTTTTTTCATCTTTTTCATCACTTTCATATTTTCCTATAACACTATATACAGGGTGTTTCTAAATTCATGGTACAAACTTTAAGGGATGATATTACACATCAAGACAAACAATATTAAATAGGAAACTAAGAGTCCCAAACGTCTTCCGAAGGAGATAGGAGCCATTAAAGTTTAGGGTCGAAAAATTTAAATGATTATAAAAAACAGAAAAATTGGTCGATTTGTTTGCGGTTTTCACCAAAACTATTCTTTATGTCAGTTTTGTCTTGAAGATAAATTTCAAAAAATGCCGATAGACTTTGGAGTAACGAACAACTATTTTTTACCGTTATTTTTTGTAGCTCATTAATTTTTTTAGAAGCTTAGACATAAACTAAAATTTTGAGCTCAAAATTTAAATCGTTGGGAGTGGTTAAGTAGCGTAAACTGAACTGTGGGAGGAGGTTCAAATTTCAAATGATTATAAAAAACGGAAAAATTGGTCAATTGATTTGCGGTTTTCACTAAAATTATTCTTTATGTCAGTATTATCGTGAAAATAAATTATAATGATAAAATTCAAAAAATGCCGATAGAGGGCGCTTTAGACTTTGGAGTAACGTACAACTATTTTTTACCGTTATTTTTTGCATCTCATAAAATTGTTTTAGAAGCTTAGACATAAACTTAAATTTTGAGATAAAAATCTGAATCGTTGGGAGTGGTTAAGTAGCGCAAACTGAACTGTGTTCAAGGGGGAGGGGGAGGTTCAAATTTAAAGTAATTATAGAAAATGGAAAAATTGGTCGATTCGTTTGCGGTTTAAAATAAAACTATTCTTTAAATCAGTATCTTCTTGAAAATAATTTTTAAAGATAAATCTCAGAAAATTCCGCCAGAGGGCGCCTTAAACTTCAGAATAACGAACAATTCATTTTAACCATTATTTTTTGGTTCTAATTAAATGCTTGCAAATGCTTAGATTTGAAATTTTGAGCTCAAATTCTAAATCGATGCAGGGGTTAAGAAGTGCAAACTGAAATGTGTTCAGGAGTTGAAATGTTACCCTCCCCATCCCATGAACACATTTCAAATTTCCCCTACTTAATTACTCACAACGATGGAGATTTTGAGCTAAAAATTTAAGTTTGAACATTTACAAGCATTTAATTAGATACAAAAATAACGGTAAAGAATAGTTGTTCCTTACTCCAAAGTCTAAAGCGCCCTCTATCGGCATTTTTGTAAATTTATCATTATAATTTATTTTCAAGACAATACTGACATAAAGAATAGTTTTAGTGAAAACCGCAAACGAATCGACCAATTTTTCTGTTTTTTATAATCATTTAAATTTTTGGACCCTAAACTTTAATGGCGCCTATCTCCTTCGGAAGATGTTTGGGACCCTTAGTTTCCCATTTAATATTGTTTGTCTTGATGTGTACTATCACCCCTTAAAGTTTGTACCATGAATTTAGAAACACCCTGTATATATATATATATATATATATATATATATATATATATATGTGTGTGTGTCAGCATTTGAATAGAGGATGGTTTTGGGGTCAGGGGTCATTATCGGTGAAAATATACCAAAACTTTCAGGAAGTGCTTTCCTCCGGTCGGCTGCAATAGCTAGCTTTTTACTTTTTGTAATGAAAGCTACCTAAACAAACATACAAATATATCAGTATTATACACTAATGAAATTGAACCATTTTGTAGACCGAGATCTTAAAATATAAAAGAATTGAATTTAGAAGCTGCAGTTTAAAAGTTTTGCGTGAATATATATAGAGAGAAAAACATAGGTACCAAATTTGTATAATCTCCTTCTTTGGAAGTGAATTTAAAAATGCAAAAAGTAATTTTATAGGCTGTATTCGATGAGAAAAGAGATTTTTTCTAATATTTATAATTTATTAAACAACAAACACTGCGTCAATCATTTCTAGCACGGCAACAAAATTTACAGTATACGTGAGTCTCATCAATAATTAAAAGTGCGCTTTTGAAGGAGAGACTTGATAAGCATCCGTTTCAAAGTTTTCGTTTTCAGACAATCAATTTTAGATGACGCATAAATCTTAAAAGATTTTTCA
The DNA here is from genome assembly GCA_964019185.1 of Maratus speculifer. Classification (NCBI taxonomy): domain Eukaryota; kingdom Metazoa; phylum Arthropoda; class Arachnida; order Araneae; family Salticidae; genus Maratus; species Maratus speculifer. The sequence goes on from OZ025293.1 coordinate 284,924,133, forward strand.
TGAAGTGTTTTAAATTAATAAATATTAATAATATCTGTAAAATGTTTGTAAGTCTGTTTTCTCAGAGCTAATTCTCAAAGTTGTTTTTCAACTATTTTGCTTTCAAAGTTCAGAAATACTAAATATATAAGTTTAAACATATAAGTTTAAATTAAAATATATAAGTTTGGAAATTTTAATTTTAATTATTAAACTATTTAGTATTATTAAACTAAATTTAGAGTGTCTTGATCATCGTCCTTTGTTTGCTGCAAGAGTGTCCCTCCTCATTTTTCAATGTTTATGGTGTTTTCCTGTAATGGACAGCTTGTATTTGAGTATAATTAAAAAAAAGGAAAGTAACTGTAGAATATTTTATGGCTTGTTGTGCTAATTAAAAAATATAATAAAAAGAATCAATAATATATGCACAGAAAAAAAAGGATTATTTCATTTACATGAAATAAGAAAAGAAGGGAAATGATCCATTAGTTTAATTAATTTTAAAAATGCACTAACTTAATAAGTCCTAAAATCACACAAAACATTCCAGTATATAAGATCCAGTACATCATATCCCGTATATAAGCGCGCTTTAGAGTGAAAAAAGTAAAAACAATCAGATGCAAAGTGTTCGTTTCCAGAGAGTAATTTTTGATTATGTAGAATTTTAATGGAGTTTTTAATACTTATTTTTTATTTTAAACTATTTTGAAAACATAAAATATTAACACGTTCACTGTCGCTTACGTGAAGATGTGATGATAGTTAATGCCGCACTGTAGAAGTGGGTTTTTCCCAGAAGCCGAATTACTTTTTATAACAAAGAATCACACTGTAAAACATTTGTGTAACCTTACTCCATAAAACTGGTGGAAGCCTTGCTGCCTCCAATTTGGTGGAGTATTTTAACCGATATAATCGGTGTAACATTGCAATTTTACACCAGTAATGCATGTTTTTATTACACCATTATATAAGTGAAAAATTACTCAATGAAGTGTAAATCGTAGCTGCCACCAATTTTATGCAGTAACGTTACCACAAATGTTTTACAGTGCAGTGAAAGATTTTCTCGCGCCCGCGTGTAACTGGCTGTTGGACATCACCCTACTACATCACGCGCTGGCGCGTGATCGGCAGCGAATGTGTTAATACGCTCTGATAATGTCTGAGGAAGATTGGTCGCTTAGCGGTCAGCCTTTCGCGTTGCCCTGCTGCAGGACGCGAGTTTAATTCAGAATTGGGCAAAGTTCTCCAACCTTTTATTTTTCGTGAAAATGAGTATCTAACTTGCTTGGGAACTAAATGTTGAATCTTTCACGTTAGTCTATCGATGGGAAATACGCAGTACGGGAGGCTAGGGATGGTTGACCATTCGAGAGGCTTTAACTACATGTTCATTTTCAGATCTGAATGTGTTTTAGACATTTATTGCTGGATGATAACGAAACCTAGTGGAATGATTAAACAAAAACGTTTGTTTCATGCAGATAACTGAATCAGGTGTAGACAGAAACGGTTGTAAAGAGTTTTCAACATAAAAGGCGAGTTTTTAAGAAATATTTTGCGCATGAAATATGTCATATAAAGTAAAGTAAGTAGGTTTTAATTATTGCAGATATATTGAGCTTAAATTCTAGGTATGAAGTTTGCACAGAAAATAAGGCTTAAAATAACTGTGTGCTATTTCTTACAAAATGACTTTGTGGGGAGGCTTGACCCAGTCAATGTAAGGTTGGGTTGACCAGATGGTCAAGGCTTCCTTAATCAAGTGGTTTTGGAAATGTTTTTCTTATACTCGATATAAAGGGTTAATGCTTATATTTGTAAAATAATAAAAATTTATTCTGTAACGATAAAGTTTAGGAGGGATGCAAAGTTTTCAAATCAACTTTTGACTGATGCGACAGATATTGGCTCATAACTATCGAAAGGTGATTTTTATTGATTTTATTGTAACTGTTTATTACTGTCAATATTTCAATATAAAATACCGTTGGTCAAGCGTCCCATATGGGGGGAGCCTTGATTCATTTTTTCTCATGATCTTATTTCAAATTTCTGATTATTGCACTTATATCATAATTTTATTGTAATAGCTGATTGTATAGCAAATTAAATGATTTATAAAACTTTGTTCTAGATTCTATATTTAAAAAGTTAGAAATCATTTAGTAAAAAGTTGTTCAACCCTTCCTAGTCTCCCCTATACTATCTCAGAGACCATGACCAAGAAAACTGAGTTGGGTACTGCATGCCAAGAAACTTAATGGATTGTAACGACACTGTTTAAAATTAGTAACCGTTCGGAAGTTAGATTTCTCACAAGAAACAATCAGTGTTATTGTTCTAAGATTCTTGTTTTGAACGCTGCGAAAGTGTTTTACTGTTTCAGAGACAAAATATTCACCTGGGAAAGGATTTAATTCATTATTAACATGAACAATTTTGCTGTTTACCTAAATAGTTTTTAATAAATTCAAAACATATAAAAAACAACGGTAAAATATTCAAATGTACTACATATATAGCACAAAGATAAGCATTTTAAATACGGGACGGTGTCATATATGAGCTTAAAATTCATTTTAAAAATATCACAAATTGCAAAGTTGCCAACCTCCGGCTTTTGTTAATTCATGAAAACGTACTTTGAACCAGAAAATTTATTTAATTAGAAGTCTCTAGTATTAACTCAGAGGGTCATTTGAAATTTACTTAATTTCGTTGACTCAATAAATTTCTGGTTAGAAGTATAATTGTTTGATTTTTTTTTAAAGCCGGAGGTTGGCAAGTCTGCACAAAGCGATTATGACTATAAGAAGAGTCATTTAATGTTTTGTCTCTCATTACAATATAATATACTTAAATTTCCGTTTTCCGTATTCCAACAAATTAAAAGTATTTATATTTTTAAAAGACTAAGTGGGTGCAGATGGAAAATATTTAAAATTATTCTACTTTATCTTATAGACATTTACAAAATAATAAAAACAATAATTCAGTTACCCAATTTATTAACACTTTTTCCCTTTTAATAGTATCAATTTAACATACCCCATCCAAAAACTATTTAGCTTCTTTGAGTCATCTAGTATACTTAATAGTATAAAACTGAGAGAAAAAAATATGAAACTGGAAAGAATGCCATGTGAAAGATTTTTAAATTCCACCTACAAAAAAAAAAAAAAAAAAAAAAAAAAGTTGCATGTTGTTTCCTGAGTTCTTAACATGTATAGAAAATTTTCATAATTCATAAAAAGTCTTCTGTAAAGGCACCCCAGCTCACAGAAAGGCTGCAGTAAGCGAATATTTTTATTTTCTGTTCGCGCCAGTATTTTTCTCATTTAAATTTTGAAGTATATGTCTCTTGCAAAAAGTTTGTCAAAGAGTTCGTTAATGATTTTTGTTTTGAAAAATTGGTGCCAGTTCGAACTTAAAAATAGTCGTCTGTGGCAGTTTTACTCTCACAGAATTTCGTAAATTTAGTTTTCCAAAAAATGTCTAATTTATTTTTTTCCCTCAAATATTTTAAATCGAAGTAAATAAATTACTTTTATTAAGTATATGGGTATTTGATTTGATTTTTAGCAATAATTAATAATATATATATCAGTTATCATTTCTATTTTATCTGTTAGGGATACAGCGATTGGTAGAGTAGAGATTTTCTTAGCAATTGACCTGATGATAGATCACTTATATATCCGCGTTTGCATACTTCAAGCATTTACGTATTTTTGTTACCAATATTTTTGAAATATATGCTTTATTAAATTGCATATTTCTCACAAAAATAAGGCGAAGATTACTATTAAAAAAATGGTTCGAAATATTTAAATAAAATCATTGCTGTTGAATTTCACATGGTTGTAATATGTGATGTGCAAAATTCTTATTTCGTATAAATTAAATTATTTATGCCCATTAAAAATATAATTGTTTAAAAGTATAATTAATAGTAAACTAAGTAACTTAATAAACCAATTAATTATTTAAACGCAGTTTTACATCATCACGTTGAACTTATGAAAAATTCCTTACAATAGACTGAAATATACAAATAGAAAGAAATTGAATGAGACGAAAGCCGATAAAATTTAATTACCGTTTCTCCTAAACATAGTTAGCAAAAAAATATCTGTACAGATAATCATTATAAAATTCAATGTCTAGCTCTAGCTACACAAAAGCATAATAAATATTCAATTACTGTACTATATTCAATTACTATACTGTTCAAATAATAAATGAGAGTGGTTTAAAAAAAATACAAGAATGCAAATACGGAATAGGAGATACAGTACTGATGGAGTAAAGTTTATCTAGAGTATATTGCACTGAAAATAAATTAATAGTATTTTAATAAAGTTATTGTTTTTAATTTCAGATGATTATAGAATTTACATTATTCACTTTTTCTGCAATTTAAATTAATCAGAAACTAGTTAAATTTAATATTCGTGCCATTTAATTACATCCAGTTATGACATCTTTAAATTAAATCGTTGAAAAATATCTTTGCAACGGTCTTGAATAAACCAGTATCGAAAAAATGTATAAATGGAAAACCGATAAAAATTTAATTTATTTCGAACATAGAAAAAACAACAACAATAAATGCACAAATAATTATTATTAAATTCACTACAAAACTCTTGTTACTGTAATACATAATCAATATTTAAATAATTACATAAAACAGTTAAATAAAGAAAAAGACAGAAGTGGTTTATCATAAGTAGAGGGATAGTAAAAAAATATAGTAAAATAAATGTCTGATGAAAGAAACAATATTGTTGCAGTTTAGTTCTTTGAGTGTGTGTACTTTAAGTTAAAATTAACTGCCTTCACTCCTATATATTATGTGTTTGTGAGACAGTTTCTTTTTTTAATTCTCTGTTAGGAAAAACAACATTCCTTTGAGGCGACACGTGAGGTAAGTTCAACATCAACTGTTGTGAATAGTTTCTTTGTGTTTCAATCGAACTCGCTCTATCGTCATTTTTCCCACGGGAAATAATTAAAAAAGTGCGTTTTAGGAAGTAATATTTTTTTTCGATCAGTTTTTAAGCTTTAATTTTATAATTATGAATAGTTTATGGTACTATAGGTTGTCTTTAAATTCGTTTTATCTGAAAATAAAAATGGTGAGCCACGTTATTTGCAGTTATGAATGTGCTATATATTCTTAGATAAAGTAAAATGAGCATGAACTACAGGATGGAGTATCCATAAACGCCCCTAGTGGTAAATCCTGGAAAAAGATACAACTTAGGACTAAAAGTTGAATAACAAAATTGTTGAGCATCACCGATTTCATGTGAGAGTAAAATTGTACGCCCGGATTAGGCAAATAGCTTCTTGTACAGACTAAAATGTCTGACACTCATGCGAGATATTTCGTTTATGAAAAACCTAATATACTTTCAAAAGGGAAATAGGAATCTTTTTAAACGCATACAAACACAATTATACCAAATTAGAAATCCACTGTACTCAACACAAATATGAACAAAATTGCATAATGTAATACTGACATCAACAGTAAGCAAGAAATTTTATTTTAAGATTATCTTTAAGATTATAAATTTTTTATGACGGTTTTCTTTTTTCTGAAAGAAAAAAACGGAGTTTGAAAATATTAGCCATTTTTCAGCTCAATTATATATTTTATTCATCTAAACTAAATTATCTATTACAATGATATTAAATACAGTTTATGTTTTAGTACTTTAATGATTTATAATGTAGGAAGAATAATAATATTATGTTTGGTTGAATGAAAATAAATATTTGAATAATACAAAGAATTATTTGCAAATTTATTTGAAATACATTTTTTCTTAAAAGCGAAATGCCATTTAATCGAAGATTTTTTCTTTTTGTGAAAATCTAAATTACTTGTGTAATTGTGAACACTTTGCTTTCTTGTTTTCGTTTTTAAAAAATCCAGAAAGTATGTTGACATTAAGTTTTTATTATTCGATGTAGAATTAATAAAATCGAATTTCGTTTCCAAATGATCGAATAAATTAAAACAAACACTGAAGAGTTGTAATGTAGCAATTTCCATGTTAAATTGCTACATTAATTTAAACTGTGCTTAGAAAATGTTAGATAAGACTTTTAAAATAGATATAAGCATAGGTGCCAACCTGACATCGATTATCCGTAATACATGCGTTAATTTGACCCTGGTTTAATGAGCTTCGAACCAGAATTTTATCAAAGAAATGAATTTAAGAATGTTCTAATAACAATTCTGAATTTAAATAAATAAAGATTCATGAAGTATATTTTCTGGTTTGAAATGACGTTAACCTGGATCAAACTAATCCAGGTATTACGGAAGATTAGTTGAAAGTTGGCAGCTATGTATAAGATACATTATTTATTTACGTTAAATTTCATTATTTCATTAAAAAGAAGTTAAAATCTTTTCTCAAAATGTAAATGTCTCGTTTCGAAGCTAGTAAAAAAATATTTTTCGAGTTTTGAAATCAAAATTTATGTTCGATATTCTATCATATATGCAATGCACTATAGTTTTTTATGAAATAGAAGTAGTAGAATTTAAGATAGTAATATTTCATATCCTTCTGTAACATACGTTTTTTTTCCTCGTGTAACTCACATGCAATTCAGTTAGTGTAAACGGAAACTGTCTCTAACGGAATTCTGCCTTAAACGAAACACTTTTAAAGTCTCGAAAGTCACCAAAACTTATAAAAGTAGAACCTTTCTATAACGACACGCTGTCTAATGGAAAAAAATCATGTTTCATTCCTCGAATTTCGTCTTAGTAAGTTTTGCTGCATTAAATTCTATTCTTTCTTTGTAAATCGGAATTTTTACTTACACAAAGAAGCATTATAGATATCATCCAAACTGCTTTTATTCTGGCATAGAGAAAACTTATATGGAATTCAAATGCATATTGTAATATGTTTTAGTAATGCGCCTTCGGTTATTATTTAATTAAGTTTACATTATCGTGTGCGTGTATACTAATCTTTTAGAAACAAATACAACAAACTAGAAATTCTTCAAATAGTTTGTGAAAAGGCAGATTTTGAAACACATTTTATAAAATTTATACACCATAGTGTATATCATAAGGTAATAAAGAAAAAAAATGTATTTTATTAAAAACATTTTTACTTAAGAATAATGTATATATGCTATGTATTTTAGAGTAGTTGCTCGCGTTTTTTCTCAGCGGATACAATCTAGTAGAATGCATGACATGAGAAATTTTCTACAGAAAAATTTCCAAGAATTATAGAGATTTAATTTTTTTTAACTTATTCGATTGAAACATTTGGGCTGGCAATAGTCAAAACGCATTAAACTAGTAAAAATATCATAGTGGGAAGAAAAATGCATTAATTAAAAAGAAATTGCGAATTCTGTAGCGTTTCAGAAATCGAGTCACAGAACAACAATTGGAACACAGCCTTTAAAATATGCACATTTTAAAATAATTAATTTTCCTGAAACCAATCGTAGGAATTTCATAGATATTTGTATTTAGGCTAATTGAAGGGTGTGAAATTTATTTATGGTGCAAACTTGGGTATTGCTATTGGAAAAATAAGCAGGTTTTTGATTCGTTTTGGTATGTATGTGGCTCTCATCTAGGCAAATTTTAAATGTATGATTTAAAAGTAGATTTTATTTTCAATCATTCGGTACCGGTAACTTTTTTCTACAATAATTTCTTGCAATATTAGTAAAAAATATTTAGTTTTTTCACCGACTGTACCTGGGATTGCTAAATCAGAATATGAATACATATCTTAAATCTAAGATATTTATAAGATTCTAGCTTTATATCCTTTTATACAAGCAGGAATTAATTATTAAAAATGGTTTTTTCGAAGGCCATGTAAGTATTTAGAATATCATTTACATCCTCATTCTACAAAACTTAAGATGGATATAATTTATAAAATTTAGAAAAGGCGCAACAAAATATTCGTTTGAAAAGAATTTTATGTTATTACTTTTTGAATAGTAAATTTATTGGTTGGTAAAGTAATCTGTCGTTGAATTTTGTTTAACACAAACTATATCAACAATCATTCATTTGACTTGTACCAAATGAAAACATATGGATTCGAACCAGAAATTTTTTCATAAAATAAATAAAAATAATATAGTAATTACTATAGAAAATCGTCTATGACACAAAATTTCTCTATGATTTTTTTTCTCAAAATTTAATTGTAGAACAATCCTTAGATATTATATAATAATATAATATAATTTATGATATAATTTATTTTTTAAAACTTGAGTAAAATTCTCGGTATGTGTTGTTTTAATAACTTATGTAAACAATATGACTGTTTGTGGAGGTTTTTATGTTAGTATCTTTATGTGATATGTATTTTTTTTTTATCATAAATGGCTTCTCAATTAATTATTATTCTTTAGGAAATTCACAGGAGTTTTAATCTCTGCCTTCATTACACCAGCGGATATAAAATTTGAATTTTTTTCTGTTTAGAAATCATATCATAAAGGCAGTTTTTTGTTTAAAAGATATTCTGTTTTTATTCTTCTTAAAATCTTTGCCGTCAATTATTATGCATATAGCATACACATAAGTTTTATGTATGTTTTCCAGTGTCTATGCATGAAATCGACTCTTATATTCATATGCAGTCAATGCATGAAATCGACTCTTACATTCATATGCAGTTAATGTATAGAAATTACTTGATACCGAAGAATAAAAACAAGTATTCGTGTAAAATGTTCCTTTCATTTTTTTTATTTAAACTATCTTACTTTAAGAAGATTTAATAACCACATTCTTCTTAAAAATACAGAAATATATGATGAAAATCTAATTTTTCAAAAAAAAAAAAAAATAAAATAAAATAAAATAAAATAAAATAAAAATCCAATTTGAAAGTTTCTGAAATATGTATAAGCCAAGCCCCTTTCTCTTAAATTTGTGGAACGTACTTACAATGCAGGTTTGCACGTAATTGCACGACAATTAAAACTGAAATACAATATTTGCATATAATTTCAGAGTTAATTCAATGAAATGTCTACATTCTCTGTTTCACATAAGAATTTAATGCAACTGTAGGAATTTGTAATTATGTTGCTTAAAGTTATATAATCTTTTTCCAGAACTAAAAAAATTCCCCATATACCAGAATGCATTCTTATTAATATTGCTATTTTTGCAAAACTATCCCTTACATATGTTAAGAATAGAATATTGCATTCCTAAATTCTACCTTGTTAATTATAGCTTTAAAATATTGATATACATTTTTACTGGGCAACATGGATGCATGAACCATTCTGCATCTTGAATTACACGATAAAAATATTGTGTTATTTAAAAAATATCTGTGTTAAGTGGACACGCTACCTTTGAAACTATCTCTTCAATTTTGAATAATAATATAATAGTATGTGGTGGCACAATATTTAATATAACAAAATTAAAATATATTGTAGAACAGCCTATTTAAATAAAATTTTATTAAAAAAATAACGTTTTTAAAGCTCGCTACTACTTTTATAAATATGAATATTTTTGCTTAAATTTTTTTCAACATTCATTAGAATACACTATATAAAACTGTTCATGCATTTTTAGATGTATGGGATTTTAAATTTAATATGATTTATTTTTCTATCGCGTATATTAAAAATGAAGGAAACTCTCAATTTCTCAAACTCTTTACAAACTCTCAATTTATTTATTTAAAAAAAAAATAACTATAAACTTGAATGTTAAATCCATGCACAAAAATATTAACTACACCATGGAGAGCAAGTAAAAAAATTCAATGCTCTATCTAAATCAGCAAAAAAGCCTTAGTATTTATCGAACAAGCAAGTTATAAAAATATGAGCAGGGAGAAAAGCAGTTTAAAGTTTTCAATTGAATGTGTAATTGCGCTGGATCTATTAACAAAATTTACAATATCTCGCCATATAATTGCCGTATGGGTAAAAATATTCACAATTATAGAAGCTTTGAGCTAATATTTAATAAACAAAATCGATATTTTGACCAATTTCAAGATACTGTGTAACCTTATGTAAGATTCTAGTTTTATCTCACTCTATACTGTAAGGAATTATTAAAAAAAAATTAAGTGTTAAAATAAGTTATAAGAAAGTTAAAGTTTAAAAGGTAAATTATTTAATATATATTTTTTTAAATAATGCCAATATTTAAAGAAGTATTTCAATAGAAAATTTTGTAATTTGCAGTTATATTTAATATTCATTAAAAACCTAAAATTTTTCTCCGGTTCCCCATTGACAAATTGTTGAAGATTATTTTTTGGAAGTTTTAAGTTTTCATATTTTACCTGACTTTTTCTAAAAACAATTTCTGTTGCGTTATTTCATATCGATAAATAATTATGTCATAACGGCATGGCACTAATTTTGATTTTGTTTGAATATAAGCGTTTAAGAGAGAGGAAAAAGGAGTAATAGAAAATCGTTTTTGATATATTTTTAAAATAGTTGCTTGTTATCCATAAACCTTACACCTCCTCCCTTCCAAGTTAAATTATGAAAATAATTTTGGATATCAATTAAACTGTTTTTTTTTTAATTATTATTATTATTATTAATGCTTTAGCCAAGGTTGCATTAAATCATTTCAGCATATTCCGACATAAAAGTTATTGTATTGACATATAATGTATTATAAGCTAATAATAATGATTCTTTATTAAGAATAAACTACTTTTAACAAAACGTCGATAAATTATTTTTGTTGTACCATATTTACATTTGTTGTAGATATAAGTATATTTATCTTCTTCAGTCCCGATGTATCTAAAGGATACACAGCTTTAGAATTTTTTTTATGTGCATAAATGATGATAGAAATAAATAAATTGGTATGAATGAAACAGATATCACAAGTAAACAAAATAGCAATTTGTTTCTTATAACTCTTTTTTAGCGAGATATGTGTTACATTAAAACTGGTTGCAGCAAAAATGTACGAAATGTACAAAAATGAAAATGTAAACAGTTTTTCTGTGTGATGTTGTTTGTAGAGTTAAATTAGTAATAAAATGTTATTAAATGTATGTTTATTTCTTTTTTTCATTGTTTTTGCATTGCTAAAATAATAAAAAAAAATTGTCTAAAAATGTCACAAAATTAATTTTTTTTTCGCTTTTCAATCTTTTTTAGTTATAACTTTGTTAATATAATTTCATAACTGAAGTTAAAAAAATATAGAAATACACCCTAATGTTTGATGTGGTTATCTGTTTATGAGATGTGAAATATTTTAGTTGACTTTGAATTTTCCTATCCCTTGTAGTTTACAATATGTTATCTAGTTTTAAATTCTTTATAGAATTAAACTTATTGGATCTTCAAAGCTTATTTAAAAGTCTTTTTTCAGGGTTTCGTAAGATATGAGTACTACAGAATACATTTGATTTCGTAGTTTTCTTCCCACTGAATTCCACTTTTTCTCTTCGCTAATATACACTACGAATCAGAAATTCTGTCACCATTCATCTACATATGTTACGACTGGGACAGAAGCCAACTTTTTATTTTTATTTTTTATAAGATGCAGTAAAATATCCTCTAATCTTTTCCGATATTCTTATATGTTTATCGACAGAAAATTTTTCTTTGTTTCCGATTCACGAATCTTTTCCAATAAATTATGAAATAACACATCTAAAGGTTTTGTTGAATGAATTCTTAATGCAAAAATCGTTAGTAAATACAAACAAAACATTCAAAGTAATAATTAAAAGAATTATAAATATAACTACCACCATCTAAAGAAATAGCCGATCTAATAATAATAACAATCTTTATTTGAGACATTATTTCGAATACTAAAAGCAATGTTTCATTAATACTTAAAAGCTGATAAATATTCAGGAAGGTGGAATAATAAAAGAAGACAAAAAAAAAATTATATGATTTTTTTTTTTTTGTAAGAAAAGGGCAATTAATCGAAATAAAAGTAATTCATTACGTTCCATACCTTTGACGAAACATTAACAAAATTTTTATAAATTTAAAGCCAATAAGTGTTAACCCATCAATGCCCAAATTATTTTCTTCATTAAAAATGAAATTTTGGGTTTCCCACCACTTTTAAAAGAGCAATAATTTTTATCTTAATTTATTGAGGAATTTGTCTCGTGAAAAATAGTGTTTATTTATCTTTCTATTTACTGGTGTGAAAAGTGCTTTTTTAACTTTTTTATGAACGTCCCTAAAAAGGGACGCTAGGCACTAATGGGTTAATAGTTTTCTTTTTAAATCTTACTGAAATCTTTTTTAATATGATCTTCTAACTAATATATAAATATTATACAGAGCTGCCAACTTCTACGCCTATTTAAATCGTATAAACATGTTTGGAACCAGAAAAATGTTTTAGTAAAATGTATATAAAATATATATTCAATGTTAAACATTATAATATATATTCTTAATTATTTATTAAAATTTATGTTTCTAATGTGTTTATTTAACTGTAAATAGGCGTAGTAGTTGGCAGCCATGTATTATATAAAAAATAATATTGTTAGAATGTTCCATAATAGAATGTCCAATAGAATGTATTGTAATGTTCCATAGAAATTTATTTCCCCTGCCTCTTATTATAAAAGATTTCTCTATGAATTTTTATTTCGTAAAATTAAATTGTAAAACAATCTTTTCCTAAAGATTATGAAAAATCTATATTTTAAACGCAGAAAAAATCTTACAAGAAAGATTATTTTTTGCATAGACCACCATTGGCCAATTGTAATCATACGTAAAGCATTTCTAGTAACACCCTTGTTGATATACAGGGTGATTCAAAAAAGATAGGAAAAATTTTAAGAGGTGATAGTATACATCAAGACAAAAAAATATTAAATGGGAAACTAAGGGTCCCAAACGACTTCCGTAGGAGATAGGCGCCATCAAAGTTTAGGGTCCTAAATTTGAAATGATTATAAAAAACGGGAAAATTGATCGATTCGTTTGCGGTTTTCAATAAAACTATTCTTTATGTCAGTATTGTCTTGAAAATAAATTATAAAGATAAATTTCAAAAAATGCCGATAGAGGGCGCTTTAGACTTTGGAGTAACGAACAACTATTTTTTGCCGTTATTTTTTGCATCTCATTAAAATTTTTTAGACGTTTAGACATAAACTTAAATTGTGAGCTCAAAAACTTTGGTTAAAAAGCGCAAACTGAACTGTGTTCAATGGGAGTGGGTAAGTTCAAATTTCAAACGATTATAAAAAACAGAAAAATTGGTCAATTGATTTGCGGTTTTCACTAAAATTATTCTTTATGTCAGTATTGTCTTGAAAATAAATTATATAGATAAATTTCAAAAAATGTCGATAGAGGGCGCTTTAGACTTTGGAGTAACAAACAACTATTTTTTACCCTTATTTTTTTGCATCTCATTAATTTTTTTTAGAAGATTAGACATAAACTTAAATTTTGAGCTGAAAATCTAAATCGTTTAGAGTGGTTAAGTAGCGCAAACTGAACTGCGTTAAATGGGGGTGGGGAGGTTCAAATTTCAAATGATTATGAAAAACGGAAAAATTAGTCGATTCGTTTGCGGTTTTCTCTAATATCATTCTTTATGTCAGTATTTCCTTGAAAATAAATTTTTAAGATAAATTTCAAAAAATTCCGTTAGAGGGCGCCTTAAACTTTATAGTAACCAAAAACAATTTTTAACTGTTATTTTTTGTATCTAATTAAATACTTGCAAAAGAAAATAATAAATTTTCTTTTTAATAATAAATTTTTTAAATTAAATTTTGAGCTCAAATTCTGAAACATTGGGAGGGGTTAAAAAGCGCAAACTGAACTGTGTTCATTAGTTGAAATGTTATCCTGCCCACCCTACGAACACAGTTCAATTTTTCGCTACTTAATTACTCACAACGATTCAGATTTTGTACTCAAAATTTAAGTGTAAGCTTTTAAAGCATTTATTTGAATAAAAAAATAACGGTTAAAAATAAATGTTGCTTACTCTAAAGTTTAAGGCGTTTCCCTCTATTGGAATATTTTGAAATTTATTTTTAAAATTTATTTTCAAAGAAATACTGACATAAAGAATGGTTTTAGAGAAAACCGCAAACGAATCGACAAATTTTTCCGTTTTGTATAATCGTTTGAAATTTGAACCTACCCACTCCCATTGAACACAGTCCAGATTGCGCTTTTTAACCAATGTTTTTGAGCTCAAAATTTAAGCTTATGTCTAAACGTCTAGAAAAATTTAATGAGATGCAAAAAATAACGGTAAAAAATAGTTGTTCGTTACTCGAAAGTCTAAAGTGCCCTCTATCGGCATTTTTTGAAAATTATCTTTAAAATTTATTTTCAAGACAATACTGACATAAAGAACAGTTTTAGTGAAAACCGCAAACGAATCGATCAATTTTCCCGTTTTTCATAATTATTTCAAATTTTGGACCCTAAACTTTAATGGCGCTTATCTCCTTCGGAAGACGTTTGGGACCCTTAGTTTTCCATTTAATATTATTTGTCTTGATGTGTACTATCACCTCTTAAAAATTTCCCTATCTTTTTTGAATCACCCTGTATATATATATATATATATATATATATATATATATATTAGAATCCATGCTGACGATGTGAACAGGGTCAGTTTTATAATAAATGAATAAATTTCTTTATATATAGTTTTATATTTTTTGTTGGTAACACTAACCAACAAAAAAAATATTTTTGTCAGTTTCCTGGTTCTAGATAGTCAATTCCTACTAATTTTGGGTTGAAAAAAACGAATATGTTAATGAAATTTTTTTATTAGCTCTTGTTTTCAAGATACAATACAGCCCACTTGAGAAAGACGCACAGTATCCCACTCATCGATTTAAAAGCAAATTGAAGAAAAAAAATCCCTATGTAATAAATACAATACAATAGGCATGTTTCACTAAACAATGTTCATTTTTCAGAAAGCAGTGGTTGTTTATAGCCTATTCTTGCAAATGTTTCCTTTTGAATTGGCTCTTGTATTTGTACGCCGGAGCATCTCTTGTAACAGTCCAGCTGTAGTCGGCCAGCATTGACTCGTCCCAACAACCCTGATATCTGCTTTCGATTACAGAGATATCTTTGTGAAACCTTTCACCGTGCTCATCACTTACAGCTCCACACTTTTTAAGGAAAAAATCAAGATGAGAATGGAGGAAATAAAGTTTTAGAGACATGTTGCATCCAAGGTCATGGTACTTGTGTAGGAGTTCTTTCACCAACTGTTGGTAGTTCTCGGCTTTTCTGTTGCCTATAAATCGTCGTACTACACTTTTGAAGGCTTCCTAGGCTGCTTTCTCTTTCCCTTCCAAAACTTTATCAAAAGCAGGGTCCTTCGTTATTATGCATACGTAAGGGCCCACAAATATTCTCTCTTATTCTTTGATTCATTCAGTCTTGGAAATTTTGCTCTAAGGTGAAGGAAAGCCCCTCCATATTTGTTCATGGCTTTCATGAAGTTCTTCATTAATCCCAGCTTAATGTGCAGGGGTGGAAGCAGAATTTTTTTGGATCAACTAGAGGCTCATTTTGGACATTTCTCTCCTTGGGATTTAGATTTCTTGAAGGCTTTTGTCTTTTATGTAGTGAGAGTTTCTATTTCGACTGTACCACAAACACAGAAAACAGCAGTACTTGGTATAGCCAAACTGCATTCCTAGGAGAAAAGCACTTTAGAGTCACAACAAACTTGCAATTTATGATCCTCGTATTTGATTGACTCAAGAAGAAATTTCACATTCCCGTAAGTTTCCTGCATGTGAACAGAATGTCCAATGGGAATGGAAGGAATAATGTTGCCATTGTGTAGTAAGATTGCTTTCAAACTAAGTTTGGAAGAGTCTATAAATAACCTCCACTTCCGTGGATCATGAGTTAAGTTCATTGAATTCACCAAACCATTAACATTAGTACAATCAACATATGTCCTTTCTTCTCAAAGAAATGAAGAAGACTCTTGTGATGAGCCCTGTATTGTGTGATCTTGACTTCTGGTTGGATTCTACACAGAGAATGCAGTTAAGGAGAATTACAGCTATTAGGGGTACCAACTTCCGAACATTCTATTTCCCATAAAACAGCCATAGTGAGATTTCTCAAATTGATTCCTATCTTGAGAACAAGAGCTAATCTCAACTTTTTATGTTGATTTTCGTGTTTAGCGAGTCAAAATACTTCGGAAATAACTACTTTTGAGTCCGAAACATTTTTGATGTTGGGTAGTGTAATTTGTAATAGTTATTAATGGTTTTATATATGGGGGAGATAAGGGTAGGTTGGCCACAGGGAAGGCTTCAGTACTCCTCAGTTTTCATATTCAAAAGGATTTCAGAGTTTTAAAAATTCGTGTCAACCAAAGCTACAAGAATACTCAAAAAATTGTTTTGGTTTTATGCAGATAACCGAAATCAGTATTAAAGAATCAACTGTGAGTCGTTTTCAACCTAATTTTGTATACTTAAAAATATTGTATAAATTTTTCCAGAAAAAACATATCATAAAAATTTAAATAAGTGCGTTTTAAAGAATGCAGAAATATTGAGTTCTCATTCCAGACATAAGGATTGTACAGCATGTTATGCTTAACGTAACAGCGTGCTATTCTTTAAAAAAGAGGTAGTATGGGGAGGATTGATCCAATCAATGTAAGGGAGGAATGACTAGATGATCAAGGCCCCCTTAATTAAGTAGTTTTGGAAATCTTATTATGCACTGTACATAATGAAAGTTTATGGTTATATACAAAAAAAGAATATGAATTTATTTTATAAAGCTTATAGTAAAATGGGCTGATGGAAAAGAAAATATTTAAAACTGAATCAAGAAAGATAAGAAAAAATGATATGGTTGCGTTGCTAAATTAATTACTAATGCTAAATTGCACTGCAAGAAAATATGTAATGAAATATAAATGAAAATGTTGATACCAAGTTTTTTGCATTTAAATGATACCCACAACAAATAAATAGAAACAGTGGAAAATATGTTTGATCAATGATGACCGATCGCTTATGATTTTAGATGTTGCGTTAAATAATAAGAATAATAAAATACATGAGGAATTATCCTCAAACTCCAGGTGTGTAAACAGAATAGTATAGGCCAGATATTTCAGCGGACATTTTTATTTCCCGAAATCCCGCGGGGGTCTGTCAACAAATTAAAAAAAGAATATTTTTTTGGATAAACCTGTAAAAAGTAATGTAGCAAAAGAGTTCAAACTGTAGAACACCATTAGGCTTATTGGTATAAACTGTGTTTATTTCCATGGGGATAACATGTATACTCGTAGAAAAATGAGTTTTTATTCCCAAATGTTGCCAAGTTATTTTGCTTATAATTTGCGGAGTTCTTAATATAAAGAGAATGTTCTTTTAAGAAAATATGACAAGCAACAATGCACCCAGTATTAGAGGTCAGCACGGACCCGGGACGAAGAAAAAATTTAGCGGACCTGCCGGCCCGTTATAAAGATTTCAGTTAGAATGATAAAATATGAGCTATTTTCAATGAATGTGGCTTTAAAGAGAATAAGTATATATGTGCGTCAAGAGCCGATACTAGTTTGATCATCAATACAGAAATGTAACTATATAGCGTAGAGAACGGCACCGAGTTAGACACAGTTACATTGTGTCTAACTCTTGCTTAATATTTCTTCAGCATACTCGTGCCGGGCCAAGATCAAGCTTGCATTGTTTTTCTACATATAGACTAAGCAGGCCGGATGTGTAGGACTGACAGCATCATTTGTAAAATTATTAACAGCTATAAAGAACTTACGTTAACATAATCATTGGATATATACTTCTTGGTGATTGTTAAATTCACCTTTCAACAACGCGAAAATTCTGACTAATTTTTAACTGCAAAAATGTAAAATTGACAAGCCTCGCTATTGAAAAGATTTAGAATCGAATAGCGTTTTTGAATTTTGGTAAATAAGATACTTATACATTCTTGTTGAGATATAAGAGATTCTTGCCAAATGGTTGCAGATTTTTCTCCCTTTCCATTCTGTCGCTTCCGGAAATTACATTCAAAACGATAACTTTGACAGTATTTTCTTAAATTGCTTGAATCAAAAATAGATAACGGCAATCGATTACATAGTTTCTGAATAAAAACACCTGCTAATCTTAAGCATTTCCGAAAAAGAATGAATTAAGAACAGAAAGTAGTTCCTTTGGATTTGAGAATGAACTTGGATTTGGAATCTTTAATAAAATGATATAGAAAAATTTCCATAAATCTGCTTTTATTATACAGCTTGAAATGTTACAATGTTTTTAAATTTCTCTTTTTTCTTTTATTCTAAACCATAGTAATTTTTTAATGAAACTTTAACTTGAAAGGTTCAGAAGCTAAGTAATCATTAATGTTGCTATTGTGTATTTGTAAAATTCCCCCACAGACTTGTATGCAGTATTCTTTAAATGAATCTTAATTATACGATAAAAAATCTGAGCTTTTTTGTAAGAGTAAAAATTGTGTGGGTCCAGAACCGGCCGGTCCAGATCTGTTTTCACAGATTTCTGTAAGGACCGGGTTGGGCCGGGTCTAGAAATGTAAAAATGTAAACGGGCCGGGCCTAACATTTGAGTTTTACAACGAGCCGAACAGAACCAAAATAACTTTCCTTTGGGCCGGGCCCGGGCCTGGAAATTCCAGCCCGTGCAGATCTCTACTGAATATCCTGTAATAACAAATAAAAAATAATAAAAATTGGATAAAGAACGCACAAATTTATAAAATAATGTTTCACTGCGTATGCGCGAATACAAACAAAATTTAATGAACATAATGTATTAGCTATATATATAAAGCAATTTTGTACAAGGGTAAAACATACAGCATGGAAATTCTGAAAGTGACAAGCTCGAAATCCGTTGTTCCCAATAGAAAGCATCAAGATGAGGAGCTGTATCCAAATATAATATATGTTGCACACTATTGCTAGTACACAATACAGCCCCTTATCTTTTTGCTTTGTTTAGGGGACAACGAATTTTGAGATTATTATATCGAAGATAACCTTCAGAATTTTTATATTATGTTTTTTAACCTGTTACAAAAGTTGTTCTATACATTTAGCTAATACATTATGAACATTATACTTAGATTGTATTCGCGAATGCGCAGTGAAACTTTATTTAATAAACCAGTTCATTCTCTATCAAATTCGTATTATTTTTCCTTTTTTACTGCAAGGTATTGTGTGCATTGTTGTTTGTCTTATTTACTTAAAAGAACATTTTTCTTTTCTATTAAGGACTCTGCAAATTATGAGCAAAATAGCTTGGCGAAATTCGGGAATGTTTTTATAACTACCTTAATTTCTCTACGATTATACATGCTATCTTCATAAAAATGAAAATAGTCAGTTACAATAATCCTATAAATCATATTATACAGTTTTGACGTTTTTGCTACATTAATTTTTACAGAATAATCCATAAGATATTATTTCCTTTTCAATTTCTTAACGGTCCCCTATGGGGTTTCGGTAAAAATCTTCACGGAAATATATGACAGATACTACAGCTCATATTCAAAATATTAGAATAATTACCTTTTTTTTAGAAATTGAAAATATCGTTTGGTAATTTAATGTCTTTTAATGAAAATATGCAAACGATATTTTTATTAAGAACTTATTGTTGATTAAACGTACTTGTTATCTTAAATTTAATATCATTTTTGAAAAGATTAATTGCAAAAAAAAATTATTTTGAAAAGTCAAAATATTAGAATATTTATTCAAGTGGTTCAAAATATTAGAATATTTCACATTAATTCCCCTTTAATTATTACCAATTCTTAACTGGTGGCATCATTGATTAAATTCAGACTATTTTATTTAAAATCAGTATTCTTTTTTGAAATTTGTTTCTTTTTCGTCTTAAAATGGGCCGTGTGAGTGATATTCCTTTATCTACTAAACTTCGTATGGTTGATTTGTGTCGGCATGGTAAAAATCAATCTTTTATAGCGAATTATTTACATTGTTCGTAATCGAGCGTTAGTAAAATACTAACACAATATTCAAAAATTGGAAAATTTCAAAATAATCGCCCAAATGGTGGCTGAAAACCAAAAACATCTGCTAGAGATGACAGGAAACTGAAGCGTATAGTTAAGAAAAACCGTTTTAAAAGTGTGCGATTCTTGCACCGAAAATGGAAAGAAGAAGGAGTTGAAGTTTCTACATCGACAACATTAAGACGCCTCCATAAATTTAAATTTGAATCTCGTGTACCGGAAACAAAACCTCTCATGACTGCAAGACAAAAGCGTATAAGATTGAAATGGTGTAAATCAAGACGTTTATGGAGCAATGAAGATTGGAAAAATATATTATTTAGTGATGAAAGTATGTATTGTGTTTCATATGGTAATCAAG
Organism: Maratus speculifer; assembly: GCA_964019185.1. Taxonomy (NCBI): domain Eukaryota; kingdom Metazoa; phylum Arthropoda; class Arachnida; order Araneae; family Salticidae; genus Maratus; species Maratus speculifer. Next base: position 284,944,588 of record OZ025293.1, read on the forward strand.
GTATTCGAGTTTGGAGAATGAAGCAAGAAGTATTTGATAAAGAATGCCTTAAACGTTCCGTAAAATTTGCTGCTAGTGTCATGGTTTGGGGTTGTATGAGTGCAGAAGGACCTGGAAAGTTATGCATCGTCTACGAAAAGGTTAACTCTCTGATATATCAAGAAATTTTAGAATATTACATGATTCCATCATCAGAAGATTTATTTGAAGATGATTTCATCTTTCAACAAGATTTAGCGTCCCCGCATACCTCGGTGTCAACTAAGAATTGGTTCCGCCAACGCAACATTAAGGTACTTCCTTGGCCACCAAATTCACCAGATCTTAATCCCATCGAAAACTTATGGTGTATAATGAAGAAACAACTTCAAGAAAATCCTCCTTCAAGTAAAACTGAGTTAGTGGCACGTATAAAGTCTATTTGGGCTAATATTGATAGAAATGTTTGTAAACACCTTGTATATAGTATGCAAGATCGATTGTACGCTGTTATGAAAGCTAAAGGGGATGCTACAAAATATTAACTACCATTTACTTCATATTCATAAGGTAATATTGTTGCGTAAAATAAAATATTCTAATATTTTGAACCAATCTAAATTTTATTCTAATATTCTGGTGTAATTAAGGAAGCTGTATACCTAATTTATTGTGCTGTATTTTATATTTTATAAATGTTAAAAACTTATCTAAACATTCCAGATTTAATTTATAAGAAATTTAATTGCATTTACTTAGTATAAAAAATAAATAAATGACAAATAATTTTTTCTTATTACTTTTTCTCAATTATTCTAATATTTTGAATATGAGCTGTATTCTGTTTACACACCAGGAGTTTCAGGATAATTCTTTATGTATTTTTTAGACATTTAACAAAACGTCAGAAATCGCAAATGGACCGGTCATCACTGGCCATAGAGCTAAGCATAGTGGTTTAGAAAGGATGTTACAGATTTCGTTATGTTTATTGTGATGTCCATGGCAGTTGCACGAGATAAAATTAGTCATAATTGATGTTTTAGATAAATTTATCTACGTCATTTTATTTGGAGATAGTAGACATGCTATTTCCATCGTTTAGTACTAAATCCGATTCCGGGTGAAGAGCTACATCATCTTCATCCTACATACACGTTTTTTATTATAACATTTTGTTTTGAATGGGTTTCATTTTTGAATGTTTTTTTTTCTTTTTGGTTGTATTTTCAGTTGATACAGAGAATTTAATCGTTGGTAGGCATATATGCATATATGTGTAAGATAAGTTATTATTTACTTTATGATATGCGATAACAGGTGTACAGTACTATATACAGTGTGATAATAGGTGTAGTAATAATACTGTATAATAAGTGTACAGTACACGAACAAATATGTGTTCATAATATATATACTCATGATTATAAAATGTCCCACTTTTACATCGTCTTGTCTATTTTAACTACTCATATTTATGCCTACAAAAAAACCTTTTTTAAGTTATAAAAATCAAATAAATTAGCTCAATCAACTTAAGCTAGTCCATGTAAAACAAAACTTATATACTCTAGGTTGGAATAAAACCATTTTGTAAGCAGGTTAAGTCTTTTGAATTTTCTATATATAAAGAAAATTTTTGCTATCTGTTCACAAGTAGAAGGGTGACGCTATCCATATTTAAGAGTTTTTAAAATTGTTTACAAATAATATTGTTGTGTGTTCAGTGTACTTTTAAGATTGATGCCACATTGTAAAAAAAGCGTTTATTTACAATATACTGCTCGACTGAAACACAGGTATCTTCAAATTAACTAGCAATCTCTTTTAAATGGTTTTCCTGGATTCCAATTCGGAAACAAAACACAGGCATCTTTAGTGAAACACAAAAATTCAACAATTCATTAAATAAAATCAGATATTCTTCCAATGAAATCAAAGCAAAGCAAATTTCCTCACACAACTATTAAGTTCAATACAGCGTATACAATGTCTAATCGCACTGACCCAAGTCTCAATACACACAAACTTCATAGATCTTCACTGCAGGATGGCTGGAAGAAAACTGAATCGGTTATCCAAAGATAGCCCCCTATTTATAGATTTCGGAGAGAAGGTTCTCGATGCTTTTCATAGCTTTGTGGGTGAGTTCACCTTACAGGTACAGGAGGGGGTAACCTCCAAAGTCTTCAAATTTGCCGATGAAAATAAGTCGTCAAAACCATCATCCAACTTTGTGATAAACACATTTCTTAGCGATATTCACATTAACATAATGTTAAACACGAGAACCTGTAAGGTTGCTTTCCCGCAAAGCATTCGAGGTCCTGCAACGGATGTGCAAAGCATTTGGCATGAATTACATTTCAATTTTACCATAATAAAAGGGTAATATTTACAAATATACAAAATTCGAAACAATATTTTCCAGCGTCATATCTGCACAATACTTTAAAGAAACATACATTAAAAAACATATTAATAAGAAACTTATGGCAAAATGAATTAAACGACGAAATAAGAAACATTGCTGAAAGTTCACATCTGAACAAAATTTTAATTTACAAAGTCAATGGCATATTATTAGTCAAAATCTGACATATCATTCAGGTACATTTTGCACTATAAAATTTCATCTGAACAGACTTATTTTGATTGTTTTAAAATGAAAGCAATTTTTCAGAAACAAGAGAGTATGTACAGTTGTAGAAAAAAAAAAGGTAAACACTCCTAACTCTGCAACAAATAAACATAGAAAAATGTTACTTTTACCAAATGATTGGAAAATAAGTCTACTTTTAAAGGCTGTTTATGAATTTTTTTTAGGGGGACATATACAAAATAAAAACACCCAAACTTTGTTTTTTCAATTGCAACTTTCAGTTTTGACAAGGTATTTTAAATTTTGTCGTTCAATTTATGCCTAAAAGCGAAATTTCATCTCATTTGGAAAATGAGTTTTTGAATTATAAGCATTCAAAATTTAGAGCTTGTACTGTTAATTTGCATTTTTATATTTTTGTTAATATCTCCTGAAATCATAATCCTAATGCAAAAATGTTTTATGTGGTTATAGTACTAAAAATCCCATACATAAATGTATTAATTTTTTTAGTTTTAAAATTTTTTATATGAATTATGAAATCACTATTTGAAAAAAAAAATATGAATTGGAACCTAAATATTTTTGATTAATTTATATTTGTTATGTTCTTTATGCAAACTCAAAAAATTTTTCTACCAAGAAATTTTCAAGTTATGTTTAAAAAACTTCAAAATGTTGGTGTAAGTTGGTATAAGGGCCTGTCAATAATGTGCAAAAAGCATAATTTGAAAAAATATATATATTTCACTCGTGTTGTTGAAGCATTTCGGCTGGGATTACGGTGCCTCACTTAAGATAGGCTTAGAGCGAAAGTCTGTCTTACGATTTAAAGAAAGCGTAAAACTTATTTCAGTATCTCACGATTTTGTGTTAACCTAAATACTTCCTACTTTCATGTGCCATGCAAATTGTCAAAGGAGATCCTGATATTATAACACTCTCATTAAATATATGACTTTGAGTTTATAAGAAACTCTTGATGAAAATTATTTCTATATATTATATTATCAGATCTCCTCTTTTAAATTTATGCAAAACTTATGGCTTTTATCGGGGGGGGGGGACTTTAATTCTCTCACTTTTTGCGTACTATTCTACCCACATTTTTCTGCTCATCTTTTTTTTAAGTTCTATAATATAAACTAATTTTTTTATCTGGTGTAATCATGTTTTTTATGTAGTTAAATTTCAGTATTTAAAATTTTTGGCAGAAAGTTGCTTCAACTATTGCTTTTTAAGTTTAATTATGTGGATAGGTTTGTACTTGTATACATGTTTGCGTTTGGGTGATGTTTAATTTTAATTAAAGTAATCGTGGCGATCACATTGAGATGAAATTTCGCAGAGCAAAGTTTAATTTGCAATGTAAACACGAAATTATTCATTTCAATGTTTTCCTCAAAATGAAAGAACACATGAAATATTTCTTGCTTCTTAATTAGATGCCTATGTATTTACGACAGAAGCCCTGTTTCAAATGAAAATAATGAATGTGAAGTTATTCTGGTGTCTTTTTAAAGTAGATTTAATTTTGTTTCTTCAAATAAATCTTATAAACCATGTGAACATATCTGAAAAGATCTAACAAGAATATATCCCTCCCACCAACTCTTCAAAAGCTTTTTTCTTTCAAAATAATTCTTTCAAAAGCAATTTGTCTTATTTTTTGTTCATTGATTTCTTATACTGCTTTATACTATTATTTATTCTAAATTTTGTATAGGCCGATTTTTTTCACATTTCTTTCAATAAATAATAAAAGAACTGAAGATAAATAAATTCAAAATCTAAGAAAAAGTTTTATAAAAATACTTCCAATCACATTCACATAGTCAAAAACTATTGTAATTACAGATATCTTATATATATATACTTAATCAAATAATTCAACACTTGTAACCAGGGTTCGTTAATATCATTCTATTTTGAAAATATGAAAAACATCTGATGTTTCAATATATGTCCGATATTTTCAAAATAATTAATTGATTAATAATTATAAATATTTTCAAATCTAATACATTTAGAAAGAAAAACATATTACATTTAGTATGAAAGCTTAATAAAACAATATTCTAAACGCACGTTTTTTCGACTTATGTATCAAAATTGAAAATAAACTAATTGAAACAGTCACAATTTGCTTTTTAAACTCGCAAAAACCAAAATTATGTGACTAGCTATCAAGTTTCCAAAAAAAATTATGTTCTATACAATAAAATTACATATAAAATACTTTATTTTTAATGAAAATTATACACATCTTTAAACTGTTGTGTAGTTTAAACTAATAAAAGAATCGTAAAAGATATTAATAGAGAAATAACTTCGTTAAATTACCGGGTTTATCCACCAACAGCTGTTTTAAGTAAATATTTAATGTCGCTACATTTTACATTTAAAAATTGAGATTTAAATGCGAAAAAACTTTTTTTATGGAAAAACTCGAAAGAGGTTTTTTTTTTTTTTTTTTTTTTTTTTGTGGTAGACGAAGGGGAGTGGGTGTGGTGATGGGGCGTTCAGGGAGCTAAAAACAGATGAAGCAAAAGTTCTTATTTACAGAATGACACATTTACCAAATATTAAAAAATTCACTTCCAATTGCTTTGACTGAAAATATTGAAATATCATTCACAATACAGTAAACACTACTATGGCGGAATCGATCGAAACCGAGAAAATTTTCCGTAGTAGACAATATTCCCCTTTAGACAAATTTTACTCTGTGTCTATGGATTCGCATAGACTTGAAAATATTTTAGAGTTAGATGCATTTTTGCCATACCGTCCGCTTTACAGAGAGCTTCCTGTCTTTTGAAAATTGGTATAAAGCATGTGAAAATATGAAAAATTTCAAACTTCATGATATTTTAGAAATAAATATCGGATTTAAATCATGATGCATATCAAGATAAATATCTATTGTTATATATAATTAAACCCTGCATTTAAATTTTATTTTACGAGATATAAGAATCAACTAAGTATATTAAGTGAGTGAAATATATTGGCAGGAAATAATTTATGGCATCATAATAGGGTCTTGCTATTTAAAAAAAAGTTTCGTTTTGTTTTGATCCATAGATGGCCAAGTAAGAAAATATTATACACATCATTTAAAGTAGACTTTATTTCCAACCGTTTGGTAACAATAACTTTATTTTCTATTTTTTTAAATGTACCTCACTCTCAGGCATTAGTTTTTTTTTCAACACAAAAGCTACAAGCACAGACAAATTTTCTTATTTATACTCCCTATATAAAATTTATAGTTTTCTTCATATAAAAGACATGCATAATTAGTTTCACAGTTTTACGATAGTGCCATCACTATCCCTAAAAGTTCAATATTTAAAAGTCAGATAAAATTCAAGTTCTGATAATAAAAGATAATAAAAATAAAATTAAATAAAATTAAATAAAAGATAATAGAAAAAAATCAAATTTTAAAACCAGTTTCTTTCAAATACCATACACACAAACAGTTCTTGACTTATATCTATTTGATCACAAAAGTCCCAAGGTCACACTGTGCCAATATCTTTTTAAAAAAATTCACTATTGTCTAATTCAAAAACAGTTTTTCTTCTTTTAGGTAGCTTTCATTACAAAAAAGTAAACAGCTACCTATTGCAGCCGTCCGGAGGAAAGCACTTCCGAAAAATTTTGGTATATTTTCACCGATCATGAACCCCAGACCCCAAGACCCCCAAACCACCCTCCGTTCAAATGATGACATATATATTATATATATATATCTGATTTTTGTCATGCTGTAACTACCGTATTTATGAACCGATTTGAATGAAACTTGGTATGTACATGGTACATACAAATGTCTCGACCGAGTTCGTTGGCCAGCATCATCCGCCATCTTGTTTCGAAATGGCGACCATTAAAAATTTTGAACTTAAATGCGAAAAAGTTAAATGTCGAAAAATATTTTTCTTTTATGTGTCAGAACTTAAAACAACAATTCCAGAACATTTTTTATCTTGAAAAATGATTGAGTTATAGCACGTTGAATTTCTCTTATGGCTGACATTTTGAAACGATCTGATTTTTGTCACGGGATAGCACGCATATTTATGAATCGATTTGGATAGAACTTGGTATGTACATAGTAGATATTGAGTCCTGGACTGAGTTCGTTAAATCAGTTCCATACGCCATCTTGTTTCAAAATGGCGGCCATTTAAATTTTTTTAGAAACTTTAAAATTTAAAATTAGGTACAAAAAAGTGAGAAATTGAAAAAGAATTTTCGTTTATGCATTTGACCTTGATACAAAGATACCAGAGCTTTTTTTGTTTCGTCTGTATCTTAAAAAATGGCTGAGTTATAGCACTTTTAATTTCTAGTGTTACTCACATTTTGAAATGATCTGATTTTCATCACGTGATAACACGCGTATTTATAAACCGATTTGGATAAAACTTAGTGCGTACATAGTACATACTGACGTTTGTACCGAGTTCGTTGGCCAATTCCATTCGTTATTTTGTTTTGAAATGGCGGAATATAAATTTTTTTTAATTTAAATTTTAAAATTAGGTGCAAAAAAGTAAGAAATTAAAAAGGCTTTTTCTGTTGTGTGTTTTACCTTGATTACAAAGATTCCAGAGCTTTTTTTGTTTCATCTATATCTTCAAAAATGCCTGAGTTATAGCACTTTCAATTTCCAGTGTGGTTGACATTTTAAAACAGTCTGAAATATGTCACGCGATAATACGCATATTTTTAAACTGATTAGGATATAACTGTGTGTGTAGATAGTACATACCAATGTCTGGACTGAGTTTACTGGCCAACTTGTTTCAAAATGGCGGCCATTTAAGTTTGTCAAAATTTTTTTTAATGTATAATGATGAACAAACAAAAAATTAGAAATTGAAAAAAGGTTCTTTCTAAAGTATTTATCTTAATATATGAATTCCGGAGTATTTTTGCTTTGTCTTTACCTTAAAAAACGCCTGAGATATAACAGTTTGAATTTCCAATGTGGGTGACATTTGAAAGCTACCTCTTCCTCCCGGTACTGCCGGAAGGACTTTTTTTAAGTAAGATATGTACAATTAGTCATAGTTAATCTAAAGTCATCCAAGGTTCAAAATATAAAAAAAATTACATAATTCACTTTTAGTCCAGTTTTTGTCGATTTTCATTAAAATAGTTCAAAAAAGATAATACATATATGTTCAAAAAGTTCCACTCCATTCTCACCCCCCCCTTTTTTTTTGTCCTGTTCCTCTTTCAGCTTCCGTTATCAAAAAAATTCATAGCGCTTTCGATCTCACTTTCACGGAGGCGTCTCCAGTTAGAAATGAACGCAGTTCCTCCGGGAAGGATATCTGTTTGAGATTCTTCGGCCTTTATCCTCCCCTGGAGGAACTGCGGTCATTTCTAACTGAAGAAGCCTCCGTGAAAGTCAGAGCGAAAGCGCTATGAAATTTTTTGACAAACGGAAGCTGCAAGAAGAACAAGACAAGAAAAATAAGGGGGGGGGGCGAGAATGGGGTACTATTGTAATTAATACTGTTGATAAAACTATTGTTAAGTAATTCTAAATTCTCCCCAGAGAGTTTGAATAGTTATTTCTGGTTATTATAATGATATACATACGTGAATAAATTAAAAGAAAAATATCATTAAAAGTTTAATGTTGTAAACTCAAAATTTCTGAATTAAAACCCCGCCAGATTTGGGGACACTTTTTCCTACCTTAATAGTGTTAATTTATAGTTAAAAGTGTTATTTTATAATAGTTACCAATGTCTCGATTGATATTATCATTGATTTCCATTTAATTTTCTGCAAGGCCAATATATCCCATCAATATTTATCTATCTATGTCTGCAATTACTTTATTGCACCAGCTTGGTATAATTATAAAATATTCCAAGTTGCTATTCTAAAATTCAAAATCCGTTTTCCAAATACAGTCCGTTTTATAGTTTTTTCTTTTTGGGCAGAGGTTTTTAACCTTTAGCTCAACCCTTTTTAGATATCTCCTACAACATATTTATATGAACTTCATTGTGACTGTTTTTTAATACCGGTCATAGAAACATGTGATTAAGTAAGGAGAAGATTATTATTCAAAAGTAGTGGCAACAAAACAGCGTAACAACAATTTCATATTAAATCATTTACATACAGGGTGTTTCGCTACCAGACCGACAAACTTTAAGGGATGATAGTACACATGAAGACAAACATTATTAAATAGGAAACCATGGGGCGCAAACGTCTTCTGTAGGAGCTAGGGGCCATTAAAGTTTATGGTCTAAAACTTCAAACGATAATAGAAAACGGAAAAAAGGGTCAATTCGTTTGCGGTTTTCACTAAAATCATTCTTTATATTACGATTTCTTTAGAAAAAAAATTTTAAAGGTTACTTTAAAAAATTATCAATAGAGGGCGCTTTAGACTTTAAAGTAACGAACAACTACTTTTTACCGTTATTTTCTGCATGGGGTTGAAAATTTTCCAAAGTTTAGACTTAACTTAAATTTTAAGTCCAAAATCGAAAACATTGGGGTAGGGTAAGTAGCGAAAATTGAACTGTGAACAGAGGGTGAGATTTTAAGTGCTCATAAACATTGGACAAACTAATCGATTTTGTTGCGGTTTGCGTGTAGATCATTCCCTTTGTCATTATTTTATTCAAAACGACCTACAGCTTTGATATCCTGATTTTTTTTATAGAGGGCGCTTCCGACACATCCCCGACATTTCAATGGCATTAGTCCTAGGCGTTTTATTACCAGACCAACATACTTCCAGGAAGTGTTAGGGATGCAAAGACGATTCGGAATTACATAGGAATGTAACGTTGAAAATGCTTTTTTTGAGAGTTGCGGTTAAAGGAAGCAGAGAAAAAAGGCAATAGAAACAGCAGAGAAAGAGCAACACGTTAATGTGACAGAAAGCAGTTTATTTAAATTTTTTACAACAGTGGGGTTCGAAATTACGACTAGAAATAGTTCGGCATGCTTGACAGTTTCGTCGCATAGAATTCCTCAGGCTTTGAAAGATTCCTGGCATCTCTGATAGCTTTCTGGCAAGCTACAGAAATATCAGATGCGAGGTCTTTAACTGATGATACGGGAGTCTCATATACCCAACTTTTCATTTGACCCCAGCAGAAAAAGTCGATACATGATAGGTCCGGCGATCTGGCAGGCCACCACGACCTATCCACCGTTTCCCAGATGTTACTTTGAAGTGTCGGCATAGATAAAATGTAGAGGAGCCCAATCGGGCTGTTCATCTTTCAAATACTTCATTCTGCTATCTTTGGAGCCAGTTCGTGAATTATCACTTCAAATTGATCGCTATTCACACGCATTACCGCATCTACTGCAAGGAAACCGCAGCGTCATCTACCGTTGCTGTCAAACTTGCCGGATTACTTCTGGTCGTAATTTCGAACCCCTTTTGTAGTAAAACCTTTAAATAAACTGTTTTCTGTCACATTACGTGTTGCTCTTTCTCAGCTGTTTCTGTTGCTATCTTCTCTGCTTCTTTTAACCATAACTCTCAAAAAAGGCATTTCCAACGTTACATTCCTATGTGATTCCGAGTCATCTTTATGTACCTAACACTTCCTGGAAGTAAGTTGGTCTGGTAGTAAAACACCCAGGAGTAATGCTATTGAAATGTCGGAGATGTATCGAAAGCGCCCTCTATCAGAAAATGAGGACATCAAAGCTGTACGTCATTTTGAATAAAATAATTACCAAGGAAATGACTTTCACGCAAACCTCAACAAAATCTCCCCCTCTGTCCACAGTTCAATTTTCGCTAGTTACCCTACACCAATGTTTTCGATTTTGCATTTAAAATTTAAGTTAAATTCTAAACTTTGGAAAGATTTCAACCCCATGCAGAAAATAGCGGTAAAAGTAGTTGTTTGTTACTTTAAAGTCTAAAGCGCCCTCTATCGATAATTTTTTAAAGTAACCTTTAAAATTTTTTTCTAAAGAAATCGTAATATAAAGAATGATTTTAGTGAAAACCGCAAACGAATCGATCCTTTTTTCCGCTTTCTATCATCGTTTGAAGTTTTGGACCCTAAACTTTAATGGCTCCTAGCTCTTAACGAAGATGTTTGCGCCACATGGTTTCCCATTTAATAATGTTTGTCTTCATGTGTACTATCATCCCTCAAAGTTTGTCGGTCTGGTAGCGAAACACCCTGTATAGAGTGTTAAATAAAGTAAATTTTTGTGTACATTATAATTTTTACATTTGAATTTGTATTATTGGAATTATTTTTGCTCTAAATATGTTTTTGGGATAAAAACATAAGTAAATATTCAAATTCATTTAGAGTAAATGAATTAAGCTGAAAATTAATTTCAAAATTTCTGTAGCCATTATGTAAAAAATATTAGTAACACAAATAGTTCGAATTGAAATGTATTTCAGTAGAATAATTGAATCATAAGCTTTACTTTACCAACATAATAATAAGGACACTTTATCTCTTTCAAAAAATTTTAAACAAAAGTTTTTCCTTATATACATGCATCTTTTTGGCTGAAAAACATAGGAGTTTATCTTCAGTGTCATTTTCAACAAATCATGTTTATTCCGGGATTTCAGTTATCTAACTTATCATCTTCTATGACAAGCATGTTCCGTACTGAGTCTAAAATTATGCGTTTCGCTGTAAAAAGAATGTGAATTTATATGCCTCTTTTATGCATTATATAGAAATATTTATCCTACCAATCCTTAGAATAAATTCATTCGTATTAAAGAAATGCTGGATATTTGAATTTTTTCTCTAAATATTTTTCCCTCAAAAAAGAGAAGTAAATACCTAAAATTACATAGTTTGGATGAATTATTTAAATTGGAAAAAGAATTCATTAATTTCTAAAGCTAGTGTAGAAAAAAATATGTTCGACGGTAATACTTTGCATTGATATACAATTCATTTCTAAAAAAAAAGAGTTAATTGTACATTGTTAATTGTTAATTGAGTGTAATTGTACACTCTCTTCAGTTGCAAACTTCATTGTTTGGAGGCCTGACCTATGTGTGAAAAATATCATATGAAATTTGTACATAAGAAAAAAAATTCAGTATTTAATATTTTTATAAGTACGTGTTGATTTTTCAACTGAAATTATCTCCTGGCATTTTTATATTTTTAATTACATGGTTTAACGATGGTGTTACTCCATAAAATATTTTTTAATTAATGGCATCTCTAAGTTCTTTCATCCCAAGTTGTACAAAATTTTTAGATAATGTTTGTTAATTATTGTCCAACGTCAGATGACGCTTTGTGCGCTTGGTAAACTATTGCCCAACAAATCGTTTGACTAAAAAGGCCTAACCAAAGGTCCAGCATTAGCTACTCAGAATAATCACCAAGAACACAACAAATTAGAGGGGACTGCACGTTTCTGATTCCCAACCCTGTCCTTCCAAAAATTATCCTTTCCCCAACTGTTTCTACAAAATGCTAACAATATGTGCTTCTTGAATCGCTACATATTCATTACACATATGGAAATCTATAAAAAGTAAAATGTCTGAAACAAAAGTTTTAACGACAGCCACCACATTTAAGAATTTAAATATCTTTAGAAATGTTAACTACACTGTAAAAAAAAAAGTTGTATAGGCTCCGTTTTGGAAACGACGGCAGCTAGTTGCCTTTTCTGAAACGAAGAGATTTATTTTGAGAATGAAACGTTTTAATGAACGTTTTTAATTATAAAGAAAATAGATGAAAATATGAATAGTATCAGACAGATTTCCGATCGTTTTTGAGATGATCCGTATTCAAAATGGAATAAAATGAAATCTGAAATTTCTTTTCAGAAATTAAACGTTTCGCTCCAGATCTGAAACATTCCTAAAAAAATTTTACAATGTACTGTAGCCCCTCAAATTGATGAGAAGTTCTGCTCTTGAAGCTGGTAGACGAGAGGTGCTGAATCCGAATCCAATCGTGCCCGTCGACCTGATTTTTGGGATATTTTCTTGGTTTTCTCCGAACCTTGTATATCCTTGCGTAAATACATGTTAGGTTCCCTTAAAAATAACCCCACGAAGGACACTCTCCTTGGGCATTTATCCCCCGTGCAGATAATCGGCCTTCATAAAAAACAATGCAACACAATTAACTACTGAATTGTCCGCACTTTTTAGTTATCTAGTATTAAAATCTATTCAAATCAGTCAAACTGTTACTATTATTAACTCACAAGATTTTTATTTCATGTCTCCCACTATCATTTACATTAAGATTGAAAAACAAAAAGAAATTTAGATATATAATTTTTTAACAATAGGTTTAACGTAAGAGTATTAACATGAAATCATGAGACACATCATGACATTAGCAAGATGCTGTTTTCAATGAAAATTAATAAGGCGTATTTCTAAAATATTTAAAATACTGTGAAATTCAATCAACTAAAACTTTTTTGTTAATGAATATCAGCTGAAATTTCATACGGGATTTTTTTTTTTATGCATAAGTTAAATGTCATCAAATTATCGAAAAATGAAAAAGCTCTAGTAGTTGCATTGTAGCAACTCTCTATGTGCGAAGAAAATTACATAAGTTGTTTTTTCATTCGTTCATTACTATTTTTTACTGCATTAACATAATAATAGAAACATTTTAGGTAGACAAAACAAGAAAATTTTTTAGAAAATTCCTTTCTACATACGTGTATTTTTTTTTTTTTTTTTTTTTTTTTTTTGGCCGAGGAATATAAATATTTGTATGCATTGTTATTTTCACCAGTTTCGTTCCAGTATTTTAAATATCAATCTTATTTCCCATGACAGCCATGTTTCATATTGAATCTAAGAATATACATTTCTGAATAACCAAAATGTGAATCTATCTGCTTCTATTGTATATTATATGAAAATATTTATTCTGTCGGTCTATTAGAATAAATCCACTCTTGTAGGAAAATATATTTTTCGATAAAAAATATATTTTCTGGATAGGTAGGAAAGAATTATTATTATAGCCTTGTTTTTTATCATATAAACTTAGCATAGCTATTTAATCAACCACAGCAGTTTAATGTAGCATTTCCTAATATTATGTCAATATTTCAGTGATAGAAATAATACCTGAGAAAAAAAACCTGAAACTAAAATAAAACATACATTTGTGGTGTTGTTTGATTTAAATCGCCATTTAAAGGCTTTCAAATACACAAATAAAAATAAATACGATTTATAGCACAAGACATATTCGCTTATAAAAATTAATGATATTAAACAGAATCATATTTCTGTCATTATGCTAAATTATTCAAAGGAGACATAATGGCGTTTGTGTCTTAAATTGCGGATATATGAAACATCTACTGTATGCCCCAAAATTATTCAAAAATTTTAATTTTAGACATTTTGTTAAATATCTAGAGACGTACTTAGACTTTTTTTTTAAACTTCGAAACATAGTTTAAGTCAGATTTTTTTTATGAAGATTTGACCACGAAGGAATTTAAGGAGCCAACAACAAATTGAATAAAATAAAAATTTGTGATTACCATGTAAAATAAAATGCATAAAATGGTCTGTCACTGCACCACACGACTAGGTAATGTAAATGTAAAAGTATCAACGTTAAAGATACAAATTCTTTTAACCCTGAACGACGCGCACTTACCAAAAGTATGAATGGTTTTAACTTTGTCACCAATAAAATCAAATTAAAAGAGTCGCTTTTATTAGACAGAAACAATTCTTAAAAATCTTGCGATAAAATAAGTTGAAGATTTAAAAAAAATTAGTGGTTGCAATTGTAAAAACCATATGCATTCAGGGTCTTTTAGGCCCTGCGCGCGTCCTCCCGGGTTAAATTGTAAGCATACCGGTTTCGGTAGCATATACCTTACCGCCCTCAGTGCTCAAATTGATTCCTGTTATATTAAACCAAGCTCGATATTAAGAACAGGTAGGTTAAGGATAGGTGATATTTATGTTAATTTGAGTAAAAATAGCACCAAAATTCATGGTCATATAAGACTTCTTTAAAAAATAACGAAATATTTGTTAGCTTTTTGCCCATAACATGCATTTTTTTCAACCAAAATCATCACCCGTTTAAGACAATTCGGCGAAATATAATAATTACACTGGAAAAATAATGTTGATTTTACAGTATAATACTGGCACTTGGAGCGCCAGTTTACAACTGTAAAATTTACGGTAATAAACAGTAAAATTAGCAAGTAATATACCATTAAACAATAATATATTGTTGAATTCATTCACACGGCGATATATTACTGCTTATTTTACAGTTATAAACTGGCATCACAGCTGCCAGTATTATACTGTAAAACCAACAATTATTTTTTGCATTGAAACATAGTACAATTGAAATATAAATATATGAAATTTTAAATAAAATATACTCAGCTGTAAGAATCTTTTTTTTAACTGCGCATGCCTGAACTATATTATTTTTTTCATGATGGTCATGATTTTTTTCATGGATGTGAATATTATAGAACAACTAACACGTAAGAGCAATCGAATATCTGAAAATTCATAAAGATATTCGGAAATATAATGAGCCAAATTTTGTCGACTTCGAAATGTAGACAAAAGACAAGGGCTATTATAATTGAATCAAAACATAATTTGCGAAATATAATTTTGATAAATGTCAGTTTATCTGTATTGTAAATACGATTCTTTGCTTTTAATAAAAAAATACATAAAATTAAAACTATAAATATTTTTTAATGTTAAAGACAATTTAATTTTTCCCTCAAAATTTTAAATATCTTTAGTCTATTCTATTATAATCTATAAATATCTATATGTCATTTTCCATCTCCTCTGAAACTGCAGTGAAAATAGGGTCCACGCAAGTACCACTTGACGTAGAAAAATCCCCGAATGTCATTCCGCGTATTCACTAAGAAACCGACCGTACACTGTAAAAAAATTATGCATCATGCTTCATAAATTGGTGGCAGCCTTGCTGCATTTTATTGAGTAATGTAACAGTATAACTGATGTTACGTTAGACTAATCTGTGATGTGACCCCAGTTATATCAGTTTTAATTACACTATTATGTAAGCTAAATTTCTCCATACATTTTCTTGCAACATGTTGCCACCAATTTTATGAAGTAATGTTACATATTTTTATTTACTGTGCGATTAATCAAAATATAAATTAAAAACTCTTATTTAAGCAAAAAGAGTTTCCCTAGAAAGTAAACTGTGTTTATTTTGGTGCATTTTGGAATCGACCTACCAAGTTCACAGTGAAGTAAAAAGTTTATGCTTGTTTGGGAAAATTTTCGATTAAAAATATAAGATAATAAAATTTCAAGGTTCATTTGGTAAAACCAACTAACGTTGCGGGTAAAGCCTACTTTTATATATTAGAATGCCAGATTTATTATTTTATATGGAAGTACACAAAAAATCACCCATTTATTACCAAAATTTACGCAATAATGAAATTTTGAATTTTATTAATTTTCAGTGTTTTCTGTCAGTGATACCAGAAAAAAAACTTTTTGTATCGGTACATTTCATTTCTCAAACAAAATTCCACTTTTTTAATATGTATTTTATCTTAATAGATGGAATAAATCATATAAAAGAAATAAAATAGATAGAATACATAATCGCTTATAATGCATTTTGTTTCTACGTTGTCCTAAACCTGAAAACACGTTAAATGATATATTTTAAAATGTTTTAAATAACCCTATATAAACTCGGAGAAAATAAGTTTAAATTCCTATGAGACAATAAGAATTGAAAGATCTTCTTAAAATACCATAAAATTTTTTTAAATACGCTAGGCTTTTCAAAAGATCTGATTCTTTCTTCGTCTCTACAAAAGAAGACGTGCTTTTACTATAAAAGTCTTGCTGCTGCGTTCAACTTACATAAAGTTCACGTCTTTTTGCGCCTGACGAAGGAAGACTCGGTTCTTTCAAAAGGCCTAGCGCATTAAAAAAAAGAAATCTGGTGTTTTAAGATCTTTTAATTCCTATAAACTCGGTTAATTAACTCTCTGTAAGGAAAGTATAACTAATTAAATTATTTAAATATATTTTCAACAGAAAACTTATTTAATAAAATGTAACATATCTCTGTATTTATTTCTATAATTTATTGCAACATTTTTCTAGAACTAAAATACTACAAAGTAACGTCACAATCTACAAACACGCCCGCTCACTTCACAATAAAAGGCATTTTTCTAACTGAAGATTAATTTGTGTAAGACATTTCATCTTAGTAATAAAAAGTCCTCAACGACGAAAAAAATTGTAAAAAATTAGCTTTTAAAAATAGTTAAATAAAGTAAACATTTGTGTTTATCTCTTTCTTTTCGTTTGATGTTATCCTATACAATGCTACCAACACGAAGAAATATAATAAATTGTCAATTTAAAGGACATTATTATTATCTACCTCATCTTTTGCGAGAAAGAGAACATTGCATTTTGTAAGAATTAAAGATAATAATATTTGACTTTTTAAAACTAATTAATCAAAACTATGAAGATATTTTTAAAACTAATTTATCACTTACAACAATGACGTTACCTCATTATTGCTAAACAGGGTGGCATTGCAAAATGATGAATGGCTCGAGCTTGCTGATAATAATAGTTTGCATACTAAGTTACATATTTATTTACCTTTAAAATACATATTTTGATGTATGAAAGGTAATAAAAGAGCATAATTATTTTGTACTAAATAGATCTATCAAATCAGCATTTAACATTTTGGTAATATTTCGTGCAAATATACCGCTCATGTATAAACAACCCGAAATGTTTCAAATTAAGATATCTGTTATAATGTCAATTGTGATCAAATTTTCAATTTTTTCTTTTTTAACCTTTCTATCCTGTTCAAATTTTACTCAATCTTGATAAAACAGAATTATTATTTAGAACATTTTAATATATTTAATTGACGTATTTCTCTGAATCTGTAATTTAAACTTTATGAAAAAAGTTCTGGTTCGAATTATATAAAACAAATTCTAGTTATGGGTCAATTAGACCCATTCAGGGTAGGAAGGTTAAATGAATATAAAATTTCAATTTTCTTTCAATTTTCAAGCATTTTAAATATTTATTTTTCTTACAAACTTTTAAAAAATATGCTGAGAGTCGTTATATAATCTTTTCTCAAAAGTATTATTTATTTATTTGTAAAATTGTGACTCTAATTTTAAAAATTATTATAACTCTATGAATAATTGTTCAATTACCACCATTTTTCTCAACCATGTTCTAAATATATATTTAAAGGAAGTAGACTGTTCATATGCTGATTTATGGAAATATTATCAGTTATGCAGTTTTAATTCATGAATTATTAATTTTTTAAAAGAATTTTCAGCGTTATTTGCCTTATTATACCTATAACTTTTAAAATATTCATTTTATTTTTACATAAATAGTATTGTTCCTGTACAACATTATATAAATAAATCATATACATTGTTTTGGAAATTTTTGTAGAAAATTTCACACACGTTGAATTTAGTATTTTTTTTAACTTTGCATTTTTTAAATGGCACAGCGCCAACAGAATGGAAAGGTGTACAAACCTAGAATCGAACCAGGGTTGTTGGCCATACGCAACAATGTTCTACCACTAAGGCTGGGAGCGAACAGCACTAGTTTTTATTACACTAAAAGAGCAATCAATCAATCTTTGTTTTCGAACGAAACAAGGGTGAAATCTCTTTAAATGATTTTTGAGGGACTGACCCTACCAAATTGACAAAGGAAGGGGAACTTTTATCTACCTTTGTGACGGTGTACTCATGCTGGGTGTCATTTGTCACGTTATATGCAGACATACTCATTAATTTAGGTTAAAACAACACAGTTTATTAAAATGATAAGGGCTAAAGGAAAGTGGAGCCAGTCTATAATTTCACTCACTGAGAACACTATGAAAAGCTAAATCATACTCACAGGCGTCGGTCTAGCTCAGTTGGGGCACCGTCTAACACTTGACACTATTTCCTGGCTGATCTACTAAACAAATCTTAATTTCACAGCCCGTGGCTGTGGATATTTCTTTATTTCTCAAATAATCAAAACTAAACTTTCTTACCAAGGCCGAACCTTTAATCCACTATCTGAACTTCTTTCCGCTTTACTGGAGGCCGTAGCTATTCTCTAATCGTCAGCACCTTAATAAACAATCATCAACTTCGTTGTCCAATGGCGGAATACACACAGAGGCTGCTGGCTACTACCAGAAACACACAGACGCTGGCTGCTGGCCAAGGCCAGAAACACACAGACGCTGTCTGCTGGCCAAGGCCAGAAACACACAGACGCTGGCTGCTGGCTAAGGCCAGAAACACACAGACGCTGGCTGCTGGCTAAGGCCAGAAACACACATACCACAAACTCACACCCAAGCTTTTATACGCGACAAACTGAGATACTTCTCATTAACATAATACTAATAACCGCGAGCTAACTGCGGAACTCGAAAGAGCACACACACTCTAGAAAGTTAAAGTAAAAGAGAGGATAGATGTCACTTTTACGCCTACAAAATGTTAAATTATTGACGTCACGATCTCAGAAACACTAGAGTACCTTTATGACTAAAGGTCACTCCCTCACAACCCCCCCTCGAACTCCGCAGAGAAAAAGGGCTGGGCTAAATGCATGCCCAGAACTTTTTCTTGTTATAAATTTAGAGCCGTAATAAAACACAGTGATGGGTGAAATTTAACGCCGAAACATAACTTTTAAAATATTAACTTTAACCCATCACAACCAAAAAAAAAAAAAACTCAGTTTGCCTCAAATAATCACACATCCAATCCAACCATTCTTCTATCTTACAAATAGCCTCCGTAAAACTTCCAAAAACTCGTAAAACTTTCAAAACTAATTATTTCTTCTCTCAAAACAACCCACTCCACTGGGAGTGCTAAAATTTCTCAAAACACTAACCTTCCGAAATTTTCCTCAATATTGCAATGCAACTATAACTTTACCCAAAAATTTCTCCATAACTTTTAATATACTAGAATTCGCACCAAGTCCAAAAAAACCCAATGCGCAAAAACTTTCCTCATCCAAATTCCGACTTCATCTAAAATTACATTTACTTCATACTAAACTAACTCTGCTACTACGTAATACCTACATCCCCATTAGCCAATGAACTAACTCCCAAACTTCTTCAGACTTAACTCCACTTGAACAATAATTGGGGCACATACGTACAGCGGCATATCGCTGTGCTTATGCAACAATCAAAAAATATCAAAAATTTACAAAATGACGTCATCAATCTCTTCATCTGTATTAACTAAAAGAAAAATAGCAGAATCAATACATAACAAAAAGTATACTTCCCTGCAAGAAAATCACATTAACATTCAATTTTAATACAATACAATTTCAAATTCAAATGCAGCTTAAAACTTCGCAACTTGCGGAAACCATTCTCAACTAAAGTACAAAACGCAACTCATAAAACACGAACGATAAGAAGAAAGTTAATTCATTAAATGTTAGTATCAGAGATAGAAACGCGTGTCAAGGACTTCTTGACCGCAAAACACGTGCGCGCCTGAACCGCGGCGCGTGTACAAAATAACTCAAATTACTATCTGTACTTTCTGAAAATTTAAACATACATTAACATACATTTTATAACACATGAACAATAACAATATAGTAACATTTTAAACAAATAATATAACAATTTAACAATAGATCCAGAATTTTTAAAAAGCAGTTAAGACCAAAATTTTCAACATACATAAAACTAACAATTTTGCAAACAAATTTTGAACACAATTAAGCACTAAACGTGAGTCCGTCAAAAAATTCCAAAAATGGCCAAAAGTACAAAACAGTCTCTCTGCTTTCTATTCCTTCACATTGCTACCACATATATGCACTCTAATAGAAATTTAATAAAGAACATTATCACCCAATCATAGAGATGATTCACTGCTAGCAGGCTTCATACTGCAAGATGGCTTTCTCCTCCTGTCCCAGAAGGCTTGTACGAAGGATCTCTCGTCATCAGAACTGTACGGTGACGCCACAGTTGACTGTCGTGCCTGCAGCCTGGTTCTGAATGGATGCCGTGGGATACTCGTAGGTTCCACTCGACGACTCTGCTCCGGCCGGTTCGCCGGGTTCACTCCATGGCGAGGTTCACACTGTTGTTGCCGGTAATCTGAGAGTTGCCTCCTCTTTCTAGACGCACCCGAAGTTACCGAAGATCCTAGGCCACGTTTCTTTCCGGACCTATGTAGTTTCTTGTTAGGCAAAAATTCAGATTTTAAACTTCGCTTAACAGTTTTACGAGTGTCCAAACGAAATCTTTTCTGGGGATTAATCACTGAAGATGGTGAACTATTAGTTAATTTATGCTTGTGAGGTTGTTGTCTAATAGATGGAGGAACTGGACAATTTATAATTTTTTGTCTTTTATGACACACAGAGTCCGATGTATTTGACACAGTTCTCTTATTTTTATTATACTTTGCTCTCGGATTGCTAGGCTTTCGACTTTCAATAACAGTCTTTGGAGCTGTTTGACCAAAGTTTCTTCTTGAATATTGATGAAAAGAATTAGACGAAGAAGTGCTGGACTCGGGACACTCATTGGATCGGGAATTTCGCGAAACACCACTCGACATATGAGAACCTTCACTACCATTTTCTCTAAACTTATACACTCTAACCTGATCCAGATTAACAGTCATTCTTTCACCATTGACATCAACAACCAAATTATTATTTCGAACTTCCAAAACCTCGAACGGACCTACAAACTTCGGACCAAACTTAGCTACTCTCTTTTGACGACTTGAACTTAACCAATGCTTTTCTACTAACACAAAATCTCCAACTTTCACTTCTAACTCCCTTCTACGCATATTATAATACTGAGCTTGCTTTTCTTGCGCTTTTCCCATTTGAATCTGAGCTTCCTTAACCAACCTCTCAATATCCTGACACATGTACTGACTTTCTGCATCTGACACCATAACTAACCTTTGGAATGGAGTAATAACTTTTCTACCCAAAAACAATTCAGCAGGCGTTTTCCCCGTTGACTCGTGAACTGCCGTACGAAGTGCGTACGCAAAATGTTGAAGAAACTGGTCCCAATTTGCATGATGAGAACCAACATAAGAAGAAATCATTTGAATTAATGTACGATTCACACGTTCAGCCATATTAGACTGAGTAAGTTCCCTACCGTCCTCAGTCTGCAACTTTTCACACAAAGACTTAAAAATATTGAATATAAAATCATAACGAAATGGTTTACTAGCAACTAGTGCGTCAAAACCAATATAAATTTCATTAGTTAAACTCGGTTTATCTGAAAAAACTTTACCACAATCGACTAAAGACTTATTAAACTCCACCTTCTCCATTTCACTTAACCCCGACTCCTCCAAATTAACTGACACTGAAACAGGCTCTTTCTTACTCACATTCTCATCATTATTCACGATTAACGACTTTTTAAAGAAATCCAAACTAATTCCTCTATCCTTCATATAATCCACACCAACTATACAATGCACTGTTAATCCATCTAACACACAAAACTCCCAACATGTCTTAACCGAACGAATTTCAACTTCCAATTCCACTGAACCTTTATTATCGCAAGCTACTCCCTGTGCTGACTGAACCACCAGACTTGACCTTTTCAACTTCTTATACGAAAAATATTTCCGATAACAATCAAAAGAAATGAACGACTTATCTGCCCCTGTATCGAAGACACTTTTAACGACAATACCATCTAACACAATTAACACTTCAGGTAATTCAACCGGATTAATAGTAATTTTATTTAAACTCACCGAAGACTTTTCCGACCTCTGAACACATCTCTTTTGCATTGATCTATTTTCAAAATTCTCTTCCGAAGTTAACCTCCTTACTTGCGAAGAAACATTCCTGTCCCGTACTCCCCCACTACGATTATAACCACTATTCTGCCTATTTCCATGCATATTTCTCTCACCACTTCTAAAATTATTAGCACCACCACCATTCCTATTACCATTACTCATATTCGACATATTACGACCAAATCCATCACTTCTATTACGCACATTACTATCCGGAAATCGCTGTCCCCCCCTCGCAAAATTACGTTCCCCCTCATTTCTCAAATTACTATCCGTGACAGGTCTCTGCCGAGGGTTACGCAAATCCCGTTGATCCAAGCTATGCCGAGACTCATACTTCGATAATATCTGGTGCATTTCTGCAAAATTCTTCGGTGCTCTAACTTCAATAAAGTCCTGTATATTTGGATTAAAAAGAGGAAAAACAATGTCCAACAATTCCTCAAATGTAATATCTAAATCTAATTTATTTTTTAGTTCCAGCTTACGAAGATAGAATTTTGACGCCGACTCATAAATATTCTGCTTAGTACAATAGAACTCTTTTCTCAAAATACTTTTATCTTTAACGGGAGGAAATGCCTTCTTTAACTCAATTACAGTTTGTTCAAATCTTTTCGCTTCCTCAGTAATCAAAAACTTTCCTATATTTTCTAACCACAAAAGTGCTTCGCCCTTTAACGAGCATTTAAGCACCACGTACCTGTTTTTCTCAGGTATATTATTGAACAAAATATAATCATCTAATTTCACTAAAAATTCACTAATATCACCCTCACCGGTGAAATACACTCGTGGCACAATCTCAAAATGTCCGACATTTCGTTGGGCGCCATTTGTGACGGTGTACTCATGCTGGGTGTCATTTGTGACGGTGTACTCATTAATTTAGGTTAAAACAACACAGTTTATTAAAATGATAAGGGCTAAAGGAAAGTGGAGCCAGTCTATAATTTCACTCACTGAGAACACTATGAAAAGCTAAATCATACTCACAGGCGTCGGTCTAGCTCAGTTGGGGCACCGTCTAACACTTGACACTATTTCCTGGCTGATCTACTAAACAAATCTTAATTTCACAGCCCGTGGCTGTGGATATTTCTTTATTTCTCAAATAATCAAAACTAAACTTTCTTACCAAGGCCGAACCTTTAATCCACTATCTGAACTTCTTTCCGCTTTACTGGAGGCCGTAGCTATTCTCTAATCGTCAGCACCTTAATAAACAATCATCAACTTCGTTGTCCAATGGCGGAATACACACAGAGGCTGCTGGCTACTACCAGAAACACACAGACGCTGGCTGCTGGCCAAGGCCAGAAACACACAGACGCTGTCTGCTGGCCAAGGCCAGAAACACACAGACGCTGGCTGCTGGCTAAGGCCAGAAACACACAGACGCTGGCTGCTGGCTAAGGCCAGAAACACACATACCACAAACTCACACCCAAGCTTTTATACGCGACAAACTGAGATACTTCTCATTAACATAATACTAATAACCGCGAGCTAACTGCGGAACTCGAAAGAGCACACACACTCTAGAAAGTTAAAGTAAAAGAGAGGATAGATGTCACTTTTACGCCTACAAAATGTTAAATTATTGACGTCACGATCTCAGAAACACTAGAGTGCCTTTATGACTAAAGGTCACTCCCTCACACCTTATCTTCAGTCGTAAAGCTGTCAACTGATTTCGCGTTAGATTTCTCTGTTGAAGTTCAGTTTCAGTGCACTAGAAGTGCAATTTATACATCAAAGCGCCGACACGAAAGATCAAAGATAGCGCAAGAAGTTAGTGCTATGTGCGTGGACCTTAAGACACCTAGATTATAGAAAACCTTGCACTTTTCACTCTTATCTCCTAACAAGGGTGCAACCGCAACATACAATGGGATAACGTTCGTGAACCACTAAGGCTGCGGGCATACACAAAGTTTTTTTGCGGTTTGCAGGCGGCGCCTTTTAAGTCCGTAAGCGGCGCGTTTTATGTAAATGAGTTTTTCAGTTCAACTTCAATCCAAAAATAGTGGAATCTTTCCCTTCAGTAGGGTTAAGATAGTGATCTCCCGTGACCATTGTATCTCCCTCGTTTTCATTGTCAGTAAACCGCAAGTGAGAGAAAAGAAAAGGCATTTCCGGGAATAAAGTTTAACTTCTGAGCAGTTATGGGGAGTTTGCCCGGTCCTTAAGGCTCAGCACAAATTGCAATATTCTTTGCTTAAACTTTATTTTTGGAAAAAGTGGGGGAGTCTTTTGTATAGGATTACTTGAGGTTCTTCATAAAAGAACGGAGGGGTATTAACAAAAGAATAGGGAGATAAGCAATCTAACCTATTTGACGGAAAGATTTTCCTCTTCCCGGACAACTGGAAAACTCATTAAGATCAAAAACACCGCCTCGCCACAATAAACGAGCCGACACTGACGTTTAAGAAATAGTTAAATGTGTTTGGGCTTTAACCCTGGGATAAACACGATTATCTGCACGATGGATATAAGCCCAATGGGGAGTGATCTGCGCGGGGGTATTTCTAAAGGATCCTAACCCGTATTTACGCAAGGATATCTAAAGCTCGAAGAAAATCTCAGAAAATTCAAAACGATTAGGCAGATTGGATTCGAACTCAGCATCTCCAACTTTACCTCCCGGAACAGAACCTCTCGGCCACTGGTGTGGAGCCAAACACGAAACGCAAGGGATTCCTCCATTGAAGACAGTGAATAAATGTAACATAATTTTGGAATTTTTGTGGAAAATTTAACGCGTCTTGAATTTAGTATTTTTTTTTAGATTTTAATTCCTTAAATGGCGTGGAGCCAGAAATTAAGAATTTTACCTAATCAGCGAAAATTAAGGAAACTAATCAAGATATCGTTTTGAAAATTTCAGAGTGTATATAGAAAAATATTTTACACCTGTATAACTATGTTTACACTATAAAATTTTTGAAAATCGGACAGTAATTTTCTTAATGTTTTCAAAAAATGATAGCGATAGCACAAAAGTTCGTAGAAAAAAACCTTACGGGGCAAAGATTTATTAAAAACCTAAATAAAAGATCTTTTTCCAGACTTCCAGACGACTCCTCCATTTAAGTTTCGAAAATTGATGGATCAGAGATTATATGATATGTGGATAATCGACTTAAATAATTAAGTCGATTTCCAAATGCTAAAATTAAAATATTTTTTCAGTATAATCGAAGATTATTAGCGTGCTCTGTCACCAATGTCTAGTGGTTATAAGTTCGCCCATAATGATTTCTACTCTTTATTTACATTTAAATGTATGGTTCCTAAAATATAGAATTATTTTATAAAAATTATTGAACATTAACGGCGAACTCTTTTCCGGATTCTAAGGGCCATATTTAAACTATAATTGATTCATTCAACTTAGCGTAAAATTTTCTTGCAGTTATTAACTACAACTTACGTTGAAGGGTGTGTGTTCTTATCTCGAGTTCTTTAGACTTAATTTCGACTGGGGTTGGTTCATTCCACTTGTGTTGTCGATTGTGTTACAGTTTTAGTTCTACCTCCACTGCCAGGAGACAGTTTAAACTCTGGTTTCATGGGGCCGATATCTGTGAAATTTTGAATTTCACCTTATCTTATAATTCTATTCAGATTTTCCAGCGCGTGCACACAACACCTGCAATACTACGAGGACTTAGGTAGCGTGGACTTATGACGGAGATTCATTCTGATAATTTTGAATTGAGGTTTTAATGGTTAGAGATGCCTGCGTAGCACTTCTAGTGTACATTGTCGAAAACAGTGGGGACTCGTTCGGAGGTTCATTATGAAAAAATCATATGTATATATATCAGTACAAAAAACCCTGAACGGGTTAAAAGCTTGTGACGCAGCACTTTATCTTATATATCTAAGAATTTTAAATTTGGGACTTAAAACTAATGATATCAAAATTTATGTGACGCTATGCTATTAATTAATATATACATATATTAAAATTTATTCATTAAGATTTTATCAATTAGATCTTTCATAAATTCAAAATATGAATCTTAAAAGATATGATATCAAAATTTAAGTGACGCCTTGACGAGGCTTTAAACAATGTTTTAAAATTCCATTTATTTATTTATTGTCTAAATACATTTTCATATCTAAACAATACTTTTCATTTTCCAATACACTGTTAAATACATCACTTTCACTGAATATATATAATGCACTGAAATGTATTTATTTGAATAAATAGATTTATCTTTTGGGCTACGCTATCCAAAATCAAAAATAACATTTGAATAAATATTTTTTGCGTCATTGTATCCAAAGTAAGTTAAATAGATGCAAATAGATACAATGACGCAAAAAATATGTATTCAAATGTTATTTTTGATTTTGGATAGCGTAGCCCAAAAGATAAATCTATTTATTCAAATAAATACATTTCAGTGCATTATATATATTCAGTGAAAGTGATGTATTTAACAGTGTATTGGAAAATGAAAAGTATTGTTTAGATATGAAAATGTATTTAGACAATAAATAAATAAATGGAATTTTAAAACATTGTTTAAAGCCTCGTCAAGGCGTCACTTAAATTTTGATATCATATCTTTTAAGATTCATATTTTGAATTTATGAAAGATCTAATTGATAAAATCTTAATGAATAAATTTTAATATATGTATATATTAATTAATAGCATAGCGTCACATAAATTTTGATATCATTAGTTTTAAGTCCCAAATTTAAAATTCTTAGATATATAAGATAAAGTGCTGCGTCACAAGCTTTTAACCCGTTCAGGGTTTTTTGTACTGATATCAGTGCTTTTTTTAGGTTAATAATAAAAAGATAAAAACAAAAAATTAAAGACTAATGCAAAGAATTCATATTCATGATTTCTGATCACCTTTAATTACCCCTCCCCCACCCACTTAAAAAAAGATATTTCATATTTTATTATTAATATATGCTGTGCTACTTGATTTCGTTAAAAACAACTCTGTAGTAAAGTACGTTAGTATAAGATAAGAAAGTAATGTACATTCAGCACTGTATTTCTAAGAAAGGATTTCATAATCTATGCTGTATGTATCATTTCTCATTCTAGTTAACTATGTTTATTCTTTACACATGATAATACATATACTGTAGATGGATTAAAATGATCAGGAATACAATATTCAGAATGTGCTGGAAAGTATTTCATAATCTATGCTGCGTGCATGATTCTTGTTAATTATGTTTCAACCTTTGTATAGGTTGGTAATATTGCAGATTGATTAAGACTATATCCGTTACAATATTCAGAATATGCTGGAAAGTGTTTCATAATCTATGTTGCACACAGGTTTTTCTTTCTTGTTAATTATGATTTGTTCTTTATATAGAGTGGTAAAATTACTGCAAATGGATTAAAATGATAGACTTACAATAATGAAAATGTGTTGGAAAGTGTTTCATAATCTATACTGTATGTGTAACTTTTCATTCTTATTGGAAAATGAAAAGTATTGTTTAGATATGAAAATGTATTTAGACAATAAGTAAATAAATGGAATTTTAAAACATTGTTTAAAGCCTCGTCAAGGCGTCACTTAAATTTTGATATCATATCTTTTAGGATTCATATTTTGAATTTATGAAAGATGTAATTGATAAAACCTTAATGAATTAAATTTTATTTTATTTTAATAGTTTATTTATGTTTTGCTGTTTGCACAAAACATATATAAACTAACAGGGGGGAGGGGGAGATTTGGATGGGAAGATTACTGTACAAAGATGAAACTGATAGGTTTAAAGCATTCAGATTAAAATGGAAAGTATATAAACATGTTTAATGGAAAAATTTTTACTCTCGTTAATTATGCTTTGTTTTTTTGCACAGAATGGTAAAATTATTGTACATGAATGACAATAAGTTTACAATATTCAGAATGAGTCAGAAAATGCATCATAATCGATGCAGTATGCATGACTCTTCGTTCCTGTTAGTTATGTTTTGTGGGGTCATCAAGGCTTCTTGTTAGTTATGTAAAGGGGGGGGGGAGTTTGTATCGGGTTTAAGATTTTATTAAAATTTCCATGCTCTAGTCTGTACCTATTTACATAATTTTTTTTTCTAAAAATCTTGATTTGGTTAGATAATTGGGTTTTTTTTTTTTTGGGGGGGGGGGGGTTGAATCTTGATTCAGTTTGACTTGAATTGGAATTTTCAGGTTCTTGTCGAGTTGCATTTCAAGTACTAGTTTTCAATTTTGGTCAGTGGATGGGGACGGAAATTATTTTGTCTTTCTTGAACAGATTTTTATTTCTTAATTTTTTTATTTTACTTTTTTTTTTGGGGGGGGGGGGATTGGATTGAGTTTCAGGTTATTCGGATCGGGTTTGAGATAGACTTCTATTGGAATTTCCATGATCTGGTCAATACATATCGACATAAATTGTTCCTTTTTTTTCTAAAATCTTGATTTGATTAATTTTTTTTTTGGGGGGGGGGTGGGGGGTGGGGATTGAATCTGGTTTCAGATTGACTTCAAATGGAATTTTCAGGTTCTTGTTGAGTTGCATTTCAAGTATATTATTTTGTCGCAGATAAATTGGGTTCCAATTGGATTTTTTTTTTTTTTTTGGGGGGGGGGTAGTGTTTGAACTGGGTTTAGGATAGATTTCAATTGAAATTCTTGTCGGTGTATGTGGACAGAATTTATTTGGTCTTTCTTGGACAGACTTGTGTTTCCATTGTTTTTTCCTTTTCGGGTTTGGATTAGGTTTCATGTTAACTTTCAGGCTCTTGTCAATGTGTATCGGCAGAAATAATTTTCTCTTTTTCGGATTAGGTTAAGGTTCGATGGAAATTTTTTTCAGGTTTCAATCAGGTTCAATTCAAATGGAATTTTCAAGTTCTGTTCAGGTTGCGCTTTAATGGAAAATATTTTGTCCTGTATAGATACTGGGCTCCGGTTATATGGAATTTCCTTTTTCAGGTTCAGATTAGGTTTAAGATAGACTAATTGGAATTTCCAGATTTCTGATCACGCATATCTATGGAAATTAAGTTTTCTTTCCCAAATCGAGATATGGACGGATAATTTTTTTTTTTTTTTTGGGGGGGGGGGTTGAATCTGGTTTCGGTTTGACTTCAAATGTAATTTTCAGGTTATTGTTCAGTCGCATTTCAATGTATTTTATTTTGCAGCAGATAGATTGAGTTACTCTTGGAGGGATTTTTTTCTTTCTGGTTTTGGATTGTATAGGATAGATTTCAATAGGAATTTTTCGATTCTGATCAGTGTATGTCAATGGAAATTATTTTGTTTTTCTTGGACAAATTTATCTTTCCATTAAATTTTTGTTGGTTTAGAATGGGTTTCAGGATAACTTGTAGGTTCTTGTTGGCACACTTGTATAAAACCAAAAACTTTCTGCAAATTAATTTATTGTTGGGTGTAATTCGCATATTTTGCGCAATTCATGGTCATCATTCGTGTTTTTTATGCGATTTATGAATGTAATTTGCATTTTTGAGCAATTTATGGACATAATTCGCAATTTTTATGCGATTAATGAATGTAATTTACATTTTACATGATTTATGGACGTAATTTGCTATTTTTATGCAATTCATAGACATAATTTGCGTTTTTTCAGCTTTCTGTTGATGAAATTTGTGTTTTTTTAATTGATTTATTGACGTTATTTATGTTTTTATAGGATTTATGAATGTAATTTGCTTTTTTATGCGTTTCATGGACTTAATTTGTGTTTTTTGAGCGATTCATGAATGTAATTTGCGTTTTTTATGCAATTCATGAATGCAAAACACTATTTGCTATTTTTATGCAATTTATAGACGTTATTATGTGCGTTTCAGCTTTCTGCTGCCAAAATTAGTGTTTTTTGAGCGATTTATGAACATAATTTCCGTTTTACTACACGATTCATAGACATAATTTGTGTTTCTCATACAATTTCTGAACGTAATTCTCACATTTTAAAACAATTCATGGACGTAATTCACGTTTTGACGATTTGTGGACCCAATTCGCGTTTTCTATGCGATTCATGGACATAGTTCACGATTTTTATGCGATTAATGAATGTAATTTACATTTTACATGATTCATGGATGTAATTTGCTATATTTATGCAATTCGTAGACATAATTTGCATTTTTTGAGCTTTCTGTCAACGAAATTTGTGTTTTTGATCGATTTATTAATGTTATTTGTGTTTTTATAGAATTTATGAATGTAATTTGCTTTTTTTACCAATTGTTGGACTTAATTCGCATTTTTTGTAATTTATGAATGTTATTAGTATTTTTTTGCATGATTTATGGAAGTGATTTGCATTTTATGAATGATTTATGAACGTAATTTGCGTTTCAGCTTTCTGCTGCCAAAATTCGTGTTTTTTGAGCGATTTATGAACATAATTCCCGATTTACTACACAATTCATAGACATAATTTGTGTTTTTCATACAATTTCTGAACGTAATTCTCACTTTTTTAAACAATTCATGGACGTAATTCCCGTTTTCAGCAATTTGTGGACCCAATTTACATTTTTTATGCAATTCGCCTTTTTTGAGTGATTCATGGACATAATTCGAGATTTTTATGCGATTAATGAATGTAATTTACATTTTACATGATTTATGGACATAATTTGCTATACTTATGCGATTCATAGACCTAATTTGCATCTTTTGAGCTTTCTATTTGTGTTTTTTGATCGATTTATTGACATTATTTGTGTTTTTATAGGATTTATGAATGTAATTCGCTTTTTTTTACCAATTCTGGGACGTAACTTGCATTTTTTGCAATTTATGAACATTATTCGTGTTTTTTGCACAATTCATGGAAGTGATTCGCATTTTTTGAGTGATTTATGAACGTAATTCACGTTTTTATGAAATTCATGGATGTAATTTGCATTTTTTGGGCGATTCATGAACGTAATTCACATTTTTTATGCAATTCGGTATTTTTATGCGTTTTATAGAGGTAATTTCCGTTTCAGATTTCTACTGCCAAAATTCGTGTTTTTTGAGCAATTTATGAACATAATTCATGTTTTACTACACGATTCATAGACGTAATTTGCATTTTTTATACAATTTATGAATATAATGCTTGCTTTTTTACATGATTCATGGACGTAATTCACATTTTAAACAATTTGTGGACGTAATTCCCATTTTTTATGCAATTCGCTTTTTTTTTAGCGATTCATGGATGTAGTTCACATTTTTTATGCGATTCATGCATTTAATTCACATTTTTTATGCGATTCATGCATGGAATTTGTATTTTTTATGCGATTCATGGATTTAATTAATGTTTTTATTGTGGTCTTTGGACGAAATTCACGTTTTTTATGTGGTATTTTGTCGAAATGTTGGGTTTTTTTACATGATTCTTTGTTGAGATACTTTTTTTTTACGCAATTTGTCGAAATAAATAAATAAAATTTGTTTCTTCATAAAATTTTCTGCACATGGCGTGCGTCTATATTATACAACTCTGCTTGTCAGATTTTTTTTTTTTTTTTTTTCAGATTGAATTAAGGTTTGCTAACCCATAGACTAATTGGAATTTCCAGATTTCTGACCACGCGTATCTATGGAAATTAAGTTTTTTTTCCCAAATCGAGATATGGTTGGAATTTTTTTTTTTTTTTTTTTTGGGGGGGGGGGGTTGAATCTGGTTTCGGTTTGATTTCAAATGTAATTTTCAGGTTCTTGTTCAGTTGCATTTCAATGTATTTTATTTTGCAGCAGATAGATTGAGTTACTCTTGGAGGGATTTTTTTCTTTCTGGTTTTGGAGTGTATAGGATAGATTTCAATAGGAATTTTTCGATTCTGGTCAATGTATGTCAATGGAAATTATTTTGTCTATCTTGGACAAATTTATCTTTCCATTAAATTTTTGTTGGTTTGGAATGGGTTTCAGGATAACTTGTAGGTTCTTGTTGGCAGACTTGTATAAAACCAAAAACTTTCCGCAAATTAATTTAATGTTGGGTGTAATTTGCATTTTTTGCACAATTATGGTCATCATTAGTGTTTTTTATGCGATTTATGAATGTAATTTGCATTTTTGAGCAATTTATGGACATAATTCGTAATTTTTATGCGATTAATGAATGTAATTTACATTTTACATGATTTATGGGCGTAATTTGCTATTTTTATGCAATTCATAGACATAATTTATGTTTTTCAGCTTTCTGTCGACGAAATTTGTGTTTTTTGATCAATTTATTGACGTTATTTGTGTTTTTATAGGATTTATGAATGTAATTCGCTTTTTTCACACAACTCTTGGACGTAACACTTTTACACAACTTTTTGCAATTTATGAATGTTATTAGTGTTTTTTTGCACGATGCATGGAAGTGATTCACATTTTTTGAGTGATTTATGAACATAATTCACATTTTTATGCAATTCATGGATGTAATTTGCATTTTTTGAGCGATTCATGGATGTAATTCGCGTTTTTTATGCAAATCATGAATGCAAAATGCTATTCCCTATTTTTATGCGATTTATAGACGTGATTTGCATTTTAGCTTTCTGCTGCTAAAATTCGTATTTTTTGAGCGATTTATGAACATAATTCCCATTTTACTACACAAATAATAGACGTAATTTGCATTTTTCATACAATTTATAAACATAATTCTCACTTTTTTAGACAACTCATGGATGTAATTCATGTTTTGTGGATATAATTCACATTCTTTATGCAATTCGCTTTTTTTGAGCGATTCATGGACATAATTCGCGATTTTTATGCGATTAATGAATGTAATTTACATTTTACATGATTTATGGATGTAATTTGCTATATTTATGAGATTCGTAGACATAATTAGCATTTTTTGAACTTTCTGTCGACGAAATTTGCGTTTTTTGATCGATTTATTGACGTTATTTGTGTTTTTATAGGATTTATGAATGTAATTCGCTTTTTTTACCAATTGTTGGACCTAATTTGCATTTTTTGTAATTTATGAATGTTATTAGTATTTTTTTGCACGATTCATGGAATGATTTGCTTTTTTTGAGTGATTTATGAACGTAATTTGCGTTTGCTTTCTGCTGCTAAAATTCGAGTTTTTTGAGCGATTTATGAACATAATTCCCGTTTTACTACATGATTCATAGACATAATTTGTGTTTTTCATACAATTTCTGAACGTAATTCTCACTTTTTTAAACAATTCATGGACGTAATTCACGTTTTGAGCGATTTGTGGACCCAATTCATGTTTTTATGCAATTCGCTTTTTTTTTTTGAGCGATTCATGGACATATTTCATGATTTTTATGCGATTAATGAATGTAATTTACAATTTACATGATTTATGGACATAATTTGCTATACTTATGCGATTCATAGACATAATTTGCATCTTTTGAGCTTTCTATCGACGAAATTTGCGTTTTTTGATCGATTTATTGACGTTATTTGTGTTTTTATAGGATTTATGGATGTAATTTGCTTTTTTTACCAATTCTTGGACGTAATTCGCACTTTTTGTAATTTATGAACGTTCTTAGTGTTTTTTTGCATGAAGATTCATGGAAGTGATTAGAATTTTTTGAGTGATTTATGAATGTAATTCACGTTTTTATGCGTTTCATGGACGTAATTTGTGTTTTTTGAGCGATTCATGAATGCAAAACACTCTTCGCTATTTTTAAACAATTCATGGACGTAATTCACGTTTTGAGCGATTTGTGGACCCAATTCGCGTTTTTTATGAGATTCATGGACATAATTTGCGATTTTTATGCGATTAATGAATGTAATTTACATTTTACATGATTTATGGGTGTAATTTGCTATATTTATGCGATTTGTAGACATAATTTTCATTTAAGCTTTCTCTCGACGAAATTTGCGTTTTTTGATCGATTTATTGACGTTATTTGTGTTTTTATAGGATTTATGAATGTAATTCGCTTCTTTAACCAATTGCTGGACCTAATTCGCATTTTTTGTAATTTATGAATGTTATTAGTATTTTTTTGCACGATTCATGGAAGCGAGTTGCATTTTTTGAGTGATTTATGAACGTAATTTGCGTTTCAGCTTTCTGCTGCCAAAATTTGTGTTTTTTGAGCGATTTATGAACATAATTCCCATATACTACACGATTCATAGACATAATTTGTGTTTTTCATACAATTTCTGAACGTAATTCTCACTTTTTTAAACAATTCATGGACGTAATTCACGTTTTGAGCGATTTGTGAACACAATTCATGTTTTTTATGCAATTCGCTTTTTTTGAGCGATTCATGGACATAATTTGCAATTTTTATGCGATTAATGAATGTAATTTACATTTTACATGATTTATGGACGTAATTTGCTATACTTATGCGATTCATAGACATAATTTGCATCTTTTGAGCTTTCTATCGACAAAATGTGTGTTTTTTGATCAATTTATTGACGTTATTTGTGTTTTTATAGGATTTATGAATGTAATTTGCTTTTTTTACCAATTCTTGGACGTAATTCGCATTTTTTGTAATTTATGAACGTTCTTAGTGTTTTTTTGCACGATTCATGGAAGTGATTAGAATTTTTTGAGTGATTTATGAATGTAATTCACGTTTTTATGCGTTTCATGGACGTAATTTGTGTTTTTTGAGCGATTCATGAATGCAAAACACTCTTCGCTATTTTTATGCGATTTATAGACGTAATTTGGGTTTCAGCTTCCCATTTTACTACACAATTCCTAGGCATAATTTGTGTTTTTCATACAATTTCTGAACGTAATTCTCAGTTTTTTAAACAATTCATGGACGTAATTCACGTTTTGAGCGATTTGTGGACCCAATTCGCGTTTTTTATGAGATTCATGGACATAATTTGCGATTTTTATGCGATTAATGAATGTAATTTACATTTTACATGATTTATGGGTGTAATTTGCTATATTTATGCGATTTGTAGACATAATTTTCATTTAAGCTTTCTCTCGACGAAATTTGCGTTTTTTGATCGATTTATTGACGTTATTTGTGTTTTTATAGGATTTATGAATGTAATTCGCTTCTTTAACCAATTGCTGGACCTAATTCGCATTTTTTGTAATTTATGAATGTTATTAGTATTTTTTTGCACGATTCATGGAAGCGAGTTGCATTTTTTGAGTGATTTATGAACGTAATTTGCGTTTCAGCTTTCTGCTGCCAAAATTTGTGTTTTTTGAGCGATTTATGAACATAATTCCCATATACTACACGATTCATAGACATAATTTGTGTTTTTCATACAATTTCTGAACGTAATTCTCACTTTTTTAAACAATTCATGGACGTAATTCACGTTTTGAGCGATTTGTGAACACAATTCATGTTTTTTATGCAATTCGCTTTTTTTGAGCGATTCATGGACATAATTTGCAATTTTTATGCGATTAATGAATGTAATTTACATTTTACATGATTTATGGACGTAATTTGCTATACTTATGCGATTCATAGACATAATTTGCATCTTTTGAGCTTTCTATCGACAAAATGTGTGTTTTTTGATCAATTTATTGACGTTATTTGTGTTTTTATAGGATTTATGAATGTAATTTGCTTTTTTTACCAATTCTTGGACGTAATTCGCATTTTTTGTAATTTATGAACGTTCTTAGTGTTTTTTTGCACGATTCATGGAAGTGATTAGAATTTTTTGAGTGATTTATGAATGTAATTCACGTTTTTATGCGTTTCATGGACGTAATTTGTGTTTTTTGAGCGATTCATGAATGCAAAACACTCTTCGCTATTTTTATGCGATTTATAGACGTAATTTGGGTTTCAGCTTCCCATTTTACTACACAATTCCTAGGCATAATTTGTGTTTTTCATACAATTTCTGAACGTAATTCTCAGTTTTTTAAACAATTCATGGACGTAATTCACGTTTTGAGCGATTTGTGGACCCAATTCGCGTTTTTTATGAGATTCATGGACATAATTTGCGATTTTTATGCGATTAATGAATGTAATTTACATTTTACATGATTTATGGGTGTAATTTGCTATATTTATGCGATTTGTAGACATAATTTTCATTTAAGCTTTCTCTCGACGAAATTTGCGTTTTTTGATCGATTTATTGACGTTATTTGTGTTTTTATAGGATTTATGAATGTAATTCGCTTTTTTTACCAATTGCTGGACCTAATTCGCATTTTTTGTAATTTATGAATGTTATTAGTATTTTTTTGCACGATTCATGGAAGCGAGTTGCATTTTTTGGGTGATTTATGAACGTAATTTGCGTTTCAGCTTTCTGCTGCCAAAATTTGTGTTTTTTGAGCGATTTATGAACATAATTCCCATATACTACACGATTCATAGACATAATTTGTGTTTTTCATACAATTTCTGAACGTAATTCTCACTTTTTTAAACAATTCATGGACGTAATTCACGTTTTGAGCGATTTGTGAACACAATTCATGTTTTTTATGCAATTCGCTTTTTTTGAGCGATTCATGGACATAATTTGCAATTTTTATGCGATTAATAAATGTAATTTACATTTTACATGATTTATGGACGTAATTTGCTATACTTATGCGATTCATAGACATAATTTGCATCTTTTGAGCTTTCTATCGACAAAATTTGTGTTTTTTGATCAATTTATTGACGTTATTTGTGTTTTTATAGGATTTATGAATGTAATTCGCTTTTTTTTACCAATTCTTGGACATAATTCGCATTTTTTGCAATTTCTGAACATTATTCGTGTTTTTTTGCACACTTCATGGAAGTGATTCGCATTTTTTGAGTGATTTATGAATGTAATTCACGTTTTTATGCAATTCATGGATGTAATTTGCATTTTTTATGCAATTCATGAATGCAAGTCGCTATTTTTATGCGTTTTATAGAGGTAATTTCCGTTTCAGATTTCTGCCACCAAAATTCATGTTTTTTGAGCGATTTATGAACATAATTCATGTTTTACTACACGATTCATAGACGTAATTTGCATTTTTCATACAATTTATGAATATAATTCTCGCTTTTTTACATGATTCATGGACGTAATTCACATTTTAAGCAATTTGCGAACATAATTCCCATTTTTTTATGCAATTTGCTTTCTTTTTTTAGCGATTCATGGAATTTGTATTTTTTATGTGATTCATGGATTGAATTAACTTTTTTTTTTTTTTTTTTTTTTTTTTTTGCGGTCTTTGGACGAAATTCATGTTTTTCGTGTGGTATTTTCTCGAAATGTTGGGGTTTTTTACATGATTCTTTGTTGAGATACACTTTTTTTTTAATGCAATTCTTTGTTGAAATAAATAAATAAAAATTGTTTCTTCATAAAATTTTCTGCACATGGTATGCGTCTATATTATACAACTATGCTTGTCAGTGTGTATTGTCAGATTTTTTTTTTTTTTTTTTTTTTTTTTTTTTTTTTTTTTTTTCAGATTAAATTAAGGTTCGGTAGAATATTTCTTAGGGTTTGGATGAGGTTCAACTCAAATAGAATTTAAACAATTACATTTTAGAAATGACAAAACTAAAAAATGTAATTATTTATCGCCCATTATTAGCTGTTAGTATTTTAAAATATTTATTTGTTAGTGTGTTAGTAACCTTACATTATTTGAATTAAAAATTTTTAATTTCTTGTATTAAATTTAATCTTAAATATGTTTTCTTCTTAGGTATGTTATGCAATTTATTTAAATAATGGATTCAAAGTTATTTGAGGATTTTGTGTTCATTAGTAGAAACAAGGCCTTTTTTTTTTTTAAATAAAAAAAGCGTTAATTATCAAACATTTTTGTAAAAGAATGTTAGAAAGAAATACTTCAATTTCGAGACAATGAA
This sequence comes from Maratus speculifer, assembly GCA_964019185.1. Taxonomy (NCBI): domain Eukaryota; kingdom Metazoa; phylum Arthropoda; class Arachnida; order Araneae; family Salticidae; genus Maratus; species Maratus speculifer. The sequence continues at coordinate 284,982,972 of OZ025293.1, forward strand.
TATGAAATTAAAACATCTATAGAAAAAAAGGGGGGTAAATTTATATTTTATGAAACTCATTATTAAAGCATAGAAGTATAAGTTATTTCTTTTTAAACCAATGTTATCATTAATATTTGGTTAAGAATTATTTGCTTACCCAACTTTTAGTGCTTGTAAATTCTAACATTATAAAAATATATTAAGATTTTCCATTTTAGATGTCCAATTTATAAATGCAGTTTATTAATAACGCTATGTTCTAAGCTGTAAAGCTAATGCTTTTATATTTTGATTATTGATTTCTATAACGTAATATTAACTATTACAATACTTTTGTATTTGGTTTGTGATCCGAGAAAAAAATTTTCACACTTGGATTTAAATCATCAGACTCTTAGGAAGAAAAACAGAAAAAAAAAATTCTATTTTGAACAGCATCTAATGCAGACTACAATGATGCGCTGTAGTACCTCCGTGGCAACTGCTAAATAACATTTTAAAATATAAACATGGAATTTCGAAATTATTAATGAAATAATAGGATGCATGGAACATGTTAAAGCTGCAGTCACTAATGGATAATGAGAGCTGGGTGCATGTCAAATTACTGGATGCAGCAAACTTATGCAATGGTCTCTAAAACACATGAAATTTCTCAAAGCCGCAGTCAATAAAAAATGTATGAGCACTATGCCCATATGAAAACAAACAACAAAAATTAAGAGATGCAGCAAACTATGCGGTAACATGCAGATTCCCAATATCTGGAAGAAATGAGTGATACCTGAACTAAAAAAATCCAGTGACAATATTGTGAAACAAATACATTAAAACAATAACGTTTATATTAGGAAAAAAGGGCCTAAAACTCTCACTCGCTAAAATAAAACTCGTTAAAGCAGTCCAACTACTGCATGTATAGCACTTAGAGCACATGAAAACAAAACAAAAACAAAACACTCAGGCTGCAGCAAAATTGCTATGCAACAATCCGTAAAATACACAAAATTAATTAAAAATGCAATCACTAATGCATGTTGTACAAGCACTGTGTGTACATGAAGAAAAAAAACAATGAGTGCAACTAATTTGTTTTTAAATCTCTGAAATCTTTATAGCCACAGTCACTAATGCATGTAAGAACAAATTAACTTCATTACATTCTTTTGAATTATCAAAATACTGCTGTAATTTGTTGATAAATACTAGTTTGTTCACAATTTCCAATAATAAGTGCACTTACTTATTTTAAAAATTGTTTAAAACCTGGATTTACTGGCCATTAAGCTAAGCTAAAAAGGCACAGTTTTAAAATGAAAATTAATAGCGACAAAAATGCATAAGAAAATGTAATAAATGCATTTTGAATAACATATTCAAGCAATTTTAATCTAAAAATTAACATCCTGGGTTATTAATCACAGAAATTAATAAATGAAATAAAAAAGCACAATTTTTACAACACTTTAAAACTTAGTATTGTTAATTAAATCATATAATAAGGACATCTATAAACTTAAAAACAATCTATTTTGAGAATTTTAGAATTCACAAGCACTTGGTTAAACTGTTGGTCAATTATAAATATTGTTTGTTTACCAAAATTTAGCAATAGTTTACACATTCTGTGATAGTTTATGTTGGTTTGAAATCAAATCAACATGCTAACTAATGTATACATCACTTATACTTTTTAAATAATACTTTAATAATGAGTGCCAAAAAATATTTATTTACCTTTCTTTTTCATTATAGATGGTTTAGCTTCACGTTCGTCTCCTGAAATTGAATATTTCATGCCAACATACAGCACGAATCAATTTCTTTTGATTCGTGTACTTGGATTCACCATATTATTTTATCCAAAAAAGGGGGCCTTTCAGTTTCTCCAAATAACACAATACCTATATTACCATAATCCATAATAACCATTATTTCGCAAATTACACAACATACATGCTAAAAACAACAAGTGCCAAGTACAAAGCTTACCGCCAGCGAATTCGATTACGATTCAAAACAAAACTATCTAAACGGCGTATGAATACATGGAATTCTAAAGCAAATTTATTAAAAATAATTTTTGTTTGTAAACTTTAAAAGAAAATCATAAGTGAAAAGTATATTGAATATGTATAATTAAAAAATATTTTCCTATTTTAAAAAAAGATTCAAAATATTTTTTCCACAAAATGCAAAAATATCCAATGTAAGAAACGTAATATTTTATTCTTACGAAAAATAAAGGCAAAATAAATAGAAATTTGATTTAGTATATATTTATTGAATGTTTTAAAGCGCATGATAAGATGTTTTTGTAGTTTCAAAAACATTTATTGCTTCGATGCGGGTGTTTTAACTGTGACCATTACTACATTTACCTTTTTGCAGTGTCTCCGTCTGCTAACCTATAGAATAACATGTAATCCGCGAGCTAATATAGTCCAATTTTCCAAGATCAATATATAACAAACAAGAGTTTTCCTAGAAACAAGGCAAGTCTTATTCCCTCTATCTTAAAGAGATTCATATTATATATAAGTTTTAATAAAATCTCCCAGCCCGTTTTCTAGATCTCATTATCAGGAACAAACACCATCGTTTTCAGTTTAAAAATGGTTATCGAGATCTAAAAATATACGGCACGTAGAAATGTAAAAATTATAGGATAGGATTAGACTGGGAATATAAGACTATATTAAAAAAATTGGACCATTCTGACCAATATTTGCTGAGTTATTAGAAGGCGGCTTTTCCGATTTCCTTTGAAGTTGAGTTAGCTGTATATATGAAGTTCCGCATCTACCCTTATGACGATGGTAGGTTTTGACGATGGTAGGTTTAAAGCTGCGTCACTTGAAGGCTGCCGCCTTCTATGATATAATTTTACCATGAAGATAGATTTTAATCATTCGCGCTAGTATATAAATAAAATTTTTTTAATGCCACAAATGTCATTCCAAGTCGCAAATAGGCTTTTCGATTGATTTATGACAGGCTCTTTTTGATAACTGGAGGCTAGACAGTTAGAAATCTCCATCACTGTAACAATTATGATCTCCCCGTTTCCCAAGCACTCCCCACCCGCACGCATATTTCAGATGTGTATATTGCTGGGGCGATTACTGTTTCTAAACCAATAGGAGAGCGTCATTATCACGGTCAAGTACACGCCCACACAGTTTGATTGACAGGAACTCGTGGACAATTGACGGTGCTAATTATAACGATAATCTGTTGCGGATGAAAGTGAGCTGACTGGCTGAATGGTTAGAGCGTCGAGCTTGAAACCGGAGGATATGGGTTCGAGTCCATCGCGGGCCGCGAGTCCGCTGGGGTGTTTTGTTTTAAATTATTGGAGGCTGTCTTTTATTAATAAATAAGACATTTAAAAAAATATTTCAAACCCTTTTAATATTCTAAATATCGTTCCAAAATGATTTATATATATATTAAACAAATGGGAAAAAAAAGCATTCTGCGAAAATATCCGTATAAGCAAAATTCTTACTTTAAATTTTATTTATTTATTTATTTATTTATTTCAGGATCAGAGGAAGTATAATTTCTAATTGAAGTAAATAAAATTCAGTCATTTTGAAAAAAAAAAAAAAATCTTTCGTACCTTTAATTTTTAATTACCGAGTACAAATTCAAACAATCCGAGTACAAATAAATAATAAACACACACGATCAATTGTCCACGAGTTCCTGTCAATCAAACTGTGTGGGCGTGTACTTGACCGTGATAATGACGGTCTCCTATTGGTTTAGAAACAGTAATCGTCCCAGCAATATACACATCTGAAATATGCCACCCGCACACGCCTGTAAGAATCAACAATTCTTATTTATTGTCAAAATATGTGAAATATAGTTGAAATTTCCAATCAGTTTGGCGCACCACCTATTTAATCTTTTTCATGTACATAATTATCTTAGGTACCAAGTGTGTTGAGCTATTTGTTGAGATTTATGCAATTAAAGTATTATTGCAAAATATTTTTGATGCCAGCGGATGGACCTAGAACTCATTTGGAGCATATCTCCTATATTGTCACAAAAATGTAACATTTTTTATCATTTAGAATGTACATATAAATTTATCTGCAGCAAAGCCTCTAAATACCAGGCATTTCTGGAGCACGTAACTTACTGCGATTTGGAAGTGTCTGCTATTGAGAGATAACAGTACCCAAATTTAAAAGGTGTTGGGATCGAAAAATAGATGTGATCGCCATTTGGTAATATTAGCTATAAAGGTTTTATTGGAAGTGCATATAATAATGGAACCGAATAATGGAACATACATTTAGCAAAACATAAATCAGTATTGGGTTGCTTCGAGTAGCTGGAACTGGAACTTCAAGTAGCTTGTCAAATGGACCCTGTAATTCCCCATAAATTTAAGAAGGTGTTCACTGAACAGAAATGTCCGGCATTCAAAAATGTTCACGAATGCCGGTATTTGGGAACCATAATGTTGGATTGGATTTTTTGCTGACACAGGATTTTAAAGACATATGAGCAAACTGGGCGGTTCCCCTGCCAATCCCACCTTTAGATTTTAGAAATCACAAATTTCGAATCCAATTTTTGTAAAGCCGATATTGTAAAGCCGATCTGTTTCAACATTGTACTAGTTATAATTAATATTGTAAATTTGCAGTGGAATAAGATTTAATATAAGTTCATAACATTTTTGTTTACTAATATTTTGTAATTAATTATTTTTAATTATAGTTATTTTAATTTTATATTATTATTTACATCTTTTTGGTTTCTGATATAACTTCCTTTGTTAACTGTCAACTATAACTGTTGGCAAAGTGGGATTGAAAATTTGAAATTATCTCACGTGGTAGCGATTGATCGTATAAGTTTATCTGTTTGAAAATTCAATTATTGTCTTATTATTTTTCTAATATTTTTCTTTGAACTATGTTTTCCATTGCAATTAATCTTTTGATAATTCAATTATTGTCTTATTATTTTTCTAATATTTTTCTTTGAACTGTGTTTTCCATTGCAATTAACCTTTTGATAATTCAATTATTGTCTTATTATTTTTCTAGTATTTCTCTTTAAATTATGTTTTCCATTGCGATTAATCGGGCAATATAGAAATTATTTTTAGGTTTATCCTGATTTCTAATCACAAATTAATCGCAATTAATGTGTCTATCAAGCATTGCCCTTGATAACGATCTAAATACCACATTTCCAATATTATTCCAATTTTTGTCAACTCCTATGTTTGATACAATTTGTTATTAACGAGTTATTCCATACTTTGATGTTGATTTGTAGTATTATCTAATGGTTATATATATATATATATATATATATATACGGGTGTCCCAAAAATGACTGATGGATTTTAAAATTCAATAACTTGCAAACGGTGACAGCTATTTAAAAAAAATTTGCAGGAGGGTTATGTATAATGTCAGGAGTTTTTTTACCGTAATTTTTCATTTTAGTTCTAATTTCAAACAATAGATGGCGCTGACGGCGATTGAAGGCCAGGTGATCAGTGCTGAGTGAGATCAGTTTCGGCGTCAACCTGGCCTTTGATTGCAGTCAGCGTCATCTATTGTTTGAAATTAGAACTAAAATAAAAAAAATTTCGGTAAAAAACTCCTGACATTATACATAACCCTCCTGCAAAATTTTTTTAAATAGCTGTCACCGTTTGCAAGTTATTGAATTTTAAAATCCGTCAGTCATTTTTGGGACACCCGGTATATGTATATATATATATCTATATTATAAAGGCCAAACGTATCTGTGCGTAACGCATACGTCATTTTGCGAATGGCAACACTTTCAAATTTTAAATGAAATTTCAGTATTGCAATTTTGCTACTACATTTTTTTTAGCTTCTATGTATCCCACATTTTCAATTCTTACACCATTGTGTAGGGGAAAAAATATACTTTTAAATGAAATTTGTTTGAAAGCTGTATCTTGATTTGTTTTTAAAATATTAATTTTTTTGTAGTTTTTAATAAAGCTTTTCTAATTGTGGCAACAGGAGTACTTCATTTCTATTAAAAGCAAAGGAAAAAAGGAAAGAAATTGATTACGTATCTTTATGTTGCCATTTACTCATTAAAAGGGAAAAAATTGAAATTTAAATATCTTCTGTTACAAAACCCGGTGAATTTTGATTTCATCTACAAAATTTGATTTACACGTAAAAGAATATCAACAGTTTAATATCTGTTTAAGCTAATAACATTGAAACTTCAAGTTTCGAATCAAAATGATCAAATTAAAATTCCAATTTTTTCTGAAAAGGTGAATAAAGATACAAAATGTGCATTTGTAAATTTTGATATGATGAAAATGACCCCGGGTTTAGATTTCACGGGGGAAAATGGCACAGATGTCATATACGTACCACATTTGCAGGTGCATTTCCTCCCGCCAATTTGGCATTATACAGCTGTGCCAAGGAGATTACCTATTTAATAAGTTTATAACAATTGTTAGGGAGAGGAAATGGGGAAAATTAAAGATTTCAGTGAAATGTGCTGATTAAATGATACAACTGCATTCAATATGGCAATATATATTAATATTTACGATTTATTGTGAAAATTATATTTGCTGTTTTGTTGCTTATTAAGTTTATTATTTATAACTGTTTATTTATTGGTTCCTTTTTGATTAAATTCATATTTATTTACTGTTATTTTCTATTTTAGTTCTTTAAATTATTTTTATGATATATTATATCAATAATTTTTTATATCAAACTATCATTTATTTATATATTTTTTTAATATTTGAATATTTTTCATTTTTTCACGTTATTTTTTTTATATTGGAATAAAAAATAACGTGTTGTTATTGCATGCAATTTGTAACTTACATTCAAAAACAAAATTTTCGCCACGTTGGCGAGAGAAAAAAGCACGTGCAAAAGTGGTGCGTATATGACATCTGTGCCAAAAAAGTCTGATTTCGTCAAAGTTGAATAAAATTAGCCTTTTTTTTCATTTTTGAAATGCTAGCATAAGAACTTAAATTGATAACTTTATCATAATAACAGATCTTTATCATTTTTTACTGCTTACATGTACAATTAAAGTTTAATTTTAACAATTTCTACAACTGAGTTATATAAATAGTATTTTGTTAATTTGTCATTAAATATCGTTTGTTAAGAGTTAGACTTACCAATATAAAATGCATTTTTACTGTAACTAATTTTGTAAGTTTATTATAAATCAATGAACAGTTCCGTTTTAAACATTTTCTTTCGTCGAAATTCGACGGGTTCTGCCTAGTATATATAAATACGGTAAAATCTCTCAATATTGAGTACTTCGGGAATGCCAGATTTGCCCTTATTCCAAAGTGTTTGCTTTTCTGAGGTAAAAAATACATACTAATATATAAGTTACAGATTACAAAAGGCAAGTAGAATTAATAGAGCTGTAAATAGAGCTGTCCTTTATGAAGGTTTTACAATAAAATCACCATAACGGGGAATCCAAAAGATATCTCTATTTAGGAAACACACTTTTTCAATTATTTAAACATACATAGTTGTATACTTTTACCCCAGAAAGACAACAACCTCCAAATAGAAGACAAGTTTCGTTATCCCGGGGTACCCACTATTGAGAGGTATTTAAAGCATTTAGATAAATATATTTTTTGCTTTTAATTTGATTCTACTGTAGAAGATTAAAGTATTGATTATTATCAGTGCAATGTTGAAAGAGATTTAATTTATCAAATATACGAAAATTGCATATTACATTTGAATGCTCTAAATTAAACAGAGAGGAGGAGGTCAGCATCACGGTACGATTTGTCTACACTTTAATCATATTCACTTACTGAAATAAAAACAATCCTGCTTTATGGTAAAATAACTTCCCAGTATTAATCGTGGTCAAATATGGCTTCGTAAAATGCTTAAAACAGAGAAAAATGTGTGGGAAACTGCTGTCCATTGCTGACAGATGAGAGATATGTCAAACATGACCACTATTCTGATACTTCAAATGTCTGAAATTAAAACGCATATAGGTGTCTTAAAATTTAAGACACATTAAAGAGTTTTGTAACACTCCATTTCGGACACTTAATTGTCTAAATTACAAATATTTTACTTTACAGTGTAAAACAGAAAAAAAAATCATAGTTTTAGAAGGATTTGTAAAAATAGATTAAAAAATAATCTTAGAGAAATTGTTACATTGCTTACATTAAAATGCCCAAAATAAATAACAAAAAATAAAATAAATCGGATACTTATAAAAGTATTAATTCTTCAAAGAAAAAAAAACATGCAGAACAACTACCTTACTAAAAGACAATCATGTAACTACAAATGTCATCAAATAAATTGACATCCAGTACCTATAAATTTCTCTGCAAAATAACATCCAGAGGTAAATTTTTCACACCTTCTTGTTTATTTATAGAGGAAATAAATGTATAAAATGTTAATTATTTCTTAAACGAAATTGTAATGCGGAATTGAATCTTAAAAAAATCCCTTTCAATGCATCCTATTACTAAAATCCTACACGGAAAAGCATTTTGAAATTGGTTTTTGAAAAGTGGAAAAATGTCAAGCAGTTTACCTTGCGATACACAGCCAGACATGGTGTTTTAGTTTGTCTTGACAACGAAATAAACTAATGATTATAGATATCGATTCCAACAACTGTTTGGGGTTAAGAAGTTGATCATTCATAATGAACATTTCAAAAGAAATAAAGGCTTTGCATCGAAAAAATACTCATAAAGACTGAATTATATTATTAAAAATTAAGATCATGCACATAGATTTTTGCGAATTTTATGTCAATTAGAACTGCTTTGGTTGTTATGCACAAATATGCTTTTTTTAACAGAATCACAGATGAACTTACAATTTTTCAATATATATATATTTTTTTAAATAACGCAAAATGATGTCTTAAAAAATAACTCCCTCTCTCTCTCTCTCTATTTTTTTTTTCGTAAAATGTTTGCTACATTTTTATGCTATACAATATATGTTCCGGTCAAGTGGGCAGCCTAGGAGGTAATGTAACTCCAGTTTTTAGTTCCCAAGCAAACTTAATGTTCTTTTAGGCCGTGTTCGGGGTGTACGCGTGCTGCGCGCACGAGCCCAGGAGATTTTGCTTGGAGTAGGATTTATCAAAGAAAGGAATTTTAAAATAATTCAATTATTGCATTATTTTTATGGTTCAAAACAGGTAAAATCAATGACTATATTTGTTTATCCTTCCAAAACATGATTTTCGCAACAAAAATGCATACCCGAGACCCCTCATTTAAATCCAAAATATTCAGGAAAAACATCACGTGACCTATTTCATCTACTTTAGCCCGTTCAGCATTTAAAATAAACCACCCAACCTTACTCAAAAAATGATAAGAGCTGTTCAGAAAAAAGTGTTTGATCACGTGATTGGGTATTTTGTGCTTATATTTTATTGGTTGTACTTTGTATGGTAGGTTAATTGATACAATTCAACAATTCAATTGGTGATCTAAAGATTTTAACTTTTTAACAATTTTCTTTTTATTTATTTAAAATTGATTTATCAGTTGCTTTATATTTTTCGTGATAAATAGAATGCTGTTACTGAATTTATATTGTGATATAACCATATTATGAGATTTATTTTTCATCTACGATATTGAATGTGTTTCAATGGAATTTGCACTGTTAGTTAGACAGTTTTTCAGAGAAGGATTTAGTATATATATATCTTATTTAATAGTTGCATATTTTAATACCGTGTGGATAATAAACTAAAATGCATCATAAAACATATGGCAGTCAAAGTCATGTAAATATAAGCAAAATACTTATATAATACTATCAATAGAAAAATTAAACATTCTAATCATACTGTTTTCCTTACAAAACTAATATTTTTTAAAGAGATATTTCTTTAAAAAGTATAAATGCATATCTATTACATTTTGTTTTTTATAATATTTTTATTGTGATAACACCATAAAATATGATTTGCATCTTAAACTCACTTCTAAAGTACTAAAAATAAAAAGAAGGAAATCAAGAAATTATTTTACTGTAATAAAACTAGTACATCGATTCCGGCGTTTCCGAGTCTCAGAATTAACGCAAAATCCTTTTTTTATTTAAAATTGAAATCTAATAAACTAATTCCAAACAGCAAATTTATATGAAACATATTAATAATGTAAATATATAAAGCTCTGAAAATCACCAAATGCTGTATTAAACGAGGAGAAGAGTTATTAGCCAATCTACGAGCTCCATTCAACAATCCAGGAATTATTAGACGAAGATGTCGCAACTTACGACAGAATTTTTGTTTCTGATTATTTCAGTGCAATGAGCGCGTAGTTTAATTACATGGCTGTTAACTTTGTATTTATTTAAATTATTTAATTTTGTTATTTATAGGGTATGTTTTAATTTTTCTATGGTATATTATCCAGAAACAAATTCTGAATACTTTAAAATTTTTTAAGGATAAACGCGTTAATCTTTTGTAATACAGGATCACGCGATAGAGATAAATTTAAAAAGAATTCACAATTAAATTTTTTAAACCATAGCAATCACTAAACTCAGATACAATTTTCAAATAAATTATTATTCAAAGTATTTTTTCCCTTTTTGGCAGAGTAAAAATTTAAATTCTTTGATGACTTATTAAAATTATATATTTTTTAAATATCACGCTTTTATTTACATACAAATACAGCATTAACTTCGTTATGAAAAATTACCCAGAACAATATTTATAGATTTATGTGCAAATTGTTTATTATTTTTTTTAAAGCAGATACGCAATAAAGGTTAAAGAAGCTTGAAAATATAGCTGTAATAAGTGAGACAAATGAAATACAGTTTTAAACGAAATTGCATTTGAAAGTAATTTTCTTTTCGTATACGACGGTAAAAATTTTTTTAAATGCGCGATATTTAGAAGATTAAAAAAATTAAAGTACTGAAAATTGCAGAATAGAAATTTAATCACGAATTGTTGCCATTCGCAAAATGACGTCAGTAATACATATGGTTATATTTGTACATTATAGTATACATAGAAATGTAGGATAGCAAAATGCTAAAGGCTAATTCCATGGGTTTTGTAGTGTAAGTCACATTACCTTATAATTGCTATGCTTGTTTGCCAACGGTATTTTCGAAAAGTCTGCTTGGCCTTATTCAATTAATGAGAATGTGCCGATAAAATAAACCACATTTTTTCGTACTAAAATACTGGTAGCCAAAAATCGTAGCCTGTGACTTACACTACAAGTACTCATGGAAATAGCCTAAAGTAAAGAAATGGCAGCACGTGCATTCTTTTGAAGAAATTTTTAACCAAAATTAACTCCACAGTAACTTTATAATTCGTTTCAAAAGATTAAATGCACAAATTTTGACTGATGTGATTTTAATGTGCAATAAACAGAACATTTTCTGTGTAACACACGCACCTTAATTTTTATTAATCATGCCAAATTAAATTTTAAGTTGCATTTTAAGCAATAGATATTGATGAGTTATGAAATATCATTTCGTTACTTAAATCTTTTTTTACCATATCCTGTCAATTTTCTATGCGAAAAATGTACGTTTTTTCATTCTTTTCTTTTCTCAATACATACATCCAAAAAAACAAAATACATAAAAAATGATTATTTAAAAATTTTTTTTTTCAATTTTCTACTGGTAAAATGACAGGTAACAAAAAAGAACTCAAAAAATCGCCTGTTCTAGCGAATTTACTATAGTGTTCCGAAATTTGTTAATTATGTAATACTTCTTATGTATTCTACAAAACGTATTCCAGCTTTAAGAATTTAAACACATGCTTTTTTATATAAAATGACGTCATTTGCATATATTGGAACATTCTGTTTTTACATTTCAGTCATAAACAACATGTTTAGCAAAGTATGCATATAACGTCACTATCGCGGAATGTCGCGGAAACCCAACAAAAAGTGATAATGTCATCTAAGAAACTTGGCAAGACCAATCGTTTATCTAATGATTCAAATGTCTTCATAATTTTGTTTATAATAAGCTCCATGCGTTATTAGAAGTTATTCATTTATATTTTTTTCAAAATTCGGAAAACATTATTTCACATGGATTAATAAATCTGCATTATTTCAGTTTTTAAAACCAAGTAAATGCTGAGAAAATAAGACGCACAAATATTCTTTAAAGTAAATTTTTTAAAGAGAAATTGGTGTATCTTTTGTAAATTAAATTTGCAAAAAACTAAAAATCATTTAACCCTTTCCGGCGCAGAGAAATTTTGTTCGTAAAATGAGAAATCGTTGACTGACACCGGAATTTACAAAAGACTTTTTTAGAAATTAAGAATTCCCTGATTTAAGCTCTCATTGTAAAATTTTACTAAAATATTATTGGTGCCGTTTGTAAGTTTTGAATTAAAATTAGGTGTTGCCGGAGTGGTAACACTGCGCCGGAAAGGGTTAACGAAATAAAGCCAACATTTATCTCGTTTTATAGCAGTGGATATTATGGGTGTAGCAGGTATTTTAATTGCTATTTTTTCAGTTTCTATGAGAAAATGGCAACAAAAATAAGCAACGATCTGCTATTTTTCATAGAGGAAAAAGGTAGATGGAGATGCAGGATGCCATAAAAATGTTTTGTAATACGATGCAAGTTATCGTTAAAATTTATATGCTTTCATTCAGCTCAAACAAAACAATCGCATTTAACAAGAATAAAATTCTTTGACATCAGTCGTCCAATTTTACTCCAAATAAAATGATCTGCCTATGTTTAAGCAATCTAAAGTTGAATTTCATTTATAAACTGTATTATAATTAACAAATTATAAACAGTATTTCTAAAAGTTTCCTTCTTTTATACGAAAACACGCAGTTGTGTTTGGGCCTAATTTAGCAGATTTTAAAGTTACATTTTTGGCGTCCCCCCATACTTCATCGGTATTCTTTTTTTCCCCTTTTTGGCTATTTTCCCTTTATTTCCTACAGAAATGCAGTATTCAAGTTGCCACTATAATATAAATAAAACTAAAAACTACAAAAAATTATTATCTCAAAAACAAATTAAGATATAGTTTTCTAATAAATTGCATTTAAAAGTACACTTTTTTTTCTATATACGACAGTGTAAATATAGAAAACGAGTGATGTCTAGATTTTTTAAATTTTGCAGTAGCGAAAATTACAAAACGGATATTTCATCGAAAAGTAATGGGATTCAAAAAATGACGTACGCGATACACACAGATATGTTTTTTTTTTTTTTTTTTTTAATAATACATAAAGTCTAAGAAATTTTGTAAATTTTGTAAATACTTTTTAACTGATAGAGAATTAAACTTTTAGAGAGAACAGACGAACGAATAGTTTTTTTAGAAAATGTACGCGTAGAAATAATGAAAGTTTTTAATCCCGATCAAAACAGATCTTTTAGGTATAATTAAAAGTATGTATCGTAGAAATATTTACTATATTGTATTAAAAGTTTAATTAATTCATTACAAGTACCACATACTCAATTTGATTTATTTTTTAAAGCAATCAATAGATAATTATAATGAATAAAACGCTTGAATGCGCGCATAATTCAGTAAATCTCACGGGACCTGGAAAAACATGTTTTCAATTTCACTTATGCATCTTCATTAAATTTCATTCATTGTAAAAAAAAAGTCCATTTAAATAATCAGAAAGCTTTACAAAAGACCGAAAATTTATTTTTAAAATAAGAGGAGAAAAAAGTGTGACGCCACTTCACAGTTCGGTTTTTTATACCTATGGGAAATCTTCTGAAGAGGCAGCACGAATAGCGATTTACCTTTTTATCTGAAGTCTTTAACGATAAATTTTACCGCCACAAAGAAATAATTTTGCACATTTACCACGTAATACATTTCTCCCAAAATCTTTGAGATTTGTAACATACTCCCTTTTTATTATTATTTTATTAATCCGTTCATAACATTAATTAGTATTTTCTAATATAAATCATGAAGTAATATTTTCAGATAAGTAAAGTTCTATTCACTTTTATGATATTAATAACACAAATGATAATTATAATTCAAATGTTACATTTTTTGAATGATTATAGAAGAGAAAATTACATTTTTTTATTATCTCTCCACTGATAAAGGAAAACATGAAATATTATTAAATTGAATAAATTTTATCATATTAGATAAGTTTTTAAAGAGAACTAGTTCATTAATTGATTTTTAATTCGGATGAACAATTTTGTTGCACATTTTTGAGAAACTTTATGGGTAATTGGGAAAAAAAAAGCATGTTTTTTTTTTCTTTTCAGAAGATGTGCGAGTAAAAGTGATGAAATTGCAGAAATTCGTTACTTTTTAATATAAATAGAAACAAATATTATTAAAAAAAGTGTAAATATCGAATGAAAATTAATTGGGTTAAGATGGAAAATCTTTTGACTTCGGATATTCTTTAGGACTTTTAGAAAAGTATTAGTATTCTCTCGCTTAAAAATATATCACGTGAAGAGGATATATTTGAAATCATACTTTCCAATAATGATTCAATCACGAAAATATTTAAAAAACAATAAACAATTTAATAAGTATGAGCAATATTTGTAACAACCCTGTAACATGAAAAACTGCAGTAGATCTCTTATTAGTTGAAGTACATTTTTCTCTATCTGCACTTTATTATCATAAAAAATCCAATCGTTTTTCGCAAGTTTTTCAATTAACGCACAGATTTTCCAATCAAATTTATCGAATCTTTGAGAAACTGTAAAAATTTAGAGAAGAAATATTACATTGAAATGTAAAATAAATATATTGAACATTCCGTAAGCTATGAACAATTTTAAGAAGGCATATGTAACTTTGTATGCGTAAATGATACGTACCTTTTTTATTTTGTAAGTTAGTAGGCACTAATACAGAGCAAAATTTAAAATACCAGTGAAATGTAACCAGTCAGAAAGATATAAAGGATATTGTAGGCTGAATTTCAGTTATTATCTTAAATATTATCTTTTTAAATTTGATACTGTCCCCTTAAATGTGCTTGCGATATCA
Organism: Maratus speculifer; assembly: GCA_964019185.1. Classification (NCBI taxonomy): domain Eukaryota; kingdom Metazoa; phylum Arthropoda; class Arachnida; order Araneae; family Salticidae; genus Maratus; species Maratus speculifer. The sequence goes on from OZ025293.1 coordinate 284,998,041, forward strand.
TTTTACGGGAAAGTTTCAGTTCAATCAATTTTTTTATTATAACCGAAAATTAAAAGTAATTTGTGTAGTTGCCATTAAGAAATTAGATAAAAAACTAAATAAAAATTTCAACCATATTATTATAATGACCTTATTTATGCACTTAAGTATCAGCACTTTAGTGTCAGTTTCGTTGCATTATAAAAGATATTCAGCCATTCTTATAAAAGCTATTTTTTAAAAGTTTCACTGACAAAGCACAGCAATAGCAGCCACTTGGAGTAATGAAACAATTAATTGGAATTTTATTTATAATATATCATTTATTTTTGATGAAATTTTCATTCTGTTATGTAATATTTTCCGTGGAAAATATTAGGTATTTATATTGTTTTAAGTGCAGACGGGTCATAAACGGATGGCGTACATAATCGAGCTGATAGTATATAGATTTTTAAAACTTCGTGCTGGAAAATTATTTTTAAAACCATAAAAAATCAGTTAATTGAGATACAGTTTTTAAACATTTTGCATTTTAGAAAAAAAATTTCTTCTGTTTGACGGTCAAAAATTGAAATTTGCGCGATGTTTAGAAGTTAAAAATATTGCAGTAAAAGCGGAATTTACTAGTCATGTGGTGTCACATTCAGAATGACGTCAACATTACTCGGTCATATGCTATCGTTTTATGATAAGGATTAACAGAAAATGTCTGATTTTTTAAATCGTCCTTATAGACCTTATAACACGGAGCCCGTATGCATTACATCCATTACACATGCGCTTTTTAAGCACACCTCTTCTAATAGTCATACAATGATGTGTGTGGATACATATTTAGATGATAAGTTTTTTATTTCCAATCTTACTCAGAGTGAAACTTCAAAGTATTGTTCATAATAAGTATAGGGGCCACGGGCAAAATGTTTTTGATCCCATATTATCTTAATCCTTTGAGCTCTGATGGTTGAATTTTCTATCAATTAATTTTTATTCAGAAATATCACAATGACACCGGAATATTTGACCAAATTTATTTGAAAAAGGTTTAATTAATTTTTTCGAATATATCTCAAACCGATTTTTTACAGAATACCAGTGCTAATGAGACATTTAGAATTTTTTTAGAAATTTACTCACCAGAGCTCAAAGAGTTAACAGAAAAATATTTTAATTATATTTAGAATAGGAGAGGATGCCAGGAAAACTGGCGCACTACACACTGCATTAACATCTTCAATCTTTTCTGATCATTCACAGCGCATGAGTATACAGTGGTAAGTATGGAAATATGTTAAAATGAATTTGTTTTTGTCTTTAATCTTATTTAATGCAAAAATAATAAATGTTTCTTGGAATGAGTACGAAGGTCTGCACCGCAAGTAGAGGCATTTCCAAATCAGACAATTACATGAATGAAAAAATAATTCAGACACTTAAGTGTCTGAATATGAAATTTTATACATTATAGGTGCCTGAAATTAAGATACTTAAGTGACTTACGATGGTCATGGTATAAAGTGGGGGCACCATTCCCTGGTCACGGGTCCAGTCAGGCCTTTACAGCTCTATCCATGCGACGTTACCACTCGAGTCCTTTTCGCAAACCTTTTTGAATATTACACCGGTCATCGACCTTCCCGCCGCATTTCATGGATACTTCCGTTCAGGGGCTTTGCACTGCCCAGCGCACATATCACGGCCCTGTTCCCAAACAAGAAACGAAAAGTCGATTGTTACAATCCTCATCACCCAACACTCAAAGAGTGATATGGTCCTTTCGCTTGGTCCCCCCCCCCCGGGTCACCCAAGCAGCCCGCCAGACAACAACGCCTATAGAGATGCCGATGCCGAGGATTCCTGAAGAGGAGCTGCTTTGAAGAAGACTCACAAAATCAAATTCTGTAACAGGAAAGACATTTTTGGCGGCTGACCGGAAAGTTAGAAGGTATCGAAATCCCTTGGAAGAATGGGGAATGTCCTCCCTGACCGCATAGACACGGTTTTGCTAAAGGATGTTTCACCCACCTTCCCAGATCGTACTAACTTGCGGACAACTCTTGGAACGCACTTCCTGCGTATCGACCTGAGAGATAGCACTAGATGCACTTAGCTGAACTAGAAAACCCCTCTTGACGACACAGACACCGACTAGCCTAAGTTCTATGACCATGATATAACCATTGGAAACTTGGGAGCTTGTTTTAAGCATTATTCCCCCTATTTTTGCACAATTCTTTAAAAATGCTTCCTAATGATTAATTCTTACCTATGCATAATTTTGATTAATCGAAGATCTAAAGTGTTAAGAAGTAAGACTATTCAACATGAATATGAACATGATTTCATGTTACGGCACTGCTCATGTTCCATCTTTTGGGCTCTTTGTTATAGCTCCTTCGAAATTGGTTCGAGTCATTAGCTTTTTTTTCCCTCACAAAGCTAATACACGAACGACAAAATAATTCCTCAGATTTCCGCTGTCACCAATTTTGAATATTAATCTCCTTCCTCGACCCTTTGTACTAGATTTTTTTAAAACGATCCAATTTTATTACAATTTTTTGCAACATAGGTTAAGTGTCCTCCATCTACTTTAACACTACTAAAAGATTTACATCACGGGCCCTGCTTCAGTTTGAATTCTTTTACTATCTGTCGCATTGTTTGAATATAAGACAAGTGATAAAGCAAAAAGTGAATTAAAAATAAAGCAAGAGTATAAACGTGCCCCTGGTACCAATCCCTACTATGAAAATTGAATTCATTAAGGAAGTGGTTGCGGGGACGAAAAGTTCATCCACCGCAATTCTGCAAAATTGAAAAATATTTTCTACGTAATATGAAAATATTATGTTTCTGCATAATCATATATGTCGTTTTCCGCTTTATCATCTCGTGATGAAAATATGTGGATTTGTTCTCGAAAATTACATTTTATCTTTTAAATGGAAATTTTTAAATACCGAAATATGTAAAAAAAAAAAAAAAGAAATTTTCCCTGAATTTTCATCAGAAATTTTTCATTAAAATACGTAACTGGCAGTAACGTCTCGATTGGCAGTACAATTTGCCTATTATAGTGAATATATATATACATATATATATTACAGTGTATAAAGCTTACAAAAAAGGTGAAAAAATGTCTGCCTATTGCCGAAAAATGAGAAGTGGGATACAATGAGAAAAAAAATGAGAAGTGGGAAGTTAAACACGGATACAATTATGACGTTTGAGTTGTTTTAAATTCATAGTGTCTTAACTTGTGTCTTAATAATTGTCTTCACATGTGTCTTAATAATTGAGACATTTTAAAATTCTGAAAATGAAGAGTCTGTTTTAAGACATATGTGTATAAATTACAGTTTGCAGCGTGGATCGTGTAACGGTTTTGGACCTAAATTCCCCAAATGAAAAAAATTATAATCTTGATAAGCGTGTGTCTGGATTCATCCCCTCCAACTCCATCTTTTATAACGCCCCAAATGAGCATACCATGATGTATATTATGAATACAACTATAAGTTTAAGATTGGGCAAAATTAAAACATCGAAAAGATTTTCGTATCGCTTACACTGTAAAAAAATATTGAAGAATTATTTTTATTCAACTATTGCAAACATTAGATTAAATCTGTAACCATATAATATATACTTTTTGAAATTTTATTTACTTTTTATTTGCTCTGTTTGATATATTTGCCCACGTAGAAAATTCTTAAATTAAATTTACTTTCACGCATGTCTGTCGTTTTTGTCTAAAATAAAATTTTTTGAAATTGCCTCGGAAATTTGAGCATCAGTAAAGGTAAATATGTATCTGATGTTTTATTATTTCCAATTTTGGACGTCATTTCAAAAAATATATGATTTAGAACATATTTTGTAGAATTTCATCAGATCATGAAGCTGATAAAAGGTAATTTCTTTTTCCGTCTGTTTGTTCAATCAGAAAAAAAAACAATTTAATTTTATGTTCAATAAAGTTTTGAGCTAAATAAAATAAGTTACTTGAAAAATATCAGCATACATTTTTGCTAAATACGTTTTAAAAAGATTTACTGTATGGAAAAAAATCGAAATTTATTATAAAATATATTTTGTTCACTGAAACAAACAAAATAAAGACAATAATATATATTACAAAAATCGTTACAAGCATCAACATGCTTTTATTATAATAATATTTATAATTATATGCCGATAACATATTATGATACGTTATAGTTAGGTACGTATAAAATACTGGGGAATCCAATCCGGGCCAATTGTGTCACAGAATACAGATAAAAATCATATTTTTCATTGAAAACGCTGATAAGTTTTTAAAATATTTAATATGTGTATTTTTGGATTAATATAATTAGTAACGTCAAAAAATAATTTTACGTGAAAAACATTCAATAAATGCATTCGATAAATTTTTGAAATTTATTAAAACCAATACCAGTATTGGCCGCATGTCAGCTAAAGAATTCATTAGTTACAGTAACCCTTTTGATTGTGATAATTTAAGTAGTTAAAGGGCCTAGTTTCATTGAATATCTGTTAAATTATTGTTTTATTTATGTTTATATTTTTTTGCTTTGTAATGGAATATTAGGAGGAAACAAAGGCTACTTATAAATAGGTCTGTATATAGTATTTTAGGTGCCACTGGATTTCATTTTCGTAATTGGACTTCACTTGATGAAGACAGATTATTTTTTATATCATCCTTGAAAAATAATTTTAAAAGCGTGACCTCGGTAAATTGAATTGCAAGAAATTGCAAGTAAGTTTTGCAAGAAATTGCATTTGAAAGAAAGTTTTATTATCTATTCGATGGTGAAAATATTAAAAGTGCGCCATGTTTAGAAGTTAAAAAAATAACCGTAAATGCAAAATTTATCCATTAAGCGTTTCTCTCGTCCATATCATGTTAGCGTTTCTCAGGAGATAAACTCGGGTTTCCTGGGTAATACAGATGAAAACCATGATCTATGTTATTTTTGATGTTGACATTTGACCTCTTTTCTATGCACATGCTGAAGATATAGTGATGAATGAGGTATTTTTCGAAAGATGATGGAAACGGCTGTTGACGTAGTATGCTTGTATATCGTTATATACCGTTGTTTATTTTTTTAAATGCAGTTATTCAAAAATTTGCAAAAAACGTATCATCAAATAATTGCGCGGATAAATTCTCGCACGGTTCTATTGTTTTGTTTTGTTTTGTTTGTCTTATATGTCTGGTGGAATTTTCACATATAATTTTTTTTAGAATGCCTATTGACAATATTAAAATAGTATTTGTATGAAGAATCGCAATAATGGGTACAAATAAAGTTTTGAAACGTATTAAAAGGAAAATTTTCATCTTAGCCTTGCGTCCGGAGTTAACAACCGAAGAAATCACCAAAGATCGCTAGTTACTATAAGCCTTTTTGACTTTGTTCCTTTCAGTGGTTTAATTTTGAAATTTATTTACATATCTTAAATTTGTATTTTATTTATTATTTTGTTTCATTTATTGATTGGTGAATGTTCTAATTATGTTATAGCGCATAAGCGGGAAACAAATGCTGAGCTAATTATATAAGTTACAAAATGTATTTTGCATCTGTATACAATAGGCTGTAAAAAATCATGATTTAAAAAATATATAAAAAATTGGATTTCTTTTATTTAAATCAGATTTTTTAAAATTTAAATCGGGTTTTTATTTTCTCCCAGCGGAAAAATTCCGAATAGATACAAGGAGTTTTATGTTTCCAGAACAATTAAACCACTAATTACTAACATAATCTACGTTTTTACATTTATTTAATAAAATTTAATTATCAGTTAGTAATTACAGAAATTAAAAAATAGCAAGTTAGTAATTTCATTAGTCGACTGTAAAAAAATTATACCCATTAATATTTTGTAATAATTATGTAAGACTATATAAAATACTAGTGTTGTTTAAATTTATCAAAATGATCAGTAACTGCATTTAATATTAAATTGTTAACACTGCTTAAAATCAATAATAATTAAATAAATAATCTATAATCAGGTATATTATGTACATCAATTACAGAACTAATAAAAATTACAACTAAGTAAATTCATTAATTATTAGCACAAATAACAAAACTAACAAATATTATTGCCAGCTCGCTTTGCATTTGTACTAAGAAAAATTAATCGCCTAAATCTTAACCAACGGGGAGCATGTAGGGGGAACTGGGGCACATTGGTACACCCCCTGTACTGCACACAGGGTCATTACATGAAGTTTCACAACAGCTCCAAAAGGTGATACTAGTGCACTCAACTACATACTGAAAGTGTTGGAATGATTCAGTAGTTTGATGAAATGGGACGGATGATTAATTGTTTTTATAGGTCAAAAGTAAATTTGAGTTGTACAATTGAAATGATATCATATAACTGTTCCAGTATTTTCAACCGAAAAGAATACTTTCCCTGGTAAGTAAAGCTACTCTTTATCAGTTCCTTATTATTTATTGTTAGATAAATTATGAAGTATTGGATTCGGGACTCATTTTATTCAAAATGGATGTATGGGGCACATTGCTACAGTGTATGTTGGGGCATATTGATACAACCTAAATCCTTTTATATTTCATTTTTTCATCGTACACTATTTAATCCAACCATTTTTTTGCCAAAAAATTCTAATATTAGTTTTTATCGAAGTGAAATAGATCTAATTTCTTTATATTAGAACATTTTATAGTATTTTCACAAACAGAAGACGTACGAAATTATCCAACATCTAGTGCTAGTAGAATTAACAAAAGAAAAGGACGGCAGCCTGGAAAATATCAAATTTATATTGATTTTCCAGAAAAAAAAATATTTTCGTCATGAGAAATGTTAAGTTAGAGAAACAAGCTGTAGAAATCACAGGATAATTATATTATGAACAGAATTTTTAATATAATTATCCTTTATTTTCTGTTTATAAACTAATTTATAAACAGAAAACCTGGTAATTTTTTCACCTTTCTTAAGAAAGAAAATGCTGGGGTTGAAGTGCCAGATATGACAAAGTTACCACAGCCAATAATCAGACAAGGAAGAGCCAGAACATTAGGTCATTATACATTTCATTTTGATTGCTTTAATATTGCTTACAAATAAATTGTGGGCAATTTGAATTTCTATAAATAAATATAAAATGGTTTGGTAACTATTTTTCTATGAAAAATATGCATTAGTGTTATTTTGTTTCCATTTTCCCAGTCGAATCAAACTGTCCCATGAGGTGTATCAATCTGCTCCGGTAATGGGGCACATTGATACAAATGACTTTTTTTATTTTTTTTTAAATTACATGCAAAAAATATATAAAACAACGATTGTACATTTTTATAACACACTACACAAGTTTTTCTGACGCTACATGGAAAAATAACTTGAAATTTCTGCTTTCTGGACACCAAAAAAAAAAAAAAAAAAATTCTTAGAAAAAAGCTGTATCAATGTGCCCCAGTTCCCCCTATATACTAATCAAGATTTCTTCTTTGCTTAAAAGTTTATACTAATTAGTTTTTTCTCTTATACATTATTTTACAACAGCTTTTAACTAATGTTATTCTTCCATTCTTCTTCGGCCCCATACATTTTATTATTTTAGGTATACATTTATTATTGCAAAGGTAGAAGGAGAAAAATAAGATTCTGCTTACGTCTCTATTACTTTGGAGAAATTTATTATACTTGCCATGCCTTTTTTTATATAAAGAATGGACAATTTGATTGCTTAAAGGAAATTATGACATCACACATTACATTTATTGGGTGAGTGCAAAAGTTCGTGCGGAGTTGCAATAGATGTCGTTAGAAGCGCCGTAATGTTTTGTCATTGATACTGTCATCTACGTAAGACAGATCAATGGAAAGGTGACGTATGAAGCTTTCATTTCAACTAAAATAATTTGTGTAGGTACAAACTGCTTCGAGAAAATTTACTTTCAAAATGAGTGTCGGAAAGGTGCATTTACGGCATGTTATGCTTTACGAGTTTCGGAAGGAAATAAACGTTGCAGAAGCCGTAAAAAACAATTAAGAGGTTTATCAAGATCAAGCACCAGCTAAACGAACTGTTGAAAAATGGTTTGCGATATTTTGCTGCGAAGAGTTTAACCTTGCAGACGGACCACAGTCCGGTCGACCTTCACACATTGATGTCGATATTTTGCGTACTTTAATTAAAAATACTCCGCGAATTTCAACATAGGAAGTTGCTACAGCACTTAACGTTCACTGATCAACCACTTTTCGGCGTTTAAAAAATATAAGATTCGATTTGAAGCTCGATATATGGGTGCCCCATTTTCTGACCGAAAGGAACGAAATCGAGCGAATTTCTGTTGAAGTTTCTTTACTCGGACGGCTCAAAAGCGAGCCGTTTTTGGATCGATAAGTGATGGGCGATGAGAAATACGTCCTTTACAACAATGTTCAGCAATGTGAGCATGATGACGCGATAGCAAAGGCCAGTTTGCACCAGATGAAGGTGATGGTCTGTGTTTGGTGGAATTGCAAGGGCATAATTTATTTTGAGTTTTTCCCCGCTGGCCAAACGATTGATTCAGTCGAGTACTGAAGCCAGTTAACAAGTCTGAATCGAGAAATCAAACAGAAACGTCCAATTTTGCCAAATAGCAAAGGTGTAGTCTTTCATCATGACGACGCCAGACCACACGTTTCAAAACAGACGTTGCGCAAACAGAACAGCCTGAAATGGGATATCCTAACTCATCCACCGTATTCCTCTGATGTTGCCCTACCTGATTATCATTTCTTCTGATCATTGCAAAATCATTTAAATGGCAAAAAACTTCACTTTTTGGATGTCTTAAAAAATTTCGTGTCTTCGTTCGTCGAATCTAAACCGTGCAAATTTTATGATCCGGGCATCCGTTTGCTGCCAGAACGTCGGAAACAGATTTAGAAAACAATGGAACATATATCATTGATTGAATAAAGAACTTTGTTTGCCTAATCACTGTGTGACTTTTAAGCTCAAACTCCGCATGAACTTTTGCACTCACCCAATAATTGGAATAAAATGTTTAAATGCAATGCTTCTTATCCCTTTACAAACTTACTGCACATAATGTTTTAATTCTCAGAAATCAAGTTTCGAAAAAAAAAATTAAAGCTTTATTTTTTTTCATTTATTTTTAAGGCAATACCTATAGAAAAATTCCAAATTAATCTTTGATTTTAATATTTTTATGCCATTTTAAACATTTATATATTTTATTATTTTAATTAATGATTTAAAAAAAAAATCCGGTAGATTTAAATCGCGATTTAATCGCTGATTTAAATCAACTGATTAAAATCTTTGAAGCCCTACTGTATAATAAATCAATATTTTGTTACTTTTGTGACAGAGTGTCACAAGAGTAACAAAATTTTGATTAAATATTTAGACAAGTAAAACGCTTTTTGTTACAAATTAGACATATGGAACATAATGGTATTTAACTAGTTATATCAACTTTTGTCTTAATTGTATTTTTTAATAAAATAATTGGGATTATTTACAAAAATTTGCTTGAATCGTCACAAAATTTCTGAAAGGAGGTTCCCACGTGTGTATTATACAGTGTGAGTCATAAATATCGAAACAATAGGCTATTTCCTTAAATATTGCCCCTAGAACCATACTTCCAATTGCAAAAATTCATCAAAAAGGTGAAATTTTTGATAAGATAAGTTGCAACTCCATGCGGGATCTTTTTGAAAAATTACGAAAATTAACATTTTATACGAGCCACGTAGGATAAAAATTCCAATTAGGAAAACTTTCCTTATCCAGTCCTGAATAAGACACAAAAAGTTGCATCTTTATATCTTGAAAACTCGCAAAGTTATAGCCGTTTGAATTATTCATCAGGTGTTAAGGGATTAGACACAAATTGAAATGCGTGCAGTTCAAAAGACGATATTACTTTAACAGTTCTAGGAAACATGTAAAAAATCTATCTGTTGAGTTAGAATTTCCATTTTTTTTTCTTTTTTGTGATTGTAAGCCATATAATGTGCTAAGAAAATCACACCCTAAAATTTATCCCAAAATTTATAAAAATTTCATACGGTTAGTACTGGTTTAAATGGGATAATTAAAAATCGTTATAGCTCGAAAAATTATTTCTCGGATTTCAGTTTCTTTTTATTTAATTAAATATGAAAATCTGAATTTAGTTTTGTTTCAGATTTTTTGTTTTTCAATATCAATTTAAAACTAGTAAAAATATTTATTGAAAAAATAATATAACTTTAAAAGAATCATTTTTCAAAAGTTTTTTTTTTCTTTTGCCCGAAACAAAACTAATATAAAATTAAAATGTGACATTTTTCAGGTTTGTACTTTTTTCTTTTACAATTCTTAACTTTTAATAATTTAAAGACAAAAAATAGTCGGGAAAAAAATCCATTATGCAAAAAAATGAAATGTATTCTTTTACTGCCCGTCAGTTATTTAAAAGAATGCTTTTCTAAGTTGCAGATTAAGTCTTTTTTAGAAATTTACCTCTCAAAACTTTAAGCTTTTTATCGTCCTGGAGAGGTTGTTAAAAAATCTGTTATATAACTCCATTTAACCCTCCTAGGAAGGGCATTTGTCTATAACATAATTTTTCTTTGCTATGTGATTCCGTCTTAAAAGGTTTTATTGTATAACATTTTCCAAAATCACCAGCACACGAGATATGGATTAGCGATATTAAAATATAAGTGAAACATTTACATATAAACAGAGATTCACTGATAAAATAAATATATCACAGATTTGGCGCTTCTTTAGTAATAAAAAGTATAAATGTAAAAAACGAAAACCTGTAATAAGTATTTTTGCTTCAGAACTCCTCCATAAGAGAGAATTTTTAACCACAACGAAGTAAAAATTATGTAGAAATTCACGGCTGAGCCGGGATATGATTTAAACTTTTCTTTAGTCCCATCTGGGTTATGGCTTTAACATTTTCTCATGCCGGTCAGAACTTTTTCTGCAGTGGGTCGGTTTGGAACCGGACCTAGATATTTCGATCCATGCAGACCTCCAGTGCTGACGATCAACATAATTTGAAGACAAGTTTTGATTTAAATCAATACGCTGCTTTTTTACGTCCAAGTAAAAGTCACTGTTTTAAATCGACATGTAATAATAGATATTTGTGGACGAACCCTCATTTTCTTTGAAAATTAGTCAAAAACTCTTTGTTTACAAGCATGGTAAAGTGGTGTAAGTCACGAATTTTGGAGAATTTTGGATTTTAATACCTCTGTCAGGTTTTTAGATACGGAGGTGAAATTTTTTTGTTCAATTTAGGAATAGATAAGGAATAATTTCCTAATTGGGAATTTTGCTTTACGGGGGCCGTATAAAAATTTAATTTTCGTATTTTTTCAAATAGACCCCCCCCCATGGAGTTGCAACTTATCTTATCAGAAATTTCACCTTTTTTTACGAATTTTTGCAATTGGAAGTATGGGTCTAGCGGCAATATTTAAAGAGATAGTCTATTGTTTCGATATTTATGACTCACCCTGTATGTGTATTATCGATTTTCAATGTCGATAAATATTTTTTCAAAAAGCTTAAAATCTAAAAGAACGCTTACAAAATCCTTAATTTTTTGTTATTTTAACAAGAGTACAAAATATACGTGAAACAATTACTGTATTTTAATTCGAGAAATAAGTACAATGTGAATATAAAATGTGTTAAGTTACTAAAATTTTTCTAGAAAACTGTTATTCCTAGGACATTTTATGTAATGGTAACAACAAAAATTCATGTAACAGATACACGTTAGCTCTATAAATCAAAAATCTATAAGGTTACTAAGACTTGTTTAGGAAACTGGGATTCCTAGAACTTTTTATACAACTGAAATCCGAGTTTCAGTAAAAACTTTAGTAAGATTACTGTAATTCCATTAGAAAATTTGTAAAGCTACAGATACCTGTAGCTTTGCAAAAACTAATTTTATAGATTTAATCTTTTTCTGTACAGTGTACAGATTAATTTTTAGTAAGCATGCATATTTCAGTAAATTTACATCTGCAGAAATACAGATTTTTTTAGAATATATATGTCCTGATTTCTCAGACTTTTTCTGTTAATTTCTCAGATTTTCTGTTGTTTAATTATCACAGTAATGGAAAATTGGCGCAGAGGTGGAGCACATTAACATCAGCAAAATTCTGTAGCATATTTCAACTTATCCATTGTCAGGAATGTTGAGTTTTCATTAAGAGGAAGAATACTATAAGAAATTAGTGGTGTCAAAAAACCTCACCCCTCTCAGACAGTTTTCCATCACTGTTATCAACATATTTGACACGACACATAATTTCCTCTTTTGTTTTTGGTATCAAAAACACGGTGCACATGGTAGATGAGAAGGTACGGAATTACATTTTTATATCATCAAAATTTAATTGTAATTATTGTGAAATAAAAAAGGAAAGTTGGATTTCATTGTTCCGATATTTAACAAAATGAATAAATAACTCACTTAATTTTCCATAATTCGGAATTGTTTTATTTGTTTGAAAAAATCATTTTGTTCAATATGGTTAGAAATATATTTTATTACTTAATGATTTTGGAGTTCGAAGTTTTAATATTTCTTTTATAAAAATTCTCTGGAACAATAGGAAAATGCTACTTGACATAGGTGGTTGTACAAAATAAAGAGATTTAATATTGTTGTTCGATTTTCTATCATTTTTATTTAAGACGACATTGATTTAAGAAATACAATCGTTGCCAAAGTCCAAAAGTTAAGTGATTGGATTTTTTGAACGCCTTTCATGTTGATATTTGTCTATCAGAAAACAGATGAATATCAAGCACGTTGCCGCAATGATACAGGATGATGCAGGTTGTCGCAAAAAAGGAACTTCCGTAGCGCTGAGAATGCTTTCTCCATCCGATCGGAAAATATGTCGACTTAGGTGGGCATAAATAACAGTAATAAATAACAATTCATAGTAATCACGAATATTATTTTTTTAAATATAAGGAAAGGGGTGAAATTAGAGACCATTTTTAAGAAATGCTTTTGCGGACTTCCCCTTAAATATATACAATCTTTTTATCTTTATCTTTTTTTTGTTTTGTTTTGTTTATCAAATAAAAGGTGCTATAAACTGAAATGTATTTTAGTACTCAATTATCACTCAGTAAGTAATTTATAGTTTGTAGTATATGGACAGTTAAATACAGATTTAGTACCCAATTAAGGCCCATTGGTAATTAGGGTACTACATCTGTAATTTTATGACAGTACGTGTTACTTTATTTTAGCAAATGAGATATTGAAACGATATCAAAATGGCTTAAAGCTGTTATTATTAATATAAAATGTTTAGCCGACTCACAAAAAGTTGAATTGTGTTTTAAAAAATTACAAATTTTGGAAAATTAAAGAAAAAAGCACTTTATGACCAAGGAATACCTCAATGGCAATTCTGCAAATATTTTTTTATCTAAAATCACAATGGAATGAAATAATTTTGTGCATCTTTGTAAAGGAACCAAAAGTGCTATTTAATCTATGTTTAAGAGAAAACGTATTGTAATCCACCTCAGTTATGCATTTAAAATTCATTATATTCGAAGAATCTTACCATTATTGAAATGCACAGCAAACGAATGTTTTCCCATAGACTATAGTCAAATGCACTTTTGTTTCTCGATGCGAAGTCATAAGCATTATTCAACTATAATATATATAAAAAAAAAAAAAAAAAAAAAAACGGATAATTTTCTGACTACGGCTTTCTTAGGAAAAGAAAACATTTAAAGGAAGATTCTGAAGGGTTTGGAGCATTCAGAATATTCCTCTTTTGTTTTCGGAATTATTTTCTATGGAAAAGTATTTAACAAATGTCTCTAAAAACGCAAATAATATAAAGTGTGTTCATTCTTTTCACTATGCAAGTTCGTAAAATCTCTATGCAGCTTTCATAATTATAAAAATGTTTTTTTTTGACAATTTTAGATTTAGAATTTTGTTTTTAAAGGCATGTAGATTTAAAATATTTCATAATTCGCTTTGTTCATGGAAAGATTTTATAAAATAAATAAGCAAAAAAATAATTAGTACATTAAAAGTATGACAAATTGAGTAAGGCGTAAAGTGATTCGTTACAGTATAAATTTTTAATTCAGCATTATACGACTGCCTTTGAATGATACACGCAAAATTTCCATTACAACAGCTTTTATTTGAACTAAAAGCTCGTGTCATTTGAAGTCCCTCAGGTAATAAATAATTCCTTATGAATCTCTTTACGGCCATTCATTCTTTTCTTTAGTAAAGTTCAAATAAATTACTGGTCGAAAAAATCATAGCTTATAATACTTAATACAATCAACACTATGAAATCCACACACTTAAGCAACAAGGGTTTTGTGAATTATATATTTATGCAAATTACAGATCAACGCTTTGTTTACGTTTATTTAATAAAGCCTGACTATAAATTCGGTAACTTTCATATTCTTTACTTAAAAAAAGAAAAAAGAAAAAAGAAAAGAAAAAGAAAAAGAAAAAGAAAAAGAAAAAGAAAAAAAGAAAACGAAAAAAGCAAGTTATGTTATTTAATCACACAAAGCTCAAATTAGTGGAACATGATAATAAAAGATTCAATACTTGTTTATATAAATACTGAATATCAATGTGATTTTCGAAAAATTAATCAATTTTATACAATCTGGTTTTATTTAAAGCGATTTATATTTGAACGCCGAATTCGGTAATATAATGAAGAGCCTGCCATTTTAACCTTCCTATCTTGAATGGGTCTAATCGACCCATAACTATAATTTGTTTTATAAGATTCGAACCAGAACTTTTTTCATAAATAAAGTTAAATAAGAGATTCAGAGATATAAGTCAATTAAATATATTAAAATATGTTAAATAATAATTCTGGTGTGAAATGTTTTAAATCAAGATTCAGTAAATTTGAACAGGGTAAGAAGGTTAAAACAACATGATGGGTTAAATTAACCAATGAGCTTGATCGAGATCTTGGTAAGTTCTGTGTACATACTCACTCACATCGAAAGCGGTTGATATATCCGAGTGTTGTCGCCAGGAAATAGATTTTTCAAAATGACATTCACTTTACTAATTCAAAGTGTTATAACTCAGCCATTTTTAAAGATATAAACAAAACAAAAAATACTCTGGAATCTTTGTATCAAGATCACATAGAAGAAAAATATTTTTCAATTTCTAAATTTTTTGTACTTAATTTTAAATTAGAATTAAAAAAATTAAATGGCCGCCATTTTGAAGCAAAATGGCGGATAATGCTGGCTGACGAACTCAGTCGAAACATTTGTATGTACTATGTACACACCAAATTACATCCGAATCGGTCTATAAATATCCGTGTTGTCACAAGAAAAATTCCAAAATGTTAGCTATACTAGAAAATTAAAGTGCTATAACTCCAGTGCTATAACAGCCATTTTTTATGATACAAACGAAACAAAAAATGCTCCGGAATCTTTGTATCAAGCTAAAACACATAAAAGAAAAATCTTTTCTAACTTCTAATTGTTGTGTACCTAAATTTAAATTTAAAATGTTAAAAAACATTAAATGGCCGCCATTTTGAAATAAGATGGCGGATGAAACTGGCCAACGAACTCTGTTCAGACAATGGTATATGCTATGTACACACCAAGTTACATCCAAATCGGTTCATAAATACGCCTGTTATCACTTGACAAATATCAGACCTTATCAGCCACACTAGAACACACACAGCCAAAACATTGGCTATTATACACTGCTGAAAACAATTAAAGGATATTGCAGTTTTAGGTGGATTTTGTATCTGGGAAACTTTTTAGCTGATTGATACATGGTCGACAGACATAGTAGGTTATATGAGAATAAATTACACAGGTTTGGCAGAAAAAAATGCATTTTATTGCGCATTTGTGTACAAAAGGAAAAAAAACACAATTTGTGCAAATGAGAAAAAAAGAATAAGAAAAGGTGTTCTCTTCAAAGAAAATCATTTTCAGTAGGGGGTATGGTTTCCACGGGCGGCCAGCAACGTTGAACACCTTTGAGGCATGGACTCAATGAGGCTATTAATGACGAGTTGGGGTATTCTTCCCACTCTTCCAGAAGAGCTCTTTCCAGTTCTTGGAGAGTTTGTGGGGGTTGTTGGCGGCCAGAAACTCGTCTTCCTAGAGCGTCCCAAACGTGCTCGATTGGATTCATGTCTGGAGAACACGCTGGCCATTCCATTCGAACGATTCCTTCCTCGAAAAGGAAATCCTCCACCAGGTTTGCACGATGTGGCCTGCAGTTATCGTCCATTAAAATGAAGTTATCTCCGATTGTTTCAGCGTAAGGGAATACAATAGGTCTGAGGATCTCATCCCTATATCGGCGACCAGCCAGAGCTCCATATCGAATGATGTAGAGGTCAGTGCGCCCGTCAATGGAGATGCCACCATACACCAACACTCCTCCACCGTCAAATCTGACACTTTCGTGCACGAACGCAGGATTATTCCTACTGCCACGGTCCCTCCAGATGAAAATACGCCTATTATCCGGATGCACAGAAAAACGGGACTCGTCAGAAAACAGAATATTGCTCCATTC
The DNA here is from genome assembly GCA_964019185.1 of Maratus speculifer. NCBI lineage: Eukaryota > Metazoa > Arthropoda > Arachnida > Araneae > Salticidae > Maratus > Maratus speculifer. The sequence continues at coordinate 285,014,681 of OZ025293.1, forward strand.
ATTTCTCCTCCAGTTGACATGTTCGGTTGCCCACTCCCTGCGGTCGCGACGATGCCTTGATGTTAATTTAACACATACCATCGGTCGGCGAGCATACAGACCTACAGCATGGAGCCGGTTTTGGACAGTCTGAGTTGAAATCGTGGTGCCTGTAGCCGAGCAAAGGTGTTGTTGGAGAAGAGTAGCGTTCATGTTTTGGTGTCTCCGAGCTGTTAACGCTAAATACCGATCTTCATTGGGCGTTGTTGCCCGTCTACGACCTTGCCCTGTTCTCCGTCCTGCACATCCACTCTCCAAAAAACGGTTCCAGATCCTGGAAATGACACTTTGTGACACTCCAATGGCTTGCGCTACTTCGGCTTGAGTTTGGCCCCCTTCTAACCTACCAACAACTCTTCAAGCTTCTGAATCTGTCAAATGACTTCACTGAGACATCGTACTCATCGAAACAAAGCAATCACTGAATGCTGATCATCCTTGTCTTCATTCTCTTTTATCCAGTTGAAAGTCAAATTTCATTCGCTGCCGCTGAAGCGACGTTTTTGACGTCGAACTCAAAATTTGCATACTCCACAGTTTGAAAACCAGAAAAATTTGCATTTGTGATTCTCTTCTTCTATTTTCGGCAAAAAAAATTTCGTTTATATCTTTATTTTATATAAAACTTCAAAAATCCTTTAATTGTTTTGAGCAGTGTACTTGCTGGACACAAGTATGATAATCACGGAGTATGATAATGGAGTTTGCGGGCTCTGTTTTGTATGACTAATCGAGATGGTAACATTAGACTTTCAAAACTTCACTTTAACTAAGAATATAATCTTTTTTATTAGAAGTTATGGTTGAAGGTCTCACCCAGGTTCAATTCTCTATCTGGTGTGCTTGTAAAACTGTCCGGAAGGGGTGGTATCAATTAGAGTGCAATGAATTCGTTCAAAAGGCAATATTTTAATCAAATTTATTGTTTAATGCTGACACACACTTTTAAAATAATTTAATTATTAATTTTTAAACAATTAAACTATCAGAATTCTGCATCAAGACAGTTAATTTCTTTTACATAAAGCAACGCCATTTATTAATACAAATTAACCAATTTACAAAATGCATACTTATTATGAAATATTCAATAAAATTTTTCCCAACACTTTCATGAACACATCACTGTTTTTTTCTACATCCTGTATTAGTTTTAAAATGTAAGCGGAATACTGAATTTTAAAAGTTTAGATTTATAGTTTATTAAGACAGAGACTATTACTGAAGAAATCTTTCAGAGAGCGGTTTTCTAACTTTAGAGTCATGTGACCCGCTTTAAATATTGATATATTTTCGCTACTCACCTAATACAGGGCTCTTAAATGGTCCGCGAACTGAACACCAATATTTTTAATAGAAAATTTCACAGTAGGTTTCTACAGCATTTGTGCTCCACAGGCGATTTCTGCGCAATTTGCAAGAAAAATATAAAACGAAAATCTTTATAAGAAAATAATGTTGCTCAGTTGGCGGACCATTTGGGATCCCTGCTAATATATAGGTATGGCTTTTGTATAATCAATGTTGCGAAAAATGTGAGCTGTCATAAGAGCTTGTCTTTTTTACAGAAAACAGTATAAAAGGATTCCAATTATGAACATATACGCGAAAACAGTAATAGTATTTAGTATGAGCAATATCACCGCAGTATGACTATAAAATTTAACTTTTATAGTTGTCATAAAATTAGTAGTCGCTTTTTAGTTGTCACTTATTAATTACTACGTTCAAAAACATTTTAAAGTCAATGCGATTTATAACAGTATTTTGCACTAACGATAGAATGAATCTATCTCAGTGTTGAAGCGTATATTAAAATCACAGGCTGCTCTTTGACCAATGATAAATAAAACATTTTCTTTTCATGAAATTGTTTAGCTATAATTATACACAATTCTTTACATTATAAATTAACATATTGTGTTCGTTCCTTTTTTACGGTAGATAAAATTAATAATATATTTTTTAACTCTAATTTATCACAGGGTTTTTACGAATCTCGTTATTTTCCAGGTCAAATGTGAGTATATTTTTAAATAAAAATATTCTAGTTCAAACGCGAGAAATTTCGCATTTTCGCAGGCAAGATTTTCTGTAAAAAAATGCTGGTACGAATAATTTACAAGTCTGAAAATTTCAGGGCCTGTACAAACCCTGTATCATTACTCAAACCCTTAATTTGCTGCGAGCTATAGTTTGGGAACCGCAGTTCTAGGTACTAGTATGTAACTTAGTGCCATTTATGTCACAGGCTGCATCACATTCACTATGACTGTTTATAAGTATTATTCTCTTATGACTAAAATAAATTACCACTACGGAAATTTATCTATTGTATGTTGAAAAACTCGAACCCAGAAAGGAAAATATATAAGTACCGTAGTTTCGGGTGTATAAGCCGCGAATCAAACAATTCTTTTTTGACCCAGAAATCTTATTTAGTGTTTGAATACAAATATTTACGGCGATCTAAGTAGTTACACTTATTTCTTAAAAGATTCTGGGTCGAAAAAGAATTGTCTGACCTGCGGCTTATACACCCGAAATTACGGTATTTCGAATATAAGAGGACAGATCAATAAAAGATTAACTTACGATAGCGGTTGCCCTGCAGATCAAATATAAGATAAAAGATAAGTAAGCCGAAGTTAACAGGTTCTATATTATACGGCTCGGGCACGACATTTATGTTAAATTTTTGAAGCTTTTATTAAATAAAAACAATAGTTTAGATAAATTGCCCTTCAAAATTCCTTACTAAATATAGCTATTCCCCAATATTTTATTGCTTTAAAATTGGCCAATGAGAATAAATATTCTTCATGTGAACGAGATTATAAACTCAGGGCATCCACAGGCGACTATTTTTTTTATTTTATCCGCACCAATATTTTTTTAATAGAAACTTGAAAGTTTATTTTTCTTGCAAAATTTGTCAAAGTATCTGTAATGTATTTCTGTTTAGAGAAAGTGGTAGCAATTGGAATTAAAAAAATAGTCGCCTGTGGCAACCCTGTAAACTAGAGTCCACCGGATTTTATAAATTCTAACTTTTCACTGCACCATGTGCCACATCACGCACATACCTAAAACACTATAATTCTCATTACGTGCCATGAATTTGGTCAATGTTATCGTTGTTACTGATCAAGATCAGTCCAAATAATGGAATAACACTTATTTTATTTATGTCAAATGGCTGCATTTGACAATAAAATTAGAATTTGTTCTTCGGAAAAAAAAATTCGATCAAGCTATTAAGGCAATATTTTTTATTATTTTTAATGAATACTCAAAAATGTACATATAAAAGAAGTTAGAGTGTTAAGCAGGTAAAATTAATTTAAGCCCAATTAATTGCTAAATATAGTATAAATATTTAAAACCCCCAATTGCGTATATAGGGTGCACGCCATAAAATATTAAATTTTAGTTGAAATTTTGAAGTTTAATCTTTTTTACTATTTTCCCCATTATTAGACCAATATATAGATTTAAAAAAATCATAAAAATAGAAAAAATCGTGCCGTGAAGGGTTCAACTGGACTTTAAGGCACTTTTTTTTCTTTTAACTACTAATTTTAAAACATTTCAAATAAATCATTTTTACCTGGAATAGTTATTTTTAGGTGCGTTCGTAATTATGTAAATACGTAGCACCTATTGTTGTCGCTCAGTCCGTCCGTCTGTCCGTCTGTCTGTCTGTCCGTCTATCCGTCCGTCCGCATATAACAACGCAAAAACTACCCAATCAAAGGATAGATTAATTACAGGGGCAATCAAAAGGATTCCGTTACACTACGGTCAATGGGGAAAAAAGTTTCAAATGTATTTTAATCGTTTGAAATTTAAAACGTATATTTATTACATAATTTTGTCGAGTTATTTCAAATGTTATGAAAATCGGATGCATTGATCAATTACAGGGACAATCAAAAGTATTCCGTTACATTACGGTCAATGGGGAAAAAAGTTTCAAATGCATTTTAATGGTATTACACTCATTTGAATATAACAGAATTGACATGAATCTATGAAATATGTACTAAAAAATACATTTTGTACAATCTGTGATGCAAAGAATATTTATTATTGAATTACAGGGCCACACAAATGTATTCCACTAAATAATGTTATACGGGGAAACATTGTTTGGGGGGTGTTTTAATTAAATTAAACTACTTCACATTTTATGAATAAGATATACGTTAATGAAGTATAATAAAAATTACTCCCTGCATATTTACAGGAACACAAAGATTTCGACCACTACACTGTAACCAAAGTACCGTAATTTCGGGTGCATAAGCCGCGGATCAAACAATTCTTTTTGGACCCAGAAATCTTATTTAGTGATTGAAGACAAATATTTACGGCGATCTAACTAGTTATATTTGTTTCTTAAAAAATTCTGGGTCGAAAAAGAATTGTTTGATCTGCGGCTTATACACCCGAAATTACGGTACGCTCTACTATATCAGCAAGATCTGAATATTTTAAAACTTCGTTATCAACGAACGCACCTCATTTGCTACGCTTTACGTGCAATTTCCAACTTGTTTAAATATGTAGCAACATAGTTTTGGAACATAAATTAACCATTCAACGCCACATCAAACTTATGAAATATTCATTCTGCGTTTTTTCCATCAAGTTCATGAACATATGCTTCATTTTTCATGCATAGCCTACTTATTTTTTAAAATGCAGCGAAATATTGTCTCCTAAAAATGATACATTTACTAAGACACACGCCGATGCCATTTATTACGAGACTGTTTCTACAGCGTGCTCATGTCACGTTCACGATGATTGTTTCTAAACGTTATTCTTCAACCGCTAGAAATCGTTGTAAGTTACCACAAGGGTAATTTATCTATTGTTGGCTGAAAAATCAGAAAAAAAAGGAGTAGGCAGTTTGACCCATAATCATTTTTTTCCCGTACAATGAACAGGATGATAATGAAATAAAAAATATTGATTTCTGTAGTTGAAATGCAAGAACATTCTTAATATTCAGGAACTCAATTTTTCCTGTTGAAAATAATTGAAATTGTGCTTTGAATAATTCATAATGCATGCGATAGAAAATATTTTACTTCCTATTCTACCTTATAAATGTCCATGAAAGCATTCAATTCAAATATAAAATTTCATCACAATTAATTTATGAAATACTCGTTGAGAAAGAGAATTCTAAAAATGTCTTTGATTTAACAATTTTTATTTAATTAAATTTCATTTATATCAGATTATCATATCATAGTTGGGAATTGTAACAACGTAATGAATATAAAGTAATCACTTGAATAACTTCAGAACTTAAAATATTAAAAATAATGTGAATGTTGGGATGAACTTTTTATGTTTTTATTTCTTTTATTTCATTATAATCAAAATGAATATAGCCTTTTCTATTTCTTAACGTTTTAAAACGCAAAGAATTGTTTGACTTAATAAATCCGAACCATAATTAAAATAACATGCTCAAAAGAATAAATGGAAAGTTATTATTCGGAACTACAGTAAACGCTGCATGCGTAATTATATTAGATAATGTTCTAGTACAATTATTTAATTGGTAAATAAATCAAATAATTGAATAATCATGTTAAACTTTAATCTAAATAATTATGCATGCAGTGTTTACGGCAGTTCCAAATAATAACCTTCGATTTATTCTGTTGAGCTGATACAGATATCAGACCAGATGCTACCATTGTTAACGATTACTTTGGCGAATTAGCTCTCATAATTAGGTCGGGATCACTCAGTCAGTAGAGCATTGGTGGTTTCAAAACATGCTTGGTTCGAATCCTGACCGGCGCTTTTTTCACGCACTTGGACATTTACAACTGTTATGATTTATTTACCAATTGAACAACTGGGTTAAAAATTAATCTTTTATAAACTAGAATAATTTAATGAAGAAAAAAATACAATATACGCAATAAAATACAATTTGCGGAATATAATAGCTAAATGTATACAGCAACATTTGCAAAATCTAAAAAACATAGCTTTGAAATTTTGAAATTATTGTCGATAGAATAAGATCAAAATCCGTTAATCACAAAATGAAGCAAAAAGATGAGAGGGTTCATCCAAATACAGTAGTTGGTGAATTATTGTGTATGATATATTGACACTAATCAATGGATATGTGGATACAACCCCTTATCTTTTTTCTTAAATTTGGGAAAAAGGGATTTTTAGCTTATTCTGTCGACGATAATTTTCCGAATTTTCAAGCTATTTTTTTATACTTTCACAAAAGTTTCTCTATATATTTGGGTACACATTATGAAAATTATATTTTCAATTCCGTTCATGCATGCGCAGTGAAACATTATTTAGTAAACTTGTCCATTTTTCATACAATTATTTTTTTTTTAAATTCTAATTACAGAGTATTATGCAAATGTTGTTTATCATTTTTTTAAAATAAACATTCTTTTATATTAAGAACTCTGCAAGTTATAAGCAAAAAACTTGGCAAAATTTGGGACGGTTTTTATAAAATCCTTAATTATCCTCGGGAGTATTTATGCTGTCTTCATAAAATAAACACAATTTATTACAATAAGCTCTTTAACCATAATCTGTAGCTTGAACTCTTTTGCTAGATTAGTTTTGACAGGGTTATCCAAAAGATCTTCGTTCTTTTTCTAGGGACTTCGGGGAAAATTTTTTCGCAAAATACATGACGTTTGCTATTTTGTGTACACCAGGAGTTTCAGAACAATTCCTTGTGTATTTTTCTAGATATTTAATAAAACTACTAAAATCGCAACTGTCCAGTCATTAAAAGCCTTATAGTGTATGTCTATGAACAAAATGAAAATATATTACAAACTGACTGTTGTTCTGATTTTTGGAACGAAAATTAACAGATTTATTTTCAGTTTAGTTTCAAATGACTAAACTGTAACAAAGCATATAAAATAAAGTTTTTGAATAATATTTAAACATAATTCTACTGAAAAGATATTCGATTGTAATGAAACATATTATCACACTATTTTGGTATTTTTGATAGACCAAATAATAATAATAATAATGAAACATGTAATTTAAAGGTACAATTTGTAATTATTTATTTTAAGAGATATTTAAAACCAATACACCTTAAAAATTAATTTTCCGTGAAATGTTTTCCGCTGAAATTTTAATTTGAAATTTCGAAAAATGTTTTTTGTTCAGCAATGATTAAGCAAGTGTAAGACGCTTAATTTTAATACGAAAAATGAAATTGATAGAAATTTCCCTGAGAAATTAAATTTCAATTAGAGCTAAGATCTTTGTCTTCTTTACTGAACATATATCACGAATCTGTACAGCACAAGTGCAGTTTTGCACGTAATGCATGTGTGTTACTTTTCGCTAAAAAAAGATTTCTCTTTCGTATGATCAGCAACAATTTTTGCAATGGCATAATATAAATTTAACTTAATTACTGACGGACACGTAAGCTGCATAATGCGTATTAAGACATAATAAATATATAATGAAAAGATTTTACAAAAGTGAAGAGGAAATATGAAAATGCCTAACCTCATTTAATTTAAAAACTGCACTCGCCTTTTTCAATACCAAGCAGAAAATTATTTCCAAAAAAATGTTGTTTTGAACTTGACTCAGCTGTCTATGGATATAAAGAATTTCTTTCAAACGGATATAGGCAGAAAAATGGGCACGTTTGAACTGGAGGTACCTTTGTACACTCTATTTTCCTTGAAACATATTTTTTAAATGTATATGGCAGTACATTACTATTGCTTCAATGCAATAAGTATACAAAGCTGCACCATTTTGTATGAACAATACTGTCTAATCAAGGTATGTATTTTTCTCTTTCTTCAATATAAACTTAAGAAAATAAATTTGTAAGATTTTTGTTGGCAATTTTGTATCCCTAAATTTTTTATTTATTGTTCAATACTTAAATAAAGATGTTAGCTTTCTTTTATAAGCTTTGTTTTATTCAAATTATTCAGCTACATTGAGTAAATAGCTGTAATGTTGAATTCCATTTGATGGGGCACCATTGAAAAAAAAGTTGGGACACCGCTTAACATTTTAAACTATGAAGTAAAGAGTTATGGATGTATCTAAATATTATTATATTTGAAAATTTTTTAATGTGAAAAGAGATTAATTAAGAATGCCAAAGAATATGGACTGATATTGCTACCAACTCCTCCTCACTGCGCACATAGATTACAACCTCTAGATGTTACCACTGATGGTAAGTTTCAGATCTAAACTGATGATGGCATTCATTTATTGGATAATTGCAAATCCCGGATACACAATAACTCTTTCATTTACTCTTTCTCAAACATTATTTCTGATTTTTGTAACAAATAAAGCGGAATTTTATGTCAAGTTTCTTTCTAGAAAGAGCGAATGAAAAATTTTGATTTTTTTTTGAAGCATCAGATATCACATTAGTGTATTTCAAGGATATTGTAAAAAAGTTTTCACAACCAAACATAAGTGGAGGGACTCTCTGTTTTTTCAACAATGAATTTTGACATGAACTTTGATGGATTTAAGTTTGGTTAAACAATAAAAAAATTAGAAATTTCAATAAAATGTAGTTATTTAATCTTATTCATATCACTTTATATTTCTGAAAAATATGCACCTTTTTTTATAAAAACTCTCAATATTTTTATATTTTGTTCATTTGTTCAAAGGTACTCCTACAAGGGCAGGTTTGAACAGAAATCTTTTAGCTTTTAAAAACCTCACAACTTATTCAATTTACTTCAAAAACTTTTAATTTCTGATTCATATGATGAAGAAATGCATTGTTTTTATTATGTAATAGTTAAAACGCAATAAATGTAATTCATCTAAGAAATGTATTGATTTTCTATAAAAATGTTCAAACGTGCCCTCCTGTCCCCTAATCCTTGACACTGCAAGTATAATATCAAAAGGTTAGTAATTGCAGAATTTCGTCAAGTTTGATAATTAATGGACATTTCATGTAAAATAGTTGGAAAACCTTTTTTTAGAGGGTATTCTTAAAATTTTTCTTTCATTTGGATCATCTTATTTTCACCAATGCAGTATAGCTTTTACGTATTGTCATAGCTACCAAACGACTGTTTCTTTTCAAGTCATATAACAATATTTTGAACCACAAATATTATGTAATATATTAAATCAAATGTGTATCACATATAAACCAGACACAGTTTTTCAAATAAAAATTCTAGTTTAAAACCGATTTATTTGACTTTTAAAAAATCTAAAATTGGCAGTTTTGATATTACCATTAATAATTTTATTAATTTCTCGTATATTGCTGTCGGAATCCATGCGTTTGCACAGTATTTACTTTTGAGTACCGTTATTGCAGAATAATTATTGGCATTTTTAATTGCATAATTTTCGTCATAAAATAAGCTGATATTCGGAAATATCTCTTAAAGTTTATATACTATTTAAATAGCTTATACCAGAACACTGGTGCTAAAATTCAAATATTAGACATGCATCGGGACGGACAATAAAAAAATGCAAAAATTATTTTTCATATTGTAATATCGCCGAAAAGTTGCGAATTCGAGAGATTAGAAATTTGGTAAGAAAAGAAATAAAATCGATTTATATTTTACGGTCGCGCATGTACTGTAAAGTTTGTCGAAATGTGGAAAAATTCACATTATTTAAAAAGAAAAATTAAATTAGCCTCTTCGCGAATGTAATATCTCGAATTCTTATGTATTAGAATAACTAAACATGATTTCGAAGTCTTACTAAAAACCACCAACATCACCCGATAGCGCAGAAGGTCTAAAGTTTGGCAATAATAACTTTTTACGATAATCGTTTAATTTACTTAGTTTGTCAATATTTAAGTGTAATAGCTCTTTACAAATCTAGAGCACATGCGTGACCAAAAGATGTTCGTGGATTTACATAAAATTTCAACATTATGTTTTGTGATTCCAATACATAAGAATTAAAAATATTACATTCGTGAAGACGCTAATTTATTATTATTATTATTATTTTAATATCGTGAATTTTTACACAATTCGTTAAACTTTACAGCACATGCACAACCGGAAGGTATAAAGCAATTTCATTTTATTAATTTTTCCGCGGGCAATACGACAATTTATGCACCTTTTCGGCCCACTCTGCGTGTTCATACGTTGACATACTTTAACACGTTGGGGACGGGCGACACGTATACGTGCCTTGAAAAGACTTAAGAATCCTTGTTTATCCCCACCAGTAAAATTTTACTGTAAAATTTTCCTTATTTAAGCGTAGCTTTTATTTGATTTAATAAGGCATAAATTTCTGTTTTTAAAAACCGGTGACAAAACATTAAAAATTTTGTAAAAGGCTCCCGTCGCTAAAGCATTAATTTCTCTCAAAGCATTAATACGCGATGGTTTATTTAAATCTTTTCCGAACCGGAAATTTTATTGAAAAATGAAATCAGTGCTACGCAAAAGTAAATCACGTTTTATTTAGGATGAATTCTGGTTGGAAATCGAATTATCTGAGGCACGATGGATACGTGCACGGAGTTCGTTACGATAGTCAAGGAGTTCATGATATTCAGTGAGCTTTAGAATGAATTTGCCCTTTTCATTAACAATGAGGAAAGCTGAAATTTAATGACTATGTGACTTCAAATGAAAAATTATTTACTTTAACTTATTGCAGTTAAAAAAAAATAGAAAAAATGAAGTGCAAAATGAAATTTAATGAAAAATTAATTTTTATACTGATTACTATTTTCTTTAAATGATTTAATAATTAATCAAAAAGCAATTTCTATATAGAAAGCATTTCCAGGACTTTTAAATTTTGTACTTAAACACGCGCGTACCATTTTTATAGTGAAATGAATTAAAATAATATTACAATATTTTATGTAATTTTACAACAAAAGATACTTCACTTAAAAAAAAAAAAAAGACAGATTTTCTTAATCTGGAGAAATATTATATGAACACGTACAGAAGTATACAATAATCCCTTCCGAGTCGCTAACAATTCCGAAAATCATTATTTATCATTAGAAAAATCATTAGAAATCATTTAAAAAAATATATTTCAAGAATAAAATACACATTTATTAGATGTAAGTTTCTTTTGTTGCCAATGATTTTCGGAAATGCCTCAGAGTAGTTTTAATGGTGCATTGATGTGTCTTTTTAAACCGCAATAAAGGTCTTTCGGATTCTCTCAATTCTCAAGTAAATATTCTGCGTTAAACAAATGTCTAACAGTCATACATGATGTATTAAGAACAAGATTAACATCAAAATTATTAATCTTGCGTTTAAATTCAATTCAGCAGTTGAAAAGTATTACATTAGGATTGATAACCTCCTAAATGCCAGTATTCTAGATGGAGAAAACTGATTACTATATTATAAAATTTTCTTCAAAACATTTCCATAAATCAATGACTTCAAAAGAAACTGTATATTTATACATGAGTTTGGAAAATATATAATTTTTATAGGTTTCTAATGATAAAGAATGACTTCCAAATCATGGGTAATCCTCACGACGTTTTTGTATATATTCTTAGTCATTATATTAGTTTTTCGTAAATTAACAATCATAATAATTTTCTTTACAGTGAGCATTGAAGTTTATTGAAACTCATATTTACTTTTACAACTGAATCGGTTTTATTGCTAGAATTAACAGTGCTTTAAGAAACACTTTCGAAAAGAACTAGTGCAATACTGTATTTAGTTTCATGACATTTGTAGTAGCATAATATCCATTAATCTCTAATCCCTTGGGCATCGACCTAGAATGGCTAGACGCTATACGATTCACCAAACAAATCATTTATCATTTTGATAAGTACACGTGGACGTTCAAACAGTTTATTTTTTAAGCTTGATAGGATTTTTTATGACACAAAAAACATTTAAACAGATAACCCATGTATCTTTTTAAAATTATTATCTTTCAAGCTGAAAAGGTCAATCTCATACACAGTAGAGTGGATTAAATTAATATTAATACGAAATCTACGCTGTTATTTATTGAGAAACTAAATCATGTAATACAAGTATATTAAAGTAGAGTTATCTACTTTTTCTCAATTACAGAATTAATGCTTACTGTCATAACTACGACCATATTTTAAAGTTATATATGGTTCATAAACTAAAAATGGGTTTCAGAAAATTGAAAATAATCTATACATAAATATTTTAAAAGAAATAGAAATTGCTTTTATTTTATTATACCATAAACAATGATAAGAGGAATAAAAAAACTCAAGACAGTCGTTAACAATAGCTCAAACTGTAGTTTCAATTTAGCAACATCATTTGAAAGAAAATACTTCATACTATTAAAATGAAAAAATCATTGATTCATATCCTTACTGTTACCTGAATGTAGTTTTTCAGCAAGAAGATTTCTCATGAAAAATATTCTTATGAGAAGTATTTATCAATTTAATGAAGAAAATAAATAAGATGGCCTGGTTTTATAAAGCCACGCTAAATTTCTACCAATTTTCATGACTTAATTTTAGATTTTTTTTTTCAAACAAATATAGGATTTGATACAGCAACTTATTGATTATGTACTGTGCAAGAGGGAGTATTTTAGAAAACATGTATTAATAAAATGTAGTGGAGTGATTTCTTGACCAATGCTATTTGGCGTTATTACCCACCTATGAAGGTAATAACAGCATGCAAACAAAACTATAAAATCAGGTGGCATAATTACACGTTCATTATCCAATTCTTAAGATTCAAATTTTATAGTTCAAGAAATTAACAAATTGCTTTTACTTACCATTAATTGGGATATCAGAATGTAGTGATAATCATTTGATAATCATTTCTTCTCAGATGACAAAAACTTAGTTGCATTTAGGACATACGAATTTCTATTTATCTTTTTTGTTTTCAACTATTACAATAATGTTTTCTTGCGTAAAAAATTAAAAAAGTGTAGTTCCATCACTAAAAAGAATCAACCTCGATAATAACACCAATAGATGGCGTTATTACACCAGTATACATTTTGTGCAGTAGATTTTAAACTACAAATACCTCGCAAACACACCTTCTTTAAGTACGTAAAGTACGCAACAAATTTTATGTAATAAACAAAACATTACTTAATAAATATATAGTCATCAGATCACAGAACTTACCTTCGAAATTTTAGATCGCAATTTGACTTTTACGTGCTTATTATGGCTATAAACTCTACAAATGTAACATATTAACTTTTAGTGGTTATGTGTTATTCAGATGACTAACAGGATTTCAGCGAAAAACCCGTAAAGTCATTTTTATGGATTCTTTCATAACTACGCGTAATATTTGCACTTGGCGTTATTACACACTCTGGCATGATTACTTTAAGTCACATTATTAAATGAAGTCAATTTTTACAACTGATAATCATGATAATTTAATTTGATAAATATTAAAACGCCTGTAAATATCGTATGTATCTTTTAAATATTTTTCAGATTTCAATTAATGTATTTGCTTGAAACAAAGAAGTTGTAATGTTATCTGCAATTCTTTATAAAGCATGCTGTATTTAGTTCTTTTACAGACTAAATATCATTGTTACATTGCTTGTTACATTATACAGGTAAAAATTAGAGTGAGTGATTTATTGAGAAATAATTTCTTGTATGAAATATAATCTATGCAATGCTTTTTAGGTGTGTTCGTCATTACATAAATACGTGGCAGCTATAGTCGTCGCGCGTCGTCTAGTTCTTCCATCTTTATGTCTTTCTATCTGCATATAACAACGCAAAAACTACCCAATGGCATGGTACGAAATTTTAAATGCTTAATTGTTGCAGATTTTGTCGAGTCTTTTCAAGTTTTATGAAAATCGGATGTATAGTTTAATTATGAGATAACTCAAAATTGTTCTATTAAATAATGGACAATGAGAAAAAATGTTTCAAGTGCATTTTAATGATGGTACGCTCTTTTGAAGATAATGCAATAGGAAAAGATTCATGAAGTGAACAAAAATAAAAATTCTGTAGCAAATGTGCTGCAATAACATCAACAAAAAAAATGTGCTTATGATTCATTTACAAGACTGCAGAAAAGAATTCTGTTACATAATGGTGCAGGGAGAAAAAGAGCTTGCGGAGAAGTTTTATATTTTATATATTAAATATTTCATATTTAATATACTGATATATATTGAAGAGATTTCTTAGAGGTTACTTCCAGTATAATTATGAAGTACATTGCATTTAAAGGGACACACAAAAGACTTTGGATATTATACTGTATCCGAAGTACTGTATGTTAGTGATGATTGCTGGATCTGCAGTTTTAATTGTGATATGAATTTTTAAGTTTTACTAAATTTTAGCATATTACGTTGTGTGTATTAGTGTATTACTGAGTAGGGTGTTCCGAGTCAGGCACCGCGAGGTGTCACATGTGCGTATAAATGCTGTAGATCATATACAAAACTACGCAGAAGAATTTTCAAATGTTACTGAGTATAAACAAATACAGCTTAAAGGTGGTTTTGAAATATGTAATCTATTTTTACGTTGAACTACACTTACAGGGGTCCGAGGTTAGTGTTACGGAATCCTGCGATGGCTCGTGCATTGATGTAGTATAGTCAATACATAAACTTATCACAAGGATAAAGTGCAATATTCGGTGTGTGGGGTAAAAAAAGAGTCCCAAAATTCACCCATTATTGATTCTTTAGCATATAGTCAGATAAATTACACTCAATTGCGAGTGCCTGGATGGTACAGTTGGCGGCTCACCAGACATTTAGTTCCTTTCTCGCACGGATCTTTTCGGGTTCGAATATCCAACGATGTAATTTTTTTCCAAAGACAATATAAAAATTAGTTATTTTCGAATTAAAATATCAGTGTAAGGCAAATATAAATAAAAACAGAATTGTACAAGAACACACGCACACACACAAATACACATATTTATTCCTTTATTGAGAGATTGCAGTTTTGTGGATCGAAAGAAAAAAGAAAATAAAAAACTAAATTATCAGTCGACAAGATTATAATTTTATTCACATTTATATATAGATTTTTCTATGAATAGATCTCTATTTCATCTCAGCGAAGTAAATTAGAATACGCTACATAAAATTAAAATATGCTGTCTGATTTTTATTTTGTCAACCTATCAGTTTAAAAGGTTATAATTTTTCGATTTTTTTTTAATTTTTAAATTATAATTATTTTTTAACATCGGATTTCATGTTTGGAATAAGAATAATTGTTTTCGGTTAAAAATCTTTTCGGGGACATTCTATCATGTAGATTTGCAGGTGCATTTTAAACAAAGCAAGTACACTATAGAAAATAAACAGCGTGTGTTTAGAATGTTTACTCTCCTTTTGTTGAAGTTCCAGAATTCATCTGGTGTAACTCAAATAAGTGCGACAATTTGCTTTTAAAATTTTGCGATGATTATACGTTGTTTCTCAGTACAGTCTCATAATTATAATGAAAAATATATCTAGTGAAGAAGCTTCAAAACTTCAATTTTAATAGCACATATTCAGTTTTTAAGTGAAGTAAGGTAATATGTGTAAGGTAATTTTAAAATAAATATAAATACTGCATAAGATTTTTGTTTTATTTTTTACTTTTTTTTATAAATAACATTTCAATAAAACCCTCTCTCTCTCTTTTTAAATAAATACATATTTATGAATGCACCTAGAAACATGTTCTTTTGTCTTACATAGTTCAATTACATTGTTCTATTTTTCTTACATTTAAATAATTAGATATTTTACTCTGATAACAAACAATCATTATTTTATCTGGGGCAAGAAAAATACACCATCGGAGAATAGAACACGCAGAGACCCGCGCGCGAGAGAAAATTAAATCTTTGGTGCGTTGCCAACTGTACTATCGAGATGCTAGCAATCGAGTGTAATTTATCCGGTTACATACCAAATAGTCAATAATGTGTGAATTTTGATGATCGTTTTTTAAGGCCCCACTGAATATTGCATTTTATCCTTGTGAAATGTTTATTTATTGACTATACTCTATCAATGCACAAAATGTAACTGGATTCCGTGACACCAACCTCGGACCTTCTCCTTATTAGATAAACATATCTAGAACATCGTTAACTGATATGCGCTACCACGTAAATAATACATCGCCGTGCATACATGATAATGCGTGGAAGCGTAATTTCACTAGTTTTAAGCGTGTTTCAATCTTAGTTAAATTTTAGCTAAATAGTGTTATAATAATAGGAGGTAAAATACATGGTTGTACCAAAGCATTCAAATAGGCTTCCGTTTATTCATATAAATATCTGAAAGTCTAATTACAATCTATTATGCGCTTTTAATACTTTCAAAAACAGTTGAAATTGTTAAAGAATTCAGTTTGTCTGGTCGTCTGTTTATCTGTCAGCTCGAACTGTAACTTGCGCTAATATAGTTGGTGTGCACTGTAGTTGAAATATATGTTATTAAGACTTTTTATACCGTGTTCGGTATTGAAAATAGAGTATGTAGCGTTCATAGTTTATAGAGATTCTCAAAAGTATTCCTTTGCAATATTGTTTATGAGTGAATTTCATAATTATATAAATACGCACCTATAATTGTCTGTCCGCATGTAATAGAGTAAAAACTGCAAAACGATTGGTTTGATATTTAACATACATGTAATCGTTGCAGAATTTTTGAAGTCATTGTTAATTTTTTAACAATCGAATCAAAACTTTAAAATATATTGATAAATGATTTCTTCATTCTATTAAATCCTATCATACGTAATTGATTCAATTATATCACATGATAGGTAATGATTCTAGGTTACCAAGTTTATGAAGTTTTATTAAAGATGGAGTCCATATTATTTCTGTATACGTAATTATATATATGTATAATCGTAATAAATTTTGTGTTTATGAACTTAGTGCAACAGTTGTTGCACCAAGATCCGAATATTTATAAAACTTATTTATAGTACGAAGAAACCACATTTGCCGCGCTTGACGAACAATGTCGAACATGTTATGAAACTTTTCACATTGATGCAAAAAAGCCCTGACTGTTCATGATTCCCCTAAAAAAATAATTCATAATTGCAAATTTCACACGACATGTAGAGACGTCAAAATGAAAAATGAGAGAGAGCGAGAAATATAGAATACGTCTCTCTCCCTCAGTCTTATTAATTCTGTCAAAATTCATTATATAAAAATATGTTTGCTACTAATCTACGAGTAATAACATCAACAAAAAAAATGTCATTCTTAAATTTTGCTTAGGGTGTCACCATGTATAAAAATTGTAAAAAACTTTAAAATTTTCAACTCTTCTTCCTAATTTCGACATAAGTTTTGGATTATTCGGCAAATTTTACAATTGGATGCCAAACGGAATGTCATTCGGTCACGTAGTTTAGGAGTTACAAATTTTAAAGTTTGAAACTCTTAATATTAAATTCGTTTTTAATCGTCGCAAAACAGAATGCAATGCGAGTAAATTTTAAATCATAATTCAAAAACTACTTGGCAGAGTGTATTATAATTTTGAATTCCCATATCTGAAACTCCAAGAAATATAATTCTGTTAGAAGATGCATATGTTACAATTCCCTTTTCCTTTTCGAAATTAATCTGAAGAATATGTTTTTCGAAATTTCTAAAGTGTGTATATATTTTCGAAATATTCCAACTAGTGAATTATTAACTGAGGTTCAAGAAAATCATTTAACTATTGTATGATTTATAGTATTATAGTGATAAGGATTATTTTTTATAACCACGGAGACAAGTACTGCAGATAAATAAGTCAAAAAATTAATCATTTATTTAAAATTGGAATAATAATTCTAAACTTAACATTATCTAGCTCATAAAATTACAATCTGAGGTTATGCTAATAAAATAAATTAATATCTGGCGCTATTAATTGCTCATTTCGGTTTTTTTATTACTCAAACTCTTTTTTAATGTATTTAAATCATATGTATACACATAAAAAAGGATATCTATATAAAGTTTAGCAATCTATATATTTATTGTTTTTCAACAAATAACTGATTGTGTTGAATGAATGGTTACTTGAATATTTCAGTAACTTTTCTGCATTTTAATACATTTTATAATATTTTATTTATATTCGATTTTACAATTCATTTGGTTGTTTTTTTATTTATGATATAATACTTGTTTGTTGTTATTTATGTAACAAAGTTTGTACAAGATATTTTTTATATATATTTACAATTAATTTAACAGTTTTTAAATTATTTTTTACATATTTTTAACCAACAGAAACTTTTCTGTTTGCAATGTTGAATCTTATTGAAAATATTTCTTTTTACATTTTCCTTCAGGTTATATATAATCCTGAACAGTTCCCATATATTATTTAATTAAAAAAAAAAGTATAGTAGTAAATTTATTGCTGCCTTTACTTTCTTGTTTTCTACAGCGAAATTATCAGTTATTTCAAAGTAATATATTTGAAATAATCTGATGCCTAAAATTTAACAATCGTTTTTAACTTTTTTGTGCAGCTCGATTATCACATACCATCCATACTGAATACTGGAGATACATTAAATCGCACACTTTATTTGCGTTTTACTGTATAGAGAGTACCTTCAGCTCTTTCGAATTCCTTCACAAACCTTTTTCCAGATTTTCATACAAATCACTTTAGATCGTGCTCGTACGTCACATTTCTGTCTTCTTTATATAATTTTAAGGATATTCGCATAATGTTTACAAACAAGTTTCGTTGACTGGTTACTCTTTATTTAAAATTATTGCATTAATTGTTTTATTCAATATTCTATTTTAACCATAATGAGCATGAAAAATGCGTCTTCAGAATTCTTAAACTTTTCAATATCAGATACCCTGGGAAACCGTAATGTTTTTTTTAATTGTTGCATCATTGTTCATATTTAGAATATGCTATCTCCACTTTTTACCACGATTTTAGTGAAAAACCTTTCAGGACGTTAAAAGGGTTAAATCTAATTTTAAGGACAAAATTTTTATATGCATACCAGATATTCGAAGGTTTCGAATCTTAACAGCTGAAATGATACATTTTGTCAAATAAACATACAATTAACAACATAAAAAATACATGAAATATTAAATGAATGACTAGAAAAACGCATTACTCTCATTAAAAAAAAATTAATCAAATTAAAATCACGGCTTCAAGAGAAAATCGAATTGTGTAATATAGTTATATTTATGCATGAATAAATATAAAAAATACACTGGATTTTTTATTAAGGAGTCAGAAAACACATTGCATTTAATATTTATAAATACATTCATAAGTATATTATTGTCTTACAAGATCACGTGAAAACTGCTATTCAAGATATGAGTAGTAAGTTGACGTGAGATCGTGATAGACATTGTTCCTTTTGATGGATGAGTAGTATCTTATCGTAGCATAAATATTCCTACTTTATTTTGCTGTACTGCGCCAGGGAAAGACACAAATCAGAAAAACTTGAATCAAAACAAAAAAGGCTGGATTGATATCTTTGTATTTATTTGAATAAAAATGTTCTTACGGTGACATTTTTCTTTTCAATAGAGAATGCGATAAAATTTATTTCTTTAAAGGTGAGTACAATAGTCATGAAAAATGTGTGTCAGAAAATACATAAATGTGATAAATTAAACATAAAATTATGTTTTTCATCTACGAAAAAGAAAACTTTTTATTAAAATAGGAATTTTCTGATGATATTTATAAAATGATTCTGATAGTTATCTTTTTATATACTGCTCGTTAAATTTTTATACTTTGTTATTTATCATTATCTAAGTTGAACAAATTAAGGACTGTGTATTCACCCTATGTTCAAATGTTGACGCATATATATATATATATGATCTTTGTCATTCTGTAAGTTAACTATCGAATCTAAGAACTAATTTTAATGAAACTTGGTGTGTACATAGTACATACAAATCTCTCGGCTAAATTCTTTGGCCAGCATCATCCGTCATCATATTTAAAAATGGTGGCTATTTGGGTCATTCCACGGTCCTTATATTTTGAATTATTTTCAGCAATTTTAATAATATAACACACACATAAAAATTATTCAAAATGTAAATTTGATATGATTTGTTAATTAAACATAATCAAACACCTATTTAGATTAAAATACCTATTTTTAATGTTATTTCTTAACTTTTGTTAGTTTTATTTACTATGGTAACTGCCTTTGCTGAAAAAGGAATGTAAGTTATTATATAAAGTGTAACTTTCATTATAATTTTTTATGTAATTTTCAACCAAATTGACTCTTAGATAGGTTTCTTTGACAAATCATGTTAATTTCATATTTGAATATTTTTTAGCGTTATATTACTAAAATTAATGTGGTAAGTTGTTCTAAATGTAACGTTAATATCACGGAATGACCCATTTATTTTTTTTAAATGAAATTTAAAATTAGTTACAAAAAATTAGAAATCAAAAATTAATTTTATTTTATGTGCTTGACCGTGACACAAACATTCCAGAACATTTTTTGTTTCGTCTGTATCTTAAAAAATGACGGAGTTATAGCACTTTGAATATCTAGTGTGGCCGACATTTTGAAATGATCTGATTTTTGTCACGTGATAACACATGTATTTATGAACCGATTTGGATGTAAAATTGGTGTCTATATAGCACATACCGATGCCTGGACCGATTTTGTTGGCCTGTTCCACCCGACATCTTGTTTCAAAATAGCAGCCATTTAAACTTTTTGAAAAAGTTTAAATTTTAAAATTAGGTGCAAGAAAGTGCAAAATTGAAAAAGAATTTTCCCTTTTTTACCTCGATAAAGAAATTCCAAAGCATTTTTTTACCTATATTTTAAATAATGGCTGAGTTGTAGCCCTTATAATTTTTAGTGTGACTGTCATTTTGAAATAACCTGATTTTTGTCACGTAATAACATGCGTATTTATGAGCGATTTGGATCTAATTTGTTGTGTACATAGTAAATACCGATGCCTGGACCGAGTTTATTGGCAGCAGGTTGGTTGGTGGTTAATTGGTGTTTGCTACATCGTCGGTCACCACAAGGAGTATTGGTGAGGAATGGTTGTCCTCCTTTGCTGTCTTTCTAAAATTGGCAATCAAATTCACTACATTGGTTTGGCAGGGGCTGCCCACAAGGCTCCTGCCTGGGACCCTTTCTTTGGAAAATCTTCTTAAATAAATTATTAAAACTTCTTAAAAGACATGGTTATAAAATAATAGCCTACGCCGATGATATACTATTAGTAATCTCAGGCTCCACAAGGAGAAGCTTAGAAGATTCGGCAAATCATGCTTTACAACTCATCAGCGACTGGGCAGATGTTAATCGTATGTCAATTTCCTTCGACAAATGCTCAGTACTTCATCTTAAAAAACCCAAATCTCTAAAACGTCCACCAATTTTTAAGATAAGAAATAAAAATTTAAAATCAAATCCAACATTGCTTTATTTGGGTGTTACCTTAGATAGTAATCTTACTTTTCTTCCTCATCTTAGAAATAAGAAAATTGAAATATTAAAAACTATTCAAAAATTTTTCAAATTTTCTTCCTCGTATCATCTTCCAAAATATATTTTAAAAGTGTGGTACCAAACTATATTGGAGAAAAAAATATGGTGCACCAATCTGGTTTCCAAGATTGCAAAAATCCCATGGCATTTTATCATCAATACAAGCAGAATGTCTCTTAATGATTTCTAAAGCATACAGGAAAACGGCAACCTCTGCCTTATGCACATTAACTGGAATAATTCCGCTACAATACCAAATAAAAAGAGAATCTCAAGCTGGACAAGTATTAAGACTTGGCATACCATCTGAAGAGTTCGATCCAACCCTAATACAAACAAGACTAAAAACGTGCCAGATAAAACCATTTAAAAAGTATTTACATTGGATAGAAGACATACCTCCGAATTTAACTAACTTAGTGGAAATATACACCGATGGCTCAAAAACTGAATCTGGCACAGCCTATGCCTTCTGTACTTTCTATAACAATCGATTAATTCAAACATATCAAAAGTCCTTAATAAATGACAATAGTGTTTATCAAGCAGAATTGTTAGCTATTCATGACGCAATAATCTGGGCAAATTCAAGCAATTTTCAAAATATATTAATTCAAACAGACAGTTTATCAAGCCTACAAGCCTTAAAAGACATTAATACAAGAGATATATTAGTAACCTCAATCATAATACTATTACAGAAAACTACTAAAAATTTTGTTCTCAAATGGATAAGAGGCCACACGGGCATAAAAGGAAACGAATTAGCGGATACCTTGGCAAAAGAAGCTACAGTGGAATCTTCACAAAAAGAATCAAAATTCTATCCATTACCAGCATCCTTAGTAAAAAGAAAATTAAAGCTAGATTTGCTTCAACACTGGCAAAACTATTGGGACTATGCAGATACCGGCAGATACACATACGAATTTCTATCGAAAATTTCAGAAGACTTTTTACATTTTCATCGAAATCTATATTTATTCGCTACCAATCATGGTCCTTTTTCTTCATATCTAGTTAAATTTAATAAAGTAGATTCTGAGCTCTGTACTTTTGGGAACAGAAGTACCTCCTTGCATTTCATGTTAAATTGTCCACTAACTTCAACCTTTCATCTGCGAAAGCCATCAAATATGAAATTAAATGAGTGGTTTTCATATGTATTGAAATGTCCGAAATTATTACAGAAAATAATTGACTGCATCACCCTCGTTGAAAAGAATCAGTACATATTTCAATTTGCGCATTAGCAAGCTTATCAAATCATATCTCTGTTTAAACATTTCTAAAAACATTTATTCTATCATACTTATGATAGTTGAACTTAGTTAAACTTTCTAAATAAAAAGTGCATCTAAAAATTTTTATAGACATTCACAAACTCTTAATTGTCTTAATTAACTCTTCTATTTTAAATTTTGAAATTTATGCATTTTAATATTGTAAAAACTTTAGGTTCGCCCAGAAGAAATTGGGCAACCATTTGTGAAACAATTGTACCTTTTTTTTTTAATTAATAAATGTTAGGTGGGGCTTGTTGAACTCAAGCCATATGATAGGCCTCCTTACCTAACTGAATCTGAATCTGTCTTTCTAAAACAACCTAATTCTTATCTACGCTGGATATACAAGTTTTAAAAGCCATGTAGAACACCGAACTGTTATGCCGTTCAGTATGAAATTAGGTCAGTCAACATCTTCAGTCTATAAGCTGTACGATAAAGATATCTCAGACGCAGGTGGACGGTAGTTCGGCAGAAAGAATAGGACAATACCAATGTTTCTTACCCCAAAACGGTATTATTTATTTCCATTTTAACGCAAGATAGTTTACCTATAATCCCATGGAAATATACCACAAATTTTACTATTGCAAGATTTAAAAATTAAATTTATTAGAAAAGTCCAATATTCATAGATCAACAGTGAATAATGAATTCTATTTTTTAATTAAATTTTATTCATATTAAATTAGTAAAACATAAATAAGGAACTTCAACCAAAATTCCACGTATCTTGCGATTTTAATAGCTAAATTTAGACAGAAAAGCAATGTGGGTAACGTGATGATTTATATACTAAGTATAATACGTGAAGGGACACTTAGAGCCAAGTTTCTTCCAAACAGTTATAACTATTTAATTTCATAATTGCAAAATCCGTTGGAAATATGCCACAAATTTTACTATTGCAAGATTTAAAAATTAAATTTATTAGAAAAGTCCAATATTCATAGATCAACAGTGAATACTGAATCCAATTTTTTTATTAAATTTTGTTCATATTAAATTAGTAAAACATAAATAAGGAACTTCAACCAAAATTCCACATATCTTGCGATTTTAATAGCTAAATTTAGACAGAAAAGCAATGTGGGTAACGTGATGAGTTATACACTAAATATCATATCTGAAGGGACACTTAGAGCCAAGTTTCTGCCAAACATAAATATTTAATTTCATAATTGAAAAATCCGTAATATTCTGCAATTTTTGTAATATTACTCTATAATAAACATAACAATTGAATGTAAAATAGAGTTAATTACTTCATTTTAATTTATAACAAAGAGATATTTTAGCTAAAAAATTTTTTACCTTTCAGCTGAAAATCTTTTAGAACGCATTGTGATAAATAATTCAAAAGCATGCTTTTCATGTAGCTTACTTCTTTTAAATTATTATATTCGTTAAAATCTTCATATTTTTCTCCACCTTATATGTTTCACCCACTTCTGGGAAGAGTTGGCAAAAATTTTCAAACTTAAAAAAAAAAACATACATATTTTTTTTATTTTATTTTCAGTTAACACTAAGCGGTATTATAGAATATATTATAGAATATATTATATTGTATCAAAACAGAGAAAAATACATTAATTAAGAAATATTTTTAAGAAGATATTAATTAATAAATATCTTTATGGAAATTGCCCCATTCTTGCTTCCTCTTCCTTATATACTTATACAAACTTTAGAAATTTCTTTTTACATACTCAAAAAAAAAAAAAAAAAAAAAATCGAGATTTTGCTTAAATGTTTTCTACAAGATATAGCCATTGTATGTTAAAGTGCCACTCAATTGTCATATGAAAAGTGTTCAAAGTTTTAAAAATGACTTTATTCTTCGATACTATCTTCTAAATAATAAGCAGTGTAAAAGGTGGTGAATCAGCAAAGTGTTGCGAAATATTAAAATAAGAACATATATAATTCTTTTTCAAGAGTAAGTTTAAATATTAAAATTATGTTGTTGTAAGAAAATATTTAATGCAAATAATCTTTAAAGTACTGAATGACATTCAAATTTTACAAAGTCATGTTATTTCGTTTTATAAAGAATACAAGAAATAGTAAATTTCTTGCATTCTTAAAATTTATCTTACTTAAAATTTATCTGACTTAATTCAACGAGCATTGTATAGGTCATAATATAATCACAAGTAATTTGGTATTAGACAACTCAGGTTATTCTATTCAGGTCGATTTCATTTTTTTAAAATTATATAAATAATTACCAACAGATGGAGCTAAAAAATTAGTGAATCATAATCAGCAAAAGCAGAGACTCTCTGCAATACAAACAGATTAGGAATCAAATAAAAGTAAAAAAAAAAAAAAAACGGTCAGAGTATACATTTCTTGGAATTTTACCAGAATTGAGGAGGAAAACTGTAGACTCTGCATGCTTAGAAAATGTAGCAAATGCATGTTGACCGCAGAAACATCTAGCGGATCACCGCACCATCCAATAGTTCAAGCTAGTTCTTATGTCGCTGATATGTTCCATTCAACAGTTTGACACGTGATATGACGAATTATATAATTTTTACAAAATGCATAACTATAAACCGCAACAATATAGCAAGGCTACTAAAGTTTTATGCTAGTTTTTTTGACGTGATTGATATTAGATGCCTATGGAATATTTTATGGAAGATAAAGCCCATTTTAACCAGAATCAACTAGAAAATGCTCACTGTCGCATTTGGGAAACAGAAATACCTTGCACAATCCATCAAGCTGAAATTGTGATGGTATTGGTCTCACAGCTAAATTCCCGATTGGGTGGTATTTTTTGAAAAATCGGTTTAAATACTGTTTCGTGACTTGATTAAGGCATCGGAACTTATTGACGACATTTTTTATTCCGGAAACGATGCACGAAGAAACGACTTTATGAATGATGGCGAGCTTCATCATAATCCTCTTGCTATGCAGAGACATTATGGCGAACGTTAATCAAAGCACGGCTGATCAATCACTGCTTTTTAACAATTTGGTCTCATCTCGTACCGGACCTCACCCTGTGTGGTTCCAAATTACTGAGATCTTTAAGTGTCTTTCGTGAACAATGCGTAATTTTATCATACTCAGAAAATATTATTTATCGCTATGCTGAAGGGATTTGTGTGGGCGTATTTCTAGAGGTTATAAAACAATCTTTTATGTAACTTAATGGTGAGAATTGTATAGAGCCACGTGTGACATACTGAATATGTGCGGAAACTTTTGTTGCGCTACAATAAACTCTATCAGCGTTACTTACTATTTTTTTTTCTTTTTTGAGCGAAAGATCTTAAGGATTTGTTATCTAAATTGTATGTCATTATGACTAGCACAAACACAAAGCAGAATCATTTGAATAAGAAAGTTTTATTTCAATAACCTTGCACATTTCTAAAGAAAAATTTTCACGAAGGACTTGTATACTTTGTAGCGCAGGAAGTCAACATTAAATGCTATCTTCTGTAGTATAAAATAGGGATACTTCATTTCGGCGTACTTAGATGTGCTTTTATATATAAAGTTGGAATAAATATATTTCCAAAAAACTTATATCTTCTGAAATAAGGTGAATAAAAAACATTCTATATTTTAAAAGGAATAAAATTTAATTGATTATCTTTCAAGCTGTAACGTAAAATTTAATTCAGTTCATGATATTTTCTGATATTTTTATGAACGTACAAAATATGTTTATGACATTTTGACAACAGATAATTTTTTATGAAAAATATTACATCGAAAGGATTTTTGCATTATTTTATAATGAAATATTTTTCATTACGACGTTGAAACCATGAATAAGAATATTTAATCTAACTTACAGTATTGAAAAACTCTATTTTAAATGTTGGACGAGATACTGCAGTAGTTAGAATTAAATAAAATTTAAGGAAGATTTTTAAAAAAACTTCCTTAGTAACGTATTTTTCTGAGTAAGAATTTATTTCTGAACAAAAAAAAGTTTTCGTACAAGCTTTGTATATAAGGTATGTTTATGTATATCATAAACCGTTGGTGTGAATAAAAATAACCGTAATATAATTATTTTTTCCTCATTTCTCTTGAAATAATTGTACTCGGTGTATATTAAATCCCTGTCCATTTACTTTAAATTCAGAAAGATGACAGCAATAGTGATGAAGTGTTATAGTAAAGTGGCTAGACTCTATAGTACGAGACCATTTACAATGTCAACTAGTAAAAAACTGTGGTCTTAGCACTTTTAAATAGAAAATGGTGCGAGAAACCAGAAAAAAGTTAATTACAAAGTTGTGGAACATATTCTATTTAGAGTAAAATGATTCCTTATCTGTAAAAAGAATTTTTTAATAAGCCCTGCAATGTAAATATTTTACATTGAATAACCAGCTGAAATATAACACAAATTGTATGCAGAAACTTGGTAATATTATGCAGTATGAAACTTGGCAATATTATGCAACTAATAAAACAAATACATGCAAGCAAAATACAATTTATTTTAATAAAAAAACTGAATTAAATGTTATTAATGTATCCGCAAATCAGAAGCGATACACGTGCACGCTGTCAACGGTGAACAAATAAAGCATATATAACAATATTTTCTTTTTAAAACAAATTGTATCTTAGTTATATTGGGTTGATTTTGATAGTTAATGTGTATCTATCTTATAATACTACAATTCTGTATACACTTAGTATTTACTTAAGATCATGATATAAAAATATGAAACAAGAAATCAAAGATCGTAAAACTGGCCAAATGACGTCGTGGAAGGTCCATAGAGGGTGTTTATTTTTAACTGACGCTATCACTAACGCGCTTGAGAGCGGCCAGTAGCTCTTTCTAATAACTGGGATGACATAAAATTCTTTAAATGGACTATTAAAATCATGGGAAAAAAGATTACAACAATAAATAAATAAATAAATAATAGTTGCAATCACCGGCGATAGTGGGAAATTTGGCGCTCCACGTGCAAAGAAAACATCAGAAAAAGGCAAAATTAATAATTTGGATAAAATGTCATGTTTTATACATCGTATTCATTTTCCTGATGAGGAATTTGACCACATTCAATGTGACCATCGTTCTCTTGCACCATACATTACATTCTTTGTACAACATTTTCGATGGCCGAGCTTAACATGTCACATGGAATAGCCCTCACTGGTGATTGGAACAATTTTTTTTCTTGGAATCTTTTTTCCCTTGGTTTCATTAGTCCCCTTATAAATTTTAAAGCATTTCTGGTTATTAAAATTAGCTACAGAGAGCTCGAAATAGCGTCAGTTTTAAAAAAATCACCCTGTATAATATTTGTCAATAAACATCTCCATTAAGCAAAAGGAGGGATATTCGAGGCAGTCACTCAAGCTCATCTAATAAATGCTACCTGAGAAGTCAAATGAAAATATTAAGTTTAACAGTTACGTAATTTTAGAATATGAAAATGAAATTTCATATGCACTATTGATTGTTTTACGATAGATAAAGAAGTTGAAACTCTGTATTTAATGAGTGGTTCTAAAAGCTGGAAGCAGTAAGAAAGGTATGACAAAATATTTTATTAATTAAATAAAATCAACGCGATACTTGAGAAGCTACTACTTTCCATTTTTATAGGAATAAAACTTTTCTTTTCATACAAGTTAGAAACAGAAATGTAGTAAAATAAACGAAGTTAATACATAACCATGTAGGAAAAAAAACCCATCTCATTATGTACATTTTTTGTAAAATTGTTTAAGTTGACTTGATAAAAATCAAAAACATTGTCCTTGATGACATTACTCCTGGATCAACCACAGCATTCCAGAAATTCGTAAGTAAAAAAATTTAGTTTATAAAATAATTGAGCAGAACGTGCATTAATAAACATTGTTTTGATAAAATTAATATTGGTCATTTATTTGTCAGTTTTTGCTTTTTGATCGTCAAAGTTAAGAGAGTTTAAAATAGTAAATGATTCATTCTTTGATTATACAGCACTATTAATTTTAAAAACTGATAACAACTAAAATTAAAATAAATTGAGGTGTATAAAATGCATGCACATATTTAGTTACTTTGAAAACTTTGTTTAGGTTTAAACTACTATAATGTGACGAAAATGACTCAAGTCAGACAACGGTATGATTTTGCTTAAATTACACATAATAATTAATAATAATTAAGGTAGTCTGGTGTAATAACGCCAGGCGGGGTAAAAACGCCAAGTGCTAATATTATGCATAATTATGAAATAATCTGGTAAATGACAGCCATGTGCTCTGCGCAGAAGGGTTTTGAGTCATATAAATCGCAAAAAACAGTTTCAAGTTAATTTGTTCCATTTGTAGGTTTTATTGTTTTTACAAGCAACTAAAATTAACGCTTGATCTAAAATTTGCGAGATGCGTTTTGTGATGTGAAGACTATTTTTTTTTAATCCGGAAATACTTTGTTTATTACATAAATTTGTAGTGCATTTCATGTACTTTCAAAATGTTGTTGAAGATTTTGGATATCTTCTCGAGATAATTTGCAATTTAAAATGTACTGCGCAATAACTATACCGGGGTAATAACGCCAATCCTTGGCATTATTATTCCGATTGATTCCCAACAGTGGCCGAGCTACATCCTAAATACTGATTCAAATAAACACAGTTAAAACTGTGCAATGTTTGTTTCTAATAATTCTATTTAAGCGGTGCTTTTAAAGCAAAAAGAAGCTCACGGTCTGATATTCTTTTGCCTCCTTCCTCCCCCCCCCCACACCACACCAGTATTTTTCTTACACTTTCACAAAAAATTGAACATTTTCAATAGCTTAGAATGCAATTTGTCAATTTCTAAGTTTGTACAGTTTGTATTTTTAGAATTGGACAATCTACATGCCATTATTCCATCTTATTTCATAGTTTTGTTTGCATGGCGTTATTACCCATATAGGTGGGTAATAACGCCAAATAGCATTAGTCAAGAAATCACGCCATTACATTTTATGAATACATATCTGTTAAATTATTTTTTTATATAGGTTGTCAATGAGTTGCTGTATCAAATAATATATTTGTTTGAAAAATACAATCTAAAATTGAGCCGTGGAAATTGGTAGAACCTTAACGTGGCGTTATTACCCCAGAATACCTTATTTTTTTCAGGATTTTTAAACTTTTTAAAATGTGAGATAAATACTTAATGAATAAATTTAAGAACAACGTTAAAAACGCCAGAGTATGTAAAATTTTAAGCGTGTTAGTTTCGGTAGCACCTAACGTACAGTCCTCAGTGCCTGGGGATTTTACGCTAAATGGGGAAATTGGGGAAAAAGACTCTTTTTAAAAAAAAATCATGACCTATCAAGAACTTGTTAGATTTATATAACAGACAAAATATCCACTTATAAGTGAATAACTAGATTTCTTACTCATTTTCTTTTCTTTTACAGTCTCTTTCTCGGAAAAATCTATAATCAATAAATATATATTTTTTTATGATTATGTGGCACAAAATATTGCGTGCATGCAAAATAAATAAAACGTTCGAGTCCGATAGTATAGCGAAAGCTTTAGAAAATCAGACTTAAAGAAATGTCATAAAAAAGAAACAAACATTAAGATATAAAATGGAAAAATAAAACTAAAAATCAATAAAAATAATAATATTTATCGGATTAAAACGCATCGTTCTAGCGGTTTTTCACCTTTGAATAAATATTGATCATTTACAAGAAAAAGAAAAGACCATTGTATTGTTAAGAAGAATTCTAAATTTTCGAGATAATTGTAGAAGTAGTTAAAAAGAATACGTAATACAAATGCTTTAAATTAAATCGCGTATATTGACGACACACTTATTAGATAAATTGAATATAAATATAGATATATTAGATCAAAAATGCTGAAAGAAACTGTTATTTCCAATTAAAAGGGATTCAGGAATTGGGCCGAACCTATGACTTATTTCTTAGCGTCTTAAGTGGATTTATCTGTTAGGGAAAGAAAACGTATGGAATCCTATGTTAGACAATGAAAAAAAAATGCGTATCCATCTTGTTCATTCAAATTTGTAGATTTGAAGAACATATATATATATATATTCAGAACGCATATAAGAAGATTCTATTTTTCTGTAAGCTCCAAATTTTTATATCTTTTTCCAGTACAAAGTTTCAAACTAGTCACAAGATGTACTTTTATATTTTCAGAATTTTTTAAAATGCTAACATAAATTTTAAAATATGCATACTTGTCTTTAAAATATTTTAAACTTACAGAGGGATAATGAAACTTCCTATTTATAGGATGATAAAAAATATTGTTGAAATTTGTAATTTGAATGAACAAGAAGGGTGTGTATTTCTCGCCATAGGATAACATGGGATTCCACTTTTTATCTTTCCCAGCAAAAAGGTCCCTTTAAAATACTCTCTTGACTGTCACTAACTGGCACTATTCTTGAAACTGACACTTTTTCACTAAGTTAGGAAAATCAGTGTCTTTGGATTCGAAATTATCCCTTATCAGTATTGTTTAATTATAACAAATTTGGAATGATGCATAAATATATGTATTTAGGATTTGAATTTTTTTTCTTTTTTGCATATTAGTGGCATTTTACATTTTAATGCGTGACCCCAAAAAGGAAACTACAAATTTTTTAATCCAGTAATACATTAACTATAATAAATTCAAAGATAAAATACGCGACGAGTTTATATAGCAAATCATTAAAAAGGTAGTTCACAATTTAGGCAATTAAATAAAAATCAGTTGAAATAAAAATAATGTTTCAATTGAAGTATTTTTGTAACAAAATTCTAACTTTCAATGCGTAAACATCTAGCTTGTCGTCAGTCGGACAGAATGATTAGTAAGGTCTAAGTGACTTTGAGCCCTCCTTATAAATTTCATTAGTTAGTGACTAATTAAATTTTAAGTTTCAGTGTTTTTTATTGGTATTTGGATATCCTTTAACTAAAAATAGAGGTTTACAAAATATTAAATCTTACTAAACCTCAAGAAAGTAAAAAGGGCAACAGGAGAATTCTTGCGTTAAATAGTTCAAACACATTTTTAACTCTAGAATCAACGGTTCTTTTACTCAAAAATAATAATTTAATTTAAAACTATTTAACTTGTCTGTTTTTGTGCTCCATGCATTTAACATATTTTAAGAAGAAATTTCTGATTTGAGTCGACTATTATCAATTTGGCAGAGTGCCAACATGACACCTATGGCAGTTCTAATGATAAAAATTATTGCACCTCGCCATTTCAAAAAAGAAAAATAGAAAAAAAAGAAAGAAAGAAAACGAAAGATTGATGCAATGGTGATGTCGATCTTATTTAAACTTATTACAGCTTTTTTCATTGAACAAGATTTCCTATAAACATTCGTAACTTAAAAATAGCAGTTACACTTCACTTACATTTCCAGTTTTTATAGTCGGTTGTAGTTTTTAATCCACTCTGGTTTGGGCTAATGTTCAGAGATCTTGTGTAGCAGAAAAGTTTCGATTTATGAAAATTACATCTTTATTTACACCTTCAGACATTTATTATTGTATAATTCTTACTATTTCAAAAAAGAACTCATGAATTTTTTATTCACAAGAAATTAAAACAAATTACAGAAGCCATTTCAAAATTATTTACAACTCCGATTCAAAAAATTAGAATAATGAAAAGAAATACGGTCAAGGGAAATGAAAATCGAATTTATCAAATAAATAATCAACAATATCATATATAAAGTACTATAATATGAATCTGCATATTTTGCGGATTATAAAAATGTAAACACATTACAATGAAATAGAAAATATAATTAAATCAGGTAACAACAAAAAATTCAAAATATTAGAATACTTTCTAACATGGTTCAAAAAATTAGAATAATGAAAATATATTGAACATAATTTAAACTCTAAGTATTTTTACTTGCTAATCAGTACTTTGTTGCATCACCCTTAGCTTTAATGACAGCTCTTAAACGTTCTGGCATGTTTTTAACTAAAGGTTCACAATGTTTTTTATCCAAATTCGCCCATATGCTCTTTATACTAGAAATAAGTTCTTTTTTGTCTCTAGGCGCAACTTCTTGAAGTCGTTTCTTCATAATTCCCCACAAATTCTCGATAGGATTTAGATCGGGTGAGTTTGCAGGCCAAGGGAGTACAGGTATGTCCTTATCTTTGAGCCATTTAGTTGTTGATTTGGAAGTGTGGGGAGAAGCTAAATCTTGCTGAAACAAGAAATCGTCATCACATAAATCCTCAGCTGAAGGAATCATGAAATGTTCAAGAATTTCTTTATAGACTTCTGAATTGACTGTTGTGGAAACAATACACAACCTGCCTGGGCCTTCAGCAGTCATGCAGCCCCATACCATAACAGAGGTCGCAAATTTAACCGAACGTTTTAAACATTCTTTCTTATAAGCTTCATGTTTGAGTCTCCAGACACGTATACCTTGATTTCCGTGAGACACACAAAACACACTTTCATCGCTGAAAAGTATCTTTTTCCAATCGTCGTGATCCCAAAATAGCCTTTGTTTACACCATTTAACTCTAGCAGCCCTTTGCTTAGATGATAAGAATGGCTTTATCTTAGGCACACGTGATCTAAAACCTAATTTGCGAAGTCGTCGTAGTGTTGTACATTTGGAGACATTTATACCCATTTCTTTCCATTTTCTATGCACATATCTCACACTCCGAAAACGATGTTTCTTCACAATATTTTTCAATTGCCTTTCATCTCTTCTTGAAGTTACTGGCTTTTCGACCACTTTTAAAGTGTTTATTTTGAAAACACTTATTATTAGAATATTCTCTCAAAACTCTACTTGAGAGTTTTGAGACTCTGTTTGTTTACTCTTTTTGCTTGAGAGCATTTCACTTCTTTTGCTATAAAAAGTTGTGTTTTTCCTATTTCGTGCAAGTACACAATACGATATTTCACAGCCTCAGATAAATCGCTCTTTCGTCCCATATTAAGCAAATACTACGCTACAATCAAATGCCAAACGACTTTTCATTTTCAACGGAGCACATTTTATAGTCCCACAGATGTTAATCCCGCAGCCGTTCTCTCAACTTATAAGAAAAAATTGAATATTCTAATTTTATGAACCATGCTATCGAGGTATTCTATTTCTTTGAATTATTCTAATATTTTTTAAATAGTTAATTATTAATATATCAGATAAAAATAAATATTTATGTTATATTTATAAATGCTCTGAAGATAATTAGATACTTTTAATATATTTTTTCCTGGACGCAGTATGCAAATTGACGCGTTAGCAACATCAAACGCATTCTTTTTTACATTATTCTAATTTTTTGAATCGGAGTTGTAAGTCGTTCAAAAGAGTTATCTTTTATAACTGAAATATAGTTTTGGAAAGCAATCGTCAAAAAATAGATATAAATAACATTTGTATCCGGTTACTAGGACATCTTTTTGAAAAATTATCTGCACACTCAAAATCTATGCAACAAAAATAAATTATTATTTTCCAAAAAACATTTCTTACACAATGGGGCTTTTATGAAATATTTGAATTTGTAGATAATAAAATAATCACCATGACCAAACTAATGCCTTTTTACTTCGTTGCATGACCACCAAACATCATTTTCATTTTTGGGCTATATCTTATATGATGGTAACTTATAAACATATAAATATCATGCTATCATTTCGTGTTTGCTTGACACGAAAAGGCTATTTTTAATTGAGTAACTCAGACAATAAACTTCTTCTGAACCTAAAGATTAAATCGTGGCACATGTCAAAACAAGGATGAACTTAGTAATGCAAAATATATTTTATGAATTATTAAGTAAGGATGCAAAGTAGAAAAACAAATTTACATTGATGCACCGAGCAATAAATAATAAAATAATGGAAAATTATTTGTGATTTGCGACAAATACTATATTTTTTAATTCAAATACCTATTTTATTAAATAAAATATGCTAATAAGCAATGATATCTTATATCAATTTGAAAAATTAGCTTTCCATAATTACTACTTATGCTTTTGTTATTATTGCAGTTTCTCAAATCAGAAAAAATGTTATTAAATGTATATATTTTCTTCTCATTAAAGTGGTGTGCAACATACGGTTTGTGTCCCAGAGAGCAACCACTATTTTCGTATATTTGCCTTTATATTGACATAAATTTGCGATTTAATAAGGCAAAAATTTCCAATCAAAAAATACCAAACAGTTTTCTGTCAAAAATATTAGACATTCGTGCTTTAGAATGTGTCAAACATATTTAGCCTCTTTTAGTATTCCATTTTATTTCACATCATTACTAAGATGAAATTATGGGAAAAATATTATACAGGGCTTCCCAGAAGTAATGAGATAAACTTTAAGGGGAGGTAGAGGTAATCACAAGGATTCAGTACATAGAAACTCATGGTCGGTAACACATTCCTGGCGCAGTAGTAACGACACAAAACACATGAAAGAAAGGACACGAACAGGGAGAGAAAACATGTTTATTATTATTAGTGCTGCAAAAATACCGGGATAACAGTGAAAAGTTCTGAGAAACTAGTTACACGCATCGTAGCAGCTGCTGGGAAAATTCAGGACATTCCTCGTGTTTTCTGCAGAACATTAAATATTCCATGTACCGGAGATGCGACTTCATGCATCATGGTCCGGGGTCGTAAATTCAAATGCCTACTTCGATAACTATCAGTGTTTTTTTAATGTTCTTTTCTTACTTTTCTGCTGTACTAATGATAACAAAGACATTTTCTCTTCTTATTCGTGTCCTGTCCTTCTTGCGTTTTGTGTAATCAAGTTTGCCCCATTATTTCTGAGACACCCTGTATATTATATATAAATATATATAATATATAAAAATATAATATATTATAATATTATATATAATATATAATATTATAATATATTATAATATATATATAAATATTATGAATTGTTTATGTACATAAATAATCATTATTATGTAATAATCAAATTATGTACATAAGTCATCATCTTTATTCCGTGGGTCCGCATATTTGGACCTATTTATGCCCCATCTGATTGATGATACTCGAAGATAATTACAATTTTGATCTCACAATGATCTATTTCGATGTCTAAGGTTCAAATTAATGCAATTAAAATAAAAATCTTGTTCAGAAGTCAAAGAGAAAAAGAAATAATTCAGTAATGTCCAATAATATTACATTAATATTCAGTAATGAACACTAAAAATGAACCGGACGATTTTACGGAAATTGTACTGTAGTCGGGGCACCAGTACAATTTACTGTTTTTTAACGAAAAACTTTTTATGAATTCCAGATAATTTTACCTTTTTTCGGGGGTTTTCTGGAATTAATTTTATCTTTAAAAAACAGTAAGTTGTACTGACGTCTCGATTACCCGTGTAATTTCCGTAAAATCGTCCATTTTTTTACAGTGAAAAGTTCACTACTTCCGCTATAAAGACACTTTATTCCCAATGAACTCATTGTGCTATACATGAATAAGCCTATAAAATCTGAATTGGCTAACTTAAAAAAATATCAAAATATGGCACGTGTAGGCCTTAATAACTCTACCTCTCTTCATATATTATGCGTTACGTTACAATTTTTTGGAAAAATTAAAATTATCACAAATATGAATTAACTAAACAAAATATAACCGTCACTATACAGGGTTCGCACGCCACAAGGGATTTAGAGAATTTTACGTGTTATAGCACCAGAAAGTTCGCAAAGTATCTGTCCCTATACCTGAAAATAGAATTTTTTGTCAGTAAATAAGCCAAATAATATTTTACGGAAATTCTGGTAACAGGCATTTGAAAGTCTTTGAAGCGTACAAACCCTGTTAATGTACAATTCATGATAAGCAGTGTAATTTTTTTTACACGCCTGATAAATGTAGTTTTTCAAACAAGAACCTAGGGAAAAAGTTAATATCCCACACAGTTTAATCGCTATTTAAAAAGTAGTTCAAATTTTAATCGATGCATGGAAATTGCATTTTCTCAACTTAAGTACTGCTGAAACTAAGCTCCAACATTTAAAACATAAGCATCGTGTTCGCTTCTCTACAGTCAAACAGAATGAAGAGTAAATTCTAAGTAATTTTGAAATATTTTTACCCGTTTCACAGTTAATGTATAAGTGAATTTTAAGTCTCACTACTTTTTATTGTTATTTGGACATTCTCTAACTAAAGTCAGAGGTTTATAAAACAAAATATTAAACCTTCTTACTAAATTTCAAGAAGGTAAAAAGAAATTAACAGAACAGAAATTATATAGATAGAGGGATTTTTGCATTAAATTCCTTGCATTTCATCTTCTTAAAAAAAAAAAGAAAAAAAAAGAAAAAAAAAGAAAAAAAAGAAAAGAAAAGAAAAGAACGAAAGAAAGAAAGAAAGATTGGTGCAATGTTGCTTCTATCTCATAGCAATTTATTCCAATTGTTTTATTTTAAGATTTCCTTTGATCATTCCCAATTTTAAAATAGCACTTATGCTTCACTTAAATTTCCAGTTCTTATAGCTTGTTTTTGCTTTAAAAACGTATCCACTTTAGTTTGAGCTAATGCTTAATGCACTATAGTGCATAAAAAATATCTTTATGAAAATTGCATCTTTTGTCATAACTTCATATATTTATGATCATATATTGTTTTGTATTTTAAAACAGAACACATGAATGAAACTTCCCTTCTCGAGAAATCAAAACAAATCACAGAACACGTTTTAAAATTATTTCATTTCTCAAACATACTTTAGGAAAGTATTTGTAAAAGAATAGATATAAAAAATATTTGAATTCGATTACCAGAACATGTCTTTTGAAAAATTACATGTACATTCGAAATCGATACGAAAAAAGCTAAATTATTATTTTCCAATAAACATTTTCGACATAATACAGCTCTTATTAAATATTTGAATTCACAGGTAATAAAATTATCACCATGGCCAAACAAATACCTTTTTACTGCTTTGCATGGCCACCAAACATAATTTACATTTTTGGATCATATCTTAGGTGATGGTTTCTTTTAAATACATAAATATGATACTAACGTTTCGTATTTGCTTGACAGAAAACGATAATTGTAATCGAGTAACTAAGACAATAAACTTATTCGGAGCTAAAAGATTAAATCTTGGTACATATCAAAACAACAATGAACTTAAAAATGTAAAATATATTTCATAAAATATCAATTTAAGTTTTAAAAAGTTTCAGTGTGTGCCTCTATAGTGAAATTGTGACAAACATTGAAATTTCATTACGAATACCTCATTCTGACATCATACTTCAATTTTTCGACAAAGTTTAGTTTAGGAAACCAAAAGGAAAGTGATCCTGTCAAGATATTTAAAAATTTTAAAGATGTAGTTTTTAACTCCTAATGTTAATTTCCTTGTTGTGAAAAAATATATGCTATGTGAGTGGTTACTTAGTAGGTTACGTTAAAAAAATTATCGCGGAGTAAGTTGAAATTTCGGATTCACGAATTTGAAGCATCTAGAAGTCATTTTATGTTAAATTTTCGTAATTACAGTATAAACTTTTATTATTGTCAATTTTCTAATGATGAAAATAAACAAATACTAATTTTGCAATATGTGTTTCTGCAACAACAGCAAAGAAGGTTTTTATCGCTTGATTGCAGTGAATTAATTTCACACAAAATTGCACACTTTCCCGTCAAAAGCTATTTCAGTTATCCGCCGCGTCTCTACTAATAATAGTGTTACAAAATTAATAGGAATAATGATGTTGTAATGATAACTATTGTTAAAAATGCTATATATTATTACGATTTTTTAAATCTAAGATAACAGCACAAATTGATGATAACTAAACATAAAAGAAATATTTTCCGTAAAAATTATTAAAAAAGTGAAAATTAGGACGCACTTCAAAAGAAAATTATTTTTTACTAGGCATAAAATGATGTGCTATCACTTTGAAAGCAAGAGAAATGCTAAAAGAGAAATAGAGAAATATAAGAGAAAATGAGGGGGAGACAGGTACGAGAGAATAGCCAACAGGAAATCAGGAGACAAAAAACAATTAGATGATGCAAGAAATATCGAAAAATATGAATAAAATGGAAAATAACAACACAATGAAAGACAAAATACAAAGAGAAAGAAGAAATGAAATAATTAATTAAAAGTAATAACGATAAATTTAAAAGTAATTGACAAATATGGCAAAGTAATATAGTATGTTATTTTGAGCTTAATACACAAGAGCTAATTTTA
Organism: Maratus speculifer; assembly: GCA_964019185.1. Classification (NCBI taxonomy): domain Eukaryota; kingdom Metazoa; phylum Arthropoda; class Arachnida; order Araneae; family Salticidae; genus Maratus; species Maratus speculifer. Next base: position 285,053,848 of record OZ025293.1, read on the forward strand.
TTCAAAATACCTTGTGTTTTCTCATTTATATACTGCTTTTAATAATTTTTTACTTCCGATTAATTTTTACTCCAGTAATCAAATTTTTCGCATCGCTTCAAACAGCTAAGACTTTCCGCCCCAACTAATTCCATGTAGTAATCTTTGTTTTTTAAATCAAGAAATATGTAATATAATACGACAAGATTACTTTTCGTAAAAAATTGGCAACAAAAAATCATCATATGGAGCAGATATGCTTTTTATTATAATACTGAAATGTTTTATTAAAATCTTGCCTCTAGAACGTAAAATTTTACTTTATTATTTTGTGGGGGTTTTCTGAGATTTTTTTAAACTTTAGTTGTCAATTGTATCTCCCACTTACTCATTTAAGATATCTTATTATATATGAGGACCCCAGAAGCCAAGGGATACAAGTGACAAAATTTCGATTTGGAATAAATTGAGTTTAAAGATAATTGATGTTAAATTGGAACATCAATAACAATTGATTGAATTGAAATAGGAAATTTCTGCTTGTTGCATTCTGGTCTTTGAACTCTTATTTCAATAACTGTTAAAAAATAAAGTACAATTTTCTTTAAATGTATAATTAATCAATATTGTTTGTTTTTCGAAAAAAGTGGTTTGTCTCTATAACTCAGCAAATAATAAGAAAATCACTTATATTTCTTTACCTGAAATGAAAAAGCATATTTTTAGATTGTCTGTGTATTTAGTTTATTTTTTTCAATTTTGTCACTTATACCCCTTGGCTGTCCTCATATATAAAACCCCTCCGTGTATGACAATTCCGGGGTCAACCTATCCACGAGAAAAAGAAACTCATTCACCAATGAAAACGTTTCATAGTCGTAATGGAGCGTTCTCATTCCACAGATTTACAGTGGGAGCTGTAAATGACGTCACTACATTTTGCTTCGCTTTGAAATTTTTCCACGATTTCAAAAAGTACACTGTTAAAAATTTGACCCATTTGCTGCAGCGGCACTCCACAGCTTTTATAGAATATCTCTTTTATGACCAATGAGAATGCTCCATAACACAGTAAAGTAACCGTTTTCTGTAAAAGCGGTGGAGTGACGCTGTAGCAAATGAGTCAAATTTTTTACAGTGTATATTTAATTAAAACTTTTTATTAAAGGAAAGCGAAGGTGCGTTTTAAAGAGAATTTCAAATCTATAAAAAACGTTGTGAAAAGTTACCTCCGATTTTAAAGGCAATCTATTTTCTGGCGAATGAAACCGTTCCATAGTCGTAATGAAGCGTTCTCAATGGTCGGATTTACAGTGGGAGCTGTAAATGACGTCACTACATTTTACTTCGCTTTGAAATCTTTTCACGATTTCAAAAACACTATTTAATTAAAACTTTTTATTTAAGCAAACCGCGGATGCGTTTTAAATTTCATTATAATCCCCACCCCCATCTACCAGACAGTTTTTCTATAGTTTTAAATGCAGATTTCTGGTGAAATTTTCTTTCTTTCTTTCTTTTTTTTGTTAGATTTTTCCCTTTCCAAGTTTAATCGCTGTATTTATCAAAATTGTTTCAGCCTAAAGTGGTTATGATTGACCACAGTTGTAATTTTTTATCATCCTTTAAAAATGCAAACACGTCATTTTGACGGGCTATCTTCTAGTTATCTATAAATTTCAAGAGCGTCAACTGAATCACTTATGTGGCATGTTCACTTTAATGAATTCCTGTCTAGGGCTTCAAAATATTATGTACTATCACTAAAAAAATTAAAGGAAAAAAAATCCCACATTTACTTTGACCCAGATCATTGTATAAAAATGTGATTGGTACTAATCGATTAGCAATAATGTTTAGCGATTAATATTATACATAAACTTGGCATGGGACTGCCTTCTTAAGCAAATTGTAAATTTATTTTAAATTTTTAATTTGTAATACTACCACCTAATTTTGGCATCAAATTAAAAATCTTCAGTAAGGTTTACATAATAAAACCAAATGGGTAGTTTGTAAGCTCAAATTATTTAAAAATTATGCAAGTATGAAATTCGGAACTGCTGGTGTTAAATTCTTCTTTTTTTCTATCTTTGAAAAGGATATTGCGAGTAGCATTTTAAGCGTAACTTTAGAAGTAAAAGACGGAATGAGCTTGAATTCTGGATTCGCATATTTGACGCTTCTAGGAAGTTCTGTTAAAAAAATTCATAGATTGACATAAACATATCTTTTGGAAAGTTAAATTTGAAATTATATAAATCTTTTAATTAATTTTTGAAACATACGAATATCAACAATTTTTAACCTAATTAGATTTATAGAAGCTGATTTGTAGGTGAATCTAAAGCTACATTCATTTCGCCAAGTAGTTCTTGAGTTATATTTAAAGAATAACCCACATTGCAGTCTGTTATGCAAAGATTTAAATAAGAACAAAATTAAGAATCCCAAATTTTAAACCTGCATAGGTTCAAAACTACTCAAACGAATGAATTAGTATTTTTATCTTGAGCTAAAATGCACCGGTTAATCCAAACATAATGTAAAAATAAAGTTTTGCATTGAAAATTTTAGATTTTGATAAAAGTGTTATTTGTGGACGACCTCTTAAGAAATTTAAAGTGCATCATTAATTAAGTCGGTATTATCACTTGCCTGGTACCAGTAACACTTTTTATCTGATGATTTTCGGCAGAGTTAGTATGAGATATCATATCTCTGTTTCTCCCATTGTTCCCCTTTTTTTAACGATTCTACAACAAATTCAACATTTCACAATGTAAAAATACTTATATTTTCTTTCAAAAAGAGTTATATTTTATGATCATCTTTTTTTCTGAGTACTTCCCCACAAATGATATTGGACAAAAGACAAGTGCACTGATATATTTCCCTCGTAAATTCTAAGAGATTAAATCATGTGATCTGCTAACATTTGTTCATAGCATACTTTTACCGCTATCAACTTCTTTGAAATTTGTGAACGTTTAAAATTTTCATTTTCTGGTCTTGGAAGAAATAAATTGTTTCCATCTTTAGAAAAAAAGTCTATCGTTAAAAAAAGTATAAAGTTGATCGTTACATTTTTTAGATGATAAGATAAAATTGTTATAGCAGAATTTAAACTATAAAGCTGAACTTCAATTTTCGTCACAGAAGGAAAAAATATGACGCCAAATAAATCTACCGCGCCGATTTTCTCTTTAAAAAAATTAATGATTCTAAGAATTCTTTCATGAATAAAAATATTTTTTAAAGTTTTACAATTATTCGTGTCATAATGTTTGTTTATTTTATCAAATGCTAACAATTCTGAACTTACAAATTTTTACACATAATATCGATATTACAGGTATATTTTACAAAAAAAACTTGTTAGCAAAAATTAACTTACATACTACATGTCATATTATTCACAGAAGCTTGACTTTCATTTAAGTTTTTCTTTAAGATTATTATACAATATGGTACAAGGTTTAATATTTTAATACATAAAAATACAAATTTTAAGTTTAAGATGAGAAAGTGTGTGTTTATGAAAGCGAGTGTTTATTTGAAATAAATGAAAAATAAAGATTTTTCTTAGAATGATCACAAGGAATTTCCCGCATCTATTTCAAATTCGTACCTCGACAAAACAAAACATATCTCTTAACACGTTAAGTACCATGGTGATTAACACTGAACTTTCCGTTTAGACCGCGTCCACCACCACTGAATGACAGTGTAAAATATCATAAAAAACTAAATATATATATATTGAAGTAATTATTGAGAAAGTATAAACCTGCATTAAAAAAATTTAAGAAAATTGTAAATAATTTTTCATTATTTATTTAAAACAATATATTTTGTTTTAGTTTTGTATCATATTTCAGACTGTCTGTCACCGGTGACTGATGAGACCAAAACAGAGTATTCAGTGCCAGTCACCGCTGCCTGACTTGACATTCAACGTGTTAAGCTAAAAAATTATCTCATTTTATTCTTCTAAATTAAATTGTTCAAAAGCATAATAGTATCGGTTTTTATTTATCTATACATTTACTCATTTATTCAATAATACTTTTTTTGAAAATTCTAACCCGCAGCTTATGTAGACTTAATCTTTTGATTTAAGGCCAGGAATGTCGACTCTTTTTATGTTCAATAGTGCCATAATTTGAAAAAAAAGAGTGTTTAGTGTGAGAGATTATTCTTTTTTGTGAGAGATTAAAAGTTGTAATAATGAAATGAAATTAAAAAATAATAATAAACTCTGGGTCGTAGACTCTAGAAAAAAGGTACAATTCTACAGATGCAAATTTAGAGAAATGTGTATGCTTTCTAAATTTTATCTGTACTTTATACGAATAAAAAGTCCTTCTGGCAGTACCGGGAGGAAGAGGTAGCTTTCATAGATCTTATTTATTTATTTATTTATTCTACATTAAGTTATATTATTCAAATATACGAAGCTCAAATTGGTGGCACCCGATTATATAACATTGAATTCTAGTTTTTCTCAATACTGGATATAAAAGGGAATTTTTACAAATTAGTCATCCTTTATTCAAGCTGGTTTTATTTTAAGCGATTTATAAAGTCGTCAAACTCAACGATATCATGAAATGTATGCCATTTTAAAACAACATGATGGATAAAACAAATCAGTGAGCTTGGTCGAAATCTTAATTCATGTGCGCATGGACACTCACGTCGAATTCGATTAATATATACGAGTGCTGTGGAGGACAAATTGATTTAAAAAAAAAAAACCCACATTAGAAATTTAAACTGCTATATCTCAGGCGTTTTTTTTTTTAAGGTAAAGACAAAACAAAAAATGCTCCGGAATTCATGTATTAAGATCAAAAACTTCAGAAAGAACCTTTTTTCAATTTCTAATTTTTTGTTTGTACATCATTATACATTTAAAAGTCTTTTGACAAACTTAAATGGCCGCCATTTTGAAACAAGATGGCGGATGAAGTTGGCCAGTGAACTCGATCAAGACATTGGTATGTACTATGTACACACGGAACTATATCCAAATCATTTTATAAATATGCGTATTATCGCGTGAAAATTTTCAGACCATTTCGGAATGTCAACCACACTGGAAGTGAAAAGTGCTATAGCTGAGCCATTTTTCAAGATATAGATGAAACAAAAAATGCTCTAAAATCTTTGTATCAAGGTTAAACACACAAAAGAAAAATCTTTATCAATTTCTTAATTTTTTGTACCAAATTTTATAATTTAAATTTATTAAAAAAATGTAATGTTCCGCCATTTTGAAACGAGATGGCGGATGGAGATGGCCAACGAACTCGGTCCAGGCATCAGTGTGTACTATGTACACACCAAGTTACATCCAAATCGGTTTATAAATACGCGTGCCATCTCGTGACAAAAATAAGATCATTTCAAAATGTGAGCAACACTAGAAATTAAAAGTGCCATAACTCAGCCATTTTTTAAGATACAGACGAAACAAAAAATGCTCTGGAATCTTAGTATCTAGTTGAAATACAAAAAAGAACAATACTTTTCAATTTATCACTTTTTTGTTCCTAATTTTAAATTTAAAATTTTTTCAAATTCTTTAAATCGCCGCCGTTTTGAAACAAGGTGGTGGATTTAACTGGCTAACGAACTCGGTCCAGGCCTTAGTATGTACTACGTACACACTAAGTTACATCCAAATCGGTTCATAAATACGTGTGTTATTACGTGACAAAAATCAGATTGTTTCAAAATGTCAGCCACTCTAGAAATTCAAAGTGCTATAACTCAGTCATTTTTAAAGATATACACGAAATAAAAAATGTTCTGGAATCTTTGTTTTAAGTTCTAACACATAAAAAAAATATTTTTCAACTTTCGATTTTTTCGCATTTAATTTTAAATTTAATTAAAAAAAATTTAAATGGCCGTAATTTTGAAACAAGATGGCGGATGATGTTGGACAACGATATCGGTCGAGACATTTGTATGTACTATGTACATACCAAGTTTCATTCAAATCGGTTCATAAATATGATAGTTACAGCATGACAAATTTCAGATTTATATATATATGTCAACATTTGAACGGAGGGTGGTTTTGGGGTCTGGGGGTCATGATCGATGAAAATATGCCAAAATTTTCCGGAAGTGCTTTCCTCAGGACGGCTTCAAAAGGTAGCTTTTTACTTTTTGTAATGAAAGCCACCTAAAAGGATGTAAATATACAAAACTAGCTTTTGTAAAGCTACAGAAACCTATATCTTTCCAAAAGACTCCTATAAAACAGCAATAACCTTACTAAAACTTAATAGGAGTTGCAATTACATAAAAAGTTCTGTATATCCCAGTTTCCTAAAACATTCTGAATATCTTTACAAGTTTTAAGTTTTATAGTACAAACTTACATATACTACATAAATTTTTGTTTTTTTTTCCATTGCATAAAAAGTTCTAGAAATCTCAGTTTCTCAGAAAATACTAAGTAAAATTCTGAATAATAAAGCCCAGATAAACATTCAAATTATGCATTTCGTTTCATCTATGTATGCAATAATACACTAAACACAATTTTATTGTAAGTTTGTGATTTTTATGGATTTCATGTTTCTTTCTTTCATAAAATTTCTCAATTGACAAAGAAAAACATATTATTTTTACGCACTATAAAGTATTAGCATTTTATTGACCAGTCACAAGTTTACTGGTATTTTAAAACTAATATTGTTGAAAAAAGGTGTGTGCTGAATACTTAGTTCTGCATGTGTAATTTTTCTTGCATAAAAGTTTGAAAAACGTATAGCAAGAAGAATACCTATTTACATAAGATATATATTTGAGTATGTTTTGTTATAATGAAGAAATTATGTTTTAAACATACACTTTGTACGATGTTTATGAATGCATAAACTGGAAAATGTATCTAGACAACTGACGTGTAAAGACATTCAAAAAAGAGGACTGCATATAGTTTCCTAAACCATAATTCATATCAATTACTTAACTGATTAATAATTTTGAAAAAACATTCAAATAATGCCATTTTTGCGTCTTTTACAGAATTTTTAACTTTTTATCATCGGTGTTTTAAGACAGAAACTTTGGCTGAACCAGAAAAATGCTTGGATTAATTAAAACAAAATTTACACTGAAAATTTGCTGATGAGAATAATAAATCATGAATTGAAATCATTTGGAAGTACGCGGTACGAGCAAATCATGATTGCCAAAACACGTTGCCCGTATGATGTTCGGGCAAATCAGAGAAATTGTTAACACTAGAAAGGCCATAAAAGGCCATTGTTTACCCTTTACCAAATTAATGTATCAGATAATTATTTTAGAAAGTAATTAATGGAAAATTTAAATAGTTTTTAATACAAACTCTGGTGTAAAATAGTTTTATAAACATCGAGTAAAATTCCCGGCCTTTCTAGTTGCAAGTCGGTAAATTTTAACGTTATATTGCACAAATGTTTCTTTTGTAGTATGTCTTTTTAAACTCGGATTAAGATACCACATATTTTCAATAGTAATTATTAACCTTATTAAATCGCAGAATTCAAAGTCTGTATTAAGATGAATGTTACTATTCAAATAGAGTGATAAACTGGAACTTATTAGATTTATTTAAATTAAAATATTATTTGATTCATATATGTAGCAACGTGGAATGCAGGAATATATAATACTCGTTAACATAAAAAATTTCTTTAAAACAGAAATGTAAACACTATAAAAATTTCTGTTTTAAACGGTAAAAAGAAAAAACTGTAAATTTACAAAACTAGTTTTTGTAAAAGCTTCAGAAATCTGCATGTTTACTAAATTTTCATCTTTACACCGCAAATAAATAAAAAAATAAAAATAAAATCTACAAAATTTAGTTTGCAAAGCTACAGGAATCTGTACGTTTACAAAATTTTATTAGTAACTAAGGATAATTATATAATTTTTTTTAGTCACACAAAGTTCTAGGTTTTCAGTTTGCTAAAAATATGTTTGGTAATCTTACAGTTGTTTTGCTTTACAGTGCAAACGTGTACCTGTTGCATTAATTTATTTTATTGCAGTTACGTAAAATAATTTAGGCTTCCCAATTTCCTAGAAAATTGTCAGTACGCTTACAGATTTTTTTTTACATGTATCATTACATTTATTTTTTTTGCATTACATGTATATTTCTTAATTTATTTTCTATTTTTAGAAACAAACAATTTAAAATTTAGGCAAAGAACGTTTATCTCCAGATTCCGAATTAGAGTAAACTCATCAGATATTTCTCAAAATATTTTATTTCCATTAAAAGTATTGAATCATAGTATGTTTGTGCATTTGTTAGGAAATAACATATGCATATCAGGGCTGTCCAACAAAGTTCTAGGTTTTCAGTTTGCTAAAAATATGTTTGGTAATCTTACAGTTGTTTTGCTTTACAGTGCAAACGTGTACCTGTTGCATTAATTTATTTTATTGCAGTTACGTAAAATAATTTAGGCTTCCCAATTTCCTAGAAAATTGTCAGTACGCTTACAGATTTTTTTTTACATGTATCATTACATTTATTTTTTTTGCATTACATGTATATTTCTTAATTTATTTTCTATTTTTAGAAACAAACAATTTAAAATTTAGGCAAAGAACGTTTATCTCCAGATTCCGAATTAGAGTAAACTCATCAGATATTTCTCAAAATATTTTATTTCCATTAAAAGTATTGAATCATAGTATGTTTGTGCATTTGTTAGGAAATAACATATGCATATCAGGGCTGTCCAACCTGGCGCCCGCGGAACACCAGAAAAATTGTACAGAAATTTTTGCCTCATTAAATCTCCGAATATCGCCGATTCAGTAAGGTCTTCATTTCTGTAAGATTTTTCTGGTATCCCGCGGGCGCCAGGTTGGACAGCCTTGTGCATATGATATAAATAATCATTGTAATCCAAGAAATTAAAAAAAAAAAAACGCACAAAAAACTTTAAAATAACGAATGTTGCCTAATTCATATACATTGAATAATATTTTAATTTATTTTTCCTGGTCCATATGCATTAAATAATGCTTTTATCTAAATGATAGCTCGTGACTGTGAATTAGTGTTTAAGAATGGAATTGCTGTGACTGAATGGAGCAATTATTTTTCTTTTTTAAACAATACTCGTCAAGCATTTAAGTCGTCTATATGCATTCAAAAGCATTAAATAATGCTTTTATCTAAATGAAAACCTGTGACTATGAATTATTTAAGAATAGGACTGTTGTGATTAAATGGAGTAATTAAATTAATTTTTCTTTTTTAAATAAGAAGCATCAAGCATTCAAATCCTCCACACAAACTCATTACATTTGAAATAAGTTACTTATTTATAATATTATTTTTTAACGTCACACTTTCCCCCAAAACTCATCTAATCTAACTACAAAACATGTCAGCAGTTTTCTCTTTTTTGCGCTCTGACATTTACTTTTATTTAGAATGATTGATTATCCAAACAAAATGTTATTTGTAAAGGGTGCTTGTTCTACTAAGTGGTTTCTAGAGGTGATTAAAATTGATTCAAAGAGGTTGAGGTGATAATAAAGCTTTTTCAATATTTTCTAGAAATGAAATGTTTTTGTTAGGACATTCAAAATGGTTTATTTTATTTAAAATTTTAAAGGAATGCAATAAATTAAAAATATTCTAAACATTAAAATAATGAATGCTGCCTCATTTATATATTATTCGCACATTAAAAAATATCTTTCTGAACATTTAAGTCCAAGATAACGATAGATTTCACACTTTTTTCTTTCATTAAAATTCCCATTTTATAAATAATAATAATAATAATAATAATAATAATAATAATAATAATAGAACGCTGAAGAATAACATTCTTTATTAGGTACGTTCATGAATCTAAAAGGAAATACACAGTACCTATTGTGTCTTTGGGCTGATCCACCGGTGTGTTTGTTCGTCTGTCCGAACGTAGCAGCACAAAAACACCTAGTCGAGGTTTGAAATTTAAAAGACAGGGTGTCCGAAAATACCAGGACGCATTTTAAAATTCAATATAAAATAAAGCAATTTCCGCAGAGGAGTCCGACATGGGCTAAAATTCTACTCAACATGAAAAGTTTTCTTTAAGTGAATGACAATAATTAGAATTTCAATCATAGATGGCGTCAGTTTACCGTATGTATGTTTACTTTCAAATATGTGTTTTTTGTCATTTTCTGATTAATTTTTATGCTGTGACAAAGAAAAGACGAATTCCAGATCGAAAAAGTTTTCATAAACGAATGAGAACTAATAATCTTCATTCGCTTGACAAAAATTTTCATCTTGAGATGCATTTTAATCGAAGTCGTACTTCTGCATGAAAATTACTTGATTTTTTAATTAAATTTTAAAACATTTCTAGGATTTTTTAGACACTCTGTATACTTGTCGCATTATTTTGTCAAGTCGTTTTAAAGTTTATGAAAATCGAAACACAATTTAAAAATTACAATAAAAGTTTTCTTCACTCTATTAAATCCTATCATACGTAATTAATCCATTGTTATTACATGATTGGTAGTGATTCTATGTCGCCATGGTGATTATTCTATTAAATACTATCAACCAGCATACTAAATTCAGTGATATCCCATGATAGATATTGATTCTATGTTTCCATGATAATTATGTCATATTTAAAAGATGGAATCAAATTTTTTCCGTATCAGACGTATTCCGTATGGAATTTAACATATTCAATCGTAATATTTTTTTCTATTAATGGATTTTGATAAAAGAGTGCAACAGCTATTGCATGAAGATTTGAATACCTGTAAAACTAGTTACAGTACGAACACACCGCATTTGTAAAATTTGACGTAAAATTTCTGACTTGTTTAAAAATATAATTTCATATAAATTCAAAATTGAAATGGCAGAAGTAGGTATGAAAAATTTTAAACAAGAGGTAAATAAAACATTTGAGCATTTTATTTTCTCTACTAAAATATATCTTTATTGAATATTAAATTTCATTATTATATATTGAATATTATTAATATTTATATATGTAATAAAATTGGTGTAAAAATCGCTAGAATGATAGATTTCTAATTGATCCGATCTCTCTTAGAAAAATTAGATGGAAGATTCATTCTCAAAAACTTCAATATCTGTTTTATTAGCACTTTCATAGATTTCATTCATTCACTTTACCAATTCATACATGTCAACATGTACGTTGTTTAAAATCAAATATTCATATTTTGCACCAGAAAATTAATTTATTAAAATGCATGCTGAATTTGTTTAATGAAATGTATTATGTATTTATTTATTTAAAAAATTAAAGTTTCTCGTTAGAATATACTTATTTGACTTTAAAAAGCCATAGAAATCGAAACTATTAACATAATTTACTGTATGTCAACTCAAACTGTACTCAACAATACAGATACTCAGTAAATGATATCGTGACATTTTATCAGTTAAACAAAATTTCAAAGCAGTAATTTGTCTATATAAGATAGTCTAAAAGTTTACGCTTATTTAGTAAAGAGATTAAAAATTAACATCTATTGATCTGATACTAAAATTACTTGAGATTTCTAAATGGCATATCCTAAGACATCATGACATTTACAGCTCTTTCAGCATAAACTAATAGTACCAGAAACTTGACGCTATCAAAGCTAGTCATTTTTTTACACAGTTGAAGAAGTACAAAACGTATCTTTAGTTAAGACTTCACATGGTTCGTACGGGTAAAGTTATTTTCCAGGTGAAATACCAGCATTTCTTTATAGAAAAATGAATATATTTCAAAAGCGCAAAATTTCATCTTATTTAATGAGAGATTTTCTTCAAGAAAATACTGGTACCGAGGAATTTCCTGGTCACGAAATATCACGACCCATACGAACCCTGTTTCATATGGCTATAATACGCCATTTTTCTAAAATTGACGTTTTATGAAAGAAGGAAATTTTGACAAACTAGAATCAAATTGCATTTTCCCAGTCTCTCTATATTTTAATTATTCTATTTTGTGATTAGACAAAATAATTAATAATTCTTTTTCACCTGGAAGCATCAGATTCGAAGTCAGTCAATCAGACTATCCAAGTTTCATAGAGTTTAAGCTAACACTTTTTATTTAGAACTGAAGGATTTATGTTTAATTTATTAGTTCTATTGATAATTATTTACAACACCGCAGTGAATATATCCAGAAGAATCGAGAGCAAGGACGAAACGATAATACTGTTCTACAGAACGCCTTCCACTAGTGATGGCTGCCAAGTAGAACGAAATTAAACTTCAGAGTTCAGTAAAAGATGTCATAACTACCGGTGAACGTCCGATGAGTTGTCGATAGTCTCTTACCCCAAATTGGCAAAACGATCCAAGGTCAATCGATTGATAGCACTGAAACAAAAATATTTTTGACCACTTTTTGTTTGAGAGACAGGAATATGAATCTCCAGTGAAATGGCTTTACTATATCAGCATTTAAAAATATATGCTTTGTAATTTTCCAAATTTTAAAGTAATTTTTTTAATATAATAAAATTAGAAAGAAAAATGTTTTTAAACAAAAGTTTCATTTAATATGTGATTTGATACTAATTTATAAATATGAAAAAAAACATATTTTATACGAATATAGTTGGACTCGATGTCTAAACAAGACACAGGGTTAGATTAAAAGAAATTGATTTTTTCATGCTATTTGAAAACATGACAGACTAAGAAACGAATGCAAATGCAGATTTAAATTTTTTAAGATTAGATTGAGTTTTAAAATTTTAATTAGTTTTGATTCAGTAATACTTAGATTATAGTTTGAATCAAAATCAATTTGAACATTTATATCTCATGTACATTAATTGATTTCTTGCATGTTTTTAAAATATATATTTTTTTTTAGAATAACGCTACACTGATACTATTTTACGTCGAGTCGTTTGACTGTTTTTATAGAAAATATTACATAACTGTAATTTAACGCAACCTTGATCACATTACTGCCTATATTATATTCCGTACAATGTTAAACTACCGTTGTGAAGCCACTTTCTCTTAAAATGTTAAATGGTTAGACAGCTTGCTGTAAGTCTTTAACAGTGTGCATCAAAATAATAATAAAAATAGTAAAATCTGTCACTTAAAACTATTTCTACAACGATTTTGTGTATACCAATTCTGACCAATGGGTGTCTTTTGACACCACTGCGTTCAAATGGAAATGATTGATAAAACTGTAAAAATTTCAAATTATTTGTTAAACATAGATAAGTTGAGCAATATATTTATTCATAGGTGCGTATTTATTAGAGATTATTTAATTTATGTTTAATTTTAAATTTATTACAGGTTATAAATTATAGCTTAATTCCCCAATCTACAAGAGATAAGAATATATATAAATAAAGTCAAACATGTTTCACATCAATAAGAATTTCAAACACATTATCTTATTCATTTTTTAAATTATTATTAGAAAATCAAACATTTTACCATTACTAAATTTATTACAAACTTTCAGTCTCATGTATAAAAATTCAATCTTTGGAACGCAACAGCAGTAATCATAAAAACTACAGTGCAAAAAAAAAAAAAAAAAAAAAAAAAAAAAAAAAATTATTCAATACCATAATTTTTACACACACACACAAAAAAATTTGTATTGTCTCACTACCACAATTGGAGAACAAAGTTATTCAATTTTTAGAGCTTGTCTCTGCAATGAACTACACTAAAATGCAACATGACGGAAAATAAGGGAATATTAGTGTTATATAGCAGCTCTTGTATTTTCTGTTACAGCTGTACAAAAGGTGTCTTTTGACTCTACTTGGTAGAAATAGTGTTAAAAGAACATAGATGATTTTAAATTAGTCAAATTTTCTAAATTAAAATATGCAAAGTGAAGTTTAGTATCGATGTTGTTTCTGTGTAAAGATGTTACCAAATTTCTAGAGATATTGAATTAGTTAAGAAATAAAAATGTTCATTTTACAAATATTGGAAGACAAAATAAGGATAAAATACTAGAAAAGCATACAACGAAGTTTTTAGTTTTTATTTTGTAGTCTTTGTTTCCTAGAATATCTCTACATTCAGCCTATCATAAATATGAATGAAATCACTAAAATCTTTTAAAACGGCATTAATTATATACCGAATATTATAACTAAATACTGAAATATTTAATAAGATAAAGGATAAAAATGACATTGAAAAATATCTGGAGATGACAGAAGAAATCTAAAATCAGATTTGCAAATTTTAGCCAAAAGCATATAAAACACATCTAGACTAATTTAAGCAACTAAATGTGGGTTGTTAAGTATAATTTAACCTGCAAAAAATTTAAAAAAGTAAAAAAATAATCTTATAACAACATTCTTCGATTTTTAAAGTTCACGATAAAAAATACGGGACATTATATAAGAAAAACAGTATTTGTTCGTAACATTATTTTGAAAATATTATGTTTATCGTACCTTTTTATAGAATACATTAAATATAATCATCATGGAGATTACTAAGTAAGAGTTCGCACTGGATCGGTAAAATTGTTCCTATTTAATGCGACCCCTGAAAATATATAGTTTGCAGATGAATGGAAAGTAATTCGATGCACTTTTATTCCAAATGTATATATCATTTGAGTATAACTTTTATACTACAATTAATATTAGCGTTTTAATATTGTCTTACCAGAATATCTCAAGGCTTCTTAGAAAAGACTCCATTGCATAAGTATTTGAAATGTATTAGCAAAGCCTCCTGACCATCTGTCTTATTAATACTGAGGATTCTTTGATGAGGAACATTCAGTTATCTTACGTAAGATTTAGAAACTTTCGTGTACACTTTACCCTTGGATTTCGTTCAAGAAAGACATAAATTCACAGCACCACCCTTTTATTCAATAAATTATTAAAGTTATAAAAAACACTTTATCACAAAGAGATTATCCTTTACCAATCTTTTTTCAGCATATTAAAATCATTATTGCCAAAAAATTGACGAGAAGGCTATAATCGATATTATAACGTGCAGGTGTTCATAAATTACATTAATATTTGAACCTCGTCTGGAATCTAGTCACAACACTATGCTAGTGTAAAAGATATAAAATTCCTGCATACCTACAACAAACGGTATTATTACTTTCGTTGCAAGATATTATGATCATGCATTAGTTGCAAGATTTACAAATATTTAAAGAATTTCATGGAAATGAACAGTCTAAATTTGGAAAAAAGATAGAAACATGTTATCATTCTTTTCTGAAGAAACGATATTGTCGAGTTATAACCTTATTTCGATTAGGTTCGACTGACGTCACTCTTTTTCATTTATTCGGTTTAATAAATTACTGTGATATTGGCTGTAGTAAATGTGGTTAAAAATCGCTGAGAAAACCTAGATTTATTAAAGTTCTAGTTTGTTTTTATCATAATAAATTGTATTGAAACGATTATTAAATAATATTAGTAGATCTTTACATATTAAATCAATTTATTTAAGCATCTAAAACAATGTAAAGTATGTCGTAAAGATAGTCAAAAAAGATTAAATTTAATTACCAACTTTAAAAATAGTTAATATTGGATTACTAAATTATGCCAATTTTTCATAATAAATGGATAAACAATAGTGTTAAAAATATCGGTATTTATGTATTGAATGTGATAAGAATCTCCGAAAATTTTTTTTCAGTTGCCAATCGCGTTTAAAACTGTAAATTAATTCATATTTATTAAATATGTAGGAAAATAAAATCAAATCAAAATATGATAATATAAAATAATAATTTAGCATACATTTACTAAATCTTATCATGCACAGGCATATTTTATCGATGAAAGATATTTATGATGGCAGTTTATTTTTATGCCGAACGTAGTGAATATTATGTATACTATACAATAACATACAACTATACTATATACTATGTCTAATATATAGGGGAAGATGGGGATAATTGAGCCATTTTTTTAATTTTAATTTTTTTAAAATTTTTATAATTTCTTAGAACAAAATAAAATATTGAAAATGGAAATTTGATATTTTTTCTTCAATTGAAAACCACTTTCAATTAATTTTGAACTATTTTTCTATGTCTAATAAATTTTTACTTTTTCTTTTATGTCGCGGCTCAAGTATCCCCTCCATGGGGATACTTGAGCCAGATGTCACATTCACACCAGTATTTTGCAAAGAAAAAAACCGATTTACAATATACGCGAAAAAATGCATTAAACCTTTTTCAAATAAATTTAGTCGAATTTTCTGGTGTCGTTGTGACATTTCAGAATTAAAATTATGTGGTAGAAAATTCTACCAGCAGAGCTCAAAGGGTTAATCACCATACTTTCAAAATGGTACCAAGGTATGTGATTTCTTTTTTACGTGTTCAGAACTATAAATATGTTACCATGTGGCCAGTTTTAGAAAGAAAAATTGGCCAACTGTAGAGATAATAGGGGTGGCTCAAGTATCCCCAATCTCCCCTATACTTAAAAGAACTTAAAATGCAGATTTCCTAAATAATGATGAAATGATGTAAAGCAAGTATAATATAACTTCAACAAAAAATATTCTTTGTCACACTCTATTGTTTTATTTATCTTTTATAAATGTCTTAAACAAAATGCATTGATGATTGATGGTCCCATGAGTTTGTAGTTACTGTATGGTGCTTCATCAAACTGGTATTGAAAATGTTTGAGAAGAAACAGTTTATATAATTGTAGGAATGAGTATTGAAAACTTTTAAATTACGATAATAAAACTATGAAAAGCTCAGATGTAGTGTTGCCAGTGGGCTACTTTTTTAAAATTCGGATTTGTTGATTGGCACCACTTTTTTAACGGTAAATTACCCTTTTTTTTCGCCTTAATTATCATCCCAATGAATAAGACACATTTTATCATTTGTAAAAAGTGGTGCACATCAAGAATCTGAATTTTAAAAAAAAGTAGCCCATCTGGCAACACTGCTCAGATGATAAAGGCTGTAAGCGACTCAATCATCATTTTGAGAAAATGAGCTCTAATGTTCATATATCTATTTGTGTTTATTGCGAAATTTCTCCTTTTATGAATTAAAATCTCTTTGAAAGTTAGTTTTTTTTCAAATAGCATTTTAAACGATGGTAAATTACTATTGATTGTCATTTATTATCTTAAATCATATGATTAATAATTATTTTTTTTCTCAGATACCACCTTTGTCATATGAGTTCTTAATATAAGATATAGAAACAGATAAGAAATGTATGATCTTATATGCATTTTATGCAGATTTTAAATACTGCATAATTGTAAAAAATATATAGCATAATATTAAATAATTAAATACATAAACAAATGTTATTTTGTTTACTTTTTCAGAGATTATTGTAGAGCACGTATGTATGAAAATGTTGCAATTAACAGATATATATATATATATATATATATATATATATACGTTTATATATATATATATATATATATATATATATACACTATATTGCCATTGATTATGGGACACTTGCGATTTTAGACATTTTACTAAATATCTAGAAAAATACATGAGGAATCATCTCGAAACTCTTAGTGTATATATATAATAGTATAAGTCATACATCTCCGTCAAGATTTTTTACCGAAACTCCAAAGGGGACCGTCATCAAATTAAAAAAGAATGAATATCTTTTGAATAACCCTGTCAAAACTAATGTAGCAAAAGCGCTCAAACTCTAGATTGTGATTGAATGCCTTATTGTAATAAGCCTTGTTCATTTTTATGCAAATAGCATGCATACTCGCAGAGTAATTAAGGTTTTTATAAAAATGATCCCAAATTTTTCCAAGTTTTTTCCTTATAATTTTCAGAGTTCTTAATATAAAATATTATTTTTTTCAGAAAATATGACAAACAACATTGTCCACAGTGCCCTGTAATCAGAATTAAAAAATAATGAAAATTGTATAAAAAATGAGTTGGTTTGCTAAATAATTTTTTACTGCGCATGCGTCAAAGATATCAAAATTTCATTTGCATATTATGTTAGCTAAATGTATAGAGCAACTTTTGTGAAAGTCACAAAATCATAACTTGAAAATTCTGACAATAATCGTCAATTGAATAAGTCGAAAATCCGTTATTCTCAAAATGAAGCAAAAACAAGAGGGGTTGTATCCATATATTCATTGATTAGTGTCAATATAGAATACACAATATGGGATGTACTACTGCATTTGGATAAAATCCCTCATTTTGTTGCTTCATTGTGGAAACAACGGATTTTGTCCTTTTTCTATAGACGATTACTTTCAGAATTTTCAAGCTATGATTCTGAGACTTTTACAAAAGTTGCTCTATACATTTAGTTAACATAATATGCAAATGAAATTTTGATATCTTTGACGCATGCGCAGTAAAAAATTATATAGTAAACCTACTCATTTTTCATACAATTTTTATTATTTTTTAATTCTGATTACAGGGTACTGTGTGCAATGTTGTTTGTCATATTTTCTGAAAAAAAATATTATTTTATATTAAGAACTCTGAAAATTATAATGGAAAAACTTGGACAAATTTGGGACCATTTTTATAAAAACCTTAATTACTCTGCGAGTGTGCATGCTATTTGCATAAAAATGAACACAGTGTATTACAATAAGGCATTCAATCATAATCTAGAGTTTGAGCGCTTTTGCTACATTAGTTTTGACAGGGTTATTCAAAAGATATTCATTCTTTTTTAATTTGTTGACGGTCCCCTATGGCGTTTCGGTAAAAAATCTTCACGGAGATGTATGGCGCATACTATTATATTTATACACTAAGAGTTTCGAGATGATTCCTCATGTATTTTTCTAGATATTTAGTAAAATGTCTAAAATCGCAAGTGTCCCATAATCAATGGCAATATAGTGTATATATATATATATATATATATATATATATATATATATAAACGTTTAAAGTGTTTCATAAATATCTGAATCTATATTAATCACAGATGGAATAAGGGATATAATAGACAGTGCTGTACACTTCTGTAGTTTATTTTACAGATATAATTGAAAGCAAGTACACTGTTAAAAATAAAGGTGACAAACCGGTGCCATTTGGGACCCGGAGGTGAAAAGGCGGTGCCATTTGGAACCCTAGGGTGTCATAGGAGCTTGAATATGCGGTTGGGGTGACGACAGCTCTGTTACTGGATGATGGGAGCTAAATAAGGTGCCATGCACTTCGTAACCACCTCATCGGGTGACTGGCAACTTGCGCATGCGCTATGACGCGTGTCTTTCTGCTTTCGGTGTCGGCAAGTAAAGTTTACGGGTGTGAGCAAATGAAAACATGGCAGTGTGTAAATTGGCGATATTAATTGAGGACTAACCACTGAGCTACAATGAAACAACAATGAGGACTTAACGATCCGATTTGCTTGACCAGTGAACCGGGCAAAGTCTGATTAAAGGTAAGATTTAACTTTATTTTATTTTATTTTATTGTTACGTTAATTTATCATACATCCCTATAAGTAATGTCATAAAAAAACAGTAAATTAGATTTTTTTGTTAGTATGATTGATTGTTAAGTTTATTATGTGAATCTACAAGCTACACTCTCACCAAAATACCCGCTTGCTAATGTTAAACCTATGAGATAGTTATTTTATAATTTCTCGTTTACCTGTCAATATTTTTAAATGATTTATCTAGGCCTTAGCTACCGAGGAGCAATTGGATCAAACTGCTCTAGGCACGGGAATCCTAAAGGCGCATAATTAGAAAGAGCGAAATGAAATATTGTAAAAATATTTACGTATTTTTTCATTACAAATCAGTTATTATAGACGAATCTTGTTGCAATCGGAATATTCTATGACTATTTTACCTTGTGTTTAAACTCAACTGTTTAGATTTAACCCTTAACTGCTCTTAGTGGTCTCAGACACCGTGGGTTTTTCAAGTTTCACAGTTTAACTTGTAATTTTTAGTTTAACTATAGATACTGGTCAATTTTTTTTAGTTTGGAGTCTTATTACTACCTCTAAATACTTTTGAATAGCTGAATTTGATTTATAATATTCTTGTACATAAAGTTTAATACATAAATCGCATTCTGAGAATTTGTGTAACATTTTATTCATCTTCAGATTAAATGGTCTGACAGACAGCTCCCAGTAGTTATGTAACAATTTTTGTCAGAGCAGTTAAGGTTAAAATATGTTTGTGCGTCTATATACAGTTAAAAGCAATTAATTTTAATTGCGAAGTTTTAATTTGAACCTTTACACGGGATCTCGGACAGCATCTGGCCGGCTTTGCATATATTGTCGGATAGATGCTATCCGAACCCCTCCTGTAAAGGCTAATTCACACCATATTGCAGCCTCGCATAACTTCTCTAATATTGTTTCAGTATACCTGATTTGTCTTTATTTGAGAGGGGGGGGGGGTAATTTTTTCATTTAAGACAATTGAATACTTGCAAATCTTAAAGTAATCAAAACTTATTTATAGGTTTTTCATTATTAATATTTTCCTTATTAACCATTATTATTTGCAAAATAATCTTCATAATAAGATTAGATCGGGAGGCGGTAGCACGGACAATCATTTAGTCTCATTTAAATATAAAAATCATGGATAAAACCTCGATTTGCAAATTAAAACGTTATTAGTCAGCGAAGTCTTACCTTGGTGGGAAATGCCTCAAAACCCGAATTTAGCGGTATCTTGGGTTTACCATTATGTTTTCTTACTCCCAATTCTTCATATTTTCATACGTTTGGTTTCATTTTCTTTCAAAAAGGTGAGAAAATGTTAGGGTATTGAATTTAATAAACCTTATGATCTGATTATCGGGTATGCAGATTTACACCCATTTTTTTTTCGAAAGTATTCTTTCGCATTAAACTTTATTTAGTAGCAGAATTTTATGGTTGAATAAAATAAAATATTTTTTTTCAATAATAGTAATTTAAGTTTGATTAGACCGTAATCAGTCCCCCCCCCCTTTCTCAATCATCAACATCATCCGATATGACAAATTTGTAGTCATGAACATTCAAATTATAAAAGGAAAACAATCTGTATTTACTCCACTGAACTTTCAGAATAGTTTACAGAAATAGTGTTTGTTCAAAAAATATAACAATGAATAAAAACTTATATCGTAATTTTACACAAATGTGAAAATTTTCCGCAGGTGATGATGATCTCGTGTTTTAAAGGCGATTTTTGCACTGTCATTTATAAATCTTAAACATTTTTCTAATGACATAATTTTTAACAATCTTTCATTCCACTCGTTCTGAAACAAGGCCAATAAACAGAGTTGGCTTTTTACCGGTAAAAACCTGGGGAGAACGTGGTAAAAACCTAAGGATATAAAATAAACTGTTAGCCCTTAAACTGTATTTTAATACTATTGATAAAAATTCTATTTTCGTGTAATTGGTGTATTAATATATAATATCTCTATTGGGGAGAGTGGGGTGGTGTGGGACTTTTTTTACAAAAGTAAGAATTATATATATATATACAAAAAAAATTCAATTTATAGCATGCAAGGTAAAACACTTTTTAGCTCACAGGCTATCATAGCCTGAGAGCTTATGTGCCCTTCCGTTCTGTATGTACGTTCGTACGTTCGTGCGTAACGCGATAACTCATGAAAAAAATATCCGATCCACTTGAAATTTTGTATGTAGGTATATCCTGACAAGGTGCTTCCCTGATTAGTTTTTGGAGTTAATTCGATATGTATAAGGGGTGAACGGGGGACTGATGTCCCTCCCCTTAGTTGATATAAATGGGATTTTCATGCAGAATTAAGTTTTTGTTCAAAATTTAGATTAGGATCATTCTGATGAGGCAATTCCGTGACTGTTATTAGGTGTTCATTGAATAAGTATAAATAGGGGAAACAGGGGTTCTAATCCCCCCCCCCTTTATTTATATAAATGGGTTTTTCAAGCAGAATTTTCAGATTTCGTTCAAATCTCTGAATAGTTTTGGAAGTTTAATGGTTAAGTATAAAAGAGGGGGATAACTCCTTTTAAATTATATAAATTCTAAATGGGTTTTTATTAAGAATTATTTCATTTGCTCTGAATTTTGGATATATATTTTATATGATAAAGCATGTCTTTGATAGTATAGGAGGTTCAATGATTAAGTATAAAAAAAGAGGAAAGGGGAGAGCTGTTTCCCCTTCTTAATTTTTTTCGAACGGAATTAACCCTTGAAAATATAAGGCTTTAATGTACAATTAGTATTTGTAGCCTGTAAGCTCAATGCCATCAGTTTAACTGGGCAGTATTCTTTATTTATTAATCCCCCTGAACAATATAGAAACATAACGTGCAAATACTATTTTATTTTAAAGAGAACGTAAGTTTCAAAATGTGTCTCATACCTCCTCATTAAGAGTTATGGGACAGCAATAATAAAAAAAAAGCTATAAGGCACAAAATAACCTATAGTGTCGGTAATATAAACAATCAAACAAAGGTTGTAAGTTGATAATGTATATGCCACAATATAAAATTCCAGTATCTTCATGACTGGAATGAAAATTCAGGATTCTCTGTCATAGGTGTCATTAAGGCCCCACACTAGGCTCAGAATGTAAAGATGATAATGTAAAAGTTTATAGGAGCGTTCTTTTGAAATACCTAACTCAAATTTTAATATTTTTACATGATTCTTTTGAGCAAAGACAGCTGAGGATGATCCATAACCGGCCTAGTTTTTAATTTTTTCGATTTTGCTTTTATATTTTTTGTATAACGATAGTTTCAATTTCAGAACGGTTTAAACCAATTTCGTAAGTTAAAGTAATTTTTAAAAAAAATCTGAAAACAAAACTGAAAAAGTAAAACCTACGCCGGTTGCGGATCGCCCTCAGCAATTTTGTGCAAAACAATCACGTAAAAATATTAAAATTTCGACGAAATATTTGAAAAGAACGCCCCCATAGACTTTGCATTATCATCCGGGTCTTTTTCTGCGCCTAGAGTTGCGCCTTAAATAATCATCAATTTATTTACATTTTGAAGTATGAATGCATATATTATCAATCTTACAATTAATATATTATCTTCTAAGAAATTTGCATGCTAGCAATTCGCATTATTATTAATTAAAAAAAAGGAACTGGGCGCGTCCCATTCATCCCTTTTCTGGCATGTCCCATTCCTCGCCACTTCCTTGTTTGTGTTAAACTTATTGTTCAAACAAAAATGCTGCTTTAGGGTTAGTTTAAATTATGAATAATATACAGTATAACAATGTTCCATAAATAGGGAAACTATTACATTTATAGATAAACAAGCCTTTAATATATTGAGAGCAAATAAATGAAATTTAAATTGGATTTTTGAAATAATTTTTTCTTTCATACATTTGCAAGTCTATGCATATCAATATTTTTTGTAAACTGAAGAATGGATTACCATTGCTTCATCTTGTATGCGATCGATGAAATGTTTAGAATAATGCACAAAGAGAAAAATCTACAGTCCCATTCCACCCGACTTTCCCCCATATAGCAAAAGGGGAAATAAAGAATTAGCCAGTTCCTTAAAGCTCCTGATATGCACTATATGGCCAGAGATGACCGTCCACTTGCGATTTTAGACATTTTGTTAAATATCTAGAAAAATGTATGAGGAATTATCCGGAAAATCTTAGTGTATAAATATAATACACTACTTGGCCATTGATTATCGTCCACTTGCGATTTTAGACATTTTGCAAGATATCTAGAAAAATACATGAGGAATTATCCTGGAACTCTCAGTGTATAAACAATAGAGTACAGGTCCTCTATTTCCGTGAAGATTTTTTCCAGAAACTTTATAGGGGACCGCCAACAAATTAAAAAATGTATGAATATCTTTTGGATAACCCTGTCAAAACTAATGCATCAAAAGCGCTCAAACTGTAGATTGTGATTAAGTGGCTTATTTTTATAAACTGTGTTCATTTTTATGTCGGTAGCATGTATACTCATAGACAAATGAAGGTTTTTATAAAAATACTTCCAAATTTTTCCAAGATTTTTGCTTATAATTTGCAGAGTTCTTAATATAAAATAATATTTTCTGAAAATGTGACAAACAACATTGCACATAATATTGAGAACTAATATTAAGAACTCTGCAAATTATAAGCAAAAATCTTGGAAAATTTGGGAGTATTTTTATAAAAACCTTAATTTCTCTACGAGTATACATGCTATCTGCTATACGTTGTATTTGGGGAATCGCTATCCCAGCAATATTTGGCAGCCAAAACTTGTGGAAACGAACAAGTCGGCCCAAAACAATAATATTACCGGTAAACAACTCCTCAAATACAACCAGCAGCGCGTGAACGTAAGTGCGACATTGCGTTGTGCCAAAAAAAAAAAAACTGAATCATTTAATTTTGTAATATTGCTAACTCTAGGATACCTGAAATAAAAATAAAGAAAAATCACTCACCCAAGAAGCACATGGAGAAAGGAAGACACTTATTTGCAGCAACTTAAGATTTATTAATTATAATGATGAATATATTTTACCGTGGCCACGTACTAACTTTGAAAGAAAAAAAATACATTATTGGATTTTGAGGTGCTGAATCATCATACAGTTCCGATAAGAGGAAAGTCTCTTGTCATGTAGATCGGGTAGACAGTCCAAATTATGTGCACTACGGGAACAGTTTAATCTATGAAGATTTTCGATGATCGAGGACGGCAAAGGCTTTTCCACAATAGCAGAACTCCACACTTCAAATTGGAGACTAAGAATCGCTGGTTCTCACGATGACTCTCCACACAATACCGCCGGAAAGGATGAAGTACGTCGATCAAATTCCGCAGCAAGATCACGTTGACAGCTCTTGAAGTTCCCGGTATTTACGTAGCCTCAATTGGCTGGAGGGACTACTAGCACCGTCACACTGATAAACACTAATACTTTGGTAAATCCTGTAGTGTACATATGGAATTTACGATAACTAAAGTCTTTTACTGGAGTTGGAGGGAAACTGTATGCCAAAAATGCAATAAAAATACACAGTGCGGGGGCTTTTAAAAAGGATAATAACATTGCTGCAACATTCGCAATTAGAGATCTTATTCTCTCAAAACTTAACAAAAAAAAAAGATCTATCTATCAGATGCCCCTCAGCAAGGCGCTTGTTAGAATCATTCTTTTGTCGCGTAATCGTAAAAAAAGGAGACTCTTCTGTCCCGACGCTAACCCTTGAGAGGGCAGCGCCGGGCCACGGACGTCTTTCGCTAACGCTGCTCTTTCTCAAAGTGTCAAATAAATCAGAAAATCTTCCTCCCTCTCACGGCAGCGCGCGTGCGCTCAGCCAATCAGAATCTCGCATCACCCGACGCTAGGAATGATCTGGAACAAACATGCGTCATCAAGGGATGGACGCTGAGATTTCAGCGGGAAATTTGTACCAAAACGACGCTTCCGGAATGTCGTAGAACATTCTAAGCCCCGATGACTCATGTCCAGCATCTAGGAGGTATCAGTAAAGAAAATGGCGATGCTCAAAAAGGAAAAATTAGCGATCGTCACATAAAAAATACGGAGATTATCTTAAATTTTGAAATAGCATAAATTACGAATTATACGATTAAAAGACTGGGCAATTACATGAAAATGATCTATATTTAAAACTAGGACTGATTAATATAATTTTAAGAATGAATAATTAATAATAAAATAATTTAGAAAAATATTATTTTGTATATTGCTATCATGTCAAATAGGGTAGCTGCGATGTATCAAATGAAAATACTGGATTTATAGGATATATTAATGAAATTATGAAAGATTAAAATTATTATTATTTTTTTTGAAATGAGTATTAATTAATTATTTTTTTTTAAATAATGATCTGAATTTTTTTTTGAAAAAAAAATAATCTGAAAATCCTCCCTACATCCTAGCACTATCGACATAAAAATGAACACAGTTTATAACAATAAGCCACTTAATCACAATCTACAGTTTTAGCGCTTCTGCTGCATTAGTTTTGACAGGGTTATCCAAACGATATTCATTATTTTTTAATTTGTTGACGGTCTCCTATAAGGTTTCTGGAAAAAATCTTCACGGAAATATATGACCTGTACTATTATGTGTATACACTGAGAGTTTCAGGATAATTCCTCATGTATTTTTCTAGATATTTAACAAAATGTCTAAAATCGCAAGTGGACGATAATCAATGGCCAGGTAGTGTAGTACAAGTCATATATTTCCCTGAAGGTTTTATTCCGAAACTCCAATAGGGGACCGTCAACAAATTAAAAAAGAATGAATACCTTTTGGATATCTTTTGGATAAACCTGTCAAAACTAATGTAGCAAAAGCGCTCAAACTGTAGATTATGATTAAGTGGCTTATTGTAATAAACTGTGTTCATTTTTATGTCGATAGCATGTATACTCGTAGAAAAATTAAGGTTTTCTACGAATCCGAAAAACAGTCTAAAATTTACTTAAGATTTTTTGCTTATAATTTGGAGAGTTCTTAATATAAAGTAACATTCTTTTCAGAAAATGTGACAAACAACATTGCACACAGTACGTAATCAGAATTAAAAAATAATAAAAAATTTTCCAATATTGAGTAGGTTTACTAAATAATTTTTCACTGCGCATGCGTCAAAGATATCAAAATTTTATTTGCATATTATGTTAGCCAAATGTATAGAGCAACTTTTGTGAAAGTCTCAAAATCACATCTTGAAAATTTTGAAAATAATCGTCAATAGAATACGTTGAAAATTCGTTATTCCCAAAATGAAGGAAAAACACGAGGGGTTGTATCCATATATTCATTCATTAGTGTCAATATAGGATACATAATAGGGGCTAATAAATTATAACTATTAAATTTAAATAAAATTCCTCATTTTTTTTATTATTATTACTGGTATGGAATACCTGTACATGTTAGGGAAATTCGTTGCTAATCTGGAATAGACACTTTGTTGCAAGATATGTTTTGTAAATATGGTTAATAATGTAAATAGTTTGTAACTCTTAATGATAATACAGGAAAAGAATATCTGAATGACAAGTATGAGTTGGTGATGTAATTTTCTCGTTCTGTCCGAAAATAGGCAATAAAGAGGAAAGTGCCCAGTTAAACTGATGGCATTGAGCTCGCAGGCTATTCATACAACTGTATATTATACTCTTATTTCAAAGAATATTGCCCTTCCAAAAATAAAAGAAATCAACTGTAAGTTATATGACAGTGGATTAACTGCCATCCCTCTTTATACTTAACCAATGAGCCCCTAAAACTAATCAGGGAAGTGCCTTATCAGAGTGAACCTATTAACAAAATTTGAAGAAAATGTGACAATTCTGCATGATTTCTTCATATTTATATAAATTAAGGATGGTTGCACTCTCTTCTCCCCCCCCCCTTCATATTTAACCAATGAACCTCCAATGCTAATCAGTGAAGAACCTTATCAGAATGAACCCACATATAAAATTTGAAGCAAATCTGATATTTATATAAAGAGTTATCATGTTACATACAGAACCTGCGGGCACATTAGCTGTCAGGCTTTGATAGCCTTGTGAGCTATAATTTAAATTTTATTTAAATTTTATTCTTTCTTTTTTTGTTCATCTATCATTTTTGCTGTACTTTGATGTTACATTTTAATTCGACTGTCTTGTTGTGTGTTTTCCTTAATGTGTTATTATTATTATTTCAGATAATGAACTTACATTTATAGTACTTACATTACCATGATTGATACAAGAAAAGTTTCCGACTCTTTATCATGAAGAAGTTGCAGAAATTTCTGTGTTTCAACCTGTTACTGTGCTCCGCAACTCAAGCAACTTGTTAAATTACTCATGCTATGTAATAATTTTATATAAACAGTTAATTACAAAAACTGATAATTTTATAAGCTTAGTTACTTTGTGGTATGCATTATTTTGGTTGTTTAACGTTAACTATAGCAAAAGCCAATTTAAATTTTTATCATTTTTATTAGATACTTATGTCTTCAAAATTTTCTCAGTGTCATCAGTTCCACATAGTGTTACGTCTTTGTTTAATAATATTTAATATATTCTTGGAGTTTACAATAAAAAGATTATTTGAACTAAAAGGTTGTTTTTTTTAATTCAGTGTTTTATTCCTTTCATTATAATTACTCTTTAGATTAAAATTTCAGATGCAATAAGTCAAAACACAAAAACAATTTGGCAGAAAGTGTTTTGATGTGGATACAGGACTAGAAATCAGCAGTCGTTAGCCGTCAAATGAAACTAAATTATAGAAAAATTATTCCTATTCGTCAAATCTTGATAGCTAGCTTTCTTTAACTTTAATTTTTGTTTAGCAAATGCTTTCATTTGTATTTTAGTATACATACCCCTCCCTCTGCACCATGACATTAGCACATGTCTTAAGAATTTTGAACCTTTCAATAACCTCTAAGTTAACTTCACTTTCACCAATGACTGATAAAACTGGTCCTTGGATATTACACCCCTGTAAACAAGATTTTCTTTTATTATGAGACATTTCTGCATCCTTATATGTTCCTAAAATAAGAAACTGTATTAAAATCGTTTTAAAATTTTTGTATTCCCTTCCTCAAACAAACAAAAAAAAATATGTGTGATTTGGAAATGTTTTAGATGCCACACCGTAATTGGCAACCAAAGATTCATTTATTTGCTAACTTTTTATTTTCTGATGTACTGTTAGTCTCAGATTTTTTAAAAATTAGCTTATCCCTAGTTATATCTAAAGCTCATATTTTCTCTCTGTGGACATATTTGCTTGATTATCTGTTTTGTACGCATATCAGCTTTATAAAAAGAATAAGTTTTTCCAGAATCCAAATATTGTAGTTTAATCAGGTTTCATACTTATGGAAAGTCAGTTTTTATTTTGTTTAGTAAGAAAAAGTGTTTAATATATAAAGTTTTCTCCCCACTTCCCTTCAATACATTAAAATTAAATATGCAATGCAATATTATTACTATTAACATGGTTGTGAAAAGAAATAAGAAAATATGAAATGCAGTTGGCACATCGAAAAAAAATTGTAGGCATTATTTTGACACCTTACATACAGTTCTTAATTTCTAATCCTGTGTGGATATATGCTATAAAATATGGATTTGTATAAGTTCACTATAAATGTAAGTACTACATATATTATAAAAATGATTTTTTTTTTTACTCTATTTCATCTGTGATTTTACCACAACTATAAAATGAACTTATTTTCTATAATTCATTTCATAGCTTGATGGCTAACTTTCTGGAAGAATTTTAAAGAATATGAAGTATTCTTAATAATTTAAAAGTTACACAGCATTTATTACATATTCTTTTCTAATTTGTGTTTTACATTTTTTTAATTAGATACAGCAGGGTAGCTGAAAAAATATTGGTGCGTTGTTTGACATTAATATTTCACAACTAAAATCTGAGAAACGCTTATTTTAAAATTTTGTAGCATTTCTTCTATTATATGAAAATCTTAATCCTCCGAAAAGTTCACAACCGTCAAAATGATCAGCAACTAATATATTCAACGAAGTGTTCGCCTCATGGAAGCAAAATAATTTTAATGGAACTTCCAGCAGTATTGCGGCTTTCACATGGAGCAAAAACAA
This sequence comes from Maratus speculifer, assembly GCA_964019185.1. NCBI lineage: Eukaryota > Metazoa > Arthropoda > Arachnida > Araneae > Salticidae > Maratus > Maratus speculifer. The sequence goes on from OZ025293.1 coordinate 285,083,520, forward strand.
CATTGACCTTCAACACCCATCTGCGTAGAAATTTAATAACAGGTGTATTGCCTTCGAACAATCAGATCTTAACTCACTTGACTTCTGTAGAAAAGCTAGAAATAGAAACTCCCCAGTTTGCATTGTATGTGATGCGAAATTATCAAGGCATAGAATGATTTAAATCAGAATTATCTGCAGCGGACTGTCAATTCTGTGATCTTTCGTTTTCAAACTTGTGTAAAAAATAAATATCAAGCCAGTGAACAATTTGTTAAAATATTGTTATTTCTTTTATTTTTTTATTATTAAATTATGGCATATATTTTACAGGATATAGCATTTTTCTGTGTCCCCATACTTTTCAGTTGCCCTGTATATAAAATAATGAAAATACATGTCAAGCAATATACTATGTGTCAAAAAAGATGGTTATGGATTACTTCTGAAATTATAAGAAAATTATAAAAATATTCATATGAAGATAGTAATTCAATTTGTACTTTCTCTTATTTTGGAGTCAAAAAACATCAAATTTTTATAATGTTCCTGCATCTAAAAATGCCCAATCACGAAAATATTTACTGACCCTTTCTTAAACATACCCAAAAAGATTGATCCAAACATATGAGATAGAGACAGTCAAAAATCATTATTTATTTCATTTTACAAGAACTTCAAAACATAAAATTGAAAATCAGGCTTCAAATTGCATGACAAAGTCACAATATTTGACTCAAACTCAGTGATTTTTAGAGGCAGAAAATAGGTGTAGAGGTTTTGTAAATTTTGCGATTTATTCTAACAAAACCTTTTGGGTATGACTAACAATGCAATAGTGATGACTTATGATTGGTGATTTTGAAATGCAAAGACTGTATAAAAGTTAAAATTTTGAATTTTCTTAAAATACTCTCCATGTAAATGAAAGTACAATTTGAATTCTCTGTCTTTCTATGATTATTTTTGTAGTTCATATTATCCCTCTCTGAGTTACAAAAATATGCTACAATTTTTCTTTCGACATCTGATAATGAGTTTAAAAATATAATATTCCATCAATCTAAAAGAAAAAAAAGACTCAAAATATTGACTGATAATGATAATTTTCTCTGCAGAATTCAATCTAAAAATGGGTAAACACTTTGTATTTCATGATTCAAACCAATAAAATTTCTTGACAAGCAGGGTGGGGGGAGGGGGGTTGCAACTGTGGGCCATAGATTGTGAGTGCTATTCCTTGTAGGATGCCACAGGGCACACTGGATTATGTGTTTCATCCGTTCACCCTCTAGGGCACTCTGGATAAGTGGTATCATTATTCTCCCATGAGATGCCATTCTTTCACCCCTTAAGGTACCCTGGATGAGGGGTGCCATTACTCTCCCCTCAGATGCGATCCTTTCACCCTCTGGGGCACCCTGGATAAGGGGTGCCATTACTCTCCCATGAGGCGCCATCTTTTCACCCCCTGGGGCACCCTGGTTAAGGGGTGCCATTACTCTCCCCTGAGATGCCATCCTTTCACCTCTGGGGGCACCCTGGATAAAGGGTGAGATTATTCTCCCCTGTGGTGCCATCGTTTCACCCTATTGAACACTGTGGATAAGAGGTGCCATTATTCTTCTCTGAGGTGCCGTCCTTTCACCCCCTGAAACACCCTGGATTAGGGGTGCCATCCTTTCACCCTAGTTAAGGGTGCCATTTTAGCTCCTCTAGGGGTGTCACCAGTGAGACAAGCCTTTCACCCCTAAAAGGTGCAATGTGTCACCATTAGTTTTAACAGTGTACAATACAAAAACTTTTATAGAAGTATACTCAGAGTTTCTATTTGTCATGATCAGAGTGATTCTCATACCTCAGAAGATTCGCCTTTCGAATTCCGGCTCTGGTAGAAATATTACAAGACGCCTATTATACAATGCATATAGATATTTCTCATTATAATTTAACATCTTATCTTTCGAAAAAAAAATGTAGTTTTTGTCAAATGATACATGTGCGAGTATGTTATCTAAAAAGACTGGACATATTTTAAACTAGCGGCCTTCGCCCGCTACGCTGGTCGGTTTATCTAAAGAAATCTTGAAGAAGTAGTTAGATAAGGTTCAGACATACATTAAAAAAAAAAAAAGCAAGTCGATCATTCAAAAAACGTTGGGAAATATCAAATATTTACTGTAATTTTTTAAGAAAAACAAAGTTTCGAAAAAAAAAATTAAATCGAAAAAAAAATTACACTGACATATTAATGCAAGGAAATTTTCCCAGAGAGAAAATTCGCCTTGAATACAATATTTCAAATTCTTTTAATTGCTTATAGGCGTTAATGCCAACATAGTGAAAAAAAATTCCATGCTGTGAATCGAACCCGGGCCATCAGTATGGCGCACTGACGTTCTACCGACTAAACCACATGGAACGACAGCCAGCTTGAAACTTTCTCATACTTAAGTAGACTGGCGAAAACATAACGATAGCGCGTTTTAAAATCGCACAGTGACATCTATTGGATTTTATATGTACTAAAAAACGTTATGTACTAAAAAACGTGAGCAGCGCACCTAATAGTTTCTTTTGTTTCTTTTTGTTACTTTTTTGTCTGTTGTCCGATTTTGATGAAACAAAGCCTATACACTGCCCGGGAGTGTGCATTCTTCATTAGTGAAAACCGCATAAAAATCCATTCAGTAGTTACGAAGATAACCTCGAACAAACAGACAGACAGACAGACAGACAGACAGACAGACAAAAAATTCAAAAAAAATTTTTTTGTGTTTCATTGGTTTTCTTTTATCGCCCTGACTCCATTTTTGTCAATTATCTTCAATGTACAGACACACCGGGTCCTACTGTTTTATTATATGTATAGATAGCGTTAAAAAATAAGTACATAAGATACGGCGTTTGTTATCTAACTTACGAAATACTTTTATCATTATCTATATATTTGAAAAACCAGGCTATTTTTTTAGTCAGTAGTCCTCAGTGTACTGAAACAATTTGGATAAATATTTTTTAAAATGAAAGCTGTTCATTTGTTTGTGTGCCGTAGATGTGTAAATTTAATTTATATCCATTTTTGTATTTTATTTTTCATTTAAAAAAATATGATTTTTTTTAAAACAGTGGCAATAAAGTTATTTTTTTCTTTCAACAATAAAAATTAATGTTGCTTTATCACTTGCCCCCAATCATAAGCTTGATTTCATCAGTAAATATATCATCGCATTTAAAAGAAAACAATAATGGCTTTTGGTAAAATATCACCATAATAAAATGTTTGCGTATAATTATGCATTAATTGTAGTAAATACACATAATATTTACACAGAAATAATATTAAAGATTCTATGAACGTAAAATAACAGAAAATAATCTATGATAAAAAGCAATATCTAAAGCGAAATGTTTCTGTTTGGAGAAAATGATGTCATTCAGATAAGAGATAAATTTATTTCATAAATGTAATATATTGTTATAGATGTGTCAATGATGACATTATATTCACTGACTTTCATTTCTGAATCTAAATAGATTGAACTCCCGCTACTTATTTAACGGTCGTTGGTATGCACAAATAAAAATAGTTCTAAAAATTATGCCATTTCCATTTATTTATAATAAATATTTAATAAAATTAAAGAATTTTTAAATAAATGAGTAAATCACACTTTTGTTTTGGAAAGGATGAATATTTCTGATGGTGTAAATGATGTAAAATTTGAAAGAAAGGATTAAAACCCATAAATAAATTTATTGCAAATGAACAGAATTAAAAAAGTGGTTGGGTCGGTTATGCAATTTAGTAACTCTTTTATTACAAATGTTTCCATTATTATAAAAATATTTTATTGAAATTATAGTTATGGTGCAGTTAATTAGTATTATTTAAACGAGGAAATAATGAATTGTGCAAATATTTTCAAATTCGCCTTCGGAGGTATCATATTAATTTTCCTAAGCAGATAGACATTTAAATAATGCTTCAGATTTTGTAAATCGCTTTAAAAATGATTTGTTTCTGAAGTTACGCTCAATATAATACTGAATTACTTTCGTTATAGTTTGTTTATTTTTTAAATTTGTGTATCTTCATAGTGGAAAGATGGATCCACTCCGCACGTTTCCGCCATTGGCGCAACTGTAAATAAAATAGCAATTTTATGCCTCACATAATATTTTCAGTTAAAAAGTGGGATGTTAAATATATTTTTTTTATTTTATTACACCATATGAATAAGATACATTTACAGGGTTGATACACAATCCTTCTAAATAAATTCCCTGACCTTTTCCAAAAATTTTCCTGGCCTATTATAACCCAGTTATTTTGTTTCAACATTTTTTTTAAGAAACAACAATTGAAGCAATAAATAAACACTTATAAATTATCAACATAATAGTAAATACAGTAATAAATATAAATGTCATAACAAATCTTAAGCATAAAACATTTATAAAAATCGATAGATTCGATTAATTCGAATGAAATAAATATCTTGCAAATGCTTTTTCGAACAATAATTTTCGTGGTAGTTTCTATCGCGAATTCCACTACTAAAATTATCGCTCTGGCTGCGAAATATTTACGTCGTTCAAAACCCTGCAGTTTTTTAAACTTTTTTGAAAGTGCAACAAGACAAATCTGCAAATTTTAAGTTACTATTATATATATGTATATTTGTAAATTTCTGAAATGTATAAAAAAATTTTTTGAGATGTTCTATAAATCTTTTGCTTAAATTAAAATTAATTTCCGAAAAATCAAATATATAATAAAATAAAAATGCAGAAATTGCTTCCAAAAATTAGGATGAGATTTCATCTAGTAAAATAAAAAATATATATAAAAATTTCATTTTAAAAAATATTTTTTTCAATGATTCTTAAATAAATTTTAAAAAAATAACAGTAGCACACCACTCATTTTCTTCTTATATATATCTTAAAATGATTCATTTTTGAAATTCTTTTAATCCTTAATTAATTATGAATCTCAATAATAATAATAGTTTATTTTTTATATCCTGCAATACGGTTATAATAATCCATTATACCCTAATTTTAATCTCAAGTGTATCCTTAAGACATTTTTTAATGTTGTGAACACAATTTTTTTAAAGCATACCTTATTATTTAGACTAAGAATAATTTTTCTATTTTTGAAACTCAGCGCATATAACATTATCGAAATATTCATGGGTATTTTAAATTTATATTGAAACTAGAAAATTTTTCAGATTTAATTTTTGGCATTCTTCAGGATATTTTCTCGTGTGCAGTATCTGAACAATATTTGTTAAACAAACAGTGTGTTATATTTTCATGCTAAGAATAAAATCCACGTTTTCATATCATATTTTAATGTCAAATGTCACCAGACACTAATATATTAAATATGTGCATAGAATTTTTTTCCTTAAGTACCATACTATTGAGAACTGATGTATCCCACATTTTCAATTTTTACACCATCGTATAGGGGGAAAATATGCTTTTAAATGCAATTCGTTTGAAAACTTTATCTTAATTTATGTTTGGGATATTATTATTTTTTGTAGTTTTCAATAACGATTTTGAAATCGTGGCAACAAAAGCAGTTCATTTCTATTAAAATAGGAAAGAAGCAGATTACCGTATCCTTTCGTTACCATTTTCTTATAAAAAGTGAAAACATTTGAAATTAAAATGCGTGCTATTACAAAAAATGTCATCTATTATAAACCCTATGAATTTTGGTTTTATTTCGTATTTATTTTTCAACTAAATGGTTTTTAGTTTATTACAAACTTACTTTACATTCCATACACTACTTTCTGTTCACAAAAATGCATTTTGAAAAAATAGTTGTAAGAGTTATTTTCTCCGGTTTTACTTAATTCGTATCAAAAAACTGAAAGAATACAAATTTATTAAACCAAGTGTAAAATACTTTCCCAAAATTTCAAGAAATAGGAATGAATGATTTTCGATAAAACATGGAGCTATTAAAAACAAACATGTGAAGGAGTATGAATCATTAGATACCTAATTTGTTTCTTGAATGGCGACATTGTTTTTTTTATGGGTTTGTGTATTATTAAGCGATAATAGATCATATATATTACTTTTCTATAGATGTTGTTTATGAATAGATCGTAAAACAGATTGCTTTAGCTTGTATCTGAAATAACATTTTATTTGAAACCCTCTTTATAAAACGGACTGTTCAGAAATTGGCTATTGTGTAGAATTAAGAAGGGGATGCACCATGTATATATTTTAAGATAACTCTTTGCAATTGCTATTAATAGTCTAAATCATGTTTTTTTTAACTGTGTTTGATAGTGTTTTTAAAAATGGTAAACAGTCTATTGTTTTTTTAATAGAGTTACTATTACAGGGTAAAATAAAAAAAATACGTTAATAATATTATTTATAGTATGAAGAACATGTTCAATATTTAAAAAATACTGAGTTAAAATTGTTTGTTTACTTTTTAAGCTTCCCACAAAGCTTAGAAATAAATCTCTCTAATTGTGCTGAGGATATCTTAACTAAGTAGATTTTGGAATAGAGGTTCGGGTGAATCAATACAAATTTTATGTAAATCCTCTTCATGTTTCTATAACGTAATAATTATGATGCAATAGTAATATAATGATGATACCCAAAAGGAAAAAATGAGTGGCTTACTCATCGAAGTATTCATAAATTGCTCCATAAAAACAACATGATTAGGTATGAATAACCATATAAACTTACAATTTTCTTGGCTTTTACATATTATAGATTTTAAAAGATATTGTTGAATAAACCAGCGAAATTTAGAAATATTTTGTTCTAAAAAATTGAAAAGTAAATTGTGCGCACTTCAAACTTAGCATATATTAATTTAGAAAATGTTTGGAATCCATGTATCTGGTTTTATTTGTATTTTTTATGGCAGAGGGATTTATCGAAGGCGAATTTGCAAAAGAGAAGCTATACAAAATGAAACTAAGAAGGAAACAATGAAAAGTATGTACTCAAAAGTTAGTGGGCAAATAGTGATCTATGTAATCGGAGCTATTATACGACATTAAAAATGTTGTCCTGATTTGAAACAAGTTTTGATGCGCAATCAATGTCGCCGTAAGAGGTAAAATCTCACTCCAACATTTGAAGCGCCAGATGAACCATAGTTCGAATCTCGTTCAAACATTTGTAACTATAGTTCAACTGTAGCTCCAAATGTTAAAAAATCCCTGTCGGCTGGGCCTATAGGCGGAGGTAGATTTCGAAGAGTGCTCATTTAAAAAAAAAAAAAAAAAAAAAAAAAAAATGATTAGAGATAAACCCAGTTTAATAACTTCATTTGGCCGTTTATAAAAAATTTTTAATTTCATTTTTCTGCAAAAACTGGTTTTATCAGAATCATCTTAAGAAAAATTCAGTTCAAATGCCCGTTTTGACAACATATTTTGAAATAGATTCTGAATTTATTAAAAAAATCGACCAAAACAGCACATTATACAGCTCCTAAATAACAAAAAACAGTCAGTTGAATGCATTTGAGAAAAAAATTGAATTTAAAAATGAGTCATAAAATAACCGATTTGTTGTTTGAATACATCCTTAATTCTTTAATCATGATTGCTTCGGAAAATTTTGTGCGAAATACTCACTTTGACAGCATTTTAAAAAATATATTCTATCTTTATCAAAAAACTGGCCAATGCGTCACAGTATATAGTTCCTAAATAAGAGGATCTGTAAATTGGATGCGTTTGAGAGCGAAAATGGATTTTAAAACGAGTCATAAAAACGCAATTTGCTATGTGAAAACTTCCTTAAATTTTCAAATCACAAAGACTTCGGAAAATTCTGTTCAAAATACCCTTTTTGGTACCCTTTTTCAAAATATATTCTGTCTTTATCAAAAAACCGATCAATGCATCACATTATATAGTTCCTAAATAAAAGAATCTGTAAATTGGATGCATTTGAGAGCAAAAATGGATTTAAAAACGAGTCAGAAAAAAACGCAATTTCTTATTTGAATACTTCCTTAAATTTTCAGTCATGATGATTTCGGAAAATTCTGTTCAAAATACCCTTTTTGGTAGCCTTTTTTGAAATATATTCCGTCTTTATCAAAAAACTGACCAATGCATCACATTATATAGTTCCTAAATAAGAGGATCTGTAAATTGGATGCGTTTGAGAACAAAAATGGATTTAAACACGAGTCAGAAAAAAACGCAATTTCTTATTTGAATACTTCCTGCAATTTTCAGTCCGGATGACTTTCGGAAATTCTGTTCAAAATACCCTTTTTGGTAGCCTTTTTTTAAATATATTCTGTCTTTATCAAAAAATTGACCAATGCGTCACTTTATACAGTTTCTAAATAAGAGGATCTACCATTTGGATGCGTTTAGAATCAAAAATGAGTTTTAAAATGAGTCAGAATATAAGCAGTTTGGATTTGAGATTTTTTCTCCAACTCCTATTTTTGTTTAATTTTTTTTTGCTATACGAATTGGTCCTATGAAAAACTTGTCAATATAAAAGTTGTAGATATTTTTGAAAAGATGTAAAATAAATTTAGTCAGATTTGATATCGTAAAAATTGACGGAGTTATGGATTTTTCTCTTTTTTCAGCGCCCTTTTTCTTTTCGTTTTTAATTTTTTTCATCGGTAAAAGTTGGTCCTATCAAAAACTTGTAAATACAAAAGTTTTAGATAATTTTAAGAACATTTACAAAAAATTTAGTTGGACTTAATATCTTGAAAATTGACGAAGTTATGAATTTTTTTCTCTCAAAATCCCTGTTTTTTTCGCCCCTTGAGCCCACTTCTAAATTTATCAAAAATCTGTCATGCATATACTTTTGGCCCATTTTTAAGAAGTTATATAAACTTTAAACCGATTCGATATCTACTTTAACAAAGAAGTTATGGCGTTTTTTCGGTTTTCAGAAAAACGCCCCCTATTCCGACCCCCTTGGTCCGATTTTGCCCATTAACGAACTTAGCCGAGATTTTATACCCTTTGATTTTATGTACCAGTTTGGTGGAGATTGGTGCAGAATTATAGAAGTTATCGTGTCCATAAAAAAGTGAGATATATATATATGAAGATAGATAGATAGATAGATAGATAGATATATAAACTGGTGCGATTGCAATAGGTAGTATTTCTTACGAAATCTACCTAATAGATATATATATATATATATATATATATATAAACTGGTGCGATTGCAATAGGTAGTATTTCTTACGAAATCTACCTAAAAGAGATTTCCCCATCTAATAATGACAGCTATTGCGAATCGAAATTTGGTTGAAACCAGGATAGAATTTGCTCGATAGAATGAAATTCGATAGAAAAGAAAATACTCAATCATTAATACTTTTGACTTATTTCTAAGAACCCATTTTAACAATATTTTCTAAATGGAGTTCTTTCACTTTCGTTCTAGGATTTACAGAGGTAAAAATGTCCGTAAGATATCAGATATGAAAGATAAATTTAGAGTATTTCTCACTCAAGATCATTCGATCAAAATTCTTCACTATTAATTACACTATGCAAAAAAGTAAAAAAAAAATCACTGGATTCACAATATGTAATTATCATTTTTCACCTTAAAACTATGGGAAATATTGAAATAAAATTATTCTATCACATCAAGTTTAGTAGTGAAGAGCATTTATTGATTTTACTTAAAATTATATGAAATAGTGACACAAATTGTTATTCTACATTTAAAAAAATATATATTTTTAAGAATTGACTTTCCTCTTATAGCCATTAGTGGAAGGACAATAAAACAAAGTGCTGGAAATAACAAAAACAAATGGAAAAATTCTCCGAAAACTTCGTATTATGCAAAGTGCCTGTCTAAAAGAGAGGAAATAACCGGTAGTGCTGGGTGTAAAGGATTTTGCTCGTAGCTCAGGAAAAGGTATTGGCAGGAGGAATAAAAAAATGATAAGAAACTTTTAAATTGCGAACAATTTAGATACGTGCCTGTCAATTTATTTATTTATTCATTCACACTTCAAGTGCTGATACCTCGAAAACGAAATAACAAAAACGGTTGGATTCGTACGGGTAGTTTCATTTCAATTTTTATCGTACATGACGAGACCCTTCTTTTGATACCACACTTGTTCAAATCCACAACTTACACCTGGAAACGGTCTCTAATAAGTGTAGCGGAAAATAAATAAAGCAAGATTAACATTGCTTATGTTTTAGGACGCGATATCTATATATAAATTTGTTTTCTGTATACCTAATACGAATCATCACTCGGGATATCGGTTATTTTTTATTATTTTGCATAGTGTTATACATTTTATAGATTATTATGGAAATATAAAAACTATCTACAAAAATGATGGAACATTTCACTTTGTACTTAGTTATAAAAATAATGGACAATATTTGAAACATAATTCTGGTCATACTTTCTTAGTTTCAAAAGTACATTTAAACTTTGATGCTTTATTAGTATTTTTATAAATCCTTTTGAAAGCAATTTAAGCATTATTTGTAAAATAAAGTTACTAAAGGCAAATTGTGTTTTCCTATGACCTATAAATATTAAAGAAGTTATTACCTTTTCAAAAGAGTTCATTTTAGAAAAAATATGATAATACATGACTACATTCGTTTTACATTTCTTGCGAAAAAGACATGAAAAAAGAATTAAATAATAGTGTCGACAAAGTTTAAGAAAGAAATTTTATACTGTCACGAAAACGCTAATGTTAACTAGAAACAGTTGAGTTATCATAGATTATGACGCACATAGAGAAATTGACCCATAAATTCAAGTAGGACAGAAAACGTTTCTGTACAGATTATGAGACTAAACATCTCACAAGACACCTGGTCATTGATCGATAGATATTCAAGCGGTCAAAAGAAAACGGAGGTCAAGTAAATCTTCTTCCGGGTATGTTTCACATGAGAAAACTGCATTTAATTAAATTTACATGTACTTCGAAGATAACTATGGGCGTTTTATATTTATTTATATCATAAATGTTTGTTACCGTTGAAAATATTATTTGGTACATTATTTACTCTGGAATTTAACACGCACTTATTTCTGGAATATACACTATATTTTCAATAAAATACAGTTTATCAAATATGAGCCTGAAAAAATTTGGAGAACGTGATAATAATACAAATAATAACAACAGAAATTATTAAACTTTTAAATTATTAAATTATTAATTATTTTATTATTTTATTCCAATGTTCTCGAAAATATCAGGAGTGTTCCGGACTCTCCCAGCAGCTGCCATGATGCATACAACTATTTCTTCGGTATTTTACAGCATCTTCTTTGCATTTTTGCAGCCCTAAGAATAATAAACATATTTTCCCTCCCTGTTCACGTCCTTTCTTGTGTTTGTGTTGTCACTACCGCTCCAGGATAGCTTTTCTGACAATGGACTGCTATGCAAATCTGAATCCTTGTGATTTTCCTTACCTAACGTTAAAGAAAGTCCAACTAATGCTGCGACACTCAGTAGACATAAAAATAAACAATTTCAGCTGCAACTATTTGCAACGCCTGAATTTAAGTAATTTTTTTTTACGTACGAAAGTGTAAATTTCGAAAGGTAAATTGTACGATATTTTGCAAAATCATGGAATTGGACATGAATCATTCCCTGTTAATTGTAAAAATATCCAGATAGATTATGTACTACACAAATATAATCTTCAACATTGCTGATCTGTTGTGTTAGACCTTATTAAGCGGCTGACCCATTCATTTATAGTTGGCAGTAATCAAAGATGGAGAAACTTCCATCACTTAGAGAGCGTTTTTTAACCTTAAAAAAGAGATGGTTAGGTTTGAACATTAACAGAAATATATTTACAAGAAAGAAGCAATATTGTCTATCACAAACAGGTTGGACGAATAAAGAAATTTTAAAAAAAATTAAGTGGACCGAAATCAAAGTACAAGAGGTGCATTTGCTATTCCCGGAACACAAATGATTAACACGTGCCAATTGTTATAAACTGATATAATCTGGGCAAAATTATCTGCTGCAGATGCATTAAAAATGTACCTGAAAGCCCTAAAAGAGCAACGAACGTAAAATCTTTCAAAAAGCTTAATACTCGTCATTTATAAAACCAGATCAATCAATAACAAAAAAAATTTAAATTGTCAGAAATTAAATCTTTACAGCCTTTGCACTAACTATAGCAGAATTCAGTGATCAACCGTATGACATAGAGCACAAATCTGAAGACATGATAGGTAACACTATATGCAGAATTCTTTCTTCAAATAAAGCAACCTAAAAATGCAATGGCTGTAACGGAATATCCGAGGTGATGAATATCTTAAAAGATTCAATAATATATAACGAATAAAACTTACAACTTTTTTTGGGCGTATTGGCACTACATGCACAATTAAGATCTATGGAAAGCCATTTACTTATTGTTTATAGAATTGATGTAAAGAAATAGCAATTTCGAAAAACAGGAGAAAAAATACGTATAGCAGAAAGATAAAAATATGATTGAAAGATTTAGACCTAAAAAATTGTTATCAAAATACAAAACAAGGACAAGATAATAGTAATGTAGGAAACAGAAAAATAATTTTAAGGATGCTATTGTGGCCGCTTGCATAACAGATGTTCATAAATTCTTATTGAAAGATTTTATACAATTTTACTTTACATGTGGATACAAGACAAATGTATCTCCTTTTATGGAATATAAATCGTGACATTGAAATCTCAATAAAACTACAGAGCGATTGAAATTCACCCTGAAGTTTTAACGTTTATACGGTCACCGAATATACAAATAGTAAGAGAACAGCAAACGACGATAAATGACAGTAATTCACTTTATGATAACATTGGTAACTATAGCAGCATATAATTAATCAATTGGATTTTTTTAATACAAGAAATCTCTTCTTGGTGAAATAAATGTATCTACATTTTTTAAACTATGCAGTGTAAAAAATAGCACTACGCAAATGTCAACGTACGAAAATGAAAAAACATCATTTTATTATGCTTATGATGACCTAATTAGAATGACGTAAATTGTACAATATAATATATAAAGGTATATTCTTTCATAATACATCCTAGTATTCTATTTCTAGTAAAGTTCATTTTACAACTTTAATATCGATAATTTCCATATATTCAATTTTGACCCTCTAGATTAGCAAAATCTTACACTGTACGCCGTTTATGATGTGCAGAATGCATAATTTGAATATTTATATGCATGTGTATATATATTAATCATTTTATTGAAATATTTGAGCTGGCAATAGTCGAAATATATTAAGTGAGTAAAATGGTGAATTTGACAAAAAAATAAATAAAATAAGATAAAATAAAAAAGTGACATAGTTATTCTGTAGCTTTTCAACAATGCAGTACCGAACGTTCTCTGAAATTAATCTTACAAATTTTATGAAAGTTTGTATTTGGTATAGTAAAAAGGTGTAGAAATTATTCATAATGTCAAACTTAGGTATTGTTGTTGGTCATAATAACAGTGTTTGGTTTTGTTTTCATATGTAGATAGACCCCGAGAAAATTGTATGCATATGTTTTAAAAGTACAGCGTATTTCCAACCGTTTGATACCAATAACTTTCTTTCACAATAATTTGTTGCAGAGTTAATAGGAGGTATTTACGATAATTTTTTCTCCACGACTTTACAAAGAAAACATACATACAGAATAATGTATCTATCCATTTGGACTTCTCAGATTACAGAATATATATGTGAAAACTCTTTTTCATAATTTTACATTTCATATTTGTTTTTACTGCCCACTAAGAGCACAAAGGCATTTTTATATGAAAAATACCAGTTATGTTTTCAAATAAAGTTTTGAAATTTATCAAAAGCGATATTTTCACAGAAACCTTAAATGCTAACAGGTAATAACATTTTTTTCTATTTGCGCCAGCCTTTTTGATTTTGATAATTTCAATGTTTTAGGTCATAGTTCGATTACATGGCTGTTAAATTTTTGTTTCATTTATATTATTTTGTTATTTTAGTTATTGGTTTAATTTAGATTTAGTTTTGAAAGATTAATCTCATAGAAATTCTAAATTATTCATGCAGCTTTAAGAGCAAATGCATTAATCTTCGGTAAACACACTGCGCGCTATAGAGATAGATTAAAATAATATGTATGATTGAAAAAAAAATTCTCAACCTATAAAAATGCAGCAAATTCAGATACAGTTCTTAAACAAATTGAAAGAACGTTTTTACCTATTCGATGATGTAAAATTTGAAATTGTGCGACGATTGTGCGAAGAAAAAAAGTGTAGTAAAAGTGAAATTAACAGTGTTAATTAATTGCCACTGTCACTTTTGACGTCAGCGTTACTGACTAACACGTTTTTGCTTCATAATATAGATTATATATGACGGGTTTAATTCTTAGCTAAATATATATAAATGATTTTACAACATCATCGTAAATTATTTCATTTCCATAAAACTTACAGTGTGAGTTATGTCAAATAATATATTTTTTGTGTATCAGTTTAAGCAGTAAATTATCTAAATCATTGTTGTTTGAGATAGCTACACGGAACAGCTGCTATCCTCTAAAAATAAGAATATCCACAGTGTAACGATATTCTTTTAAGAATATAGGTAAGATATTCCGAAACAATGCTTAAATTTAATGTAACAAGAGTCTTTCATATTTCAAGAAGAATTAAGTAATGGATGAGTTTGACCCACATTGTGAAGTAGAATAATCCAGCGCGTTGTAAAATTCATGGGGCAAATGTCTTTTACTTCGTTGCATGGAAATCGATGGGAAAGAACTCCACACCTTAAGATCGATTTCCAGAACAAGTCTTGGTGATAGACGAAAATTTTTATTTCAGATTTTAACTCTGTTTGACATGCTTTTATTATCATTCATATAAAAATTTAACTTTGGATTATTTTCGTAGATATTTCATTAAAATATTTCTTTCTCAGTTAAAACAGATTCATAATTTTTAGCTCATTCTAGATTTTTTATAGATTTTTCGGAAGATTAGATGAAGATTAAAAGAAAAAAAAGGAAATTAAGCTAAAGAAATGCATTTTACTTTTTCAATCAGCTACAGAATAGTATTTTTTTTTTAAGTGTTCGGACAACATAATTAGTTTTCGTTGCAAAAGACAAACATTAGAAAAAGCTTTTGAAAGTTCATTTTTTTTATTTACTGCGCAATTTATACGTATATTTTAAAAGAATAGAATTCTTAAAAAAAAAAAAAAAAAAAAAAAAAAAAAAAAATTGAAGAAACTGTAAAATATGGCGTAAAAAATTATGTAAACAAAGAATTTATGATTTTCTTGTTTGTATCAACTTTTAGAAATTGTTTCGTTTGTTACTGTGAATTAATTTAAAGAGTAAATTGTATACAAACAAAAAAAAAAAACCGTGAAGTTAATGAAAATGATCAAAACATTTAATTATGGCAAACATTATTTTGGATTGTAAATTGAAGAAACGAATCACTCCTTCACATCGTTCGGTGTTCCTTAAAATGGTTATGGACATAAAACATTTAATTTATTTATATATAACATTTTACACATTTTTTTTCATAGAATGAATATGTATACAATTTTAACTTTGGACAGTAGATTTTGGAAGCATAATTCCGTTTTGTCCTTATTTTTCCTTTTTCAGTACAGAAAACATTAAATAATGATTTGTCTTCGAAATTCACAGAATTATTTTTATTTCAATAATTTTTATAAGAAAATTTGAATAAATAAACTAATGGATATAGGTAACATTTGGAAATGGATACTATTAGTTTGCCTTCATTTTAGCTTAGTTTTAATAAAACTTATGGAAATAAATCCCCGCCGGCTCGATCTACAAGCACGGATAGATTGTGAAGTTCAGTACTAATTTTACCAACAAACACTATAGAGATAGGCCCAGTTTAGCAATTTGATCTAGAACCTTTTGAATATTTTATTTTATTTTTCTGTAAGAGCTGGTTTTATCAGAATCATGTTAATTTACAAGATATATTTTTTTCAATCCTTATTTTCTTTCTATCCTTTGAGAATATTTTAAGTAATATCATCCATTAGTAAAGCTCATCTTATCGAATATTTGCTACTACAAATCTGATAGACAATATTAAGAATATTTAGGTAGCCTGATAGCACTGTTTGCGATAAAAGGTTTTGCTTACGTAAAGCTTTTTTTAGGTTTTTTTAGCATTTTTAGCTCGTTTCAGACATAAAATCTTTATGCGATTAATCGAGGAATATGTAGTATTTTTCTGCAATTCAATACGGAAAAATATATTCTATTCAAAAGTATCATAGAAATGCACTCACCCTCGAAAAATTCGTTTAAATATTGAATTAAGCAATTTCACTTATATTTTTTCGTAATTTAGAAAGAAAATTAAAAAATGAAGATGCAAAAGTTGATCTAAAACAAATACGGAAATTATGCTCATTTAGAAATAAACTTGAATCTTCTAAATTATTTATTGTAACAACAATACTTTTAAAGCGTAAACGAAACAGAAACACTCCGAGACGGCTTTAACAAAGTAGCTTTAATTTGACAAAGATATTGATTACAATTCAATTACGGAATCGTAATAATGTAGAAGCAAGTCTTACAGTTAATTAGTTTTCATAAGACAAATTATATTTTGCTTATGGGCCATTATCGATTTCTTTCAAATAAAAGGTATAGAAAGTGTCTTTTATAGTAACTGAACTATGTTAATTGGAATAATATTTTAGACACTCTTTTCGTGTGAGGCAAGTAAACGCTTTTTCATTACTAGGTTATCCAGTTTTTACTTTACTTTAACACCAGCAAACAAACGAAAAAAATTTCCCTGGAACAAATGTACATTAAAAAGTGAAATAAAAAATTATATTAATGACAACGACAAGTGTGTTTTAAATTTTTCTCTTTTGCCATACTAACATATGTAGCTAAAGTAGATGAACCTGAATTTAATCTATTTTGCCTCAAAATGTGATGTTTTAAAATTTAAAATAGAAGCAAGATATTTCATAGAATTATACGCTTTAAAAAACGATTTAGCAGGACAAATATGTCGAAATTAAGCCTGTGTGAAAAATTTTGTGAACACGTATGCGGTTACATCCCTATATACAGATAGGTATAATATGTAGGCAACGAATGAAGAATTCACGCGCATCAAAGTGTTTTATTCACGAAATTCTCTACATACATATACTTTATACATGAGAAGAATTGTTTCTGAACATTTATTATATATTTTCTATTATTTAAGAAAGTTCTTACACGATACCCTAAAGAATAATCATTTTTGGCATGTTTCAGTTAATTAAGAATCATAACCATAATATAAAAAATATAAATCGTTTCACGGTCAATACAAATGACATGCGACAATAAGATGTACATAAAAACACACGCTCTTGTGTGAAACACTAAATTAAATATCTTCATATCCATGCTTTGCATACGTTTCCAAAACTGTATGCATTTTAAAAAATCTGCAAGCAAAATAGAAAAGTTCGAATATTGACTGGTTAGACATTTTCTCCTAATATCTTGTGCGAAATTATCATTTAAAAATATTTGAATGAAAACGAAATTTTTGGAAAAGACGCTGAAAATGGTTTAACATTAGCTTACAAGCATCCAGATTTTTTTAAAGCATCAGTCTACTACTAATAATATGGATGCTGCATAGAATGAAATGGAAATTGCTGTCTAGGTTGATTCCCATAAACGAATTTTGGAACGCGGACAAAAGAATATTCTAGCAGTAACATCTGACCGAGGTCAATCGTTACTGTCTGCTTCATCACCAATATCCTTTTCGAAATTATTTTTCTTAATTTTATGTTTCCGATGCACAAATATAAGGGATATTTTTCAAAGGTTTACATCTGGTAACTGATTACTTGTGCCAGTGATTGATGAGACACTTATCTTGAAAAATGATAAAAAAGATTTCTTATATACAAATTATAATGTATATATTTCTTATATACAAAGTTTTGAATATTTTAATTATTTTTACTTATTAAATATCTTGATATATTAAAGTAAAATTTCGACAAAGTACCAAATTAAAAAAAAATTTATGTTAAATTCAAATTGTTTTCAATAATTTTATTCAGTCAGCGAATAACAGAAATGACGGTTCGGTTTCGCAACCTTATGAGTTTTTTTACATTGTATGTCATGTCATTACTGTATCAAATAATATGAATAACCAAGATATCAATCCAATATACTTGGGGATTTTTTTACCGACTTCTTAAATTCCAGTTTATTTTAGTACAGTTTAAAACTAGAAGAAGGAAACAATGCGGAATAAGAGATGATGTTGGTTATAATAAGCGCAAGGTGTAAACCCATAGTAGCTATATTGCTGTCTGTCCCACGAGCGTTACTTTGAAAACTCACTTGTTACTTTCATAACTCATCTGAGTTATGCTGTTGAGCAATTTCTGTTTTCATATTAAATTTTGTTAAAATATGAGGATGGATTAAAAAAAAAGGGTAACAAGCTGCAGAATTTTAAAAGTAATTCTTGTGGAGTGAATATTTTTTCTTACAGTGGAGACAGGTGGGGCAAGCTATTTTACAGCGGTCGTATGGGTAGCTAATGTAAGTTGGGAAACGTGTGAGAATAATTGAAATGATAAGATGTTTAGAAAACTGGTCTCACTAATGCCATTTTGACAAGTTTATGTAAAGCCATCCAGTGAAAACGGCATGTTAAATGATGATGTCTTCCTCCTGCATGACATTGCCAGTTTCATAGCAATCACCAAACTCAAGAATTGCTACAAAAGTTCAAGTGGTAGGTACCTAGTGACTATTTCCTGATTCCGAAATTGAAGGAAATATTTATCTGAAACAGTATTTTCTTAAAACAGTGATGTAACCAGCTTAAGAATACTGACTAAAATACTGACTAAATGGACAGGTACACGATCTGTATCAAGCTGAATTAAACAAGCTAGTCCAATGTTCATATAAATTCCTAAAAATATATAGTAATTATGTGGAAAAACGATCGGAAAGTATGCGTTTTAATTCCATTTTGTATTTTCTGTGTATTGTTAACAAAAAAAATTGTCATTGCCATTGTAACCTTTCTTTTCTGATCTATTCAAGTATATTTAAAAAATAACTAATTTATGATAGTCGAAAGCAGAAATTTTTAGTTATTTTTTAAAGCATAATTATTTTTCGCATTATTTTCTTATAATCTAGTTTTCCACTTCTAAAAATTATATATATATATATGTATATATATATATGTATGTATATATATATATATATATATGTATATATAATCAAAATTAGAGCAATGATAAAAAAAAGTCTTTATCAGTCATTTTCGTTGTTAAACAAAATTATTCACACAAGTGGAAAGAGTTTCAAAAGGCTATTTTATAACTTGCATTTTTGTCCCATGTTATATTCACTTAAACAAAAATAAATACATATGCTTAAAAGTGCAATTATATACAGTTTACTTAGAAATTTAAAACTGACATATTTATTTAGTACTTCTTGTCATAATTTGATAATGCTAGGAAAGACGTAAACCATTCAATAACACTTCGCATAATTAACAGAATATTATCATAAAGCAGCTCGTTAATACAAAATTTTTACTTTTTATTATTGAAAGATATGTGAAGCACCGTTGACAATTTTGAGAACAGTTAAATAGATCATGCCATCGCATTAAGAACTTTTCATTTTGGAATTTTTATAAAAACGAAAAAGTAACTGAAACAAATGTATATATAACAAAAAATAATAAAATGTGAGTACAAACACATTTATTCATGACAGTTGCAATAAAACTTTGCTTGCGTACAGACATTCTTAATTATCTTTTAAAACATAAGTTTGAAAATATAGTGACTTTGCTTTGAAATTTTTAAAACTTTATGTAGTATGAGAAGTAATATGTTCAGTTTTGAAAGAAAAAAAAACTGGGTATTAAATAAATTGAAAAATATTTCATAACTTATGGAAAAATTAAAGAACTGGAAAGATTTAGCAAAAAAGAAAATTTCATCGATTTCATAACTCTATACTCTTTAAAAACACATGATGTAAGCAAATCTCTTATGGGTAAGATGTAAAGAAATAATGTTGGTAAAATATTAAAAGCTGAACTCTGTCGCGCCAAATTCTCTAGTGATCATGGCGTGCTATAAGCATACATCCATGTCAGGTGGTCAGTCTAATGGAGTACCCTTATAATTTAATTTTAAATCAGACATGGCACCCATTTTATCTACACCGAAGGGATGAAAGGATGAATGAATGAATGCCTAGAGTAAATATTAAATGAAATAAAATTTTACATATTATTAACATAATTAAAACGATTCAAAATTTTCGTAAAATTAATAGTAAGAAATCTGACCTTACAGTCATTAGGTTACATTTTATAAACAATAGCATTTTACATTTCAACCTCTGTTAACAGTGGGACATGAGAACTATATACATCTATGTTGTAAACGGGATAAGGACCTGCCAGCTCTTGCTCCAAAGCCAAAATTTTAGCTACTAGACAAGGAGGGGAATACCTTCGTGCTCTAATGTGAGATATTTAAAATGTATAAATTTTTACATTCTGCATGATTCATAAATTGCTCATTTTATTAAATTGCTGAAAATAATAAAGTTACAACTGAAACTTTGATGAACATAATTTTCAATGCTGAACCATGCAGAAATTTTTTCGATCTATTTGTTTTGCTCAATTGATTTTCAAAGTGAGTACACTCCACGTTAAGCTTTTTAAGTCTCTAAGAGAACAATTAAGTAGAAATTATTTCTGATGGGTGATTTTTAATGATATTAGGTGATGATCAAGTTTTCTGTATCTATTCTATTAAATTAGAATGAACAATTGTAAAAATAAGAAAGATGGTGCGGTTGGTGGTTGTAAGTACAATGTGACACGTACTCTGCGTCTGAGTTCCGCAATCATAAAAGCGCTTTTCCAATGAAATAAAAAAATATTTTTCTGCCTTTATGTTTAAAAACACACTTTCTGATCCCCCAAAAGTTTCTTGCACATGGTGTCCTTTATAGGAAAGTACGATACATATATTTATTTTTTCTTCTATCTAGTGGATGACTTTTTGGACTAGCATTTATAATGTTTTTCAGATTTAGTCGAAACTTTCTTTTCCACTCAGGTTTTGAAAATATATGTTTGAAAAACTGAAAGGCAATGTAGAGGAGTTTACTTAAGATATGAATATATTAATTCTTTTTCCAATAACTGGCAACCAACATTCCAACAAAACTTACTACATTTCTCAAACTTTCAGTAACGAATGTATGAAAATGTAGCAATTTAACATAACGTGTTTATTTTAGTAACTGTGCTCTAGAAAAAAAATCTGTAAAGTTAGCAAAAATTTTCTAGGAAACTGGGATTCCTAGTATTTTTTATGTAACGGCAATAACATAAATATATGTAACAGATTCATACTTGCACTTTAAATAAAAAACGACCTTAAGGTTACTACTAATTTTTTAAGAAACTCGGATGCCCAGAACGTGTAACTGCAAATGTCGTTCCCGACCATAACCATGTACGTTAGAATAAGATCTAAAATCTTCATACAGATCAGTAGAAAAGTTTTATTTTTCTAAAATCATGATACATGTTACAGTAATAATAAAAAGCAAAAACAAAGAAACAATTAAACGTAAAAATAATTGTATCAATTAAAACGTGGTTAAAATTTTCCTTTCATTTTTATAGCATCGCCATAAAAGATGCATTCCTGTTCTCTAACAAAGCATTCGTCAATATGTATATATACAGGGTGAGTCATAAATATCGAAACAATAGGCTACCTCCTTAAATATTGCCCCTAGACCCATACTTCCAATTGCAAAGTTTCATTAAAAAAGGTGAATATTTTGATAAGATAAGTTGCAACTCCATAGGGGGTCTATTTTAAAAAATACAAAAATTAAATTTTTATACGGCCCCCAGAGAATAAAACTTACAATTAGAAAATTTTTCCTTGTCCATTCCTGAATTGAACAGAAAAAATTCATCTCGATATCTACAAATCTCCGAAAGATATTAAAATCCAAAATTTTCCAAAATTCGTGACTTACATCATTTAAGCATACCTCAGAGCGCAGGGATATCAGATGATTTGAAGTACAATTTAGGGACCGACCATAAATTTACGCAATATTAAATGTCGATCCAAAACAATACTTTAATTTTTAGTTATAAAATAAAAGAGTATAGGTTTTTGCTTTAAACATGTTTGAAATATGCTAGATGTCTGCAATATCTCGAGCTTGGCGTCAACCTCGTAACTAGCACGACCTATTGGCCGGACCGTCTTATTAAACTCTTATTGTGTTATTAAATTAAGTGATATTAATTAAACTCTCATTAAAAGTCTCTTAAAAATTTATTACTGCAGGTAATAAGTTTAGTAAAAATAGTAATAGCGATAATGACACTTCTCTAAACGGAATCATTGGAAAGATATTTTAATAAATTACGTAGAAATATTTTCAAAAATCTACTTTTTACTATTCAGCTTCAAAATTAATGATGGTTTTAAACCTATTTTTGCTTTCTTCTATCTTTACAAGAAGAAAGTATTGGATTCATGAAAATATTGAATTCCGGTTTTCGACGGATTCACACGTTTTAAAGCTCAGAGATACCGAAAACATGTTTTTACAAAATGTCTGTCTGTGAGTCACTGCACAATGAAAAAAAAATTGAAATCGACGTGATAAAAAAATGAGGTTTAAATCAACTAACGCATTTAAACAGTAATTAAAGAAGATGAGAATGGCAAAACTTAAACAAAGACGGAGTTAATCACCTGGTAACTTTTGAAAAGCATTTAAACCTTTGGAGCCCATCTTTGTTTAAAACTAAATGCACTTTTCGGCATCAAATGTTTTCATTTCAGTATTTCTCATTTTTAAACAGACATAAGTCAATAACCGTCGGTTACGGTAACAGTCCTGCGAGTTAATAGTTTTTTAACATCTTAAAAGAAAAAAAATGCCCAACGCGAAAAAAGTTTTCGGCTCAGAAAATTTACTTTTAAATATATTATTTATTTAACCCTTTCCGGCACGGGCATAATCCATGAGTAAAATGAGAAATTATCGACTGACACTGGAATTCACAAACGAATCTTTTAGATATTTTGAAATCCTTAATTTAAGCTTTTATTGTAAAAGTAAAATTTTACTAAAATATTATTCGTGCCATTTCCAAGTTTGGAATTAAAATTAGGTATCCCAGACCGGGCACAGTGTGCCGGAAAGGGTTAAAAAAATTGCATCTTTTTTGTATTGCTATTTTAAATACTTTTTTAAAAAAAAAGTTATATTATTTAAAATGCTGAATAAAAATTGAAAATTAGACATTTTCATTTAATCAAAAGAAAAAAATTCAACACGACAAATAATATTTTGAGTTATAATAATTTTAATTCACTCTAAAATTTTTGAAAAAAAAATATTAAGAAGTCTTATGATGTGATAATGCTTACAAATTATATGGTTAACCATCACAAAACATTCGAAATTCTAACTCTATAAATAAATAAATAACATAAATATTTGCTGGACCCATTACCGCAACATTGTTTCTTTAGTTACACGCATTTCAATTTGTGTCTGATCCCTTGAAACCTCACGATTTATTAAAATTGTCATAACTCTCTGAGTTTTGAAGATATCAAGACGAATTTTTTTTGTTCAATTCAGGAATGGATAAGGAAAATTTTTCTATTTCGAAATTTTATCCTCTGGGGGCCGTATAAAAATTTAATTTTCGTATTTTTAAAAATAGACACCCCATGGAGTTGCAATTTATCTTATCAAAAAAATCACCTTTTTTTATAAATTTTTGCAACTGGAAGTATGCGTGTAGGGGCAATATTTAAGGAGTTAGCCTATTGTTTCGATATTTATGACTCACCCTGTATATATATATTATCAGAATGCAATTCTAGCCTATTTTGCACCATACTCTGATGCTTTCCAACGTATTTTTATAATAGAAAAACTTTTATCCCTAAAAAGTCTCTTCATCCACATATTCTAGAGATTTTACGAAACCAATTTAATCCTGTCAGCGGCGATGTTTGCATTCTGCAAACGGTTAATTTTCATGCACTAACTGCGAACTGGCACTAGTAAATTTTTAATACAATTTCGATCTAATAATGTACGTGAAAAAGAGCTTTTAATTATTTTCAAATAAATTTGGCGTATAATGCGGCGTGAAGAACATTTTTGGAGCAGAAATACCTTGCCCCTGAAAGGGTTAAAGAATTAAACATTATTAGAAACTGGGATGTAGAAAACTCTTTAATATGTAATTTCAAGAAAGTTATATTAGACTGAAAAGAGGTGAAGTTATCATTGCATAATACCACAAATGCTGTAATAAGCATCTTAAGTTATTTGAGTGGAATAGTCGTAAACAGAAACCGTTACTATTTAATGAATAGGGAAAAAGATAGCGTTTCTTGATATATGAAGGGATATTAGAATACCTTCATTTAAGTAATAAAAGATTTTTAAAAGGAAAAATTACTTCTAGAGAAAGGAATAAAATGCTCATTAACACCAGCATTTTAATATTTCAACTGAATTACTGCAGATAATTACAAAAAAAAGTAAGAATGACGTTACGTATTAAAACTGTGTTGTTAATATTGCATGCATATTTCAAAGTAGCAAAGTTATATAACACTAGCAGTTTTAACTTTTGTTAGAGCTAAGTGAATTACATAGTCATGTACGGAGATAATAAATTAAAAAATGATCAGGTACAGCTTTGAATATAAAAGAATAAATTCATCTATGTTATATCCTGGAAATTTGTATCTTTAAATGTCATCTAGTTATGTTCTTGAAACAAATTTCGAATGTTGTAGCGTTTTCATTCCTGGTTTAAATTTTTAATTCTGTTTACAGCTATGAGTATCTCAGCCATTTGAATACTTAATAGTGTCTAATTAAAAAAAAACGGAATTCGCCTTTATGTTTTATAAAGAGTAAGTTACAAGCTGTCATCCAAACGGACTACATATGTTTCAATTCGTTATAAATGAATTGTAAATCAATATTTTATTTTATTCATTTTTCTTTTATTCTTAATATAAACTTATTCTTATATGGTATGAGAAAGCCGAATTCCCGGGTACCTTGTTTATAAAATTAGTAAACATTTACATTACTCCATAAAATGTTTCATGTAGGAAAACTCATGTGCCTTTAGTAATTAGCCACGTGAGACTTCAAGACAATCTTTCAAAAGAAATAAAGAAAATTAAACAACAAAAAAGTATTAAAACATATTATGCACTACTAGGTTTATCAACAACGAATCTACCAGAAAATTTAAAAGCGAATGAATTTGTTAAATTTTTCAATTCATAAGAAATGAAGTTAATGAATTATGTTTCATATACTTTATAACTATCTAAACATATAGGATAACACCCCCAGTAATTGGCATGCACCAGTGATTGGCACATCCTACAAACATGTCCTAAAATAAGATTTATATCCAGTCTTTTAAAAATGCAAGACCATGTACCAGTTATATGCTAATTTACGTTAAAGATTATAACTTTGATTTATGCTACTAGATGACAATAGTGTCTAGGAAAAAGGAACAATCATGGCTTGTATGAAATAGTCATTTTTGTTGCAAATGCTTCTTCTTTGGTTTAAGGAAGGTGTGCTTTTCAATTCATTAGAATATTATTTATAATATATTTTAAATTTTAATTGACAACAGTTTTGTTTAGTTAAAAAGGGTTACCTTAATTGTGTAAAAGTATTTTCGACACAAATATTTGGATTTCTGAATTAATGATAGATGCCAATTAATGGTGCTTCAATTTTGCTAGTTCCAAGTAATTGGCACCTATTCCAATTACAAGGAATAAGCAAGAAATTTCAGATTAAACCACTTATTTTGGAAGTACTTTTAAAGTTATAGACTAATTTTGTTTACCATTTGTTTTATTTGAAAATATGAAATATTATCAGTAATTGGAATCCATTAAAGCTTCATATGACAATTACTGGAGACAGCATGACAATTACTGGGTGTTAATGTAAGTATATTGTATTGCTTTAAAGTGTTCACATTTCAGACTAATATGCTGATTTCTTACTCTCAAAAACCTGAAATATGGCATCTTCATCTACAGTAAATTCATTTAAAACGATTAAACCCAATGCAAAATGTAAAGGTTTTTTTTAATATAAACTTGTGCCAATTACTGGATCACAAGGTGTCATACATTTGTGCTCTAGGTGCCAATTACTGGTGATTTCAGCAACTTTTTATAAATATATTTTTATAAAAATACTTTTTCAATTTTTTTTGCTTTTAGTGGGTAAAATAGATGCACAAATATGCATTCTTTGATTTAAAAATATTTCCAAGTAAATATCTTATTTCTTTGTAATGAAAATTGAAGTAAGTTTAAAGACAAATTCTTAAAGTGCCAATTACTGGGGATGTTACCCTATGCTGTGAATAATATTTCTATTCAGTCTCTTTTATAGGATTTCAGAAAGTTTTACTTTATGTTCTATATACTATCCTAATTAGTTAAAATGAAACTAGTCAGAACCTTCAATTTTTCTTGTCTACAAAAGCTTTCATATAAATAAAAATATGATACGTCGGAGTTTTATAGTTAGTGTAAACAGATGACAGTTCACTTGCTTTTTAACTAATGGACAATTGCGGAGAATGAACAAGATCTCTAGGGTTATGTTTAATTCGTGTCACGTTATTGTTACATCATTTAGCATACGGACGTGAAATTTATTACATAACTATACAACATAAAGTGCGCAACTTAAATAAAAGTACTTATTAACTAATTATTAATTAACTTTCAATGTACGATGGTTAAAATATATTATGAAACAAATTATTGTGATCAATTTTGACTATAGCACAGTTTTTTCGAATCATTATTGCAGCACAAAGCAGTAACTTTTAACTTTATTATAAGTAAAATGACAAAATTGCTTTTAAAAGTTTTTGCTGGTAACATGCGACAAAAAATAACTCACTACTAAAAATTTTAGAGACCATTTAAAGGAAACCAAGCTATGTGGGTCAGTGTCACCCGAACAGTTAAAAGAATAATCTAGGTCGCCAAAAACCGTGTTCAATGCATTACATTGATTATTGATGACAACAGAGCAACCACTGTGAACCTAAAAAAGAGCAAAGATCAATAAAACACATAACATTTGAAGAGGTAGATATGCGCTATAACCTTGATGTGTTGTGAACGTGATACAACTCTTTTTCACATCTGACTTCATTTATGCATTTATAGGGTAATTCGACTTACAAATGCAGGACTTGTAAAACATTATAGCTATTATAGACTATCCTTTCATGCTACATATTTTCAGGTTTTTAGTAATTCTGATTTACATTGAAACTCAGTAATCAACAGAGAACAATTTTCTTTTAAACGTATAGGAATATTTATTCCGGTAATGATATACACTCACAATAATTAGGCGTATTTTAAAATGCTATGCTAATGAATGATTTAGCACATTTCAACGCTTTATACTCAATTATACATAATTCTCCTATTTATTTACACCAAAAGAGGTACTTAAATGACCTTATATTGTTTAATTTTTATATGTTCATTTACCTCATTTAATATTTATTCGTTTTTATGTACCATATTTCTTATTTAAAAACATGCAGATGGAATCGTATATATTATTTCTATTATAACCACACCATTTTCTATGCTTATACAAAAAACAACAACTATGATTGGGGTACGAAAGGTTTTTGAATATTCTTTTGACATAGTCCTTTCACATTTCGTTAAAACACGTTTTTTGATTAAAAAGTATAATTAATTTAAAGTTATAGAAAAAGTACATGCAAATAATCTGAAAGATTATGGTGTCAAAGCCTTACATGTTTCCACTGGTATTTGAAATAACAGAAAAGCAAGTTCTTCACTAAAATAATTAATATTGCATCACATTAAGCATGAAATAAAAAATGAAGCGTTAAATATTTCGTAAGTAATTAATTGAACGAGATTATATGATAGAATTTCATATACAGACAATTCTAAATGTATACAAGCACACGAAGAAGACAAAACATTTCGAACTATTATTACCACATTTTGACAGGTAATCTTAGCCCAAACATGTTAAATGATACATTCAATCTAATAACATATTTTAAATATATTTAGACCTAAACTAATAAATTTGGGAAGACGAGGATTATCCGTATTCTTAGTATTTAAAATAAAATATGTACTTTATCATTCTTATTTTCACGGAGTCTGTTATACATTATATGATAAAAAAAATGGAATTTAAATAATGATCTGACCGATGCTATTCTCGATAACATCTTTCTTTCTTCCCATTTTTTATAATATTTGGTTAGGAAAGAGATCTTACTTTAACATTCATGAATTAACCATTAAATCTAATTAAGAATACCTTTCCTTTCTTACTACCTTATGTAAATATGTATGAACTAATTATTCTAAAATTTGTTGAAGGATATATTTCTACGTATAGAAAGTGCCGGAAATATCATTTATTTTGAACGCCAGTAAAATAGAAGACGTCGAAGGTCGTAAAAATACACCCACTTTTCCAATTTTCTCTCCGAACAAGTACTGGAGAATGAATTTTATTCTTTATCTACACGCACTTTGACAGATTCTCAGCAATGGTTTTAAGAAAATGAATACAAGACACGCAACAAAATTACTAGATATTTTGAAATGAAATCAGTTTTCTAATTTCGATCATTAGGCAGATAACAAGATTCAGTTTCTTTCAATTAGATTAGTTGACCCATTATTAAACACATCTATTTCATTAATTTAAAAGCGTTAACTATGTGTTTGTACCCAATAAAAAATATTTTTGCCAGTGCTAAAAAGATAATTAGACATCAAGCATGATGTTAGAAGATAGTCAATATAATCAACTACAATTTAGAAAAGGGGGTTGGTGTTTTGCAGTGATTACACGGTCCTGGAAAATACTAATCTATGTATTTTTCCTACCGTTTTAGCAGTTACTAATGTCTTTCGATACACGGAGATTAGTTATGAAAGCTTTCAGCATCAGTTAATTTTTTCCAAAAATCTGAGCATGAGAGATAGTGGACAATCTCACGGAAGATCTAGCAAAATCAAAAATACTTATTGAAAAAAACACATAAAATAAGCTGTATGTTGCATTTAAATTAATTTTATACATTTGTCATAGTTTCCACAGAATAAAAATCACAGTACTGGTTTATAAAAATATCCCCCACTCCTTATTTTAAGATATTTTTGTCGGTGCTCCGTCTACATCAGCTTCTTAAGAGGACAATGGCAGCTGCCTGTACTATCGTGTTTATTAGTTTTTGGTTTCTTTCTGAATAAATTAGACCATATTACCATTCTGGAATATTTATGTCTAAATTTATAATTTACCTACCTAAAATAAGTTTCGATTTGCATTGAAACTGTATGTGAAGCAAATTTAAACACACTCTGGAAAACCAGCTTTAAAGAGCACATAAGACAGAAATTTCTTTTTGAAGAAAACAATTATCGCGACTTTGTTCTTTTAAAAGCTATTTTTATGCATTTAATAAAGCATTTATACAGAATATACTGTAGTGTCAGACAATATTATTTAATAATCGCAGATATTAAAAAAATCTGGGATTTGTTTTTGTTTTTTTTAATTTTAACAACTTTTCAATTTGATAAAATAAGTTAACGCTCTGTCAGCTGCACATATGAGAGTAATCAATTTACTAGAGATTGGGAATGGGGTTAATGTAAATATTACCCCCATTCCCAATTAATAATATTAGGTTATTAAACATTTTATTTGTAATCAAAGGTATTACATTACATGATATGGGATTTTGTAATTAATACTTTAAGCACTTAAATCAATATAAATATCAAAGATTATGATTAATAGAAAGAATAATACTGCTGTCTTTACAATGAAGTAGAATGCATTACAAAGCATATTGTACTGAAGAACTAAAAGAATTCTAAAGTTTAAATAAATTGTCTTAGAAATACTTTGTTATGTAGTTTAAATAACTATAATTTTATGCCGCTTCTGAAATACGCAATAACAAGCACAAATGCTGGCGAGAAACATGAAAGATTAGTTATTGAGTTAAGAGAAGAATTGTAATTGCTTCGCGATATCGTTGTTCCATTAAATTGCAATGAACAAATTATAAATGGATAAGTATAATATAATTTTAAATTATAAAGTACTGAGAGAAATAAAATATAGTTATTTTAATTATTTATTTTAAGAGAAAATAAATTATATTGCTCTAAAAATTATTTTGGATGTGTTTTTCATTTGGGCTAATTCCGTTTTAGATACAAGTATGATTCATTGTTGAAACTTGACAAATACAAATGGAATTAAAAACTGAACATTTACTGAGAAATATAACAAATTACTTAATAATTAAACGAAACATTAAACAAAAATTTTTATAAAACATTTTGAGAATTTCTGCTTTATCATATTAGGTGTAATAATACAGGGTTCGTACGTTTCTAGGTTAGGTTTGGTTTATTTTTGTCGTCCGATTATCTACACTAGGGATATAGGACCTGGGGGGAGTGCCCTTCGTGGGGGGTCTTTCTAAGGGAACCTAACCCGTATTTACGCAAGGTTCGAAGAAAACCACGAAAAACTCCGAACGGTTAGGCCGACAGCCGCGATTGGGTTCGAACCCAGCACCTGCCGTCTACCAGTTGATAGGTCCGAACCTCTCGGCCACTGGTGGGGCCCGTACATCTCTAGGAATTCAGGGGTTTTTAAGTGTTTTAGAAGAAGATTTTTGAGAAAAAAAAATTGAAAAAAAAACCAGAAGTTTTGTAAAGTTCTGGTTACTACGTGTGAAAATAGAATTTTCTATCATGAAATAAGCTAAGTATTACTGTACGGAAATTCTGGTAACATGTGCTTGAAAGTTCTTCAAGTGTTTTAGATCGATAATATGCTGACATTGCGGCAACTAAGCTTTGTACAGCCACAATTTTTAATGTCTGCATCAAAAGCCTTTCATAAAAAAAGTTTATCAGAATGCATACATTACGTTGCTACAGTATATTCATTACACATTTGTAAAATGCAAACTATCTCGTATGTTCAGATAGGTTTTTTGGTTTACCAGGCCAGATGCTACTACTTATGACAGGAGAAAAACTGAACTTTTTCATCTTATTCTCTCTATCCCCTACTTATATTATAGAAACATATTTTCTTTTTTTATTCAGTAATAATAACCTACTGATATTTCCACCAATATGTACCATTTGGGTTGTATGGTTTTATTAGGTTTTATTTTCATGCGGAAAATTCTGTAAATAGATCGTATACATAACATGCACAAAAAATGCTAGAAATGTCTAATTTAATCTACATCTAATTCTCAAGAAATAAATATAACAGTGCAAGAATTGTTTTATCTTGCATTATGTAAAATATCATTGATATTTTTTCTTTTTAACAACATTAAATATAAATTTAGATTTATTTTGACATTTGTAACGTAAAGATACATATACCACTCTCATGTCTCTTTTGTGCAAAGACATTCTAATATTGTGCAATATCATTCTTTATATAGTTAATTTTTATTTTCCGAACTCCAGTGTTTCATCTTATATCACAGATAGAGATTATGCGCAGGATTCGCACTGATCCTGAATTAGAGAACCAATATTTAACAATAATAATCATCAGTTATTTAATAATTTATTTAAGTGTTCGAAAGGGTTTTATATAGTTGAAAGGATGATTTTTATTTCTTTTTGACATTTTTTTTTGAAGACTTCACAGGAAGGATACAAAATGTGATTTATTTTGATAGACTTACAAGAAATGATTATTCGTGCCTTACATTTACTAAAAAAACGTTTATGCTTTAATACGTGCATAGTAATAGTACTATAAAATGATCAGTTACACTGTTTTAATTATTATTCAACTAATTTATACAAAATATTTTGAAAGCTAAAAATAGTAAGTTTTGTAATTATGGAAACTTTATTTTTTAAAAGACGTTTCTTTTTCCTTTTTTTGGGGGGGGGGGGGCAACAGAGGGGAACGTCGGCTTATAGTCATTAAAAAATAATTAATTATTCAGAAAAAATAAAATAAAGTATAAAATCTGTATGGCTTTGTACATGTATAACTAATATACCGTACTCTCTTTAAAAATCCAGTAGTTTTAAACTCAGATGGAGTTATCTTTTCTCCTTTCCAGTAATGAAAATGCACTTATCCAGTAAGAGTGAATTTGATTCATCTACTGGCATATCATGCGGATGAATCAAATTCATCGTCATTCAAGCGTCATTCAAGCGTCATTCATCGTCATTCAAGCGTCATTTTTCACTCCTTTTTCATATGCCGTTTTCACTCCTTTTTGATAAGGCATTTTCAGTCTTTTTGGACAAAATTAATCGAAAGAACAAGTGATTGCACTACTTTGAAAAGTTGTTTTTTCACTCATTTTTGACTAAATCGCAATGCCAAAGGAGTGTTTTGACATTTATTTTGAGAAATTAATACATTTTATTTTATTTTTTAACATATTTAATATGAAATCAATTTTTTAATAGCTTTGATGTTTTTTTCTAAAATATTTTTAATTTTCATTTCGTTAACGCTAAATATTTCATTCATTTTTTTTTTTATAAATTTAAATTTAAAAAAATTATATTTGAAGAAACATTTTAGAAGAGATTTCATTTATTGGGGTGTGACATATATATGATACTATTAAAAAAAATTCCATCATATTTAATGGTACATTTTTGAAATTTTTTCTTATCATATCAATTTACTGTAAAAGCTAAACTTTGAATGTTAAAATATATATTTAAAATTACTTTATCATGTCAGAAACTATGTTCTGGCAGATTTTCTCTTTTATTAAACTCTACCCAAATCCACATTTTTTATGCAACCGCCCCGCGCCCCTCACTCGAGTACACAACTGCTTTTTTATACTCTTAATTTTTTTTTCAAATTTATTCCTTATGCATCTAAATTTGGTCTTTTTTTAATTTTTCAAATGATAAACTGGGAATCAAAGTATCGTCAGATCAAGACAAGATTTTTTTTCCCAACTTAGAATCATAAGATGCATTCTTTTTTATAATAATGATATATTTTGTTGTATCTATGCATTCTATGTGTAGTTTTAGCGTCGCTTAACGATGATAGCTTTAATATGAAAAATATTAATTTCTCAGTTATTCCTTAGATTATTATATATTAACATATTTTACCTTATGACACTGAAAAATATTTGTAGAATAAAGAATGCACAATAATAAAAATTGTTTTTTATAACTTGTATGTTTTTTAAATTGAGGTTATATGTTCTATTTTTATTAAAATATTTAACCCATGGAAGTATTTAATAAC
Source organism: Maratus speculifer (assembly GCA_964019185.1). Taxonomy (NCBI): domain Eukaryota; kingdom Metazoa; phylum Arthropoda; class Arachnida; order Araneae; family Salticidae; genus Maratus; species Maratus speculifer. The sequence continues at coordinate 285,117,076 of OZ025293.1, forward strand.
TTATGTGCATTCAGATATATACAAAATTACACATCTATAATTTATTTATGTGTAAAGATAACTGCTTTCAGGAGAATGTGATTATTTTGTACCTGTCATATAATCCTACATTTGCAAATGCTTAAATGTAGAATTCAGCTTTTAGCGCACATTTACGTGAAAATAATTTAATAAATACTACGTACTGAAATATTTTAACCGAAATAGAACACATATCCTATATGAAAGAAAAAAAAATCGTTTATTATTATGTTCCACATATATTTCTTTGCATGATTAGCAAAATATTTTAATAAATAATCATATAAACAAAAAATTTGTTTATAAAGAAAAATTTTGATGTTAAAAATGTAAATGTCTATTAACGTAATAATGCAATACAGTCTAAATACAAGACAAAAATATTTTCAAGGGTGATTTATAGATCACAATAAATTGCTTTGAACTTTCCGAAAGCAATTGTATTAAATCATAGTATGAAATTTAGAAAATATATTAGAACACAATTATATGGCGAAATGAAAAAAAATTTTAAAAATTATATTTTCTGATTTAAAAAAAATGACAGTCACGCTAGAATATGTACAACGTAAAAATACAATGAATATAAAAATACAACAACGTTACCTCAGAATATACTGCAATAGAACAGCCTTGTATGTGTATAACCGGTCATCTCGATTTTGCTGTTAAGCATCACGTACTTTCATTTGAAATAATAGATTTCCCGTATTATTGTGCTTATGGAAAAATATGATCCCACCTATTCTTTAGGGATACAAAATTTGTACTTTTTTAGAAACATATCACAAATATATGCATCTAGGATTAACATTAAACTTCAAGCTTAACAAACCAAACCACTCACTCACTACTTTTTAAAGTAAGAGACAGATAACGAATTCGCCAAACCAAATTATATAAAACATGACGGAATTAACATCAATGAATGTGCTCTGAAATCCACCCATTTAAGAATTTTTTTCAAGTTCTCTTTAAAATCAACGCGGTTCTGTACTCACTCCAATCGGAGTTTTTTGTCAAACCAGTTTCCATTGAAAATAGTATGTTATTGACAAAAACGATCTCAAAATGAACAAATGTCCGCAGAAAAACTTTCGTCCTATCATTGGTTGAATAATTTGTTCTTGTGAATAAAGAGTGTAGACTAGACTGTAATAAAAAGTACCGTCAAAAATGTAAAATGTACTGGCAAAAAAGTTGCCGTCTGTTCTTCGTTTTTTTCATAAAATGTCTGTATTGTTATTCCCCTATTTTCAACATGGAAGATTTCCGCTATTCATTGCTGTAATTTCTGTTTTCAGAGATATATATGAGAAATCGTACAATATTTAGGAAAATTCAATATAACAATTATATGTACTACAAATGCACATTTACACTAAACAGGTGTTTGTATTGCAAGTTATCACAGCCATTTTAATCACCTCGCGTTAAAGATTTTGAATCCCGAAATTCGTCATTAGAGGATAAATGCCCTGTCCTCTTCATCACATTACACATACAGCGACTTCGTTATAAACAGAAATTAAGAAAAATAATTGGCTATTTTCAATTTTATTTGATTTGGAAAGGGTTTTTTTCTTTTGTCTTTCATGGAAGGAACATTTCACGTTTTTATCACCAAGCAAATAAAATGAACGCATAAAAAGGAAATTGTCTGTTTGTTTTCCGAAAATATTTGTTTTCCACAAAAAATGCCTCCATTATAAATAAAAATGTCACATAATATATTTTTTTACTTTCATATAATATCCCCGCAAAAATACACGGAATTTTTTATAGTGTACTTTGATCTATCTGTGCATAGCTTTGCATATATATCATAGAGCATTTATGCATCTATGCGTGCATATATATGCATTTATACGTGTAGCTAATATCTGAATCGAAAGTAGTGCAATAATGGAATGTATTCAGTGAATAATATTACCACATGAACATTTTATTTATTTATTTTTTGGTAGCATTAAGAAACATTTATCAAAAATAATTATTTAAAATAAATTATAAAATAATAATAATAATAATAAATTCCCTTTCAATGTTTCTTTTATGGTTTTGCTTATTCTCCAACACTTTCTAATCTCTTCAATGTAATTTTATAATTTGACATTCCTTGAGAATATTCTGAAAAAATTAGTCTTATGATTTCTAAAATACAATATATATATATATATATATATATATATATATATATATATATATATATATATATATATATGTCAAAAAACTAAATGTCTGAAAGAAAAAAAAAATTTTGTTTTGGTTACTGTATTTTTTATTATATAATTACGTTCATTTATTTTATTCTATATTTAATCAATTTTATGTACAATTTTTTTTTATTCCATGTGCTTTTTTTATATTATAATTAAAAGAAAGTAACATGCAAGATATTACGCTTTATACAATAAATTGAATCTTATTTGTTTCAAGAAAAAATAGTTATAGATACTGACGAATTTCAAAGCTAGTATATTGTTGATGTTATTTATAAATATATCACTAAAAAGTTTCAATAAACTAAAAATATATGAAATGCAGAAATTTATGAAATCTATGCATGAAAGGTTTTCAGATACAAGAGCTCTGAAATGCTACCGAACAGAAAATCTTTTATTATAATTAGTCTATTAAGTAGATCAAGCAACATGAGTTCTGACTCTGCGTTGGGAGATAATTCCTCTCTTGGGTGTGGTCATGAGAGATAGAGTAACGAATTTTGCGAGAAAAAAATGGGTTAAATCATTTGCATGCATGTTACAACTGCAAATACCAGAAATTAACTTTAGACTATTTCGAATACTCACTTTTATAACAGATAGAGACAAAAGTTTCAGAATTTTCTAGCCTCTAATTTATGCAATCAGAGTAATTGCTGAGAACTATGTTAAAAATGATAATGTTTATTCATATTTTAATGTGTGTCGTATTTCTTTTACATTTGTAAACAAATATAACTATGTCATTATAACTGAAGTTTCTGTTGAACCATTGTAATTAGTCTTGATTATTAGGAAAAATGATTAAGTAGAGATTCTTTAAGAGATATCACCAATTATGTCTACATTCATTAATGAAAATACTTAATAATACTTATACTATAATACTTCACATATGAACTGTTAATGTGAAAAGTGACTCTTGAACAAATTACTGTAATTCCAATGCATCTTTATTTTAACGATTGGATTAATGTATGGCTGCATATATTATCTATTATAAGGCCATTTATAAGCATGTATTTATAAAAGGGAAGCATGGGTAAAGTGGCCGGTGAGGGCAAAGTGCCCATTTCAGTTTCCTCGCTATTATACCCCCCCTCTCCCCGCAACCAAACTTCTAATGTAATTGATGAAATTTTAGTATAGATGAAAAGAATACCATGCAGTCAATAGATTTTTTTTATTTTAAAGTATAATAACCATAAAAGTAAGTGACAATTACAAATACCTCTTATAGGGCTCTTACGCTTCATGGACTTTAAAGGCCTTTTTGAAAGATTTTTAAAGTAATATTTGCCTTACTTAATGAAAAGAAATTTTATCTTCAGATGTAGCGACCAGTACTTTACGAAATCTCTGGTGCTGAAACACTTAAAATCCCAAAAATGCGTACCAACGCATACAAACCCTCTCTCGTGTTTTTCTTTTTAAATATAATCATACATGCCAAACTAGTCAGACGTGGCAATCCCAAAACTTTCTTCCAACTTATGCATGTTAATACTTACTGAAAAATGCAGTACAGCAGCGTCCCCGTTAGGTGGTTTAAACCAAAATCTACTCAGCAACAACTTATGTCAACTTATTACTGAATCGAAAGTTTGATAAAAATTCGTGCATTAGTTTTTGAGATATAGCTATTGCAAAATCTTTAAAAAAATCTGCATAAAAACGCCACACGTTGCGTGAAGTACAGAAAAACCTATTTGGGATCGATTTTTTATCAGGTACTAACTGAATCTGAAGTTTGATGAAAATCCATGCATTAGTTCTTGAGATACATTTATTGCGAAATCGGGAAAAAGGTAGCTTAGTAGCGCCATCTGTAGGGAAATTTACACTAAAACAAAAAAAAACACTAATCTCTATTAGGGACTAACGGAATCATAAGTTTTAGAAAACTTCATGCATTAGTTTTTGAGATAGAGCTATTGCGATAATCACGATTAATGTAGAATGGCAGCGCCAACTGTTGAACGATTTGCGCCAAAACGTAATCAGCACCATATTATATCAAGTACTAGCTACATATATATAATATATATATATTTTTTGAAAATCCATGGATTACTTCTTGTGGTAACCTATTGTGAAAATTGTAAATAATGCAACATAGAAGCGCCACCTGTTGAGCGATGAACATAAAAAAATAATCAGATCTTTTTTATATCAAGGTCTAACAAAAGCTAAAGTTTTGTGAAATTCCGTGAATTAGTTCTTGAGCTAGAATTCCCCCAATTTTTTGTCACATACAGACAGAGAGACTCACAGAGTCACAGACAGACATTTTGTAAAAATGTGTTAAACGTGTAAATAAGTTGAAGAACGGATTTCAAAAATTTTCACAAAGACAAAACTTTCTTCTTGTAAAGTAACAGAAAGTAAAAATCATAAAAAACACTCTCAAGTCTGATAATACAAGTCTGATACACAAGAATAATTAAGTTAACAAGTATAACAGAGGTTAAATAAATTGTATGGATATTTCAATTTCAGTAGGCAAAACTTATATCTGGCACAAACTTTTTTTTAAAAAAAGGATTTTTTAAATATAATTTAAAACTTTGAAAATCGAACCTGTTCTTCCTCATGACATAAATTATAATAATTTATATTACATTTAAATTAATTTTAAGAATACGTATTTCATTCACTTGAAAGATTTTAATATGATAAAATATTTTAAGTAAAATGTAATATTATTTTGCGACATAAAACAGTTTGAAAGCCTTTATTAAATCTTTATTCATGATTCAGTAAGTTTTGAAGCTTGACGTGAAATTGCTGATAAAAAACAAAGATCAGATAAACATGAATATTTAAAAAACTTATGAGTCATAATCATTACCAGAAACACAAACACTATTTTTTCTTCTACACGACTAGGTTTTTACAAATCAATATTGTAATGGATTCGTCACTAATTGAACGATCACGAAAAGAAAACTAGCAATTTATTTGACAGAGAACCATAATTCATACAAGATTAAAGACCAATCTTTACACCTTACAAAAATTACACTTAAGGTATTTTAAAAACAAAAATTCCTATCGACTTCTTTTTATGACAATAAGACAAAATATTGAAATTTCAACAAAATCTTCCCAAAATGATTTATCCAGTCTATTACTAGAAAGTTCTAAATGGAAAACGCTATAGTAACGTAAAAGGTATTATGATCGAAAAGAATATCGATATGTTAATAATGACAATGAACGATCGAATTTCGCCAAGGAAGCGTGACGAACACTTGCCTAACAAAAATTACTCAACCAACTCAGTCAGTAGAATGAAGAAAGGTAAAAACATCTACATTCAGAAAATTATCAATTACAGAATTAAGAATAGAAAAAATATTAACGTCAACAGATCCTTTTTATATTTTATATGAAATTGCTATTAAATTTATATCAATAGGCTAGTACTTTAGAATATTAAATATGCTAACATTGACTAAAAGAATATTATTGCTACGCAAATTAAATATATATATATATATATATATATATATATATATATATACTATATATATTAAAATTATCCTCGTAGTGCAAACAATGTTAAGTCTACAATAAAAAAATCGCTGATAATAAGATTTACTTATTTATTTAAAGATAAATCTCAACAATGAAATAAAAAAATAATTTTTAAAAATTTTATTTGTGAATAGAATGAATATAATGAATGCACATGTGTGATAATTTTAGAAGAAAAAACTCCTTCGTTTTAAAAATATTAGCTTTCAATAACGCTTCGGAAAATTCAATTTTAAATTTTTATATTAAATGATAGTCTTTTTTTATTTTAAATTAACCTTTCATGCTTCAAAATATAAAACAAGGAATGAATACATTTACTTATGTTTCCCATGACTCAAACGCTTATATTTCGAATATAAATTGTGATATTGCACGCAGGATAAGTCCATACCATTTGAATAAAACAGCGTGAAATGTTGATAACTTATAAATATTAAAATTGAACAAAATTAACAAAAGTTTATAAATATTTTTGAAATAAATATGTTATGCCAGACGTTTAAAATTTCTAAAAATCTTAACGTTAAACATAACGATAACTTTTAAAATTTCTAATAATATTCATGATAGTAATAATAAAAGTTAACTTCTTAAAGGATGCCGGTATATTATATATTACCATATAATTTTATTTCTAAACGCCATATTAACACCAGAATTTTGGAATTAAATTTCACATTTTTAATGTATGTAGATAAAATATTTTTAAAATTTTCTAATAGTTCATATAGTTCACATTCATATTGTAAAAATTAAAGTCCGTGAGCACAATAGAGAAGGTATACACAACACACGTCTTGAAGAGATTAAGAGGCTACTGCAGTTACGGGAGGGTGTGTAAAAACTTTTTATTCTACGCGAACTCTGTTATAATTGGTTTCCTTATAACATGTTGCAGTCTAGAAAGAATTTTAAAAGTCCAATTTTTCTGGTGCATCGATTTTATCGGGTAATCTCATAAACTTTAAGTAAATAATGCGCAGTGTGCTCATCATCAAGAACTGTACAGAATGCATGACACATTGTTTTCAATGGTAGACGCATTGAGCAGGGGTCGGATAATATATGACAGATTTTATTGTACTTATCAGTATGTTTTATTAATAATCGTCACTATACATTCCTATCGCATACCATTTAATAATGTTTCTTGAAGATTATTAATAAAAGATATTGATAAGAACAATAAAATTCATCCCACAAGCTCCGATCCCTGATTGAGCATGTTTAAGTTGTTTTTTCTCACTAAAATTGACTGCACCTGGATTACATGGCTTAGATTTATTAGTGAATATGCATTTGCCTCATAATGAAATACTTTTGCGTGCAATTATTGGTGCATATATGGTGGTGATAAGATAAAAAAAAAGTTCAGTTCAGTACATGCTATACAGTGATTTTTATTTGTTAGGCATCATTTGACACTAAATGGAGGACACGATAGAAATTTGTCGTTGAACTGTTTATGTCATAGAAATTTATGCAAAATTTAAGTTTAAAGTAATAATATTAAAGTAACATTTCTCATTATTACTAGTTTGGAATACTTATAATATGAAAAATAAAAACGAAATAGAACATCTGTTTAACGTAAAATATAAAAATGCATTTACGCACAAATGTAAAATATAGCATTTTCATAACAAAACGAAGAATTTCAATAATCTAGGAAGCCGTCATTATTTTTTGCTCGATGTACCACGTGGTCTTTTATTGATATCACAAGCTTTTTAATGATTTTTTGATCAATACTAAACTACGTCTATTCTGTTGCTCTTTTAAATCTGAAAAAGAAGAATATTGTTTCCCATTCACATACAGCACACATGTTTAAAATGCCCCTTACACGTTTTGTAGAATTAATTTGCAGATTATGGCAGACCAATCAAAAACTGAAATATTTTAAGCCCCCAGCCTTTTTTCCATTGCTTTTATTCAAAGTCTTCTTTTTATTTCTGATAAAATATAACCTCAAGGTTTCATTTTCATAGTGAAATTGCACAAATTATACAACTTTATTTCGTTTTAAATCCTCCATATTTATCTTTTCTAGTAAATTTTAGCTTAGGATATAAAACAGGAATTCATTTGGTCAAGTGGTAACTCCTATCAATAAATTCATCTATAATCGTTATAAATCAGATTTCAGAGAGGAAAAATTTTAAAACAAAACTCAAAACTACTAGCTATTGTGGAGCTATAATTTCAAATTCACATATTTGAAGTTTTTAAAAATCAAATTATGTTAAACTATTTATAGATTACAATTCCATTTTTTTTTCAAAAGTTAACTTTAAAAAATATATAAACTTTGGAAATAAATTTTCGAAAAGAATATAAAACCTAACCCATGACTAAAAAATACTTGAATTTTCAGAAGCTTCAGTTGATAAATATACAAGTCATGCGTAGATGTTTCTTAATCTACAAAAATGTACATCATAAAGCCACATAAAAAGATCAAGAATGAAAACATACCATAACCTCTTAGAAGCCACCGAAGACTCTGAAGAGCGTTCCTCAACCTTTAAAGGCCTCAGAAAACTATTTATTTTTGAAGTTTCAAAAATTAATGTTTAATAATAATTTTTTATTACTGTCATTTTCGGAAATTATTCTGAATAGCTTTGACAGCTTAATAACTTTGACAGCCCAAATCGGAATAAAAGTTTTTCAAATGCTATCAAGTCACAAATAAATATTTTCACATTTAGGAAACATGCTTAACAGAGAAGCATATTAAATTAACAGTTTTAGCATTATTATGAAAATTAGTAATATTATGAAAATTAGCATTATTTTGATAATTAGCATTATTTTGCTACAATTCCATGCACAAATGCAGTTTTGCAACCGAAAATGTTTACTTGAAAATGGATCGAATCAGGAAAACCGATTTTCTGGGAACAGAGAACTGATTAATGCTTCGCAATAGTTTATAGGAAACGTTTCCGAAATTTAAGGGCAGCTAATAAAAAATAATTCTTATAAATTCTTCATTAAATTTCAAAATAAAATTGATTTCTGGGGTTTTTAAAGATAAAGGAACACTTTTCCGAATCTTGGGTGACTCGGAACTGGTTATTATATATTTGCATTTGTGATTATTGTACATTTATGTAATTAAGAAACATCTATAGCTTTTTACAATGTGGTTTTTAAGGGGGGGGGGGTCAGGTTGAAAAGACATCTCATTGCAATCTATGTTTTACAACGATTACAATTGAATTTAACATTAGCCGTTCCAATCTTTAAACCTTCATAAACTACTAGAACAAATGACTTCTAGTTTTGTATCATAAGATAAAGTTTACCCCAAAAGCCAAATATGGCTTCAAAATTTGGTTTGTGTATTGAAAGAGTCAGAGATTTGTACAATTTCACAAATAAGATATTTCTTAAGCTAATTTTTAAAATACAAACAGAAAGAAGACTTAATTGTCTTTCAAATGATTATTTCCGTTTTTTTCCTGCTTAGACAGTTTCTGTAATTAAAATGTATAACTTGTCCTTGTGCGTTTTGCCAAATCCTACATATTCTCTTCTAACGATTATTCATTTATTATACATAGTCACCATATTTAGGACTATAGCTAACTCCATCCACAAGTTTTTAGACAAACAGAGTTAAGAAAATACCCATCATATTGAATAATTATGTAGTTACAAATATTAAAATCTATCACATTTTAAAATGTACACTCTTCCTTTATTTTGAAGAAAGCATGTTGTGCTAAAAACGGTTGCTACGGAATTTGTATGCAAAATTTTATAAATAAAGTATTTTTTATATTCATATATATTTTGGAAACATTTTTGGAGGATATACGAAGTATATTATAAAAACATACTGAAACGTCTTTATCCCACGTATTAAAAAAACTTTAGCACATAGAAAATAATTTCTGTAATAATTTATCAGTTTTAAAAATCCTCCAAAATCCTTTCATCTAAATGAGGTCGAAATTTTACTTCATTTTTAACGAAGTCTGTGACTTAAAACTTTCTGAATTAAAATAGTATACTAATTAATTTTGTGATAATTATATTAGGAATCTCTTGGTATTTGAACTATTCTTACTTTTAAATGCATTCATTAATGCGGGGCTGTTTCTCTATTTTACTTTAATTATGTTTGAAAATTTGCAAAGCATAAAGCATTTATTTTGATAATTGGACATTGGGTAGTTTTACATCCGCCAACAGAGTGGAATGTAAATTTAACTCCAAATTTTGAGCTAATAATAAATTTTTGTCTTGGTTCGTACAGCGTGGTGCAAAATGATAGGGACGATACAAAAAACAGAGAAATTAGGCCGTGTTTGCTACGCAATTGCGTAAATCTTTGTGTTAAAATCAATTACATGGTTTTACAATTATTATTAAAGTAATCGCTTACAAAACTCACATGTACATGTTAAAATTTTTTAAAAATATATATTTTGCTAAATTTAAGCAGGAGTACAATGATAAAAATAGAGTCGATATTTCTAACAACTGCAGAACGTGATTGATGGTTATTTTCACACATCATTTAAAAACGCATTTAAAAGAGATTCTGAGCACATTCGTTTAGTTTGCAAAATATGTGATTTAGAAGGTCAATCAAAATACTTTGTAACTTTGAAGGAGGGCAAATTCTAGCTTATAACGACATTGGAATGTAAATTCAAAAAGTGGCTGATGAAATTAAACTTTCAAAGACTGTCAATTTTAATTTCTTACAGAATCCAACTATTCATGTTACTATGAAATCTATAGGGAGGCCAAAAATACCTTTGAAACTGTTTGAAAAATCACGGTTCTATGTAAAATAATGACAGCAAAAGGTTTTGGAAGCCAGAGAAAAACATCAGCATCAATATGTACCATACGAAGAACAATAAAAATTTCGGGAGTTCTTAAAATTGCAAGACTATGTCAATGTTTGCGTTTAACATCTATCAGTAAAAATGTCCGCTTTCTGTTGGCAGAGAAAACACCTGAAGCAGCAAATAAATTGGTCTAATTTCGAAATTTCAAACGGTATTCATCCACATTTGCATGGTTTTCAAACTGAAAAAGACGTATTTTCCATGTGTGTGTCAATTAAGTGGAGTCTTAATGGTTTAAGCTCCCTTTTCCTCGGTAGGTAAGTTTATAATAACTTTTTCCAAGTGAATATTAATAATAAAAAAACAGACATACCTTTGCTCGCATGTTAGAATACCATTTGTTGAACTTCAGTGAAAAATTGCCAAAATTTACAACAACACAACGCCTACTTTCACTCAGAAAAAGGATAAAAAACTGGTTTAAAAATAAACAAAACTTTGGTCTAAACCTGAATCCCATAAACAACGTTTGGGGTATTATTGGGCACAATATATAATGAAAGATAATCAAATTGTGTAATATAACTCAAAAGCAAAAATAAAACATGAAATTTGAATAGGATAATATTATATTAGGAATCTCTTGGTATTTGAACTATTCTTACTTTTAAATGCATTCATTAATGCGGGGCTGTTTCTCTATTTTACTTTAATTATGTTTGAAAATTTGCAAAGCATAAAGCATTTATTTTGATAATTGGACATTGGGTAGTTTTACATCCGCCAACAGAGTGGAATGTAAATTTAACTCCAAATTTTGAGCTAATAATAAATTTTTGTCTTGGTTCGTACAGCGTGGTGCAAAATGATAGGGACGATACAAAAAACAGAGAAATTAGGCCGTGTTTGCTACGCAATTGCGTAAATCTTTGTGTTAAAATCAATTACATGGTTTTACAATTATTATTAAAGTAATCGCTTACAATGACATGCTTTTTCACCTCAACAAATTTAAAACTGTGTAAACTCTATGCTATAATGTTGCATTGAAATTATTTAACACAAAAGAAGCCCACTTGACACGTCATATTTCTATAGTTTAGAAAAATCTGTTTCGTTCTTATCATTTTACTCCAGTGCATATTGTTTAAAAATGCAATGTGTTATATTATATTTATAACAATTATTTTAGGATGTTCTCTTTTTGTTTATATTAAACATTTAGTATGATACAATATATTTGAATGGTTTATATAAATATTATTATAAGTTTCTTTTTTATTTAGGCAATTACGTAATCGTTCTTATCCTATTGCACCCATGTATATGTGGGTTAGTAATTGACTCATTTGTTCGACGACGAATCGATTATCAGAATAGTTTTCTGATGGGTTCAATGAGATCACTACTGTTTGAGATATGAATCAATGTAATTTCTCTCTCTAGGGTTATACAAATAAAAAAACTGATTGCAGAAGCGATTAATTGCGATGGAGCTTTAAACCTTTGGGGACGAGCGACACGTATACTTGCCACAAAAAAGGCTTAAGAATCCTTGTTTATTCCCACCAACAAAATTTTACTGTAAAATTTGCCTTATTTAATCGCAGCATTTATCGATTTAATAAGGCACAAATTTCTGTTTTTAAAAACCAGTGACAAAACATCGAAAGTTTCGTAAAAGGCTACCGTCGCGAAGGGCTTCATAATTTTAAATATCGCTTACAGAGGATTTTAGATACAAAAAGTATTCAAACATAAAAATAGCTATATATAAAAATACTAGTTACATACTAAATACATCTTATATGTCGACTAATGACGCATATTTAAACACATATTTTTAAAAAATCAAGTATGCCCTTTTTTATAATAAGTATTTGCCGGCCTAATTTAAATCTATGACATTTAGTGCCCCACTTTGTATTACATCTTACCGTTTTGCCCGAATTATTAGCAATCAAACCGTGTAGTATTTGTGGTGCCCAAACTGACATTTGAAATGTAAACCAAGTATGCTGAATAGAGCCCGTTTCCTTTTCAAATAAAAGCAGGTGAATGAGTAAATAGATTATTCGTTCACAAACGAATTCTGTTTTTTTTTTCCTTTTTAAGTACAAAAGTAATTAACTCTAAAAAGTATATTTGAAAGTGCACTATATTAATATGTGAAGTTTTTGATAATTTAAACAACAGTGTACTTTTTTTGTTCCTAAGATCATATCTGTGGCTTTCGGTAATAACCAGGTAAGGCACATTTTTAATATTTTGAGTAATTAACGTTTAAAGTTTTAAAAAAATGTCTTTTTATCATTACTTTTATAAAATAGATTAAAACTAACTTAATAATTTTCACTACATTCAATTAGAATATAAGAACTTTTTTGCCAAAATAGTTATATAAAATGTTTTTCATTAATTGAGAACCAATTAAAAACGTAACTTTTATCTAGTTCTTACCGTTTTACATTTATTTTTAATAAATGTAAATAAAATAAAATTTTTATTTTGGTTACATTTATTAAAATAATGTAATTATTAAATGTATTTATTAAAATAATGTACATTTATTAAAATAAATGTTAATAAAATTACATTTTATTAATATTTATCAAAATATTTAAAATGTGCCTTACCTGGTTATTACCGGAAGCCACAGAATTATAGACGATTTAAAGAGATAAATAGAAATCTTATCTGGTTATTACCGTTACTTTATGCACTTACCCGATTATTACTGTTTTTTTTCAATTTTAAAACGAAAATTTATAGTCGCCTTATGTCGGGAAATATTCGAGTTTCATTTTTCAGTACTATGGCAGATGAAAGTATTCTTTTAAAGCTACATTTTACCAAATTATCTGAATTTTTTCAAAAATGTGCCTTACCTAGTTATTACCGGAAGCCACAGATATTTTAGCATGTCAAATTTTACATTTATCTCTAATATTATTGTTCCCAGAAATTTTTGTCCAATCTCGACGTCTGCGAAATAATCTATACTAATAATCTTTTCGAAAATTTGCACTGCTAAAGGGTAAATTAATTGTCTAACTGTGCTTCAAAATAATAACAATAATAATAATAATAATAAATACATAATGTATTTTGATAAGGGACAGAAATAGGTGTAAAGACAGGTGATTGACCAATATATATATAGAATAAAATTTGATTTGACGGTAAAGTTTAAACAATTCCAGTTTGAGAGCGATAAATAAAGAGTTTAAATATGAGATAATTTAGTCTTTAGTTTAATTATATAGCTTGTTTGATTAGACATTTATAAAAATATTGCACTGAAAATTAGTTTTTTGGAGGAAGTTTGTATAGAAAACGAATCGCTATATATTGATTAATAATTACAATTAATTGTACTAACGGATGTATTATAAAGTCGATAGTAAGATTTTAAAATTACTTACTGTGAAAAATAATCAGTCTAATAAGGTATATAACAAAAATTACTTACCCTTTTTTAAGAAAGCCAAGAGAAGCTAGCCGTTTAGTTGTTATACTCATCTTTTTTTAGGAGAAATCAAACCATCCAAAAAACAAAGATATCTGGAACCAGTGATATCTAAAATATAACAGCAGTTTCATCACCTACTTCTGCATAAATGCTGAAACATGTCATTTTATTACTGTTACACATGATGGAAAACGGAAACAATTAAATTTTATTGTCTTGGATACTTACCAAAGAAGCTTATTTGGACAGTGAGATCTATGTTTTCTTAAAGATTTTGTTTGCAATGTAAATTGCTAAAATGGTATGAAATATACTTCCGTAATAAATTAAGTAAATTATATGGTTCATTATTTTTAATTCAAAAAGCTGCTATTGGGGATTGTGTATGAATAATGACTCAACAATTGCATAATGATTTAAAGTTATTTTTAAAAAATTTTGTTGGAGTGTTGTCAAATTAAGTTTAATAATAAAATAATATATATATATATATATATAAGACCATTAATAGTAAACAATATTAACCAGTTGAATTTAATAATTAAAAAAAACCATATTGAACATGACGAATATATATATATATATATATATATATATATATATATATATATATAACCATTAATTGTAAAACAATATGTAACACACAAAAAATGAAAAAATTAATTATATATAAATATGTATATACGTATATATACATACACACACACATATATATATATATATATACATATATATATATATATATATATATATATATATATATATATATATATATATATATATATATATATATATATATATATATATATATATATATATATATATACACGGTGTTAAAGAAACATTGATGAAAATTTTAATTTCTTATTTATCATTAAACAAAAAAAAAAAAAAGAAAAAAAAAACCTTTGTGCACGAAACCGGAAAAGCATTCTACTTATTCAGTTAAAGTTTAAGCCATCTCATTCCAATCATAATTTACATTTTCGTTCAGAATTTTTACAATAATTATTTTCACAATATTTTCAACAGATGTAATTTATTTTTAAGAAATGTGAAAATATCACAAGAAAAGATGAAATTACCATTATCCTATCCATGTCCAAGAAACTTGGATTTAAAAACTCCAAAATTACAAATGAAGCTGACAGTATAGCAGTTGCAATTGTCAGAGTTTTATAGTACCAACTCTAAGTGTTTCCTTAATCTTATTTAAAACCCTGTGCACATTTATCTCTAAAATACATAAAGTTACCTATATTTCACTCTTTTAAACATTTTTCAATGTAGTTGAAAAGTGTTTATCAATTCGGTTTGTCTGGACATCAGGCCGAGGTCTAACTATCGGTAAATATACTCGGACCCTCAATTTTTTTAAATGCTATTAACTTTTCTATAGCACGATCTCTATTGAAAATGAAATGTGTTGAATTTATAGTTCATTTACAGGGTGGGCAAAAAAAAATATATATTCCTGTATATTACAATGAATGAGAAAAAAAAAATCAAGCATATTTACGCATACTGGTAGAAATAGTTGAAGGTGAATTTTCAGCCTATAATGCATTTTCTTACTAAATTAGGATTTAGCATGCTACATAGAATGTGTACAAATGATTAGATTAAACAGATGGCTGCACAAAAGAATAGGGCTACTTTCTCAGTTATGGAGGTTAACTGATGAAATCTGGTTTTCAAATACGTTGCACCTTTTTTTAAATGCGTATTTCAATATTTTTTTTATCTTTATTATACAGGAAAGCAGAAACTTTTCAATATCTATGCTTGATGCAAGTCTCTTTTTTTCTTCTTATTTTTCCTAGAAGAGGTATCTTAAGATAAATTTATTGATATTATCCTTATTTCTATGTATAATATGTAAATCAATGTATAAGATTCAAAAGTGTACAAAATGTAGAATTAGCACAATCAAAATTTTTAGGAAACACAAAAAATATTCACGTTTTGAACTACTAGTTGACAATGGTTGATTATTTATAGCTCAAGAAAATGGCAGAGTAAATTCATCATTTTACTTCAGCGATTTCTCGACTTTCTTACATGATATAAAGGCACAATCACACGAGTGCATTATGTAGTCCGTACTTTATAATTAATTTTTAAAGCTTCTGAATGCAAAATAATAGAAAACATTAAAGCTATTTGGGATTGTAATTTTTCGCCGACTTCCAATCCGTAAAATAAGTTTATTTTCTTTTGTATTTAGAAACACAAATAAATGCTTAGATAAGATGCTAGACATAAATTTACGAAACAGAAAAATACTATAATTTCCTCTAAGTAAATATTTTTGTTCGAATGGTTTTAGATATATTCATTTGAATTAAATAATTATTTTCATGCAATAATTGAACTTTGCACACTTGAAAGAATTTTGTTTTGTTTATTTTTAAATAGTGGCGTGCAAAATGTTTCATTACATTACTTTTTACCGTTAGAGTGATAACAACCATCAGAAAGAAACATTCTCTGACAATACAATATTATAATCTTCTTGTTTATGAATAAGATGTTGTTTATTTACATATAACTTAAATAAACATCAATGCGGTCGCATGCAATGGCCAGAAACATTCATGCAAAAGCATGCACATAACAGTAATTCATTAAAAATTGTATTATTAATCAAAATTTAAAGATGCCATAAATTAGAATATTTTGAACTACTTACCTTTAGATAATGGATATTTTCAACTAACAAAGGGAATTGTAATTTAAATGATAATGAAAATATAATTAAAGTACTTACTTGTAAATATTGATTTATAAATTTAACCTCATAAGACCGCAATATATGTGTTATAATATCATGTGTATGGTATTTATTATGTTATCATATAACATCAAACACTGCTCATATGAATTTATGTTCATTCAGCTAACATTTCTGTATTCAAATTACTTTTCTTAAATTTGAACACTATATTTACTCACATAATTGTTAGCTTTTTTGGAGGGGGGGGGGGTTCAAACAAAAGTACTAGTATTTTTCTTGTAAACAAACAAGTCATAAAAGTTTCAGACTGTGTTCACTATGGATACAGTAGTTAATAAGTAAATAATATTAAAGTGCATTATGTATTTAGCAGTTTTTGAATAAGGTTTAAAATAAAGTATTTTCTTAATTGTCAGAAGTGTTCTATAATTAAAAAAGAACTGACTTAGAAAAAACTAACAGACTTAACAAAATTAATAGAAACATTTGTCTGAATAAATCTGTTACTTTTTAAGCGGAAAAACGTTTTAGTTCTTTTTCTAATAAGGATTAATTTCTCATTTAGGATCAAAAAACAGTCTTATAGTTATTTTATACATGTCTTATCAATTTATTATCAACAAAACAATAACATATTGTTTTGTTAAAAATATTTAAAATATTGCTTCATTTAGTCCGAATTTAATGCTCAAACTTCCACACTGCAAAAAAAAAATACTTGTAAAGTTATTAAAATTTTTTTTACGAATCTGGGATTCTTAAAACTTTTATGTAACGGTAACAACAAAAATTTATGTATCAGATGCACTTTTGCACCATAAATCAAAAAATCTTTATGATTATTATGATTTTTTTTAAAACTTGGATGCCTAGAACTTTTTATGTAAATGCGACAAGGGTTAAAGATCAAATTTTAGTAAAATTACTGTAATTTTTATCGGTTCTTTTGTAAAACAATAGGTTTCTGTAGGTTTACAAAAACTAGTTTTGTAGATTTAGATATTTTCTTGTGCAGTGTACAGATAAAAATTTGGTAAACATACCGATTTCTGCAACTTTTCATCTGTATAATTAAAGATTTTTTAGTGTACTATATTTTTCAGTAAAACAGAATATTTCAATTTTTTAAATAATTACTAATACTTACATTTCTTTTTATGAGTTACAATTTTAATAAATTGCATAAATTTCGGTAAGTCTAATTAATTAATGTTTCTCTAGAAAAATACACGATTCATGTAGCAACATTATTTGATACTTGGTACAATACCTAGCTGCACACAGATTCTTAAAATGTGAAGAGATAAAAGCATGGTGGGAAAATAGGGAATTACTTTCTTCCAATCACAATAGCAAACTGAGAATTGAGCTGATTGCCGGTTGCTAATATAATTTTCAGTCTATTTGCGATTATATTTTCATAAAATCGCAATTTACAAATCCACGCAGTCTGATATTTTGAATATGCTATTTTTTTCTCTTCGGAAAATTATTTTAAAGAGTACATAATATGCTTTAAAGGAACGTATTTTTTAAATGCTAGATCAGGGCTGTCCAACCTGGCGCCCGCGGGATACCAGAAAAATCTTACAGAAATGAAGACCTTACTGAATCGGCGATATTCGGAGATTTAATGAGGCAAAAATTTCTGTACAATTTTTCTGGTGTTCCGCGGGCGCCAGGTTGGACAGCCCTGTGCTAGATATTTTTTTCTATAAAAGATTACGAATATTGCATAAAAATTTACCTGAAGTGATATAAATTTACAGGGAGTCCCAGTATTTTAATGAAAGACTCGCTACCTTTTGCAGGGCTCGTAAGCATCAAGAGATTCAGGATATTATAGGTATTTTTAGTAAAAGAAATTTCGTAAAATTCTGGCCGCTATATCTGAAGATAGAAATTTTTTCATTAATGAAGGCAAATTTACTTTACGAAAATTCTCGTAATAAGGTCCTTGAAAGTCCTTGAAGCGTAAGAACTCTGCTATGAACTGTTTTTATTACTGAAGTGTTTTATACTACTTTGATGCATTATTATGAAACTCTTTATTAGCTCTAAAATTTATAAAAAATATTGTATTTTGAAATCCTGCTTCTGCTACAATTTTGAATTTCTTCAATTTTTTTTTATGGATCGAATTTCTCTTATATATATATATATATATATATATATATAATACGAGTACTACAATTCAATATGAACAATGGATATGGAATAATCCAATATAACAAACTTAAACATGACAAAACAATGAAATGGAGTTAGCAATATTAGAACAATGACAAATAAAATTGGAGATTGTGGTATGAGGCTCGTTATCAAGGGCAATGCCACATAGACACAACAATTGCGATTAATTTCTGAGATAGAAATCAGAAAAATGTCCCAATGTATTGCACGAATCCTAATGTATTCCACAATTCCTAATGCCTGTCCTAATGCATTCCAAATTGCACGATTAATCGTAACCAGAAAATGTAAGTAAAATTTAAAAAAGGACATATGAATCCTATATACAGTCTGAATCAAATATGCAGATAGATAGATAGATAGATAGTCAAACATTTTGTAAATATAAACCATTTTATCAAATAATAATAAATTTTGTCAAATTCTATATTCTACGAAATTAATGGTACTAAAACACTTAATATCTCCT
Source organism: Maratus speculifer (assembly GCA_964019185.1). NCBI lineage: Eukaryota > Metazoa > Arthropoda > Arachnida > Araneae > Salticidae > Maratus > Maratus speculifer. The sequence continues at coordinate 285,136,550 of OZ025293.1, forward strand.
GAAGCCTCTAATATGTATGAACCTTCTAATATTCAATTACGATACCGAAAGAAAAAAAGGACACAATTTTTTTTATTCTTGCGAAGAATAACTTATTTAAGCGGAAAAGTATAAATTTGAGATAAAAATTCCTTCATCTATTGTTGAAATCTTAAATATTTTAAATAAAATAAACATTCGAATTGAAAAAGTTAAATGACTTGGTTATTTAAAATGGAATTTGATACGTTTTCATTGTCAGGTAATATTTTAGAAATCTCTCTAATGCTTTAATGCATAATGCTTTTAAATTCATAATTGGAATGTTTAAGCCTATATAAAACTATCAAGCAAACAACCATTTATTTTTATCGAATACAATTTAAATCTAATCGGGTATTTTTCACCATATTTTTCGCGTTTTCATCTTTTCTCATTCTGTTCGTTTTTTCTCTTCAGCAAAGAACAAAGTTTATGCAAATATAAAAATATTGGAAAATTATATATATTTATGCATTTTCACACGGGAATGAAAAATACCATTTCTTTGGAAATGTTGATATATGTATGTCTGTGTATGTGGAGCGTGTTTTGAGTGATTGCGCCCGAACGTGATGCTTTTTAAACTGTGACGTTTTATTACACGAAAACAGCAGCTTTATCTTAGTTGAAGATTTCACTCCATTGTGTTACAGTATTGCAGTCGGAGAAGATGGAGATTCGTCTTTTAATAAAGACTCTTAGCAACATAAATTGTGCGATCTGAGTAGAAACTTATAAAAAACACTGGTCGAGTCGAAAAGTAAAGATGCAATCCTAAGAAATTTTCCTATAATCAATAAAACTGCAATATTTCATACATTTATATACAGTCAGTATTATAATAAAATCGGATTGAAAAAACGACAACTCATAGTCAAATAATAAAAAAAACTTCAGCAGAATCAAAAAGAATTCAGAAATTTTTCTTAAGAAATGTAAACACATAAATACCTTAGAGAACAAGTAAAATTATTAAATAATCTTACTCAATAAATTTCATGGCATCATGTATGCTCTTATACTTGACAAAAATCCTTGCTGACTTGGCCTACAGGCGCAAGTAGATTTCGTAGTTAAGTACTAATTTCAACCAAAAGAAACTAAATCAAATTTACATATAAATGCAAATTAATAATTTCCTCTGGCTTCTTTGGACTAGTTTTTAATTTCATTTTTCTGTAAGAGCTGATTTCATCAGAATCATGTTAATACGATAATTTCTTTTCTTGAATCGCTATATATTTTAATTTACTTTTCCTAATTTCCCAATTCATATCATAAAATTATTAAAATTGCACACTCAACGTATGTTTGGTACTTTAGAATTATTGCTACATAAAAATTAGGACATTAGGAATATAATTTCAGGAGATATTAATAAAAATATGAAAATGTAATTTAACATTAGAAGCACTAAATTGTCAATATTTATAATTCAAATACTTATTGATTGAAATATGGTGTCTAGACATTGTTTGAACCGAAGATTTGTAATAGTTTGTTAAAATTGCCTTTGAGTTTAAGCTCGTTTTAATATGTAGATTGCCTCCTAAACAAATATACTTCATTTAAAAGTAGACTTCATTTCAAATCATTTGGTACTTCCTTCGGTACTTTCTCCTACGATAATTTGTTGAGGAATTAGTAGGGGGTGTTTACATTTTTTTTCCACGACTGTACCCAATCGACATCCTGTATTTTTGATTGAATAGGGAGATTACAAATATTATTGCCTGTAATATATATGAAACTTTGAATCACCCTGTAAATTATAAAGATTCGTATTTTGAAATCAGTTTATTTTACTTTAAATGGCAAGGGTCGATGACGCTTTTTATTGAATTGTATTATCAGACAAAGTATAAAATTCTTAAAACAGTAAAAAATATCGATCAGTCGTAATGTTTCATAATATATATTTAACACATAAAAACTTATCTACTGTTAAATGTTCTTTGTTGAGTAAAAGTAAGAAAGTAGTAAAATATTACTTAGAGAAGATAGCGAGTTTCTTTTCTAAAGACCACTCTTCCGCTTTTACTATGGAAATGAATAAATATATACAGAACTGAAAAGGCATATCGTCATTTATTTTCTTAGAACACAGTTCGATAAATCTTTTCAGCTACACTTTATTTTCACTGCCGTTTCACGTTCCGTTTTCACTTTCAGAATATCCATTATATATGAAGCATTAGCATATGCACTATATCAAAACTTATTAACCTTAGAATTCTTGTGAAAGTTTGTTCATTTAATGTTTGAATGATAATGACATTGCATTGAAATATTTCTATATAGAAAATAAATTTATATATAGAAAAATTAAAATTTTTAGTTTATTTCTGACAGCATAATTATCTTCCAAAATTAAATGTATTTCACTGTATCGGCAAATTAAAAGAAAACCTCTCATTTAAAGTTAAAAATCCGAGATTGGTAGGGTCAATTAAGGATTGTGACTGTCAGTGCTTAGCTCTGTTTTCATTACTATGATGCATATGTACCAGTCAGATTTCAGCCTAATTCGGGACCCTCACTATTTAATTCTCAAGGAAGTTCGCTACTCATATTATCGATCATGGACAAATTAAACCTCGAGTGCACCTTTCCCAGGCTGGAGTCAAACTCTGGGCCTGTAACGTGGTAGATAGTCGTGCTGACCACTATGACACTGGGCTTTTCCGTTAGATTTCTGCTTCTAAAATATTTGTATGCTCTTACATTATTAATATATATATATATTAATTTTTTTTTATTCCCGTGAAACAGGTTAGAGTTTAGCGGTACAAGTAACATTCTACCGTCTTTTTGGTAGTTAAATATTACTTTTAAATTGTATATACATTTATCAATCAGCGAATGAACGTTTTCTGATACACGAATCTCTAATGTTTTTCAATAGCAAATCTTCATTAAAGAAATAAGCATACAACAAGGATGTAATTCGATGACAATACATTAAAAAACTTCAGAGATATTTGGTTATCCATAGATGAACTTTGTCGTACAAACCCGCATTTTAAAAAAAATATCATTCCAGGACTTATTTTTTATTGTCGATTCAAAAATCATCTGTACGGAGGTAATAATGAATTATTATCAGCAATGTTTTCGCTGAAAATGAAACAGAACTTATAGATTCAGAAAGAGAAGAAAATGAGGTAACAAAAAAAAAATTGACAATAAAGCAAGCTGCTGAATATCTGACAGAATTAATCCTTTTTTAATGGCAATAATAATTGTCAAAATTTTACAAATATAGAAAATGGGGTCAAGCATACTTTAATATGTTTTTAAAAATAGTAAGTGATTTTTTTTAATGTTTAGTGTGTTAATAGAGATACGTATGATTTGTTTCTTTTATAGAATGAATGACATTTATTAAAGAGTAATAATGGAAAAAATCCTAATATATTTAAAAATTTGTGAAGCATCCCTAAACTGTCTTGAAACTTTTACAGTGTATAATATATTTTGGAGCTTTTTAAATTAAAACTCTCTATTTATTGAACTATTTCTGTTGTTCGTTTGCATTTATGTTCCCTAATTTGTAAAAACAAGAGTCTATTGAATTTGGTTGATTGTAGAACGATCTAATCTATTAATAGAAAATAACTATTTTTTCCATCTATAGCACGTATCGAATATCACTTAATACATGCGAGAGGAAGAATGAACAATTTCCAGTACAAGATTTAAATGTTTTTTCACTGATTAAAAGTTACAAATAAGTAGTAATTGGAGTAAAAATGTTTTTATCTTTAGCAAAAACATTAAACACTGAAAATGCAGAGGAAAGTACAGAAAACACCCAATTTCTTCCCCACCCCAAACATTCTGAAGTTCCAAACATTAAACAATAATTACACATTGATTGATAATGGCAATAATCAATCACATTTAATGCATTATCTTCCGCTTTATTTTTCGTATTTGAAGTTTTATTACATAAATTATTATTCATAACATTTTTGTACATAGGCCATTTTTGAGTATCTTAATTCGTATGTCTTTAGGATTGATTTTTGAGGGGGAAAAGTAATTGTTATTGTCGTACATGAAAAATCTTAGAATGCACGAATAATGTTCTAAAGCCCTCATTAAGTCGCCAGACTGCTAACCACTAATCTGAGTGGACTCATAACTTTTTTAAAATAAAAAATGAGCATTAAAAATTAGCTGCACTGTCAGAAAAAATCGTCAATATACACTAAGTTTTGGTTAATTTTTCACAAATAATTTCCGTACTCCCAGAAAACGTATTTGATTTGTGAAATCATTCCGAACGTCGAAAAATGAGGAAGAGATTCCGTTTATTTCTAGCACGCATGCGTATTGGGTCTGTTAATAATAAATTCGAATTTATTTTTAAAATAAAAAACAAAATATTCTATAGATTAATATGTCTAATTTAGTTTAAAAAGACAAATGTTTTCGAATTTAAAAATAAATAACAGTTACTTTCTTCATTCATTCAAAAATTCTCACAATTTGTTATTCAAAGTTCGATAAGTTGAATAAAGTTGAATTTACTAAGTTATTTATATAATAAATACTCGTATTTAAAATGTACTTTAAGTGAACACATTTAAAAGATATTTTAATTAAAAAATAAAATGCAAAAAAAAAAATAAATAAATAAAATAAAAATAAAAATATTATTCAAAAAAATCGTATCGAATAAAAATAGAACATCCATATTTTTCCTTTGGCAATCTACGTATATATATTTAAAATTCACATTTTTATACTATATTAATATAAACGTATAAAAACCCCAGCCACAGTTTCATTAAAGATGAAATATTACCGAAATTAACTTCAAAGCTCTTTAACGAAATAGACCAAACCACACTCATATGAAATAAACGCTTTTACTTTAAAGCACTTTCCTCGTGTACAACCGTGGCGCTGAGGACAGGGCGCTCGCCTTCTAATGCTGGGCTCTTGAGTTCGATCCTCACGTCGGCTGCATTAATCTTTTCCAAACTTTTTTGAAGAGATGGACATGGACATCATTCTCGTGACGTCACAGTGGGAATCATGTGGGTAAAAAAGCGGCTGCTAGCGCATTGGTTTCGTTTTTGCAACATTTGGTGCAAGCATAAATATAGATAAATGCATGTGTAAAATACTGCAAATTTATTCTGTACAAATTATTTTCTATAAAAATTCATATACGTACTAATTAAACTCCATATATATTTATTTATTAAAAATTAAGATTTTTATTTTATAAATAAAATGAAAATTGTGCATGTAATTGCTTTAAAATAGAGAAAATAATTTATATATAACTCATACCTGTCTCTGAAAAAGTCTAAAACTTCATATACAAATAAAATATAAGCATAAATTTTCTTATCACAATGCTTTTCAATGGCGCGATTAAGAACGTTATTCCCAAGCAGACAAATTTCCGTAGCCTCGAACCAAACGGAAGAATATGGTCCATTTTACCTCTTTTGAAGGAGAAAAAAATAAACGGATGTTCGTCCAGACAATTACTGTCAGCAGTGCTGCCAGTACATTTTCTGTGAAAAGACGGAAGTTTTTTTGAGAGTGTGTTTACAAATGGAATAATGCATATTTAATAACTAACGTCTCAAAAATATATGCAAAATCTATGCTATTGGAAATAACAAACAAAATCTTGTAATGCACATAACTATTTTACAATAAACATAACTTTGCAATTTTTTTACAGTGCAGTAGCTGGCTCACTGCTTTAACACTTTTGATGATTTGTGACTAGAAACTAACGCCACATAGATTTGTATTATAGGGTTAATAACTTCTTGGTACTCGTCATGTTTATATTACTTTCTTTTGAATACTTATAAATAACAAAATTGGTATTTTGTGTTTGTTGCTTAATATTTGGACATCAGTTTATATTACAACAGCTAACATTTGCTGCTTTTAATTAGTTCATAGTTTTTGTGTCAAACATTTTACTGTCTAATTTCTACTAAATCGTAGTACTATTTTATCTAATTATCTTAATAAAGCTAATCCATGTTTTATGATCTGGATGAATAACTTATATAAAAGTGAAACACATAAACAAGTGTGTAAGTGTGATCGCAAATCTCACAGAGGGTTTCGTTCAATATTTCTTCCAAAACAGCTTATGTTTTAATAAATAAAGTCAAACTGTTAATTTATAATTATTAAATTCTTACATAGATGCTTTCACCAATAATTTAACTTTAAAACAATAATAAAAGGAAGTTATTTATTTTAATCAAGTTAAAAATGTTCAAAACAAATTATTTAAATAAAATCCAAAATTCAAATTTATTTAACATTTGAAATTAAAAAAATAGCGGATATATGAATAAAATTTTGAATATCTAAAATGAAAAACAATCTTTTAATGAAACTTAAAATGCTGATCATTAATAAATAGATTTAGTTTTTTAAAATTGAAAGAAAATTGAATTCCAAAAAATATTATGAATATTAGTAGTAAAAAGATATAAACACTTAAATTGGCAAAAAATACGAAATTTTTTCACTAAAATCCATTTTAATATAAAAATCTCACTTTCAGTACACTGTTAAAAACAATCTGTAAAGTTCCTAAATTTTTTTCTAGTAGATTTGTATTCCAAAAACTTTTCATATAACGAGAAGAGCAAAACTTCATGTCACCGAGGAAGGTTACATGAGTTTTTGCTGTTACCGTTACGTGAAACGTTCTTGAAATACAAGTTTACTAGAAAAATCTTAGTAACTTTAGAGATTTTATTTTACAGTGCACTAGTCCTTGAACTAAGAACCTTATGTTTGCTAGAGAGACATTTTACCTCCAAGCTATGATTTCTACATGTAAAACGTTGACATAAGGTTCTATTTTAAAATTTAAATCGAAAAAATTAACGGATGACATTGAAAAAATTAATTTAATTAAAATAATAGACTTTTTTAAAAATTTATGATTTGCCCGTGTGACATGAAGTATTCAGCTGTAAGTACAGAAAATTGAGAGTCTCTCATTTATACAGTTTTTATGTACGGACTATGTGACGAACAGACGGACAGATGACAGACGAATAGGGTTTCGTCAGACGAACGAAATCCTAAAATATATTGAGGGAATTCAGGATAATATAGCCACTCGTATTTCATACTCAAATTCTGATAGGTATAGCAAACCGAACTGATAAAAACTTCCTAAAAACACCATAAAATATAATAAAATACGTTAGGCCTTTCATAAGAACTAAGTCTTTTTACGTCAAGCCCAAACAAAACGTCTGTCTAACAGAAGCAGTGGCACATTGAAAAAAAAAAAAAAAAATCTGTAAATTTACTAAATTTTTTCTAGTAAGCTTGTATTGCAAGAACTTTTCATATAACGATAACAGCAAAATTTCATGTAACTGAGGAAGGTTACGTGAGTTTTTGCTGTTACCGTTATACGAAAAGTTCTTGGAATACAAGTCTACTAGAAAAATCATAGTGACTTAACAGATTTTTTTTTATATTGTGCATGACATCATCAGCTGTGTCATGCGCATTTTATTATATTTTATGGTGTTTTTTTTAATTATCAGTTCGATTAATTAACACCAGTTTCAACTTAGTTTCTTGAAGTATAGTAAAATTAGAAAAAATATAAAAATTTCGACTGTTAATGGTTCTGAAAACAAGATTTTTTTTCACTTATAAATTCAAAAATTTACGAAATAGTTTTCTAGCTAGCTCTAAATAGCTTTCTATTAACTAAAAAATTTTAGTTAATATTTGAAAATATTGACAAAACTCAAATGGTCAAACAATTTGAAACCAATAACACCTGAAAGTATAATAAAAGTGCAATAGATGTTATAATTTCGCTATCTTGGAATATAAAAATGATTTTCATATTTGGTATTATTCTCAGCAGATACTCATCTGTAAGCTCTTGTGGTTCACGCACTAACCATAAATGATAAAGCATAAATCATCACATTAGACTATCTTTGAATCCTAATAAAACAATAACAAATTCAACAGAGCAATTTTTCCAATTAAGAAATTTCACGTACACTGTAAAAAAAAAATCTGTGAAGGTACTAAACATTTTCTAGGAAACTGGGATTCCAAGAACTTTTCATGTAACGATAACAGGAAAAACTCATGTAATCGATTCTGAAACTTGAATTTTTGCTGTTACCGTTACAGGAAAAGTTCTTGGAATCCCAGTTTCCTAGAAAAGGTTTAGTACCTTTGCAGATTTTTTTTTTACAGTGTAAAAAAGTAAACCTATTAAAATAACAATAATCACTCCGGAGCACAAAAAATAATAAAGATAACCGCTTTCACCGGTAGTGAGCCTCAACAAATCTTGCTCGACATGCACTTGCAGATCGTTTTAGCTTTCTTTATAAGGCATTGGGGCTCTTTGTTAATAAACGCTGAAACTGAATATAAACAGCGCTAGACAAAATAACCACAGTTGCCTTATATTTTAAAAGCCACTTTTGAGTAAGTTTTTCCAAATACTTTAAACTTACATCTAAGTGATTCAGAATTTCATGCAATATTTAAAATAATTATAGCAATGTGTTCAATTGCTTAAAATCGATAACAATCAAAGTACTAAAGGAAATAAAGTTTTATTAAAAACTTTTATAAATGTTTATTGATTTAGTTTAATTTTACATGTCCATACCATTTTTTAAATTCAGATTAATTAATATTTTGACAACCGCGATAGAAAAATTTTATGAACAAAAACAAACATTGCATCCAGACAATCCAATGCACTGTAAAAAAAAATCTGTAAAGGTACTAAACATTTTCTAGGAAACTGGGATTCCAAGAACATTTCATGTAACGATAACAGGAAAAATCCATGTAACCGATTCTAAAACTTGAGTTTTTGTTGTTACCGTTACAAGAAAAGTTCTTGGAATCCCAGTTTCCTAGATAAAGTGTAGTACCTTTACGGATTTTTTTTTACAGTGTACGGGTTAAATATTTTCGCTGAACGGAATTTAGATAAAAATCGTTTGTAATAGGAAATTAATACTTTTTTTTTTTTTTTTTTTTTTTTTTTTTAATTTAGGGCTTTTCTTTGATTGCCCCCAACTACACAAAAAGCCAACTTTGGTAATTTCTTATTAGTTGCATGCCAGATGTCACTAGAGAAACTTTTAACTATTCATGTCAATTTTGTGATGCTGATTACTTCGGATTTTTCTCATTATTTTTCAGTGCGCGCAGTTCGATTACACATCTGTTAAATTCGTGTTTTATATATTTATTTGATATGTTTCAATTTCATTGGAAATTAAGTTATGTAACATTACTGGGAAACAAACAAACAACTGCTGAATTAATTACATTGTTTAAATTCAGAGGGATTAATCTTCCATAATTGAGTTGCATGCAGAATTTTTCTTTTAAAAGCATTTTTGGAAATTATTTTAAAAAGATAAGCAAATAGTAAATTGAGACATTTTTCAAACAAAATGCTTCAGAAAATACATGTTTTTCCCCATTCGGTCATGTAAAATTAGAAATTGTGTAATGTTTGGAAACTAAATGAAAATGCAATAAAAGTAAAAATTCTTTGTTAGGATGTCGTCACTGCCAATATAACGTGAGCATATTCACGGACATGTTTTTGCTTTATAAATAAATCTTCTTACATATTTTTTTCTTAAAAAGGTTAATTGTTTAGGCCAGTTAAAACATTGGTTATTGTATTATTTGTGTATGTTTATTTTAATAATCTAATTACTTTGCCATAGTTTCGAATCAACAAGAATTTGCAAAATAATACGCAGAATTATCTTTGCAAACTGTGTTCTTACACCGCCTTATTTCTTCAATTACCTAATAAAAATTAAATAATAAAGCCTAAGCTTCTGAGACTTTAATTCCTGCCAAAATATTCGCAGAAAAATTGAATAATATATTTTATCATAAGTAATACATTCTGTAAAATGTATTTCATCAAATGTAGTTAAAAAACAAAACCTAACATATGTTCTAACAACTTTAATATGTATTTTCCCATGATTAAATATTCCACAAACATATCAGCTGGTAAAGTATTCCTGAATATAAAGCTTAACGTAAGAAAATGCCAATCCTTTTCTTAATTTGAATTCAGCTGTGGTTCGTTATGTCCATTCCATAGATTCTTGCACGAAATTTCTTAAGTTAAAAAATGAACCATGTCAAGATTTATTTTGTTTGATTTCCGTCCGTTTTGTTTCTTTCAAAGTTAATTGAGCTAAATTTTACTGAGTATTTAAAGAAGATTTTTCTATCAAGAATGCGGAAAAGATTTGACTGGAATATCAAATGCACATACATAGCGTGACAAGTACAGTTATATAGCTAAATTAGAACATGGGCGTCACGTTTTTTTTTCATGTTTACACTTCTAACTGCTAAAATTTCTTTCTATGACAAATTTAATCCCCTTACAATAGGAATCGGTAACATCATTAATATAGTTTCTAGAAATTTTTACGATTAGTTAATGGTTATGAGGTTTCATAACAGACGAATAAAAATGGCGCTTAATTATCCAATTAATCACACAGAAACTGTAAGATTCGTTGTTTTACTTGAATATATTAAAGTGAAAGTCTATTCTTAGATTTAATTTGAATCACTTATGTTTTAAAGAAAGCTATTTTCATTACTATTCTGAGACAATTCTTATTTGTTTTCTAACGCGCCGATATTTTTTATGTATTAAATAAATTATTGAAATTTGGGTTCAAGTAACACCTCAGATTAATTAATTTGATGCAAGCTATTCTTTTTTATAATATAAGTTATTTAAATAGGCGAATCTGTTAAGTAGGACCCAGGATCTGAAATTTTCCTATATAGAGCAATTTTAATTATGATGTTAATTTAAACACGGAATTAAATTAGTAAATGTGTGAAAAGTATAGAATAAATTATGTGATGCTGAATGGCATATTTTAGCAGCCTTTTATATCTTGCTAACTAATCATAAGAGAAACTATTACAAGAGAAAGTTGTTTTACTATGGAATTGCAAAATTAATCATTTATCAGTGTAAGTTAAGTCATCTTCTGTTTTATATCACACAAATTAAAGTGCAAAACATCTATAAACTTAATTAATTAAAAAAACTACTGATTCCTCTATTTTTTCTGCCTCAAAATTTGTATAGTTTCTAATCTTAGGAGACCTTTTGTAATTTTGGAGAATTTTTTAGTTTCAGATCTCAAAAGAAAAAAACAAGCACGTGAATAATGACTAAAGGAAATAAAATTAAAAAATAAAAACTTATTTAAGCGAAGAATTTACTGTACATTGTATTTTTTAAATGTAGATAGTTGTTATTTGAACTAAGACCAGAAGTGATTCCAAGTAGACATAAGTTTAGTTAAGTTAACATTATTAACATTATTAGTTTAATTAACGTTTAGTTTAACATTATTAGACTGGGAGGCAGCAGCACAGAAAATCACCTCATCGAGTTCATGGATGAAAATCTAGGATTCTTTCAATATCGATTCGCAATTGGTCTGCCAAGTTATATCTTGGTGGAAAACACTTTAAAACCCGATTTTAGCGGTCGACTCATAGATTTATCATTCTGCTTTCCTGTACACAAAAATAAGAAAAGATGGAGGATTGGAAGCAGGAAACCATAACCGTAAACCTATGAGTCAACCATTAAAATCGAATTTTTAGATATTTCCACCAAGATATGACTCGGCAGACCGATTGCGTTTTAATATGTGAATTGATATTAAGCTAATCTTAGATTTTTAATCTATGAACGCAATGAGGTGATTGTCTGTGCGTCCGTCTCCCAGTCTATATTTATTACTTATAAATTTACAGTGTTACTTAATTTTAAATCTAGCTGACATTGTGGTTAATATCTTAAGGAGGAATATGAAATGTTATTTTCCCTTTAGCTTGTGTGCAACTGCAGTGTGTAAAGATGTGAAGGTGGAAGTTAACGCATCACAAAACTTAATGTTATTATAACAAAAGAGTGTAGTCAATCAACCACAGTGTCTCTATAACAGAGGAAATATGTATTAGAGCGCATGCTGAAAGTGACAATTTAGTTCAATCTATGGCAAACCAGAATCAAAAATTTGATAATCTTCACGTAGGTAAAGTTCAATTAAATGAGAGAGTCTATTAAACAAATATTAATTTCAAGACAATGACAAACCAAAAATTTGCATGGTAAATTGATTTTGCCTAAAGTCTTATGGAGCAATCAATTTTTATTTCCCTTACTAGCGAGCTACGCCCGCTAGCTGGGCCACTTTTTCCAAACGAACCTCGATATTAAGCAGTATATAATAAGCAAAAAAAATTCATTTAATAAGCAAGTCTTGGTGTTCGAATCCTCAAGCACAAAAAAAGTAAATGGTTGTTATGCGCCCATTATCCCGTTAAAAATATGTGATTTCGCACGGTGGGCTCTACGCGCACTTGAAAAAAAAGATTGTAGATCAGAGCCATGGTCGCTTCGCGCCCATCGTCCCGTTAGACTTAATTGGTTTTGCACGGTTGGCGCTACGCGCCCATAAGGCATTTTTTCGTATTTTTTGGTTCATCAGAAGCAGACTTTTACGCAGATTCTGAATATGTAATCAGTTTTTTTCTACTTTAAAAACTGTCTGCATGATGGTTTTAGAAAAAACACGCAAAAAAAGTTTTGTTATACTTCGGCCTGTTTTATTTCTAATTTAATATTTTAGCGAAAACTACGGTAAATAATCGACTGCAAGTCAAAAAAATTGATGCGGATGAAAGCGCACTTAGTGCGGGGTGAAAAAGAGGTTTTCGTCTGGTTCTTCTTTTAGCCAAAGGGGAAAAGTTCTAGTCGTTCACTGCAAGGTGGCGCAGTGTTCTGCTTGAGAGTTCCGTTTGGGAAATGAGACGTTTTCCGTTCCGTTTCCCGACCGGTTTTTAATTCATAACTTTTTTACTTTTGGTCCCACGGTCTCGAAAATGCCCGAAAGGACATTCCTGGAATTTTTCGAATCGAAAGACACCTCTCGTGACTTCCAACTCTCCCGCGTTGCGAATTGTAATCGGCTTCATACAGACAGACAGACACACAGAGACGCACGGATTTTATTAGTATAGATGTCGCCATTTTCTTGGGAGAAAAACTGTAATGTAAATGAGCTCCTTCGTCACCAGAAGTTGATAGATCTATTAACTAGTAGAATATTATGCCCGATTCCAAATATTTTTGTTATTTTTATCAAAATAACCCCCATTTCACGTTATTTAATACACATTATTGTCATTTAGTAACAAAAACCAGAGCATTCAAAAATAAAAACATTAAAAGTCAAAATTATAACTGAATTTTTTAAATGTGCATTTAAATTTTAAATTATAAAATTTTGGCTTTTTTATAATTCTTGCAATATAGTGTGAAAGAAAATCCAAAAAGGAAAAAAGCATGCTTTCAATCAATTTTTCATTGTGTCAGATGACTTGACAAACCATAGTTTTCAAGTTTTCCAAACATAAAACTACAACTACTGTACAGTAGTTAGAATGTTATGACGATTAAATTCAATGATAAATTCGATTAAAGTCAAAATACTCAAACTTGAAGCTTACTGCAAAATTTTAAGGAAAAACAAAAAATTACAGAATCTATAATAAAAATGTAGGTATGCTTGGTTTCGAGATTTTTTCAATTGCACAAAACTTTAACGTAAAATTAGTTCGAACTAGAATGTAATTACTTCCTCGTCATATAATCTAATTTTTTTACATACCCTAAATCCATAACACAAATTCAAAATAAATTGCTTTTTGCTACTACTTTTATAGGAACGATGTTTAAAACTCATTTGGCAGTAGGCCATATATTGAAATAAAGTGAAAAATTTTCAACTTAAGTTATAATCAGTATACTTTAAACCTGGCTTTAAAGTAATCTGTTTCTTTTCCTTAAAGACTATTCTACTTGGAATAAATTTGTACCCTAATAAAATATCCAAATAGTAAGTATTAGTAAAGCCATTTTTACAAATCACCTTCTTCATTAAAATTTAAAAAAAAGATATTAATATTAGTAATAGAACATTACAAATCTTCTTCAATAATTTTTTCAAATATAAACCGTCTTTGAATTTGTTTTTTGAGAAAGTATTTTAGAATACTATAAAATGATTTTTAAAAAAATTACGTAAGATAAAGACAGCGACTATTTTTTTTCGTGTTGCATTAAAACTAATATTTCCTTCATATTATTTAATCGGCATTTAAAACCTCTTTGATTCTATAGCTTGCTCCATGTAAAAGGCATGTTTTACATTTAAATCAAGTTTTGCAATACTGGTACTCTGCTTTATTACATAAATCTTAACAAAGAGTTTTAAAACGAAGAAATATGATTTCTTTTTAAGGGGGGGGGGGGGGGGGAACTAAAAAGAAAAAAGTATTGCGGTACTTTAAATCACATTAGGATGTTTTAGGTTTGTTTTAGGATGTCTTTGTTAGAATATATGTCAGCCGAAAAGAGAATAATATAAAACGGAAAAAAGAGTTTGTCTGCTACTTCAATAAAAAGTTTTTAAAAAGAGATTTCAGTTGAACGTTTTTAAACTGCTTAAAATCTTTTTCAGCTACTACGTATTTAATTAAATTCAAAATTAAATGTATATTTGGTTTAGTATGCTTTAAAAGTTGCAAAATAATTTAAAATTTAATACTTATTTTATTGTGTCTTTTTGATCTAGAAAAAGAGGAAACGTTAATGAAATTTGCAGCTAAGAGATAAAACAATTGCAAATATTCCGAAAAGTTGAGAGATTTAGTAATATAAAGGTAACTGCTTGCTGGTCAAGCAAGAAATATTCGGCATAACGTAATTCCAAAATGCAATTACGATATAAAATTATTTCTTATACTATTTTTTTAATAATGGACTTCGAAACTCATTTTACAGTCCATAGGCTCAATTACAAAACAAAATTTTCGATTCAAGTTATATGCAATAGCCTTTAAATATCGCTTTAAAATTATCTTTTATTTTCTTAAGGGGGTCCGGGACACATTTTAAATTAATTTTTATTTATTGAGTTAAAATTTTGAATTTTTTTGTGATGATTAATCATATTATGTGTAAACAAAATAAGATGATTTAATTTCTCATTAGCTATTTTAAAAAATGTAAAATTTATTGTAAAATTGGGGAAATTTAAAAGCGTTATAGTTCGAAATATTATTAGTAAAATTATTTTTTTATATTTAAATAAACAGAAATATATAAGCTTCAATTTCGATTCAGAATTTTTGTAAATATAAATTAAAAAAAAAAATTCAAAGTATTTAAAATAAAAAATTTAAAAAGAATTGTGTAATTTTCATTAAAAAAAATCATATTTTTAAAGTATTATTATTTTTTTTTCAAATTTGCTAAATCAAAATTAAAATAAAATAATTGAAAAAGACATGCTTCAAATTTGAACCTTTTATCTTAACAGGTTCTTAAACAAATCAAATACGAGGATTGGTGAAAAATTCCACTATGAAGAAAAACGGATTTTTTTACAAAAAGTTGTTTCCATAAAAACCATTGCTTAAAAGCTATATTTTAAAAACAAACCAAAACATAAAAAATGTTATCTGCTGTTCTAATTAAGATAGATAGGGGGAACTGGGGCACATTGATACACACCCCACTACAGCTCACAGGGTCATTACATGAAGTTTCAAAACAACTCCAAAAGGTGATACTAGTGTACACATTTACATACAAAATGTCTTGGCATGATTCAGTAGTTTGATGAAATGGGACGGGTGATTTATTGTTTTTGTAGGTCAAAAGTAAATTTGAGCTGTACAATTGTTATGGTATTATACAACTGTTCCAGTATATTCAACCGAAAATAATACTCTCCCTGGCAAGCAAAACAACTCTTTATCAGTTCCTCATTCTTTATTGTTAGGTAAATTATGAAGAGTTGGATTTGAGACTCATTTTATTCAAAATGGCTGTATAGGGCACAATGATACATTCTATGTCGGGGCACATTGATACAACCTAAATCCTTTTTTAGTTCATTTTTTCATTACCTTTTATTATTATTTTTTTTTTACCATACACTCCTTAACCCAACCATTTTTCACCAAAAATTTCTAATATTAATTTTTATTGAAGTGAAATAGCTCTAATTTTTTATATTAGAGCATTTTATAGTATTTTTGCAAACAGAAAATGTACGAACTTACCCATAAGCTGGTACTAGTAGAACTAATAAAAGAAAAGGATGGCAGCCTGGCAAATCTCGAATTTATATCGATTCTCCAGAGAAAAAAAGCATTTTCGGCATGAGAAATGTTAAGTAAGAAAAACAAACTGCAGAACAGAAAAGGATTATTATATTATAAACTGAATTTTTACTATAATTATCCATTATTTTCTGTTTATATACCTATTTATAAAAAGAAAACCTGGAATTTTTTCATCTTTCCTAAGAAAGAAGATAATTCTTGGGTTGAAGGGCTAGATATGACAAAGTTACCCCAGCTAACAATCAGACAAGGAACAACCAGAAAATCAGGTCATTATACATTTAATTTTGATTGCTTTAATATTGCTTAAAAATAAATTGTGGGTGATTTGAATTTCTATAAAAAATATAAAATGGTTTGCTAACTCATTTTCTATGAAAAATATGCATTGACGTTATTTTGTCACCATTTTTCTCAAACGTATCAAACTGTCCCATGAAGTGTATGAATCTGCCCCGGGGATGGGGCACATTGATACAAATAACTTTTTTTTTATTACATGCAAAAATACTATATAAAACAATGATTGTTCATTTTTATAACATACTACACAAGTTTTTCTGTCACCACATGGAAAAAAAACTTGAATTTTCTACTTTCTTCACACCAAAAAAATTCTTACAAAAAAACTGTATCAATGTGCCCCAGTTCCTCCTACATGATTTAAACGTCATTTGAAGCAGAAAAAAACCAAAAAAAGTTTTAATGCAATTTTTTTTAAAGAAAATTTCAGGATTTTATGTCCCGGACCCTCTTAAATTCATTCTACTTGATATACCTTCTTACACTTATTAGGAATCTGGAAATAAGAAACAATGAGGTCTATTTAAAAAATAGAATGCTTAACTTAAAAGTGAAGAAATTATGTTTGAAACAATTATTTATCCCTAGCAAACATCATGTACAATTTTTTTTTGATGTAAACTTCCTTAAAATCGATTTTAAACTGTAATAAAGATGTTTATTAATTTAGAAAAATCCCTTTCGGCATGGCCTATAGGCGGAGGTAGATTTCGAAAAGTTTTCATCTCAAAAAAAAAAAAAAAAAAAAAAAAAAAAAAAGCCTATTTTTACTCAAATGCCCATTTTGGCAATATATTTTGAATTATATTCTTACTTTATTTAAAAAATTGAACAATATGCTCATTATATAGTTCCTAAATAACAAAAAACTGTTAATTAAATTCGTTTGACAGCAAAATTGAATTTAAAAATGAGTCATAAAATAACCAATTTATTATTTTAATACATCCACAATTCTTTAATCAAGATCGCTTTGAGAAATTTTGTGCGAAGTGCCTACTTTGACAGATTTTTTTTAAATATATATTTAGCCTTTATCAAAACTCTGACCAATACGGCACATTACACAGTTCCTAAATAACAAATAACTGTCAATTGAATGCGTTTGAGAGCAAAATTGAATTTAAAAATGAGTCATAAAATAAACAATTTGTTATTTGAATACAACCTCAATTCTTTTATCATGATCGCTTTGCGAAATTTTTTTGCGAAGTGCTTACTTTGACAGCTTTTAAAATATATATATTCACCCTTTATCAAAAAATCGACGAATACGCACATTATATCGTTCCTAAGTAACAAAAAACTGTCAATTGAATGTGTGTCAGAGCAAAATTGGATTTAAAAATGAGTCATAAAATAACCAATTTGTTATTTGAATACCCACAGTTCATTAATCATGTCGCTTTGGGAAATTTTGTGCGAAGTGCCCATTTTGGCAGCCTTTTTTTAAATATATTCTGCCTTTATCAAAAAACTGGCCACTCCGTCACATTATATAGTTCCTAAATAAGAGAACCTGTAAATTGGATGCGTTTGAGAACAAAAAAAGATTTAAAAATGACTCGGTAAAAACGCAATTTCTTAAATTTCCGCAAATTTTAATCACGATAACTTCGTGAAATTCTGTTCAAAATACCCTTTTTGGCAGCCTTTTAAAATATATATTCTGCCTTTATCAAAAAACCGCCCAATACGTCAAGTTATATAGTTCCTAAATAATAGGACCTGTAAATTGGATGGGTTTGAGAACAAAAATGAATTTAAAAATGACGCATAAAAAACGCAATTTGTTATACTTAATGAATTTTTTAATGATGAAAACTTCGGGAAATCTGTTCAAAATACCTTTTTTGGCAGCCTTTTTAAAAATATATTCTGCCTTTATCAAAAAATTGGCCAATACGTCGCATTATATAGTTGCTAAATAATAGGATCTGTCATTTGGATGCGTTTAAAATCAAAAATGAATTTTAAAATGAGTCAGAATATAAGCAGTTTGGATTTGAGGTTTTTTCTCCAACTCCTATTTTTGTTTAATTTATTTTTGCTATAAGAATTGGTTCTATGAAAAACTTGTCAATATAAAAATTGTAGATATTATTGTGAAGATGTAAAATAAATTTAATTAGATTTAATTGCTTAAGAATTGAGTAAGTTATGGTTTTTTTTCTTTTTCCTCCCCCCTTTTTCTTTTCGTTTTTAATTTTTTTCATCGGTAAAAATTGGTCCTATCAAAAACTTGTAAATACAAACGTTTTAGATAATATTGAGTACATTTATATAAAATTTAGTTGGATTTGATATCTTGAGAATTGACGAAGTTATGATTTTTTTCTCCCAAAAACCATGTTTTTTTCGCCCCTTGAGCCCACTTTTAACTTTATCAAAAATCTGTCACGCATAAACTTTTTCCTCATTTTTTAGAAGTAATATAAACTTTAAACTGATTCGATATCTATTTTAATTAAAAAGTTATCTCGTTTTTTCTGTTTTCACAAAAACCCTCCTAACTTTCACCTCCTTGGTCCGATTTTGCCCATTAACGAACTTAACCGAGATTTTATGCCCTTTGATTTTATGTAAAAGGTTGATGAAGATCTGAGCATAATTATGGAAGTTATTGTGTCTAGAAGAAAGTGATATACACCGATAGATAGATAGATAGATAGATAGATAGATAGATAGATAGATAGATAGATAGATAGATAGATAGATATATAAACTTTTTTACTGATGGTAGTTTTGGGGTCTAGGAGTCATGATTCGTGTAGATCCGCAAAAATTTTTCAGAAATTCCAACATGGGAGACAATGCAATAGGTAGTATTTCATACGAAATCTACCTAAAATGTACTATGATCCCAAAAGAAAATATACTTTAAATTCTTTCAAGTTACACAAGATTCTGAATAGGATTCATTTTTCCTAAAAAATCCCACAAAAGAATTTATGTTTGAAATTTAAACGAGAATTCATAAAAATAAAATTTTATTAGCTCTTCGCAGGTTTCGAAAACATATCCGAGTAGCTTTTACAGTGCATTAATAAGTTCTCTCTCCCAGATGAGATCTCAAGAAAATATTTTCATGTTCAGCAAACTTATTTAACTGAAAAACATATAGAATTAACTGAATTAACATTAACATTAAAATAAACATTTTTCTGTTACAATTTCAGTTATGCAGATGAAAATGTTTAAGTTTTGATATCATCCGAAAAAACTATTATCCGTGTGTAAAGAACTGATTAATGCACACTAAAAGCTACTCGGAAACATTTCTGGAAATTACGGGCAGCTAACAAAACATTTATTTTTATAAATTCTTCCTGAAATTTCGAAAATATATTTTTTCCGAAGTTCCTAAAGATAAAGGAATGCTTTTTGGAAAATTGGGTGACTTGGTAGTGGTTATCAAATAGTTTCATTAACATTTAAAAGATAGATCTTTCATTAAATTGCTTCATTTGAAACTCATGTTTGAAGTTATATCAATGTATTAAAATGCTCAGATTTGATGCTTTTAACGTGTTATTTTAAACAAAAATATGCAGAACAGAAAAAGAATTTTTCTACATCAAGGAAAAGGATAATGAGCTACATTAAATCATTCTGAATAATTTAGGATGTTTGTACGTGGTGATTTATTGTGTAGCTGAAAATAAAATAACTTGTAACAGGGTAATAGTTTCCGCTTTTTTATAAGGTAAACGATTTAAAAAAAAGATTACAAAAAAAAAAGTTATCTCAGGTCCATGTTGATAAAATTTGCTACATTATTCTAAATTTAAATCACATAGATTTTCTTAAATTTTAAAATTGAAAAGTGAAGAAAATTTCTCAAAAAAAAATTGCAAATTTTTCAAAAGATTGTGAATTTTATAATTAAAAGGCCTTTGTTGGTCAATTAACCCAATGTTTTTGCACACCATAATTAAATAATATAAATATAAATTAAGTAGAATTGTACTATGACTTTTATAAGGATGAGACCTGAAACTCACTTGGCAATGATCATTCGAACAAATTTCCAAAATTTTCTCCAGCAGCCTTTAAATGCAGGGTGGTTCATAATGAATGGGACAAAAAGAAAACATGATTGTGAACGTTGTAATTAATATATTTAGAAAATTCAAATTTACCCCAAAACTATATTTATTCAAGTTTCTACATGTGTTTAATATGTGCCCCTCCGGTGACACGACAAATGTCTACAGGGTAATTCAGCTCCTGCCACACTCGTGATAGCATATCCCCTGTGATGGAGTTCAACACAGTAGTTATCCGCTACTTCAGTTCCTCTAAGTCCTGAGGAAGGGGAGGCACTAACACCTTGTCTTTAACGAAACCCAGAGAGAAAAAAAATCACGGGGAGTTAGATCTGGTGATCTCGGCGGTCAATGAAGACATGTCAAATCCTTAATGTTTGCTTATGTAATGCCGATACGGTGGTTCTTTACGAAATTTCACGCGAAAATGTCTTTGCACAACTCTTACTGAGGAGTTTTTGGCATATTCGAAAACGTAGTACGCTTTCTCTAGCATGGACGACATTTTTTGTAACAGCGCTTCTAACGGCGAGTTCGTCATTCGATGATTTTTCCCTGTTGCCAAATAAAATTTGTATAACTGTACTTGCCTTAATTACGCATGCTACTTTAATGCGCATCGGAAGGGGTTAAAAATGACAGATAAATTTCGAATATTTCCAGTTGTTGTCAGCTCTGTTAAGAAATGTTTACTAATAAGAAAACAACATTTTTCAAGAAATAGCTTTTGAATAACCTACTATTCATTATTACAAATTCCCCTTTTTCCACCACGTTACTTTCACATCATCATCCACGATTTTTTATTTACAATGTATGTATTATCCTAAAACTTTCTGAATTATTTTAAATTTTATAAATATTCACTTAGATATTTTTTCTTTTTAGATTCAGAATATTTGCCTATTGGTTTCTTCGTTGGATGGATGTTTTATTGGCACGGTGTCTAAAGATAGACGTGCTGCGCATGACTAGGAAAAGCAATAAAACTTGTTCAAATATTTTAAAGTAAAAGATAAAAGTCACTTGTTAAAAGTAATCTGTTAAAAAATAAGTATTTAAGAAAAATACTCAATTTTTATAATGAATTTATTTTTTTTTAATTTTTAGTCGATAAAGTAATGTTGATATAAAAGCAATATATAACGTCTTGAGGCTCCTTAAACATAGTTTTTTCTTTTTTGAGATATCTTAATCGAACACTCCAGTTCTTTAGAATCCTTAAATTTTCAAATGTATAAAGAATCAATCTCAACTAGGCCATAAAATCCAAATTAAAATAAAACTTTGTCTATATCAATATTACAACCCCTTACAAATTTATTGCCTCAATGTCATTTTAGAAATTTCTTTTTAAGTGCATAGTTTTTGCTGAAAAATTTATGAGTAAATTGCAGTAAAAGAAATTCTAAACAAGGAATGTTTTCTCATAAACCTTGACAACCATACTTTGCCTTAAAATATTGCTGGAATCCGCCTCATTCATTATTGTTCATTTTCATTTTTCGTTTTTATTCTTATATATATGTTTTAATAGGCCATAACAACATTTGTATAATATCTGTAAAATATGAGGAGTCTGAGATGATAGTTTTATAACTGAAATAGGGTGACCCCACGAGTAACTGATATCCTCTATTTGTTAATAATGTTTTATAAATATTGTGCCATCGCAGGTGGAATTGAGCTTTACATGTAGCACTAGACATAGTATTTTTGTTTGAATGCCAGTGCACTTGCTGTCATATTGTTGTAATCTGCATGCTATAAGAGAATTTCTTTAATGATTTTTTTAAATTAGAAAATTTAAACATTTAGTTTTTGATTAGTTGGACAATTGAGATAATTCAGATCAATTAAAAGAATCTACTTCCATTTTTCTTATTTCTACTAATATTTTAATAAGAATTATTGTTAATCACAGTCCGAAGATGATATTTTAACAATTAATATTTCCATTTTCGATTGACGTCTTTTACTTGATCAAACACTGTTAAAATGGCCCTTATAAAATCTATTTATTTATATTTTTTTTACTATTTCATTTCAGTGGGTTTCAATTTTTCCATTATAAGATATTCATTAAAGGTTGAAGCAATCATTTCAGTTTACTTCTAAAACTTAAAAGGAAGGAAATATAACGAAAAATCTGTAGCACTGACTTTATTTTTTGTTGTTTATATGACAGCTGATTATTTGAACAAGGTATATAGGCAAGGGGGTGTTACCCGTGTGTGGAATATTTCCAAGGGAATCATCTACCCCGTATTTACGAGGATACCCAAGGCTCGAAGAAAACCATAGAAAACTCCAAACGATTATGCCGAAGGTGCGATTCCGTTTGAACCCAGCGCCTCCTCTCTACTAGCTTCAAGAGCAGAGTACCCAGCCATTGGTGGGGACTAACTTTATTTCATCACCTACTGACTGGATAGTCCTATATTTGGAACAAGCCAGTTTAAATGTCTGCAAACTTAAACGGAACATGTGTACATCAAAAATAATAATATAAATAGTAATACGAACCTTATCCTAAAACGTTTTCGTTAATATTTTACTACAGTTGTTGTAAACTGTAGTAGTATTACTACATAGTTTCATTCCTAGAGTACGTTTCAAGTACTTTAACTATAAGTAAACAAAGACTCAATTTACAGTTAACAAACCACAATTGGTATAATATGTACCTAAATTGCTGATTTTAACTGCGGCCTAATATTTTGTTTACTTTATAATGTTTTGTAAATAAATAAAAAATAAATGTTTTGAAGTCCAAATAAAGTTATTAAATAAAGTAAGGTAATATTTTTGTAATTTTACTGCTTTCTATTTAAATTGCAAATTAGAGAAACAATGGGCAGATAATCTACGTCACGGACATTTTAAATATCTATTTTTTATTCTAATAGATTTATCATTTCATAGAAGATTTATTGAAACCTATTTTTATTGTCTAAAGTTTTACTATAAGTCATATAAACATTACCCAAAAGTTTTTCTGAGACTTACAACCCAGCACGAAACAACGCAACAATGATTTCTTTAGACATTTGTACTCACTTAAGTGAATAAATCTTATAATTTTCTGATAACAGATTCAAAGGTAGTTAGTTCCTTCTTTAATACCATTTTGAAAACTGAAATTAAAGTAAATAAATATCTGATATAAACAAATTTTAAAGTAACAGTTGATTGGTAATTTTTAGTGGTATTTTTCTAGCGTAGAAAAATTTTATACGATAAGAAAAGGTGGTTAATATTTACATTCAGACACCAGGACCAAATAAATGTATCAGCTTTTAAATACCAATTGCTTTTAAGAAACACTCGTAGTTTTATGTTTTAGAATTACCCCTACGCATTTTATTATTTGTTTCCCACAAAAAGATTTCTTAACTAATTTACAGCACCCAAATATCTAGCGTTCTGTCTTTATACCTGTGAGTTTTGAGCGCAAAATCATTAATCACAGATTTTGAACATAAACTTTAAACTTTTTTTTGCCATTGTTGTTGTTGTTACACTTTGTTGTACTTTATTTTAATATCGCTGAATGACAAATCTCTAAATGTTCTAAATTTTAAAAAAATGATAGGGAATAAAATAAAATAACTGTTTTGCTTGACTTAAATAAAAATTACAAAATATATGGAGCCATTAATCCGGAAATTTATCTTTTACGGAGTGTGTCCAGACTCATTTTGATTTTTCTGGACTTTTCTTGAACCCTTTGTGACGCAAGAATTCACATACACAACACAGTTTCCACGTGTAATTACTACTATTATCCCTGAATAGCTTTATTCAATTACAGAATTTTTATTGTTAAGTAAGACGAATATTATTCAGTTTCCAGTTAAACGGTTCAATACAATATTAACTTTTAATGTAAATTTTACGGTCAATCTATATTATTTCGGCTGACTTACAGAAAGCGCTTAATACCGATCATCATTAACCAATAATCATAATGATAAATACTATTTGAGTGTTCAACCGAGACTTTGATAGCTGTCAATAGAAGTGAATGATATATACGGGCGTAATAGCTTTTTATTAAAATGCTTGTGTATAGGTTAAAGCTTTTGTGGCATCAAAAAATAATTGTTAATTTTAATGAAAACAGATTATTTCATAAGTGTTGGGATAGTGTCTTTTTATTTAAAAAATGGTTAGTTTAGTGGAGTATTCTTCTTCAAAAAATTAATTTTAATTAGATCAATGTTATAGGAAGTTGATAGATTTTCCATGTTTACCAGACAAAAGATTTCCTCCAGTTTAAAAGTTATTCGTGCTATTAAAGATTTTTATTTACTAAATTTAAATAAATAGGAATTCCTTGTAAGCGAAATAAGGGGCTTGTGGACTTTGAAATGAGCAATATTCGACCAAAAATACATTTTTTTTTAGTTAAAAATTGTTATTATATTTATATAAATAATCAGATGTTTAACAGGATATTTTGCTTTCATACTTCTTAAAGGTATGTAATGAAAATAACATATAATAATGCATTTGAAATTATGTTCTCTCAATGAAAAATTATGAGTCTTTAAAATGATACATGCGTATTTCTACAAGACAACTTTCTGTGCATCAGTTTTTGATTTTAGGTTTATTGAGTTACACAAATTAGTAATAATATATGGTAATGTCTAAAAAATGAAGTCTCGTTCTATTTTATTATATTTTTATAACTTTCTGTCGAATTAAAAATAAATAATGCACATTTTTATAGTAAAATCTTATCAAATAACACAAAAAAAACGCTGGCGAAAATTTTTATCAAAATATGAAAACCACGGAAAATAATGTGTATAAAAAACCCAATAAATAGCTTGATATTATTTTTTTAATTTAGAAGATTTTTTTATAAAATTTCCTAAGTTACCCCAACACAGTTGATTTTTCATTTCCCACAAACTTTTTCGTAGTTAACTTACTTCGCCCAATTATTCAACATTCCGTTTTTGCATCACTAAGTTTTGAGAACAAGATCATTGAGCATTGATTCTGAAAATGAATTTCAACCACTGTTTTTGATGTGGCAGTTGTTTTGTTCAAGTATATATCATTGAATGATAAAACTCTAAATGTTGTAATTTCTAAAATTCACAGAAATTAATATGATATAACTATATAATAACTATTTAGTTTGATTTAAATCAAAATTACAAAATGTATGGAAAGATAAATTGGGTACTATAGATCGCATCCTAGGACATCTTCACATTTCCGGACTTAGCACCCCAAAGTATTTCAGATGCATAACACAGAGTTTCCACGATTAACTACATTGACTTCCAAATTTTTCGAATAGCCTTATTTAGTTGAAATTTTATTGTTAAATAACATGAATATTACCCCGGTTTTCAGTGAAGTGGTTCCGTACTGTATTACATTTTTTTTGTAGTAACTTTAAGGGTCACCCTATAAGACAGGGTTTATTCATTTACGAAACAATCATCATAATAGTAAATAATATTCGAGCATTCATCGGAGGTTTTTTGCTTAACTGTTAATAGAAGTAGATATGAGGTGGAATACGAGCTTGATATTCTTGTAACTATTATGCTTACCTTTAGTTTAGAGCTTTTATGACACGAAAAATTTGTGTTAATTTTAAGAAAAACAAACTATTTCGTAAAGCTTGTGATATGATATTTTATTTAACAGTTTGTTAGTTATAGTATTAATTCATCTGAAAAAAATTATTTTATTTCAGTTAAATCAAAGTGTTTAGACACTACTCGTGAGTCTGTTGTCTTCTATCAGACAAAAGGTTTCTTTCTGGTTTGAAGAAAATTGTGATTTTAAAGATTTTTAGCTCACAGGCTATCATAGCCTGAGAGCTTATGTGCCCGTCCGTTCTGTATGTACGTTCGTATGTTCGTATGTTCGTGCGTAACGCGATAACTCATGATAAAAATATCCGATCCACTTGAAATTTTGTATGTAGATATATCCTGATAAGGCGCTTCCCTGATTAGTTTTTGGAGTTCATTCGATATGTATAACAGGGGGAACGGGGGGCTCATGCCCCTCCCCTTAGTTGATATTAATGGGATTTTCATGCAGAATAAAGTTTTCGTTCAAAATTTAGATTAGGATCATTCTGATGAGGCGATTCCGTGACTGTTATTAGGTGTTCATTGAATAAGTATAAATAGGGGGAACAGGGGTTCTAATGCCCCCCCCTTAATTTATATAAATGGGTTTTTCAAGCAGAATTTTCATATTTCGTTCAAATCTCTGAATAGTTTTGGAAGTTTAATGGTTAAGTATAAAAGAGGGGGATAACTCCTTTTAAATTATATAAATGCTAAATGGGTTTTTATTAAGAATTACCTCATTTGCTCTGAATTTTGGATATAGATTTTTTATATGATAAAGCATGTCTTTGATAGTATAGGATGTTCAGTGATTAAGTATAAAAAAAAGAGGAAAGGGGGGAGCTGTTTCCCCTTCTTAATTTTTTTGAACGGAATTAACCCTTGAAAATATAAGGCTTTAATGTACAATTAGTATTTGTAGCCTGTGAGCTCAATGCCATCAGTTTAACTGGGCAGTATTCTTTATTATTTATTATATTCAAATAAATATATCGTAACAAAAATAAGTTGAACTTCGATATGAACAATATTTGACAAAAATACATAATTTGTTTTAGTGTTAAAAAAATATATATATATATATATATATATATATATATATATGTATTACAACATATTTCGCAGAAAATTATTTTTCATACTTCATAAAGTGTAATGTGTTGTAAAGTGTCATATGTTGTGATGTGTTTATGTACATCAATGTAAATAATATATAAATTCAAATGTGCTTGTCTCGAAAACAAAAAAAATATATATGTTGCTATCTATGCGTCTTTAAATGCTCCATGCATTTTAAGTTTTGATAAGAACTCTCAATATTGCTATGAGTCAACTTTATGCGCATCGGTTTTGAAATGTTGCTTTATTCAGTTACTCAAACTAGTAATATTATGTATGTATATATATATATATATATATATAAATGTATATATTTCTTTACGATGTCGAAATATTCGTTTGAAAACAAGTTTCGCATCATTAAAGTAATTTTTATTCATGTATTGTTCCCTTATTTGTATTATTGTTGTAATTTGTCTTTTGAATAAACAATTTTATTTTACTTGAGAGAGGTGTAACGAAAAGTTAAAAACAAATATTATTGACATGTTTCGATTTCATTTAATAAGAACCCTTAAAGGGTCCTTTTTAGATGGAATCGAAACATGTCAGTAATATTTGTGTTTAATTTTTCGTTACACCTCTCTCAAGTAAAATAATATTGTTTATTCAAATGTTTATATGTAAAAGGTGTATTTCTTAAAATCTTGTGATTTAAAAATCAAAAAGATTTAATAACTTTTTTTATGGTAATTTGTCGTATTGAATTTATATATATTTCCCTATAATACACTGCATTTCGCACAATGGATTTAATGGTACTATCAATTATTTCGTTTTTCTGGTCTTTTTCATTCGTTAAAATTATTTGATAAAGATAGTTTGACTATATCTGTCAAACATTTCTAATTTCTAATATTTTTTATGCATTGAACTTCCTATTTATATTAATATTTTACAAAATTTAAAAGTTATCATGTTTGATTCTTCTTTAATATTTCATTTATAAGTGTTTGGATCTACTCTTTAGATTTAATTAATAATTATTTCATTTAATAATTTTTGTTCCAAATTTAAAATGTATAATTTTTGTATCTCGTCTTAATATTCAATTTATAATTTATATTTAAAACAAATGATAATTTGTAACATTTTATAATGGTTATTTGTATATATATGTGTGTGTGATTTTATAACCATTATACAATACTAATATTCAACATCTACTATGGATATATGTATATTTATATATATATATAACCAAAATGAAATCCGAAGCATATGGTTAAGTTGTCAGAATGTTAAAGATGAACAAAAAGTTAACAGTGGAAACCAGAAATGTATAATAAGAAGCTATGAATAATCTACAGAATCATCAGAGGAGCTTGCAAGTTTATTTCATCATCAATATATGTTAATTTCATTGGCATAATTTTGCCAGCATTCGTGCTAAGATGACAAAATATATCTCCTTATAAACATATCAAGCTATCCAAAATAAAACAAATATTACAAATAAGATATGAAAAGATAAATAATCGAAGGTATATATATATATATAAATTTTTAATAAAAATGCTGTTTCGTTCTGTTTTATAATTTTTTAAGTAACATTCTCTTGAATTACACTGTTAAAAATCTTGTCCTAGTTTGAACCAAATTTTGGTGCTCAATAGCTGCCATAGTAAAACCATGACCAATTTAAGTTGGTTTATTTGACTAAAAAAATTATCAATCATCATTTTGATTAATTACTTGTGTAACTTTAACTAATATTTTATTTATGTAATATTTTTTTATAATTTAACTGAAAAAAAATGTGAATGCACATTTAATTGAAACTTATGATTTTTCCAAAAAAGTAACAGAGAGGAAATCCTTTGTATTTTACAAAAATAAAAATAATCATAACAAAACAACAGTTAGGATTTTCTGAAAGTAGCAATCATGTAATAAAAAATGTGATATTTACTGTTTTAGGTGTTTTATTTTTTTAAATAAAAATTTTTAACTGTTGGCAACAGAGGGTTTACTTGTTTGGGAGATTTTACTGTTGCAAGTTCATACTTTATTTTTTATTTGATGTTCCAAATCAAAAAGTGAACTGCTGTTTTCAGTTTTATATACAAGAAATGTTTTAGTATCATCTAATATTTTTATAAGTTGTATTTAAAAAAAGTTGTTTGTGAAAAATTTCCCAAATGTACAAGTTTTTTGAAAATGACCCATTTACTATTATGATGATTGTTTCGTAAATGAATAAACCCTTTCTTATAGGGTGACCCTTAAAGTTAAAAAAAATGTAATACAGTAAGGAACCACTTAACTGAAAACCGGGTAATATTCATGTTATTTAACAATAAAATTTCAACTAAATAAGGCTATTCGAAAAGTTTGGAAGTCAATGTAGTTAATCGTGGAAACTCTGTGTTGTGCATCTGAAATACTTTGAGGTGCAAAGTCCGGAAAGGTGAAGATGGTAAAACCTTGACCCAATATGTGGAGCTCCTGTTGAAGCATATTTTCCAATAGTTGGAACAAGTTTGAAATAGGAAGTTCCGAATGTTGGTGCGAGATTTCACCATCTTATAGTGAAAGCTACTGAGCACCAAAATTTGATTCAAACTAGAGCAAAATTTTTAACAGTGTACAAAATGAATGCACATTTTTAAAAATAATTTTTTTTCAAGGAAAAAAATAAAACAATGGAGAAAGTGTTATTAAAATTTGCAATGCACAGGGAATTTATATAAAAAATAATTAATAGTTTTTTCAATTTATTGGTATTTTTTTAAGTTTATTGAATTTATTGTACAGACCACTTCCTTGACGATATAATTTTTAGAAGTAATTTAAATAATAAAAAGCAATAGTTCAAATACATTAATTCCCTTAAATTTACATTACAAAATATTGAACGTGATTAATTCATGATTGACGCCACTTTGTTTTTATGTAAAATATATCTATATTCATACTGAATTGTAATTTGAATGAAGATTGTCTGACAAATCCTTTAGTCTGAATAATTATAAAGTACTATATATTTATTTAAAATAAATGTTCAACGGATTTAATTTAAAAAATGTAAAGATACGTTTTTATTTTTTAATTTTATTATTATTATTATTATTATTATTATTATTATTATTATTATTATTATTATTATTATTATTATTATTATTATTATCATTATTATTATTATTATTATTATTATTATTATTATTGTTATTATTATTAACATTATTATTATTATTATTATTATTATTATTATTATTATTATTATTATTATTATTATTATTATTATTATTATTATTATTATTATTATGAGTAGTAGTAGTAGTAGTAGTACTTCTACTGTTTTGGTTGAACAATACGTACTACTCTTATCATAAAATCGTATTTTGAACTTATTATTTTAATTTCTAACTTTATAATTATTACTTACCAGGAAATCTAATATAAAAAGTTACATTTTAAAGTATAAGCTTTTCACTATTTATTTATTTATTTATTCTGTTTTTGACAGTGTGACATTTGCACTGATTAGGGCAGTGTTTGTTAATTCACCTAATATTAATATAAGCTTATTTCAAGAAACAGTATCAGCTTTACCTATTCTCTTGCAGCACAATATATATTTCTCCGTTCTACTTATGTTATTTGAAATACACTTTTGTTATTTGTTCATTTTCATTAAGGATTGGCTAAAACATGTTTCTCAGTCCGAAATTGGAACCGAAACCGAATTTCGCTTATCTTCATCTTCTTATTTTTGGCTGATAACGTAACCGAAAATGAAAATGTTCAAAAATCTTATAAAGTAACTAATTCATACAGAATATATACAGAAATATTAATGAATTATACGTGTTTTTAAATAGCAATAACCATTAAAAAATATACATTTAACCAACTTGGCTTTCTGTGCCTCCGATCAAAACTTTTTATTTTCACGTAAAAGAAAAAAAGTTATTAGTTTATGAGCGACACGGGATTTTTTAACTATACGAATTTCATCTGATTCAAAAATGCATTAAGTATACATACCTGGATTTATAAGGATTTTTGTAAATTATCATCTTTTTATACTAGAATTTTTCCAAAAATTATTTGATACATTTCTTCTTTTCCAGCTAAACATTTTCGTTTGTTGTTAAGTCTTCAGTTTTCAATGAGCACATGAAAAGCGTCTTAAATTTATGTCATACATGCGTTGCTTGCTTTGTAATTTGCATTCATGTTTCGAATCAGACAGAACTGATAATTAGAAATAGTGAAGTTCATTAGAATTAAATCAAGAGTATTTGAGCCGATATAGCTCAAATTAAAGAGTAATGGTAAAAGTTTCTCAAAGAAGAAGCGAGATTTTTGGAATACTAATCATTTCGGTTCGACCGAATTTCCGTAGCATTTTGCCAAAAACAAATTTCCGGAGAAACTCAGATTTTGTTCCGCAAATGAAAACGAAAACGAATTTTCAGTGAATTGCTAGATCTCTAATTTTCATATGTCAAAGTAAGAATTTAACTCATAAAGATGGGAAAAAAATCCGTTCTTTTTAAGACTTCAGAACGCAAATGATGTTTCAAATAATAATAATAATAATAATAATAATTACATTATAAATAAAAGGAGAGTTAATGGGAAAAGATATCATGTTTTAGCTGACTCACTAAGTTTCGAATTTTGTTGTGTTACTCCCTTGTAATAAAGCCATTTCTTTAAATTCTGCAAATTTTTAAATCATACAATAATATACAAACGACTACTGCTAATGGAAACATCGATTAGAAAAATTAAAAATTTTTATAAGGTATTAAAGAAAGATAAAATATCAATTTAAATTTCAAACTAACTTGTCATTTAATAAATATGAGCTGAGTTAATTTATCATAAAAAGTTAATGCAGAAAGTAATTTTTAAGTTAGGTTCTAAATTCGTGAGGATATTCCAGAATTGTTTTACTAATAAAGTAACTAAATTTTGAATATAATTCAAACTGTTAGCGTGTAATTCATTAATTATTTGTATTTTAAAATATATTTAATTCATGCATATATTTTTTTAATTGTATTTTGTAAATTAAAAAGATTATTTATTTGTTTTAAAATGTGAAAATTTAACGAAGTACTTCCATTAAGTTAAATTTATAAGTCAAAACAATTTAACTTAGTATAAAAAATATTTATTAAAATTGTTCTAAAACAACAGTGAAAGTAAATCTGATTATTAATTTTTCTAGTTTACAAAGTTAAAACAGAAATAAAATAAAATCAAAATGAAATTATGAAACAGGCTTAGAAAACCTTAAACAAAATTTCTTTGCATAAATATTTGTTCATGTTAAATTATTACTGTATATCCCTTTTAAAATGCTATTCCTTAAATGTTCTTTAGGAGCAGTGAGTTATTATTTTTTAATCATTGGTACGTTTTGTTATATTTTAAAATTGTTTATCATTCTTAACTGATGTAAAACTTTAGATGTATAATTGTTTCAATTGTGAATAATCTCTATTCTCACAAAATCTTGGAGTTTTTTAAACCTTTCAATCTTACTCACTGTAAATTCAATGATATATATTAAAATTCTGATAATAAGAAATCTCTAAATGATGTTTCAACATTAAAATTTGAACTAAACTAATTTTAAACTAATTTTAAACTAAATTGATATAATTTTACCAAAAGCTTAGTATAATTAAGTAGTCATTGATGAATATTAATATATTAAAATCATTAAATATAAAATAACCACTAAAAATCATTTCATTTTTAATGAAATTAATAAGAAAAATTTTTTTTGGATATTCTTAAACTTCGAATTAAACTATTTTTTTTAAATGTTTTACTAATATTACTACGTACTAACATTCCACTCTCAGCATATAAAATTTGAACGTTATCAAAGTAGAAATTTGAACTTAAATGTACATTCTGATTTTCAGTCTGGTTTTAAAAGAAAAATCTTACACATGATATAAAGTATCAATGAAAAATACTTAGATATGACTAAAAAAATAATGTTGCATGCCTTACCTTTACCAATAAAAGCTTTAATAAAATCCATGAATATTTCTTTTTGAACACACTCTTAAATTTAGTAAGAACAGACCTTTATCAATATACAAAATCAAATTTTTTTCCATATCAAACTTTAAACACGTTTTTATAAAGATCTCTGAAATTGTCTGTCATCCATTTCCATAGAGAGCAGTACAACTTTTCGTGGGACATCATTTCCTCGTGCTGAACGGTCGCCAAAACGCCCGGGTTGCCACAGGAGACAATATTTACGTGCGCCAAACTTTATGTTTCAAAATGAAGTGAAGAAAGAAGAAGATATAAGAAGAAATAATATACGTCGCCAACAACTTATAAGAACACCACTGTGGGAAGAACACGTGGCTTTATTATTAATAATGTAGACAGTATTCTTTTATTTTTCGTAGAACTGAATAAAAAGTAAACATTATCAAAATTATCGGATTGTTAAATAATTAAATGATTACTTAAGATCATGCTGTGGAAGATCAAGAATAAATGCTTAAAAAGTATTAAATTATTAGATATGCTTAAAACCTGTTTTAAATGTATAAATAAAATGCTAAAATTATCAGACACTAGCAACCTTCACCCACTACGCTGGTCGATTTCTTTAAAATAATCTTGTATCGAACAAAATGCATCGAGTAGCGGTTAAAAACGTAATATCTAATCAAATAGCCATAATCGTTGTCTTATTCGTATAATCTCGCATTGTCCGATTCAAAATACATATTGTACCGTCGCGGTGAGCGACCAATTTTTGTCGACGACCCCTACCTACGACCCAAAGAGACCTACTCTCTTGCGCGAATGCGCTGTCGCCGGCAGGCGACCACGGATAGCGCCAAAATACTTTACTTACGACCCGAATAGCGTTGCACTCTTAATAGAAAAGAAAAAATATATATATGACAAATTGAAACCGGACAAATTTAAAAGAAAAAGTAGACAAATTAAAGATATTGAGAGACGGTTAGTAGGCGGGCGGGGCTCTGAAGCTATCGACTTTCCCTGCCTTCGTCCCGAACAAATATGTCAATCATAATAGACAAATTAGCTCTAAAATCACTATGTTCAATTATTTTCAATAGATCTCGAATTTGGCGCTTCTACCTATAGCTGCTGCAGAGATGTATCGAAATGTCCTAAAATTATGACCACCCTATTAAACCCTCTTAGGTGGAAATTTCTAAAATAGACAAAATACATGTTGATTTTAATAAAGTTATGGAAATTAAAAATTGAGGGAATTAAAAAATAACAAACCTAAGGGAGGCTATAAGGAAGCCATATTAGTGGAAAATTCATGTGACGGCGTTACCTGGTGGCAAAAAGTAGAAAAAGAGCGAGTATGTGTAAAAAGATAAAGGACTATCACAAATTAGAGTTTTTAAGCAATTAGCACCAAAATAGCCAAAGAAATAAGAATTGAAAGCTCCCCCTGTGGCAAAAACAGAAATTAAAAGGAAGAAGAAATGGGATGTATATTTTTTATTGGTTTTTTCTACTTTATTTAAATTTAGTTCCATAGTTTTACTATTATTAGAAAGTATTTTACTTAAATACGTTAAACGTATCCACCAGGAGGAGCAAGGGAAGTGCATAATATGAATAAGTGGTCACAGGGATAAACAATATCACATGAAGGGTGTCGGCTAAATTTAGAAAAATGCCCCCCTTGGGAGCAAAATGGAGGGGGGGGGGCTCGGGAGGTGTATAACATAAAATATTAGTCACAGAACTTTACAATAATATGTCACGTGACTAGTATTGGCAAAAGTTGAAAAAATACACCCCGGGATTCCAATTACCGTGCCCCCCCCCCCGGTATACATCCTTTTCCCTCTCTTTAAATTTTCATATATTATAAATAATAATTATCAGAGTTCTACTATTTCTACAGATGGACAGTTCATGAAATCTGTATGCTTACTAATGTTTTATCTGTACACTGTACAAATAAAGATATAGATCTGCAAAACTACTTTTTGTAAAGTTACAGAAATCTGCGTCTTTATAAAAAAAATCTCCTAAAGTTATAGTAATCGTACTAAAATTTTATCTGTAGCCCGGGTTGCGTATCTAAAAATTTATATGTATCCAGAGTTTCTTGAAAAAGTTCTTAGTAACCTTACAGATTTTTTTTTTATTTACAATACAAGCATGCAAACTATTACATGATTTTTTCGTATTGTCGTAACATAAAAAGTTTAAGCATCCCAGTTTCCTAGAAAATTCTTTTTTTTACAGTGTAAAAATTGTTCTATTCATTGAAATAATTCAATTTGGATACACCAACATGTCCACACTATTTTAGGCCATGATATAATCTTTAACAAAGAAATATTATAATAATGAATACAATTTTATCAAGTCTTTAAAGTTGCATGTTTTTATCCCCCCCCCCCCCCTAAAAAAAGCGGCGTTTAAACGACGACGGTCCGGTGTACTCAGGGATCAATGCACTTCTGAATACGCTCTAAAACCAAACAAATGTTTCATAAAATACGAAAATTTACTATAATGACGTGCATAAATATTTGATAATCGCATACAAGTCATCCAATATTCCGAAAATCATTTTTTTATTCTTAGAAACCTCGGGAAATAATTTATTTTTGAAACTTGAAGGTTTTTTTTAAATAAATTTTATTAGTTATATCGTAGTTTTATCGTATTTATTAGTTTTATCGTAGTTTTCGGAATCGTTTTCCGTTAATTTGTGCTGATTAGCCATAAAATTGATTTTTCAGATGCTATAAGCTTTCATCTAAACATTTTAAGCAGCATAACTGAAGTTGTTTTAGGTAGCTTTCATTACAAAAAGTAAAAAGCTACCTATTGCAGCCGTCCGGAGGAAAGCACTTCCGGAAAATTTTGGTATATTTTCACCGATCATGACTCCCAGACCCGAAAACCACCCTCCGTTCAAATGTTGACATATATATATATATATATATATATAACCATATATATATATATATATATATATATATCTGATTTTTGTCATGCGATAACTAACGTATTTATGAACCGATTTAAATGAAACTTGGTATGTACATAGTACATACAAATGTCTCGACCGAGTTTGTTGGCCAGCATCATCCGCCATTTTGTTTCAAAATGGCGGCCATTTTAAATTTTTAAAAAAATTTAAAATTTAAAATTAAATGCGAAAAAAATTAAAATTTGAAAAATATTTTTCTTTTACGTGTTAGAACTTAAAACAAAGATTCCAGAACACTTTTTATTTTGTCAATATCTTAAAAAATGATTGAGTTATAGCACTTTGAATTTTTCTTATGGCTGACATTTTGAAACGATCTGATTTTTGTCAAGTAATAACACGCGTATTTATGAACCGATTTCAATGAAACTTGGTATGTACATAGTACATACAAATGTCTCGACCGAGTTCGTTAGCCAGCATCATCCGCCATTTTGTTTCAAAATGGTGACCATTTTAAATTTTTAAAAAAATTTAAAATTTAAAATTAAATGCGAAAAAATCAAAATTTGAAAAATATTTTTCTTTTACGTGTTAGAACTTAAAACAACGATTCCAGAACACTTTTTATTTTGTCTATATCTTACAAAATGATTGAGTTATAGCACTTTGAATTTTTCTTATGGCTGACATTTTGAAACGATCTGATTTTGTCACTTGATAACACGCGTATTTATGAACCGATTTCAATGAAACTTGGTATGACCGAGTTCGTTGGCCAGCATCATCCGCCATTTTGTTTCAAAATGGTGGCCATTTTAAATTTTTTAAAAAATTTAAAATTTAAAATTGAATGCGAAAAAATCAAAATTTGAAAAATATTTTTCTTTTACGTGTTAGAACTTAAAACAACGATTCCAGAACATTTTTTATTTTGTCTATATCTTACAAAATGATTGAGTTATAGCACTTTGAATTTTTCTTATGGCTGACATTTTGAAACGATCTGATTTTGTCACATGATAACACGCGTATTTATGAACCGATTTCAATGAAACTTGGTATGTACATACTACATACAAATGTCTCAAACGAGTTCGTTGGCCAGCATCATCCACCATTTTGTTTCAAAATGGTGGCCATTTTAAATTTTTTAAGAAATTTAAAATTTAAAATTAAATGCGAAAAAATTAAAAGTTGAAAAATATTTTTCTTTTAAGTGTTAAAACTTAAAACAACGATTCCAGAACACTTTTTATTTTGTCTATATCTTAAAAAATGATTGAGTTATAGCACTTTGCATTTTGCTTATGGCTGACATTTTGAAACGGTCTGATCTGAACGATCCATCATGTTGCTTTAAAATGGCATACACTTTATGATATCGTGGAATTTGGCGACTCTCTAAATCGCTTAAAATAAAACCAGGTTGAATAAAAGATGACTAATTTCTAAAAATTCCTATTAATATTCAGTCTTGACAAAAACTAGTATTCAATCTTATAAAATCACTAATTTTTAAAGATTATTTCCACTAATTTGAGCTTAGTATTTTTGAACAATGTAACTTACTTTAAAATATATAAATAAATATATAAGTATATGAAAGCTACCTCTTCCTCCCGGCATTGCTGGAAGGACTTTTTGCAATTGTAACAGAACAATATTAATTTTAATGTTCATGTTAACGATGTTAATTATTCATGTTTGTCAGTTAAACATGTTTGCTGAAATATTTACTTGAGATATAATAACATCCGAAAAACCGAATTTTCAGTTAGAGAGACCTAATTAATGCTCTGTAAAAGCTATTCGAAAACTTTTATGAAGACTAAGGGCAGATAATCAAAATTTATTTTTATAAATTATTCATAGCTAGCTGACCTGCCCGGCATTGCCCGGGGCCATAACTAACAACACTCAACTCTGTATGATTTTATACATTTTGAAAATCTTTTAATTGAGCCTAGTTTCGGAGACCTTATTGATATCCGCAGTTTTCCCAACGATCCTCTTTCTGAAAGAAACCTGGGATATGGGTCCCCACATAAAAAGTAACAAGCACTGGAAATAACAATCAAGCAAGAACATACGCGAAAAAATAAGGCATCAATAATGTTCGAAAATGTTAAATACTGAAGTCTATGAGAAAATTTCATAATACAAAAAGGAGCCGAATTCTCATCTAAACTGATTAAACCGAATCCCATTGGAATGATGCCCGTAAAACCCGATTAAAGAATGCTTCCTTAAGCGGTTGAAGGTGCTCACTCCAGTAATTTTCACAAATTAATTTCAACATTATCACGATATTTAATAAATGAATGAAAAATTTTAATTAAATTTACTTCTAAAGTAACGCGATTTGTAATTTACAGCTGTAGTGAGTAAACGCAAGTTTTTGGCCAAAAAGGAGATTAATGTTCGAAGCAGATGGTAGCTGCGATAAGAAAAAGGACCAGGTCCTTGGAGACAGGATCTTAACTGGAATATAATTGGTAGTTTTAAAGTATCTAGAGAGCGCTAAAACTATGCTACAGAAAATTGTAGCATTACCGGATCATTCTTCACAAAGCTGGAAAAAGGCCCAAAGAAGGAGATTAATATATTAATGTTCAAAATTGGTGGTAGCTGAAATCTGAGAAATACTTCTGTCATTCATGCAATAGCTGGAAAATTTAAAAAGCTGCTAGGAAAAAAAAACTAGTGAATCAGATCATTTTTAATGGAGTTGTGGCAAAGGACCCAAAGAGGGACAGCTGATAATTAAGAGTAGGGCCCCAACATGAAAACATGTTAAATAGTTTTAGTTCTTAGCACTTTAGATCTTCAATCAGGCAAAATTAAGCATAGGTATAAATTAATCATTAGAATGTAATTTCATTCAATTCGAATCATTTTTTTAAAACTGCACCAAGGGTCCAAAGAAGGTGATTATTATTATTAAAAATGCGTGGTAGCTTTCTTGTTGTTTATGTAGTAGCTGGAGGACTTAAGAACTTTTTGGAACAAAAGCTAATTAATTTGACCATTTTTGAGGGAGCTATAATAAAAGGGACTTAAAAGGAAATAACTGATAGCTAAAAACAGGGCCCTAATATGAAAAATGTTAAAATTCCTTAGTACTTAACCCTTTAGGTCAACAATTAATCAAAATTAGGCATAGGATAAAATTCATTCATTAGAATAATATTTTAAAGAAATGAAAAAAAAAATTGAGTAAATGTTCTTAAAAAGGCCCAAGGACCCCATTGAAAATATCAGTGTGTAGGTTCTAGAAGAAGTGCCCAAAACTCAACTTGGGTTCCAAAACTGAATGTGGGAAAATGAGGGTGGTAAAATATGCATAGCGAACAAAAATTTCAAAGGCCTTGAACCGGGCCCTATGAGAACATAAGGAGTACCAGGGTCTGAAATAGAATTTAAGAACGTGGGAATAACTAAATGGGAAAAAAATCCTAAACTGAAGATTGTATTAAGAGGGGGTAGATTAATAACAATTAATGGTACAAAAACTTTAAGGGGCCCTGTACTAGGTCCGAGGGGGGCTAGGAACTTTTTTCGCATGTTGTTGGATATAAAATATTTCTTGTACTTATTAAAGTAATGACAGGACGCTAAACCTATGTTTAAGAAATTTGAAAGCAATTCGGATCATTTTTAAAGAACAGCAAAATAAATTATCCTTTTAAAAATATTTTTGTTTCGTGTAACCAATAATGCTTTTAGAACAAGATAAAGTAATGTATCTGTTACTCATTCTAAACAGTATTACAACTAACTGACTTATTAAAATAATTTTATAATAAGTTATTTTAAACGTACTTATAAGTATCGTCGGTAGATAAAGGGTTAATTTGTTTTTGCTATAAATATTGATCCTATCAAAAACTTGTCAATATAAAAGTTATAGATATTATTGAGAAGATGTATAATAAATTTAATCCGATTTGATATCTTAAAAATTGACGAAGTTATGGTTTTTTCTTTCCCCACCCTCTTTTGTTTTCGCTTTTATTTTATTTTATTTTCCTTGCGATAAGAGTTGCCACTATCAAAAACTAGTAAATACGAAAGTTTTAGATAATATTTCAAAAATACATAATGAATGTAATTGGATTTCATATCTTGAGAATAAACGAAGTTATGATTTTTTCTGCCAAAAACCGTATTTTTTCGCCTCTTCAGTCCATTTTTAACTTTATGAGAAATCTATCATGTATAAACTTTTGACCCAGTTTTTAGAAGTAATATAAACGCTAAACTGATTCAATATCTTTTTTAACTAAAACGTTATGGGATTTTTTCTGTTTTCATAAAAACCCTCCTTATTTCCACCCCATTGGTCAGATTTTGCCCATTAACAAAGTGGACCAAGAATTTATGCCCCTTCATTTCATGTATCAATTTGGAAGATATTTGAGCGGAATTATAGAAGTTATCATGTGCATAAAAAGATTTCAAAATATTATTTGCTCATATGATTGCCCATAAAAAGTGCAAAATTTTTTTGAGAAATTCTAACATAGGGGAGACCGCAATAGGTAGTATCTCATCCGAAATCTACCTAATTTCGAACTAGTTTA
Source organism: Maratus speculifer (assembly GCA_964019185.1). NCBI lineage: Eukaryota > Metazoa > Arthropoda > Arachnida > Araneae > Salticidae > Maratus > Maratus speculifer. The sequence continues at coordinate 285,177,459 of OZ025293.1, forward strand.
AATTGAACTAATTAATTTATTTTATTCAAGACTATATTAATAAACAAATGGCTTTTCTTTTAATAAATGAGATAAGTGTCCCACTTACCCCATAGGATGGGATCATTGGGCCATCCACCCTTTATTTATACTTAAAACAAGCAAATTTAAAAAAGAGATAAGTGACTGTTACGTGATAAATTATAAAAATTTTCAATATGAAAAATTTCATTTCAAATGTATCCATGTACGACTTATATGCTCACATTGATATCGATGTGACAGGTAATGAAAGACGTGAAAAAACAAAACAAATACATCTAACAAATTTTTTGAAAGCTTGAAAGCATACATTTTACTTTAAAGAATAAAAAAATGTTGATGAAATATAATAAGGCTGATTAAGATTAATTTTGACACATTAACAAACATTGTAAGTTAAAAAAGAAATTGGAAACACCAAATGACATCATCTTTTTAGGTGCGTTGGTAATTATATAAATAAGTAGCACCCATAGTCGTCGTTCAGTCCGTCGGTCCGTCCGTCTGTCCACATTTAACAGAGCAAAAAATATTCAACCATAACGTTCGAAATTTAGAATACATAATTTTTGAATGATTTTGTCGAGTCATTTCAAATTTTATAAAAAGTGGGTATATAGGTTGATTACAGGAACAATCAAGTCCTGTAATTAAACTATTACGGTCAATTTACGTTATATTACGGTCAGTGTTAAAAAATAGTTTCAAGTGAATTTTAATGATGTTACATTCTTTCGAACATAATAGAATTGATATGAAGAAAGTGCATTCTACACAATCTGCGTTGTAAAAAATATTTGTTATTAATTTACAGGGCTAATAAAAGGTATCCCTTTACACAATGGTACAGGAGGAAACTCAATTTGGAGCACGTTTTAATACTATTAAACCATTTCACATTTTATGAATTCGTATACGTTGTAGGGGTTTACTACATGTTACTTCCTATATAATAGAAAGCAGATAGTACTTACAGGGACACACATAGGATTTCAGCCACTATACTGTATACGATGTACTGTATACCATTATACCAAGATCTGAATACTTTAACCTTCCTACCCTGAATGGGTCTAATCGACCCAGTCCAATAATGCGTTTCATTCGATTCAAACCAGAAAAATTTTCATAAAGTAAATTAAATAAATAACACAATGATTTAAGTTAAATAAGTATGTTAAATGGATTTAAATAAAAATTCTGGTGTGATGTATTTTAATCAAATTTGAGTAAAATTTCAACAGGGTAGGAAGGTTAACACTAGAACTACCGAAAATTTGAGTCAAGTTTTACAGAAATATTTCACACCAGAATTTTAATTTAAAACAGTTTCAATTTATTATTTAATGCTTTTACCTTTTTTTTTTTCTATCTTTTAAATTTATTTCATAAACAAAATTCTGGTTTGAGCCGAAACATATTCAAAAGTTAGCCCTCAAAATGACGGTTTACGGTAGTTCTACTGTTAAAAACTATAGTACGATTGCATTGCTAAGTTTGACGTGTAATTTGCAAATTGTTAAATTTGTCTGAGACAGAATAATTATTACTTCATCTTCAGTAATAATTCTAAAAAAATTTGCATCAGGCATATAAAAAATGTTACTATTTCAATAAATTTTTTAAAAATTTATCAGCTTTATTTTTTTTTATTTTTTTCTTATTATCACTTTCTAAAATTTGGGCTGCATCATACATTACGGGTTTTTTAATCCAAATTTTACAAATACAAAACCATCAGCTTTGGCAGTTTTTCGAGCTAAACTATTTATTCCTTCTAGGTCTTCAAAATTGTCTTTTAATTAATCCGTAGAAATAGCTTTATCAGAGTTTTTTGTTCTGTCAATATCATCACTGTCGTAAGACTGTGCGAAAAATTCAGTTTTCTTTTTTTCCTTTTTTCTTTTTTTTTTCTTTATATTTTCATCACTTTTTTACTCTTAATTGTTCCATATAACTTTCATTCGTAATAATTTTAACACCTCTATGCACTGTAAAAAAAAGTATAAAATTACTAACATTTTTCAAGTATATTTGAATTCCAAGAAATTTTCATGTAACGGTAACGGTAAAAAATCATGTAACCTTCCACAGTGACGTGAAGTTTTGCTGCTATCGTTATATAAAAAGTTCTTGGAATACAAATTTACTAGAAAAATTTTAGTAACTTTACAGATTTTTTTAGTGTGTGATTTAGATCTCTTTGATGGAACTTATAAAGAATACAGTTAAATAGTTGCGATTAAGTTTCATCTTATTATGTTATTCAATTTGAAAAACTAAACAGAGCCGTAAGTGCTATAGCAGTTTAAGGCAGCTTGTTAAAGCCATAAAACAGAAATTTATTTATGTTTGCTTAGCCGGGTATATGGGACTTTCAGGCCCTCTTACCCCAAAATGAGAGGTTCCGCTTACCCTTAATACGTTAAATGTACGGGGTAAGTAGGACCTTCAGTCTTAAATATTTCTGAACAATAGGTTTTGTAAAAATTCAAATTGTAGTATGTATTTTAGTTTAATCTTTACACAAAAGTTTAATAAACATTTAAAGTTAATGAAAAGTAACCAGGAAATACTTCGTGGAAAAATGAATGTTGAACTCATTAAAAATATATATATAAGTTTATTTTACATTAGTTCTGTGATTTAAAAATAAATGAAACAAAGCTATTTTTAAAATAGAACTTGCGTTTAGTAACCGCAGAGGAGCCGGATGTTCACTAATTGATGGTGTGGGCTCATTTCTGAGGGTTTTAGTGTTGCAGTAGTGCTATCAGGTCTGGTGTAACTTTTGCAGTGTGTACTTTCAGAAACGTGACATTTTCCAAATGCTAATATTTTTGGTCGTGTCTTTGAGTACTTGCCTTTTTTAACTTTTGATCACCTTTTTCTCTCACTGGTGCTACACTGCTACTTGACTCATAAACATTCGTACCACAATTGAAACACGTATTTGTTGACATGATGAACCCAAAAGTTGTTAAGTACTACATACTCGATGTTAGCTAATATAAATGCGAACTACTAAGAACATACATCCACGTCCCCATATTCGGTAATAGAAACTAGCTGAATGCACGAAACAGCACTCGATATGAAAAATTGAGTGTGTGGAAAAACAATCTCTGAGCCCACGGAAACACCACTTGCAATTCAAAAATCGTACTAGTGTTTACTTTTAAGTTTCTCTTTTCGCTGATCAAGATTATTTAGCTCTTGTCAGTCGATTTAGCTGCAAGTAATCAGAAATTATGTTGTTTTCTGTTTTCTTTTTTGTGACAATATTTTAAAAATTTAAATAAACACTGAGTACATAAATTTAAAAAGAAAGAGATTTCTTTGCGGAAAATCCACCAAGTTTCCGTTCTTATGACTGACAGGTAACCGAGATTCCAGTGTGCATACCTGTCATTTGTAGATAATTTTATTATCTTTAATTTGTGCAAAATTATTTTTTCAGGAAAAGTTTCTGAGATATGTTCAAAATCTAAAAACTATGGACGGGGATTTTATTTTGATCCTCACTCCCCGGGCTCACTTCCTATTTATCAGGATTTTTAATCTAGTCATTAGTAGCTATCAATAAAGGACTTTGGAAATTTTGATCTCTGTACCGTTTATTATGGCAAACTGCACCAAAACTCGATTTATTTGATTGGAATAATTGAACTTCGCCATTGACAGGACTAAGAAAATGATTGAATGCCGCCAAACGAAGATGAAACAGAGAATACTTTTATCAAGCCTGTGAAAATAATATTAAACATCTAGAAATTGCTTTTTCAAGCCCATTAAGCTTTTACATATAAAATCTTTCAAATGTATACATCAAAAAAACGGTAAGAAACATTAAAAAATACTTAAAAATAAATTGTGATACATATTTTCTCCGCATCTATATTAATAATAGATGTTTGCCTGACTTTTTGCAAAAAAATCAGAAATATACGCCCTTAGCGCTCTGAAAATTCGGTTATTGATAGACAGAGAGTCCGGCAGTTGAAATCAAGAACAAATCTATATAAGGTCACAAATTTTATGTCGTTCCCATAGAATACCAAGCAGAAAGAAGGGAAACGGAAAAAAATGTGCCTTTTCCTTGCAGTCAGATTGAACTATCAGATTCAATCTCTCCATATCTAAAAACTTCACAGAGATATTAAAATTTAAAATTCTCCAAAATTCGTGACTTACACCACTTAATCATACCTGTAAACGAAGAGTTTTTGACTCATTTTGAAAACAAGTGAGGGATCGTCCACAAATTGTCCGTTATTAAATGATATTAAATTTAAGACAGTGCCTCTTATTTGGACATAAAAAAGCAGACATTTAAAAGCTAAAATTGATTTTCAAAATATATTGGTAGTCTGCACTGGAGTCTCTATGGGTCGAAACATCCAGGGCCGGTTCTAAAACGACCCATAGAGAAAAAGTTCGTTCCGGCCTAGAAAAATGTTAAAATCATAATCCGGACCGGCCTGAAAAAATGTTTAAATCATAGCCCGGCTCAGCCGTGAATTTCTACATAGTTTTTTACTTCGGCATGGTTGAAAATTGTTTCGCATGGAGGAGTTCTGACCAAAAATAATTATTATAGCTTTTCGTTTTTCATTTACCGTAATTTCGGGTGTATAACCCGCGGCTCAAACAATTATTTTTGGACACAGAAATCTTATTTAGTAATTGAAGACAAATATTTACGGCGATCTAACTAGTTATATTTGTTTCTTAAAAAATTCTGGGTCGAAAAAGAATTGTTTGATCTGCGGCTTATACACCCGAAATTACGGTATATATTTTTTATTATTAATGAATCGCCAAAGGCTGTAATATATATTTTTTATCAATGAATGTTCCACTTATATTTTAATATCGTTAATCAATATTCCAGCCGTTGGAGACTTTAAAAAACATAATTTCAATAAAACCTTTTAAGACGGAAGCATATAAGAAAGAAAAAATACGTTATAGACAAATGCTCTACTTAGGAGATGTAAATGGAGTTTATTTTTTTCTCAAGTATTATTATATTTATTTTGCCTGGATCAACAAATTTTCCGTTTAACACTAGAACGCCCGGATATTTTACTCAAGTTTCATAATAATATTTCTCACCAGAATTTCTTATTAAAAGTATTTAATTGATTTATTTAACGAAAATGTGCGAGGATTAAATTTAAATTACTCGAGGAAAAATTTTCTGGTTCGAATTGAAATTTAATCACACGATTGGAGTCGTATCGACTCCTTCCGGGCGTTCTAGTGTTAAGACATGATTCCGTCATAGAGAGTTTTTTCACTGGATTTATTGCATTTATTTTTTTAGCCTTTGAATATACTATTCTTTAATAAAATAAACTTTAAAGTTTTATTTTTATTTTTATTTTATTTTTAATTTTTTTATAAGGGCGATTTAAAATCAATGTTATTTTCATAAAAATTTTGATTGAGCCAAATTTTACTTATTTTATGTACATATTAGGTCAGTCAGAGCCAGTGATTTTAATGCGTTTTGTGTCGAGACCGGGATTGAAAATTTCGTGCAGTGCAGACCTACGAAGAAGGAAGCAGTCCCCTCCGGTATGAAAAATACATTAGGCCCGGCCAGGCGAATTTTCAGAAAAAAGTAACGTTTCGGTCCTGGGCCGGCCAGGGCCCATAACACAGACTTTTTTAACAGCCTCTCCAGGACGATAAAAAGCCTGGATTTGTGAGAGCTAAATTTATTAAAAAGATTTAATTTGCATCTTAGAAAAAAGCATGTTTGAGATAACTGACGGACATTTAAACAGTACAGAAAGAAGATGGAAATGAGAAAAGTTAATCTCCATCAGAAGTTTGAACTACAGAAAGGAGTTACTTTACACTTTCAATTTTTAAAAAAGCATTTAAACATTTTATTAGGAGCCGAACTTTATTTAAAACTTTAAATTTGTTTTTCTGGATGATGCGATTTTTTCCATTATTTCTCGTCTTGAAATTATTAAAACTCTAGAATTGTTGAAGAAAAAAAGTGCAAAAAACATGAATCATGTCATTTTTGATTATTTTACATTAGTTTTGTTTCGGTAAATTACAAAAAAATATTTACTTTGAAAATATGATTTTTTTAAAGTTATATCATTTTTTAAATAAATATTTTTAATAGTTTTAATATTAATATTGAAAAAAAATCGCTGGGACAAAGCTAAAATTAGATTTTCATCTTTAATGAAATGGAAAGCAATTGATATTTGATAAATAATGTTTTGAGTTATAACGATTTTAAATTGTCCCATTTAAACCAGTACTAATCATTTGAATTTTTTATAAATTTTATGAGAAATTTTAGGATGTGCTTTTCTTAGCAAATTACTTGGCTAGTCATCACAAAAAGAGAAAAAAATAATCGAAAATCTAACTCAAGAGATAGCTTTTATATGTTCCCTAGAACATTTAAAATAACATTGTTTCTTGAATTGCGCGTATTTCAAGTTGTGTCTAATTCCTCGACACTAAAATGACGGTGAGGGGCCATTTTGGCCCCGACCAATTGGATATATCTTGGTTCGTAAGAGAAACTTCTTTAAAAAAAATTAAAACATACAAATGAAAACAGTGCTAATTAAACAATTTTAAATAAAAATTCTGGTAATAAATATTTTTTATAAATCTTGAGTAAAGATTCCCGCCTTTCTAATGTTAAAACCTGATAAATTATTTAAACGGCTCTAACTCTGCGAGTTTTGAAGATATGAAGATGCAATTTTTTTTTGTCTAATTTAGGACTGGATAAGGAAAGTTTTCCTAATTGGAATTTTTATCCAATGGGGGCCGTATAAAAATTTTAATTTTCGTAATTTTTCAAATAGGACCCCCCCCCCCCCCCTTGGAGTTGCAACTTATGTTCTCAAAAATTTTATCTTTTTTATGAGTTTTTGGAACTAGAAGTATGGGTCTTGGGGCAATACATAAGGAGATAGCCTATTGTTTCCATATTTATAACTCACCCCGTATATATATATATATATATATATATAGACATATATATATTAATATTTACTTTTAAAACTCGTAAAAAATGTTACTTGAAAAAATTTAGTATCGATTTCATTTTTTTTTTCAGAAAATTTAAAATTTTACATCAGTTATCCAGATCGAAACACAAAAACACGGGAAAACTGAAGTATTTTGCGTGCTTTACCATATAAAACGGCACCTTTGGTTTAAAAAAATATTAATATTTTCCGTTTTAAACGAAATATAATCTAAATGATTTTTTTTTTCTTTTTTCACTGAATTAAATTTTCTCATCCACTTCCCTAATCAAAATACAAAATACAGACACAAAAGATGTATTATGGTTATTATTCCGGTTTTATCGGTATTTGATGTTAAAAAAATATTATTACTTGCTGCTTCAAAACAACACGTTTTGAATGCCTGTATTTTTTTTCCTTTCTTTTTTTGATTCAAAAGTATTCACCCACTTTCCAGATCGAAATAAAACTAAAAATACAAAATTATTGCCGAATCTTTTCTGCTTCTAACGCTATCTTTCGTCTACAAATTACTTACAACTTAATTAAGAAAAGGGGTCTTTACAAAAATCCGCCGAAGATTTTTTCTCTTTCTCAATGCCTTTAAAGACATGTTTTATAATAATTTTGAAGAAGTTATTGTTTTTGCTTTTATGCTGGAAAAGTTCTACGTTTTCAGCTGTGTCACGTGTCATTTTGCGTTTTGAATGATGTTGGAGGATTCGATTAGATTATTTAGGTTTTCTTATAATCTTTTGATCAGTACCTTTTGGAATTGTAAAATTAAACACATTTGAGATTCGTTTGAAAACAGAAGAAAATGTGTATAGCACTCCAGGTGCACGCTGCAGAAGGCAGTAAGGGGTCCCACCTTTAAGTTCGTTTGGGTAAATTTTCGTTTAAAAAATTCTAATTCATGCAAATTTGACGGTATACACCACCGAAAACAGTAGCTCCAAATTTGATTAATTTAGAAATATTTTAAAATAAAATGTCAAAACAGGCCTGAGCATAAATAGCAAGACTTGTGTATGCGAAAGCGTGGGTTACCAATTTTAGGTTTTTTGGCTGTATTTTCATTTAAAATTATAAAACCATAGAGACAAGAGGTTATGTGCAGTCGAAGATTGTAGTACTGGAAACATTAAGCTCGTTTGAAAAAAAAATCGCTTAAGAATATAAAATGGCTCAACATTGACTTTAGATAATTTGTATTATCATGGGCGGGGCAACGCTGTGCGAGTCGGCTATTTATAAATAAAACATATAATTAGTAGCAAAAAATATAAGATGCTTCAGAAGGCACATGCATTTCTATCTATAAAAAAGGTCCACTGATGCATACATATTTATAAATTGCATCATCCTTAGATAAATAATTCGCGTGATACTATGTCACGAAAATAATGTTGACACGAAGTTGCTAGTTTTTCTTGTGGATACTTTACGTAACTCTATTTACAGGCGTATGAAAAATATAATCCAACAACCATAGTAAATATATCATTAAAAACAAACATGTTTCTTAATTTGAATAAAAAATATAAAACCAGGTAAATCAGAGGCCGTTATACTTTATATTATTACGGATGCATTTAAATTTTTATACTGTAACTGCAGGCTCAACTCCATGCTTCCCTCCCCTACATATATTTATTTATGTGTATGTGCGTGTGGTAAACATTATATAAATAATTTCCCTTAGACATATTTCGGAGAAGTATAGATGTATATTTCTGAAAAAAAAATTTCATGCAATTGGTAGTAAAGCTTCGATGTAATTACAAAAAGAAAATAAAACATAAAAGAAACAAAATCTGTAAGTGTTGCTTCTTTTTCATTTGTGAATGGGAGTTTAATTAAGAAAGTTACTGTAAAGGAAATTTTATTTTTAGAAAACAGTGATACTACTTACTCATAAAATAAAAATAATAAAGTAAAATTATGTGTCAGGTAATATTTAGAGCTTGGTTTTCCTATACTTTAATCAGAAGCAAATAAAGTAAGATTATTAAGCAATTAATTATCATTTCTGTATCTACGTAATATCCTAACTAGAATAAGATTATATTGAAAGAATTTTTTATCATTTTACTAGCAATATAGGGGTATCCCCATAAGTTACAATAAAATGTCCGTGTTTTTTTTTTTTTTTTTTTTTTTTTTTTTTTTTTTTTTTTTTTTTTAATGCTATTTTGAAAGATTTTGTATAAAATCTAATACTTTATTTAATCTTAAATTTATAATGCATTAAATATATGTGTGAATCATTTAAAGATGTATTGAGAATCACATATATAACAATAGAAAAGTAAAGACTTACTTTACGTTAATGCGGCGTACTTTGAAGGATTTGTTATGCTTAATATTTCAATAACTTTTTTAAGTAAATATAAATACCAAGATTTTATGATTCGATTTTATGATATAGGTTGATCAGGGATTTAAAATGATCTACTGGATAAATTTTACTTTTTCAATCCTTATCTTTTTTTCAATACAGCGAAACAAATTCGAGTTTAATTAGTTTTCCCGCTTTCAAAAATTTATAATTTGATTCTGAAATAATCTGAGACAAAATTTGTAATTGATAGTCAATATTTTCCCTCGAAATTAAACAGAGTAGATAGTTTTGTGAGACATATTTTTCTTAATTCCAGTAGACAATGATCTTCGCAGTAGATATTTGCTTAATAAATATGGTTCTAAAGACGTATTTACAGTCTGTTACTTGATTGTCTGTTCTGTTTGGTATGTTTAATATTTTCTGGCGAGGAGTAAATCAGCTTGAAATAATTAATTTACACCAGAATTTATAAACGAATTTATTTGTAAATAAAGGCTTGCTTATTTTCAAGTATGTTATAAATTGAAAATTTCAATAAAATATTCTGGTGAAAAAAAAAAAAAAAAAAAAAAAAAAAAAAAAAAAAAAAAAACCTTTTTTTTTTCTCTCTAAGGACACAACACGCGAAAGGAGTAATGCAGGGCTTGCCGATATTGAAATTAACAAAACATTGTGAAATTCTTCAATTCCAGTATTGTCTTATTGAAATCCCGTCTTATGTAAGGTAATATTTGGCGGGTTCAGCCAAAGTTTATTATTCTATAAAAAAAATACTGATATTTTTCCTGAAAAATTGCGCAAACGTACAACCCCTGTAAATGCCTTAATATTTTAGAAATGAATCTCAAATTCAATCTCATCTTTCACAAGCAGCATCAGCATAAAAATTATTGTTTCAATTGGGTAAAACTTTTTAAATGTTTGGATGATTAGACATAGAAAATCATTGTGTTAGAATATCTTTTCGCGTCTACTTTACAGTTGTTACAATTTTTAGGGAGAGAAACTTAGTAATTTATACAATTGATTGCTAATTATTATTTAATTTATTAAAAGTGCATAAATAATCTCTTTGTAATAAAATTTAAGATACCATTTCAACAAAACCTCTCTCCTCCTGGCACCCCAATATTATCTTTAAAATAAATTTATAAATTATTCTTAATTTTTCCTTTACAATAAAGCTCGTGAAAAACTTTTTTCTCGCATTACATAAATATACCGTAAGCACAGCATTTGGAAACAAGATACCCATTATTCATAACATCAATATTTAACATCTAATAATGTAGAATATGAATCAAGTTAATGTGATTTATAGGAACATAAATTTAGGGACAAACATTAAAAAATGCTAAAAAATGTTTTTTTTTTCTAACAGGATAAATCTCTAACATGCAGATGCTCTTTTACTCACGGTGTATTTTGATTTCCTTTCACTAATTCTGGAAATGACTTAAAAAGTCACAATAAAAAAGACTAATATTACTATAGAAAATCTTAATAGATTGTTAACAGTAATTAATTATAGATTATTTATAGACTATTAATAGTAATGCAGTAAATAGTAATGTGCAATAAAATGTTTGCTTTAACGAAAAAATAAAATTATCTTTCTATTAATTTGCAGATTTTTTTTTTTTTTTTCACATTTCTTTCCATTTAAAAGCATTCTTTATTCAGTCATTTTATTTTTAGTTTAAGATTTTAGTATTTTGAAATCAGCTGTTAAATAAAATGATTGTTTAATTTTACTTAATAGAACCCATCATCACATACATACATAGGCATTATTCAAAATTTTCACGAAATTTCAACTGAAAAAAAAAAAAAAGAAAAAACATGGTGTAATGTTCGCTTCATCTGAAGGTGTTAATTTATAAAAGTATTTATTTAATGCAGAAGACTGAATAAACAGAAAAATTGAACAATGACCTCGAATAATATTTATAAGTTACAGAATAAAATATAATACTTGAGAGCATATTTCTCAGCAGAACAATATTTTTTTCCAAAACGGTTTTATTATTTATATTAAAGATAAATAATTCATACTGATACCGTTATTTTCCTGATGAAATTCTGCATTTGTTTGAAGAAAAATAAATATAGTTCAAAAGTGCGGAATTTCGTCTTATTTAATCACAGATTTTTTGTAAGAAAATACTGGTACTTGAGAATTTCCTGGTCAGGAAATTCCCGGACGCTTGAAAACCACGAAGTATTTTTAACAGCAACAACTCTCTGGTTTAATTTAACTATCGCAAATTTAATTAAAACTGTTAAATTTTTTCATAAATTTTGCATGATTTATTACTATAAAATCACAATTTTTTTTATCATTTCGTGATGAATATAAATAACAACTCAATATTTTATAGCGTACAAATTCTATAAAAATAACTAAAATTGAAAAAAGGGCCATATTATACCTAAGTATATTATTTTTTTAAAGATGCTTAAATATGATTTCTAAAAATATCTCAAGGATTTAAAAGTATGTAATTCGTTTAATCTCTAGGTAATGTTGATCCAGCGTTCTGACTTTTCAAAAGACTTTCTTCAGTTCTACTGAAATTAGTGACCAATCCCTTAAATCCGAACAAAAAATGACATTCCTAAAAATATATTAATTCAGTCTCAAAATAAAAAAAATACATTATATTGAAAAGAGGGGCATGAAATAAAATTTCAAACCACTTAGCATAAAAAATTTATAAAATCTACACGTTCAAAGTATTTCTAAAATTCTGTTTTATATGCAACTCTGTAAAAAAAGAAAACAGATTAAAGACAGGTGAGTAATGTGTTACCTCACATACGAACTAGACAGGTAATATGATATAATATCCGTACAGTTCACGCATTTTTCCGAAAGTTATTAAAGCAATATTATTAGTTTTAATACCTATTTAATAACAGACAAGACAACAACAGTTATCACAATATGAAAAGTGTACTGAAAAGGGAAATACTAATAACAGCGTTTTAATTCTTATTTTTTTTTTCTTAACCTATTTATATTTAGTAAAAATGCAAGGCTGCCACTCATGCCCATTTGTTAACTTTATCTCGCGCCTCTTCCCCGAAGGAAAAAATCTTTCATATTCACTTTGACAATATTTTCAAAAGAAATATGCTGCGAAATTTGTTCTTTTAAAACAATAGTGTTAATAGAATATGAAAATAGTTACAGGAAGCAGCCCTGGAATCGATATTATTGAATTTATTACTTTTCACAAGAAACAACTACTATACACAAATTATAATTCAGTCCCAATTAGCAATGGCATTAAAGTTATTTTTAAACTATTTGATCACAAACCGTTAGCTATGATATTAAAATATCTGTATGCAAAATTATTGTTGCTAAGACTTCTGCAAAACTTTGGTATTTATGGAGTTTTTTATAGTTCCATTGTAATAATTAATACTTCCGACTTTAATAAGAAAAACATTTAAAAATCTTTATATGTAAAGTCTTTTTTCTAGTAAATTTTCACGTACTTCTAAAATACAATTTAAATTTTAAACTTCACCTACATAAAAAAAAAAAAATGTATTTTTTCAAAAGCCTTCTTTGTTACAAATAACATTTTATTTACGTGTAAAAGCTAATTCATTAAATTATATATTATTTATTCCGAATTTTACACTTTTTCTTTTATTCATTTAATAGGCTAGAATCTAGAAAGAAATTCTAACTACAAGTTTGGATCTTTATGATTTGAATGCAAACATTGTAAAAATCTCTTTTATAAGAAACTTTTTGCAGATAAATGTGGCGCTATTTTTCTCCGTGTTTTGGTTTTCAGCTGACATGCACGTTTATCCGAAGTTTCGCGCCAATTTATCAGATGAGATAATAGTCGCCAAGTGTGGCTTTCCAGCCAAGTCTGATTTCACACACTCTTCAATATGTTGGAGGTGAGCGGGGAACAATGGTCACGTGACCTGGTGACACTGTTGTGTTTCTTTTATCTCCAGGACGACAGAGCTTGCGCAGGGCTTTTAATGCCAGATATTTTACTCTATTCCTCATCTCCCCTTACTTTTCTAGTAAAAGATTGTTCCCTTGATTTTTTCTCCTATGATTAATTTGTATTGGTAAACAAAAGCTCTTACCAAACGATGCATTTCATTTGAAGTAAAAGTCCTCTACCAGTAACAACGAAAATCATCTCTTAAATCACTGTTATTAATAAGTATGATTGTACGTTTCGGTAAAATCACTGTTATTAATAAGTATGATTGTACATTCCGGTAATGAAATAGGCTATTTCCCTGAATCTTTTTAAATGTATGGGTTTATAACAAAATGCGAATTTCAAGCAAAAAAAAAAAAAAAAAAAAAAAAAAAAAAAAAAGTTTTGACAGTTTACAAAACTTACGAAAAAATATGAAGCATTCTCTTATTGATTTTAATTAAAAAATTGTAAATGAAAATAATGAACTATAATTAATTTAATGAACTGTAAATTAAAAATAATATATTTTTTTAAATGCTACAATGATAAAGAACAGCAAAGTACTAGGTTTGTAAACTTTCAGAGATAGTAGAGCACATGGACAAGAAATATTTTTTTAAATATAGAAACCCGTTTATTCAGTCAAAATTCAGGGTGTCTCAGTCCAATTTTTAAAATAAAGTAGAAATACAGTTTTGAAAAAATACAGAAATTTTGCTCGGATTTTTTTTTTTTTTTTTTCGGTTTTTGAAATATTTCTGATGTATTATTTTTTCAATATAAAAAAAATTCCATAATACGGCTTTCATTCGATTCTTAAAAGTCGTGGTATATATTTACGTACAATAAAATAAATAAATAAATAAATAAAAATATAAGGCTGAAATTGAGTCTTTAAATATTACTACATTTTGATTTCCAGTAACTCCATGCACAAACTCGCATGGTAGGAAGGTACATACACTAATTTCAATTTTCGAAGGCGATTACCATCATTATTTGAGATTGAATTTTTTTATTTTAATACTTAAATCTCATAACTTGAAATCACATTTAATCGTAAAATTTTTACTAATTTTCTGTGATTGTCTAAAGCGAAAAATCCTAGAAAATACTGTGGTAAAACTGTACGTACCATGGAGAAACAACAAACACTTTTGAGCAGGAAACTAAAATTGCAATCCATTTATTCAGCTAATTGCAGCGTGTTCTACATCAAGCCGAACTGGGCTATTTGTTCATAATTTTAATAATAATGACGATATTACAACTAATTTTTTAACATACTTTATCCTTAGCGTAACGATATCATGAGAAGCCTTTTAAGTGACCACGCATCCAAAGAACGCTAACTAAGACCCTTCGTATTTCAGAATGAAATTGATATCATCATTACGTTCCTACTGATTGAATTATTTATGCACTTCTAGTATTTTTTGTTATTCCTCGCATTTCGAACTAATCAATGTGTAAAAAAATTAGTTAAATTATTTGACTATTGTTAGAGTTATAGACAAAATATTTGCTTTCAGACTTAAATGAGACATTATGATTCAATAAAAATATTGTGACCTTAGTTTCCTATATAAAAACTATATGTATGTTTGACTGCTATTTTAACCCTTTCGACTTTGACGTCTTTTAAACAAATTTTATTCAGTCGACACCACTTTTTCAAAAGAGGTTACTTTCAATTACACAATTACAATATCAAAAACGTTTAATTAAATTATTTTACTTTCCTTTATTATTTTATTTTCCTTTATTATTGGTGCCAAAAACAAAATTTTCAAAGAAAGATGATGTCTAGCCAGACTGGACATAAAGGGCCTAAGGGTTAAAGTTTGTAACAGTAGCATTGATAGACCCCGTATATAAAAAATTCCTGTCGGCTTGGCCTATAGGCGGAGGTAGATTTCGAGGAGTGCTCATTTCAGCCAAAAAAAAAAAAATAAAATAAAATATGATTAGAGATAAATCCATTTTAACAATTTTCTTTGGCCGCTTTTGGAAAAATTTTAATTTATATTTATGTAAGAACTGGTTTTTATCAAAATCATCTTAAGCGAAATTCGGCTCAAATGCCCATTTTGACAACATATTTTGAAATATATTCTGACTTTATTATTAAAAAATCGACCAATACGCAAATTATATAATTCCTAAATTACAAAAAACTGTCAATTGAATGCTTTTGAGAGCAAAATCGAATTAAAAAATGAGTCATAAAATAACCAATTTGTTGTTTGAATACATCCTCAATTCTTAAATCATGATCGCTTTGGGAAATTTTGTCCGAAGTGCAGTCCGAAGTCTTTCACAGCTTTAAAAAAATATGTTTAACCTTTATCAAAAAACTAACCAATACGGCATATTCACAGTTCCTAAATAGCAAATAACTGTCAATGGAATGCGTTTGAAAGCAAAATTGAATTTAAAAATAAGTTATAAAATAACCAATTTGTTGTTTTAATACATCCTGAATTCTTAAATCATGATCGCTTTGGGAAATTTTGTGCGAAATACCTACTTTGACAGCTTTTTAAAAAAATATACTTAGCTTTTACCAAAAAATCGACAAATTCTCACATTATATATAGTTCCTAAATAATAAAAAACTTTCAATTGAATGAGTTTGAGAGCAAAATTGAATTTAAAAATGAGTCATAAAATAAACAATTTGTTATTTCAATACATCCTCAATTCTTTGATCATGATAGCTTAGGGAAATTTTGTGCGAAGTGTCCATTTTGGCAGAATTTTTTGAAATATATTCTGCTTTTATCAAAAAACTGGCAAATCCATCACTTTATATAGTTCCCATATAAGAGGATCCATAAATTGGATGCGTTTGCGAACAAAAATGGATTTAAAAATGAGTCACAAAAAATTCAATTTGATATACTTCCTCAATTTTTCAATCACCATCACTTTGGGAAATTCATTTCAAAATACCGTTTTTGGCAGTCTTTTTTGAAAAATATTCTGATTTTATCAAAAGACTGACTAATACGTCACGTTATACAGTTCCTAAATAGGAGGATCTGCCATTTTGATGCGCTTAAAATCAAAAGTGAATTTAAAAATGATTCAGAATATAAGCAGTTTGGATTTGAGTTTTTTTCTCCAAGTCCTATTTTTGTTTAATTTATTATTGCTATAAGAAATGGTCGTATGAAAAACTTGTTAATATAAAAGTCGTAGATATTATTGAGAAGATGTAAAATAAATTTAATTACATTTGATTGCTTAAGAATTGAGTAAGTTATGGATTTTTTTCATTGTCCAACCCCCTTTTTCTTTTTTTTTTTAATTTTTTTCATCGGTAAAAGTTGTTCCTATTAAAAACTTGTAAATACAAAAGTTTTAGATAATTTTAAGAACATTTATAAAAAATTTAGTTGGATTTGATATCTAATAAATTGACGAAGTTATGATTTTTTTTCTCCCCAAAACCCTGTTTTTTTTCGCCCCTTGAGCTTATTTTTAACTTTTTCAAAAATCTATCATGCATAAACTTTTGGCCCATTCTTTATAAGTAATATAAACTTTAAACTGATTCGATATCTATTTTAATTTAGAAGTTATCGCGTTTTTTCAGTTTTCACAAAAACCCTCCTAACTTCCACCCCCTTGGTCCGATTTTGCCCATTAACGAACTTAACCGAGATTTTATGCCCCTTGATTTTATGTAAAAGTTTGAAGAAGATCTGAGCATAATTATGGAAGTTATCGTGTATAGAAGAAAGTGAAATATATATATATATATATATATATATATATATATATATATACCGGGTGTCCAGTAAATGACTGACCCATTTTGAATGTAAATAACAAAAAAAACTGTTTCAGATAAAAATGCGCGGCATGCTGTATTATTATTAGAATATAAATAAATTTAAAAATATGCACTTTGTTAATGTAATATAATAATATTTATTAAAATAATATCTCGGTCTCAAGACTGAGATGTGACAAAACTGGTGAAGTATGATACAGATGGTTAAATCATAAATATTATTTTAAATCACTTTCCAACCAACGTACCCTATTTCTGAAGCTGAGTGGAGAGTCGATTTAACATATAGATTCAGATTCAGCCGAAAATCTCATATTTATGAAAATTGGAGTCATGTCTGTATTCAAACAGCCTGTTACCGCCAGCGCGATATTTTTTCCGAAATTTGAACTATTATAACAAAGTACATGTTTAAAAATTTATTGATTTTCTAATAACAATACCGCAAACCGCGCAATATTATCTCAAACCGTTTATTTGTTATTTAAGTTCAAAATGGGTCAGTTATTTACTGGACACCCGGTATATATAGATATAGATAGATAGATAGATAGATAGATAGATAGATAGATAAACGTTTTTACTAATGGTAGTTTTGGGGTCTAGGGGTCGTGATCGGTATAGATCTGCAAAAATTTTTCAGAAATTCCAACATGGGAGCGATCGCAATAGGTAGTATTTCATACGCAATCTACCTAAAATGCACACAGATCTGTATGTGTACGAATTTGTACTTATTCAAAATGTAAATATCCTTCTATAGTAAAAAAAAACTAGCCTTAAAAGGAATGACTCCTGGAATGATGCTGATGTGGAAGATTTCCGGAACTAACGAATCCGGGTTGTCCACTCCTTCCATGAGTCGAATAGACCAATCAGGAAAGGGCTCCATCTATGCATCGCCGTATGGGTTACCATAAAGAGAGGAAAGGTTACCATCGCCAACAATCGCCAAGTTTGTCGCCAACTTGGCGATATATCGCCAAATTTGGCGACCAAAATTAGTTGTCAAAAGTGACGCCAACTTGGCGATAACTGTAATATTTCGCCAAATTTTTAATCTCTTTACAACACCAGTCGTTTAATACATCATTTGAAAGGTTTGCAACTGCTTATTCATATAATGGATGTCTTGTGTGTTATCCCCCATTCTGCTCCCCAGGGGGGACGCATTTTTAATTTATTTGCAACACCAGTCGTGTTACACAAGATTTGAAAGGTCTGCAACTGCTTATTCATATTATGGATGTCTTGTGTGCCACTCCCACACTCTGCTCTCCCCAGGGGGGTCACATTTTTAATTTCTTTACAACACAAGTTGTGTGACACATCATTTGAAAGGTCTGCAACTGCTTATTCATATTATGGATATCTTGTGTGTAAACCCCCTCTGCCCTCAGAGGGGGCGCATTTTGTAATTTCTTTACAACACCAATTGTGTGACACATCCTTTGAAAGGTCTGCAACTGTTTATTCATTTTATGGTTGTCTTGTGTGTCACCCCCACTCTGCCCCCCAGGGGGGCACATTTTTAATTTCTTTACAACACGAGTCGTGTGACATATCATTTGAGAGGTCTGCAGCTGCTTATTCATATTATGGATGTCTTTAGTGTCGCCTCCCACTCTGCCCCCCAGGGGGGCACATTTTTAATTTATTTACAACACCAGTCGTGTGACACATCATTTGAAAGGTCTGCAACTGCTTATTCATACCATGGGGAAATGGCGAGCGCAGCAAGCAGGGGTAGCCAATAATTTGGAATCGCGAAGCGATTACGCGGGGGGTTGGCGAGCATAGCGAGCAGGGGGGCGGGGCCCCCCTAGTTATATATATGCTACTTAAGGCCATAACACAGACTCAAATCTATTTGATCTTCATTTAATTTCAATTTCAACACTAAATAAATATATTTATGAAAATTCCTTACTGTTTTAAGCAATTTTTACTGGAGTACATCTCGTCAAAATAGAAGAGTTTTCGATTATCATTTAAAATCTACCCTGTATACAGGGTGTCCGTAAAGTCTGGAAACGGTCTAATAACTCAAGAAATATATATCAGATTGAAAAACAAAAATATACGTATTAAATATTTTTAAATAAGCTACTCAGTGATACTAAATTTGACCCCGCAATCGACTCCCTGGGGGTCAAAGGCGGTCAAACTTTGAAATTTTAAATTATAACCCCCGTTTTTTAATCCAGATTCGGATTCTACAGACAAAAATACGTAACTTTTGTATTGAATGTTTATTTCAAATCCTCCTTGATCGCGTTGTAATCGGGCATAATCGACAGATACATATTTCGGTTTTCCCAACCGTGTTTCGCCTTCTCAAAGCCTGATTGGCCAGAACTTTTGACGTCAAATTCCCCGTCTTTTGCAGAAATACCGATTCTCGAAAACCGCGAGTGGCGATTATTTCGATGGTGCTATAGTCTTTTACATGATTTTCTCTACAAAAAGTCATTGAATTATATTATATTAGTTTTCTTTTCCGATTTTTATGATTTGATTTACTTTTTTAATCGGTGATTTTCAATAAGAAAATTTTCCTGACAAACATTTCTAACTAAAAACTTGCGTATTTCAAACTTTTAACGTATAAATAAGCACCTCCCCTCCAGAATTGAAAAAGGGTAATCTTCATTATTTGGAGGCAGGATGTGTGTATATTACGCATTTCGATGGATTCTGCTCTTTAAAAAGAAATAATAATAATAATCTAATACGGCTGATAAGGGTGTATTTTTTTTAATTATTACTATAGAAAAATATAAGACAAAATATTAAAAAATAAACATGTGAAATATTTTTATGCTGGCTGTGCAACGAATGAAGGAGTATCGTAAATTCACAGTACTTATAGGTCCCGTTATTTTCCAAGTGAAATATCATAATTTTTTTTATAAAATAAATAAAGCTACTTCAAACACACGTATTTTTTTCTTTTTTAACCGGTGATTTTCAACAAGAAAATTTTCCTGTTCTAGAAATTCCAGGATACGTACGAACCCTTAAATTTCAGGTGGGGGTGGGAATAAAGGTTTTCATGATTCATTAATTGCTGCAACTTCAAAATAACAAGTAGGGCAGGAAATGTTTCAATAGTTCTTAGAGATGTATCATAATTTTTAGTAAATTAATATATTCCTTTAAATTTTAAATTGTTTTTCATAAATTTAACCATTTTATTGATCAATATTTTAGCAAAAGTTTCAAATAAATCCTATTTTTTCATGTCTTTTACAGAATTTTTAATCTTTTTTCGCCGGTATTTCGAAACAGAAATTTTTGTCAAATTGAATCAGAATAATGTTCGGATTAAAAAGTAAAAAATTTACTGGTGAGAATAATAAATTATGAATCGAATATGGATGCTCATACGTCATATGGGCAAATCTTGAATGACAAAAACACATTACTCTTATGAGGTACATTCAAATCAGGGAAACGATTAATCAATAGAAAAAAATTGGTATTTTAACCTTTTTAATCTAAAATATGTTTTAATTCCTTAGTACCTTCGGGACTTGTGGTGCATATGTGCATTATCAAAAGGTGCATGTGTAATTTATTTTTGGCACCATTAATAAATAAAAATTATTAGGTGATTTTTTTTATTAATTAGAATATTTGTTGGTAATTCATAAGTAAAGGAAATTGTTAAAAAAAAAAAAAAAAAAACCACGGTGCATCAAAAAAAAAAAAAAAATGTGCAAGTGATGCGGTCTCGGAAAACTTTAGACGAAATGATTATTTGTTGACGGAGACGACCTATTCGTTTTTATAACAGGACATTAGTGTAGAAAATTATTTATTTATTCATTAGAGCGATAAAATAACAAATATGACAAAATACAGAGTGAACGAAAAATCGGAAAGCGGTCGAATAATTCGCGAAATATATAGATTGAAAAACGAAAAAAAAAAAAAAAAAAAAAAAAGAGTTTTAAATATTTTAAAAAAAGGTTCAATCACTTTTTGATGATGCACCTATGCACCTCAAGTCCCGAAATACTAAGGAATAAAAATATATTTTAGATTAAAAAGATTAAAGTACCAATTTTTTTCTACTGATAAATCGTTTCCCTGATTTGGGCGTAACTCATAAGAGGAATGTGTTTTTGCCAATCATGATTTGTCCATATCACGAACGGGCATCCATATTCCATCCCTAATTTATTATTCTCACCAGTAAATTTTGCGTTATTAATCCGATCATTATTCTGATTCAATTTGGCAAAAATTTTTGTTTAGAAATACCAGCGATAAAAGATTAAAAATTCTGTAAAAGACGTGAAAAAATAGGAATTATTTGAAAGTTTTTGCTAAAATATTGATCAGTAAAGTTGTTAAATTTATGAAAAACAATTTAAAATTTAAAAGAATGTATTAATTTACTAAAAAATATGATATTTCTCTAAGAACTATTGAAAAATTTTCTGCCCTACTTGTTATTTTGAAGTTGCACAATTAATCAATCATGAAAACCTTTAATCCCAACCCCACCTGAAATTTAAGGGTTCGGACGTATCCTGGAATTTCTAGAACAGGAAAATTTTCTTGTTGAAAATCAGTGGTTGAAAAAGGAAAAAATACGAATGTCTAAAGTAGCTTTATTTATTTTATATCACTTGGAAAAAAATGGGACCTATAAGTATCCTGAATTTACGATACTCCTTCATTCGTTGCACAGCCAGCATAAAAAGATTTCATATGTTTATTTTTTAATATTTTGTCCAATATTTTTCTATAGTAATAATTAAAAAAAAATACACCCTTATCAGCCGTATTAGATGATTTTATTAAACAGCAGAATCCATTGAAATGATACACACATCCCACCCCCAAATAATGAAAATTATCCTTTTTCAATTCAGGAGGGGAGATGCTTATTTATACGCTAAAAGTTCGAAATACGCAAGTTATTAGTTACAAATGTTTGTCAGGAGAAAATAAAAATCGGAATAGAAAGCTAATATAATGTATTTCAATGATTTTTTAGAGAAAATAATATAAAAGACTTACAACACCATGGAAATAATCACCACTCGATGTTTTCCAGAAACGGTATTCCTGCAAAAGACGGGGAATTTGACGTCAAAAGTTCTGGCCAATTAGGCTTCGAGAAGGCGAAACACGGTTGGGAAAACCGAAATATGTATCTCTCGAATATGCCCGATTACACAGTGGTCAAGGAGGATTTGAAATAAACATTAAATATAAAAGTTACACATTTTTGTCTGTAGATTCCGAATCTGCAATAAAAAATGGGGGTTATAATTTAAGATTTCAAAGTTGGATCTCCTTTAACCCTCAGTGGGTCGGTTGCGGGGGTCAAATTTAATATCACTGAGTAGATTATTTAAAAATATTTAATACGTATATTTTTGTTTTTCAACCTGATATATATTTCTCGATTTATTCGACTGTTTCCAGACTATTCGGACACCCTGTATATAATCCTATAGAAACGAATTTTTGAAAGGAATTTACGAAACGATTTTATGAAATGACTGATTATAATTCAAAACTATTTCTAATAAAACGTGAAACATTTAACGATATAATTAGGGGTGACGGTAAACCAATTATCCACATTAATTCCACAGTTTTCAAAAAGAGTTTCCAAATTTAAAAAATTGAATTAATTTTCGAGATATTCATATTCTCTAATTTTATTGGTATTCCTTTGCGATGCCAACTTAATTAATACATCTTTTGTGAAAAAACGGAGAAAAGGGAAAAACAGATGGGAAATTTTATTTAGATTATTTTATTTAGATTTCTTCTTTTTCGTCATTCTCAAATGAAAATTGGATTTACGTCAATCAAGATAATATTGTCATTAAGTTGTGTTTTCTAAGACTATTTGGAGAAATAAAAACTTATTTTCACATATTCGATCTCCAAGAATCCGTTTATTTCAGAAAACCAAAAATCGTCTGTCATTTTCAACATTCGCATAAGATCCACTGATTTATAAAAATAAAAATTCCATCGCAGCTGTTTTTTCAATATTTTATGTTCACAAAGGTACTTTTAAAGCCGGAATGGTTTAGAGAGAAAAATACAATTTTCTAAGCAGTTATGTTAATTCATAAACTGGAAATATTTTGAATAAGTTCGCCGAAATGACGTCCTTTATTCAGATACTTTCAGAGGAAAGGGAAAAAAGAAATTAAAAGGGATTGTTTTTATTCATATCATGTTGTCATTTTTAATTGTCATAGTTAATTTATTAACTGAATTTATAAAACGCTATGAAACGACGTATTATGAAACGAATACAGGAAATAACAATTGTTTAACTGAATGCAAGGAGGATAAAATATCCTGCTGATTTTCTTTTCAATTTTAAAGAGAAAATTTCCTCAATAATTCGAAAATTATGTTATTTTACCCTTTTCTTTGCATCTCATCTACAACAAGAAAAAATTTTTTTTCGCTACTGGACAGTTGCCGTTAGAATTTGAGATAAATTAATATGTCAATAACAATATTGAATTACATATTTACATGCAAAATCTCAAATACAAAATAAAAGTTTAAGTTGATTAAATTATTACATGCGAAACAAATTTGAGGTGAATATAACATCATACACAACCACTATACATTTAAAAACATTTTCTTATAAAGAATATTCCTATGACGACACATTGAGAATCCCATGGTGCAAAAGTAGTTCGGCTAACAAATTTGTTTAAATATTTCATCACTTGATGCAGATTATTGAGGTAAATGCCTGCAAAAAAAAATTCGATTTCTTTTCTATGCAAAAAATATTCAATAATTAAGACAAAACTGGCATATAACTTAATAAATAAGATAAACAATTCACATTTTAAAAATAAAATGAAAATATGCATGACGGTACATTAAAATAGAGATAATATTTAGAAACTGTTACAGTAAATATCGAAAAGTGGATCAAATCATAAAAGTAAAATTTTAAAACAGAATGCATATACGTAGTTCTGAATATTATTCAAAAGCAGGCGGAGGTTTATAATTATAATAATAATAATAATAATAATAATAATAATAATAATTATTATTATTATTATTATTATTATTATTATTATTATTATTATTTTAATTCTCGAATATTGTCCACAACTTCTTTATAAAAAACTGAAAAGTAGCGTAATTTTAAACCTAACCAATTTATGAAAATGTTTTTTCAAATGTTTAACTGATTTAATTTATCAATTCCAAAAGTAATCATCAACTTTCGGGACAGCAGTTGATGAGGCCATGGTAATTGAAAAATACCCCCATTTAATCGGAAAATCATGGCAACGTGATTATACAAGATAGTTTTTATTCGTGATAACATCATTCAATCTTACGTAATCTAGTGATATTTAAAAAATAGGAACATTAACATGTTTATAAAGTCTGAATGGGGGTTGTCGGACATACTTCGAAGGAGGCAGAACCTCCTAGTTGTATATATATGTGCTTTGCGGTTGTGAAGAATTTTCAGCCATGTGTAATAAATTTATTTAAATACAGGCTAAACATGCATTGGATAATACATTTATGAATTAAGTGAACCTTCACACGACGTTTGGAAGTTTGAAAAGGGTAAATAATATCATCGTGGATTTACAACAATTGCTTCTATGAAGTTTTGAAAAACTTATTATTAAAACTTTTTAAAAAATGTTGAATATTTTGAAACAATGGGGCATGGTGAAACAATGGTGAAACAATGTTTCGACATCCATGATCCAGACAGAGAAGAAAATAAGTAAAGAAAAATAGATAAACACCTACAGAGAAATCAAAGAAAAATTTGGGAAAGTTAAGGTATACGGTTCTGGGACTATTTCAGAAATTGTTTTTAGCATCGTAAACGCATTGAATTTAGCTAAAAAAATTTCGGTGTGCAAACATTTATAGGACAGGTCTGCTATCGTCTCCAGCGTCCTAGAAGCACTCTCAAAAATGCTTTCTTCTTTTCACGGAAAATTTACTGGCAACAGTGTTGTTGGCAATTTTCTTTCGACTGACGGATGTCCGTTTATTTTTTTTTCTCCGTTCCAAGAGGTAAAATATACGTCAACTCAAGAAAATTTGAAAAAAGCGAAAGCGGCAAACGCGGGGATTGAACCGCCGACCTAACGGTGCACTAACGTTGCGTTGACGACTTCAGTGTTCTCGAACTCGGTAGCACGGGGCCACCGTTGTACAGAAGAAAAACGCTTTGAAGTAAATTCGTTCATTTCATATGTGTGTGGTTTGATCTATTTTCGTTAAAAAGCTTTTAATTTTGAATTTAATTTCGGGAAGATTTCGTCTTTAATATGATTGTGACAAGAGTTTTTATACGATAGTTTTAATGCAACATAAAAATGCGAATCTTAAATATATTTACGTAGATTGCTAGAGGTAAAATATGGGTGTTCTATTTTTATTTGATGATATTATTTTGGAGTAATATCGATTTTTTATTTAATTTTTTATTAAAATATCTTTTAAATGTGTTCACTTAAAGTATATTTTAAATGCGAATATTTATTTATAAATAACTTTGTAAATTCAACTTTATTCAACTTATCCAAGTTTAAATAATAAATTGTGAGTATTTTTAAATGAATGAAAAAATTAATTGTTAATTATTTTTAAATTCGAAAACAATTTTGTCTTTTTAAACCAAATTATACATCTCAATCTATAAAATTTTTTGCTTTGCATTTCAAAAATAAATTTGAATTTATTATTAATGGACCCCATACGCATGGGTGCTACGAATAAACGGAATCTCTTTCTCTTTTTTAGACGTTCGGAATGACTTCACTGATCAAATATGTTTTCTGTAGTACGGAAATTATTTGTGAAAAAATTAGGATAATTTAGTGTATATTGACGAATTTTTCTGACAGTGAGGGTCAGCGCTTGCGTTTCCTCCGCGATTAAGAATGACCGCAACTGCTGAGGAAAGGGGCTAATGATAAAATCCCGCTAAAATTATAGACAGTATTCCTTGAATTACTTTTAGGCGGGTACAAAGATCCTATTTTACGTTAAATCTGAAAAACCGTTAATTTGAATAGTATAAAGGAAAAAAGTTGAATAACGTCACCATTAGTAGTACACGAATTTACAAAATCTATACTAATAAAAGAAAAAACCGCTCTGTCTGTGTATGTGCGATGTCTAGTGAAAACTACGGTACGTACAAGGCTCTTTTTTTTTTTTTTCTTTGTTAAGTTACATTAAGATCTTTCCTGACGTACCTGATGCTCAGAATTTTAATTTTTTGATTGGTTTCAGAGATATTTATTAAGAAGCGGAACTCATTCTCATCAAAAAATAATATTTTTAATGCTCCAGGAGCGAAAACGCTTGCACATGAGCACACACACATTTACGCATCAAAACGACGGAAAAACAATTTTTCTGAATTAATTTCTCTTTGTGGATCACTTTGTTTAAATCCAAATCAACCAAACTGCCCTTCGCAGTTCAACTTGAAAGAAATATTTTGAAAGATCGTACTTTTAGGTCTCAAATGCTATAACCAAGTCGAAAAAATGTTGAAGTTAACCCCTTGAAAAAGAAATTCAAAAAGTGTCGTTTTTCCAAGCCATTTTTCTCCCTTTTGTCAACGCTTTTTGAGATTTCCTAAGCGCACTTTTTGAGACATAAACAAACCAAAAATGTGATTTTAAAGCTGAAACTTTCTTCAAATCGATGATGTAATCAGTCTTTTAAAATATGGATTTTAACTATTTTAAATATACTGGTAAAAAAGGTCACTTTGCGACTCACAGAGAGTATATTGTTTCAACGGTAAAAGTATCTAAACGTACATATTTCAGTACAATCTTTTAAAAACATCTAAATAGACCAGATTTACACCCCCCCCCCCTACAAAAATTTCGAAACGTTCGGATGCACAGTGGGGCAAAAACCCAAAAAGCTGGCCAAAAGTCGAAAAATGAAGTTACGATTTAGGGAATTTCGATTGCATAGTTGGCTAGAATAGTATTTGGAGAGTCAGAATCTGCATTTTAAAAAAGATTTTTGCTTTGCCCTTACAAGCAGCATCATTTCAAAAATGATGCTTGAAGGATGCATTTAGAGCGAACAAAAACAGCAAAACAACAGTTCCTCTAAACGCGTGCTATATTTTATAATATAATCCGATTTTAATGATTTGAAATGGATTCACACTATGATAGTATGTACTTTATTTGCATTTATTACAAAATTTATATTAAGCATGTAAAATTTAATAAATTCATTGTCATTAATAAAAAATTTTAGAAAAAAATTTATTTTTTTGCTTTTAAACATCAAAAAGTTTAAATGTTGCACAGTGTTCCGCAACGAAATTTAATGGAAATAATAAATTGGGCTATTGTCTAGTGATTCATAAAAAACCAGCTGCCTAAAACTGCCTTTCTGCATTTCACGCATATTTTAGTAACCGCAAGTAAAAATGCCACTTTTTCGGCCGCCTCAAAAATTTTGAAATTGACTACTTTTTACATAATTTAGCGGATAAATATATTTCAAATTTTTGAATAATTCAATTTTATAATAGTTTATTTCCTATTATATTGTAAATAAGTACTATAATCATAAGATTACATTAATTTGGTAAGTAAGCTTAGTAATGAAAAAATGAAAAAAATTCTCTATTACTGATCCGGTAGAATAACATTTTCTATCTTTATAGGCAGTAATTTTGTTTGTTCTATTATAATTAGAAGAATTATTTTATCAATGGCTATATTTGCTAGATCAAACTACTGAGCGTATTTCATTAATGCGAGTAAAAATCATTATGAATATCACTTTAGCTTATATTAGTAATTTGGATTTGATTTGCAAGTGAGGATGTGATGCCACATCTATTCTGAGTACATTTAAACAAATATTTACCTATGAAGATGGCAGGAAGTCTAATATATTTTTCTTTTCTTCCGTGCTACTAGAATACATAAATATTGCGAATAATTCATGAATCGTTAATTTGAAAATATCGAGATCTTCATTTTACTGATTTTATCGGGCCAATCAAGGTCCATTTTTCTTTTTCAAGAAATACGGAAGCAACTGTCAAAGAATGGGATTGGATTAAATACTAGCGGAATCAACTTATTTCGTTTAATACAATCATTGATACAGAAGAAAAAGTCGTTAAAAACGAATTAGTGTAATACTCAACGTTGCTACCTATGTCAGACAGCATCTAAACAGCATCTTACCGATCTGACATTTTTTATTAAACGTGGATTGAGATAATTTAGAATTCAGAATATCTAAGTTACATGCAAAGATATTTAGAGAGACCTTACACCTGGCAGACAATTGGATAGAAAAAATGAAAAGCTCGTACTCTGCATGAAAAGAAGAACACTGAAATTGCAAAATAAAATATGCAAAAAATATTTCGTTTACAATCAAGACTTCTCGTCGAGAAACTAAATCCCAGATTTGGAAGCACAAATGATGGAAATACAATTCAACGATTCTTTGAAAACGCAACTATTTGTTTCTAAACGAGCATGTACGAAGATATGATTAAACGCTTCTATGCCATAAGTAATTTCTTGTAGCCATGTTATTTATTTGATAAACTTCGAAAAATTTCCCTTTCAAATAGCTCGTAGATTTGAGCAGCACCCCTGGTTCTATATGCTTACTTCAGTGCACAAACTACTTATTAATGACAAAGAAATAACATTATCTTCATTACTGCCAATTTGTCAAATACCATAAGATACTCAAGAATCATGCAACAAACTGATCAAAAGGCATCGAGAAGATTTATCGCAAAGATGCAGTAGCGAGAAAAAAAGCTATTTTTACGTGTTTTAATGTCATCAGATTCTTTCTTTTTAGGTAAATTATCGTAGAAGAAGTTAAAATCATTGATCCTAAGAGTCACAGGATCTTCCAATACCGTCAACAAGTTCTGCTAACTATTTCGACACCTTAACCTCTGAAGAATCTTTTTATTATACTACAGTTGATTCTAAAGGTTAATTTCTGGAATACATTTTCGTTTTTATTTTTAAAATATAAAAATTAAATAGTCTAATGTTTTACTTTCCATTAACGTACTTAAATTTCGTTTAAATATGTTTTGGTTTTTTGAAAATTCTCTTTTAAATTTACCTTGAAATTTTAAATTTTATTTAAATCTTATTGTTTTTACTCTTAATCTGTAATTTTATTTATTTTTAAAATTTAACTTTTGAATCCTAATCAGCATCTGAAAAGTTTACGAAATTAAATATAAATTGAATAACTTTCGAGACATTTAAATTTTTATTCCGCCATATTGTATCCGCCATTTTTTTTTCAATTTTAATTTTGTATTTTTACTTAGCATCTTCAAAAACACCTATATACGAAGTTTCGTAAATTTTCATTAACATTTTCATATTTTGGCCAGCTTTTCGGGATTTTGCCCCACTGTGGCACGGGTAAAAATATTTTTTACAAAAAAAAAAAAAAAAAAAAAAAAAAAGGTTGCGAAAAATTTGACGAAATTATTAAAATCCAGATCGTTTCATTGCGGTTTTGACCCTGCAAGGCTCAATTCTACACTGTTAAAAATTTTGTGCTACTTTGAACCGAAATTCGGTGCTTAGTAGCTGCCACCATAAGATGGTGAAATCTTGTTCCAAGATTTGGAACTTCGGTTGAACCATAGTACCATTTTTTCAAATAATATGGCGTAAACTCGTTCCAAGATTTGGAGCTTCGATTGAACCATCCTATGGTAGCAGCTGGTAATAGCTGCAAGCACCAAATATTGGTTCAAAGTAGCACGAAATTTTTAACAGTGTATAGCTACCAACAAACCAAAAATATATTATTAAAGCCGAAACATTCTTATAATCTATGGTGCAATCGGTTTTAAAAAATATGAGATTAAACCTTTTCAAATACACCGGCAAACACGAATCATATCGCGGCTCACTGTGCTTTTTCTACACTAAAATTAACTAAATGTCCGTATTATAGCACACTCTTTTTAGAGCATTTTAATAAACTAGTATACCATTTACAACCCTATATAATTTACATCACTTACAAAAATTTTGAAATGTTCATAAGACTGGAATCATTTTTTACAAAATAAAATGTGTGAAAATTTTTATGAATTCAGTAAAAATCTCAGTGTTCCGTCGCGGTGTCGTTCGCTTTTGATGCGCATAGATTGCAAAAATAAAATTACTTAGAAAATAAAATACCAAACACCATGTGCTTTCAATTCAATATCTTTAAGCGATTTTTCCATTTAAAAATATAAATTCTGTCAAAATGGACTCAAACATATAAAATACAAATTTGAGTTTCGTTTAAGATTTATTTAGAAAACAGATATTATACACATTTGAAAATTGAATAACATTACGGGTCGGGCAACGCCGGGCAAGTCAGCTAGTCATAAATATTTTATTAAAGGTCTTTTTATTAAAATTTCATTAGAATTTTATATGAAAATTTCAAATACCTTAATTGCTATTGGTATCAATGACAGAAGTTTCAGAGTTATATAATAATAAGAGAAATTATTCAGAGAATATTGTAATATTTCAACAAGCAAAATAATGGAAAAAAGAAAGGATAATATTGCAATAAGGAAAAAATAGATTTAAAAATTGTTGTGGGAGATTTATTCTTTAAATTATATAACATTTTTGCTTTGTTTTATCGTTAACCTTTCGTCTACCAGACAAAACACCCATGTATCTACGGCAACACCTAATTTTAATTCCAAACTTGCAAACGGCACCAGTAATATTTTAATATAATTTTGCTTTTACAATGAAAGCTTAAATTAAGGAATTCGTAATATCTAGACAAGTCCTTTATAAATTCCGGTGTCAATCGACAATTTCTCATTTTACCATTGACACCAGAAATATTGCTGTCGGGTCCAATGGACCCGTCTGGTAGACGGAAGGTTAATGACACCTAAATAACATAAACAGAAACATTTTGCCTACTAGGCTCTGCGTGTGTAAGTATTTCTGTAACGGTAATGTATTAAATATCTAAATATTGGTGGCATTTTCTACGACATATTGGTTTTTTCTTTGCTTTTGAAGAGTTAGTAAATTAGAAATTCAAAGCATCCCCGATCAATTGCTCTTTTAAAAAGTTTGAGCAAAAACGAAAATTGTCAATGACCTGAATACCAAAATCCTCAGGGTCATCACGTGCGTTCAAAAGAACAATTTCACTCGATATATCCTGCGTGCAATTCTCGTAAAGTAATGGAAAATTATTGATTGAAATATTGATGTCTAAAACTCACGATTAAATGCAAGCACTTGGAGTTACTGTATACTCTTGGATTTGTTTTTTGCTTAGCCTCCGAGGTTTGTTTGGTGTTATGGATCTCTTTTTAACATAAAAAATGAAAAGTAAAAGTCTTAAAAACGCAATTTACGGAGCTAAAACACACGTATGCATCATTTATCATTTATATAGGTGACAGCGTTTTTCTATTTTACTACTTGAAAAATTCATAAGTGCCATAACTTTGTTTTCATAATATTTAATCATATTATAATTTATTTACCGACAAAATCTTTAGCATGAATGAGAAGTAATATCAATAAGTAGATTTATTTCGTACATTGTAAAAACATACTGTTAATTTTACTATATGTTAGACTTTTCAGTTATATAATTTTAGAACTACGAAAACGTTGCATTCACAAGGTAACATTTAAGACTGTTATACAGGGTATGGCAAATAAAAGTGGCCCGGACGAGTGGATACGATTGAACATAAATGATTGACGCACACATCACGTGATCGAAACTAGTTCAGATCTTAGTGCGGGCTGTGTAAGCGGTGCAGTAAATCTGCAAAAAAACTGTAAACATTAGTGCAAAGGTGAAGGTCAGGGTTGCTAGAGGTCATGCAAAAATACAGAAAAAAAAAAGCAATAAACACGATGGGCCACTTTTATTTGCTCCATCCTGCATAAACATATTTATTTTCAATTTCACCTACAAACATCTCGATGTTTCGAACACTTTTAACAAAATGAGAGAATAGATTTTAATCCAACAAAAGATCGATACACTGTGTTATGCTTACTATATAAACTGAATTCAAAAATCAAGTCG
This sequence comes from Maratus speculifer, assembly GCA_964019185.1. Lineage (NCBI taxonomy): Eukaryota > Metazoa > Arthropoda > Arachnida > Araneae > Salticidae > Maratus > Maratus speculifer. Next base: position 285,209,745 of record OZ025293.1, read on the forward strand.
GAAAAAATATTATACGAATCAATTAAAAACCTAACCTAGTCTTAGGTGCCAAACCCAAAAATTTTCTGTTTGTTATACATATTAAATTTTAAAATGTTTCTACACACGTTAATACTTCAGTGTTATTTCTTTAATAGTACACCGACTTTTCATCTTAAATGTCTGCTTCATTTCACTAATCGAAGATAAAACGAGTTAAACTTGATCTTAATATTTATTAAAATATATATTGTTCATTATTCTCTTGTACATCAGCTGCTTCATCATCGTTGGCTTAGCTGTATGGGAATTGTCTGTCGTTGCGCGAACAGCTGATGTACAACAGAACTATGAAAAATCGAGAAAAATCACTATAACAGAGGTTCCAGTCAGGAGATTTTTTCGAAATTTACGTGAGACTAGCTGTTTATATCCAAAAGCATACACATGAAAGTTGGTTCAATTCTATGCATAACTTCATATACTTTTCAATGATACAATATTGAAAATGGCGCAATAATCGCCATTATAGCGCCCCCTTCTATCACAATAGTTTTAAATTGAGGGAGGAACTGTTTGTCATAGCCAAAATCATAAATATAAATTTTAGTTCAATTCTATACATAACATCATACATATTTTGATGATATATTATTGAAAATGGCACAAAAATTACTTCTATTCAGCGGAATGTTTCCAAATTCAAGGAAGACCTACTTTCCATAGCCAAAAACATATTCATGAAATTTTGTGCAATGCTATGCAAACGCTTACACATTTTTCTATGGTACGATAATGAAAATGGCACAAAAATCGCTACTACAGCGACCTCACTCGGCGGAATATTTTCAAATTCAGGGAGGAACTGTTTGCTATAGACATAAATACGCACATTAGAAAGAAGAAAGTAATAAGTAGACAAATTTTCACCTCCTTCAGAACTATCCTAAGTGTAAAACATTTTAATCATTTGGTAATATATTAAATTTTATAGCGTGGATATTCAGCTTAAAATATTAAATATTTAACTTCATGTTTGAAGTTCTCAAAATTAAAATATATTTCATTTTAGTATGTTACAGGAAAGATATTCGAAGTATTTTCAAAATTTTTATGCATGATAATGCATTTTTATGCATCATAATTTTTTTATGATAAATAATAAATCGCAACATAAAATTTTAATCTAATATTTTTATCAATTTAATTTTTAAAATATTTGACGATCTTTCGCTTAAGTTTCCAAAATTTATTTAAAGCACAGTTACAAAATCGGTTATATGACATGTAAGTTCATTATCAAAACAAATCACCCGATCTTATCCAAAACATACCTGCTTTATATTTCATTATCAAGTTTAAAATTTAAAAATATGTTTGTAATATAATTAATTTTATTTTAATAAAATTACATAGAAAAAGTAATTAATTAAAGACATTTTTTGTGCTGAATTTTTGGTTGATATGGGGGTCGATTGCAGAACTTATAATAACATATTTGTAACAAATAGATAGACAAAAATTTAAATAATAATATAATTCACAGCTAGACAAATATTTGAGTAAAATATTTTTCATACGAATTGAATATTTCCAACTAAGCGAAAAACTGCCCAAGCCGGGAATCGAACCCAGATACTTGGCTTACCAGGCCAATGCTTTACCTGTTAAGTTAACTGGGCGATAGCCGGCAAAGATTTTTCGCTCAGATAACCTTAATGGTCATAACATCTGGTCTGTCATTTAGACAGCTCAACAGAATAGAACGCAGGTAATGGAACTACATTTGACGATGGGTACGTAGATATACTATTATTTTCAACACAATCTAACTGATTGGTAAAGTAATCATACGAATTGAATATTTCTAACTGAGCGAAAAATTGCCCAGGCCGGGAATCGAACCCAGATACTTGGCTTACAAGGCCTACCTGTTAAGCTAACTCGGCGATAGCCGGCTGGGATCGCAATATTTCAAGAATTATTTAATCGATAACAAAAAAAAATTGACATAGAAATCAATATTTCACAAAAAAGTACAAAAATAATAAGTAAAAAATAAAAAATAAATAAAATAATCAAAACTGCTGTTTTTTTTTTCAAATCTCAGTTCAAGATTAATGAAGCATGAACGAATTGTTGTCAGTTGGCTACTTATTTTTAATTCAGATTTCTTCATTGCCACCAGATTTATGAAAGAGTTAACACTAGAACCGCGGGAAAATTTATTCAAATTTTATAAAAATATTTCTCATGGGAATTTTTATTTAAAACTGCTTAAGCTATTTATTGAAATTATTTTCGCTAAGCATATATTTAGTTTATTTTATAAAAAGTTTTCTGGTTCCAATCGACATCTCTCCACATGATACGGGTCAAAATGATCCATCGCCGTGGTTCTAGTGTTAAGTTCTTGTTTTCGCCGTAATTAATATGCAATTAAATAAAGTGAATTTTATCATTTGAAATAAGCAGTGTCAATCAAAAAAAGTATGAATTAAAAATAAGTAATTTATTGGATACATTGCATGAACTAAACATGAAAAGTCAATTTTGTATTATGTTTGACCGCTCATAATGTCTGATGTCACCACCGAAAAACACCACCATAGATCTTTCTCTCTTCCTTTTTTTCTTTCTTTTTAGCACTTTCCAACAAAGTTGAAAAATGCTGATGCATTCGGTTTGTCTAGCCGTTTGTCCGTCTGTCCGTCTGGCCGGATGGCCGTCTGTCCCCGCTCTAACTCTCGTAAATAAACTCGGATTGAAATGAAATTTTTGGACGTTATTTAGGTTTACCCTAGCATGAACCCTATTGAAAATGAAGTTACTACCATGATTAATTTATTTACGGGGACAGTCAAAAGTTTTCCATTATATTACAGCCTATCGGGAAAAATCGTTTCAAATGAATTTTAACGTTTATAACATTTTCCAAAAGTTTGAAAAGTGCTTATGCATTGTTTGAAAAGTGCTTATGCATTCAGTTTGCCTGTCTATCTGTCCGTCTGTCAGTCTATCCGTCTGTCCGCGCTCTAAAACCTGTAAATATACTCAAATTGCCCTGAATTTTTGTATGTTTTGACGTTTACCCTAGCACGAACCCCATTGAAAATGAAGTTTCTACAACTATTAGTTTATTTACAGGGAGAATAAAAATATTTTCATTACATTATGTCCTTTGGGGAAAAATCGTTTCAAAGGCGTTTTAAAGATGTTACACCCTGTCAAGCATATTAAAATGTACATGCATTTAAGAGGTGCACTAAAATACTCATTCTATAAAATATGCGGTGAAAATATAGCTATTATTCCTTTACAGGGCCACACAAAAGAATTCCATTGCATAATGGTAAAAGGGGAGTATAGCGTGCGACATTTAAAAAAATATATTGAACTGTTTCATGTATAACAAAATTGATATATGTCACTGAGGCTTAATATAAATTATACGAGCTGTCTTGCATAATATGAAGTACATTGCATTTACAGGGACACAAAAAAGATTTCAAATAGTATATTTCTTCCGACGGACTGAGTATGTTTACGATGATGGCTTGTGGATGGATGTAATACATTTTAATTATGATATACGCATTTAAGTTTCACTAAATCTTTGTACATTATAAAGGTGTGTATAAATGTTATAGTTGATATACAGGGCTATCCAAAAGATCCCGCCAACGTTACTGAGTATGAGCGTAAATTACTTAAAGGTGGTTCTTAAATAAGGTATACATTTTTACGCTAAACTGCTTTCATTTTACAAAGAAATGTTTGCAGAATATAGGTAAAATGATATACAGGGCCATACAAGGAATTGTGTACATGGACACCTATAAATGATAATTTATAACAATGTGATTTCAGTTGTTTTAAGAGTGATTTAGTTTAAAATTAATTTTAGCTTCTTACTGACGTGTAATAAAGGTACGAGGTAAACTATAGAGCTAAACAAAAGTTTACAAATATGTTTCCCATTTATTTGTACAAATTGCTAAAAAAGAAATTTTAAGCTTTTTTCTTGCTAAACGGAATTTTCCCATTTTATAATATGTATATCAACTGACAGATCTAATACATGGCTGTTTAAAAGTATTGGAATACATATTTGGCTATATACCCTTATTTCCCTAATTAACGAAGTTTTTTTTTAAAGATTTCATGAAGTGTTGGAAACTGCTTCATAATCTATGCTTAAAGCATGATTTTTCTTACTTGTTTCTTTTCTTTTTTTCCCTATTTTTTTCTTTTGGCCCGACAGAGGCAAATAGACTTTGCCAGTGATATATTTCCAGTAATAATTTTCTTAAATATTTAAATAAAAAAATATGTTTAAAGTAAATGGAACTTACACTACAGAATAATTATACATCATGAGTTTTGTTACACATTCTAATGTGAAAATTATTTTCTGACAAACTTGAAACGTTATTCATTAACAAGTGAAAGTTTTCTTCCAGAAAAATAATACGTGTCTTGTTAATTCATTTCCCTATGTGAATGAAATTTGACTTCCTAGTTTCTAGATATTTTGGCACATGTCCAGATTTGTAAGAACTAAATATCGTGACCAAATTTTGCTGGGTCAGGAATCTGAAACATCTCAGGAATTTTTAATTACGTTAGACAGTGTTTAATGAACATAATTTAAATAAGAAGTTACTTTAAAATGTATTTATTAGTAGAAGGATACATCAAGTGTTTCAAGATAAAGGAAAAAAAGCTTATATTTTTACTAGAAAGCCCACAATTTTAATTGAAAAAATTGCGATTAATTGGAAAGAAAATTTCATTACTAACACTTCTCTTGAGTAATGCATAAAATTTATAGTTTATAAAATTAAAAAAATATTACTTGTACACACAGTGAGATTAGGGGTGTAGTGAAGAATATACGCAGGTATAAAACCGTGTACCTTCAGGAATATTTTAAAAAGCTCTTTGTATAGTGCATATCAATCAGTTTTCTCAACCCAAAATATTCTTTTTTCGACCATCATTTCTTTTTTACAAATACATTTTTGTAGAATCCTATACTTATAATGTATACAGAGATGCTACCCCCCCCCCTCATTTTGCAATAGCGGAATTTTCGAATAGAAAATTTCACTTTATCAAAATTTCATATTCTGTGATTGAACAACACCAAAATTACTATACTAAAGCCATGCTATTAAAATAATAAAGAGGACTGAATACTCTATGTTTCTTTTTTTGTTTAATGATACTTAAATCTGTAATAATATCATTTATACAGGGTGAGTCACAAATATCGAAACAATAGGCTATCTCCTTAAATATTGCCCCTAGACCTATACTTCCAATTGCAAAAATTCATAAAAAAAGATGAATTTTTTGATAAGATAAGTTGCAACTCCATGGGGGGACTCGTTTAAAAAATACGAAAATTAAATTTTTATACGGCCCCCAGAGTATAAGACTTCCAATTAGAAAAAATTTCTTTATCCCTTCCTGAATTGAACAAAAAAAATTTCATCTCGATATCTGCAAATCCCCGAAAGATATTAATACCCAAAATTTTCCAAAATTCCTGACTTACACCACTTAAGCATGCCTCTGAGCTCAGAAAAATCAGTTCATTTGAAGTACAATTAAGGGATCGACCATAATTTACGTATTGTTAAATGTCGATCCAAGACAACACTTAAACTTTTAGATATAAAATAAAAGCGTATAGGTTTTTGCTTTAAACTTCGATGAAATATGCTAGATGTCTGCAATATTTCGACCTTGCCGCCAACTTCTTAACTAGCACGACTCATTGAACGAACTGTCTTATTAAACACTTATTAAAAGTGTTATCAAATTAAGTGATATTAATTAAACTCTCATTAAAAGTGTCTTAAAAACTTATTGACGCAGGCAATAAGTTTAGTAAACATAGTAATAGCGAAAATGACTCTTCTATTATCGGAATCAATGGAAATATATTTTAATAAATTACATAGAAATATTTTTAAAAATCTACTTTATACTACAGTTAAACTGCTATAACGGACACTCCCGAATAGCAGACACCTCTGTTTAACGGACTATTTTCTAATCCCCATTCTCAAAACCTAAATTTGTGTATGTTTAACCTCTGAATAACGAACATTCCGAATAGTGGACACTATTTAAGGCGATAAAGGATGAAAAAGTATTTATTAAGGAGAAAACAAATGAAAAAAATAAAAAGGCCTCTAAATTTATCAAGGAATTTTGTGATAAATGAGCTGGGGAAAATCCCCTTCCCCCACGTTCAGAGTTGAATTGAGGGGGTTGCCAAGGAGGGACATCTTCCAGAGCATTGAAATATCCCCTCGAAAATTGAGATTTTATGCTTTTAACAGCTAAAAAGTGCAATCCCCAGGCCCGTAGCCAGGATTTCCTTTCGGGAGGGGCTCAATTTTGGATTTTTTTTCATCTGACAACAGTAATGTGTATACAGTCGAACCCCGATATAGAGAATCCGGTTTATAACGAACTCACGGATATAACGAAGGAAAATTTTGGCCCTGCGATTTTCCTATTGTATTTAATGCTTCTTTACCCTTTTATAGCGAACCTCCGAAATCTTAAGAATCGATTATAACGAACATTTTTTTCCAGTCGACTCATGATTTTTTGATTTTTTTTTTTTTTTTTTTTTTTTTTTTTTTTTTTTTTTTTTACTTTTTTGCAGTTGTGAAAATAGGATTTGAACTCTAAATTTACAAGAAAATTCGAAAATGCCGGCTTCTGAAACATGTTGCAAGCTAGATTTTAGTCAATTTAATTCATTAATGATTATATTTAATAGATTTTACGTTTTTCTCTTAATACATCATTATTGAGTATACAAGTAGAGATAATAATGTGCACATTTTGTGAGCGATAAATTTTTTTTAAAGGAACGGATCTAGCGAACAGAACTTTCGGTCCCTTGAAGCTCGTTATAACGGGGTTCGACTGTAGTTTAAAATGTAGATAAAAAATAAACAAGGTTTTACCTATGATATAATCTTGCCTAATATACTTGTTGTCCATTCGAAAAACTATTATTTTTTTCGATTTCTATTACTATAATTTATGTTTCTAAGAGCATGTTGAGTACCTGTACGAAAACCAAAAGTGTATTTAGGGATAAAAACCGCAAAGAAAATAAAAAAGCACAAACTGACACTTTTTGCGATGAACCTCATGTATCTTTATGAGAATTAAAAAAATATATATTGAAATGCAAGCAAGTAATTTTAATGGATTTAAAACGTAGGATTAATATTAACGTCTTACATTGCAGGTGCGGGATCGTAAAATGATTAATCTGTAGAGTGATGTCCCAGCTAATGGATATCATTGCCCAGTCTCTCATGTAGGTTTTGGCTTCGAGCCCTATCTCGCCGGTCAGCCTATACGTTTGGAGTTTACCATAATTTTCTTCGAACCTTGGATTTAATTTTATAGTTACAGACTAGGTTCTATTTCAACAATTCCTATGGAAGGCACCCCACATCCCTTCGGCCATATATTCCTCGTGTAGATAACTGGACGTCATAAACAACACTAACACTAGTCTCTCATCAGCCATAGTGCTTTGAGGCAAAAAATTAATTTTCTCATTGATGCAAAAGATCTTTCAGCGCTGGCTATTTTTACCGGGATAGTAGCCAAGACTGTCAGCAAGTGACCACTAGCACTAGGCAGGGTTAACAATGTTTCCCACAAGCATTGCGGTATTTGATTGGCTCTTGGGGAACGCTTGTGGGATAAATCGAGAAACTGATTAGCTTTAATTCATCGTGACGTTCTTTTACATCAGAAATGCTTGTGGTCCAGTGTTTCATTGTATTGTAATGCATTGCATTACAGTACTCTAAAATTTTTACGACTACAATAATACTTACTACTTACTAAAATTCGTAATACAGGGGTTTGACAAAAATATGGAAACACCTTTAAAAAAACATGTTTCCTTGCCTAATATGGTGTAGGGTATCCGTTGTTATTCAATATAGCTTGCAATCTTCTCGGAATGGATAAATACAGTTCCTGTATGTTTTCCAAGGGAATATTGTACATTCTTCTTGCAAAACGGTGGCAAGTTCAGATAACGATGTTGGCGGTGGATAGCGAGAACGCACTTTCCGCTCCAATGTAGACCACAAAGGTTCAATAATATTCAGGTCTGGTGACTGTGGTGGCCAGGGGAGATGCGACAATTCATCCTCGTGCTCAGAAAACCAGCCTTGTCAATGTGAGCTGTGTGAACGGGGGCGTTGTCGTCTTGGAAGATACCATCACCATTGGGGAACAAAGTTTGTACCATTGGATGGACTTGATTGGCCAAAATGTTCACATAAGTCTGAGCAGTAATATGCCCTGACAGAGTTATCATGCGGCCAGAAGAAAACCAAGATATGGCTGCCCAAATCATCACCGAACCCCCGCCATGTTTCACTCTTGGCAACAAGCAGTGTGTATTAGAGGCTTGAGATGGCGTTCTCCAGACGTAAACTTGGCCAGAAGTGGGGAACAATGTGAAAGAAGACTCATCGGACCATATTACTCTCTTCCACGGCTCTATAGTCGAGGCTTTATGACTTAAACACCACTTTTTCCTGTTACGGGCATTAGCATCACTGATGAATGACTTTTCAATTGCAGCACGGCCAGCAATTTTCTGTTTATGAAGCTCCCTTCTAACTGTTTTGGTACTCACAGGGTTTGGTAACACGACATTCATTTCAGCAGCAACTTTTGCAGCTGTGGTCTTCTTATTTTTCGCGATAATCCTCCTTAATGATCGCCTGTCACGATCACTCAGCACACACTTTCGTCCGCGCTGCGGTTTAGCAGATGATGTTTTTCCGCATTTCAAATATGCGGAATAAATCTTCGACACAGTACCTCTTGAAACACCTAAACCTCGACTACTTTGCTTACGGAAGCACCAACCATACGCGCGCGAACAATTTGGCCACATTCAAAGTCTGTTAACTCTGTCATAATGCAATGACAACTTCACATAACAGTGCTCCAACAACGACTGAATGGTGCAGCGATTTTACGAAGTTGTATAGGTGGCGTCAGTAGGCGAAAATGCCAGCGCCATCTACATAGTTCATTAAAATCAATCTTTGTTTTCAAACATGCATTTCAAAAGGTGTTTCCATATTTTTGTCCACCCCCTGTATTTCTATCGATATTACGAATTTTTTTGCAACCATACTTCATATTAAACTTTCACTTACGACATTAACACCTTATTTTAGAAATGTTAAGAGAGATTCTCTAATGTTCTTGCTTATTCCAGAGAAACATATCCTGAAAAAAGTATTTGAAAATCGGGTAAAATTTCTCCATTTGAAATGAATTTGTCATTCAAATTTTGAAAAATACTTTCTACACAGGAAATGTTCTACACAGGTTTGTATTTGTAGTCTGTCTAAATTTTAGTCTTGAGATTTTTATTTTTATTTGAAAGACTTTTTTTAAGTTTTGATGTAGAATTAAATGTCTCTCAAAAGATTTCCATGCACATTTCATTTTCTCTATGTTTTGTAAAATAATTAGGAGATCTTTAGCATGAGTTACGGCCGAAATTGTGACATATTTTTCTTGACGCGAGCTGAAAATGGCTTTGTCGAACTGAAAAGCTTGTTACAAACAAATAGACATGTGAAAAAAGCATTCTTTACAATTCCATGGCTGCCAAGAAAGAGCTATAGCTGTTGAAGAAATATTTCATGTATTTTCCAAAATATTTTCTAAGTTAATGCACATTTATTCGAACAACTTGACAAAATTTACCATATTTTCTTGATTTTCTACAAATCTTGCATTTCAAAGGCAGAGAAATCATTTTGGGGCATATGAGGGAACTGTTTGTTGTAGGATCAAATTTACCTTAGGGTGATTTCTAAAAAATATATCAATTCGTTAATTGTTCCAAACGAGATTTGGATGGCAGGAATCGGCATGTGTCTTTGGACAATGTATGGTTCAAACAGTGGCTTGAAAATAGGAGGTATCTGATTTTGGTACATTTCAGATGAATTGTAGATTGGGTCCCATTATCATGTCCAACCATATTATTCTCTGTCGTATGCCTTGTGACGCATTTAAACATATCATTACGTAGTTCATTACGACGTTGTACTATTTCTTCTGTTATATTTTCGGCGGACAAATCATTTATTTGAATAAATCTAAAGTAATTTCCCAAATTATTAGGGTTTGTACATTTTATAAATACTATTCCACAATCTAACTCAAAGTGCAAACTATTCTGTACTTGAAATGCTCATAGTTTCATCAGTATTCAACCTAAATCAGATCGCGTTACTTATTTTGGTAATCAGTTCTTCAGTAACTATATCCCAGCATGTTTGAATGATTTCATTCTGAATGTCTGGGCCTGGGCTGAAGTAAGAAGTAGTATTTCTGAGGGCGTTTATAACGTTTCAATTCCACATCTTCAGGCTTTTCTATAAAACTTAGAAGAGTTCTCAGCCTATCATCTTTTTTTATTTGTTCTCTAACATTAGAGGACCGGTATATGATTAGCCCTTTGTAGCATTTTTTTGCTCTGCAGAAAAGAAGATTGCTAGGAAGTTAGATGTTGCTTCCTAGAAAATTCTTTAGGAGGCACTGTGAAAAACCGCCAAAAAATCCCTACTCAGGAGTATCTATCCCCGCAGTTGATAACTCTATAAAAGTCGAAGAAACTTTCCACGAATCTTTAATAGAAAGAGAATGTGCACAGAGTAGTCTGTGCACATTCTCTTTCTATTAAAGATTTATATGCAAAAAATTTAACTCTAAATTTTCAGCGAAGAGCCGGGAAATGCCGGCACAGTTGTGCCTTTGAAAGTTTGTTGATACCCTATTGTCTTTCTTCTCACCATTTTTTCTAAAAATTCGCTACTGCTAGTTTTTTTTTTTTTTTTTTTTTCTTTTTTAAATAAAAAATCTTTTACAGTAAAAGCTTTTTAAAAATCATTATTTTTATATAATTTTACTTTACAAGGTCCATTACTGTTTTGGCTGCTTTTTCTACAAAACATTTTAACACTGATCGATCTAAGTATTTATTATATCGTGATATAATGAGTATTAGGAAATTAAGAAAGATCATAACACAAAAATAAATGTTTTAAATTTGACTCCTAAAGTTAAATTATATGTCATACACGTATTAAACTTCTTTTTTCCAAGTCAAATTAATGATATGATGCATGCATTATACATCGAATTTTATTGTGCATAAAGTAAAAATTCCATTTTAAGAAAAACTGATATTTTTAGTGGTAGATACGAATAAAAAACAATATGTTCGAATGAGAGGTATAATGAGGAATTGCTATAATTTTAGCTAAATAAATTAGTATGTCTACAAATAAAAATATACGCAATTATAATGAAATGGAAGAAAAAAAATGTGGCAGTTTTTACTATCATCTTAGATCAAACTTGCTTTTTTAAACTTTCGGGAGGGGCTTCAGCCCCCTTAGCCCCCTCCCTGGCTACGTGCCTGGCAATCCCCCTCTCCGACCGGAATTCTATAATGTCCAATAATGTCACTTTGAAAAACAAATTACATGTAATCGCAAGCAAAAGTTAACTTTTGTAACAGGGTTTTTTCACAAGCATGTAATGAACAGTGGGTAAAGGTGTGTACAGTTTTATTTAGCCCCATTGGTTAATTTTTTTTTTATTTCTGATTAATCATATAAAAGAGGTTTAGGACATATAAAAGTCAATTAATGAAATGTTAAACGTTTCTTAGCACTTTTTGAATATCTTTGATTTTCCCAATAGCGGACACCTCCGAATAGCGGACAATTTCTGCGTTCCTGAGGTGTCCGTTATTTAGAGGTTTTACTGTATTCAGTTTCAAAATGTATGAAGGTTTTAAACCTATTTTTGCTTTCTTCTATCTTTACAAGAAGAAAGTATTGGATTCATGAAAATTTTGAATTCCGGTTTTCGATGGATTCACACGTTTTAGGGCTCAGAGATAGCGAAAAACATGTTTTTATGAAATGTCTGTCTGTGAGTCACAGCACAATGAAAAAATTCAAAATCGACGTGATAAAAAAATAAAGTTTAAATCAACTGACGCATTTAAACAGTAATTAAAGAAGGTGAAAATGACAAAACTTAAACAAAATCTGAAATCGAACTATATAGCATTTAAACGTTAGGAGCCCATCTTTGCCCATCTTAAAACTAAATGCACTTTACTGCATCAAATGTATTATTTCAGTTGTTTTTATTTCAGTAATTCTCATTTTTAAACTGACATACGGCAATAACTGTCGGTTACGGTAACTTTTCAGCTCAGAAAATTTACTTTTTAAAAATATGATTTGTTTACAAAAATTACTTTTTTTTTAATATTGCTATTTTAAATACTTTTATTTTTTTAAATAAATATTATTTAAAATGCTGAATTAAAATTGAAAATTAGACATTTTTGTTTAATCAAAAGAAAAAGATTCAACGCGACAAATAATATTTTGAGTTATAACAATTTTAATTTACTCAAATTTTTTTTGAAAAAAAAATATTAAGAAGTCTTATGATGTGATAATGCTTACAAATTAAATGGTTAACCATCACAAAACAATCAAAATTCCAACTTTATAAATAAATAAATAAAATAAATGTTTCCTAGACCCATTACAGCAACATTGTTTCTTCAATTACACGCATTTCAATTTGTGTCTGATCCCTTGAAACCTCAAGATTTATTAAAATTATCATAACTCTCTGAGTTTTGAAGATATCAAGATGAAATTTTTTTTGTTCAGTTCAGGAATGAATAAGGAAAAATTTTCTAATTGTATGTTTTATCCTCTGGGGGCCGTATAAAAATTTAATTTTCGTATTTTTTAAAATAGACCCCCCATGGAGATGCAACTTATCTTATCAAAAAATTCACTTTTTTTTATGAAACTTTGCAATTGAAAGTATGGGTCTAGGGGCAATATTTAAGGAGATAGCCTATTGTTTCGATATTTATGACTCACCCTGTATGTACCGAATGTAAATATTCAAAATCGGACTCAAGCTTTTATCTTTAATTAGCAATAAAAATTAATTCAACATTGAAATTGCCATTTAAAATTACTTTAAAGTTGTAGTTAGTATTATAATGATGAATAAAAATTCTTTTAATGGGTATTTTAACTTTATTGCGTATTTAAACGATGATTATTGTCCTTTTAATAACCTATAATAACTGATTTCCGTATTGAATTTTAATCATGAAATTTCTATGTAATTTTCAAAACGATTAATTGTAATGCATAAAATTCATAGTTTATAAAATAAAAAATAAAAATAAATTTCTTTATATGTGCAGTGAGACTAGGGATGTAGTGAAGAACACACGCAGGTATAAAACCGTGTACCTTCAGGAATATTTTAAAGCATTATGAAAGTTTATTTTTTATTAGATCTGTTCATTATCACCATTAATAGTTTAACAGTATTCAACTACTTCTATTAGATCTATATATTCAGAATGTGAACTATTTTAAAAATCATATGGAACTTATGATTTAGCAATTATTGTATTGAAAAATAAGTTGTAAAATGAAATTTACACTTTATTTAATCGTTTCGCACATGTTTACATAGGATGGCTAATTTTTGGTAAATGATGTTTCAAAATTCATTTTTATTAGAGCTACTCGTTTTTGTCTGGAATAATTAGTAATCCATAAGTATTTCTATTAAATCTATTATTATTTATTCTAAGTTATTCATATTCTAAATTTATTTAGAATATGAATATTTCCTTCTTAGATGAAGAATAAAAATTCCAATGATTTAACGGTTTAGTACTTACGGCAAAGAAGGATAATTATAATAAATGAAAAGCAATTTACCGAGTTATTTCACTTGCTTCTGCATAGAATGAATAAATTTTACTACGAAAACTTTATTTTATTTTAATAAATGAAATAAATCCAATATTTTCATGTAAGAGATGAGTGCAATAGCTGCCAACTTTTATGTTTTTTGTTACTACTAATACTTAATACTAATAGCCTTATCCAATTGTGAATTTTGGCAATAAAAAAAGTCGGAAATTGTACGTCAAACATAGCAAATGAGGGGCGTTTGTACTAAAACGATATTGGTGTAATAGTATACAGCACATCAGATGCTGTATAAATATCCGAAATTGTTTCTGTGTCCTTGTAAATACTATCTGCCAAATTTAATAAACCTCATCAATATATATCAATTTCATAAAATGTGAAACAGTTTAATATAAATAAAACGCACCGCAAAAAATATTTCATTCTATATCATATGTAATGGAATACTTTTGTGTGGCCCTGTAAGTTAATGCAAAATAGTCCTTGAACCGCAGATTTTACAGAATGTATAATTTAGTATATACTTCATAAATGCATATCAAATTTATTATCTTCTAAATGGAGTAACATAATTAAAATGCACTTGAACCCATTTTTCCCATTGCCGTGATGTAACGGAATACTTTTGATTGTCCCTGTTATTGAACTATGCATCCGATTTTCATAAAATTTGAAATGACTCGACGAAATTTTGCAAAACTTATATATTTTAAATTTCAAAAGATTCGGTTGGGTAGTTTTTGTGTTGTTATATGTAGACGGACTGACAGGCAGAAAAACGGACAGACATATAGAAGGACGGACAGACAGGCAGAAGGACGCACAAACAGATGGACGGACTGAACGACGACTGTAGGCTCTACATATCTATATAATCACGAACGTACGTAAAAAAAGAAACTATACTATTAAAATTAAGAGTTATTAAAAAAATGTTAAAAATGTCAACTATAGATTGGAAATTTTATCTCATTATTTTATTTTCCATGTAAAAGAATCCTAAAAAAATTGATGAAAAATATTTTAATAATTTATAATAATCTATTAGGCAGAAATCTGGAGCTTTATCGCATAAGGGTATAACCATTATCACCGAATTTCTTTCCAATGATAATTATATGTGCATACACTCAAATTGTGTTGGAATATCGATTAGATCACTCACTCTCTTATAATAGAATGCAGAATTATCATTTATTTTTCAATGATAACTTTATCATTTGATAGGCATTGTAAGAAAACTGATTTTTGAAATCGAAGGCGAAAAAAAAAGTTCATCTAATAAATGCTTCACTTAAATGAAACAGATAATATTCTTACAGTATTATGTAGTTGTAATATTAGTTTTCTCCGTTCTATTATATTTTCCTCTTTTAGGTAGATTTCGTGACAAATACAATTTTTTACATTCCCGAATTGGTTGAAATTTCGGAAAATTTTTAAAAGATCTACGCCGATCACAACCCCTAGAGCCCGAACCCCAAACCCCCTCCCAATTACCTTTATCTATCTCTCTCTATATATATATGTATATATATATATATCACTGTTTTTTAATTATCTATTAGTACATGCAGTTAAAGAAGACGATTTTGAACTAAATTTACGGACGGACCAGAGCGGAAAGGCGGAAAACAACTCTCTTTTATAACGTAATATGTAATTAATTTAATGAAAAATAAAAAGAAAAGAAAAACAGTTCGATTACAAACTGTCATGCAAGTGTAATGGTTTTACATTTAAAAAGGGAGTCAGAAAATTTCACGTTTGTGAGAGGAGATTTCTTTTTCTGGAACCGAAGAAGAATGGGGGAAGATTACCAAATGGTGTTTTCAAGAAAACGCGAATCAATAAAATAAGCTTTTTTCAAAAAAATATCAACCGACTTCAAAAAAGCGCTTAAAAGCATTAAATAATTCTTTAAAATTCTCTTATGACAAAACGTTATCCAAAAATCAGTCACCGGATATCAGGTACTGGCATAAAAACCGTTAAATTTAATTTATATAATTTAATATCTACCAAACATGGATTTTAGAGATAATATTTTTTACAGGAGATGAATTTGCATATTTATGATTTAATTTATGAATATATACATATAAAAAGTAATGAATTACTTTTTGAAGTTGGTGCCAAACAATTGCAATCGATAATGATCATCACCATTTTTTTGGTACTATTCACAATATATTGACAATTCTCATTATATTTAAGATAGTTTGGCACCAACTTCAAAAAGTAATTCATTACTTTTTATATGCATATATTCATAAATTAAATCATAAATATGCAAATTCATCTCTTGTAAAAAATATTATCTCTAAAATCCATGTTTGGTGGATATTAAATTATATAAATTAAATTTAACGGTTTTTATGCCAGTACCTGATATCCGATGACTGATTTTTGGATAACGTTTTGTCATAAGAGAATTTTAAAGAATTATTTAATGCTTTTAAGCGCTTTTTTGAAGTCGGTTGATATTTTTTTGAAAAAAGCTTATTTTATTTAATACTTTTTAGTTATTCATACTGTAATACTCAGTTTTGTATACTAACATATGATGTCTCTTTGCAATGCATTGACTAATTGATGTACTTTGCTGGGTTTTGAAATATTCAATTTGCTGGTCAATTTCCTATTTCATTTTCAGCTATTCGAAAGCAACTTACAATCACGGTTATTATCGTTGTGGATCTTTAGGTTTTTCGGATATGGTATCTTGTTTAGGTAAGATTTCACTCTTCGAAAAGTTGTCGCAAACTTCAAGGTCCACATCGATTCTTACGGACCTCAGAAATGGGTATCGACAGACGCAGTTTTCCAAAATACACAAAATGTAGGAATTTTCTATTCCGAAATTTGGCAATAGTCTTCTGAACAAGAACGATTATACGAATGCAAAAACAATACCATCACGTACATCTGATTTGTGTGCTCGACACGAAACCCTCGTCAATCGTCAATATACAGGGACGAAAAAACGCAAGGAAATTTTTATAACACGAAGGAAATACAGCCGGGAGTGGTGGTGGAATGGGACCAGTCAGATTTGAACCCACAACCTCCTACGCTCGAAAGCGATTAGTGCGTGGTGTCTTGATCCCTAGGCGTCGGAGGCCCCGAGTGCAAGACGTTAACTAACTTCACTTTGATGACAAGCTTATCAATATGTTTCCCCATTTTATTTTGTCTAGATTCGTCTCAACTTTTCAAATATCCGGTTCATAACCGGTTCATAAATCGGTTCATATTTGCAAAAGTTATGCGTGAACAACAAATACATACAGGTCGAAATCATAACCTCCTCTTTGAAGTCGGTTAAAAATGCATACATCATCAGATAAAGCATCGACTCTTATATGTAAACTTTGTGGAGATATTCAAAAAATAGTCAGACCTTTGAAGAATTTACAAATAATGGAAGATATTTAGACTATTTATCCATCCTATTTCCATAACAGTTACCACAATATCTCAAAATTAAAATTTGGAAGACCATATGCACAGCTGCACTCTCAGAAATGGATACTCAGATTTCACGAAATTTTCTTCGTTTTTGACGAAACCGTTTCCTGGGAAATGCTCCGAGCGAATATTTCGTCAGAAAGACGAAATTAGTTTCTTTGCGTTTTTGACGATACTAATTTCTTAAAAAGTTTCGTCAAAACAGAGCTGGTGATGCCATCTATCGAAAAATTTCGAAGCACCCGTAATTTTTGACAGAGGGCGGAAAAAGCGCCATCGAGGGGACACGAACTAACAACCTTCGGTATGACAGTCCGCTGTCTTAGCCATCACACCGCAGGGAACTCGAAAAAGCTTGTTTCTAAAGGCATATGATGGATTCGACTGCGTGTTTATATTTTTATAAAGTAATTTGTAATTTTATCTATGTTGTTACATATCTTTTAAGTTTTAATAAATAAGGCTAATTTATTGATATGGTTTTCTTCTGGTTAATGAATAATTATAATATGTCTTAATTAATATAATTTATTAGAAAAATTTTCTTTGCTTAATGGATGATTAAAATATGGTCTGGTTAATTTGTTGCACGGAAATAACGAATTTTGAAGTGCATATTGGGAAGTTTTTTATATGCTATACGATAATTTATAAGATAAAGCTAAGATTTTAACACTACTCTTTATAAAAAGCAGAGGGATGAATTATGTACATTTTCATTTGATTGAAAAAAGAATATATTTCTTGGATGGAAAAGAGATCCCAGAATTTTGAAATGTAAGTGACCAAATTTTCTTTTTGAACGATTTTGCATGCTATACATATATCTGTGTGTTATATCTAAAACCTATTTCATTAATGGAATATATCTCATAATATTTTAAACGAAACAATGCTTTCACAACTTAAAAAATGCATAAGAATATACAAAATTTAACAGGTGAATGAAAAAATAAGTAAGTTCACAAAATAGTTTTCTAGAACTATTTACAACATAAAAAATTTCAAAAGTAAAAAGAAAAAAATACAAATGTAAAACAAAAAATTGCAAAGTGAAAAACTTACAAAATAACTCTTTTACAAAGGTAAAAAAAAATACCACATTTTATTTTTTTTTTCAAAACAGTTTCCAACAACAACAACAAAAAAAATAACAAAAAAGGTTTTAAAAAAAATACAACAATAAAAAAAGAAAATAAATACAAAAGAAAAAAGAAAAAAAATGTTAAAAAAGCGTAAAAAATTGCAAAAAAGTTATTTTTTTATTACAGATTATAGTTTTATTTTTAATATAGCATATAATGGTTTCGACCATTATATTTGCTATTAAAAATAACAGTTTAAAACCTTTTTAAAGATTAGGATTAATTTACAGAACATGAATGTACTTTGATAATTATGGTTCAAATTATAACTGTTTTTAGCTGCCATCAATTTATATTTATAATAAACTAAACTATGGTCAGCTACTATAAAAAATCATCAAACTCCCTACCCTTTAAAATGATTGCGTTTATTATACGGAAATAGTGTAGATTGCTACAATTTATATCTCTATTACAAGAGTTTTTGGTTATTAGGCCGTTATATTTGAACTATAATAAAATTGTTCTTTGAGTCATCCTATAATTAAATTAAGATTATAATTACACCTAATCGTTATCATAATTTTCTCAATTATAATTACAATTGTGTAATAATACTAATAGCATTTATAATTAAAATTACAATGGTCACTGAATTTTAAATTCAGATTATAATTACAGGTAATCGTAATTATAATTTTCTCAGTTATAATTACAATGCTGTAATGATAATCAGAGCATTTATAGTTACGATTACAAATCTAATTGAATTTCAAAGGCAGATTATAATTACATATAATTGAATTTATAATCTCATACATGTAAATTAGTAAATTATTTGTAATCAGATTAAAAGTTAATCAGATTACGAATTTAACCATCTCTACACAAGTCTGATTATCATCAATGTACGAAATATATCTCAATCCTAATGATTGTCTATAAGCTGATTAACGTCTTAATCTACTTTATTTTCATCTAAGTTAATTTTTATTACCTTTATTTCACATTGCTCTCTTCATTTGGTCTCAGAAAATTAATGATGTATTTTATATTAATACAAATATTAGTAATTATGTTGCTGACAATGATACTATAAAAGCACGTTTAATTAAGAAAAAAAAATTACAACATACAAATTTCTTGTTTTCAGGAATATCTACCTAGTACAGGGTGGCGAGTGGTCAGGGAAAAACACAGGCTAAACAGGAGGAAACTACCAGTATTTTCTTATAGAAAATACTTCAATTAATAAAAAAGGGATTAAGAAGACGAACTTCGCTTTAACTGGATACTGGTATCTAACACCTTTTATGACTGTGTTTTTCCCTGACCACTCGCCACCCTGTAGTACTTTTCTTAAAATGCACATAATACAGTTTTAGGCAAACTACATTAGTTTATTACTATTACTCTTTAAATAAACATATAACGCAGAAAACGTTTATGAACCCTTCAGTAGATAACTTTTAGGCCATTCCCCTGAATCAGTATCTTACTGAAATTTCAATATTTTCTTTTTCAGTAAGTGTAATCACTAATAATCCAACAGAATATTTTTTTCATTGCAATCAAAAAATAGCATTCGTTTTAAAAAGTTCAATTTATTAAAAT
Organism: Maratus speculifer; assembly: GCA_964019185.1. Lineage (NCBI taxonomy): Eukaryota > Metazoa > Arthropoda > Arachnida > Araneae > Salticidae > Maratus > Maratus speculifer. Next base: position 285,229,774 of record OZ025293.1, read on the forward strand.
TTTGTGCATCGTTACAAGTATCGTCTATACCCCGACCCAAACTTTGGCTCATATCACAAATACACCCAAGAAAATCCCCATGCTGCCGATAATGGGATTTAATAGTTTGATATCTGCATTAATAACAACAATTTTGAATTGCTCATTTTAGAAATTTCTTCCATGCGACTTTCGTGCATATAGAGATTAATTTTTCGGTTTTAATGTCGTTAGTTAACGCAGGTTTGGCGAGTTTTGTACATTTTAGCGATTCCTGCACAGCGAGTTTCGAGGATCCAGTGTTTTTTTTTTTTTTTTTTTTTTTTTTTTTTTTTTTTTTTTTTTTTGCTTGCTTAAATGGGGGCGCAGCACTCATACACGCGTTAGTGATTTCGGTGTTCATGAGCTTCATACATTTTAGTGATACCTGCACAGCGAGTTTCGTGGATCCGGTGATTTTTTTTTTTTTTTTTTTGGTTTAAATGGGCGCGCAGCGCTCATACACGCGTTAGTGTTTGCGGCGTTGGAGAGTTTCGTACATTTTAGTGATTCCTGCACAGCGAGTTTCGTGGATCCAGTGATGTCTTTTTTGGTTTAAATGGGCGCGCAGCGCTCATTCCGCGTTAGTGATTGCGGCGTTGGCGAGTTTCGTACATTTTAGTGATTCTTGCACAGCGAGTTTCGTGGATCCAGTGATGTGTTTTTTGGTGTTAATGGGAACGCAGCGCTCATACACAAGTTTGTGATTGCGGCGTTGGCGAGTTTCGTGCATTTTAGTGTTTCCTGCACAGCGAGTTTCAGGGATCCAGTGATAATTGTCTGTATGTCTTTCTGTTTGTTTGTCTGTCTATCGGTTTGTTTTTCTGTCTGTTTGTTTGTTGATTTGTTTGTTTGTTTGTCTGTATGTTTGTCTGTTTGTTTGTTTTTCTGTCTGTTTGTCAGTTTGTTTGTTCGTCTGTCTGTCTGTTTGTTTGTTTGTTTGTTTTTGTCTGTCTGTCTGATTGTTTGTTGGTTTGTTTTTTTGTCTGTTTGTTTGTTTTTTGTCTGTTTGTCGGTTTGTTTGTTTTATGTCTGTTTGTTTGTTTGTCTGTTTGTCTTTTAGTTTGTTTGTCAGTTTGTTTTTTAATTTGTCTGTTTGTTTTTTTATTTCTTTGGCTTTTTGTCGGATTGTTTGTTTGTTTGTTTTCTGTCTGTTTATTTGTCTGTTTGTATGTTTGTCTCTCTGTCAGTTTCTTTGATTATTTGTAGTATCGTTAAGAAACGGCAAAAAACCATATTTTCCGTATGAAAAAGGGAAAGAAAGAAACCATATTTTCAGTTTAAAAAGGGAAAATATCGGCAGCATGGGGATTTTCTTGGGTGCATTTGTGATATGAGCCAAAGTTTGGGGCGGGGTATAGACGCTAGTATCTTTACAACATATCTGAAGATGAAAATATAGTACAAATATTTTCATCAATTAGTCTGTAAAGCTAGAATAATGAAAATCGCATTTACTATGTCCGTTAAATATGCAATTGTAAAGTTAATATTATTTTCTAGAATTATGATGAATTTCATAATTGTTTCCTCTAAGTCAGTAAGAAGATTTTTATAATAGTACGAGATCCGGTAGTATAAATATATACCCCCATTTGTTATTTAATCATAATAAAGAAAATATGCTAGATAATGATACAATTGATACATCGCACATAGGTTGCCTAGCTAAATCACGTGCTGATAATGTTAAACAATAAAATGTTTAATTAAACTTTGTTGATAAACTTCCCCCGTTTGTTATTTGTGAAAGTCGGGCAAAAGATAAGAGAACATACCCCAAGAAATTGAAAAAAATACAGGTTGCCTGCTCTCCAATTGTGCCAACCATGGGGTTGCCAGGTTTAAACAGGTAAGTAACCGTAGTTAATATACCCTCACAAGTTATTTAATCGAGTTACACATCAAATAAAAGCTTATTTTATTCCCAATCCAACCGTACTAGGTTGCCTGCTCTCCAATGATGCCAACCATGGGGTTGCCAGCTTGAAACAGGTAAGTAACCGTTGTTAATATACACTCATAAGTTATTTAATCGAGTTACACATAAAATAAAAGCTTATTTTATTCCTAATCCTACCGTATTAGGTTGCGTGCTCTCCAGTGGTGCAAACCAGGGAATGCCAGGTATAAACAAGTAACCGTTGATAATATACACCCATATGTTTCTTAATCGAATCACACTTCAAATAAATGCTTATTTTATTCCCAATCCAACCGTATTAGGTTGCCTGATCTCCCATCGTACCAACTATGGGCTTGCCAGGTTTAAACAGGTAAGTAACCGTTGTTAATATGCGCTCAGAAGTTATTTAATCGAGTTACACATCAAATAAAAGCTTATTTTATTCCCAAGCCAAACATATTAGGTTGCCTTATCAAAAAGTGTGTTTAATCCATCTTTGCCTAGATTTATGATGTTCAATTTTCTGCGCGCATTTTCGCCGCACGCAACCACTATATCTAAAATAAGAAACTGCGCTTATTAGTGAATCTCGTTCTTGTATATTGACGATGTCTTATTAGCGGGCTTTCATGTAAAGCACACAAGTCCCATATATATGATCAATAAATAAAGTATTTAGAACGCTGCGCTGGTTTGGAGTAAATTTCGAATTCCATTGAAAACATGCTCTCAGGTATTCTGCATTAAAAAATATCGATGTTGATAAAAAATTATCGTGTGATTGAAAATGAAAAAGTGCTTTTTGTGTGGTTTAGAGAATTCTACTAATGACTTTAATAATTAATCTTTTAGGAATTGTTTTTTAAAGTTATTATTTCGGCGAAAAATAAATTGTGCATGGTGAAGTTAGGTTAAGCTTAGATTCTATGAATAATGTTGGCTATTATTCTATTTGCTATAAAAAAGTAACTGTTCTAAGCCAGAAATATAAAGATGAATGCACAGAATTTTGCAAACAATAATCTAGTTTCGAAAATGATAATCTAGTTTCAATAATCCAAAACAAGAAAATTTTTATAATAGTTGGATAACGCTATTTTTCTTACCATAATGTCGTGAAACGTGAAGAAGACTTCGTATGTCAACATGAAGAGGCATATATGCGGATAATGTTTCATATATCAAAAACGCTACCTAGTTCGAAAATATTGGTCAAAGCAAATGATACCGATGTCTTGGTAATTTTACTGGCCACTATCCACAAAATTCCGCAAACTCAAATTTGGTTGGCGGGTTTATCACCAAAGAACAGCAGTTAGAAATATCTTGATTGTATTAACTGTACTGAGCTTGCAATGAAATTGGGTCCTACTTTATCCCTAGGTCTGCCAGCTTTCCATACATTTACTGGTTGTGATTACACAGTGGCTTTTTATAATAAAGGGAAAATCAAGCCTTTTAAAATATTTTCAAGACTTGAAAATTTCCAGGAAATATTCGCATCATTGACACATCCAGACGATGTACTCCTAGAAGGTAAAATTCAACCTGTTCAGGAATTTACTGATCTTCTTTATGATAATATCAATGACGCTAGATATCAGCTGTTCCAAAAAACATATTCAATGAACAAAGACAAAGAACATTTTATTAGAAAGATTAAAGGCATAGACTCCAAAATGATGCAACCATGCTGGATCTCATTCAAAGAAAAAATTTTGCGCACAATATATGTTAATTTTATGTGGCTTCATGCAACCGATGAATGTTGCGTTAAATTCAATCCTGAAGATTGTGGATGGTTATTGGATGGTTATTTGAAGCCTACGCGGTTTAAAGAGGACCCAACACCCTTACAAGTTAGCGACATATTAAGTGAATCGAGAAACATAGAAAACGACGAAGAATCCTAATTAGATTGTGATATTGGCACTTCTGACGATTCTGAATCGGAATAAGTGTTTTATATAAAAATTTTGTATTTTACTATTGATAAATTTATGTATTAATAAAAAAATATTTATAGTATTATGTGATATTTTATTTGATCTTTACCAGTATGTAATCCGCGCTTAAAAGAACGGAAAAATTTCTTTTTGAAAAAACTACATTTTCAACGGAAAAACTTATTTCATAATTATATTTTGCTATATTGTCTTATTTTCATAATTATGTATATGAATGAATGTAAGAGTGAATAAAAAAATTGAAATCTTTGTTAATATTTTCCCAATCAGAGTAATCTTTAAAAAGAACTCGCTGCATCTTTGTCTGTTAAATGGAATCGCGCGCGCAACGCTTCTCTGTCATTTTCAACAGTCGCGCAGAAAATTGAACATCTTAAATCTAGGCAACTATGGATTCAACACACTTTATACAAGACAACCTAATACGGTTGGATTGGGAAAAAAATAAGATTTTATTTGATGTGTAATTCGATTAAGTAACTTATGAGGGTATACAGTCAAACCTCGTTAACATGAACACGCTTAACGTGAATTACTTTTAATATGAATTGTTTTCACAGTCCCCTATAAAAACAAATACAAAGATTTGATACTGATAACAAGAATTACTGTTAACATGAACAAAAAATTTTTCCCCCTTGAAGCTCATGTTAAGGAGGTTCGACTGTATTAAGAACGGTTACTTACCTGTTTATACATGGCAACCCCATGATTGGCACCATGGGAGATTAGGCAACATAATAACGTTGGATTGGGAATAAAATAAGATTTTATTTGATGTGTAACTCGATTAAATAACTTATGAGAGTATATTAACTACAGTTACTTGCCTGTTTATACCTGGCAACCCCATGGTTGGCACCATTGGAGAGCAGGCAACCTAGTACGGTTGGATTGGAAATAAAATAAGCTTTTATTTGATGTGTAGCTCGATTAAATAACTTATGAGGGTATATTAACTACGGTTACTTACCTGTTTAAACCTGGCAACCCCATGGTTGTCATCACTGGAGAGCAGCAATCTAGTATGGTTGCAGTGGAAATAAAATAAGCTTTTATTTGATGTGTAACTCGATTAAATAACTTATGAGGTTATATTAACTACAGTTACTTACCTGTTTAAACCTGGCAACCCCATGGTTGGCACCACTGGGGAGCAGGTAACATAGTACGGTTGGATTGGAAATAAAATAAGCTTTTATTTGATGTGTAACTCGATTAAATAACTTATCAGGGTATATTAACTACGGTTACTTACCTGTTTTAACCTGGCAACCCCATGGTTGGCACCATTGGAGAGCAGGCAACCTGTATTTTTTCAATTCCTTGGGGTATGTTCTCTTAGCTTTTGCTCGACTTTCACAAATAACAAATGGGAGAAGTTTATCAACAAAGTTTAATTAAACATTTTATTGTTTAACATTATCAGCACGTGATTTAGCTAGGCAACCTATGTGCGACGTATCAATTGTATCATTATCTAGCATATATTCTTTATTATGATTAAATAACATATGGGGGTATATATTTCTATTACCGGATCTTAGACTATAAGTAAAATCAGAATATTTTAAAAATTTCTACTCAAAAATGAGACGTTGCACTCATTCGTTTTCTTTTATGTATGAATATGATATTCAATTGTATGATATATGAACACATGACATGCTCCGAAATAAGGAATTATACAAGCTTAAAAGAAACTTAGTGGATAAATCCAAAGATAATCTTTTATTACTTTATTTTATATATTTGATATTTCGAGAGAAATTGCTCAATAAATAAGTATTTATGTATCTACTATTAGGAAATATTTTGACCTAATAGAATAGTTTGAAGAATAAATGTAAAGTTATATTTTATGACGGATATAATGGATCCAAATTTGATTGTATTTATTAAGACACTGGTTAAAACTCGATAGCTCTTGAATTTGAATCAGTCTCTGGTTGGATGTTGTAATAAATGGCTGTGCAAACATAATGTTATAAACATTTTGATAACTTTATACCCCTTCCCCCTTACGATTTCATATGTTATCATCGATCGAATACCCCCACCCCTTTTCCGGTAGTAATATCGTTATCAAAATGCAATTTTTTTTAGAATTTAGTTCTTTTGTTTAGAGTAATAAACAAAATTGATTAAATTTATTTTTTGTTTATTTTTTTATTCAAATAAAGAGAAGTCATTAAAATATGGCTTTAATCAAATAACACTTAAAAGAAATAGTTACTATTTGTAAGCATTTTATAAGATCTTTTAGTTACATAATGTATTCAAAAGCTTGCCCCGAAAGGAGGAGGAGGAGGCAGATAGAAATGCGTATCAACAAAACAAGTGGACGACATTCTTTATCTTTTATCTATTAGTGAACACAAGCTTAATTTCAAATATACTTCACATATAGTTTCTCGAACCGTGGTAATATGAAAAAATTATGTTAGAGTCCAGATTCAAACAACAAATCAAATGTGATTGCGTTCTTTTTTATTTATATGTCTCGAGTTACAATAAAAAATATGAGCAACTATGCTTTTAGATTGTTGGATTGAGGAGAGATATTGTTCAGTCTTAATACTCATTCAATTCTCATAAAATGTAGCTATTGAAATTCCTGTTCTTATCGACGTTATATTGCTTGGACAATAAGTTTTCAAAATGTTGTCTTTTCTTCTCTAAAAATTTTACAAAAATTTTATTTTATACGAACAAGCAAATTTGTAAAGTCATTTTTAAAGAAAGAAAAAAAAAATGAAATATGCTTACTCTTGCTTGAAATATGCTTTCCAGCACAGAATGATTCTGTTCATGAAATAATGAAATGATTGACTGACAGCAGAATTTACAAACGATCATTTTAGAAATCTGAAACTTGTTCATTTAAACTTTTATTACAAAAGCAAAATTTTAATAAAATATTCTCGGTGTCGTTTGTAAATTTGGAAATAAAAATTGTGTGGTCCGCAGAGGAATGGCTGCGGCGAAAAGGGTTAATAAAACAATTATATTCCTTTTTGAAACCAAGCTTACTGAATCATTTAGACATTGAAATATAATTTTTATAACAATTTTTTCAAGTAAAATATTATTTTTAGGAATATAATATGTTTTGTAAATGTATTCTAATTGATAAAACATGCAAGTTATTTTAATATTGAAACTTTTTTTTTTTTTTTTTTTTTTTTTTTTTTTTTTTTTTTTTTGTATAGTTTTATGTTTCCACAAGAATATATGAGTTTAAACCAAATTTTTCAAATATGATTATTTTATGCAATTTTAATTTTTTATTTTCTTGTTATTAAAAATTTAACCTTTGTAAATTACTTGTTTGATTGGTTAAGAATTAAAGAAATTTTAACAAAAGTGTGTTACATAAAGTAAGGTTACATAAAGTTTGTTTTCTTAACCAATGAATAATATCATCAAATATAAACAAATCAATAAGCAAACAGATACGTTGAGTTAAGTATAACCAATTTAGTTTTCTTTTAAAATTTTCATAAATGCCTAACTTTTTCCACATTTTGAAAGCAAAGAAACTAAACTGTGATAATAGTTTTTGAATTGAAGCTATTATCATAGAATTTTATTCAGATATTAAAGCAACTTATACAGAGTGCAGAATTTTAATAAATTAAAATTTACAATAGTGTTAGAAATAAAACCTAGTTTTAATTTGAATTATTATTTAGATAGTATCAAAAAATTTCTTTCAACAGCCACAGTTTCATATTGCTTTAAGTTTAAAAAATGTCATAATTGCACTGCGAACCATTAAGCTGAATTTCATAATTTAGATAATACGAAAATGATTTTAACGCTTTTGTACTTTAACTTGATTGCGCTGTTAAAAAAATTCTACCAAAATTTTGCATAATAAAGCGAAAAAGTATGAAAAAATTAATTACCTTTGGCAGAAGTTCAATGCTATCGACATATCCTAGCAATAGGACATATAAGAAATCAATATTGGTATTTAAAAAAAAGTCATCAAAATCAAAAGATGAATTTCTGTCAGAGACATTTTAATGGGCTTTCGTTTAATTGTGTTTTTACTTTTTGTCAGTTATGTAACAGTATTGATTCTTATTCCAAAGCATAATAAACTGTCGTTAAATTGCATTTTTTATATGTATAATTAGAAACGTTTTCTTTTATAATAGTCTCCTAGTAGCAATATTGATTATTTTAGCTATATTTATGCTGAATATTGCGATATTACTGCATCCATCGGAAAATTTTCCAATGAAATATAATATAGGTTAACCAAGTTAACCATGGAGGCCTTCCAGGTACCATCAGACAAGAATGAAGAAATTTTGACGCAATCATGGTATAAACCCTGACTTTTATAAATTATGCTGCTTCTTCTCTTTGACGCACGTAACAAAAAAATACATAGTTTGCCAGTAAATATAAAAATAAATGCAAAATATTCAACCAAATGGCGTAGCATTTAGTAAAATTCAATTTCATATAGCATTATTTTAAATTGAAATTTGTATTTTCATTCGTCAAAACTAAATAAACAGCAATTACAGTAAAAATGGCAGTGAAATTGACGTTCTTTTTTTATACAATTTAAGTCGTTACGTCAGTCATTGAAACTTTGTTTATAAAGAAAGGAACTAACGCTAATGAAATACTGCTATGTTTTATTTCCTATTTCAAATAAATCGTAGGAAATATTGCTACAGCATCTAAATTATTGAAGCATTTAAATATAAGGTATAGCTACAAGATGTTGCTATGATGTATGCAAAAATAAAGGAAATAAAACACAGCAAACGTTTTCTAGAGTTAAATTTGTCGTTAAACAGAAAATGTCTCATAGAGAGTGACATCATATTTAGTAAATTACTTTTTCTTTCTGAAATTGTTTCTATAAATCGAAATGTCTGTAGAATGGTGTTTGTTTAAAAATATATCCTCCGAAAAAAATCCACATATATTTAAGTAAAAGTACTATGTCATTTAAAGAAATGAAATTAAAATGTTTAAAATTTATAAATGAAAAATATTTATTTGCTCAGAATGACGTCAATTTATTATGCGGAAATATAGTGAGCGGGTTTGAATTTTTATCGGCTTTTAAAAATGAATTACAGGTGTTACCATGGTTTTTTTACTTCGTGTGCTGTTTTTTAACGTATGGAAAGAAAAAAATGAATTAGAAAATTTAAAAATATTTTTTGTAAACATGCAGTATGGAAATTGTTTAAGGAAGGATGGAAAGGTGGTGTGATAAATTTTTAAAGTAGCCAGTTACTTTACTGTTTTTCTAAAACGTTTGTATATCAAGAATTGTGAAAATTGGTCAAAAATGATAAAGTTAAAAAAAAGTATATGCCCATGCACTTTTTATACATACATATTTCCAGCGGAAAGCCAATAAAAAGAAAATATTGACTTCCTATTGAACAATGAAATTTCAATGTTGCAAGGATATTGCCTTTACACTGTAAACATCAGCAATGAAATGGATAAATATTTTTTATCAGAATTTATATAAGATTGAGAAAGGGCAAATATCCCAATATTGAGGAAATGCATTCAGATGTACAGCCAATGGAAACACCATCATACCTACATTTCTTACGATATAATAAATGGAACAAATACTTCTCCATTATTGCTGCACTGTAAAAAAAATCTGTAAAGTTACTAAAATTTTTCTAGTAGATTTGTATTCCAAGAACTTTTCATATAACGATAACAGCAAAATTTCATGTAACAGAGGAAGGTTACATAAGTTTTTGCTGTTACCATTGCATGAAAAGTTCTTGGAATACAAATCTACTAAAAAAAAATCTTAGTAACTGTACTTATTTTTTTTACTGTGTGCGCTTCTAGGATAATCCTTCTGTACAGACGTTTGAAAATGTCCTTCATTAAGATACATTTAAGTCCTTTTATGCTGTGATGGTACATGATATGTAAAGGAAAGAAATGATAGAAGCAGAATAACTTTTATATGAATTCATTTTAATGGTTTATTAAAATAGTTTATATTAAACTCTGAAAGGAAGCTTTTTAATGACTGTTTCTGTTTATGACTGTTTCTGCATTCTGCTTATAATGTTTTTCTTTACGTTGTTTTTCCAGATCAGGTATACATTCTGCGTTTTTAATAAAGTAAGAAACAGCGAAAATAGATTTACCGTAATTTTTGACTTATAATCCGAAGATCAAACAATTACTTTGGAAAATAGAATTCTTATTTCATAAAACGTAACTTATTAAATCACGTTAAATATGTAACTTCAATTATTATATAGATTTTCTGTGTTGAAAAGTGATGGTTTGATCCGCGGATTATACACTCTTAAAACGAAAAAGCTGATTTGGCTTCTCATGAAAGAGCTGTAATTTTTTCGATCATAAAAGAGTTGTTTTTCAATCGATTAAATCTTCTTGGTCTAAATTGGTTGTTTAAATAGCTCAACTTCATTTAAATTGGTTAAAACTCGAGTTATTTCAACTCTTTTTGAGAAGCTGCCTTTCAACATTGAGATGAGTGGATTTCAGCTCAACTTGAGCTATTTTGTGGCTGACTTTTTAAGAGAGTAGGACCGGAAATTATGTCAATTAAAAATACATAGTATCGAGTAAAATCTTTTTGTTATTATCTAATCGGATGTTTAAAATTATATTAATTAAACATTCCTTTAATTCCGTTTAAAAGCCTCTTTGAAAGTACAGAGAAAAAAAATGGGATTAATCTTTTTGTTTCATAAAAAATTAATTATTCATCACACCATAGTTTAAAAGTATTTCCGATTTTGGTCGTCGTATCTGCTAGGGGCTTCTGTTCAAAATGCTTAGATATCTATGAAATATAAAATGCATATAAACGCAATATTTTTTAATTCACTGTAAAAAAAAAGTATGTAAAGTTCCTAAACTTTTTCTATAAAACTGGGATTCCTAGAACTTTTCATGTAAAGGTCACAGCAAAAATTCATGTAACTGATTCCATTACACGAATTTTTGCTATAACAGTTATATGAAAAGCTCTAGAAATCCAAGTTTAGTAAAAAAAAATTATTAAGTTTACAGATTTATTTTCATTATTTTATTTTATTGTGTAGTAAAACAAGAAAAGATCGAAATTAAAGATGATTATTGAGACAAAACTGGAGCTTAAAGGCTTCGCTTTAGTTTCATTATATCAGAAGATAAATCAAATCCATTATCATCTACGGATGATTTATCTTTGAAATATACTTCAAGTGTATCACACGTTTTAAAATATCAAAAAATACTGCATGAAATGTGTTTATACACTGTAAAAAAAATTGTAAAGTTACGAAGCTTTGCCTTGGAAACTTAGATTCCTAGAAATTTGTATGTAATTTGTAGGTAATGCAAAAATTCATGTAACTGCTGTTATATGGATTTTTGCTGTTACCGTTACATGAAAATTTCTAGGAATATCAGTTTCCTAGAAAACGTTTAATAACTTTACAGATTATTTTTTACAGTGTATTTGTAAAAAAGCCATACACTGCAAAAAATAACTGTAAAGTTGCTAAATTTTTTCTAGTAATTGGCATTCCAAGAACTTTTCATGAAACGGTAACAGCAAAAATTCATGTAACCTTCATCGGTTACATGAAATTTTACTGTTATCGTTATATGAAAAGTTCTTGTAATACAAATCTACTAAAAAAATCTTAGTAATTTTACAGTTTTTTACAGTGTAATTCTACATAAATATCTATATATATTATGTTTATAGACTCTGCTTATTTGGTATTATATGCTCCGACTTTAAAATAAAAATGCAAGATCAGTTCGAAAATCAAGCTTTTTTAAAATGGACAATCATCTGTTCTTATAACAAATTGTTTTCCATTATTTTAAATTTCTTCTTCTTTTAACTATTTTTCTTAATATTATTATTAAAAAGGTACATGGGGCATTTCAGATACACTGCCATCTTTGGAATGTTTAATTTGTGTTTTAGTGTACTTGTATATATTTTTTTAACTGAATGCAACTTCATGCAGCTTAAAACTGTTAATGAGTTACTAAATTATTAAATATATTTCCCTTCCTTTTTGTCTAATCACAATGTAAATATATTTTTGAAATTTCTTGCATAGCCTTGAAATTTAAGTAATGTTAATAATGTGCGTTACTGCATGTATCTTATAAATTTGGTCAATATTATTATACGCCTACTGCAAAATTAACTAGAGAAATTACAACACATTACATGACATAAAATTTTATTCTGAAATATGACATGTTATAAATTAGTTTCGAACTGAAATGAAAAAAATAAATGGGGAATATGAACTTTTTTACAAGTTTAAAATTTGATTTATTCCCTTTTGAATGGTCTTTCTTCGCTCTTTCATAATATGTTTGAATTGCATTAAATTATATGCGTATTTAACAGAACAAAGAGTCACAATATGATCATTTTAACATGATCATTACGTTACTCAATTCTTTAAGAAACTCAGAGAATTCTATTTCGTATAGACTGCTTTTGTTCTGAGTGCAGTAAACTATTTTAAATTTAACACACGTGTGCCATTTCAAAAGTACTAAAAACTTAATTTTGTCGAGTCTGACGTCATGTTTTTAGATAAACATCAAATGTATTTGAAGATGGAATACGAAAAATAAAAAGCAACACCCAAGAAAGAATTGCAAAATGATTGTGATCCTTCTGAAATGTATGACAGTTTTAGTTTTTAATTTACTAGAAAATGATATATGTATTGTAATGCAGTTTCATCAATCTCAGATACGTTTTCTTTGCTTTATCTACATAAATGCGGTTAATACGTATTTTACATTTTTGTAGTGATTTTTTTTCATTTTTCTGTAAAGTTATAATGTATTTATTTCAAAAATACAGGTTGGTTCTTTTTAGTCACCTGCCCTGATCTTCCAACTGAACCGATTTTACTAATTATTAATTTAAATTAGATTTGTTCATTTGTACATGTGTCTTTCATTAGCTATTTTTAAAATTATTCCCATTTTTATATTTTAATTTTAATTTAAACATTTTTGGAGCTTTTTCAAAATAGGGAAATTGGATTACTTCCATTGTTAAAGAAAAAAAAAAAAGAAATATTTTGCTTTATTGGTTCTACACTATATGGCCAAAGGTACACTATATTGTACACTATATGGCCAACTGCAGATTATGACTTCTTGAATTATTATAGTAAACTGTGTTCATTTTTATGACGCTATCATCCATACTCGTAGAGAAATTAAGGTTTGTATAAAAGCATATGCTTTTTTTTCAAGTTTTTAACTTCTAATTTGAAGAACTCTTAATATATTTTTTTTCTTTTCAAAAAATATGACACATAATATTATACATAATACACTGTAATCAAAATTAAAAAATAATAAAAATTGTAGGAAAAAATTGCAGGTTTACTAAATAATGTTTCACTGCGCATGCGTCATGGCAATCAAAATGTAATTTGCTTAATGTGTTAGCTAAATGTATAGAGCAGCTTTTTTAAATGTATCAAAAACATAGCTTGAAAATGCTGAAAATAATTTTCGATAGAATAAGCTCAAAATCCGTTATTCCCAAAATAAAGCAAAAAGATGAGGGGTTGTATCCAAATATAGTAGTACATGCAATACTATACATGCTATATTGGCACTAAATCAATGGATATAATGATACATCTTCTCATCTTTTTGCTTCACTTTGGGAATAACAGATTTTGAACTTATTCTATCAACGATTATTTTCATAATTTTCAAGGTATGTTTTTAAGATTTTTACAAACATTGCTCCATACATTTAGCTAACACATTATTCAAATTACATTTGATTGCGGTGACGCAGACACAGTGAAAATTATTTAGTAGTAGCAGTGAAAAGTTATTTATTATTTAGTATCATCAATAGAATAAGCTAAAAATCCGTTATTTCCAAAATGAAGCAAAACAATGAGGGGTTGTATCCAAATATAGTTGTATGTGCCATATTGTGCATTCTACATTGATACTAATCAATTGATATATTGATACAGACACTCATATTTTTCCTTCATTTTAGAAATAACGGATTTTAAGCTTATTCTATAGACGATCACTTTCAAAATTTTTAAGCTATGTTCGTGAAATTCGCAATGAAAAGTTATTTAGTAAACCTTCTCATTTTTTCTACAATTTTTATTATTTTTAATTGTGATTACAAGGTAATATGTACCATACAATTTGTCATATTTTCTGAAAAGAAATATTTTTCATACAAAGAACTGTGCAAATTAAAAGCAAAAAACTTGAAAAAATTTGGCACTGTTTTTATAAAAACTTTAATTTCACTGCAAATATAGATGATATCCTTCATAAAAATGAACACACTTAATTACAATAAGCCAAGTAATCATAATCGGCAGTTTGGACGCTTTTGCTGCATTAGTTTTGACAGGGCTATGAAAAAGATCTTCATTCTTTTTCAATTAGTTCACAGTGCCCTATGGAAATTTGAAAAAAATAATCACCGATATATTAATTCTGTACTACTCTATTTTCACACCTGAATTTTCAGAATAATTCATCATGTATTTTTCTAGATATTTAACAAAATGTCTAAAATTAAAAATGGCAGATCACCTTTTCCCATATAGTGTATATATATTGCTGTGATTTTCTCATTACAATAAAGAATAACTTGTAAATTATTATAATTAATGATTCCTCTTAAGGATGTACACTATTATATACATACAGGTTTCAAAAAACTAATATGTTTTAGCATTAGCTTCTGTGTATTGTAAAGTTGAAGAGTTCTGGAAATGTGGTGCATGGGAAAATTAGCAAAAGACATATAATTTAACTTATAACAATTATAATGTTAAAAAGCATTTGGAATTCTATGCAAGGCATGTTATTTTATATTTTTTCAATAATCATTTCATTCAATAATCTCGATAAAACTATCACTTTTATCGAAATAATCAGTCACCTTAAAGATTTGTAAATCTTTAAAATGATAAGGTCGTGTTGAGTGGATACGGGAAATAAATGTGTCATGATATCATATTTTACAATGAGCACTATGTCTTAAATTTATACAGTATTAAAATTAATGTTCGTGAGAAAATACAGTTAAGTACTCAGTTCACGTAAAGTAGTATATTTGGTAAATTAAGGTGTTTGTGAATCAGTACTTATTTTTCCTCTGCCAGACTCGTTCATCATAAATAAATAAAACGTGCTTAAATTTTAGAGCTCTGTCAGTAACTAAATAAATAAAGGCATGTTTTATTTGGTAATGATAAAAAGAAATCTAAAACATCTGTGACACAAAAAATCTTAAATGAATATTTTTTGCAAAACAAAGATTATGTTATGAACGATGTGCTTGTATTTTTTTTTTCAACGGAATTGCTACGTGATCCAGAAAAGTCACGTAAGAACTCACAATCGTATGAATTCATATGGCACGCCAACTCTCTTCCTTAAATCAATTTTTCATGCCGTTGCTTTTCTTAAAAGAATTAGGAGAATGCAATTCTCTTAGACTAGGAAATTCCGGCGTTTAACTATTTTCCTTTAGTAGGTCATTGTTTCTACTTATAGAAACATCTGAATATTAATACTCTTAAACCATTTTCAGACAGTAAATCTGTTCTTCTTTCCAGAATCCTCTTAAAAATTTACATGGATAATGTTATTTACGCCTTTTACACCGTGTTAGAGATATATTTTCTTCTTATTTTTTTATAATATCTAAAAGGTTTATAAATTTAAGATTAGATCATTTTCAACGACCGAAAAGAATAAAAAATTATGATTATTCACGAAATTATCATTTTTATTTTTCGCCACTCATAAAAATGTTTTAATGACAGAATTTCACAAGACTTTTATGCATAATTCGCGTTTATGCCTAGACAATACTAACTATTTTTCTTTAATAAGAATTTTTTTTAAAGATCTTCCCGCGGCTACTCGCGAAACAGACGAAACAGCGGACCCATTCAAACCTGAGAGTGTTTAGAAGGAGGTATTACAGAGTTTAGAAAATTACACCGGAAAAAAAATAAAAGCTCTTTTCATTAAGATAAAGACACTGATCAACAGCCTTTAATGCAGCAGACCACGATTATGAAAAAAATATTAGCATACATAAAATAATTTTTATATTTGGCAAAAAATTACGATTTGCTTTAATCAAAAATTTAATAACGCATTCGATTGCGTAGTTTCTGAATAAGAATAAATGTCAATTTTATGCGTTTTCGAAAAGAAATGAATTCGAAACTGTGCCAGAAAGTAATTCCTTTGGATCTGAGAAAAACCTTAACAAATGACAAAGAAATATTTTTTCATATCTGCATTTTCCCAAAACTACATTAATTTTTAATTACTCTTTCTTTGAATGTCAAAAAGTCTAAGACTCTAAGTAATCATTAATGTTGCTATTGTGTATATTCTGTCTTGCGAAGACATTGTAAATTTAAATTACAGTGGTGGCCAAAAGTTTCCGGCCAGCAAAAATTTTTCAGTTCATTTGTAAATATACCCATTTGAAGAGGAATCTCAAAGCGATACTTATACATTTTATTGACATATTAGTTAGGAACTTACTTATAGAAGAACGTGTAAATATCAATAAATTTAATTGACAAAATTAAGTATAAAAGAAAACGCATATTCTCAAAAGTTTCCGGCCACTTATCATTCTTTAGTTTTTTTCTATCCGTGAAGTGTTTTTTGGTTGTGTTTATGAATGAATCAACGTGTATAGCATAGTTTGAATTCAAATTTGAAAAGTTCAACAATTATTGATCATAAATGAGTGATTAGTTTGTCGCTAAAAGGTCAATTTTCCTGAGATATTGCGGCTAAGTTATCGATCGGTAAAATCGACTGTAAACGATATTTAAAAATTATATAAAAATGGCCATGGCTTTCGGGACTTTCAGAGGTCCGGGAGACCCCGGAAAATTACTATTCCTGTGGACAGAATTATCAGGAGAAAAACCATCGATAATCCGCGTGAAAATTCCTTTGCAATATACTGCGATTTACGGAATGAAAATATTGCTGGAATAAGTTTGTCTATCGTGTTATGGTGTGGACGTAATACAGAACTTTATGGAAGAGTCGGTGTTAAAAAATTTTCAGAGGTAAAAAAAACACCGATGTACCCTATTGGCATTTTCCAAGGAACACAAAGTCTGGTCAAGTGAAAACTGAACAAAAGTTCTATTTTTCCATTAATCGAATTCAAAACGTTTTTGGAAGTGATGGCAGACACAACATCCGATGACCTAACAACAAAAGATATCATTCAACCTATGTTATTCCTACAATGAAGCATGGCGGAGTACACGTTATGCCGTGGGAAGTATTTTCTTCGAAAAGTGTCGGTCCGTTATTTGAAATCCACAGCCAAGTGAATGATACAATGTATAAGGATATCTAGCAAGACCATTTTCTGCCTTATTAGAGAAAAAAATTTGGTCGCAACTATTTTTCAGTTCATTTGTAAATATACCCATTTGAAGAGGAATCTCAAAGCGATACTTATACATTTTATCGACATATTAGTTAGGAACTTACTTATAGAAGAACGTGTAAATATCAATGAATTTAATTGACAAAATTAAGTATAAAAGAAAACACATATTCTCAAAAGTTTCCGGCCACTTATCATTCTTTAGTTTTTTTCTATCCGTGAAGTGTTTTTTGGTTGTGTTTATGAATGAATCAACGTGTATAGCATAGTTTGAATTCAAATTTGAAAAGTTCAACAATTATTGTTCATAAATGAGTGATTAGTTTGTCGCTAAAAGGTCAATCTTCCTGAGATATTGCGGCTAAGTTATCGATCGGTAAAATCGACTGTAAACGATATTTAAAAATTATATAAAGATGGCCATGGCTTTCAGGACTTTCAGAGGTCCGGGAGACCCCGGAAAATTACTATTCCTGTGGACAGAAATATCAGGAGAAAAACTATCGATAATCCGCGTGAAAATTCCGTTGCAATATACTGCGATTTACGGAATGAAAATATCGCTGGAATAAGTTTGTCTATCGTGTTATGGTGTGGACGTAATACAGAACTTTATGGAAGAGTCGGTGTTAAAAAATTTTCAGAGGTAAAAAAAATACCGATGTACCCTATTGGCATTTTCCAAGGAACACAAAGTCTGGTCAAGTGAAAACTGGACAAAAGTTCTATTTTTCCATTAATCGAATTCAAAACATTTTTGGAAGTGATGGCAGACACAACATCCGATGACCTAACAACAAAAGATATCATTCAACCTATGTTTTTCCTACAATGAAGCATGGCGGAATACACGTTATGCCGTGGGGAGTATTTTCTTCGAAAAGTGTCGGTCCGTTATTTGAAATCCACAGCCAAGTGAATGATACAATGTATAAGGATATCTAGCAAGACAAAAATTTGGTCGCAACTATTTTTCTTAACATGATAACGATATAAATAATATATGCAAGCCTCGATAAACAATGGTTTTCACACAAAAAATTTCGTTTTTGAAATGGTCAGCCAAAACGCCTAACATGAATCCAATAGAAAATCTTTGGAAAGAAGTTGGCAAAAGTCTGCGGAACTATAAATATTCCAACTCAGCCGAAACTTCTCCAAAATTGCAAGAAATGTGGAAAAAACATACCATAGACGATCTTTAACCGTTGATCGTATGAATGTCACGTTGCTGCGCCGTAGTACTTATTATTAAAGCTAATAAAATATTAATACGATAAACACTAATTGTAAATGTCGTTTATCACTGGAATTTTCTATTACAATACCACTTTTTTACAAACTTGTGAAGGACAAACTTGTGAAGGTGGCCGGAAACTTTTGAGAACATTCGTTTTCCTTTATAGTTATTTTTTTCAATTAAATTTATTGATATTTACACGTTCTTCTATAAATAAGTTCCTAACTATTATGTCAATAAAATGTATAAGTATCACTTTGAGATTCCTCTTCATATGGGTATACTTACAAATAAATTGAAAAATTTTTGCTGGCCGGAAACTTTTGACCGCCACTGTATACTGTCCAATTATCCCATAAATATGTACGCAGTATTCTTTAAAATAATCTTAATTTTATGTTAAGAAAAATCTGAATATTTTGTAGAAATTAAGTCTGGCTGGAACGGGCCGGGTTTAATTAACATTTCCACGAGCCAGGTTAGGACCGAACTTTTAGTTTTCACAACGGGTCGGGCCCAGATAGCCTCCATTCGGGCCGGACCGGACCTGGAAGTTTCAGCCCAAACTGACTTCTACACTGGAACTCCAAATAATTGAAAAAAGTTTAGGCTTAATTCTCTTTTTAAATTATCTAGATTACTACTTAGCTTGTAGGTATTTTGAAAAAATTACGATAATTAGTGCATAAACATCATAAAACAATTCCATTTTGAATTAAATTGCTCTGGAGTATTAAAAACTGTAATTCTGAAAGGTATGTAAAATAGAGTTTTATAGCCAAAATATAGAATTATTAGATAAAAGCTTAAATTATAGATTTTCTGGATACTTTTTTGGCTGCATTCAGCTTTTTCAAGTTTGAGTAAATTCCTTGAGAAACTATTTCATTTTCTTGCTCAAAAATCTTCCATTTATGGTATCTAAAATTTATTAGGTAGATATCTTCTCTGCACATTTTCTTCCTCAAAAATCTTCCATTTATGGTATCCTAAATTTGTTAGGTAGGTATCATTTGTGCAGTAGCGAGGCGATAAGTTATGCAAATGTAGTTGAATTTATACTTTAGTTAAGTTGAAAATCACCTCTACCAACTAGCAGAATCTGATTTTTATTAATATAAATTAAAGCGTTTTCTTCCTCATTTGTGTGTTTTAGCTGCTATCTCTCCCTGTAGCATAATGAAACCTTTCAAGGTCATCGGCCAAATTATCGAGGACAAAGTACACCACAGTCTGCAAAATTTTGCACAAATAAAATCAAGATAAGCATGCAAAAGATTTTTTAAAGATTGTAAGTATATGTTGTTCATAAAAAGAACTTTAAAGGAAAATAGTTATAAATCAAACTTATTTCATTTTATGAATGGTTATTAGCCACGAGCGACAACAACCACACTTCTGTGGGTTTATATACGCACATAAAGACTGTTTATTGGCCATCGGGGTAGCAGAATTAAATATATTTCACTCCTATTTGTGTTTATTTCTAAATACGTAACAGAGGTTAAGTCCATACACAGGCTTTTAAACATTTTATTTTGAAAGCCGTTGTTACAAGGAATTTTAACACTTTCTGCTTTTTTTAAAAAATCAGTCTGCATACCATAATACAGCTCATAATCAAAATATTAGAATAATTGAGAAAAAGTAATAAGAAAAAATTGTTTGTCATTTATTTATTTTTTATACTAAGTAAATGCAATTAAATTTCTTATAAATTAAATCTGGAATGTTTAGATAAGATTTTAACATTTATAAAATATAAAATACAGCACAATGAATTAGGTATACAGCTTCCTTAAACACACCAGAATATTAGAATAAAATTTAGATTGGTTCAAAATATTAGAATATTTTATTTTACGCAACAATATTACCTTATGAATATGAAGTAAATGGTAGTTAATATTTTGTGGCATCCCCTTTAGCTTTCATAACAGCGTACAATCGATCTTGCATACTATATACAAGGTGTTTACAAACATTTCTATCAATATTAGCCCAAATAGACTTTATACGTGCCACTAACTCAGTTTACTTGAAGGAGGATTTTCTTGAAGTTTTTTCTTCATTATACACCAAAATTTTTTGATGGGATTAAGATCTGGTGAATTTGGTGGCCAAGGAAGTACCTTAATGTTGCGTTGGCGGAACCAATTCTTAGTTGACACCGAGGTATGCGGGGACGCTAAATCTTGTTGAAAGATGAAATAATCTTCAAATAAATCTTCTGATGATGGAATCATGTAATATTCTAAAATTTCTTGATATATCAAAGAGTTAACCTTTTCGTAGACGATGCATAACTTTCCATGTCCTTCTGCACTCATACAACCCCAAACCATGACACTAGCAGCAAATTTTACGGAACGTTTAAGGCATTCTTTATAAAATGCTTCTTGCTTCATTCTCCAAACTCGAATACCTTGATTACCATATGAAACACAAAACATACTTTCATCACTAAATAATATATTTTTCCAATCTTCATTGCTCCATAAACATCTTGATTTACACCAATTCAATCTTATACGCTTTTGTCTTGCAGTCATGAGAGGTTTTGTTTTCGGTACACGAGATTCAAATTTAAATTTATGGAGACGTCTTAATGTTGTCGATGTAGAAACTTCAACTCCTTCTTCTTTCCATTTTCGGTGCAAGAATCGCACACTTTTAAAACGGTTTTTCTTAACTATACGCTTCAGTTTCCTGTCATCTCTAGCAGATATTTTTGGTTTTCGGCCACCATTTCGGCGATTATTTTGAAATTTTCCAATTTTTGAATATTGTGTTAGTATTTTACTAACGCTCGATTGCGAACAATGTAAATAATTCGCTATAAAACATTGATTTTTACCGTGCCGATACAAATCAACCATACGAAGTTTAGTAGATTCAGGAATATCACTCACACGGCCCATTTTAAGACGAAAAAGAAACAAACTGCAAAAAAGAATACTGATTTTAAATAAAATATTCTGAATTTAATCAATGATGCCACCAGTTAAGAATTGGTAATAATTAAAGGAGAATTAATGTGAAATATTCTAATATTTTGAACCACTTGAATAAATATTCTAATATTTTGACTTTTCAAAATAATTTTTTTTGCAATTAATCTTTTCAAAAATGATATTAAATTTAAGATAACAAGTAAGTTTAATCAACAATAAGTTCTTAATAAAAATATCGTTTGCATATTTTCATTAAAAGACATTAAATTACCAAACGATATTTTCAATTTCTAAAAAAAGGTAATTATTCTAATATTTTGAATATGAGCTGTATTACTTGAAATAAAAATAAGCTTTAAAAAGTAGATTTCATTTAGTCTTGAACGTATGTATTATGACTTTTTTTTTACAACTTATATTTCTTACAAATAAACAGTGAAGGATTCGGGTAAAATAGAAATTTGTCTAAAACTTTCAATGATGAATGTATGCTTCCAATCAAAATAAACATTTCAATCGGAATTGGAAAGACACGTTTAAAAGGTCCTATTAAATGAAAAATGTACTGAATTACAATACTTTTTTTTTTGACATTACATCAGAATGAATGAATATAGTGTTTGCGTCATTGTTACATGAATCATACTGACTCCTTTCATTCATATAATAATGTTTAAACGTTACTAAATGTATTTAAGTATTTTTGAAGATATATTGAAGTATGTTATATTCTTGTGTTTGCATTGAGTAGTCACGTAACTTGAGCCTGAAGACTCAATCAGACAGATATGATACTATTGTCGTAATTTAAAGCATTAGTTATATTGAATTAGTGTAAATTAAACGCTTAGTATAAAGGATTTCCTTGTATTCGATTTAATATATATTTTTTTAATATTTTAAAAATTTCACCATGTCAATTTCTCTTTATCTCTGAAAGTAACAGCCTCATTAAATCAACATTTCTGTATTCATGTCTGAGATCCAAAACTTAAACTAAACACTCTTTCATTAATATTTGAAAAAAGGTAAAAAAATTTTCGTTTCTTTTGCAAGTTTTAAAGGAAATTATAATTACGTTATTTTTCATTTCTGTGCAATTGAAAGTAAGAATTGGTATTTACAATTAATAAAACCATTGATGAAAAGAAAGTTATTTCTCTTCTACTACTAATTTTTTTTTCAAACTTTTCTCGAGAAGAAGATAAAATTGTACATGTAAATTCTTCAACAATCAAACTAAAACATAGATAAAAGATGTCGTAAAATTATCAAAATTGGAGACGTTTTAGGTGTAATTAACTACTTAATTGATTCATTTTTTACATACAATAAATTGAAAATTTTGAATAGACACCACTTTTTAAAACTAGAATATTTTTAATATTTAGTCTAAGAATCTCTGCCATTAAATAGTATGAAACTGCATTTAAAAAAATTAGTGGTATCAAAAATCTTTAAGTTGATACCCCTTGCTTTCAAGTTTGTTTGCTTCCAAGCAAACTCTTCTCGCGTCGTACGGACAAATCACTTAAGTTTTTTAAGACAAAAAATATTTCTTGAAATCCTAACTCAATTAAAAATGTATGGAATGGTCTTCACCAGCAAAATAGCTTAAGCGAAAGCACTTTTTTTTTAAATAAATAATACAGAAATTACTTTAAGTCTGATTCTTTTCTAGTTCCTGATGTCTAGTGTCAACTGTTTTCCAGTTTCAATCATCTATGGAAAAAGGAAGAAGCCTGAATCAGCTAATAGTAGTTGAATCCAATTTGACACTTTTTGTGGTAGTGTCGTGATTTATTTTCCCTATGAATAAATCAAATCAACTGTGTAAGCGCCTTCCTAAGGTTTTCGGAACAACATGGAACGCATAATCTAGAAAGAGGTGAATAGACGTTTAAATTTTGGACATACGAATCGAGAGACTCCAATAACGGTGAGTATCCATTCTACTTCTATTAAAAGAATTTTTGAATTCATATAAAAAATCCGGAAGTATAGAAGCATTCAAACAAATTTTTCGAATCTCAAACAAAGCTTCCGAAACAATAATTTAACATTGGTTTTCTTCAATTTACTTATCATTCTTAATTTACGGAATTTTCTCATTTGGACGTAGCATCAAAAATTAAAATACAGTAATGGAATGCAGTATGGATAAAAATTACGAATACTTTAAAATGTACCATTGTAGATTGTTGTTTTAATCAAGCCAACAAAAACTTTAGAATAACTCTCAAAAACTTTTCTCGAAGAAACGCAAAAAGTATTAAAATCACAATTGCCGGAATCCTCCGATGTATTCAAGAATTTTTTTGTTAGTTGACGAAATCTACGTTTTTTGATTAGAGGATTTCAGTTATTTTTTTTCTTAAATTCGCGTGTTTTTAGTGAGTTGGGTGAAAAAGGATGTAAAAAATTCTATTTCTAAGACGAGAAAGTACTGGCAAACAGTTGCTAGAGCACCCGTGGGATTTCACGAAAATAAATTTTAAATTGGAGGATTTCACGTAATTTTTACATTAGATCGTTGATATTCTTTTACTTTGTTCCTGTGTTGGTGCTATCTTTTGCATATATTTCTGTTTTTTCAGGATCTCTGTTCGGCGTAAGGATAATGTCTGTATCACCTGATGCATTGGAAAAAATATTTCAGTATTTTGAGGAAAGATGTGTTTATCCATATAAAAGCTTTTGTGTTTTAACTAAAAGAGATCATTTGAAAAAAGCCTTTAATTCACAGATTTCGTTTTAGACTTAAAAATGCGCCACTGAAATTCATGCACATTTCAAAAACACATAAATTAACTCCGATTTTTCTGTCTGTGGGAGGTGTGCTAATTTATTTAGTTCGATTAAAATGCCCCTTTCCCTTTAGAAAAATCCCTTTCGGCATGGCCTATAGGCGGAGGTAGATTTCGAAAAGTTTTCATCTCAAAAATAAATAAATAAATAAATAAATAAATAAATAAAAATAAAAAAATTATTAGAGATAAACCCAGTTTAACTACTTTATTCAACCGCTTTAAAAAAAAATTTAATTTCATTTTTCTGTAAGAACTGGTTTTATCAAAATCCTCTTAAACGAAATTCTACTCAAATGCCCGTTTTGGCAACATAGTTTGAATTATATTCTTACTTTATTAAAAAAATTGACCAATATGCTCATTATATAGTTCCTAAAAAATAAAAAAACTGTTAATTAAATTCGTTTGACAGCAAAATTGAATTTAAAAATGAGTCATAAAATAAGCAATTTATTATTTTAATACATCCACAATTCTTTAATCAAGATTGCTTTGAGAAATTTTGTACGAAGTGCCCACTTTGACAAATTTTTTTAAATATATATTTAGCCTTTATCAAAAATCTGACCAATACGGCACATTACACAGTTCCTAAATAACAAAAAACTGTCAATTGAATGCGTTTGAGAGCAAAATAGAATTTAAAAATGAGTCATAAAATAAACAATTTGTTATTTGAATACAACCTCAATTCTTTTATCATGATCGCTTTGGGAAATTTTTTTGCGAAGTGCTTACTTTGACAGCTTTTAAAAATATATATATTCACCCTTTATAAAAAAAATCGAAGAATACGCACATTATATAGTTCCTAAGTAACAAAAAACTGTCATTTGAATGCGTTTCAGAGCAAAATTGAATTTAAAAATGAGTCATAAAATAACCAATTTGTTATTTGAATACCCACAGTTCATTAATCATGATCGCTTTGGGAAATTTTGTCCGAAGTGCCCATTTTGGCAGCCTTTTTTTGAAATATATCCGGCCTTTATCAAAAAACTGGCCACTCCATCACATAATATAGTTCCTAAATAAGAAAACCTGTAAATTGGATGCGTTTGAGAACAAAAAAAGATTTAAAAATGACTCGGTAAAAACGCAATTTTTTAAATTTCCTCAAATTTCAATCATGCTAACTTCGTGAAATTTTGTTCAAAATACCCTTTTTGGCAGCCTTTTTAAAAATATATTTTGCCTTTATCAAAAAACTGGCCAATACGTCGCATTATATAGTTCCTAAATAATAGGACTTGAAAATTGGATGGGTTTGAAAACAAAAATGAATTTAAAAATGACTCAGAAAAAACGCAATTTGTTATACTTAATCAATTTTTAATGACGATAATTTCGGGAAATCTGTTCAAAATACCTTTTTTGGCAGCCTTTTTAAAAATATATTCTGCCTTTATCAAAAAATTGGCCAATAAGTCGCATTATATAGTTCCTAAATAAGAGGATCTGTCATTTGGATGCGTTTAAAATCAAAAATGAATTTTAAAATGAGTCAGAATATAAGCAGTTTGGATTTAAGGTTTTTTCTGCAACTCCTATTTTTGTTTAATTTATTTTTGCTATAAGAATTGGTTCTATGAAACACTTGTCAATATAAAAGTTGTAGATCTTATTGTGAAGATGTAAAATAAATTTAATTAGATTTGATTGCTTAAGAATTGAGTAAGTTATGGGTTTTTTTCGTTTTCCTCCCCCCTTTTTCTTTTCGTTTTTAATTTTTTTCATCGGTAAAAATTGGTCCTATCAAAAACTTGTAAATACAAAAATTTTAGATAATATTGAGTAAATTTATATAAAATTTAGTTGGATTTGATATCTTGAGAATTGACGAAGTTATGATTTTTTTCTCCCAAAAACCATGTTTTTTTCGCCCCTTTAGCCCATTTTTAACTTTATCAAAAATCTGTCATGCATAAACTTTTTGCCCATTGTTTAGAAGTAACATAAACTTTAAACTGGTTCGATATCTATTTTAATTAAGAAGTTATAGCGTTTTTTCTGTTTTCACAAAAACCCTCCCTATTTCCACCCCCTTGGTCCAATTTTGCCCATTAACGAACTCGACCGAGATTTTAGGCTCCTTGATTTTATGTAAAAGTTTGAAGAAGATCTGAGCATAATTATGGAAGTTATCGTGTCTAGAAGAAAGTGATATACACCGATAGATAGATAGATAGATAGATAGATACATAGATAGATAAACTTTTTTACTGATGGTGGTTTTGGGGTCTAGGAGTCATGATTCGTGTAGATCCGCAAAAATGTTTCAGAAATTCCAACATGGGAGAGAATGCAATAGGTAGTATTTCATACGAAATCTACCTAAAAAGGCGCAAAACAAATATTCAAATATAAATAACAATAAAAAAAGATTCAAAACCTGAAGAGTCTGATGTCCCTTAACATCTTAACTGATTAGAGAATGTCCGTTATTTTCAAGCGTAATTGTTATATTCTTATATAAAATTGAATGCCATTATACACGTTTCTTGAACTTGACATGCACTATTCAGCTTATTCATAAAATTTCGAACTGTAAATTTTGCATGGCGTTTACATGTTGTGCCAGAAATCGCAACGACAGGATTCACGACTAAACCTATTCAGGAATTTTCGGTCATTGAACAGGTATTATTTCATGATTTTATTCCAATTTGAATATTTCATAATTTCGTACTGACATTGCAGTAAATATGATTTAATTACTAATAATCTTATAAAAAATAAGATTATTTTTATATTTTTTCGATTCTGATTAAGATAATTTGTTCTTATACAAATATTCCTGTTTATTAATTGCATTTTTAGTAATAAGATAAAATCCCATATATTTAAAATTTACAAACTCAAAGAAGTGTTATTTATAAATTGCCATTTTCCCAATATTTATATAAACCTTCAAAACAATTTCGTTAAAACCGTAATAACTAGAGGCAATAAGTTATCGAAGCACCAACAAGATTTTTCTGTTATTTGAAGAAATTTAATTAATTAATTTATTTTTACTGGCGAATTTCATGAAATTTTGAGATTCGGTTCGTGAAATTTAGTCTTTTGAGGGGAAAGAGATTAAGTTTTT
This sequence comes from Maratus speculifer, assembly GCA_964019185.1. Lineage (NCBI taxonomy): Eukaryota > Metazoa > Arthropoda > Arachnida > Araneae > Salticidae > Maratus > Maratus speculifer. Next base: position 285,257,225 of record OZ025293.1, read on the forward strand.
TTTTTGGGGGGGGGGGGGGGAAAGGGACTTATGTAAAAATTGTGTTTTCAATATGAAAAGTTAATAGGCAATAAAGGCATCGAAACAGCATTGGGTTTTGTCAGAAATTCAGCTCCAGATTGAGGAATTTCAAGTAATTTTTTTGTTTGATTGTTGAGGGGTTTTTCTCTTGTGGGATAGGGATGGGCAAATCAAAGCTGAAATTTTGATGTTTTAACAAAAAAGAAAGCAACAACAACAACAACAACAAAAAAAAACCTCTCGATTTTTTTTTTTTTTTTTTTTTTTTTTTTGAGTGTACATAAAAATTCTGTGCTCAAATACTATGTAATATATTTTTTTCAATCAATTTGCAAATGAAAATTACACATTTAGAACTCGTCAAGATAAAAAGAATCTCTTTTTCCTTTATGCATTCTTATAATTCCACAGATAAGTGTTTTCAAATGACATGAACACACCTTGTCATCAAAATTTTGATAAGAAAGATAAGTTGTTTTTGAAGAACAATAACAAAATAGATAACAATTTGTGTAGAATAAAAATTTCAACTGCAGTCAGGCGAAATTGAAAAGAAGAGTTCCGAGTACAGCATGCTAATGAGATATGGACGTAAATTGCATAAGGTACAACCTTTTTTCTTTTCAGATTGTCAGCATAGAACCGTTTTGTGTTAAATAATATGCAGTTCAGTAAATTATTTGAAAAGAAGTTTTACATTTAAGTAGATAAACAAGTAATTAAATTTTCATTTGAGTACATGCATTAGGTAAATGCTAATTACTTTCATGGCTTCCTTTAGACGGACCAAGTACAATGGAACATTAATTAATCATTAAAAGAAAAAGTTATCAAGAAGAAGAATTTTTCAAGGTGAAGAGCTAAAACCATCAGGTATTTTATGTATTTTTTATTATATTTATAGTATATATCCTATACCAAACTAACATCTACACTATAAAAATATAAGACCCAAACTGGATTGTAAGATTTCAGGGTACAGTATTGTTCACAAAATAGTACAATAGTCTTCCCAAAATGGTAAAGCAATGTTCTAAAAGTAGTTAATAAAATGTTTCAAAACAGGGCAATCCTGAATAACATTAAAAGAATAAAAAAATCTTAGCTATAATGTATATATTAACTAAGATGTTTGATTATTTTAATGCTATTAAGGTTCTGTCGGTTTTTTCTTTTTTTTTTTTTTTTTTTTTTTTTTTTTTTTTTTAATTTTAGGCTACAAAGTGATATTTTCAATATTTGGAACACGTCTGTACCCAAAAATCTTACAAACCAATTTGGGTCTTTTTTATATTACAGTGTGTGTACGTGAATTAATAGTAAGATTTCTTAACACCAGAAGTGCCGGAAATTTCTCTCAAGTTCTATGAAAAAAATGTTCACTAAACGATTTAAAACATATCTCTTTAACGTATTTTTCTCTGATAGATATTTAACTGGTTTTTTTTAATAAATTTCTGGTTCAGATAGAAATATAGATACTTAGTAGCAGTCAAATTTATTGTTATGGATTCTTCAAATGTTAATATTATTATTCAATAAAAAAGGAAATAATATGTAAAAATTAACAGCAATAATAATAATAATTTTTAAAATATCCAATTTTTTCTTAATTATACACATCATATAAGTTTATGTTCGTATTTTTTCCCTTAGAGTTCATAAATCATCGGAATAGGACTTACTTCAAAATACAATTTACGGAAGTTATTTAGTTACACGCATCGAAATCTTAAGAAACGTTCGATAAAATGAACTACATTTTTATAAATTACGCATGAATTACATACTTCTGTATTTAAATCTGAAATGAGTAGACATTAAAATTAAAAGCACTCATAGACAATAAAAGAAAGAAATAATTCAAAACTATTACCTCCTGAACATTTGTCTTATATTTTTCTGATTGAAATAAATAAATAAATATTTTTTCACTCTTAAAATGCAATTTTTGGCTGAATTTTTCTACCTTAAATTTCATAAAGTAAATGCTTGTGTCAATATAGAATACCATAAATGTAGACTACCTTAGTTTCTTACGAATGTCGGCTTCGTTAAAAAAAAATAATAATAATAAGTAAAAGTATAATAAGATACCCTGTCGGCTTGGCCTATAGGTGGAGGTAGAATTCGAACCCAGTATATAAACCCAGTTTTGGGCCGCTTATGAAAAAGTTTTAATTTCTGTTTTCTGTAAGAAATGGCTTTATCAGAATCATCTTAAGCGAAATTCGGCTCAAATGTCCATTTTGACAACTTATTTTGAAATATACTCTGACTTTATTAAAAAATAGACCAATGCGGCACATTATATAGTTCCTGAATAAGAAAAAACTGTCAATTGAATGCGTTTGAGAGTTAACTGAATTTAAAAATGAGTCATAAAATTACCAATTTGCTATTTGAATTCATCCTCAATTCTTTAATCATGATCGCTTCGATAAATTTTGTGCGAAATGCCCACTTTGAAAGCTTTTTAAAATAAAATTCAGCCTTTATCAAAAATCTGACCAATACGGCTCATTATACAGTTCCTAAATATGTGAACCGGTCAATTGCATGCGTTTGAGAGCAAAACTGAATTTAAAAATGAGTCAGAAAAACGCAATTTGTTATTTATATACCTCAATTTTTTCAATCACGATCGCTTCGGGAAATTCTTTTTTAAATACTCTTTTGGTAGCCTTTAAAAAAATATATATATTCTGCCTTTATCAAAAAACTGCCCAATTCGTCACATTATATAGTTCTTAAATAAGAGGATCTGCCATTTGGATGCATTAAAAATCTCAAATGAATTTTAAAATGAGTCATAATATAAGCAGTTTGGATTTGAGGGTTTTTTTTCAACTACTATTTTTGTTAAATTTATTTTTGCTAAAAGAATTGGTCCTATGAAAATCTTGTCAGTGTAAAAGGTGTAGATATTATTGAGAAGATGTAAAAGAAATTTAATCTGATTTGGTAGTTTAAGAATTGACGAAGTTATGGTTTTTTGTCTATTTTCACCTATCCCTTTTGCTTTTCGTTTTTAACTTTTTCCATCGGTAAGAAATAGTTCTATCAAAATCTTGTGAATACAAAAGTTTTAGATAATTTTGACAGAATTAATAAAAAACTAGTTGGATTTAATATCTGGGGAATTGACAAAGTTATGAATTTTTTTATCCCCAAAATCCTGTTTTTTTCACCAGTTGAGCCCATTTTTAACTTTATCAAAAATCTGTCATGCATGAACTTTTGGCCCATTTTCTAGAAGTAATATAAACTTAGAAGTAATATAAACTCGATATCTATTTTAATTAAGGAATTATGAAGTTTTTTCAGTTTGCACAAAACCCTCCCTATATCCACCCGCTTTTGCCCATTAACGAACTCGACCGAGATTTTATACCCCTTTATTTATGCATCAGTTTGGAGGAGATTTGAGCAGAATTCTCTTCATTCATTAATTCAGAGAGGCTAGAGGTCATGATCGGTGAGATCTGCAAAACTTTTACAGAAATTCCCACATAGGAGTGACCTCAATAGGTAGTATTTCATATGAAATCTGCTTAAAAGCAAAGCAGCCAAATTTTGGGCTTTTTTCTTTCCATTGAACTTTAATAGTAAATTTTACTTTATGTAACCATCGAAATCTGCTATTAAATACGACAAAATTATCTGTTAATTTTAGTAGTGACAAAAACATTTTAGCAACTATGATTTTAACGCTTATCTAATAATTTTTCTGCAATTTTCTTACAAAAATGATCATATTTTTCTTTTATTATTCCTGTTTAATAAAAACAGCAAAACTTAAAATAATGGTACGAAAATTTTGAAAAATTTATTATAGTTTTCAAACGATTTTGGCCAAAATTATTAGTAAATAATATTCCGGAATTCATAATTTTCACAATTTTTTATATTAGCGTAGCTTTCTAAGATACTTATTGTGAAAATGGTGATTGCTGGTGAAACAAGAGCTTTTAATTAAAAAAATATATATATTGTTGCGTATATAGGGTTCTTTCGATCTTATAGTTCGACAACTTCAAACTCTTCTCTTAGAAAAGTAGAAAATAATTTATTTACAGACCTTCAGAACAACAGAGTCTTCGAAACTCACAAATATTACTAGATATTCAAAAATAACTGTTCAAATCTATCGTACAAGTACAGATATAGGTCCCAGAGACTCTTTATACAATGTCTCAACACTAAATAACGTTCAAAACAACGTAGAGAAAACTCAAGCAAACTTGCTTAAACAATCGCAGCTCACTCAATGACTGACTGGTAAATAATAACCACGACAGCTCGTATTGCACTCCTTATATAGACTCGCAGCATGCACGGGAAATTTCCACAGCCTTCTCGAATATTCCAGAAACCAAGGAAAAACATTCAATGTATCAGCAATGTATCAGTATCTAAAGGGGGGTTACCATAGAGAGAGAAGGGTTACCATCGCCAACAATCGCCAAATTTGGCGACCAAAACTAGTCGCCAAAAGTGACGCCAACTTGGCGATATCTTTAATATTTCGCCAATCTGCCGCAGACATACACTGAAAATAATAGACAAGTTTGCTTGATAACAGAGACAATGTAACAAAAACTAATATTAGTAAAGGAATGGAGCTTAATAAGATTATTTACATTATTTTACAGTACAAACACTAACTATTTACAAAATTCGTAACACTACCCCCTCCTCAAAGACTGCACGTCCCGGGCAGTGCAATCCTTGAGTTAGAGGAAAACACTTAAAATAAATAAATAAATAAAATAATAATAAATATATAATAATAATAATAAGATGTACATAAATAAGAACTAATTACTATTTACATATTTACAAAAAGTGGCTTTCATGACCATGGTCTGAAATTCCAGTTTTGAATTTCTAATCCCTTTGGCCAAAATATGGGGCTAGCCGGTTATAGTGTACGACCTTGGGTTTGGCGTGTGGCGATTTTTGTATGCGTACGACGACGTCATTCAGCCTGTTGATGACTGTGTAAGGACCGTCCCAGTTTCTTTGTAATTTTGGCGACAGTCCCTTACGACGTATGGGATTCCACAACCAAACTTTGTCATCTTCGTTTAACTCATGTCCAGTTGCCTTTGTGTCGTACCGTGTCTTCATCTTTTCTGATGCCAGTCCGATTCGGTTCCTCGCTAGACGATGATGGCTTAACGCTGAATAAAGAAAAAACAGAACTACTATATCTAAACAGGGGACATATGAGGAACCTACCTACAGAAAACACCAATGTAATAGAGGGCATAGAGTTAAACGGCCAATCTCTAAATGTGAAAGAACATATCAAATATCTGGGAGTGATATTGCATAAAAATCTAAACTGGGTACCTCACTGCGCAACACAAACAGGCAAAGTTAGATCAAACTTCAAAAACCTGGCCTATATGGCGGCAAAGGGCTGGGGACTAAAACCTAACATTATCAAGATATGGTACACAACAGTAGTGGAAAAAACGCTAACTTATGCGGCCCCAATATGGGGGCACGTGCTCAATAAAAGGAGCAAAGAGATACTCTCTAGTTGTCAAAGGCATTTTGCACTGGCCATAGTCAGGGCTTATAGAACGGCCCCCACCTCGGCACTTCTGGTACTCTCGGGCCTGATTCCAATCCACCTCAAAGTCAATTACGAGGCAGCCTATGGAACAATCGCAAGACTTAGAAAAAACACAAAAATACACAACAAGGTCCTGCACCAACTTGAATATGAAAAGAAAATAAATATATGGGCAAATCACCCAGCCGAAATTTTTGAACCAAGGATTGGATATAACATGCACGAAGTAGTCACCTACACGGACGGATCCAAATTGGAATCAGGCGCTACAGGTTCGGCCTTTGTAGCATACAAAAATAACCAAAAAATAATGACATGGTCAGTGCCCCTAAGAGAATGCAACAGCGTTTTCCAGGCCGAACTACTGGCAATACAAAAAGCAGCGGAATGGGGCAACACAACAGGTGAACCATACAGCATACGCTCGGATTGCAGATCAGCCATAGAATCACTAAAAAAGCCATTTAATGTCAATGAAACAGTAGATAAAATACAAAACTTAATTAAAGAATCCAACAATAAGTTTAAAATCAGCTGGGTCAAGGCGCACGTGGGCATCCAAGGAAACGAGGATGCAGACGAGTTAGCCAAAACCGCAGCGGAAAACACAAATAACAAAAACAAATACTATATGAAAAAGCCAATCTCAAAACTGAAACGGACACTCAAGGAGCTAACAATGAAACAATGGCAGTTCGAGTGGGATTACGGGGATACAGGCAGGGAAACACATCAGTATTTTCCAACAGTAGGTGAAAGCAGACTCATAAGTGACTTTTTACTCTCACAACTTTACACAGCACATGGAGCATTTCCAGCTTATCTCCACAGATTTAATAAAGCGGACACTCCGGACTGTGCATGCGGCACGGAGGGTACGCCTAAACATTATCTCCTCCACTGCCCACTCACCCAACAGTACCACCTGGTAAACATAACAACAAATAATGATAAACTGTGGCACGAACAATTAGGTAAAAACAAACACGTACAAAATAAAGCAAAAACAGTAATCAGGTGGCTCCAAGAAAACTGCGACAGTATCACAACATTAAAGCAAACAAACATATAAAACAGAAAGCCCTCTCATTTTGGTAACCCAGCAGAAACATAATACTGTATGTTATGTGTTATATGTTGTATGTTTAAAAAGAAAAAAAAAAAAGGCCTAGGATTTTTTTTCTTTCGCCCCCCCCCCCAAAAAAATTGTTTGTATATGTTTTATGTCCTTTAGCAGTGTGCGGTAGTCGCACAACATCAGCTGTAACCATGGCCCGCAATAGGAGCCCCGCAACATATGAATTGCAAGCACAACGAATATCACCAACGGTTCAGCAAGTTGTGTAATATGACACAGTAAGAAGCTTCAAACGCCCCCGGCACTGCTTGTCCGTCCACTGTGTTGTGTTATAAAAAAATAAAAAAATAAATAAATAAATAAAAAAAAATATATATATAAAAAGTCTAGGAATCCCCTAATGCAAAAAAAAAAAAAAAAAAAAAAAAAAAAAATTAAAAACTGCTTTTAAGTTTTTTCATCTATTATTTTATTTTATATATTTTTTTATTCTATATTTAACTATTTTTTTTAATTTTATTATTACTAATTTTTATTTATTTATTTATTTTTTTATTTTTGACAGCTCGCCTCTTTATTTGGTGCAGTAGGACTCTGTCCGCACAAAATACTGGACCCGCTCTAATGGGACAACCCAAGGAGCCAGTTTTTCTCGGTGGGGTACGGTAGAAAGGTGGTTTCTTGTTTCTCTCTCTGCAACGCTCTCGTTTGCCTTGCTATTTGGCGCAAAAATTTTCCTCCATCAGCGGTACGACTTAGCTTTTCGGCCATTTTCTGTTTTTCTTTTTTTTCTTTTTTTTTTTTTAAATTCCCTCAAAATTTCCCCAACATTCAGCTAAGTTCAGTACCATTTTTTTTGCCCAAAAACATCCAGTCCCATTTCGTCTGGTATGATGAGTACAAGGTGTGCGGCAACAAATCACAAAGTTAACCCAATGTGCAATAAACCACAAAGATTACCAACAAAGCACTTAACCTAAACAGCCGACCCGGGCACTTGTCTTAGTGGTTTGCCACTTTGCCGGCTAAAATTACATCATGTACGCTAATGGCGCCTGGTGCATGTAAAATCCGTCGTGGGTGCAAAGTCCTCCAAGTTACCTGTGAATTATACCTCTGGAGGTGCCTTGCCAGGTGAAGGTCTCGTCATCTGATCAAGGCTCTAAATTACGAGACAATCTTGCGAAGCCATTTGCAGTTCAAACAACAGGATGTAACATTAATTAACAGGCGAAACAAAGTATGCTCAACGACAAGCAAGTACTGCAGAAATGATGGCATGCGTAGCAAAGAAATCAGGTTTATTGCCGCTACGCGGCAATTAGGCGGTCGACCGCCCCGATACCAGGTATCTAACCCGTTAAGCTGAGATAACTCGGCAGGTAGGGGCCTGGCCATCGGTTAGAAAGAAAGAAAGAAAGAATCTCCTCAATTCGTGCCTGGAGTTCATCCACGTACTCCTCGGGCGATAAAGGAGCATCAGGAGGACGGCCAAACAAAGGATCCGCAGGTAGACGAAGATCACGACCAAAGAGCATTTGAGAAGGGGAATAACCAGTGGCCTCATGAACAGCACTCCTGTAGGCAAGCAGGAACAGAGGCAATTTCTTGTCCCAGTCCTGTTGATCTTTTAGTCCAGTCATTTAAGTTTAAATTAGGTAAGAATCTCGGAATTCGAGGTACCCAGCTGTAAGTCTGTAAATACTTGTATATTGACACCCTAAAAGTTGTCTCAAAACCTACATATGGTAGGGTGTACGCAACTATTAAATTCCAAGGTCAAAGGTCACAAAAATCGGTTTTTTGCGCTTTTTTGTAAATATCTCATTTCCTATAGGTTTTTTGCTATTTGTATTTATTATCAATATTGTAGAATAAAAAATTCTCTACAAATTTTGTTTGAAAACATTTTTCATACGTCGAACTGTTTTCGAGATAGAGGGCGGAGAGCGCGCGGTCACAGCATCACTTCAGGTCAAACGGTGCCTCCGGTCGAAAACGCACCATATATCATTTTTTTCCTAACCTATCCACGTTTTATTCAGTATTAATTTATTTAACAACACTTACCTGTCCATGTAATTGCAGAATTGTTAATGAAAATATAGGAATTATATTTGAATTTTAACCTAATTAATATAATATTAATAACTTCTCACATGATGAAAAAAAAAACAAATAAATTATGAATTAATCGTTTTATTAAAAAATACTATTCAATACATTTATTTTTATTAAAAGTAAAAAAATGGAATAAAGGGTACAAAAACTATAATTTATGTTTTTAATCATCTTCTTCCTCTTCATCATCGTCTTTCGGCTGCTGGTAAATTTCAAACTGGTCTTCAACGACATTTGTCTCAAGTTGTTCCATGATTTCGGGGTCAACGGTTTCATCTTCGTTAATGTCGCTCTGATATGGTTCTGCATTGAGACAAGCTTGCCCATTACATTGGCCACAAGCTAAAGAGCATTGCAAGCCCACTTTCCTGCATCCGCATTGCGAACCACAACCACTCTTGCAGTTGCAGAAAATTGTATTTAACAAATCTTTTGGAGCAGGTGGTAAAATTGTCATGATAGGCTGCAGGAAATCGTTTTGCATTGCCCAACCCCATACCTGGGGTTCCAAATCATGCCCTAACCAAGTTTGAACTTGATAATATACACGTTTGAAATGTTGATGAGAAGCTGCACTTGTTGGTGGAAGAATTGAAAGCTGCACAGGTTTATTAAGTTTTGTAGACTTGACGTAATGCATATAACGAAGATGATCGAAACTTTTCATAGATTTCGGAGCATTATAGACTGCCAATAAGATTTGAGTTCCACTCTCTAATAATCTATGGGTCGAAATATTTTCTTCCTCAAATGCTGCAGCTAGTTCATCCAAATTCGTCAGTTTCTCAAAAACTTTTTTAAATGATTTTTTTTCCTTTTTAAAAAGCGCAGAAGTTGTGTCACAGCCACTTAATGCATGCAGAAATAAAATATGTGTTTTGGAATGAGGATAATTATCAAAACTTTTAGTCGAGTATATCTCCGTTTTTACATTTCCTTTCCCAACTTTTTTAAAGAAAATTTCTTGTTCGTAAGACAGTGTACGCCCAATTAAAATGACAAGTAAATCAATATCTTGTCCTATTATAACTGCAGTTTTTTCAGACTTCGATTCTTCAATTGTAGTTTCAACTATAAGAACATCCGCATCATCTCTGGCTTGTTTAATAGTAATATTTGCAGCTTGTAATTTTTCAGTTAAGGCATTAATGAGCATATCTTTGTTATTTCGATTTGATATGAATTTTTCTTGAGTAACTGGTACAACCATTGTTTCTTCTAAACATACTTTATACGTTTTTGAAAGTGCAGCAGATCTTCTCTGCTGCTCCATAGCTTTTACGTTCTTACTGTAGTCTGGATATCCGTCAAATACAACAATTATTTTGGAACTGTAATGCCTTTTTAAATAATTAATGTATTTATGAAAAATAATGGATAAAGTATCTTCTCTGCTCCATACAACATGATGAAGAAGAAATCCGCCATCAATAATGAACGTCACATTATTTTCATTGAGAAAGAAATCAATTGGGCTCATGTTGTCATACAATGACGATTTTGTTGTTTTTCTCTTGCCATCATTATCAAATAGAGCTGTTGGATACGAACTCAATTCATATTGAAGATATTCCTCAAGATTACTTTCAAATTGTTTGCTGACAGTAATTCTTTGGAAGAGTAATAACGGAGCCACTGCAACTTTACAATCATTTATTTTTACAGATTTGTTAACACAGGAAAGCGGCATTACTTTTTCGGAACGTTTCAACTTTATTTCATTAAATGATAAGCCGGTGGCGCGTTTTCGACCGGAGGCATCGTTTGACCTGAAGTGATGCTGTGACCGCACGCTCTCCGCCCTCTATCTCGAAAACGGTTCGACGTATGAAAAATGTTTTCAAACAAAATTTGTAGAGAATTTTGTATTCTACAATATTGATAATAAATACAAATAGCAAAAAACCTATAGGAAATGAGATATTTACAAAAAAAGCGCAAAAACCGATTTTTGCGACCTTTGACCTTGGAATTTAATAGTTGCGTACACCCTACCATATGTAGGTTTTGAGACAACTTTTAGGGTGTCAATATAAAAGTATTTACAGACTTACAGCTGGGTATCTCGAATTCCGAGGTGAACTTACTATAATGACTGAATTACTTTAGACACCAGGAGGGAGAGGCTATTTAGGATGGTACGATTGAACCGCTCCACCATGCCGTCCGATTGAGGATGTAGAGGTGTAGTTCGAGTTTTGTCCATGCCGAGTAGTACACACATCTCCTTAAACACAGCCGAATCAAAGTTTCTTCCTTGATCGGAATGGATTTGAAGAGGAACTCCGTATCTGGAAACCCAGTGTTGAATTAGTATGTCTGCTACGGTTACCGCCTCTTGATTAGGAATGGCGTAGGCTTCAGGCCACTTAGTGAAGTAGTCCATGACAACGAGAATGTACTTGTTGCCATCAGATGTTCTAAGAAGCGGACCCAGGATGTCTAGAGCAATTCGTTCGAAAGGAGCTCCTACATTATAACGCTGCAATCGTCCACGGGTGCGCCTCTTTGGACCTTTACGTGTTACACAGGTGTCACAAGTTCGACACCACTTCTCCACATCACTGCGAACATTATTCCAGTAGAAACGCTCTCGAACCTTTTGCAGGGTCTTCATTAAACCAAAATACCTCCTGTGGGACTACCATGCAGTTCTTAAAGGACCATAGAAATTCTCGATTTAGGGAGTAGTAGTTGCCATCTACATGTCTTTCCATCGTCAGACTCCCATTTTCGGTACAAAATACCGTTCTTCAAATGTAGGGAATCCCAGAGAGCCCAATAGCGTTTAGTCGTAGGATGGTAATGGGCCATGTCTTGCCAGCTGGGCTTGCTGTTGGACTCCTCTTTCAGCTCTAGAATTGGCTTAATTTCAGGATCAGCAAGTTGATCTTTACGCAGGCTCTCGTCACTTCACGGATCTTGCGATGATGTAGACCCAGTTGTAACTTGTCTTACTATAGGACCTTTGCCATTAAATTTCTTCTCAACCCGGTCGCAGTATCTACAATTCTCCGAGCAGGGTCTTCTTGAGAGGGCATCTGCATTTCCATGTGATGAGCCTTTTCGATGGCGTATCTCCATATCGTACACTTGAAGCTTTTGTATCCACCTGACTAGCTGCACTTCAGGGTTCTTAAAATTCAATAGCCAAGTTAGAGAAGCATGATCAGTTCGTATCAGGAATTTTCGACCGTAAAGATAATGATGAAAATGGTCTATGGCTTTCACTACCGCAAGAAGCTTTTTTCTTGTTACGCAGTAGTTTCGCTCTGCCTTTGATAAGCACTTGCTGAAATAGGTGATAACACGCTCTTGGCCGTCGATTTCCTGGGACAGTACAGCGCCAATGCTTTCGTTACTTGCATCCGTATCAAGTATAAACTGTTTATCGATTTGAGGATATGACAGAATTGGAGTGGACATTAAGGCTTCCTTAAGCTTTTCGAAAGCAGCGTCACATTCCTGTGTCCACATAAATTTTTGATTGGCTTCTGTTAATTTATGAAGTGGTCTTGCAATCATCGAGAAGCCTTTGACAAATTTTCTGTAATAGGTGCATAATCGTAGAAAGTTCCGAAGCTGGTGAACATCTGCTGGACGATTCCAATTTTTCACAACCGATATCGTCTCCGGATCAGTCCTAACTCCTTCCGCTGAAATGATGTGTCCAAGGTAGGCGACTTCATTTCGAAACAAACTGCACTTCGAAGGGCTTAACTTCAAATTAGCTTCCTTTAATTTTGTATCACCCGCCTGAGGTTGTTCAGATGTTCATCAAAAGATTTTCCTATGATTATGATATCGTCTAAATAAACAAGACATGCTTCATATGACAGCCCCCGGAGAACCGTTTCCATAAGGCGTTCAAAAGTTGCAGGTGTGTTACATAGTCCAAAAGGCATTACCTTGAATTGCCATAATCCTTGTCCCGTTGTGAAGGCAGTCTTCTCGCGGTCGTCGGGATGGATCTCTGCCTGCCAGTAACCACTCTTCAGATCTAAAGTCGAGAACCAAGTGTTGCCAAGTGTCGAGAGTGTCATCAATCCTTGTCAGTGGGTAACTATCCTTTTTAGTGACGTCATTCAGTCGGCGGTAGTCTACACAAAATCTTGTAGAACCATCCTTCTTCCTTACTAATACAATGGGAGACGCCCATGGACTTGTCGATGGTTCGATGACGTCATTTTCTTCCAAATCCTTAATTAAATTTTGCACCTCTTCTTGCTTGGCAAAAGGTAATCGTCTAGGGTGTTGTTTAATAGGTGAGTGATCTCCAGTATCAATTCGGTGTTGTGCCATTTTAGTTCGTCCAAAGTCTTCAGATGTTTGGGAAAATAAACTTTGGAATTCTCTAATTAAACTTTCCGCAGCATCCCTTTGATTTGGATCTAAGTCTGTATTTTGTAGCAAATCCTTGACTAAATTATCTGATGATTTCTGGGGGTGTTTGGAATTTTGACTTATGCACGTCACAGGAGCACATGACGCTATCACCTCTCCCTTCTTGATAGTCCTCGTCTTATCACTGATGTTAGCAATTCTGACTGGAATGGTCTTTTTCGAGAGGTCCACTATAGAAGAAACCACCAATACTCCTGCTTGTGTACTATTGTCTTCTGGATAATCAATATGGCCAAATCGGTAATTAGTTTCATTTTTAATTACAGCTGGAACTAAAAATTCTGTTCTTGGATCTAGATTGATGTCTTCTTTGGCTATTACTGCTTGTTTACATTCAATTTCGTTATTTAATCCAAAAAGACTTATTTCTTCAAATTTTGAGAGCATTTTGTTATTTTTGAAATCAAGTTTGAAGCCAAACTTCTTCAGAAAATTTAGCCCGATTAAGCAAGGATCTGTTATGTCAGCCACATATGCTGTATGGTAATATTTCGTTCCTCCAAAGTTGATGGTTAAATTTGCCTTTCCATATATGCCTATCTTGTCGAACGTCACAGTTTGCAGGGTAACGCATGGTGGAGTCCAGATGAGTTTACATTTCAATTTTCGAGCCAAATATTCTCTTATTATTGTAACATTGGATCCTGTATCGACAATCATACGGCACTGAATCTCGTTAATAAATCCTATCACATATAATTCATTATCACCGCCACTCATTTTCGATATCTGGAGGATCTTCAAGTGGGGCTTTTTATCCTCTGGCAACCTTGAATTCATCTCACGTTCGTGGATTTTGGGGCAGTTTCTTCGGAGGTGTCCAATATCACCGCATCCCCAGCACGTGAGATTCTGTCGTCTTGAAATTTTCCTTCCATATTTTAAGGCTTCAAGCTCTTGATTTATTTTCCTAATTTCTTTCAAGACGTCGATCTCAGTGTCTGAGCTTTTGTTCACCGTTGCTCCTCGGACTGAATGACGATCTCTTTGGCTGGCTTGTGTAGCTGCTTCCAACTTTAAGGTATATAGTAATGCAGCCTTTAAATCCTGTACATCTGCCATTCGTACCGCTCTCTGCACTTCGGGATCTTTTATTCCGTCTACAAAGTACTGCAGTGAGGGCATTTCCCGTACATTTGTTGGGCAGTCGATGAATGCTAAATATGCAAGCCGTTCAATTTCTGAGGCAAACTCTTGAAGGGTTTCACTCGGTTTTTGATGGTGGCTCTTCATTTGTATTCTCGTATAATCTTTCAAGAATTTTTCTCCGAATTTCATTTCAAGTGCACAACTTAGAGTCCCAAAATTGAGTTGCGTCATATCGGGCAATGTTTGCAGCACGTCGGCTGCTTCTCCTCTCAAAGACGATGCCAGTTGACAAGCTTTCACCTCGTCACTCCATTTGTTCGCTTCGGCTACAATGGTAAATTGGGTCTTGTAAACTTGCCAGGAACTCTTTCCGTCATATGTCGACAGCTTAACGTGCACAGGAGAAGCAGGCGGATTCCTAAATTCTTCATAATTACCACTGCACGCTGAAAGCTTCTTCTCCATATCTTGTAATCTTTCCTCTATTTTACTCTCCATCTTCTTTTCAACATTGCTAACTTCATTCTGAATTTTCTCTTCTACTTCCTCTATTTTTCTTTCCATTTTCTCTTCAACATTATTAACTTCATTCTGAATTTTCTCTTCTACTTCCTCTATTTTCTCTTCTACCGAGCCTATTCTTCTCTCTACCGACGAGAACTTTTCTTCTAAAGTTATATTCATTTCTTCTTGGCCTTTATTAATCTTTTCAGTCACATCTTCTTGGCATTTGTCAATTTTATTTGTCAACTGTTCCATTCTTTCTTCGTTTTTATTCATTTTATCCGCCAACTCTTCTTGGCCTTTATTCATCTTTTCTGCCAACTCTTCTTGGCCTTTATCAATTTTGTTTGTCAAATTTTCCAACAACTCTTCTTGTCCTTTGTCAATTTTATTCGTCAATTCTGTTTTATGCCATTGATAGCATCTAATAGTTCTTTCAGTTGTCCGTCCATTGCTCTTGTTTTCGCCATAAGATTCCGACTACTAACACCAAAAATTGTTGCGTATATAGGGTTCTTTCGATCTTATGGTTCGACAACTTCAAACTCTTCTCTTAGAAAAGTAGAAAATAATTTATTTACAGACCTTCAGAACAACAGAGTCTTCGAAACTCACAAATATTACTAGATATTCAAAAATAACTGTTCAAATCTATCGTACAAGTACAGATATAGGTCCCAGAGACTCTTTATACAATGTCTCAACACTAAATAACGTTCAAAACAACGTAGAGAAAACTCAAGCAAACTTGCTTAAACAATTGCAGCTCACTCAATGACTGACTGGTAAATAATAACCACGACAGCTCGTATTGCACTCCTTATATAGGCTCGCAGCATGCACGGGAAATTTCCACAGCCTTCTCGAATATTCCAGAAACCAAGGAAAAACATTCAATGTATCAGCAATGTATCAGTATCTAAAGGGGGGGTTACATAGAGAGAGAAGGGTTACCATCACCAACAATCGCCAAGTTTGTCGCCAACTTGGCGATATATCGCCAAATTTGGCGACCAAAATTAGTCGCCAAAAGTGACGCCAACTTGGCAATATCTTTAATATTTCGTCAGTCTGCCGTAGACATACACTGAAAATAATAGACAAGTTTACTTGATAACAGAGACAATGTAACAAAAACTAATATTAGTAAAGGAATGGAGCTTAATAAGATTATTTACATTATTTTACAGTACAAACACTAACTATTTACAAAATTCGTAACAATATATTATACCTATACATACATTGTAATTGATTGAAACTTATGAGAAATTAATTAAAACAGCCAGTTCACTAATTTTTTTAGTCCGTTAATACATCGAGTGACTTCTTTCACCACTCATATCTGTACAAAAATGCCAGCTTGATAAATAAACATAGATAAATTTAAGGATTGTTAATTATAGCTTAGTTTCCGAATTGAACGGTTTTTGCTATCACTAAAATATAATTAGAAAAAATCCGTGTCGGCTTTCTCTATAGGTGCAATTAGATTTCGAATTAAGTAATAATATTAAGAATAAAAAATAAAATATTATTAGAGATAACCCAGTTTAACAACTTTATTTGCGCACTTTTGAAGAATTTTTAATTTCATTTTTCTGTAAGAGCTGGTTTTATCAGAATTATCTTAAGCGAAATTCGGCTCAAATGTCCATTTCGGCAACATATTTTGTAATATATTCTGACTTTATTAAAAAATCGACCAATAAAGCATATTATATAGGTCCTAAATAAGAGAAACTGTCAATTGAATGCGTTTAAAAGCAAAACCGAATTTAAAAGTAAGTCAGAAAATTATTATTTGAATTTAACCCCAATTCTTCAATCACGATATCTTCCGGAAATTCTGTTCAAAATGCCCACTTTAAAGCAGTTTTTAAAATATGTTCTGACTTTATCAAAAAACTGACTAATACGGCAAATTATACAATTCATAAATAGGATAAGCAGACAGTTAGATGCATTTGAGAGCAAAAATGGATTTAAAAATGATTCAGAAAATAAGCAATTTGCTATTTGAATTCTTCCTTCATTTTCAATCACGGTCGCTTTGGGAAATTATGCCCATTCGACAGAATTTTTGAAAAATATTCTGCCTTTATCAAAAAATTGGCCAATACGTCACATTATATACTTCCTAAATAAGATAACCTGCCAATTAGATGTGTTTAAGAGTAAAATGAATTAAAAAATAAGTCAGAATATAAGCAGTTTGGATTTGAGTACACCTTTAATACGATTTTCCTTTCAACTCTTATTTTTGTTTAATTTGTTTTAGCTATAAGTATCGGCCCTACCAAAAACTTGTCAGTATAAAAGATATAAATATTATTGAGAAGATGTATAGTAAATTTAATCGAATTTGATAGCTTAAGAATTGACGAAGTTATGGATTTTATCTTCTTCCACCCCATATTTGTTTTCGTTTTTGTTTTTTTTTTTTTTTTCGATGAAAGTTGCTCCTATCAAGCTTTCAACTCTTATCGTAAAATCGTAAATACAAAAATTTTAGATATAGAGGGTTCAATCACCCTTCATTTTCAATCATGATCGTCTCGGGAAATTATGCCCATTCTACAGAATTTTTACTTTCTTCTATCTTCAATAGAAGAAAGTATTGTAATCGAAATTTTTTTCGACTTCCTGTTTTCGACGGATTTACACGTTTTAGGTGTCAGAGACTCCAAAAATACGTTTTTACAAAATGTCTGTCTGTGTGTCTGTGTGTCTGTGTGTATGTCGCCATTCTACCATCAAAATGTGTATGAAGTTATGCATAGAATTAAACCAAATTTTTTGTGAATGTTTTTGGCTGTGGCAAGCAGGTCCTCCTTCAGTTTTGAAATATTCCACCGGAAGGGGGCGCTGAAATCGCGATTTTTGTGCCATTTTCAATGTTGTACCGACCAAAAGTATATGAAGTTATGCATCAAATTTAACCAAATTTTTTGTGTAAGTGTATGACTATGGCTAGTTGGTCCCCCCTGAATTTGAAAATAACCCACCTGAAGGGGGCGCTGCAATCGCGATTTTTGTGCCATTTCCAATATTGTACCGACCAAAAGAATATGAAGTTATGCATCGAATTTAACCAAATTTCTTGTGTATGTGTATAACTATGGCTTGTTGGTCCTCCGTGAATTTGAAAAAAATCCGTCGGAAGGGGGCGCTGCAATCGCGATGTTTGTGCCATTTTCAATATTGTACTGAACAAAAGTACATGAAGTTATGAATCAAATTGAACGAATTTTTTTGTGTAAGTGTATGGCTACGGCTAGTTGGATCGTCCTGAATCTGAAAAAAAATCCGCCGGAAGGGCGCGCTGCAATAGCGAATTTTATGACCATTTTCAATATTGCACCGCATAAAAGTGTAAGTTAGTTCTAGAACCGAACTAAATTTTTTGTATATGATTAATTTTTGGTAAGGCAAGTAGGTCCTCCCTGAATTAGAAAAAAAATCTGCCTATCACTCTATTGTCCATCGGCTCGTGCAGAGACGGAAATTCGTTTTTACTCCGATTAATTGACTGAAGCAGAAATTTAAGATGAAAATCAAAGTTGGTATGGTATTGAATAAAAATTATTAAAGCATTAAAATGAGAACCTATTTTTTTTTAATATTAAAATGTACGTATGAGATAGAAGAAAGTTTTGGGATTGGCACATCTAACTAGTTTGAAATGTATTCTGCCTTTATCAAAAAACTGGCCAATATGCCACATTATATACTTCTTAAATAAGATAACCTGCCAATTGGATGTGTTTAAGAGTAAAATGAATTTAAAAATAAGTCAGAATATAGGGTAACATCCCCAGTAATTAACACATTAAGGATTTGTCTTTAAACTTACTTATATTTTCATTACCAAGAAATAAAATATTTACTTGCAAATATTTTTAACCGACTTCAAGAAAAGAGAGGAAGTTATCAATTCAACACGTATGTATGTTTTTTTTATGTATGTTCACCGATTACTCCGAAACTGTGCAACTGATTTCTCTTAATTTTTTTTTAAATGAAAGAGAATGCTTTCGAATTGGTACCAGTTCCGTTTCATCAAAATTGGTTAGGTACTTTTTTAGTAATTAGGCAAAAACTAATAGAATTAGGGATTTTTCGCTAATTAAAAGTGCTGAATAAGTTCGCTGAACGTAGTGCTGACAGAATGGCCGAGCGGTCTAAGGCGCCAGATTTAGGCTTTGGTTCTCGAAAGAAATGATGGGTCCGAACCCCACTCCTGATGTACATGTATAAAATAACATTTTCTGCATTGTACTCTTTACAGGCTAAAGCCATAAGGTAGGCCCCCCCATCTGGCTGAACTTGTACTCTTTACATACATATTTTACAAATTAAATACTAATTATGCCATTAAGAATATTTTGTATTTAACCATTAGCACAGAGTATCAGAAATCTTTTTATCAGTGAAAAGTACTAAAGTAATAGACATGCGAAAAGTAACATGACCTTTGAATAAGTTCGCCGAATAGATTGCTGTCAGGATAGGCGAGCGGTCTAAGGCATCAGATTTCAGCTCTGGCTCTCGAAAGAGATGTTGGGTTCGAACCCCACAGCTGACATACATGTATAATATAGAGCATTTTTTCCGTATTATAATTTTTTTAACCGACATAAAAAAGAAGAGGTTATCATCAATTCGACGCGTATGTATTTTTTTTCTTATGTATGTTCACCGATAACACCGAAACTATCCAACCGATTAAACTAGTATTTGTGTTAAATGAAAGAGGTTACTCTCGAATTGGTTAATGATTTCTCGCAAATTAAAAGTAGCATGGATGTTGAATAAGTTCGCCTAGTAGAATACAGTCAGGATGGCCAAGCGGTTTAAGGCGCTTGATTTAAACTCTGGTTCTCGAATGAAAGCATGGGTTCGAACCCCACTCCTGACATACGTGTCACAATAATTTTTCCGTATTATAATTTTTATACGAATATTTTATAGATTAAATACTAATAATTATTAACCGACTTTGAAAAACGAGGAGGAGGTTAACAATTTGACGCATATGTATTTTTTTTATATATGTTCACCGAGATTACTCCAAAACTATCCATCCGATTTATATGGATTTTGATTTATTGAAAGAGGTTTCTCTCGAATTGGTACAAATTCCTTTTCATAAAAATTGGTTCAGTACTTTTTTAGTAACTAAGCAAAAACTAATAAAATTAGTGATTTCTCGCAAATTAATATTGATTGTTGTAAACGTTTTTTCAAGCATAAGTTAATATAAAAAAAAACTAAAAAGTGGAAAATAAACTTTTTTACCAAAAATAGAACCGACTTCTAAAACTACTGCAAAGTAAAAAATATTTTTTTTACAGAATAGTTAATAACAAATTAAACAAAGAGCATTGTATTTATCATGCGTTTTGTTAGATTTATCTACATTAAATTGATTTTTTGGAGTCGGTGCCAGCCAACCCAAGTTAAATGTAATTATTCAATATTAGAAACTTAGCTTTAATTTTGAACTTGGCTTGGCTGGCACCCACTCCAAAAAATCAATTTAATGTGCATAAATCTAACAAAACGCATGGTAAATACAATGGGCTTTGTTTAATTTCTTATTAACTATTCTGTAAAAAAAAAAAAAAATATTTTTTACTTTGCAGTAGTTTTAGAAGTCTGTTCTATTTTTGGTAAAAAAGTTTATTAAATCAAAGAGTGTATATCTGTGCAGCTATTTTGCCCCTAAAAGCAAAAATATTTGAAAAAGTATTTTTCTAAATATATATTTATAAAAAGTTGCTGTAATCACCAGTAATTGGCACTTAGACTTTTACACAATTAAAGTAACTCTTTTCAACTAAACAAAACTGTTGTCAATTAAAATTTAAAATGTAATATAAATCAGATAATAATAAATTAAAATGCATGCCTTTCTTAAGCCAGAGAAGAAGCATTTGCAACAAAAATGTCTAACTTGATACAAGCCATAATTGTTTCTCTTTCTTAGGCACTATTGTCATTTAGTAGCATAAATCAAAGTTATAATCTGTAAAGTAAATGAGCATATAACTGGTATATGGTCTTGCATTTATAAAAGACCGGATATAAATCTTATTTTAGGACATTTTTGTAGGCTATGTCAAACACTGGTGCCTGCCAATTACTGATTATGTTACCCTAAGCAGTTTGGATTTGAGTACACCCTTAATATGATTTTTCTTTCAACTCTTATTTTTGTTTAATTTGTTTTAGCTATAAGTATCGGCCCTATCAAAAACTTGTTAATATAAAAGATATTGTCACTCCCCCGCTTTTATAAAAAACGATTACTTCACTGTATTATGGAGCATTCTTACTAGTTAAAATAGACATATTCTATAAGTTGGTGCACGATGTAGCACGATAGTGACGATGCAGCAAAATTTTCACATTTTTAACAGTGTAGCAACAAATTGCACACGCATTTATTAATTTTTCCTGTTTTGATGATTTCATTTTTCCTGATTGATTTACTATCGGTCTTCCAAATCTATCCATGACACCATCCAAATAAAGTAGTATATGAGGTAATTACTCCTTTTGTGTTTTCTAAGGGTATGTACAAATGTGCAGCCCACGTCGCGTGCGTGCTCAGAAGATTTTGCATTGAGTAGGTCTCATTGAAGAAAGGAATTTTAAAACAATTATTGTATTATTTTTGTGGTTCAAATCAGATAAAATCAACGATTATATTTCTTTATCCTTCCAAAACATGGATTTCATAACAAAAATACTTACCTGTGTTCATTCAGATCAAATTTAAAATATTCTCCAGATAAAATTTTAATTCTTTTTTTTTTTACTTTCTTCTATCATCAATAGAAGAAAGTATTGTAATCAAAATTTTTTTCGACTTCAGTCTTTTTACGGATTTACACGTTTTATGAGTAAGAGATTCCAAAAAACATGTTTGTACAAACTGTCTTATCTGTCCATGTGTCTGTGTGTCCGTATGTCGCCATTCTACCATAAAAAAGAATTTAATCAAATTTTTTGTGTAAGTGTTGGACTATGGCTAGTTGGTCCTCCCTAAATTTGAAAAAAAAAATCCACTGGAAGGGGGCACTGCAATAGCGATTCTATTTTCAGTATTATACCACCTAAAATTGTCTGAAGTTACGCATAGAAATGAACGAAATTTTTTGTATGAGTGTTTGGTTATGGTTAGTTGATCCTCCTTGAATTTGAAATAAACCCGCCTGAATGGGGCGCTGCAATAGCGATTTTTGTGCCATTTTCAATATTGTACCACCTAAAAGTGTATGAAGTTATGCATAGAATTGAACCAAATTTTTTGTGTAAGTGTTTGGTCAGCAGACCGTCTCTGATTTTGAAAACAATCCGCCGGAACAGGGCGCTATAATGGCGATAATATTAAAGTATTAACATGTGTATGTGCATTTTGAAATATTAAATGTACGTATGAGATAGAAGAAAATTTTGGGATTGGCACATCCAACTAGTTCTATTTTAATATGAATGGAAATTATAAATATTCGCAATTTGTTTGAATACGTCTATGATCCCGGGCAATGCCGGATGGATCAGCTAGTAATTTCATAAAGCAGAAAAATATGATAATGTAGCACTCTGTAGAAATGAGTTTTAAAATTTAACTGATTAGTCGGAAAAGAAAGTACTCATAATTCGAACAATTTTTACTTTTCTACTTGCCGGTTCATAATAGCAATACTGATTATACTGAAAAAAATGAAATTATTCAGAATTGTTAATTAGCAAAAAAAGGTTGAAGATTTACCTAATTTTCGAAATTCCAGAATATGGTGAACCTTCATAAATGGTTTAACTTTTAACAATCGTATTAATATATTGAATGTATTATGTGATTGAATGTATTATATGATTATTGAATGTAATATATGAATAATATATTGAATATAATGAACATTAACCCCTTGAGGGGCAAAGCACTTATGTTCGTAAAATGTTCAAATGATTGATTGACACCGGGATTCACAAACAAATTCATGTGATAGAAAGTAAATGCTGTTTTTCCTGTACATTGTAAAAAGCAAATCTTAATACTCAAATTCCGGTGCCAAAGTGGCATAAGGGAATTAAAAGTAAGCGGTATATATTATATACCAGTGCCCTTCAAGGGGTTAATGAGAACAAATAATTCTGAGCAGACTCAATTAGGTTGTTTTAGAGCATTGCAGATTCGTTTTATCGATTTAATGGTTAGAACGCTAGCTGCTACCTAAAAACTCTCAAATTCGAAACCCGTTTTAGACTTTGATGTTACAAGTGTGTTAGATTCCATCTTAAACATTATGTAAGAATAAATCTCAGCAAAAACAACTCGTTGTAAATGATCCCGTCAAGTAAAAAAAAAACTTTAGCGATATAGAAACACAAAAACTTTGTGACTTTATGCGAAATAAAATTACATATGATTGTTATCTAAATTTTGTTTTCAAAAATCCGAATAGTACAGAATTTCGAAAAGGATGCGCGTTGAAATCTGAAGCATCTTTAATAAAGACATCTTTAATAAAGGTGTTTGTATTTTCCACTTTATTAAACATGCTTTTATGGATATTAAGAAGAAACCTACATCGATAAGCTTTCAGAAGGACAAAATGAATTCATGTTAGATTTCAAAGCAAGAGAGTAAAACCTTATAGTGATTGAAATAGTATAAAATAATTAAAATATATATCACGCACTTAATATATCGTTACCGCTTGTAATGTAATGCAATTGCTTCAATCCCGCTTTACAACAGAAAACTTAATTGAGTCGAACGCAATAATATATCTGAATAGCTTGTGTATATAACCCCTTTGACAAAAGTTATGGTATTTAGGTCTGTTTTCCTCTATGTTTAATACAGAAATCCAGCACCTCAGGCTAATGTAAAAAAAAAAAAAATCATTATATTTATTCTTATGTGAAATTTTAAAGGTTTGAAATGCTTATAAAAACATATAAACTACGGTAAACTATGTAAAAATTCGGTAATTACGCAGTTGTTTAATCTTATCAAAAAATATTTGAGTTACTCTGTAAACGAACTGTAAAATTCTATTTTACAATAGGAAGCTTACTTAGGTCCACCGTAGTATACTTTATTTCAATATTATGCGTATGCGTACATTTTGACAAGAGTTAGGGCATTCAATATTTCTTTGCTTTATCTTAAGGATAGGAATAAATGACTTAGAAGTGGTAAAATTAAAAAAAACTAGTTAATAATTTTACACAAAGTGTGAAACATTTTAACCACTCATGTAACAATTCAAATGCTGCAAACTGCACAAAAATTGAAAAATTACACAAATCTTTAAACTTATATCAGAAGATCTTTTTAGAGATCCTGTAAAAAAGCTTTATATGTTAAGTATATGTTAAGATCTTCTACAATAGGAAGTTTACTTGAGTCGACTGTAGTAACATATCTTAATGTCATGTGTAAACGACCATTTCTACAAGAGTTAGGTCATTTATTATTATTTTGCTCTATGTTAAGTATAGGAATCAAATAATTTAAACTAGTATAATAAAAAATTAGTTAATATTGTAACATAAAACTTTCAAAGGTTAGAATTAGTCATAAAAAATTTCAAATGACGCAAAACGCGTAAAAATTGGCTGTAACCCTGTCAAAAATTTTTGGTCTGAACAAGGAATTTTAAAAGTGCAAAAAACAGCAAGTTTAAAATCGCATTTACTGGAAACCTATTCGCGGATTTCGCTTTCCATTTGTTTTTTTAATCAATTGGCACACCCCGTTCAACAGAATCAAGAATTCTGTTTCTATTTTAAATCGAATGCGAGACATAGATAGATCAAAATCCCATTTTAGTCAGTCCGCAAAATACAAACTAGACAGAATACTAAAATTTTTCTTTTGTCAAATCGTTATCGTTTGGCATTCAATGGTGGAAATTCCTTATTTACGGTATTGCTGTTTCTTTTGCTTGGCGAGAAACTCTAACGAGTTTCTATGATTTCTAAAAAAAAAAAAAAAAATGAACTGGCAGCGAGGTGCGGTGCTGCCGTCTTCTCTTTTTCTCTTTCTCTTTCTTTCTTTTTCCTTTTTCTTCTTTTTTATAATCAGTTTGGGTACTCTTTCAAGATGGAACTTTTCCGTTATCCAATGCGAAAAATTTGTTTTTAGAATTATTTGTGCATAATAATAGCGTAATGTTAAAAAAATTTAAATAATAATTATATAGACTAATGTACACTGGTGTCCAAAAGTTAAGCATAATTCGTAAAATGCTAAATACGTAGAAAAAATCGTCGTAAAATCATTCAAAATTACTTGCGGAGATTATTTGTTTGAAGAAGAAACATTGGGTTTATGCAAAACTTTTCAGTCGACCACGTCATGCGCGAAATATCTGCGCATGTCGGAACACCAATAAACTGATTTACGCGGTATAGGCAGTTCAGTCGGATTTCGTACAATTAATGTGCCAAGAAACATTGTTACGATCAAACAGGATTAATGTTGGCACAAAGACGCCAACTGGACATGTTTGCGAAAGGAAGAATCGTTGGAATACTGGAATCCGGACGATCACAAACCGAAGTGCCTCGAATTCTGAACGTGAACCAGTTTGTGATCTCAAGACAGTGACAAGGGTTTCAAAGTACGGTAGGTGTTACTCGACGACCAGTACCAGGTCGACCAAGAGTCAAAGCCTTCGCCAAGACCAATATCTGGCAATAAGTGCGCGACGTCAGAGGGGTAGTACTGTCAGAGAACCGGGTTCGGCGCTCACAGTAGCCACAGGAACACGAATTTAAATGCAAACTGTTTACAGGGGACTCAATCGTGCTGGCCTGTATCCCAGCAGTTTGCATTCCCCTCACGTCTGCGCATAAATGCGCTCATTTAAACTGGAGTTTGAAACATCAACATTGGAGTGAGGGAGAGTGGGCCAATGTGATTTTCAGTGGCAAGTCCCGATTTAATCTGAGTAGTGATTCTCGTCGGGTAATGATATGGAGAAAACGTGAAACACGTTTTGAACCAAAAGACATAATGGAAAGATATATTTTTCCATCAGTGGGAGTAATGGTATGAGCAGGCATCATGTTGGACGGCCGTACAGACCTCCATATCTTTGACACGGGGTCTGTGCTTGGTAAAAGATACAGAGACGATGTTCTTGAGCCTTATGTTTGCGTGTTTCGAGGTTATGTCTGTCCTGACTTAATATTCTTGGATGATAATGCAGCTTGTCACCGTGCGTTACTGGTTGATGACTTCTTTGAAACGGAAAACATCCAGTGCATGTCATGGCCTGTGAACTCTCCGGATTTAAATCCTGTCGAGCATGTATGAGATATGCTCGGGAGACAACTTGCAGCCCTTTCGCACCCACCATGTTCTGTTCCGGAACCGAAAGGAGCTCTCAAAGAAGCTTGGAACTGTTTGAGCCCACAACTTATTCATAATCTCATAACTGGCATGGGAAATCACTGTGCAGCGTACCTGGCTGTCAGATGTGACCCCATGCCTTATTAAACTACAGCATCACTAATTTATTTAATATTTTCTTTCATTTTTCCTTTAAAGTGTGAAACCTTACTTTGTTCAGTTTTCTTTCAACTTGCTACTTTGGATAATAAAAGTAAATATAATTGTTCTTTTGAATTGTTTCCTTACTTTATGACCGTTTTACACTCGCATATCACGTTTCACTACATTCCGATTTACATTTCTTTCATTACTAACTTAATTACCAATTCTGCTTAACTTTTGGACACCAGTGTATATTTACACGGAATATGTATTTCTATTTAATATCACTTTATTTCTTTGCCGTCCTGAGGATTCAAACCTTAGTACTCTCCATAGTGGGAACTTAGCTCTACCCGGAGTAGCTGGGTACTGTAGGGGTTAGGCATGGTTATACAAGGTTATAGACCAAACCATGTTGTAGACATGGTTATAGGACAAAACATAAAATAAGAAAATTTATTCAGAATATTTTCGTTTTCCCTCAATTGAATAGAAATATTTTTATTTGTCTATCTTAGAAGGAAAATTTCTATTTCTTAATATTCAATGTTTAAATGGAAATTTTTCATTTATTACAGATAAATTTACGACTCCTACTCAGAATAAAAAATACCTTTAAAACGAAAAATTTGATATAAAATCACTTTTCTACATACGGGATTATTTTTACACTGTTTAGGTCCTGACCCAAGTATCCATTTTTAGTAACAACTAGCTGACCTGCCCGGCGTTGCCCGGGTCCGTATTAACAACATTAAACGAACTTGAAAGTTGTATGATATTATCATTAACTCGAAACATGCAGAAATGCATTGTCTGAAATACGTAGCCACTGACTGTGTGAAAAATCAGTTTAAAAAACAGCTAATGTTAAGCTTTAAAAATACTCAAAATGAGCGATGAGAAACGCGGGAGGGAATATGTATCCAACGACTGCGTGATTTTCGTGTTAAAGTGTTGATATTTATCAAAAATCACTGTTAAGTCACGTAACTAATTATTATTACTTTTTTTTTTACATAGAAATCCCAAGTGAAATATTTTGAATTTCAAACTAATTATATCACTCATAAATCCGAATATACCATGAATGAAATCGATACTCGCTGGTAGCTAAAATGTTGGTATGTAGTATTATAATTTCAGAGCCATTTAACAAAAGTGTTATTTTTAATCAAATCATGCGTTATGTTCACTCTATGGATAAATTCCTAACCGTAAACTTTTGTACCGTAACCATAACCTGCCTGTAACCTAACTTTGACTTAACAGTACCTTACCGTAAATTAAATATAACATAAATGTAACCTAGCCTTCACTTTATTGTAACCTATCCTTATTCTAACCATAACATAAATGCAATTTAACTTTAACCTAACTTCAACTTAACCATGACCTAACTGTAACCTAACGGGAAATTAAATATAATCAAAGACTTACCGTAATGTAATTGCAACCTAAATGTTACCGAACCATATATTGGTTTCATGTCCATGGAAATTATTTTGTCTTGTTCGGATCTGGTTATGATTCATTAGAAATTTTTTGTCGGGTTCAGATTTCGTTCGGTTCAGATTATAGGTATTTTTTGATATTGAGTTTTAATGTTCGGGTCATATTCATGTCCATGGAAATTATTTTGCCTTGCTCGAATACAGTTATGGGTCTTTGGAATATTTTTGTCGGGAACAGATTTGTTTCAATTCAGATTTCGGCTTTTTCTTCAAATGGAATATTTGGGTTCGGGTTTTCTTGCATGTTCACGGAAATTATGCTGCCTTGTTCGAATAAGAACATGCTTCACTGGAATATTTTTTTTCAACTTCAGATTTGGTTCAGTTCAAATTTCGTGATTTTTTCAAAGAAATTTTTTAGGTTCAGATTCGGTTCATGTGAATGGAAATTTTTTGTCTTATTCAGATCCGATTACGATTCTTTGGAATATTTTTTATCAGGTTCCGATTTGGTTTGATTCAAATTTCAGGTATTTTTTCAAATAGAATTTTTAGGTTCGGATCTCGTTCATGTCCACGGAAATTATTTTGTCATACTCGAATCCAGTTATGATTCTTTCGAATATTTTGGTCGACTTTAGATGTGGTTTGAGTCAAATTTCATTTTTTTTAAATCGAATTTTTTAGGTTCGAGATGGGTTTATGTCCATAGAAATTATTTCGTCTTGCTTGGATTGGGTTATAGTTCTTTGGAATATTTTTGTCAGGTACAGATTTGGTTCAATTCAGATTTCGGGTTTTTTCTTCAAATATAACTGTTGAGTTCGGGTCTTATTGCATGTTCGCGGAAATAATTCTGTCTTGTTCGAATAATGATATGCTTCACTGGAATATTTTTGCCAAGTTCAAATTTCGTTCAGTTCGCGATTTTTTCAAAGAAATTTTTTGGGTTCGGATTGTGTTCATGTCCATGGAAATATTTTGTCTTGTTTGGATCCGGTTGCGTTTCTTTGAAATAGTTTTGTCAGCTTCAGATTTGGTTAGAATCAAATTTCAGGTATTTTTTTGAATGGGAGTTTTTCGTATCGGGGAGGGTTCGTATCGGGTTCATGTCCACGGAAATTATTTTGTCTTACTCGAATCCGGTTATGGTTCTTTCGAATACTTTGGTCAGATTTAGATGTGGTTTGGGTCAAAGTTCAGGATTTTTCAAACGGAGTTTTTTTAGGTTTGGGTCGGGTTTATGGCCATGGAAAGTATTTTGTCTTGCTGGGATCGGGTTATAGTTCTCTGGAATATTTTTATTGGTTTCAGATTTCGTTCGAGTGATATTTCGGGTTTTTTTAAAGAAAATATTTGGGTTCGGGTTAGGTTTCATGCCCACGAAAATTATTTTCCCTTGTTTGAGTCGGGTTATGCTTCACTTGAACATTTTTTGGAGATTCAAATTTGGTTCGGGTCAGTTATCAAAAACATAGTTTTTTCCAAACAGAATTTTTAGGTCAGGGTCGGGTTTATACTCATGGAAGTTTTGTGTATCACGGATCGGAATGTGGTCTGTTTTTTTTCTGGTTGGGATCGGGTTATGTTTTAATTAGTCTAAACATTAAGGTTATAATTAGTTTTGCAACTATTCTTTTTATGGCTATTTCTGATAGATAATGTACTTTGCTATTTGATAATTTATTATGGTGAATGAATCGTTTGCGGATACAAACAATTGTACGCCAAACAGCTATTTTATTTTTGTTTTAAAAAACAAATTAAAGCCATATTACAATTTTAAATTGAATAGAACACATTTAAATTTAATCAATGATTAAAAAAATAAACTCATAGAAAAGTGTTGTGTAATGTTTTTTACTGCAACACAGCTAATGACTCTGTGTAATGTTCGTAATTCTAATGTTCGAAATGCCAAAAATCTGCGTACAACCATATAGTAAAAAGAAATTAATAGAGTGGCAGTATAATGTCTTGGGGTGACGCAAAAAATGTAACTCTAAAATCCGCTACATTAAGTCCAAATAAGCATCAACAAAACCATGTGCTTTGAAACTCCGATCAATTCAAACTGGTTTAAACCAGTATTTCTTTGTTTTTGTTTTTTACCTTTTAAACTGTTATTGAATAGATGACTCAAATTTCATTTAAAAAATAACGTTTTGTGCCATTATTGCCTGTAATACACGATCAGAATGCATGAAAGATACAATTGGATCAATCATAGGCAAGAATTATTTGATTATTTTTATCATATGACTTTGAAATATCAATATAGAAGCATCATTAAAGACTTTGCTTGAAAAATCAACATTCTTTCGTTAATGTCTTAAAATCGTCTGCACTCTGAAATCTAGATTTTAGATTAATATTATTATTTATGTGTTCATGCATGATTTTAAAGGAATCTTTTCATCATTATATTTTATATATTGACATGGAATTATTAATATGTTGTTAAATCATAAACATTTTTCATCTACGTTATAAAGTATTAAAAATTTCTGGAAAAAAAAGAGAAAACTGTTAGTAATACAATTTTTTACTTTAAATCATATGTTTTCAATATTTTATTTAATTTTGTTTTGACATTTAATTATTTTTAATTTTCCAATTTCAATTATTTTAAAAGGAAACATTTATTTTAATAAATAATATAATAGAAAAAAACCATTTAAAAAATTACTATTTCTTCGTAAAATATGCTTAAGCTGTAATTCATTTCTTCCAATCCGTCTTATTAATACAAAATTCCTTCCTCGTGTTTTATTTCGAGACATTAAAATTTCAGCGATAAATGGTTTCATATTGCAAACCTTTTTTCTTTTCGGTTTACTTCGTCACCACCTATATTTTTCCTCCATGGCGTACAGTAGCTGTGATTTAAAAAAAAAAATCCTCATTTAAACTGACAGTTTGCCAGTCTATGAATTTTAAAGGTCAGTCCCAGTTTTTAAAATTATTTCTGCGAAAATTTTATGCAACCAACCAACCATAAGAGAATGAAAGGGAAAAAAGCTAAAAAAGCGATTTTTTATGAGAGTGAGTTTTGGAATTTAATTAATTACTCACAAGGAAGGTCTCCATACGGGCATACTCAGAAAAATCTGAAAAAATTACAGAATGTTCTTCTCATATAGTTATATATGTTTATAAAAAAAATTTCGGCGGAACCTCCTTATAACGTCCGTAAAAAAATAATAAAAATTTCGTTTATTTGGCGATTTATCTCCGGTTGGCGAAAAAACGAAATTTTGAAAAATACGCTTTTACGCTTCGAATACTTTTTAAAGAAAAAACTTTCTATGTTCAATTTATTTAAATAAGTTTAGTTTAAGTAATTTTAGTTTTGCATTTTTACTTTACTTTAAGTGTAATTTTGTCATATACGTTTATATGTACTTATAACAAAATGAAATTAACGTATTTGATCATTTAAAACACAATTTAAATTGATTAAAATTGTTACAAATTGAAAAATACACTGTTAAAAATCTGCTCCATTTTGTTGCAACGCACTCCCTTGCTTGTATCGAAAACGGTTACTTGGCCGTGAAATGAAGTTTTCTCATTGGTTGGAATAGAGATATTATATACAAGCGGTGGAGTGCGTTGCAACAAAATGCAGCAGATTTTTAACAGTGTAAGACACGGTCAATTCACCGTGCTATGGAGCATTCTCATTGGTCAGAAGAGAGATATTCTATAAAAGTAGTGGAGTGACGTTGCAGTACCTGCTGCAGATTTTAACAGTGAAGTCAATTAAAATCAATTTTCAGATTCGTTAAAATCGTCTGCTTTTGGCGAGGAAATTCACTGCTCGCCAAATCCCGCGTCGCTTTCAGCTTTTCACGCCAATTATTCCACACTATTTTATTTTTTTACATATCTAATAATGTAATTCCGCCGCTAATTTTCACTGATCCTTTATTACCTACATGAGTAGTTTAATTCGTATTTTTTTCAAAAAATTCTGAGTATGCCCCCA
The DNA here is from genome assembly GCA_964019185.1 of Maratus speculifer. Taxonomy (NCBI): domain Eukaryota; kingdom Metazoa; phylum Arthropoda; class Arachnida; order Araneae; family Salticidae; genus Maratus; species Maratus speculifer. The sequence goes on from OZ025293.1 coordinate 285,288,998, forward strand.
ATGGAGACCTTCCTTGTCAGTTAATAAATAGAATTTTGAAATTCTGAGCGTCAGGTGCATCAGGAGAGATATTGGGCTACTCTCAGAAAAATTTTGAGCTTCGTATGTACCGTAGTTTTCGCTAACTATCGCACACACACACACACACACACACACGATTTGTTATTTTATTAATATAGATAACTCATCTCATGCTTCAATATTTTACCACATTTCAGGTAAATAAATTTTTGGTTGAACCGGAGCACCAAATGTTGGAACAAAGTTTCCTCATCTTATGATGGTAACGCTCTCGACACTACGTTTTGGCTAAATGTTAAACATTTTGTAGCACATGCACATGTTTTGTAATTTAATCATAATAAAAAGAAAAAGAATTAGACAAAAACATACATATATGATGAAATGGAATGCAGATATACTTATTTATTAAAACATAATTTAAATAAATGTATTGAAATGTATAAATCTATCTGTATTTGCATTTAATAGTTTATAATTGCTAGATTTTGTTTTCAGAATGTCACTATGGAGATCTCAGAGAAGTGGTTGGGTGAGCTTGGCTTTAGGAATATTTTTGATTATAGCTGTAACCACTAGCATTTGTTCCTCTGGTCTCAGATCGGGGTTTAAAATTCATGCACCTAACTCTAGGTACTTTCACTTTCATTTGTATTATTTTTCTTCATTATATATATAGCCATATAAATAAAGCATTTTCTTTTCAATAGCTTTCATAGCGGTGGATCATATCTTGAGGTTGGATTTGTTAATACCCTTCTAATATGTTCAGGCATTTTTGGTAAGTACCATATGGCTATTTATAAACATTGTCTTTAATTTTCATAACAAGAATAGCTTTAGATCATACATAAATCATTTGATGTCAAATGTTATAGTTTAATAAATGCAATGTTTTGCATAATATTCTATTGTATACATAAAAATTGAATTACATAACATTACATACACATACAGTTGTTGTTCATCATTTCTTAAAGTCATATACGTCGAAAGTTTTCCCTTAGTTTTTCTTTTCATTTTTTAATATTCAATTATTATTATTATTATTATTTCTAAAAGTCGCGAGATTTTATTAATTATTAATATGTGTATATAACACTCTATATTAGAAAAGAGCATATTTTAAAGAAGGGCTGACTAAAACACGGGCCACCAAGACTTGCTTCGCCGCCCGCCATTAATTTTCAACACCCGAAAGAAAATCTTAAATACTTAAATTTTAACATTTTTAAACCTAAAATATACAAATCGAATTCTAAAAATGAAATTTGTAAATTTATTTACCAATTCCATAAATATTGTAGCAAGTATTGTTTATTTTTAAAACCCACCAATTTTTCAACCGACCAATTTTATTTGCAGTTTCTTACATCAAGTTGCTCTCACTCCAAAAGGTGCAAAGAAAGAAACATGCATTTATATATAACGCACCTTTGTCTGAGCCGTTAATAAAAGTCGTTCGTATTTTGGAAGGAAATTCTGAGTAGCCATCCTAGATTTGGAACCCTGTTATTGTTATTAGTCATGGCTATGGTAACAGAGAGTAAAATTCTCAGTTTATCAGTTTCCGTGAAGATAAATTCGTGGAATGCCCCATAAGCCTTATGAATGTCAGAAAGTGGATTGGACATATATGACGAAACAAAGGGTACTAGTGTAGCACTTATACGAAAACACATAAAGATTTTAAGTTTCTGCAGTAAAAAGCATTCAACATTCATAAAATCTGTAATGACATCTGTCGAAAAAGAGGAAAAAAAGTAAATTTGAAGTTGAATTAAGATACCGTCCACACTTTCTTTAAATCAAGAAAATATTCTTGGGAGCGCTGCTGCCGATTTATATCCAAGAAATGAAGAAATTTCCGTAATTTTTCCGTTCTAGGACAGAAAATTCCGTAATCTAAAAAAGATGATTTTTTATTAAGTGCGCCCATCTCTCTTATATGAATCCAGTTTATTTTGATACGCGTCTCGATTCCATCACCTTGACCACTCGGCCAGTCAGCAATCGGGCCAATTGAAAATAAAGACACTGGTGATTAGTCACGTTTGTTATATTTGTTGTTTAACAGGAATCAATTAAGTTTGTTAAATTTCTTGCCCAGAAAGCTCGGAAATTTAAATTTCACTTAGTTAATCATATTTGTTATGAAATAATGGTTGATGTTTTAACACTTATATAATAATAGTGGATAAAAATTATGACACATTAGACATACTTTTAATTAGACATAATAAATTTGATCGTTAGATGTGAAATTTGAATATTATATTCTGAATTAAATTCCAGAATAAATGTTTATTTTTCTGGAAGATATTTTAAAAATCTTCATTGTACTATAATATATTTTCTTCATATTTTCTTTTATAACATATTTTAAAAGCGAACATAATATTTTTAATTGTCTAAGAAATAAATTGCGAATAAATTTAAATGAATGAGAAAATTGCTACTTTATTAAATTTCAAAGTGTTTATTTTTGTTTTTAGCTCACAAGCTATCATAGCCTGAGAGCTTGTGCCCGCCCGTTCTGTATGTATATACGTGCGTAACGCAATAACTCATGATAAAAATATCCGATTCATTTGAAATTTTGTATATAGATATATCCTGATAAGGCACTTCCCTGATTAGTTTTTTGAGTTCATTCGATATGTATAAGAGGGGGAACGGGGGACTCATCCCCTCCTCTTAATTGATATAAATGGGTTTTTAATGCAGAATTATCAGTTTTCGTCAAATCGTTGAATCGTTTTGGATGTTTAATGGTTAAGTATAAAAGAGGGGGATAACTCCTCTTAAATTATATAAATGTTTTTTTATTATTAAGAATTTTCCGATTTGAGCTGAATTTTGGACATAGATTTTTTTTTATGATAAAGCATGTCCGTGATTAGTTTAGGGGGTTCAATGATTAAGCATAAAAAAAGAGGAAAGTGGGGAGCTGTTTTCCCTCCTTTCATTTTTTTCGAACGGAATTGACCCTTGAAAATATAAGGCTGTAATGGACAATTAGTATGCGTAGCCTGTCAGCTCAATGCCATCAGTTTAACTGGGCAATATTCTTTTTATTGTTTTTTTAAATTAATTAAAAAAATTATTTATTAAATTTTCGGGTTTTTATTTAAAAAATAAATTTGAATTTTGTTATTATAGCCTATGTTTTAGCCCGTGTTTTAGCCTATATGCATGTGTGCAAGAAATAAAGTGAATTTCCCCCTATTTTTCAGACTTCCGGGAAGTAGTAATATAAGAACCGTGTCTTCTAGAAGTACAAAAATTATTTGTTTAAAATTTATGAATAATTTATTGCATAAAGACGATTTTTCTGACATTGAAAAAAAGCTTACTATATGTTACTTTCTTTTGCGATTTATAACGAAATCCAACTGTTTTACATGCAAAGAATTGATATCTGTGTTGAAAAATTAAAATATTAAGAGACCTTAGAATACTAAGCATTTGAAGAAATTTAACAGTTACACTGGACAAAGTAAGAAATTTAAAGTAAGTCAATTGAAAAGATTACTGGTTTTGGACAAAATGTTTTTATGAAAATTGCTTCAAAATCATCATATTTTGTAAAATGGAGTTATCTAGTTGCAAAAACAACAGCTAATAAAAGAAACTACATTCAGGTGGTGAATTTAATAAAGAATGTAAGAAAATCGTGGTGGAAATAATATGGTCAGACAGAAAAATATATTTAGAAAAAGCATGATTGCCTCAACAAGCAACATGTAGGCGTGTTCGTCACACTGAAATATTTATTGAGAACATTTTTAAAAATCGACCATCAAAATTCAAATTTTACTCGCTTACAATGCATGAAATAGCAGATATGACCGATACAGACCAACACCAAACAGTTTTTATCCGTGGTATTTATGAAGCTTTTAATACAATAGAAGAATCATCAATGCTATATAAACAAAAAGTCCTTCCGGCCAGTACGGGAAGAGAGAGGTAGCTTTCATATCTCTTACTTAAAAAAAAAAAAAGTTGTATCGTTTAACCATACAAAACTCAAATTAGTGGAACACGATAGCAGAAGATTCAGTCCTTATTTTTGTCAATAATGAAAATGAATATGAAATTCGAGAAATTAATCAACTTTATACAAGCTGGTTTTATTTAAAGCGATCTATATTTAATCGCCAAATTCAGCGATATAATGAAGTGCCTGCCATTTTAAAGCAATATGATGAGTGAAATTAACCAATGAGCTTAATCGAGATCTTACTAAATCCTGTGCACATGCTCAGTCACATCGAAATCGGTTGATATATGCGAGAGCTGTCGCAGACAAAATGGACTTTTCAAAATGTCACCTACTTCAGAAATTTAAACTGTTATCTATAAGCCATAGTTTAACATAAAGACAAAACAAAAAATGCTCCTTAATCCTTGCATTAAATCAAATACTTCAGAAAAAAAAACTTTTTTTCCTAATATTTTTAAAACAAATTACTGTTGTTTAAATATCAATACTGATTTTGTGATTTCGCATCCCTTATCCATATGACTAACCATCTAAAAGAAGGAAATAAGCGTTTAAACAGGATCAATTAATAAACAAATTGTAGAAATATGTATTCGCATTCCAAACAAAATTTTGACTTTGACAACATCAACTGCTGAAAATGAACTTATCCATTTCACTGCAGTGTCTTCAAAATCGGAAAATAATGATTTGAGACCAAAATTTATTCTTATTTTGGGTTTTAAACTCGAATTTGAAAATACTAGAATCGAAGACATTATTTTATACTCAAAGGTTTATCATAGGCCTTGCTCATATTTTTCTTATTTTCATTGTCATTTTCATTTGAACTTATTCTTCCCCAAGATTATTTATAGAATAAAAGTTGTGAATTACAATATGATTTAGGATTGAAAGAAAAAAAAATCACAAAGTATTTCGACAGAAATAAATACCAGTAGCCGTATAAACAATCGGTATTTATGTGTTCATTACTTGGAAACACAGTACTGTACTTCATTTTGATTTTGGCGCATGCTACGAGGTAAGTAAAATTATAAAATTAAAATATTATTAGGCAATTTTATAGTAACGTAAATAACAGCACCGTAGCAACTCGTCAGCTGAGAATAATAAGCTTCTAACTGACATTTTGAAAAAACTGACTTTTTGGCACAGGAATGTTCTATTTGTATCAATGAATGCATTTCTGCATTAAAATTTCGATATATATAACTTACACCCGCTTGCAAAAGAGAAAAATATAGTTCCATGAGAAATTGTTGAAAGCAGTCAGAATAACAGAGTTCTATGTGCAAAGTAATCGCAGACAGCATATAAGATAATATATTATTATTTTATTTTACAATATATAATGAAAACCGACAACCTTTTATTTCTTGTGTGAAAGAATATATTATTTCGATAATTAAATCGTTTTTCGGTAAAATATAGAGGAAGTTTTTATCAGTAAAAATCCTTTTAAATATTTGTTTTAGCACGTCGATATGCAAAACGAACTGTGTTTAATTTTATTAATGGACCTGATCCAAGCAGGGATGAAGAATTAATCCTAATTCATTTAGATTAAGAAAATTATGAGGGAAGAATGGATGACAGTTTAGATTAAACACCAGCTCTGTATATTTTTGATGCTAAAACACTTTAAAAAAAATTGTAAAAGTAATTCCTACAAACCCAATTGATAGCAGGACTATGAGTTTTTCGTAAGTTAAAAGTTCCTTTGTGTAGTTATGTATATCCTACTGGCAATACTTTGTCTCCAGCTGCGAACAAGATACCCGAGATAAATTTTCAAGCAGAATAATCTCAAATGATATCAAGAGTAAAATAAAAGATCATACTGAAAGTTTTCCCGAAACACCACAACAGACCAAGCACTAAAAAATGCTTAGAATCAGGGCTTAACTTACAAAAAATGTATGATTTGTACTTTCAGAAATGCAGAGGAAGCAATGTGGAGACAGCGAAACTTTCATGTTATAGGCACATATTTAGTACGCAGTTCAGCATAGAATACAATGAACCAAAGAAAGATAGGTGTGATCACTGTGAGGAGTTTAAACATACTGAATCCCAGGGAGAAATTAATAATGACATGCAATTTAAATATGATCTGAACAAAAAAGAAGTTGAATCCACCAGAACTCTCAGAAATGATGACAGAATTTCCCCTGATAAGTCAATCATTTGCTTTGTATTAGAAAAGTTTTAACATGTCCCAAAAGTGATGTCAGCAACTTTTTCTATAAAGAAAATTAACTTGTATAACATGACAGCGCATGCAACACGCAGAAAGAAAAGAAAGCATATTGTTGCTTATGGGCAGACGTCATGTCAGGCAGAGATGGGAATGACATAAGCTCAGCTGTATCAACGACTGTTCGGAAGATATTGATAGACTTTCCACATACTGATGTTTAATTTTATATTGTGACAGTTGTGTTCCTCAGAATAGAAACCAAATGCAATTGCAATACTTATAAAACCTCATCCACATATTATGGACATTACTCTAAGATATTGTACACCTGGACATTCATCAGTGCAAGAAGTGGGTAATATTCAGAGCCAAATAGAAAGAGTAATGAATGTAGCCGAATATTTTTCACCACTTTCCTTTATATGTCTGTTGCTGAGAGTAAATCGCAATAATCCATTTACAACCCTGAGAATGAAATCAAAACAGTTCTTAGATTTCCAGTCGTGCAGCAAAACAATTGCCTATAAACTGTTTCCGAGAGGTGAAAGATTCTATTTTCAAAATATGTTTAAGAGAAAATAGCCTAACTGTAATATAAAAAAAAGCATGATTTATAAAATATTCCATAATTTCGACTAACAAGAAGTATCAAACTTATTTTGCTGTTTTAAAAAGAACAAGAAAGTTTTTTCCTTAGAGATATAAAGTCTGTTCTTTAGATCAAGAGTATACCTGACTGTAATACGAAAAATTTTCTTTATAATTCATTTCAATTTCATCTATCAATAAAATCACAATTTTTTGCATTATTTTTCATACTCCCCCAATGAAATAACTCAATAAAAAAGCAAAATTGTTGTATTCCTATTTAATAAAATTAAATATTTAAGCTATCATACGTTCAGTTAAATAATATCTTTAACTTACGTATATTCAGTAGTTTTGTGAAAATAGTTTAATTAGTATGAATAAGTGGAAGCGGCAATTTGCTGTCATTGTGCTACAATATAGATAGTAATAAATATTTTACTATCCACTGAAGTTTATTCGAATTAATCAACAAAATTTCATTTTGTTAAACTATAAAAAATTACACAAATAAAGAAAATTATTGTTTTTTCATGACAGAACCATCTTATTCTAAGGATAACACGACGTTTGACAATAATATGGTTCTATCAATTTTTTTTAATGTAAAAAAAATCCGTGAAAATGTTGTTTAAAAGCTTTGATTTTGTAGAATTACTGTCTATACCTACATATGGACCTATTAGTGCCAAATTTTTTTTGCAAACTTTAATAGCTGCACGTACACAGCATGCTGATTTTCAAAGTCTTCTAACTCGAAATTGATTTTTGGCCAGATAGAACCATCTTATTCTCAGGTGACGAACTCTATTTGGTTCTTTTGGGGTTTTTACACTTATCTTAGTTGTGTTGGCAGGAATTATTTTACAATGTGCCCAGTTAAAGTAATATTTTTATGCGTATTTATAATGTATATTCCTCTTCACTCACCAGATTCGATAGAGCTATGTGGTGTTCTAAAAACAGTGAACAAATATCTCTCGTCTAACAAAAACGTTGCTTTTAAAATTTAGCTTTATATAAAGGTTAGCCATCCCTTCTTTGGATTATTTTGAATAGGTAGCTTCGTTAGGAAGGAAAAACGTAACATGCATATTTCATTCACTAAAGACTAAATGAAATTTTGAAACATAATTTCGAAAATACACGTTTTATGATATTTGGAATCATTATTGTTTAATCAGTAAATTTTTGCGTAAAAATTTTTTCAGCATGTAAAATTCTATTTAGTTACACTTGTTAGATATAGATCTGATAATATTTTAAAAGCATAGAATTTTAAAAATGAAAATTAAAAAACAGCAAATGACTAAAAAGAAAACTAGAAATGAAAGCAAAAAATGTCATTTAAAAATAAAATAGTAGTTAATATCAATGTCATATCTTAAAAATTATTTATTATTTAAATCCTATTGTATCGCACATTGTACATATCTTGAATGGTGAGTAGGGGACTGGCATGTTTGAACGATACATGCCACATCATGTTAAAAAATGGTGGCTGCCTAGAATGGCCTTCTCATTGATGTTATTATCCAACAATCCATAAGTGTATTGTAGCTAACTGACGGAGAACAGATTGAGAACACACACACACACGCACAAAATAAATAAGTCTTTGGACAATTAATTGTCCTTTTTTCTTATAACAACTTTCGTCACGTAACTGTGTTGGAAATCACGAACTAACAAATAAAAATCACTGAAAAACCAGTGTTTGAGCACACAACATATAAATCAAACACTGTGAAAATAGTCAGAAGTACAAATACGTGAGTAATGGAAATCACACCATCAGTGTATAAATAATCCAAGAGTCAGTAAACAAAACATCGAAATATCACCATATTCCAGACACCTATGTGAACAAAGAGGAAGTAACAATCGTGACAAAGCAAAATCCACCCAGAAAATTTAGAAATTAGGTATACTAGAAAAATTGTTAACCAAGGAGTTTCTAAATTTATGAATATAAATAGATTTAAAAAAATTAATCTAAAGCAGTATTGCATTTTATGATAATAGTAGCCGAATCAAAATCAATATTATGTCCCTTCCACAGTAATGAGAAGCAACAAAAAATTTTTGTAATTCCCCGTTTTTCAATTGTTTGTGTGTTCTTTAACCCTCAAACGTAGTTGTCGTTTAGTTTTGTGATGTAGGACAAGTCACATTGGTTTTGAATATTGTAAACACCCAAAATATTTTCAGGAGGTACTTTCTCATTTAACTGTGAAAAAAATAGTTCATTTACTAGCTTAAAGACATCTTTAAAATCATAATTTCTTAAGATATTATCTATTTTAACGCTAATACTACACTACATGGCCAAGATGACCGGCCACTTGCGATTTTTGACATTTTGTTGAAAACCTAGAAAACCACACGAGAAATTGTCCTGAAACTCTAATTGTGTAAATATAATAGTAAAGGTTCTACATTTCCGTGAATTTTTTTTTCCCGAAACTTCATACAGGACCACAAAAAACTGAAAAAAAAAACCGAATATCTTTTGGATAACCCTGTTAAAACTAATGAAGCAAAAGCGTTCAAACTGTAGATTATGAGTGGCTTATTTCAATAAGTTGTGTTCATTTTTATGCGGGTAGCATGTATATTCGCAGATAAATTAAGGATTCTATAAAAACAGTCTCAAAATTTTCCGAGTTTTTTTTTTTTTTTTTTTTTTTTTTTTTTTTTTTTTTTTTTTTTTTGCTAATAACTTGTAGAGTTCTTAATATAAAATAATGTTATTTTCCGAAAATATGATAAACAACATTGTACATAATACTTTATAATCAGAATTAAAATTAATAAAAATTGTATGAAAAATGAGCAGGTTTACTAAATATTTTTTCATTGCGCATGCGGCAAGTCTATCAAAGTTTCTTTTGCATATTGTATAAGCTAAATGTATAGAGAAACCTTTGTGAAAATCTGAAAAACATAGCTTAAAAATTCTGAAAGTGATCGTCTCTAGAATAAGTTATATAAGTTATAAGTTATAGAATATCCGTTAGTCCCAAAATGAAGCAAAAAAGATGAGTTGTTGTATTCATTTATCCATTGATTAGTATCAATGTAGAATGCACAATATAGCACGCGGAACTATATTTCGATACAACCCCTCATTGTTTTGCTTCATTTTGAGAATAACGGATTTTGAGCTTATTCTATTGATAATCACTTTCACAACCGAGACTTTCACAAAAGTTGCTCTATACATTTAGGGCAACATTTAGTGTACATTTAGAGTACATTTAGTGTAACACAATATGAAAATGAAATTTTGGTAGACTTCACAAATGCGCAATGAAAAATTATTTAGTAAACCGGCTAAATTTTCATACAATTATTATTATTATTTTAATTATAATTACAGAGTATTGTGTAGAATGTTGTTTTTCATATTTTCGAAAAAGAAGATTCTTTTATATTAAGAACTCCGCAAATAATAAGGAAAAAACTTGGAAAAATTTAGGACTGTTTTTATAAAAAAAACTTTATTTATGTACGAGTATACATGCTATCCGCATAAAAATGAACACTGCTCATTACAATAAGCCATTTAATCATTATCTACACTTTGAACGCTTTTTCTTCATTAGTTTTGACAGGATTATTAAAAGATATTCATTATTTTTCAATTTTTTGACGGTCCCCTAAGGGGTGTAGAGAAAACATCTTCACGGAAATGTATGACCTGTACTTATTATGCTTACACATATTCAGGTATCATAGTTCAGGATAATTCCTAATATATTTTTCTAGATATTTAACAAAATGTCTAAAATCAGAAGTGGCCGGTCATCTTTGGCCATATAGTGTACTATAAAATGTAAAAATTATTAGGTTAGAAAAAGAAAAAGATAAACAGAAGAATCAGAATTATTAACACATTTATTATAACTATGAGAAATTAACCGGTTGATGAAAGATAAATTAAAACTTGTTGATTTTATACACTGATGATGTGAGTCCCTGTACTCATGAAACGTATACACCTGCGTCTACTTTCTGAGTTCTTGATTTATATATTGTGTGTTCAAACATTGATTTTTAATGATTTAGTTTTCTACATGAGTTTTTTATTTATTATTAAGAAATGAAAATTTGACGTTTTCTATTATTAGTATTCAGGAGGACAAGGTGTCTAAATTAACGCTGTTCTACAAATTTGTAATTGATTATATTCCAGGATCCCATGTAATTTTCGAGTTAAAAACGATAAATACTAATTTTACCACTACCCGGCATTGTAAGTAGTTTTATGAAAATGCGCATGGTAATTCATTTCATTATACCTCTACATCATATATACCATAGTAACTGCTGCCATTCAAAATTTAAAAACTCCAGAAGAGATTTTAGTGACCTGAATTAAAAGCTTTAATACCTGTTGTTAGCTGTTTCATATTGCTGCACAATTTTATTAAGGTTACGTAAATGTTTAATCATAGTATTAAAGCATTGAAAAAAAACAGTGTAAATTTTACAATCTAAAAGAATACATAAATATATGATTAAAATAATAATCCATTTTTGCCGTTTATTACTTTTTGAACAACAAAGCTATATTTTCATAAACACTTAAAACATATTTAATAAAATTATACATATATAATGTAAACTCATTAAAACTGGTATGAGAAAATCATTTAATGTAAACAAAAAATAATTAATTAATTGCAATAACTTATTAAAAATGATTAATAATAAAGCGATAAAAAAACATCTAATAAAGTGTCATTTTGAAGAAATACATTTCAATAAATTTTCTTTTAGTGCTAGTTACAGAAACTTGCGGAATTTTTATATAGCATTTTTATCATAACACAGTTAGTCTGTGTTTTAACTTTTCTGAAACTAGCGGTAACAAGCATCTCAAATTCATTTCGCCTCAATTTCCCGCATTTTTTCAATAATTAGGATTCAAAATTTATATGGATTTAACCCCTTCGCGACGGGAGACTTTTACGAAATTTTTAATGTTTTGTCACCGGATTTAAAAATTAAAAATTTGTGCCTTTTTAAATCGAGAAAATGCTCCGATTAAATAAGGCAAATTTTACAGTAAATTTTTACTGGTGGGGAAAAATAAGGATTATTAAGCCTTTTTGCGGCACGTATACGTGTTGCTCGTCACAAAGGGGTTAACGGATTTGAGAAATAAGAAACGTAATTCAAATAAAAGTGACGCTGAAAAAATGTATATACAGGGTGTATCTAAAATCTTGGTAAAAACTTTAAGGGGTGATAGTACACACCAAGACAAATAATATTAAATCGGAAGCTAAGGGTCCCAAACGTCTTCCGAAGGCGATATGTGCCATTAAAATTTAGGGTCCAAAATTTCAAATAAACATAAAAAAACGGAAAAACTGGTCGATTGATTTGCGGTTTTCTCTAAAACTATTCTTTATGTCAGTAATTTCTTAAAAATAAATTATAAAGATTGATTTTAAAAAATGCCGATAGAGGGCACTTTAGACTTTGGAGAAACGAACAACTATTTTCCCCCGTTATTTTTGCATCTCATTGAATGTTTATAGAAGGTTCAACTTAAACTTAAATTTTGAGCTCAAAATCTGACTATTTCGGAGTGGTTAGCGCAAACTGAACTATGTTCAGAGGTTCAAATTTCAAATGATTATAAAAAACGGAAAAATTGGTTGATTCGTTTGCGGTTTTCGTTAAAATTATTCTTTATATCAGTATCTTCTTGAAAATTAATTTTAAAGATAAATTTCAAAAAATGCCGATAGAGGGCGCTTCAGACTTTGGAGTAATGTACAAAAAAATTTTACGGTTATTTTTTTGCATCTCATTAATTTTTTCAGAAGCTTAGACATAAACTTAAATTTTACTTAAATTTTTTGAGCAAACTGAACTGTGTTCAAGGGGGGGGGGATAGAAGTTTCAAATTTCAAATGATTATAAAAAACGGAAAAATTGGTCGATACGTTTGCGGTTTTCACTAAAATATTCTTTATGTCATCATTTTCTTGAAAATAAATTTGAAAAATAAATTTCCAAAAATTTCGTTAGAGGACGCTTTAATCTTAAGAGTAACATACAAGTATTTTTAACCGTTTTTTTAATCTAATTAAGTGCTTGTAAAAGCTTAGACTTACATGTTGAGCTCAAATTTTGAATTCTTGGGAGGGGTTAAGAAGGGCAAATTGAACTGTGTTCAGGAGTTGAAATTAAACCCCCTCTTCCCATCGAACACAGTTCAATTTTTGAGCTAAAAATTTAAGCCTAAGCTTTTTCAAGCATTTAATAAGATAAAAAAAAATAACTATTAAAAATAGCTGTACGTTACTCCAAAGTCTAATGCGCCCTCTATCGGCATTTTTAAAAATTTATTTTAAAATTTATTTCCAAGAAAATAATGATTAAAAGATTAGTTTTAGCGAAAACCGCAAACGAATCGACCAATTTTTACGTTTTTTATAATAATTTCAAATTTGAACCTCCTCCCCCACCCTCTGAACACAGTTCAGTTCGCGCTACTAAACCATTCCCAACTATTCAGATTTTGAGCTCAAAATTTAAGTTTACGCTTTTGGAATCATCTAATGAGATAAAAAAAAATAACTGTTTAAAAAAGTTATACGTTACTCCAATGTCTAAGGTGCCCTCTATCGACATTTTTTTTTAATTTCTCTTTCACATTTATTTTCAAGAAAACACTGATTTGAAGATTAGTTTTAGCGAAAGCCTCAAACGAATCGACCAATTTTTCTCATTTTTATAAGCATTTAAAATTTGAACCTCTGAACACAGTTCCGTTTGCGCTACTTAACCACTCCCAACTATTAAGATTTTGAGCTTAAAATTTAACTTTAAGCTTCCGAAAACTCTTAATGAGATGCAAAAAATAACGATAAAAAGTAGTTTCTCCTTGCTAGTTTACGTTTTTGGAAGCATTTAATGAGATTTAAAAAAATAACAGTTTAAAAAAGTTATACGTTACTCCAATGTCTGCGGTGCCCTCTATCGACATTTTTTTTTAAATTTATCTTTCAAATTTATTTTCAATAAAATACTGATTTGAAGATTTGTTTTAGCGAAAACTGCAAACGAATCGACCAATTTTTCGCTTTTTTATAAGCATTTAAAATTTGAACCTCTGAACACAGTTCCGTTTGCGCTACTTAACCACTCCCAATTATTATGATTTTGAGCTTAAAATTTAAGTTTAAGTCTAAGCTTCCGGAAACTTTTAATGAGATGCAAAAAATAACGATAAAAAGTAGTTTCTCCTTGCTAGTTTACGCTTTTGGAAGCATTTAATGAGATTAAAAAAATAACGGTTTAAAAATGTTATGCGTTACTCCAATTTCCAAAGCTCCCTCTATCGACATTTTTTGAAATTTATCTTTATAATTTATTTTCAAGAAAATAAATATAATAATAAATCTAACATAAAGAACAGTTTTAGTGAAAACTGCAAATCGACCATTTTTTCCGTTTTTTTTGTTTATTTGAAATTTTGGACCCTAAACTTTAGTGGCGCCTATCTCCTTCGGAAAACATTTGGGACCCTTAGTTTTTTATTTAGTATTATTTGTCTTGATGTGTACTATCACCTCTTAAAGTTTTGCCCAAGAGTTTAGATACACCCTGTATGTTTCATAAAAATGATATATAAATTATTTTTATAGTTACGAAAATCTGATCAACATATAAAGAAATTTTGAACATATTTCAGTTGATGTTAAAAGAAAAATTATTACTGAGAAAAAATCAAAATATTTTTCACAATTTACACTTAGAATATCTGTTTTCTAATGCTTTAATTTTTATATTAAAACGTGTCTTAAGGAAATGGATAAAATGAAGACAGAATTTCAAACAAAATTAGCAAATGGGTGATATAATCTACATATTTTTATTTAATAAAAGATCTGGAATTTAGGTACAAAATAAGAGAATTATATAAACGATAAATGAGTGATTTCTTGAATTCAAAATTGATTTTTAAACGTTTTCCAATAAATTTGAAAAATATTTATGAATTCGGTTTGCTTGTTTGTCGGTCTGGACGTCTAGTCATGCTCCAACTCTTGTAATTATATTCAGATTCATTGTAAGTTTTATATTTACTGATGTTTACTATAGAATGTTCAGTGTTTAAAATAAAGTGTATAGCATTTGTAGTTTGTTTTCGGTACACACAAGTTTTCCGTTTTTTATGGTTTATGCGACAAAAAAATTGTTTGCGAATGCAAAAGAATCCGTTTTATTGCGAGAAAACATCGCATGAATTGCACTTTAATGTATTTTGATACACCAAATGTAATGGAATTAAAAATTATCACTATGGTGCACAACATGTTTTCCATGGATTTTGGAGAGCATAGTATTTATTGTTCATTTATAGAGATACACGAAATAATTCCTTTAGAAAATTGAATATAATCGATTATTGCTGGAAATGAGTTTTGCCCTGTTATATGCATTTTTAAATTTATATAATTTTTTAGTGCATTAAGTGCTGTGTATATATTTAATACATCATATACAGGGCTGTATTGAAGAATTCACACACAATGACGGATGTACACATAAATTTTGATAAAAATATATTTTTATTGAGCTATGTCTGTTTTAACTTGTATATTTAGGAAAACACATTCCATTGTATGGAAAAATGAGGCTTCTTATTTCATCTACTAGCGTTGGAAAATATTTCATAATCTATGTTTGATGCATGATTTTTTGTCGTTGTTATATATTTAATGCTTACTTAGAAAAAAATTTTAACAGCTGTCACTTATATTGACATTTATTAAATGCCTTTTTCAGACCTTTTGTTTCCAAAATTAACCATGGATTTAAATATTAGAAAGAATTAATACAAAAAATATTTATTAATTTATTTTCAAATTTGATGTTGTATAAAATTTTCAAACAGAGGCTACAAATATAATTTTCCATAATGGATTCGATTTTAATAATAAAAGACGTTCTCAAATCCTTTTTTGCATAATGCAATGCTTAAAAAATAGTAAAATAGTAAAATAATCCTATTTTGTAAGCGCATCAGTTTTTATGGATGATCATTTTTCTCTTTTAAAGGTTCTTTTGAATTCTTTTCTTCAAATTGTAAAGCTAAAAAGCACTCGAAAATGGCAAAATTTAAATATAAATCTCTTTTTACTTTCCTGTATTTGACATTTGAAAAAAAAACGTTGGATGCAATTTCTTTGTTATTGATTCTTAGTACAAGACTGGTTTTTGTTAAAAAAATATTATAGTTCAAAATTTCGTATTTTATGTATCGCCATTATTTTAATACTTTTTTCAAGTTTAAACGTGTTTCAAATGACTCAGTTATCCAATATTTTTTCCGCTCTTAAATTCCTTTAAACCCAGATAAAAAAAGTATTATTTTATAAAACAATAAATACTCAGTTAAAAAAATTCAAAAGACTCTACTTTCAAACAGGATTAAGTGTATTTTGAATGCATTTTTGCGCACAAAGTATAGATTTTTTCATAAATTAAAGGCCTTTTAAACTGTGTAAGAACCATTATTTGAGAAATCACTCAGCTTTTTTAAAAATACACTTTTCACTTTTCATTTTGCTACAAAAAATGCAAGTAAAGTTATTGCTAAAATATAAAAAATAATAATTGTTAAACTGTTGTATCTCTTAATTCTTCTAGAAACTTTTTCCGGGCAAAAAATGTTCAAACAATTGCTTTGCATTGATAATAGTATTTTCGAACGGTTTTCAGTAAAAGAAGAATTTATTTATTAGTTACAGATTTAAACATTTAAGGGTTTCTAAATGGTCAAGATTTGTCACTAAATTAATATCACGTTATTGAAAAATGATATACAAATTGCTCTAACATCCGAACTTTAAAATTCAAAAATTCATCAACATCATAAAAATAAAAGATCAGATTCGAGTGCAGAGGGTTCCGTACAATAAATATATTAATTGGTAACTGTATTGTTACAAAAAAAATCGTTGCTAAAAAATAATAAGACAGAGTAAATAACTATAATACATATGTTTGGATATACCTGATTATATATGAAATGTATAAATAGATATACCATGAAACTTCAGAGAGATATGAATATTAAATAGTATCAAATATTGTTATTCCGTATACATTTTTTTTATTCGCATACTTATATGTTTATAATAAACTTAATTCTGTGCTTACAATAAAAGCAGTACATATTTAAACTTCATTTGACATATATATTTACAGTGTACAGTTGAAATTGGCATAGTGCTTAAAGCACTTCGAAAGGAAGTTGCATATTGCAACACCGCCTTGGTCCGGGGCCTGTTTTACCAATAGATTTTAATTAAGCTTTAAAGACACGGGTAGAACGTTAGTCACTATAACTAGTTCGCGACTAGTTCTAGTGACGAACTAATTATGTTCGTGACTAGAACAGATATTGGATCTTTCAAGTATTATATACGTGTTTTCACATTACTAGTATTCCGGACTACTAAACTGTCCTTTGATTACGTTTAAGCAAAGGATTCTCGTCGCACAGGGGTTGAGAAACATTCGCCTTATTTATCAGTATAGATGTGTATTTTTTCGTTTTCAAAACAAAATCGGTTGGCCAAGTAAGTTTAATTTTTTTTCTGAAATTACTACATGATACAATTTTAGATGTTTTGGTAAATTTTACAAAACTATGCAACAGATAAGGTAAAAGAAATCAAATAATTTATTGAGTCATTTATATTTTTAGGAGTTTTAAGTGTAGGCCTGCGTTATTCATACATAATGGATCAAGTCCAAGTCATGCCAAGATCCATTGATTACCTAAATAAAGCTTCTATACCTATGGGAATTATCTCATTTCTTGGTTTGTTCATCATCGCTTCATTTTCAGTAGCATTATTAGACAATGTAAGTTTTTCCTGAACTTCAATTTTAAAAGTTATATAATTTAGTTTCTCTTTAATTGTAATTTCGTGATTATACAAAACTAAAATGCTAATGATAAAAAAAAACTTTGCATTTTTTAAGTGTATAAAGAAATAAGAGCATTCCAACATCCTATTTGTAAAAAATATTGTGAATATCTTTTAATTATTAATGTAGTAATAAACTATTTTGATTGCATTAATGTAAATTAATGCAATCAAAATCAATCACTTAATGCATAATAAATTAAAATATTCAACTAAATATAATTTCGCTTTTGAATAATCAATTTAAGATTTTATAAATATATGTATCATAAATGTTATTAAATAACCTATCTATTTTCTAGCACAAAATATTAGTCATAATAATTTAACTTCTAAAGCAATTTAATTTCAGTTTTAATTTAATTTAATTTAAAGCTGATATATATCTTTTTCGCATTTTTTTTTTTTTTTTTTTTTTTTTTTTTTTTTTTTGTATATTTTTGTCGAATGTTTAGAAATTAAAATTCAGAAATGTGTAAGAATAAATTTGGTCATTCGCGGAAGTGTGGTGAACTAAATTTTACTGTCAAATGTTTGTTATACCCTTTTATTCAAACGTGCTGAGCAAACAATCACACAATAAGCATTATCTGTAGTTTTATCACTAAAACCTCTTTACGATTGAGCTCGAAAATAAATTTAAAACTTTATTTACTTATTTGAAGTTTTTATCGTTTATTTATTTAAGTCTGTGTGCTCAAAAAGAAAAATAGCGTATCAGAGAAAAATAAACTTAAAATAATTGATGTTCATTTTTAAAAATATTTTGTTGTAATCTATGTACATTTTTCATACATTATTAACCGCAGAATGTAACACATGCCAGTGCGTTATTTCTTCCGTTTTACAAAAAATTATTTATTTTTACCATATCTCCTTTTTTCTCTTAAATAAATAATATTCTAGTCAATTTTTTATAGAAAAGTTTACTTAGAACTGCAATTCACTTAGATCTTTCTTTCATGAACGGTTCAAATTAGATTTTATAAATATCCCACTTTTAAATTCGTACTGATACTAAGCTACCTGTCAACATGCATTAAAAAATAATAATCAGTACGATTGTAGAAATCTTAATTCAAAATTATTTCTGTATTCAAATACTCCTAGAATTGTTGAAAGCTTACCAGTTAATATTGCTTAAAAAAACAAAAAGAAAAAAAAACAAATATATTAAAATGAAGAAAGGCACATCCAAAAGAAATGATGCATAGAACGATTAATGTCTCTGATGATATATATGACGACAAGGTAGTCATAAAACATTTTGTCTATACAGGGTGTCCCCTCTCAACGGTGGCCAATGGCTAATTTCTAAACCGTTGGTCATAGACATATAGTTCCAATTGCAAAAATGCTTTAAAAAAGGCAAAGAATTGTTTTTTAAGCGATTTTGGTAAAAAAAAAAATGTTTTACTAAAAAATTACGAAAATTAAATTTTTATACGGTCCCCCATTCCTATAAGTGATATTTAGTATTTTTTTTTTCAACACTCTAGCAAGTAATACAGAAAAGGTCCCATTCATGTAACATTAAAATTGACCGAGTTATGAAACTTTAAATTTCATGACTTAAACCACTTTTCTATAGCTGAAAACGGATGAGTTCGACTGAGCTTTAAGGGAACTTGCACTAAGTGCTTAAAGTATTATAAAGGGAGTCGATTTCCAACGCTGTTCAAAGACTACTTCCTAAACTATTTGTCACAGACATATAGTTCCAATTACAAAATGTTTTTAATGAGCGATTTTACTGAAGGCGCTGTCACCGTATAAGTTTTACGGTAGTGTTAATTATAATTAATAAACTTCTAGATTGGTTATTAAAATAAGTGAAGACATGAATTTTAAAATTATCTTTATCGAAAAAATCAAATTTTGGGAAACAGCGAAAAAACTTTAAATGCATCTATTGGTTTTCATTATAAATTTTCAGATTGCATTGTTACAATAGTGGAGGTTTGTATAGACTGATAGAGAAATCAAAAAGCGATAAGTCGAGTTTTGAAATTCATATCCTCAATTGTATTTTTACGTATGTTTTATTTTGTAAGCAAATGAAGCTGAATTTTTCGTGATTTTATTTTAAAAAGGTATGTTATTTTGATAAGCTTTTATTTTATTCATAGTTTTCGTATGTAAATTTTCCTAGTTCAAAACTTACATTCAAATTTTAACTCACTTCCAAATATATGATTGAGGTTCAATTCCCATACTTATTTAAACCCGATGACAATGTAATATTAATACGATTTTAGGTGCGTTCCATTTATTTATTTTATAGGACTACACTGTAAAAAAAAAAGGGTCGATCTACTAAAAAAAACTTTAGTGATCCTTGTAATTACTAAAAAATTTTTAGTAATCTTAGTCGGTTACAAAAAAAATCTGTAAGAATTACTAGAAAAAAGTTAGCAACGAATAGAATTAATAGTTTTATATTTTTAATAGCTCTTACTAAAACTCAGTTGGTGTGGCCTTGATAGCATAGTGGTTATAGTAACGGACTCCAGGCTAAAAGGTCCCGGGTTCGAAACTTGCCACCGCCAAATACTCCCCGAATGTATGTAGTGTCTCGTTAATAAAGGGATTATGAAAATCCTTTCGTAGCAAGTAGGGATGTTTGGTGCTGACATCTATTGCGGTTTTGCCGAAAATCTTCCGCTTCAGAAGTCTGGATGCAGCTCGAAGGAAGCTCTTGCCCTTCGGGCGCACGTAATGGTTATTAAAAATAATTTTGGAGCTATTACTAAAATTTGCTTGGTAGCTCATACTAAAAATTTTTAAGTTAGTTATGCAAAAAATTCTTTTGTTTAGTTAACAAAAGAAATGCTTGTTTCACTTGCAAAAAAAAGTTTGTAATGGTTACTAAAAAATTCTGTGGAATACAAATTTACTAAGAAATTTTTAGTAACCTCTTGGATTTTTTTTTACAGTGTACATCAAATTCTATTAGGTTGAGTAATCTAATAGAGCTTTAAATATGTATCATTTTGAAATGATTTGTGACTGTTGCTATTCATAGTTTAATTTAACAAAATTTCTGTTATTTTTTTACTTATATTTTTAGCACAAATTGCATATTTTACTTTAACATGTAAATGTCAACATAAATTCAGAAAAAACATTGTAATTTTTTTTTTACTCTCAATGTTTAAAGCTAAATTTTCTATCTGATGTTTATTTTTATTTCCAGTAAATTTGTGACTGACCCCTATTTTGCAGCAAAAAATATGCTTCAACTTTGAACAGCTATAACTCGGTCAATTTTGATCGCAGAGGAATGAGACTTTTTTTGTCTTACTTGTTAGAGTAGTGGTAAAAATTTTCTAAATATCACTTATAGGACCGGGGGACCGTATAAAAATTTAATTTTCGTAATTTTTTAGTAAAACATTTTTTTTACCTAAATCGCTTAAAAAATAATTCTTTACCTTTTTTAAAGCATTTTTGCAATTGGAACTATATGTCTATGACCAACGGTTTAGAAATTAGCCATTGGCCACCGTTGAGAGGTGACACCCTGTATATATAAGCCCTCAGCAACAGCCCCGATCCTAAAAACGGGATGCCATTTGGATATTTTAATGCACAGTCTCAAAAAATGAAATGAAAAACAACAATTCTCTCACGCAGGATTCATGTGGGTCCCGTTGTTTTCCAGGTGAAATATCCCTATTTATTTTTATTAAAACATGAATTAGTGAAACGTGCGAAATTTTGCCTTATTTAAGGAGATATTTTCTATAAGAAAATACAGTTAGCAAAGAATTTCCTGGTATGGAAAAACCAGAATACGTACGAATCTTACGGTTATAGAGATGAATTTTCAAAAATTCCAAATACACATTTTTCAGATTAAAATGATCTTAGAGGCCAAGAATCACATATGACGCTAAAATGGCTTTTGTGATAGCAACTAATTTTCAAACTTTTGCCTTCATTGACGATTACACAATCGTATGCGAGAGATTGTGGGAAGATGGAATAAAACAACATTAAAATATGAACACTGCAGAATTTCACGCTTAATGATATCATGCGTACTAGGTGAAAGATGCATCCTATTCGTTAAATAGATAGAAACGATAGAAACATGCACATTGAATGTGTTCGGGTGGCAATGACAACCCAGAAAGTACAAAAACGCTGTAGAACGATATTTCAGAAATATGTTATTGATGCACGTGTTTAGTTCTTAAATAGACTTTTTCGCCATTGTTTTGCGCGCTTTTTTCTATTATTATAGGGGTCTTGCCATTTGAAATTTTTGAAAGTTCATCACTGTAACAATAAATGTTCGCGAGTGATAGTTATTCTTCACATTATTCCTGATCAGAAGTCTTAAATACTACGATCCGAAACGGAACTTATTTCTTTAGACAGTATAGTCGCTAGTGGTTCTTATATTGGCTTTTGCATCGTATTTTCTTAAGCCTTTGTATTAACAGCCTGTACATAAATTAGAGTTATAAGAAAACTTTAACCTTTTAGATAAAAAATAATATAGGTATTCAGCTTTTCAAAAGGCTTTCAGTATTCAAGGAATTTTGAATAATTGATCCAAATAAACGTAACACAAAATATAAAATTAATCCGTAAGTCCTCGGCTGTAAATTGACCGGATGATTTATTCAATTAGTATCATTAATAGGCATTAAATATACAAAGCAGTATCAAATAATTGTACTAACAAGGTCATTGTGCCTATATGAGACGCTATTTCACATAGTTTTGTCGCAGTTAGTGTATGCTTGGCTTTTTATTAAATAAATACATATTTGATTATGCAGCAAATTACTGAATACTGCACCATTAGCTCAAAGCTAACTTGTTTTGTATAAATTTTATTATTGTGGCATAATTGTGACAATAATCGATCGTCGCATTTGTTATTTTTGTGGCATTTACGGCAATTAAAATCTAAATGAGAGAAAAAATGTAATAATGCATTTTACACGTGGCAATTCATTTAAAAAGTTGATTTAATATTAAATTTCTATTACAGAAAATTACCACATAAAAAGTGCAAGCAGTCGATGTGAAACCATTCGATTGAAAGATGAATAAAAGGCGCGATTAACTCATAAAATTCGGTTTTAGCACTAAACTGTTTGTACTGTACTATTTCTATAAAACTTTCCATTTTTCAAACATTTAAAACAATAGTGCTAGGACTCCAAATGAAATAAAATTTTACTGTATCGACAGTTAAACTGGAAATATATACTAATAAAATCCGTGCGCCTCTGTCTGCTTGAAGCCGATTAAACTTCGCAACGCGGGCGAGTTGGAAGTCGCGAGAGGTGTCTTTCGATTGGAAATATTCCGGGGAAGTCATTTTGGGCATTTTCGAGACCGTGGGACCAAAATTAAAAAAGTTATGAATTAAAACCCCCTTGGGAATCGGAACGAAAAATGTCTCAAATCCCAAACGGCGCTCAAACGGAGCTCCGAGGCAGAACACTGCGCCACCTTGCGGTGAAGAACCTGAACTTTTCCCCTTTGGCTAAAAGAAGAAACAGCCGAAAACCGCTTTTTCTACCGGCGCTAATTGCGTTTTTTTTGCGCGTTTTTTCTTAAACCATCATGCAGACAGTTTTTAAAGTAGAAAAAAACTGATTACATATTCAGAATCCGCGTAAAAATCTGCTTCTGATGAACTAAAAAATACGGAAAAATGTCTTAAGGGCGCGTAGTGCCCACCGTGCAAAACCAAATATTTTTAACGGGACTATGGGCGCGAAGCGACCATAGTTCCGATCCACAATCTTTTTTTTTTTCAAGTGCACGTGGCCCACAGTGCGAAATCACATATTTTTAACGGGACCATGGCTCTTTAATTTACTTTTTTTGTGCTTGAGGATTCGAACACCAAGACTTGCTTATTTAATGAATTTTTTTGCTTATTATATACTGCTTAATACCGAGGTTCGTTTGGAAAAAGTGGCCCAGCTAGCGGGCGTAGCTGGTTACAAGTTAAAATGTGAAGTCTTTAAGAAAAGCAGCACTAACAGAAGTTAAGGATTAGTTGTATTTATTTTTTAAACTTAAAATTACACTATGTGCAAATTACTTAAAAGATGATCAAAAATATTTTTTAAATGTTAAATTACTTTTATTATTAGTACTTTCAACTGTAAATGCAGTCTTCATAAAAAAAAAAAAATACTAAAGAAATTTAACATCTTTAAAAAATATATTTTTGTTATTTTTAAGTAGTTTGCACATAGTTTAATCTTAAGTTTATCTTTTAAAAATGAATTTAGCTTTCTGTTTATTTCTTTCCTGATATTTTTTAACTAATTAACTGTTAACTGTTGTGACAGGCTTTGTCGCATTGTATTGCATAACTATTGTGAGCGGTTTCTGAGACCGATTGATTAAAGTGAATGAAAGTCTCCATTAACTCACGGGGTACTTTTTCTGTACTAAATTTAAGTACAGACTATTATAATTAAACTTTACATATTCAGAATCTCTAGCAATATTTCTAGGGCTCCAAATGCTCTGCAGTTTAAAATTCGAGAAATTCGTGCATGCATTTTAACTCACAATTTCTACATTAATGGAATTTAGGTTTCTGTAACTTCAACTCCGCATAATTTTGCAGAGAAGCTATGTTGATTTGCTATAATGCTGTTAAAATTATCACACTTAACCAAATTAAAGTAAACATATTTTAATTGTTTTCAATCTACTCAAGATTTTCCAGAATTCTCATCATATAAAATTATTGCAAGTTCCATATGTGTCTATATTACATTACTGGAATATACACCGCGTTTCTTAAATCTTTTTTTTATTAAAAATTTAAAATAAGCGTATTTTTCTAATTTGATCAACTTAAACATAAATTTAAGCATTTGACATAAAAAAATAATAGAGGATTAGGCTGTCTGAACACAATTTAATTAAACATTATATTTGCTATAAACATCATTTTAATACAATAAATGAAAAATATTATATAGACTTACCTCGTTAAGGGGCTGTACAAATATAACGTTATCAAAGTTTTCTTAATTTTAGACCCCCGCTCCGCCTTCCCCTCTTCTGATATAATGCGTTATCATTCTTAGAATTCCCCCCCCCTCGGGCAATGCTATTGTTTTGGAGGGGAAGGGGGGGATTTCCGATCTTCAGAATTAATTTCGTTTGTCTGGAGTGACATACAAATCTGTTTAGCTTTATTTTTCGCTCACTTTATTGATTTAAATGAAGAGAAATCAAATAACACTTAAAAATAGTTACTCTTTAAAAGCATTTTATAATAGCTTTTTGTTACATAATGCATATAAAGTCTTGTTGAAGTTGCCCCGAACGGAGGGGGGGACGCAGATAGAATTTCTTATCAACAAAACAAGTGAACATCATTCTTTTTCAATCTGTTTTATTTATTAGTGTACACAAGCTTGATTTCAAATATATTTCACATATAGTTTCCCGATCCGTGATTATGTATGTATACACATATAAAGAAGAATAAAAGTGTCGTACTTTGGGGGAAATTGTGTGTTTCAGAATAAAATAATTTATGATGCTTTAATAGTTTTAATAACTTTGTATTTTCATAAAAATAAATAATACAGTAAAAAGATAAGCATAATATTTTGAAACACGGATCATGTTACAAATAAAAAGAGAAAATGTTGATTGCATCAAAAATGACATCGATATCAAAAGACACCCCCTCTCCCTAGAGATACCTAAAGGTAACATGTACCAGGCCCCTCCCCCCCCCCCCCACTGCCCACTAAAATGAAAACGTTATACAAAGTGCCCACTGTCAACGGTGGCCAATGACTAATTTCTAAACCGTTAGTCATAGACATATAGTTCCAATTGCAAAAATGCTTTTAAAAAGGTAAAGAATTGTTTTTCAAGCAATTTAGGTCGAAAATTTCTTTTATTAAAAAATTACGAAAATTAAATTTTTATACGGTCCCCTGGTCCTATAAGCGATAGTTAGTAAATTTTTACCACTACTCTAACAAGTAATGCAAAAAAAGTCCCATTCCTCTGCGATTAAAACTAAGCGAGTAATATCTGTTTAAAGTTGAAGCATCTTTTTTGCTGCAAATTAGGGGTCAGTCACAAATTTACTGGAAATAAAAATAAACACAAGATATAAAACATTAAACATTGAGAGTAAAATAATTTTTACAATATGGTTTTTAAATTTATGTTGATAATTACATATTAAATAAAATTTGTACTAAAAATATAAGTAAAAAAATAACAGAAAGTTTGTTAATTTAAATTATGAATAGCAACAGTCACAATTCGTTCCAAAATGACATATATTAAAATTCTATTAGATTACTTAACCTAACAGAATTTGGTGTAGTCCTATAAAGTAAATAAATGGTACGCACCTAAAATTGTAATAATATTACATTGTCATTGGATATAAATAAGTTTGCAAATTGAACATCGATCGGATATTTGGAAGTGAGTTAAAAATTAAATAGAAATTTTGATCTAGGGAAATATATATACGAACGTATTAAGCCAAATTAAAGTTTATCAAAATAACACTCTTTTTAAAAATAAAATCGCGATTTACCAACATTTTATTTTCTCGATAAAGAGAATTTTCAAACTCACGTCTTCAACTTTTTTAACCAATCTAGAAGTTAATTAATAAAAGATAACACTACCGTAAAACTTATTCGGTGGTGACACCTTCAGTTAAATTGCTTTAAAAATATTTATTTATCTCATTTAAAATATTTTTGTAATTGGAACTACATATCTGTGACAAATGGTTTAGAAATTAGCTATTGGATAGCGAAATGGACGCCCTTTATAACAATTTAAGCACTTAGTATACGATCCTTGAAAACTTAGTCCAACTCATTCGTTTTCAGCTACAGAATAGTGGTTTAAGTCATGAAATTTAAATTTTCATAACTCGGTCAATTTTAATGTTAGATGAATGGGACCTTTTTCATATTGCCTGATAGGGTGATGGAAAATTTTTACTAAATATCACTAATAGGATCAGGAAACCGTATAAAAAGTTACTTTTCGTAATTTTTTAATAAAATTTCTTTTTGACCTAAATCGCTTGAAAGACAATTCTTTACCTTTTTTAAAACATTTTCGCAATTGGAACTATATGTCTATGACTAACGGTTTAGAAATTAGCCATTGGCCACCGTTGAGAGTGGACACCCTGTATAGTAGGGTGGAGCGAAAAAAAATTTTTTTTTTTTAAATCAAAAACGGGTAGGTGCCAAAAGTTGCCTTTATACTAGTACATCAACTGTGTGAAATTATACCACTGAAAAAAAAATGGCTTGAGTCTGCGCTTTTGCTCCAAAAATCGAAAATTTGTCATTTTTTTACATTTTTTCAAAAAAATTAAAAATTTTCTACAGAGCTAGTTATTATTTAAAAGTGTTTCTTAAACGTCTATATTTATCTGTTTAACATATTTAAACTATAAAACAATATCTTTATTCCGTATAGCTGGAGCAAAACAGACAACTTTTGGTAAGAAAACGGCATTACCACTCTATTGGGACATACAATGAATTGTTGTTTTTAATACAGCTCTTCTTTTCAAAACTACCTTGGACATACGGCGTGGAGGTGGCTATATTTCATATACCATCCGTCCCAACTATTCGATCATCTTAGTACAGTGTTTTATTTATATATTGATTTGTGATTTTCTTTATCAAAATTTGGCATGTTTTCGATGCATCCACCTGTTTTATCTGTTCTTTGTATCCACATGCTGCTGTAACTATCTTAATGTACATTTTTACAGCTTATACAAAAAAAAATGACAAGCAGAGTAATGTACGGGAATATTATTAAGGGGATCTATTCGGCCATCTATTATCTTTATCAAACTTACATCCAGTTGATGAAAGTGATTGGAAGTTCTGTTACCACAACATTTTTTCAGTCAATTATATTTTTTACGTAGTGACCTGATTCAAAGATGATTTTAGGTATTTCATCTATAAGTATGCCATCAATTATTCTGCTTTTGCATTTTTATATGTTGAGAAGCGAGCTGTTTAATGTGATTTCTGGTGATCGTCAGAGAGAATTGCAATGGGAATTTGTCCTGCACGTGCAGAGCAACCGTTGTTGTAAATAACTTTTTTTTTTTTTTTGCATTCGTTTTATGCCGTTTTCTAAGTGTTTTCGTAGTCAGGTAATTTCCCATTAACTTTTAGATCCCCATTTTATAAGTGAACAATTGTTAACGGCGAACTGTCCTGCGCATAAACTTATAATGCATAGTACATTTTTGAGAGAATGTACAGACTCTAATCGACTATAAGTACTCATTTAAATTTAGGAGCATTCTATTTGTCGCTGTGAACCATTTTGCAATGGGTAAACTTAGAATTGTGTATAATAATGGATCATATACTACTTCAACTCCAGTGAATTTCCTCTGCGTCAATTATTAGTGAAGTCGATGTAAAACGTTATAATCTACATGGATTCATAGGATCAATAAGAACATCTTTGTCTACGTACTATTCACTTCCTATTGCATTTTTTTATAAAATAGATAATAATTTTAATTTTTTTTCTCAAATTAATTAAAAGATACTCAGAACAGACTAGAAATTTCTGTCGGAGATCGCAAAGCTAATTCATAAGGAAAGTTATTTCTCAGAAGAAATGGGGAATAGAAAATTAGAAAACATCTCGCACAAAAAAAAAAAAAAAAAAAAAAAAAAAAAAAAAAAAAAAACAGCCCATAAAGCGAATAAAATTTTTCGCTTTATATAAGCACAGATTGGCAATCAGAGTCCATAGATTCACTCACAAAATATATAATCAAAGTTTATACCGCGGGATATTTTATACCAAATGTAATACACATCTAAAGAATAGGTCTAAAAACTTATTAGAAATTACTCGACTACGAAATAACACAAGAAACTACATGAAACAAATACTAAAACTTTTTTCGAAATGTTGTTGCTTTACACGCAAATTTTGTTTGCAATCCTCTGTGACGATCGTCATAATATTAAACAGCTAGCTTCTCTAAATATATTCAATGTAATAGGTACAGTAAATGATGACATACTAGAAATTGAATTCAAACAATCAATTTTTAGGCATATCATTATATATATAATGTAATTGATTGAAAAAATGTTGTGGTAACAGAACTCCCAATCATAATGTATTAAATGTATGAAAATTTAATGAAGATAATAGCTTGAATAGGTTCAATTAACAACATACCTAATATATTACTCAGCTTCCTCTTCTGTAATACAAGGTATAAAAATATACATGCAGCAGGTCACACCAGTAACATCCGATGTTTTTGAAACAAAGAAGAGGTAAACTACTTTGATACATAGAAAACTTATGCCCTTTTTCGGGGAAAAAATAACAATTCAATACAAAAATAAAACACTGGGCCTAGACTGCTGGGTGGCTGAGACGGGCGGAATATGAAACGCAGCCACATTTACGAGTTATATACAGAAAAGTTTTGAAAGCAGATAGGTATTCAAAACAACATTTCGTTGTATGCTCCAATAGAGAAGTAACACTGGTTTTTACCAAAAGTTGTCAGATTTGCTCCAATTATACAGACTACAAATATTGTTTTATAGTTTAAATATGTTAAGCAGATAATTATAAAGGTTTAAGTAAACACTTTTAGATAATAACCAACTCTGTAGGAATTTTTCAATTTTTTTGAAAAAATGTCAAAAAATGACAAATTTTACCCAAAATTTCGATTTTTGGAGCAAAAGCACAGACTCGAGCCATTTTTTTTCAGCAGTAAAATTTCACGCAGTTGATGTACTAGTATAAAGGCAATTTTTGGCACCTACCCGTTTTTGATTTTTCAAAAATATTTTTTTTCGCTCCCCCCTGCTGTACAGTCAAGTCAACGCTGGTGCTCATATATGCACAGTCCTTTAATCGACATTCTCTCGCCTACACATTTGCATCCATCTTTGTATGGAATTTAAGCACAAGTTGAAAACAAAGCTTCCCAAATGCGCAGTCAATTTTAAATTCTAATCCGAAAACTGGTCGCCTTTTCTTAAGTTTAACTTGTTAGATAAGTAAAACAGAAAATGGCTGGAATTCAGATATATTATACGCTATTTAGCAAAACGAGCCAATCCAATCAGAAGCTGGCATATCTGCGAAATTTATACTGTTTGCAAAAATGCAGGATTCTGATTGGTCAATGTCGTTTTGCAAAACAGGGCCAACGTAGGTTTTAATGCTCATAATATAATTTGATATTCATCGTTAAAAAATGAAAAACAGTGAACACTTTAGGGAATTTTTGTTGCATTTACAAAACACGGGGGCGATGTAAAATGGGTGATGTGTATTTAAATAGAAATTTCTTTCAAACAAAAGGTTTAAAATGCAGAAATATGTTTAGAGTTTTGTTCTTAAAGATCGGATGTCTCTTTATACAGTATTTATGTATGATTCTTTCATTAAGATTTTAAGTAAAATAACACTATCGCATCTAGGAAAAATGACCTTAATTACAATAATCTAGATAATTTTCATTAGCATAATAGATTAAAAATTAAACTTGCAAATCTTATGTAAAGTATGATTCATGTATCCTGCGTTTACATCAATCATCTGGATAAATACTCTGCCAGACCTACTCTATAAAATCTATTTCGTGCAGGAGTGACACAGGGTTTCTTTTTAAATCCAATAAACATGTATACATAGTTTCCTCTGTTTTGCATAAAATTTACGTTTTCTAAATATAAAATTTTCGAAAAAATTATTCGAAAATCATTAGCTATAATTTAATTTATAGTTATCTTTATCTTTGCTTCTTCTGTATTGTTTTCTTAAACGGATGACAGAAATGTTGGTCATTAATCTTAAATATAACTTATTTTTTACATTAGAATTAGAAAAGACATGCTACAAATTAATCTATTCCAGAATTTTTTTTTTTTTTAAATGACGCAAAAATTACTAGTCTTTCTTTCAATGCTGACATTATCCAAGTTTAAATACAGCCATAAAGATGATTAGGAACAAGAATTTGCGAACGATTTTAAAATTATAATGTGTTAATAAACGTGCTTTGTCTCCTATATATGCAGATAAAATTGGTAAAAAGGAGGGATTCTAATATACGGAAGGAAACAAAGTGAAAGTGTAAAACCAAAATTTTCGAGAACAATGAAAATTTTCAAGTTTTACCTATGTTTTTATTGTGAAAACTACTTCCAAATCCTTAAAACAAGGATTCTTTACTTACTCTTCAATGACATTTCAAGCAAGTTTTATCGGAATTTTTGTAAAACAATATTTGCCTTATTTAATGAAAATAAATTCTTTCTTCAGATATAGCGACCAGTACATTACACAGTGTTTAAGTACTAAAACACGTAAAATATCCTTTGATAAGTACGAACCCGGTAAAATTCTTTAAAACATTGTGTAAAATTGTTTTTAACATTTTAAAATTCCCTTAGGCAGTATTTTGACAAAACCTTTATAAATAATTTAAATGGCACAGTTTCTTATGTAATTCATAGAAATCAATGATTAATCTTCTGGATTCTGCATCATACTTCTATAATATTTCAAAATACTTATTTTTACACACTTTATCGCAAAATGTTTTTTTTTTTTTTTTTTTTTTTTTTTTGTCTTTTTGATTTTAAAATAAAATCACAGCAGAAAAAAAAATTGGAAGAACATTTTTATAATATAATTTTATTACACGATATCTGATAATTAAATTAAGTATTAACTGCTACTAAAAATTGATGACTTTGAAGAATGTTCGTCATTTTTTTATAATTTGCTAATCAAAATATAACAAAAATAACAGTCCTGACTAACATTATAAAAAAAAATCTATATCATAGTTTAAAATAATGTTGCAATATGATGAAAACTGTTATTTTCATTAAATCAATAGCAATTTTGCGCATTTCTATACACTATTAAAAATTTTATCCTAGTTTGAACCAAATTTTGGTGCTCAGTAGCTGTCACCGTAAGATGATGAAAACTCGAACCAACATTTGGAGCTTCCTATTGTAAAATCATTCCAACAATTGGAATTATGCTTTAACAGTAGCTCCAAATTTTGGCACGAGATTTCGCCATCTTATGATGACAGCTAATGAACACAAAAATTTGATTCAAACCAGGACAAAATTTTTAACAGTGTACACTTACGATGTTTAGGTAACTTTCAAATTTCACATACTAAAAATTTCTGGGTTTTTTTCTAGTCTTTGCATCTTTCAATATAAAGCGAACGAAAAAGAGATTTAAATACACACACATGCTTGTGCCATGTGTGGTTCAACTCTTGCTCAAGCACTGTATAACTAAACAAAGTTTGTTTTTTTAACAATTCATCTTAATTTTCAGGAAAGCACCCCTCAGTATCTGGGTACATACATCTTTATTGGAGTGGGAGTAATATTCACTGTTCTTCAGACGGTTCTTACATATTCAAGCAGAAGATATTCATTCGTATTCATCGCCAGGTTTCTTCTTGCTCTCATTTTAATGTCTTCATTTCTGACTTGTATCCTTCACTTTTGCTTATAAAAATTTAAAGATAAAAATATTATTTTTAATTTCTTAAAAAATCATTGCACTTAAAAATTAACGTGGAAAAATAATCTTTTTTGTAACATATATTGTCTCCATTTGAAACACTGACAGCAAGATTTTTTTTTAAATTTGCTTAATGGTCATGTCAGATCATCAAGTATGAAACTTGTGACTATAAAAGAGCCAGACTACCAACGGGGAAACTTTCTCCCGCAAAAAAGAATTTTTTTTGTTGTTGTTATTTATGACAGTAATTTTTCCTGAATATGGCGCTTACATAAGATAAAATTTTCCATTAAAATTTATTTGTGAAAGACTGCTTCGTTGGTAATCCAACCCTTTTGTAATCACAAATTTGGTACTTGATGACATAATACTTTGTTTCCACCATTATTCTAATTTTTTTATCGGCTTGAACACTTGTTACCCGTGACCGCATTGATACTGACTTTCGGTATTGGTAACATTTTTATTTTAGCAAGTACTCTATCTTTGTATACCCCACACATTCAACGATTTAATATTCTAGAAATTTCATTAGGGTAATTATTTTTTTAAACTGAAATATATTTTGAATTTTCTCTTTTATTAATTCCATAACTTTCGGCATCTTAATTAACCAAAAGAAATTCAATATTTGTGTTTATACAGCATAGGGAAAACGGTTCGTTCGTCAGAAAGCTTGGCTGGTTTAAATCGGTGGTTAGTTGGCTGAAACCTATTCAGCTTTTATTAAAGTTTGGCTAATGTGCCTAAATTTTTAAGACAGTGTTTTTTTTTTTTTTTTTTTTTTTTTTTTTTTTTTTTTTTTTTAGAAAAAATAAAAAAGGCGTATTATTTTAAACTAATAATTTTTAAGAAAGCTATAATATCTCTACTATGTTTCAATTCGATTAGCTATTGAATATTTATTGGCAAATTCCATGAAAAAAATGTCATGTCTGTCCCGTACAACGATTTTTGGCTTTTAGTATTTTAGAAAGGAAAAATGTGACTTATTTTATCGGAAATATCTCATCAGTTGAATAGGGCGAACTTTTCGAAAATAACGGTGGCCAACAAACATAGCGATTTTTAGCTGTATGAAAGACATGACACGTTTTCATGGAATTAACCTATTGTGATGTTATTTCATACATTTTTACTTCTAATTTTATTATCATATCGCTCAACCCGCAAGAAAAATGATGCTTCTTGCAAAAATTCATTTTGCGTTTTATTCTATAAGTAGGTCTGGCATAGATGTGTCTTGCTACACAAACAGTTTTATAACTGTGGCTATGCAGAAAACCGTTTTATTATGCTTTTTATCCTTTTGTGACCACCGAAAAGGGGTGGATTGTG
Organism: Maratus speculifer; assembly: GCA_964019185.1. Lineage (NCBI taxonomy): Eukaryota > Metazoa > Arthropoda > Arachnida > Araneae > Salticidae > Maratus > Maratus speculifer. The sequence continues at coordinate 285,322,707 of OZ025293.1, forward strand.
TGGGGAGGTAATATTATTTAAGCCTCCAAACCTCCAATATCTTCCTTCTTAAGGATTTTTTGCTATTATGCACATTTGTATTGCTGCATGAAGAGTTAAGTGTTATTATTTGATGTTACAGCAAAATCATGCAAGTTTTCTTTTGCTTTTCCTGTAAAATTTGATGAAAAATGAAGCGTCACATTTTTTGTGGGTGAGCGATATAGCCTGTGTGCTCAAACATTTGATAAATACAGTGTAAGCTTTTAAAATTTGCGAAAGCACACAATTTTAATTAATTGTTATGGCAACATTTCAAGATTAAATATTATCTTGAAAAGCACAATTAAACATTCCTGGAATTTATTAATGCATCAGCAAAATTAATTACAGTTTCATTTGAATTATCAAAAACTCAGCGAACTCGAAAAGCAGCAAAAAATACATCAACCTAAATTCTATGCATTAGAAATGTGCGCATATACATAAAACAGTTTTATATTATATACCGAATTATAATTTTGAATTTATATGCGCATAAGCATAATTTTAAATTTATAATATAATTCTGTAGTAAATGAAAATTTAAGTAGATTGTATTTCATTGCAGAAAATGAAATACATTGAAATTTTGAAAAAATAACTTTCTAAATAAAAATCAGTAAATCAAGTTTTGAATAACTAACTTTTTCTTAATTATTTTTTTCAATAGATTAAGGAATTTTTCTTTACAATTATACATAGATTTAACATTATCAAACACTAACAGATGTCGATATAATTTTTTCGAAGACGATATATTATTTGGAGGCATAAAACTTTTGATTTCAGATATATTAAAATTTTATAAAATAAAATCCGTTTTAAATTTTTTATTTGGATTTGTATTTTCTGCAAAAACATTTTAGTTTTTACATGTTCTGAACACATTCGAAGAGTAGTAATATTTTCTGGTTCTGATATACCAAAACTAGGCCAATAGACTTCACGCATATAAATGAACTCAGGATTTTTCTCAAAAAGAAAACTTATCTTCTTGGACAGTTGCCCATTTGAAACGTAAAAGTATTCTGATTCAAATGCAAGCACCTAGTGCATTTTAAAATATTTTTTAATCCACACAACATAGTATCAAACAGATATTCTATAAGTTTCTTCGCGATAAGTTTCTTCTTTTTATATTCAATAATATGCTTATGCGTATAACAATATTTTATCGATAGTATTTACATGCATATTCATATAATTCTGCATTTTAACCCTTAAATGCATAGTGATGCATACCTGCATCACTTTATTTTTAATTGTTGAAACCATAATATTTACATAGAAATATTATTCCTGTAAAATGTTTTAAAAATATGCTACTAAATGAAGTTAAAATTCTATCTTAAAATTTCTGGTGTCTTATCCTTAATATGAGAATAAAAATGACAGTTCTAAAAGAATAATTAATGCATTTAAGGGTTAAGTTTTACAAAATAAAAATTTATATAACATAGGGTACTTAGTGTCATAATTATTAAAATATTTGCAAATTTGCGGTAATTTAGTTTTGACAGTAGTTTTTATTTTTATTGCAAATGTGCAACATAAGAAAAAGGTTGACGTATTACATGAAAAATTTATCTCTAACTTTTTTCATTATGTTTTCTGTGTAATAAACTTTTCTTTGAATCAGATATATATTTTTCAGAACAAAATAAAAAAAATCATGCATTTAAGGTTTTAAAATGGTCTTATTAATCTAATTAAAGCTACCAAAATATTTAAACTGAGGTTAAACATTCATTATTTGGAGATACTTTTAAGTATCATTAAAGAAAATATGTGTATAATATTTATATAATATGTTAATTAATAATAACAGATTCTACTTTTCATTTAAAGTATTCTGCTGAATCAGATTTAGAAAGTCTAAGCTAAATTCTTAATAAGTTTTAGCAAATTGTCCAGTCATTCGCAATTGTTTTAAAATAATGGTTACTTAACTACATAATTACGCTTCTTTCATTATATTATTCACCATATTATGATCAGTAACGGTTATGTAACTTACGGTTACGTAATCATTTTATATAAAAAACGGTCGAATGACTGGACAGATTGCTGCAAAATTTTAACAGTGTCAATATTTTTTAAGGGATTATTTTCTCCACCATTTACATATCTGGAGCTTATATTCTTTTTTAAAATGTCACATGAAAAATTTCCAACTACAGATACTTTCGATAGGATCACAGTACATTTATTTACATTGTTTTAGAAGAATTGAGATATTTCCATAATAATATTTTTTAACGCTTTGTAACTCCGTTGGAAAGTGTTTATGAATCGATTTGTATGTCTGCCGTCTATAGTCTAACGGCTGCCTGTACTCTAACTGTCGTAAATAAGCTCGGATTGAGATATAATTAATAAGGTACCCTGGGGTAATAACGCCAGGCGGGGTAATAACGCCAAGTGCTTATATTTTACATAATTATGAAATAATCAGGTAAATGACACCATTGTGCTCTGCGCAGAAGGGTTTTGAGTCATATAAATCTCAAAAAACAGCTTCAAGTTAATTTGTTTCATTTTTAGGTCTTATTGTTTTTACAAGCAACTAAAATTAACGCTTCATCTAAAATTTGCGAGATAAGGTTTTTGATCTGAAGACTATATTTTTTATCCAGAAATACTTTGTTTATTACATAAATTTGTAGTGTATTTCATGTACTTTCAAATTGTTGTAGAAGATTTTGGATATCTTCTCGAGATAATTTGTAGTTTAGGATTTACTGCGCACTAAGTATCCCGGGGTAATAACGCCAATCCTTGGCATTAATACCCCAGTTGATTCCCTACAGTGACCTAGCTACATCCTAAGTACTGATTCAAATAAACACAGTTAAAACTGTGCAATGTTTCTAATAATTCTATTTAAGCGGCCTTTTTAAGAAAAAAGAAGCTCACGGTCTGATATTTTTTTGCCTCATCCTCCCCCCCCCCCCCCCACCGCACCTTTATTTTTCGTACACTTTCACAAAAAAATGAACATTTTCAATAGCTTAGAATGCAATTTGTCAATTTCTAAGTTTGTAGAGTTTGTATTTTTAGAATTGGGCAATCTACATGCAATTATTCCATCTTATTTCATAGTTTTGTTTGCATGGCGTTATTACCCATATAGGTGGGTAATAACTCCAAATAGCATTGGTTCAGAAAAAACGTAATTACATTTTATGAATACATATCTGTTAAATTATTTTATTTTATATAGATAGTCAATGAGTTGCTGTATCAGATCCTATATTTGTTTGAAAAATACAATCTAAAACTAAGCCGTGAAAATTGGTAGAACCTTAACGTGGCGTTATTACCCCAGGGTACCTTATATGTTATAGGGGTTTACTATCGCATGTTCGATATTGAAAACGAAATGTATAGCACTTAAAATTTATTTAGAGGCACATTCAATGTATCATTCATTTACAGAGGCAAACAGAACAATTTGCCACATTATTACTAATGAACAATAATTCTGGGACTACATTTTCAGTTTTAGTATGGGTATTCAAATTTAACATAAATAATCATTATTAAATTCTATACATCATATACAAGGATGGAAAAAAAGAGTTCAAGTTCATTTGCGTTTAATGACGGAAATTGCTGAATGGTAATTTCCATCTGCGCTACGTGTTTAATTGAATAAAATTTTTATCATAACAGACAGTAAACATAGAAATGTAGATCATATACAAGGCTGCAAAAAAAAAACAGATATTTATCCGGTTATTGATAGTAATTTAAGAAATTAGGTTTTTTAATGCATTACGCATATTCTAAACTGTTTAGACATCAGTTTTTACTTTATTAGACTATAATTTTTTGTTACAGTACTTTGTATGTGTTGAAAAGTTTTTCACAATCTCTTCTGGACGCATGATTTTTCGTTCTTGTTTTTTAATCTGATAATTTTTATAGATATTCTAGAAATTTTTTTTTACAGTGGCCTATTGATTAAATCAGTTTTAATGAAAATTTTACCTAAATTCTCTATTTTCATAAAAAAATTTCTAAGGTATCTTTAATTATAAGTGAGATAACTAGCGTACGTCAGGCCGAAAAGCAAAAGCACTGAGCCTCACAAAAATAAGAAACAAATTTTTAACCAAAAATATTTTATTTTTATCTTAACTGTTAGAAGTATAAAACAGAACTTGCAAAAACAGCTATAAAAATTTCATTCTCAAGTGTTTATGCCGCCGCATGTTTTCTGGGGTAATGCCCAATTGCTAATCTGTCAGCTAGTGCTTTTATTTTCCAATTTTTATGTGAAAATAAACTAATTTTTAAAGGTCTACTTATTATTATGTGGTGCATTAAGTTTATTTAGTTTTTTTAATGTGCGTGTAACTGAATTCTGCAAAAAATAAATCTATGTATTGAACTATTTTTCACTATTGTTTTACTAGAAGCATGATATATAAATTTGTGAAAATTGTGTAATGATATGCCAAATTCATTTTTATTGCACCTTATATTTAGATATAATTCATGACCTCTGTGAATTTAAGATAAGATAGATTATTATTATTCTCTTTTGCAAAATCAAACTTTGTAAATCAATTTTTAATTTTATGAATATATAGATTATGATAAAATATATAGGTTTACAAATTGCTACATCCCTTGATACGATATTTCTAACTGCACACATATCACTTTAATAACTTATATGGATGTTTTATGCCCTAGAAAACTCCCTCATAAAAAAAAAAAAAAAAAAAAAAAAAAAAAAAAAAAAAAAATCAAGAAACCTTTTTTAATGTTCTTATTTTTTCTTAACTTTCCTTTATTCCTTTATATCTAATGTCCTTCATTTACGTGAGAACACGCAGGAAATTTACCTCTCCAGTTTCATTAATGCGATGTTAAAGGATTATTAACATCTCATCATTACTATAGTTGGAAGAGTCTAGTTGTATATATTTATTTAAAACTGGGAAATACAGAAATATTTAAGGAAGAGGCTTCGTTCACACGTGTAACAGCTTCATTCTGCATATTATACTTGTATAACTATTGTTATTTTATTTTATAGATATCATTATTAATTATGTAAAATAAATTACTAATTTAATGTGTATTTTTCCCTTAATGCTTCATTAGCAATTATATTTACTGAAAAAAGTAAAGAAGGTAAAACGTCGAATCCATCAAATTCGAGCAACATAACAGGCATTTTATTCACATCTAGAAATCAGACTGAAGACATTTTGTTTTATATTCAAAGGGTGAGTAGAAAGAAATAATTATATTACAGGATAAATCAGAGTCACGTTACACACTTTAAAAAAAAATCTGTATTTAAAAAAATTAAAGATATAGTAAAATATGTATAAAACATTAATGTAATTTCATTGCTATACTAATTATCAAAGAAAAAACATAAAAGGTTAATTGCTTTTTGGTTTTGTAAGTAGAAAAAAACATAAATGTTCTAGATTTAAGAGAATATATTCGCATTAATTCATTAATTTTATTCGCTAAAAAAATCACAAAATGTTACAGAATGAGAATTTTTAAGTGCATTAATATACTCTAATGTACACTGTAAAAAATTTTTGTAAAATTCCAGTAGATGTACCGTAAATTTCACGGTACTTCTACCATTTTCACTCTTTACGGTATGAATACCGTATTTCTAAGGTATATTAAGTGTAAAAAACAGTTTTTTGTACTGTTTCGATTAAAAACGGTATTTACACAGTAAAATTATTATTTTTCCGTAAAAACTCGGTATTTATACCGTAAAATAATTATTTTTCAATAAGGAAAACGACATTGTAAAAATTTTCGTAGCATTTCAATAGATGTACCTAAATTTTACGGTACGTCTACTGTTATCATTCTTTACTGTATGAGTACCGTATTTCTAAGATATATTAGGCATTAAAAAAACCATTTTCTGTGCTATTTCGATTATAAACAGTATTTATACCATAAAATGACCAATTTCTGTGCTATTTCAATTATAAACGGTAATTATACCATAAAATGATTGTTTTTCAGTAAAAAGGCGATATTTATACTGAAAAAAATTATATTTCAGTAATGGAAAATATGGTATCCTCGCCTCGGTGTACGGCATTTTCTCAAGCGATGTTCTTGTTGTTGTTAGGTAAATGCGCGCAGGTCTGAGGAGATGGGGGGGGGGGAGTGCAGCCGTTAACTTGTTTTGGAGCCCAAAAATCTCAAAGGGTCACAACTCCTGCAATACACACTGTTTATTATAATTTTTATGGATACCATAATGTAACAATAAAAAAAGAGAAAGGACTGTATTTACTTTTGTTAAATAGTATTAAAGAAGAATAGATAATTATTAGAATATATAATTATTATCTTTAACTACAAGAAAATAAATAATGTAATTTATGAAAGATGACTAAAGTAGTCTACAAAGTAGACGAGGCTTTATTAAAGATTCACATGCATTTTATGTGTCTTGCGTGTCTGTGTAAGGGGGGGGGGGGACTGATTCTGGGCCCGTCACGGTTCTCGACGGCCTGAATAGATGTTGTCTTTCTAGTGGGAAATTTTAATCTATCATACTGAATTATGTCAAATCCATCCTTAATTTTTATTGGAGAATTATACAATTCATAGAAGTGAAATTCTAAGATTTTAAACTAGTTTAATTAATCACTTATTCATAGTCATGCAATTGGAATTGTAATATTATGTACGATTGAATATATATACCAGTGATATTCTTATATGTTAAAAGAGTTTGTTCAACTTTGTGTATGCTCTTTGTGTTTCATTCAGTTGGATCCTCATACCGGACGTGCAGGACAAAGAAGTATGTAACATTTTAACTATTTTTAAGTGAAAGTAACTATTATGCATGTATTTTTATTACATTTTTAACTTGCATTAGTTCTTAATAAACTTCTTCTTTACTGTTATATATTTGTCTTATTAATTTATTTTGGGTTTAAAAATTATGACATTAATAATTAATATTTTTTTAGGTATGACAAATAACAAATTTTTCAACTAAAAATTATTTGAAATTAAAAGTTCTTTAAAAAAGAATCTATTAATACAATGTGAAAAATTTCCGTGGTGGAATTTCAAAGTGGAGTCTATTCATGAAGTAAAATAAAGAGAAGCACCGACATGCATATGGTACTGCTTATTTTTTGAAAACTCCAAGCTGGGCAACACGAAGCGTTTTATCTTTTTCTTTTTCCTTATTCAGCGACACACTAGTAACACGCATGTTCACGTTCTCTACAATTCTAATGTATTGAACGTCGCCTCTCTCAAATAATGAAGATCGGCGGCTAGTAAGTTGTCTGTTAAAAAAAAATGATATGGTATAACATATCGTGTGTGCTCAGATGGTGAAATTTTGGGGCCTATAAAGACCCATCCCCCGCGAATCCCCACGTTCAAAATTTAGACAAAATTATCATAAAACTAGAAAAAAATACATCCTTATCAGAAAAAATAATAAAATACCAAACAGTCAGTTGGCTTAAATTTACGCTTAAATCACCGGTAAAACTGCAAACACCGGTCCTCTTTCCTCTACCAACCTCATAAATAACTAAAATTCAAAAATCTTTTTCGCTTACGTTGTTAGAATTTTATCGAACTCAGACCCCAATCTCGATGAGCTCAGGAATTTCGTAATTAACAATTCTGTTGATCTAATCCTTAAAAAAGTGGTGAAGTTCAAAAACTCTAAAAATCGCAAATCAAAATTTTAGAACCTATCTCACTCAACGCTCTTTCGCCATACGGCTCAGTATTGAATTCAGACACTTTACTCCGGGAGGGACTTCTGTGGCTCCGGGGGGTGGGAGAATGAAACCTTTTTCCCCAGTGAAAACACAAGAACTCTATTTTTCCGGGGGGGGGACATTTCATTGCACTGGGGGGGGGTCCCTCTGGGGCACCCCATTAATTCAACACTGATATGGCAAGACTGTTATTTTTGTTAAAAGAAAGGTCTCTCATTCGGTAACTCAATCTCTCCCCTCCAAATTTTGGAAAATTAAACACTAAAAACCATTTAGACAGTTTAAGTTAATTCACAGTCTCATCCATATGTCTTCAAACCTTGGACAATCCCCCCTCCCCCGATCTCTCTTCAGTCCGGCTTGGATAAATTATTCAGACTAGATGTTGAATGATATTTTCAGGTTACTTCAGTGGTCATCAGTGGAATTTTGATGCAAACACTACCACTGATGTTTTTAAAAGAAATAGTCGATGCCTCCTACCCGATTCAGTATGATGCATCGGATGGATCGACCTTGCTCAGTTAAAGATGTCTGTAAAATAATGATTCCCTATTCCCTGATTTTGCACTCACTTTACCATATTTCAAGTAAATTATAGAAACGCGGTTAATTTACAAAAATTCCATTCGACCAGTAAGGGGCTAAGTGCAAATATAACGTTATTTACTTTTTGGTAATTTTTTACCCTTTCCCTCCCTTTAAATATCATACGTTACTTCCATCAAACTCCCTGGCCCGGTAATGATATCGTTATCAAAGTGTAAAAAAATTTTTTTAGAATTTAGTTCTTTTGTTTTGAGTAACATACAAAACGGGTTAAATTTATTTTTCGCAAACTTTATTGATTCAATTGAAGATAATTTAATAAAATATCGCTTTATTCAAATAAAAATAGTTAACAAAATAAAAAAAAGATAATGTACTATTTTGAACAAAATACCAGGTTACAGAGAAAAAGAGATAATTCTAATTGGGTCAAAAATGATATCGATATCAAAAGCAAATCCCTCCCTTCCCCTAGAGATATCTTACGATATCATGTGTCAGACACTCCCTCCCCCCTAAAAGGATAATGTTATATATGCACAGCACCTAATAAAAAAAGTTAATATATCATTCTTGTTTCTAGTAAAACCATCGTAAATATTGACTCAGCAAAACATTTTCTTTGAAAATGTCTTATTATAGGCAAGATAATACAGAGCTTGAAAGTTTGCTTTCGGCCGAAGTAATGGTGTCAGATTTTCGAGGCAAAAGCCTTCTTTACGGGTAGCAGCATAAGTTTCGTATTTACCAACCAACCAACAAATCTAATGGCGTCAGTTTGTTGATTTCGGGCAATGGGGAACTTGAGATCCAGTTATTCATATTTAAGTAAGTTAATCGGCTGTATTTCTTGTTTTCCTTTAACTTACATAATTAGATAACTAATTTGAACTATACATGTTTTAAATTGTTTTTTCTTAAAAGTATGTTATTCATTTCTTTGGCTATGTTATATAAAAATTGGAAAATAAATTACTTTGTTTTTGAAATGTGCGTGTTAGATTAAATTGCGTTAAAAATAGCAAACTGACATCTATAAAATTTTGAATATTTTCTGTTCACTATTTCAACTATTTCCTTTTAAATTTAATCATTTTTACTAGAATATTTGCGTAATATTAGTAATTTACATTTATCTTATTCAAAAGAAGGAATTCGACTTATTTCATTCCTCCTTTTGCTAGACTGTCCCACGCCCCTCCGCTATTTTTTTTATGTTAAACTACTTATATAAACAACAGTGCTGCTTTTAAGTTTAGTTAAAATTATGAATAATGTATAATATTAGGTTTTCTAAAGATGGGAACTATTACAGCTACAGGTAAAAAAGTCATTAATATACAGCAAATATTAAAATTTTAGTAAGCAAATTTATTTTTTAATAAACAATTTTTTATACAAATCTAAGTTTATGCTGAAAAGCAACTTTTTTCAACTGAAGATTTGGTTGTCATTGCTCCATCTCAGTGGCTTAGCTAGGATAGGTGATACCCAGAGCGGATGTAAATTGTGTTACCGCCAGCCACCATGGTGTCACCCCCCCCCCAACCACACCGATCCGTTATATTTTTTCATTCACAATTGTACGCTATTATAACAAATGGCCTTATTATTTCTCATTTACCTTTTGCCCTGCATTGAGAAAAAAAAAACAGAGGGGCGAATTTTTACTGAACCTATAATCCGCTTAAATCAATGTGGTGTCTGTATGTCGAAGAAAATTCTTTCTTTTAAAGTTTGATTTTGTTATCCACTCGTTGGATAGATTAGATTTTTGTTCTCTGGTGCAAATATCTTATTTAAACACACCAGTCTGCATATAATTTCAACTTCTTAAAAAAAGAAAATTAACTCTATTTCGTCGTACGCTAGAAATTTAATTTTATTTTAGAATTCTTTTGGTGTAAGATTATCTATGGTGTAAGATTATACATATTTATTTTCAAATAAATGTTGGGTGACACCCGGGTTGGACCGCCCCCCCTGCCCCCCACTAACTACGCCACTGCCTCCATCTAGTATTGTGATTGATGTTTAGAATAATACGTAATGAGGAAAAATTTCTGTCCCATTCTATCCCATTCTCCATTACTAACTAATATTGTAATAAATATTAGTACTATTTATTACTAATATTAGAACTAGTACTAACTAATATATCCCGTACTTGAATAACATTAATTAATTAAAGTTTGAAAACATAGTATATTAACACACGAAAAAAATCATAAAAACCTGATTTAAATAAAGAGAATCTGATTTAAACAAAGATATACATATATATTTTTTAAACTATGATTGTTTTGCTCCTTAGTTGCTATTTAAAAGCATGCATATTCATGCATATTCCATTCATAATACTAATTTTGAAAATAATGCGAAAATGATGTTTATATTAAAACTTTTTTGGTTTTAAATGTTTATAAAAAAAGACTTGTGCATTGATTGCTCTTAACCCGGGAGAACACGCCCTTACCCAGTGTTTGAATGGTTTTAACTTTGTCACCAAGAAAATCAAAATATAACAACTACTTTATTTAGACGGAAACAATTCATACAAATTTTGTGATAAAATAAGTTGAAGATTACTTTAAAAAATTAGTGGTTACAATTGTAAAAACCATACGCACTCAGGGTCTTTTAGGCCCTGCGCGCGTCCTTCCGAGTTAAAATTAGAGTCATCGTCCTGTTTAATTTTATAGAACACAGTAAAAAGAGGGGGGTGAGGAAATTAAGTCAATGTAAATCAATAAACCAGTTGATATGGCCCTTTTAAAATTCAGCTGGCATATTTGCAAGTCTGATTAAAAAAATTCACTGGCAACTCATATCTATGTGTTATTACAGTATTTATGTTTTCACTAGTGAGAAACTGGGTTATTTATTAAATTTCAAGTCAATTAAATGTCATTAAAACTAGTGTTTGATTAAATAGTCGATTCGGTATTTTGTGATTCCGCATGTTATACGATTATAAGTGTCATTAAACTAATTAAAAAATAATTAAAAATGTGTAGCCTATAATTCAAATACTTCGCTGAATAAATGCGAATTACGGCGTTTCTTCATCCCCCCCCCCCTCCTCTCTAGAAAAAGAAAAGCACCCAGTTAAAGTCAAATTTCTGGAGTGATACTTTTTAGCTCACAGGCTATCATAGCCTCAGAGCTTATGTGCCCGTCCGTTCTGTATGTTCGTTCGTGCGTAACGCGATAACTCGCGATAAAAATATCCGATTCACTTGAAATTTTGTATGTAGGTATACCCTGATAAGGCACTTCCCTGATTAGTTTTTGGAGTTCATTCGATATGTATAAGAGGAGGAATGAGGGGCTAATGCCCCTCCCCTTAGTTGATATAAATGGGATTTTCATGCAGAATTAAGTGTTCGTTCAAAATTTAGATTAGGATCATTCTGATGAGGCGATTCCGTGACTGTTATTAGGTGTTCATTGAATAAGTATAAATAGGGGGAACAGGGGTTCTAATGCCCCCCCCCCTTAATTTATATAAATGAGTTTTTCAACCAGAATTTTCAGATTTCGTTCAAATCTCTGAATAGTTTTGGAAGTTTAATGGTTAAGTATAAAAGAGGGGGATAACTCCTTTTAAATTATATAAATGCTAAATGGGTTTTTATTAAGAATTATCTCGTTTGCTCTGAATTTTGGATATAGATTTTTTGTATGATAAAGCATGTCTTTGATAGTATAGGAGGTTCAATGATTAAGTATAAAAAAAGAGGAAAGGGGAGAGCTGTTTCCCCTTCTTAATTTTTTTTCGAACGGAATTAACCCTTGAAAATACAAGGCTTTAATGTACAATTAGTATTTGTAGCCTGTGAGGTCAATGCCATCAGTTTAACTGGGCAGTATTCTTTATTTTAATTTGTCTTTTTTGCACACAGAGTTTATTGAATCAGATTTAAGTCTTTGTGTTAAAAATTTACTTTCTGGTGTACTTTTTTTTAAAAATTTGGATGGTAAAAATAATGATGAAATGTCTGATTTTGTGAAAGAGCCTATTATTCAATGAATTTTTTTTTTTAAATAGGCCCCAAATTTCGCTTTGATTGTGCCTGATTACGTAAGTTTACATTCAAAATTTACAGTTTTACATATTTAGATTTTAGACCATTGGTGTAAAAATCTAGGCACCAGCGGGGGGCAATCACTCACCACGGAGTAAAATTTAATAGCATTCTAGCAAGAAATTTATGCAAATTATTAGATGATACAAGTCGAAAAAAAAATTAGTAGTGAGAGCATAGGAGCAACTGGCGCAAAGACTTTTGCACCCCTGTCTGAAAACAAAGAGATGTACCTACCAATCCATATTTTATCACATGTTCTCAATATTAGAAGTTTTACGGGAAGTGTAAATTATAATTATCATCTATTTGAGATCTTCGAAATCAGCCTGCGTAATTTTTGTGATAAAATATTAATAACAGTAAAAATCATTGATTTACAGTATAACTATTTAGTTTTTTATACGTCAAAACCTTGTGTGATTTCTTTGTTTTTCAAATTGATTACTTAGAGAATTATAAGAATATAGTTATTATATTTTCGGTTTTTTTTTTTAAATTTACTTTTTGATATTGAGTAATTTTAATATGACGGAAAAACTAGGGGTCTTCCTCTGGTATTTAATTAATTTATTTATTTTCGAAGCCATTATCGTCCAAACTCTTCAAAAATTTTTGGAATTAAAACATGTTTTCACAGTTTTTGACAAGCAATCCAGAAAAAATATTGATGTATATTAATAAAATGACTGGTATAAAGACTTTTTTTCATTTGGTATATTTAAATCGTTAAGAAATAATATATGTTTATTTTCAATTACAGAAAATTTGGAATCGAGAAGGAATATGGCTACCCAATTTCATTTTTGAAGTATAATGGAGGAGAAGACTTGGAACTAACCCTTGGAACTTGGATACCCAGTACCAAAAAAAATTCTCGATTGTCTGCGGCAGATACTACAGAGGCAGAAAATAATCCATAGGTAAAATGTTTTGCAATTGCAGCGTTAGTTAAACATTTACTTTTAACGATTTTACGCGTTTTATTCAGTTCTGTTAATAACTAACTCACATTTTTGCATTCAGTAATAAAGTGTTAAATATAACTTAAAACAAAAGAAATGTTTGATGAAAAAATAATCTACAAAGAAGAAAAGAAAATCTGTAACACCCGTCTCCATTCTTTACCTTTCTGCTATAAGGTTTGCAATATGAATAGTGATTGCAAAAAATAGTGGATATGACTGAGTATCAGCATTTTTTATTGCACAGTCTTGATCATAGTTTCTTATTTTAATTTTTGAAAAACAAGTAAAATCAAACACAAAGTCGATATTTGATTTTCATTAAATCAAAGGCTTGATACATTTCTTGTAATATTTCAAACCCATAATGGTAATAATAATATAATGACTATTAGTTATTACTAATAGCATAATTTTATTTGTAGGTACATTTAACTCACACATAATCTAGCTAAAATAGCGTCTCAGTATTATCATTGTTAAACGCATGCTTTTTACTTATTTCTAGTTAGAATTTTTTTAAAACTTTTTAACCTCTCTTCCATTCTCCAAATAACCAGAGTTTTTTAATTGACTTCTTTTTCATACCCTGCCCTTCATTATAATTACAGATTCACTGTCGTGAGATGCCACAAGCGGCTAATTTTATGCTGCGACCTGTAACTTTCGGTGCTTAAGGGGGTGCGGGAAACAAAAATATTCAAATTTTATTAAAAAGTTTTATTACATTAAAAATTCTGCTTAAAATTACGTTTAAAACCTTGTTTCTATTTTAACTGTAACAAGAAATATTATTTTTTTCTTTTTGGTTTCTTTTTAAAATCTAGTTTTCAAAGCAATCGTTCTCATAAAAATGACTTTCTGTGAAAATGCTTTTTTTCTTCATGAGTTTTTTCACCATTTCTTGTATTTAAATTACTTTAACCCAATAGCGGTTAAAAAAAATCTTGTTTAAATTTGGAACAAATCTTTTTCAATTGTTTTATATTAATTTTGCTTCAGCAAATTTAAAAAAAATGTATTTAATTTTAAAAATATGATTTTAAAAAATTACATTTTTTTTAAATTTTTTAATTTTATTCAAATTAATGCTTTTAAAATTCCTAAATCAGAATTAAAGCTTATATATTTCTGTTTATATAAATGAAAAGAAATTCTACAAATAATATTTCGAGTTATAACGATTTTAAATTACCCCTCTTTTTAATAACTATTAAATTAAAAAAAAAATATGAGATATTATGTCACGTGCTTTTGTTTCAAAATGATATGGTAAACAATCAGAAAAAATTTCAAAATTTTAACTGAATAAATAACAATTACTTGATAATGTGTGCATTGTTGAGAGAATGTATTAAATTAAGGATTTCATTTCCGACAATTCCATTTTTGTTTAAGGGGTCTCAGGAGTCTTACTTTTTACCTGGTAGTAGAGGTCTGCACGGGCCGGAATTTCCAGGCCCGGCCCGGCCCGGCCCGTAGGAAAGTTATTTCGGCCCGGCCCGGCCCGTTGTAAAACTCAAAAGTTCGGCCCGGGCCCGGCCCGGCCCGTTTACATTTTTATATTTTAGGCCCGGCCCGGCCCGTACAAAAATCAGCGAAAACAGGCCCGGCCCGTTTTGGCCCGTTACAATTTCTACGATTTCTAAAAAATTCAGATTTTTATCATATAACTAAGATTCCTTTAAAGAATACTGCATACATATCTATGGAATGATTTTACAGTATAATTTACAACAAATACACATTAACAACATTAATGATTACTTAGATTCTTAGGCTTTCAACATTCGAATAAAGATTCATTAAAAAATTAATATGGCTTAGAAAAAAAGAAAAAAGCTAAAAACATGGTTAATTTTGAAGCTGTTTAATAAAAGAAGATTTATAAATATATTTCTATATCATTTTATTATAGATTTCAAATCTAAATTCATTCTTAAATTCAAAGAAGCTCCTTTTTGATACATATCTAAATTCATTTTTTTTTCTCAGAAACACATAAGATTAGCAGATATCTTTATTCAGAAACTATATAATCGAATGGCATTATCCATTTTTTGATACAAGCAATTTAAGAATACTGCAAACAAATAAAATACTGCGATAATTAGCGTTTTGAATAGAATTTCCGGAAGCAATAGCAAGGGAAGGGAGAAAAACCTGCAATCATTTGAGAAACTATTATAACTCAACAAGGTTATACAAGTATTTTATTTACCAAAAATGAAAAACGCTATTCGATTCCAAATCCC
The DNA here is from genome assembly GCA_964019185.1 of Maratus speculifer. Classification (NCBI taxonomy): domain Eukaryota; kingdom Metazoa; phylum Arthropoda; class Arachnida; order Araneae; family Salticidae; genus Maratus; species Maratus speculifer. The sequence continues at coordinate 285,338,348 of OZ025293.1, forward strand.
TTCAATAGTTAGGCTTATCACTTTTATACTTTTACAATTTAAAATTAATCAGAAAATGTGTCAAACTTTCGCATTATTGAGAAATTAATTTAAAAATCATCAAGAAGTATATATCCGAAGACTAAGCTATCATAAATTCTTTATCGCTGTTAATAATTTTACAAATAATGTTTTCTGCCAATAATTAAGTCTAGTACCAGTCCGGACAGTCTATATGTAGAAAAAAAGTGCAAGCGTGATCTCGGATCGGCATGAATCAGCTAAAACAATATTAAAACGTGTTACACATAATGTAATTCTCCGATGCCAATACACTGTGCTACTGTGCAATTTTTATATTGATGCTGTCAAACTAGGGCTGGCCACATTTATACTTATTCTCGTTAAAACCATTTTCGTTGAAAATAGCTCATATTTTATCGTTTCTGCTTAAATCTTCAGAACGGGCCGGCAGGCCCGAAAATTTTTTTTATCAGCCCGGCCCGGCCCGTTCAATTTTTTCGCCGGCCCGGCCCGGCCCGTTTATGTTGTTTGTAGGCCCGGCCCGTTGAAAAAACTATTATAAATCTGCCGGCCCGGCCCGGCCCGTGAGAAAATTCGAAACGATTCCGCCAGCCCGGCCCGGCCCGCGGGCCGGGCCGGGTACGGGCCACGGGCCAGGCCCGGGCCCGTGCAGACCTCTACCTGGTAGTGCAACTTAGCAACATGTCACATTTGATTTTTTCCCTCAGTTCCTATAAAACATAAATGCATAAAATTTTTAATATAGACAACTTAATATCTCTTCTATTAAAAATATTTTTTTAATATTCTACATTGAAATTCTACTCTATTCTTTTAATGTTTAATTTTGATTAAAAAAAAATTAGACTTGTATCCATTGCGCGCAGGATTCTAGCAAAACTATTTGTTCAAGAACCGCTAAAATAGTTGATAAGGGTGCAAAAGTCTTGTATCTTGAACTTATACCTCATTTTAAATCAATTTATGCATTTATTTATTTAAAATTGAAATTAAAATTGAAAAAATTGAAAAAAATCATTTTTTATTAAAAAAATTGCCAATTATCAATAATCAATGTAATTAAAGTTCTAAATTTGAGGTATAAGTTGTTCTTAAACTTAAAATGAAGATATTTACCAAGTTTCATACAAATTGCTTTATTAGTTTTTGAGAAATGTTGCACGCAGTCAAAAAACAATTTAAATTTTAAATCAAAATTAAATATAAAAAATATATAATAAAAATTCAATATAGAATGTTAAAAAAATTATTTTAAATAGAAGAGATATTAAGTTGTTTATATAAAAAGTTTTATGCATTTAAGTGTAATAGGGACTGATAAAAAATATCAAATGTATATGTTGCTAAATCGCACTACCAGGAGAAAAGTAAGACTCCTGAGACCCCTTAAACACTTAGCCTAAACTAGGCTCGGTAAGAAATTTTTAATCTAAATATTAAATCTATGGTATTGTTATTTACAGACCTCTTGCCCCCCCCCCCTTTTAATATTTTTAAATGATCTTTTTTCACACAGGGTGCAGTACGTAAATTTTACTGTGCATTTCTACTTTTTTAATTGCTTGTTACAGTTTTAGGTAGCTTTCATTAGAAAAAGTAAAAAGCTATCTATATTGCAACCGACCGGAGAAAAGCACTTCCGGAAAATTTTGGTATATTTTCATCGATCATTACCCCCAGACCCCAAAACCACCCTCCGTTCAAATGTTGACATATATATATATACAGGGTGTGTCTGAACTATTGGGCAAAACTTTAAGAGGTGATAGTACACATCAAGACAAACATTATTGAATAGGAAACTAAGGGACCCAAACGTCTTCCGAAGGAGATAGGTGCCATTAAAGTTTAGGAACTAAAATTTCAAATAAGCATAAAAAACGGAAAAATTTGTCGATTGATTTGCGGTTTTCACTAAAACTACTCTTTGTGTCAGTATTTTCTTTAGAATAAGTTGTAAAGATAAATTTCAAAAAATGCCAATAGAGGGCGCTTTAGACTTTGGAGTAACAAACAATTATTTTTTGCCGTTATTTTTGCATCTCATTAAATGTTTTCGGAAGCTTAGACTTAAAATTAAATTTTGAGCTCAAAATCTGAATAGTTGTGAGTGCTTAAGTAGCGCCAACTGAACTGTGTTTAGAGGTTCAAATTTCAAATGATTATAAAAAACGGGAAAATATGTCGATTCGTTTGTGGTTTTTGCTAAAACTACTCTTTAAATCAGTCTTTTCTTTAAAAAAAATTATAAAGATAAATTTCAAAAAATGCCGATAGAGGGTGCTTCAGACTTTTGAGCAACGAACAAGTATTTTTTGCGGTTTTTTTTTGCATCTCATTAAATTTTTTTAAAAGCTTAGACATAAACTTGAATTTTGAGCACAAAATCTGAATCACTTGGAGTGGTTAAGTAGCGCAAACTGAACTGAGTTGAAGTGGAGGGCAAGTTCAAATTTCAAATGATTATAAAAAAAAAGAAAAAAATTGGTTGATTCGTTAGCGGTTTTCATTTAGAGAAAACCGCAAGCAATTTTCTTCAGTATTTCCGTGAGTATTTTCTTAAAAATAAATTAAAAAAAATTTCGTTAGAGGGCGCTTTGAACATAAGAGTAACCAACAGCTATATTTGACCGTTATTTTTTGTATCTAATTAAATACTTGCAAAAGCTGACTTAAATTTTGAACTCGAATTCTGAATCATTGGGAGGGGTTAAGAAGCGCAAATTGAACTGTGTTCAGGAGTTGAAATTTACCCCCCCCCCCCCCCCCCCACCTCAAACACAGTTCATTTTTGCGCTACCTAATTACTCCCAACGATTCAGAATTTGAGCTCAAAATTTAAGTCTAAGATTTTGCATTTAATTAGATACAAAAATTAACGGTTCAAAATAGCTGTTGGTTACTCTTAAGTTTAAAGCGCCTTCTAACAAAATTTTTTGAAAGTTATTTTAAAAATTTATTTTCAAATAAACATTTACATATTACATACACATTGACATAAAGAATAGTTTTAGCGAAAACCGCAAACGGATCGACCAATTTTTCCTTTTTTTATAATCATTTGAAATCTGAACCTGCCCCTCCCCTTGAACTCAGTTCAGTTTGCGCTACTTAACCACTCCCAGTGATTCACATTTTGTGCTCAAAATTCAAGTTTATGTCTAAGCTTCTAAAAAAATTAATGAGATGCAAAAAATAACCGTAAAAAATAGTTGTTCGTTACTCCAAATTCTAAAGCGCCCTCTATGGACATTTTTTAAAATTTATCTTTCTAATTTATTTTCGAGGAAATACTGATTTAAAGAGTAGTTTTAGCGAAAACCGCAAACGAATCGACCAATTTTTCCGTTTTTTATAATCATTTGATATTCGACCTCTAAACACAGTTCAGTTTGCGCTACTTAACCACTCCCAACTATTCATATTTTGAGCTCAAAATTTAAGTTTAAATATAAGCTTCCGAAAACATTTAATGAGATGCGAAAAATAACGGCAAAAAATAATTGTTCGTTACTCCAAAGTCTAATGCGCCCCCTATCGGCCTTTTTTGAAATTTATCTTTACAATTTATTTCGATGAAAATACTGACAAAAAGAATAGTTTTAGTGAAAACCGCAAATAAATCGACAAATTTTTCCGTTTTTTATGTTTATTTGAAATTTTGGACCCTAAACTTTAAAGGCGCCTTTCTCCTTCGGAAGACATTTGGGACCCTTAGTTTCCCGTTCATTATTGTTTGTCTAGATGTGTACTATCACCCCTTAAAGTTTTGCCCAATAGTTTCGATACACCCTGTATATATATATATATATATGATTTTTGTCACGCTGTAACTATCGTATTTATGAACCGATTTGAATGAAACTTGGTATGTACATAGTACATAGAAATGGCTCGACCGAGTTCGTTGGGCAGCATCAGATGCCATCTTGTTTCAAAATCGTGTCCATTTAAGTTTATCAAAAATCTTTTAAATGTATAATAATGTACAAAGAAAAATTTAGAAATTGAGGAAAGATTCCTTCTAAGGTGTTTGATATTAATAATGAATTACGGAATACTTTTTGCTTTGTCTTTACCTTAAAAAGCGCGTGAGATATAGCAGTTTGGATTTTTAATGTGGATGACATTTTTTTTTAATCAAGTTGCCAGCGACAGCCCTTGTATATATTAATCGATTTCGATGTGAGTGTGCGCTTGTACATGAATTAAGATTTCGACCAAGCTCATTGGATTGTTTTATCCATTATATTGTTTTAAAATGGCATATACTTCTTGATATCGTGGAATTTGGAGACCCTATAAATCGCTTAAAATAAAACCAGCTTCAATAAAAGATGACTAATTTATAAAAATTCCCATTAATATTCAGTATTGCCTAAAACGAGTATTCAATCTTATATAATCGGACTCCACTAATTTGAGCTTCGTATGTTTGAATAACATAACTTAATTTAAAATAAATAAATAAATAAATAAGGTATATGAAAGCTACCTTTTCCTCCCGGCACTGCCGGAAGGACGTTTTTATGTGCAGATACTTCTACTTTGAAAGCAGTTCTGAAAATAAAACTATTTTCGCCTTAAGAAATGGTTACAAAAGTTGAAAAAGTACAAACACACAACAATATATATCAATTTAAAATTTCACATCCAAAAAAAAAAAAAAAAAAAAAAAAAGTAAAAATAAAAATACTAAAATACAAGTTAGAAAATTCTAAGAAATTTTCCCGTGAATTTAACATTAAATATTGGCATTTAGCCACGGGACTGGTGTAGGTTCTTAAGAGTCATGGGAAGTACCACACTAGTCATGGGAAGAAACGAACACACTAATGTAAATTCTATGGGAGCATTATTTTATAATATTTAACATGGATATAAATATTGTTTAGTAATTTCTGTGTAGGATAACTGAGGGCGATGTACCTGCGGTAGTTTTTTAATTTTTAGATCTGAGTTTTAGACTTTTTTTTAATTTTCCTTCATTTACAGAACTGGTTTGGAAATTGAAACTACCCAAATATATATAAAAAATCTATAACTAAAATAGGAAAATGAAAAGTAGCCCAGTAGATCATCTATTGTATGTATATATGTATGTATGTATGTATATATATATATATATATATATTAAAATCAAAGCGAGAAAATTGAAAATAACGCTCCCATAGGATTAATATTAGCATTCTTGTTCCTTCTTGTGAATATTGAAATAACCTCTTAAGGTGATTTTGTGAAACCATTTCTACAAATTACTTTTGTATTTTTTTCGATAATATATTTTAATGCTTATACCCATGTTGAATGAATCTTTTTCTTTAAGGTACTTGATGTTGGTCAACCCTGTGTGTGGTACAAACTACAAATAATCAATTGGCGGATAATCAAAATGCAGCAAGTGGGCAAAACTATTGGAATTTTTATATAAATGTAAATGACACAATGTGTAGAAGAAAATAAATTGTATACATAAATATTATAACAATGCATCATGATACAGTGTATTAATGTAATTTAATCGTTGTAATAAATATCTTTTTATATTTTAATTGCTTGTTTTAAATATGTCTGAATCATAATGATATTCATTTATTTTGTAAATGTTCTAAAATATTTATATTTGTAATTTTAATATGATTCTCAAACCCTCTCCTTAACAATGCAAAGTTTTTATACAATTTTAAACTTATTTTTAAGCATGAATGTATAAATTTAGTCTTGACTATTTAAATATTTGAATGGAAAATATATTTTTCATTTTTTATTAACTTTTTTCGCGTTATAGGCAATTAGCATATAGGCAATTGCCCACGACAACTAGTTTTTACTTTTCTTGATCTGTAGGGAGAATTAAAGTTTGTTATTAAGATTATAAGCTATAAATTACATATCAATATAGAATAATATAATAGCACATTTCCATAAAAAAAATTAAAAAGTGGTGATTTGCTAGACAGTGACATTCTTAAACTTTTAAATGAATGTAAGAAATTTTAGATTTGTATGTTGAGAAAATAAAAATAAAAATTTCAATTTCCAAGTAAGTAACAAGAATATTAATGTATATGTATAATTTTGACCACTTTTATTAATTTTACTTTATTTTTTGAAAGTGTATGTGATTTGTATTCTCTTCACGCCCTTCTGATCCTTTAGTTTTTATAATTATGTTTGTGAAACAACAAAAGAAGTGTGAAATAATTTTTCGGCAGTCAGTACTCTTGAATTATTTGCTAATATTTAATAAAATTTAATAAATTGTTTCTATCTAATAAAAATAATATAAGGTCAATTAATTATTTTCAGTTTTAATAATTTATAGAAATGTAAGAAAGTAATTTAATATTAGCATTTTATTTTATCAGAGATCATCTCACATTATCATAGCGGTCACAAATGTAAACACTTTTTTGTGATTTTTATTTTTAATTCTCTAAGTGCATACTACTTTTACAGCATCTTTATACCTCTATTTTAAAATAATAATTTTCGCTGTCTATTTAAATCTGAAATGTGACAGCAGTAACTATTTTAAAATAGTGGTATAAAAAATGAATGTAGAAAAGGTGTAGTAATTGGCAGCTATGTAAGTATAATTCAAATTCATTGTTTTTAGTTACATTTTACCATAATTTTTTTTTGAACAATTGTACGTAATTACAAAAAACAAAAAGAAAAAAAATATTTCTTAAAAAATACAGAAAATTTAATATTTATGAAAAATAATATATATATATATATGTATTGTTTTTTACCAGCATGCATATCATTGCACAACTTGATGATCTACAAATGGTTTTATTAAAATTTTTATCAAAATATTTAAATGTATCCTCACATATCTAATATTTCTCGCCAAAATAAGTTTTTATAATAAGAGTGAGACTTGTGCTTACCATGTATATTCGTCGATTCTGATTACAGAATAACACATAAGAATATCCCATGTTTGACAGGATAATATAAAACAAAAAAGGACTGTAAATAGAAACTTGTTTGTTTTAAAATATGCAATGGGTATGACAAGAGTTTAAAATGACTATGTTTTAGAAATGATGCTTGGTAAGTGTTATCCATTATAAGCAATATAAATTTCTAGACAATATCTGAAATATATCATCCCCTAACATATTATGTCTTGTGGAAGCGGCTACCTCTGCTTGAGACAATCTTGAGACAAGACCTACATTCATTCTCACCTCAAGAGAGTAGAAGTAGCAATTCTCCCACAAGACGATGCGTTCGTGATGATAGATTCCAGACATCGTCTTGAAATCTATATTGCTCGCAATGGAAAACACTTTCCAGAAGTCATTCCTGAAAAATAGTCATTTTAAACTCTCGTCATATCTATTCTATATTTTTAACAAATAAGTTTCTCATTAGAGTCGTTTTTGTTTTTTTTAACCTGTCAAATGTGGGAGGGTTTTTTTTGGATCATCCTGTATTTTTACGGTATATATACCGTATATTTCATTTACGGTACACATACTGATTACAAATGTTTTTACGGTACATATACCGCACATTTAATTTACGGTATATAAATTGTATAAATATTTTTTACGGTACATATGTCGTACATTTAATTTACGGTATCTGTGCTGTAAAAATATTTTTTACGGTACATATACCTTACATTTAATTTACGGTATATATGCTGTAACGATATTTTTTTTAAGGTACATGTACTTTAAATACTTTACGGTACATATACCGTCCAGTTAAATTACGGTACATATACTTTAAATATTTTACGCTACATATACCACAAAATATTTAAATTTATGTTCAGTTAAATTACGGTACATGTACTTTAAGTATTTTACGGTATATATACCGTCCAGTAAAATTACGGTAAAAGGAAGTGTCACAAAGTTGACGGTATAACCACCGTGATTCGAGACCAAAATTTTTTACAGTGTAGACAACATACAATCTTTCTTTAAATTAATTTATTTAATTTTTATAACATATATTGAATAATCTTATTAAATAATTTCATGATGAAACTATTAGGAAGTAAAATATTTTATTATTCATTTTAATTAGAAAATCACAATTTAATACTGAAACTAAAAATTGTATATTGATCTTAGTTAAACTTCAAATGTTCCAAAAGAAAAAAAAAGAGAGAGAGAGAGAGAGAAATTCAAATGTGGTTTATAACCGGAGTTTCGACTGATGCAAAAAATAACGAAAAATATTATTTTAATTTGTAGATATTCTGGTCTCTTTATTATTACAGTATATATTTTTTTCTTTTGTGAAAAGTCATTTATATATTAAAACTGATCCCAATTTTGAAATATTAAAAAAATCATAGCATGTTTAAATTCCTTGTGTCAAAAAAGACGAAAAGCGAAAGACGTGTGAATAAAAAATTGTCATCGATTTTGAATGATTAGTTTGTGAAATAGTTATAATCAGAAAAGGAACCAATCAATTTTGTGAAATACCAGTTATTTAGGCATAACTCGAACAATAATCCATGCACTTCGTTACCGTTTCTTTTAAGTAATACTTTGTTAGACCAAAAAACTCATAAATATTTTGAATTAATCTGCATTTGAATTAATAGTATTTAGTTAATAATACGTTTATAAAAATATATATATATATATGAACAAAATCATATAGAATTTAATAGTCTTGATTTTTTTTCTTTTCAACGATCGAGTTTTTCGAATTCGATCGAACATCAATTTTTTATCAGAGTCAACTCGAATTTTTTTCTTGTCTAGAAATGAAAATCAAGTGATGAAATTCTTAATAGTCTTGATCTGTTTTATGTGCAGTATGCTGATATTGCAAAAAGAGAAAGAAGTACAAAGTAATTTGGTCAGTGAAATGTACATACTGTTATCCATATTTAAAAAATGGAGCATTCAGCTTAGTGTATTTCTATATTTGTAGTGACCGCTGAACACTGAGCTGTGAAAGTGTTTTTACGATGTCATTAAATTTCGGGTAAAACAAGTATAGCTATAAAACATTTCTATGTTCATTATTCTTAAATTTATAAAAGAAAATCCGAGTTCGGATGGAAGTGAGACTCCCTATGTTTTAGACATAAAAAGAAATTGAGAGCTGCACATTTATTTCAAAATTTGTTTATATTGCTATAAACTCGCATCCTTTTCAGTTTTTGCCACATTAATTGAACACCCTATTCATATTATATTGTTAACCCTTTTAGGTTAAATTATATTTCTGTAGGATTGAATTTATGCCAGATTTTTCGAAAGCATTTATTTGTTAGTAGGGAAATACAATTTTACAGCTTTTTTCTCCAAGGTTATAAAAGAAAAAAGAAAAAAGTTATAAATGTGCTTGATTAAAAGTCTCGTATAAATCCTGATTAAAATTAAGTAGGATAAAGTAGGTCCCATTTGACGCCAAGAGGTTAAAGCAAAACCAAAATCTTGAAATATACCTATATTGTTGTCCTGTTGTGTAAAATAATTTTTAAAAAGTAGCTTTTAAAAATATATAGTTATTGATTTCTTAAAATAAAGAATGTGTTTACAGAAATAACATTTATAATTTTAAAGTTGTCTATGTAAATCTTTGATTTATGACATTGATAAACTATTTTTAGTGTTCATTTTGCATTCAAATAGATTTCATTTTTTGTTTTCTGTGCAATAACTACACATACACTAATATATATATATATATATTTTGCATTTCAGGATTTATTGATTGCCTGCATACTAGACTGGATCTCTGTAATTGTTTATGCTTTGTTTTTCTTAAGCTTCTTTCACGAGTTCCAAACGATATCTGTCTACATAATTATGCGGCCATTTATAGGCCCTTCATCTACTGATTTTCGAAGCAGCTCAATGACAGTAAATGAAAGAATTTGAAATCTGCAAATCCATTCAACAGCAATCAATTCCGAAGATATTGTGAATTTAAATGTTTAATTTATCCAGTGTTGAAAACATCTACATTACCTATTTCTTTATTTTGTACATAAAAGAATATTTTAGTATTAAAAATTTTTTGAAGAAATCTCTGTAAATTGTAGACAAAAATGAAAAAGAAAAGAAATTTTTCTGTATTTGGTCCCGTATATACAGCTCATATTCAAAATATTAGAATAATTACCTTTTTTTTAGAAATTGAAAATATCGTTTGGTAATTCAATGTCTTTTAATGAAAATATGCAAACGACATTTTTATTAAGAACTTATTGTTGATTAAACTTACTTGTTATCTTAAATTTAATATCATTTTTGAAAAGATTAATTGCAAAAAAAAATATTTTGAAAAGTCAAAATATTAGAATATTTATTCAAGTGGTTCAAAATATTAGAATATTTCACATTAATTCTCCTTTAATTATTACCAATTCTTAACTGGTGGCATCATTGATTAAATTCAGACTATTTTATTTAAAATCAGTATTCTTTTTTGCAGTTTGTTTCTTTTTCGTCTTAAAATGGGCCGTGTGAGTGATATTCCTGAATCTACTAAACTTCGTATGGTTGATTTGTATCGGCACGGTAAAAATCAATGTTTTATAGCGAATTATTTACATTGTTCGCAATCGAGCGTTAGTAAAATACTAACACAATATTCAAAAATTGGAAAATTTCAAATTAATCGCCGAAATGGTGGCCGAAAACCAAAAACATCTGCTAGAGATGACTGGAAACTGAAGCGTATAGTTAAGAAAAACCGTTTTAAAAGTGTGCGATTCTTGCACCGAAAATGGAAAGAAGAAGGAGTTGAAGTTTCTACATCGCAACATTAAGACGTCTCCATAAATTTAAATTTGAATCTCGTGTACCGAAAACAAAACCTCTCATGACTGCAAGACAAAAGCGTATCAGATTGAATTGGTGTAAATCAAGACGTTTATGGAGCAATGAAGATTGGAAAAATATATTATTTAGTGATGAAAGTATGTTTTGTGTTTCATATGGTAATCAAGGTATTCGAGTTTGGAGAATGAAGCAAGAAGCATTTTATAAAGAATGCCTTAAACGTTCCGTAAAATTTGCTGCTAGTGTCATGGTTTGGGGTTGTATGAGTGCAGAAGGACCTGGAAAGTTATGCATCGTCTACGAAAAGGTTAACTCTCTGATATAACAAGAAATTTTAGAATATTACATGATTCCATCATCAGAAGATTTATTTGAAGATGATTTCATCTTTCAACAAGATTTAGCGTCCCCGCATACCTCGGTGTCAACTAAGAATTGGTTCCGCCAACGCAACATTAAGGTGCTTCCTTGGCCACCAAATTCACCAGATCTTAATCCCATCGAAAACTTATGGTGTATAATGAAGAAAAAACTTCAAGAAAATCCTCCTTCAAGTAAAACCGAGTTAGTGGTCTATTTGGGCTAATATTGATAGAAATGTTTGTAAACACCTTGTATATAGTATGCAAGATCGATTGTATGCTGTTATGAAAGCTAAAGGGGATGCTACAAAATATTAACTACCATTTACTTCATATTCATAAGGTAATATTGTTGCGTAAAATAAAATATTCTAATATTTTGAACCAATCTAAATTTTATTCTAATATTCTGGTGTGTTTAAGGAAGCTGTATACCTAATTTATTGTGCTGTATTTTATATTTTATAAATGTTAAAATCTTATCTAAACATTCCAGATTTAATTTATAAGAAATTTAATTCCATTTATTTAGTATAAAAAATAAATAAATGACAAATAATTTTTTCTTATTACTTTTTCTCAATTATTCTAATATTTTGAATATGAGCTGTAATATTTCGGCACCACTTCATTAAAAGTAAAAACAATAGTACGATAAGGAAAAATAAATATAAAAAATGTTTTACAACTGATAAATGTGTGCTGACATTTTCGAGAAATTTTTGAGTTAGTTAAAAAATTAAGCATATTTGGATGGTATAAAATTCTATAGATTATTGTACACCGTTACATGACTTTCTTTATTTTAGTATATTATTGGATGCATAATTAAATATTTTGAACTCTAAAAAAAAATATTAAATTTTTATCGTACTTCAATCAATTGAGAGAAATTAATAAGAAGAATACAAATAGAATATTATTTATAAGCAGAAACATCATTAACCACTTAACCCTTTGAGCTCTGGTGGATAAATTTCTTCAAAATTCCAAATGTCACATTGGCACCAGTATTTTGCAAAGAAAAAAAACGGTAAACGAGATGCACGAAAAAATGCATTAAATATTTTTCAAGTAAATTTGCTCAAATTTTCCGGTGCCGTTGTGACATTTTGGAATTAAAATTATGTGGTAGAAAATTCTACCATTAGAACTCAAAGGGTTATCTGATTCTTTTTTACATACAATAAATTGAAAATATGGATAAAAACAACTTTTATAAGCTATAATATTCATAATATTTAGACTAAATATTTCTGTCATCGAATAGTATGAAATTGTATATAAAAAATTTAGTGGTGTGTAATAGCTTTACTGATGGATTAAGCAAACTCTTTTTGCCCGTAAGACGTACGGGTAGATCAGTTAAGTGGTTAAATAGAAAGCTAAAGAAAAAAAATTAATATACTAGTGGTATGTGTCGTAAAACAGAAAACAAATAGCAATGTAACATTTAATCTTATTTTAGCTATTAACGCATTCACTGATAAACCTTAACAATGCATCAGTGATAAACTATTTGGCCAAATGTCACCAATAATTAACTGACATTTTCAATTTTAGACTTTTCTAGAACAGCTACAGAAATACTTGGCGAATTCTTCTGGAAGATCAAGAAAGTAAAAAGCATGTTTGACTTGATACTTTTCAGAGAACTTATTGAGACGATCGCCATTTGAGGCACACAACAAACTGAATAAAAAATAAATCATATTTACGATCAGCCTGTAAAATAAATTGCTTGAAATCTTTAGTTCTTTGTTGTAAGAATAGCAAGTATATTCAATAAACTATACAAGTTTCTTTTAAAAAAATGCATATTTTTTTTATTATAGCGCGCAAAATTTTAAACTGAATTTATCATCACTTTCAGAAATATAAAAACTAACAATATAAAACAAAACAGTACTATATATTTTACATGAAGTTATCCATTTAAACAGGCGATGTGCAGAAGCAAGACCTAGGTTCAGGAAATAAAATTCGTAGAATAATATTAATTAAAATAATGGTTACTTATACAGGAAATTTAATTAGTAAATGCATCTAAAATACATCATAAATTGTGTGATGCTAAACGAGATAGTTTAGCAATCCTTTTGTATCTTCATAACTGCTCCTAACAAGATAAAATATTACATGACATTTTTATTTTACTTTGAAACGGAAAAATAGCACTTTAACAAATGTACTTTAAGTAATTTTATTTATTATAACACATCACATAAATTACAAAATATTAGTATAGCTGCTTATTTGAATGAAGAATGGTGTATCTCTCTGAGACATTAAAAAAATCTTCTAAATTTTTAGTTACATAGTCTTTTAAGTTATTTCTGACCCAGGAGAACTTTGTAATTTCGTCATAATTTTTATTTTTAGGTCAACAAATAAATTCAAGTGAATAGTGCCTAAACAGTTTAATGAAATGTAATTAGTATAAATTTCTTTTTATTCAATATATTAGAATCCCTATATGAAATTAAAATTGTGGCAACGAATTATTAAGTCTTTGCCCCAAAAAAGTATTTCAAAGGAATGATCTTTCTTAAATGCTTGCATCATTTTATATACATTTTGCTATCTTAAGTAATTTTCTACCTACCTATCTATCTATATATCAATATTATAAAGACCAAACTTATCTGTGCGTAACACATCCATCATTTTACGAATGGCAACACTTTCACGCGCAATTCGATCTCGCAATTTTCGGTACTGCAAATTTTATACTTCTAAACATCGCACAATTTCAATTTTTACACCGTGGTACATACGGATATTTGCGTTATCTACGCGGCCAAAATTATTTTAAGATGTATATCTGTTTTAAAGGATGCTATTGAAAGAAAAAATACTTTTACTAAATTTATAAACATGATTTATTCAAGGCTCGACTTATGCAGGGGCATGCGGGGCAGTTGCCCCGGTTCCAATCCCTCTCTTTAAGAAGGCTCCCGTTAGACTAATCAGGATTTTCATTAAATGGTGCCAAATGCTTAAAATTAGCCAAAAGTGACAAAAATCCATGTTTTTTTTCAGACATTTAGAAAGGGAGTGCAGCCCCCCTCTCCCTCTCTGCTTCTAATATTCCCTCCACACATGTAAAAAATAGACTATATCATTAGAAAAATAATGATTAAATTTTTTACAACAATTTAGTATTTTATATTTTTTTAAATAAGTTCTTTATTAATGTCTCCCGCGTAACGCAACAAGTTAAAATCATTAATTATGACAATTTTTGAGATTTCTTTTTCTTATATCTTATAATGTTCGTAGATAAGAAAAGTAAAAGTTTGCAAAGAAATATTCGTGTCAACCAATCTATCATTTCTTTCTATTAATATCAAACTAGTACTTTTTCTTAAAACCATGATCATCTATTTCGGGATATTTTGTATAAAGATGTGAGCAGTATTGAGTACAAAATTTTTGCATAGGTAGAATATGTTTGAAGCTTAGTAGCTACTTCCACATTGTCCACAAACAAATTCTATAGATAGAAGAAGGCTATCGATAAGGATGATTGTCCCGGTGATCCCAATAGCTTCGTTAGATTTTTTAAAATAAAGCACATTTTTATTTTTAAACCTAATGTTCATCTTTTTAAGTCTCTGAAAACTCATCACGATTATTAATTTTCATAGGCAAAAGAAGATTTTTTTCTAGCAAAAAGGAGTTCATACTTCTTTTTATTTTATTTTATTTTATTTTTTGCCTTTCTCATAATATTTATTAGAAGGTCTGATGTTAAAAGTAGTCAATAAAAAATACCTTTGCTGCAATTTTTCCTCAAGATTTTTTGTACGAAGTCTTGGCAGTGTAGCCTAAAATGCTTGTTACGCGCTTCTGCGACCACTTCTGAAAGCTGCCCAATGGAAAATAATGCGTTTATAATAATAATTGCCCCATGAATTAATACTTTGTACATTGTTGAAATCATTGAATTCCACTGGTACAATTATACATGTAAGAGAGCAGTGCCAAATGCATATTTCCCGTATTTTTCCGGATTAATTGTATGTTCGCTAGATATTCTCTTCAGTATGACTTTTAAGCGGTATATTAGGTCATAATTAATGCCTGTTATGTCAGAAGCGTATTTTGGGTTTTCAAAAAACCTCTTGTTTGTATTATCATCATTGGTAGTGTCAAAATTTGCCTTTGGTATGTCTACCAGCAAACCAAATTTCTTTCCGAAGTCTTTTCTTGATTTCGAGTTTTTTTCTGTGCTTTTGTCTTCCGCTCTCATATATCTTTATTGACAACTTATAAGCCAAATTGAGAATATGTTCAAAAATTATAATTCTAGCATGTAAAATTTAAAGGCCACACTTGATGGTTTCAGAATTAATTTCTATTTGAATATCAATTTGCTTGAAGTGCTTAGAAGTTGCACCACATATGTAGCATCGACTTGTGGATTTTGTGCAAGTCGAATCGTTGAAGATCTTTCCATCTAGCATTATCATGATATAGATATAAATGACTGAGAACTTGTTCCCATTTAAATTAACCTCAATGACGTTTAGTGACATCGCAAAATGTTTTATAAAGTTAGTTTCTTCCTCCACAACATCATTATTTTCTTTGACACAACGAAATCTTACAGAAAGGCAGGTATGACAGGTATCTCAGATGTTCTTTCAAACCAAAAATATTTGTTTTTCAGATATAAGTCTTCCTTCTTATGTGCTTTTAACTATCGCTGCTTAATTTGCAATTTAAAGTGTGCGGAATTGTTTTTTAAGCTCTCTATTTGGTCTTCTGTGTAACCTTCACGCGATATTAGTTGATTTGTTAAGAAATTTAATTCATCTTCTAAATTGGACAAATTAGTGCTCTGCATTCAATCTAACAAATATTTATGAGCTACAATCCTTATTTCCAAGGCACCTTGTGAACCTACAATAAAAATATTTTCTTTTAGAATGCTGTTTACGATAATCAAATCTTTTTTCTGTATTTGGAGAATAAAGTTCAAAGCACCAAGGCATACACATCCGTGCTTTTCCGCGGCAGTTTCTTTGATTTTTCACTACTGAAGGCTTCAAACATTCCATTCAGTCAGAAATTATAATGGGATCTGACTGGGCACTTCAACAAACAGTCAATTAAATAAAATATTTTAGAAATAATCTTACTGTAATAAGAAGGTACCTTCAAAGTACAACATCTAAACTTCACAATGATAAAACAACAAAACATTGTATTAAAGTTTTGCATTATTATCTGTTGTATCAATAGCCATCAGAAAAACTTTCAAAATAAGCGAAAAATAATAAATATTTCACTTAAAAGGTAATGTGTTTACACGAACGCCGAGAACAGACACAAGCAACAAGTTGAACGATCGAATTCCGACAAAATTTGAATGAGACGCGTGTGCTTGAAAAAGTTGGAAGGGATTGGGTATAGTTCTCGAAACTGCCCTCTAACTCACGTTGTCATTCTTTATAACAATCTTCACACTTTAATAATCTGACTTTTGGCCGCGTAGAGTGTTCATATATTCGTATGTGCGTCGCATAGAGAAAAATGTACTTTTAAATGCAATTTGTTTGAAAGCTGTATCTGAATTTATTTTTGATTATTAATTTTTTTTTCTTAGTTTTAGCACATATTTTGTAATTTTGGTAACAGAAATACGCTATCGTCTCTTAAATTTGATAAAAATTGAAATAAAAATACTATGTCAAAAAAATCGTCTTTAATAATATCCGGTGAATTTTGGTTTTATTTCGTTTTTATTCATGAATTAAATGGGGGGGGGGGGGTTCTTAGTTTATTGGAAATTTACTTTACAAATGATACAACAATTTCTCTTTACAAATATGTATTTTAAGTAGTGTTTGATTTACTTTCAACTGCATTTACTTAATTAGCATCAGAAAGCTGAAACGTGAAAATTTATTAATCGGTTTGTAATGATATTTTCCAAATTTTGAGAAAAATACAAATGAATGATTTCTGATAAACCTTGGGGCTACGGAGCAAACAAGTGAAGATCTATGAATCATGAGATACCCGATTTGTTTGCCGAGCGTCTTGAATATTGTTTTTTGCTGCGGTTGTGTATTTTTCCGTCCTAATGACGTCATATCCATACTTTTATATAGATGTTGTTTAAGACTGGATCCGTAAAAGTGGAATGATTTAGCGGATGCAATTAATGTCATTTTCATAAAAAAAAAGCATGTTTTTTAATTCTTAGAATTGAAATATAAGAAGTGCGTCATTTAATCCTAGCTATTTTGGAATTTTTCACAGGTGAAAAACTTTGAAATTCTTTACTTTTAAAAATGACGCAATCGAAATCAAAGACTGATGAAGCGCAATGTTTTACAAAACTTTAGAGCGTTTTTACAGGAATACAGTGACATGCAGTTTGTATGATCAGACTGGAATTTTTTGTCCAAAAATAGTGATAAATATTAAAGAATCTGATGATTCTTGCCTGGATGAATTCACTTCACCGAATTAGACAAGCAAACAATGAAGATCTTGGCAATAATTTAAGGTTTACAATAATATCAGTTTCCCTATGTGTTTGTCGAAAATTCTCTTGACTAATAAAATTGCTATTTTTTAAGACACTCAACTATAATTTTATAAAAATAACAAAATTTGCTTAGTTTAATTTTCCATACTTTTATATAACCAGTACATTTAAAGTTGTTTTTTAGATATCTGCCCTGAGCTTTTTCTGAACCAATCTTACTAATATTTTTTTTAACTGATCATTTGCAAATGTGCCTGCACTACCTGTTTCTTTTTTCATTTTTTAATATCTCCATTTTTATATTTAAATTTAAAAAAATCCCTGTCGGCAGGGCCTATAGGCGGAGGTAGATTTCGACGAGTGCTCATTTCAACAACAACAAAAATATATATATATATGATTAGAGATAAACCCAGTTTAATAACTTCATTTGGCCATTTATGGAAAATTTTTAATTTCATTTTTCTGCAAAAACTGGTTTTATCAGAAACATCTTAAGAAAAATTCAGCTCAAATGTCCATTTTTACAACATATTTTGAAATAAATTCTGAATTTATTAAAAAATCGACCAAAACAGTACATTATACAGTTCCTAAATAACAAAAAACTGTCAGTTAAGTGCATTTGAGAAAAAAATTGAATTTAAAAATGAGTCATAAAGTAACCGATTTGTTGTTTGAATAGATCCTTAATTCTTTAATCATGATTGCTTCGAAAAATTTTGTGCGAAATACTCACTTTGACAGCATTTTAAAAAATATATTCTATCTTTATCAAAAAACTGGCCAATGCGTCGCAGTATATAGTTCCTAAATAAGAGGATCTGTAAATTGGATGCGTTTGAGAGCAAAAATGGATTTCAAAACGAGTCATAAAAAACGCAATTTGCTATGTGAAAACTTCCTTAAATTTTCAAATCACGAAGACTTCGGGAAATTCTGTTCAAAATACCCTTTTTGGTAGCCTTTTTCGAAATATATTCTGTCTTTATCAAAAAAAAAAACGATCAATGCATCACATTATATAGTTCCTAAATAAGAGGATCTGTAAATTGGATGCGTTTGAGAACAAAAATGGATTTTAAAAACGAGTAAAAAAGAAACACAATTTCTTATTTGAATACTTCCTTAAATTTTCAGTCTCGATGACTTTGGGAAATTCTCTTCAAAATACCCTTTTTGGTAGCCTTTTTTGAAATATATTTTATCTTTATCAGAAAATTGACCAATGCGTCACTTTATACAGTTTCTAAATAAGAGGATCTACCATTTGGATGCGTTTAAAATCAAAAAAGAATTTAAAAATGAGTCAATATAAGCAGTTTGGATTTGAGGTTTTTTTCTCCAACTCCTATTTTTGTTTAATTTCTTTTTACTATACGAATTGGTCCTATGAAAAACTTGTCAATATAAAAGTTGTATATATTTTTGAGAAATGTAAAATAAATTTAATCAGATTTGATATCTTAAAAATTGACGGAGTTATGGATTTTTCTCTTTTTTCATCGCCCTTTTTCTTTTCGTTTTTAATTTTTTTCATTGGTAAAAGTTGGTCCTATCAAAAACTTGTAAATACAAAAGTTTTAGATAGTTTTAAGAACATTTACAAAAAATGTAGTTGGACTTGATATCTTGAAAATTGACGAAGTTATGAATTTTTTTCTCTCAAAACCCCTGTTTTTTTCGCCCCTTGAGCCCACTTCTAAATTTATCAAAAATCTGTCATGCATAAACTTTTGGCCCATTTTTAAGAAGTAATATAAACTTTAAACCGATTCGATATCTACTTTAATTAAGAAGTTATGGCGTTTTTTTCGGTTTTCACAAAAACGCCCCCTATTCCGACCCCCTTGGTCCGATTTTGCCCATTAACGAACTTAGCCGAGATTTTATCCCCTTTGATTTTATGTACCAGTTTGGTGAAGATTGGTGAAGAATTATAGAAGTTATCGTGTCCATAAAAAAGTGATATATATATATGTATATATACACTGGTGTCCAAAAGTTAAGCATAATTGGTTGTTTATGTATGTATGATAAGGGCTTTGGCGCCAATGTATATGACTCATACGAAGGTTTTCCTTTCGTATTCTATTTTCTTCGTTCTATGTTTTATCAGTCCGTCCTGTGCCGTCATGGAATAAAGACATAAAATGCAATCGTGTGTTTTACTTCTCTCCAATCAGCGGAACATTTTGGTGTCAGTGCGTGGGTTATAGTTTTGTGTATAAGATGTTATTCCGCTGTTGGGAGGTTTAATATGCGTATGTGTTTCGGTTTTGAAAGGGGATAACAAGGATAGCAGTTCCAAAGGATAGCAGCTAGAAATGGAAAGTTTGAGATTGATAGAGGTGAGTTTTGGTTTCGATTTGTTTGTTTATGGTATTGTAGCAGTGAATATAGAATTAAATATAGGTAGAGATGCTTTTATTTGTCTGTTTGTACAGAGATGTTAGATTTTGGGGTAATTTAAGTTTGAGAAGAGGGAATTGTTATCTAATTGCTGTGTAGTAGAGAAGGTTTTTCTGTGTTATTTTGTTGATTTTTTGTGTATTGTATTTTATGTTGTATGTTGAAAGAAAATTTGTTTATTCTGTAATTATTGTTGTGTAACTAGTATTGTTGAATTTAGCATAATGTCTGATCTAGAAAAAAGTAAGGGCAAGCGAAAAGCAATTAGAACCGCAACCACAAAATTGTTAAACAGCATCGAAGAATTGTTTAAAGAGATAGATTCTGTTTGTCTAGATACTTTAAATGAAAAATTAATGTTAATTTTAGACAAGGAAAATGCGTTAAATGAAATAAATAAAGAAATTGAAACTTTGCTCCCCGCTAAAGATATCGAAAGTGATGTAACAACTTCGATTGAATACAATGAAAATATTTGTTTGTGGAAACAAAGAATAAAAATACAAATTGGAAAGTTGAAAGGTCCCGAAGTAATTGAGTTGAAACACGCAATAAATGAAATAACTGTTAAATTGCCAAAATTGAATATTAGACCATTTTATGGCGATTCTGCTCATTGGTTGGAATTTTATGGCCAATTTGAATCCGCTATTGATAAAAATCCAAATCTTACGAAAATAGATAAACTGAACTATCTGAAATCTTATTTAAATGGTCAGGCTGCGAGTTCGATTGCTGGGTTGGCAATTACAGAGCAAAATTATGACGCGGCACTCAACATTCTTAAAACTAGGTTTGGTAACACTAATACATTAATACAAACACATATGAACGGGTTATTGAAAATTCCTGCTGTTCATAATTCGCAAGATACGATTGGCTTAAGAAAATTATTTGATAGAATTGAGAATCAAATTAGAAATTTGGAGGCCTTGGGTGTTCAAAAGGAAACTTTTAGCAGTTTGTTAGCGCCTATAATTTTGGATAGGATTCCAAAAGACCTTGTTCTAGAGTTTAATAGGAAATATCCGATTAGCTATACATTTCAGGATATACATAATTATCTCGAAAATGAAATTCAATCAAGAGAAAAAACATATTTAGCTCCAGCGAAACCGGATTCTTTTAAAATAAAATATGAGAGTAATAATAACAATGAATACAAAAGCAATTTTAGAAAGTTTAATAATAGAAGATTTGATCAGACACGACCAATCGCAATTGGGAATTATGTATCAAATGTAAAAAAGAATTGTGTGTTTTGTGACAGCACCGAACATGAATTTTGTGAGTATAAAACAGTAGAAGATAGGAAAAACAAATTAAAATCGGAAAACAGATGCTTTAAATGTTTTTCTAAAGCTCATTATAGCCGCTCGTGTAGATTAAAAATTGAATGCAAATACTGTAAAAGCAAATTTCATAATTATATTTTGTGTAGTAAGAATAATGTTCAAAATGAAACGCCAAATGTAGATAATAGTAATACTGAATCGGATAGCTCTGTTATATTGCAATGTAATTCTTCTGTTTCAAAGTCTAAAATTTTGTTATTAACATGCTCAGTGATAGTTAGCCCCATTAATGAATCAAAAAATGTTAAAATCGCCCGCCTTTTAATGGATAATGGGTCGGAGCGTTCATGGTGCACCAGGTCCCTAGCGAATTTTTTAAAGTTAAAACCAATTCGAAAAGAAAGATTATCAGTTTATTGCTTTGGTTCGGAAAGGGCGAAAGAAAAAATTTATGACGTCGTTAAATTGAAATTAACGAGCAGAACTGACAGTCAGCAATTTATTGAGATAGAAACACTAATTACTGATACAATAACGGCTGCCCCAGTCGCCATACCAGACGTAGAAATTCAAGATGTTTTGAAAAGCAATGGGATAGTTTTAGCTGATCAATGTGAAAAAACGGATGAGTCAATAAGCGTCTTAATTGGAGGGGATATGTTCTGGAATATTATTGAGAATTGCGGCTTTCAGAAAATAAACAAAACGCTCACTTGCGTACCGACAATATTCGGATATACTCTTCAAGGCTGTCAGCAGAGTGATAATAAATCTAGTTGCGTAAATATAGTATCTGCTAACTTGAGTTTGGGAACAGATGTTCAGGTATTATGGGATTTAGAGAGTTTGGGTATAAAAGATAAGGAAGAATTATCTATCACCGAGAAATGTTTTATTGAGCAGTTTGAAAATAACTTAAAGTTTAATGACGGTCGTTATGAAACACGGTTGTTATGGAAAGATTCGCCTGTTGCGTTGCAGAATAATTTCACGTTAGCGAAAAGGAGATTTGATGATTTAAGGAAATGTTTTGATAAGAATGAGTGGATCGCAAATGAGTATAAAGAAATAATAAATGACCAGATGGGTAAGGAAATAATTGAAGAATGTGGCAGGGATAATATTGAATATTTCATGCCGCATAGAGCAGTTGTAAATACAAATAAAGAAACTACGAAAGTTCGCGTTGTGTATAATTGTAGCTCTAAATCGAAAGAAAATCTGTCATTAAATGATTGTTTGGAAACTTGTCCGAATTTAAATCCAAATGTATTAGATATTATATTGAATTTTAGAAAATTTAAGATCGCATTTAACGGTGATATTGAAAAGGCATTTTTAATGATAAAAATAGCAGAAGAGGATCGCAAATTCTTAAAATTTCTTTGGTTTGCTGATAATAATGAAACAGATTATAAAATTATGCACATGAATAGATTGCCATTCGGGTGTAAAATCTCATCTTTTATTTTGAGTGGAACTATTAAGAATCACATTCGAAAATATGAAATGACTAAACCTAGGTCGGTGCATATGTTAAATACCTCTTTATATGTTGACGATTTATTTTACGGTGCTCAAAATATACATGATGCGTATAATTTATCTCATGATGCTGTTTCAATTTTGAGGGAAGGTGGATTCAACTTGCGAAAATTAAGGTCAAACTCTTCTGATTTGGAAAAGTTATGGGAACAAAATGGATTAAATGTTGGTATAAAGGGTTATTTAAAGGTATTAGGCTTGAATTGGAATCCTGAGGATGATGTTTTATCGTTAGAGGTTAGATTATTGATAGATAGTTTGGGGGCAATAAAAAATACAAAACGAGGTGTGTTAAGAGTAGCTGCAATGATTTTTGATCCGATTGGTGTTGCCGCTCCTTTTATTGTGAGAATAAAGCGTTTGTTGCAGCAAATTTGGGAAAGGGGTATTAGTTGGGACCAGGAGTTGCCTGATGAATTGAAGGAGAAGTGGTTAGCGTGGTGTTCGGAAATTGCGGGCCTAGAGGAATTAAAAATTGGTAGAAATTGTTTGTTAGGTCATAATAAGGATAAAGTTACGGGTATTGAGTTGCACGTGTTTTGCGATGCTTCGCTAATTGCTTACGGAGCTGTTGCTTATTTTCGCTATCAGGATGACTTTGGTAAAAATAATGTGTCGTTTGTCATGTCTAAAAACAGGGTTGCTCCTCTGAAGAAATTAACGTTGCCCCGATTAGAGTTAATGGCGGTTTTAATTGGTGCTCGGATTGGAAAATATATTTGTAATATTTTTCAAGATCTGATAACTAAAACGATGTATTGGTCGGATTCAGAAATAGCTTTGCATTGGGTCAAGGGATGTGCGAAGCGTTGGAAACAGTTTGTATCCAACAGAGTTATGGAAATACAGGAGAAAACGGACCCGAATTGTTGGTTTTACTGTAGGTCTGAAGATAACCCCGCAGATTTAGTAACTAGAGGGGTATCTGTTGTAAATTTAATTAACAATGAAAAGTGGTTTTACGGACCGCATTGGTTGCAGGAAAGTGAGGAAAATTGGCCTAAACAGTTAAAAGGCAAACAGGTGGATAAAAGCTCTATAGAAATTGAGGAGAAGGCAATTTTGGTCACAAGTATGGTTGTCAAATCGAATGTAGTTGAAGAACTATGGAGTAAATTTTCTAGTTGGAATAAATTGCTCAGAGTGGTTGCTTGGTGTTTAAGGTTTGTTGGCAATTGTAAAAAATTAAGGGTTCTGACACCATATCTGGAAGTGAAGGAATTAGAGAAGGCACATAACGTAATTATCCGATCAGTTCAAAGTAACGAGTTCTATAACGAGATAGAACAATTAAAAGGCCAGAAGTGTCTGCAACCTTCAAATAAGTTAAGCCAGTTAAGCTTATTTTTGGACAATGAAGGACTCATTAGAATAGGTGGCCGAATAAAACATTCGAATTTGAGTGTTACTGTGAAACATCCGATTCTGCTGCCAAAAGACCACCTAGTTACTAAACTTTTGATCACCTACTTCCATTTAAAATACCTACATTGTGGACTGCAATTGACCCATTCATTTTTGCGGCAGAAGTACTGGATTATTAGAGCCCGTGTCACTATTCGTCAAATAATCCGAAGTTGTGTTATATGTATACGCCATCGCGCAGAACTTTCGAAACAAATGATGGCAGACTTACCATGTTCAAGAGTGAATCCAGGCAAACCATTTTCGAAAACCGGAACTGACTACGCTGGTCCTTTTAGTGTTAGTGCTAGACGTGGCAGAGGTGTGCGACCAACAAAGATTTATGTGTGTATTTTTGTTTGCTTTATTACCAAAGCTGTGCACCTGGAATGTGTTTATGATTTGACTGCGTACTCTTTTATTTCTACGTTAAAACGGTTTATTGCACGCAGAGGAAAACCCGAAGAATTATACAGTGACTGTGGCAAAAACTATATTGGATCACGACACATATTGAATGCATGGGTATCTCAAGATGTTGGACAATATCTCGCTAATGAAGGTATCAAATGGAGAACAAACCCTCCTTCCGCACCTCATTTCGGTGGACTTTGGGAGGCCGCCGTCAAAACTATGAAATATCATATGAGGAGGGTCATCGGTCAACAAATACTTAGCTATGAAGAATTTAATACGTATTTGACCGAAATTGAAGCGGTTATGAATTCTCGTCCGTTAATTCCAGTCTCAGACGATCCATCTGATTTGTCAGCCCTTACTCCAGGACATTTCCTAATAGGAACCGAACTCAAAGCATTGCCAGAGCCTGACATTCAGTCGGAAAAGATTACTCTTAGAGAACGCTATAAACTGAATACCCAATTATCGCAATCCTTTTGGAAAAGGTGGCAAAAGGACTACCTAACTCAATTACAATCGCGAAATAAATGGAGAAAAGACTATCGAACTATGCAAATGAACGATTTGGTTATTATAAAAGAGGAAAATTTACCCCCATTAAAATGGAAAATGGGACGAATTCTGCAAGTGTACCCAGGCAGTGATGACAGAGTTCGAGTTGTAAAACTAAGAACTGCTCTTGGTGAAATTACTAGACCCATTCACAAACTGGTACTTTTAATGAGTGAAAATTCAAAAGAGTAATTTATTTATTTTCATATTATCTCCATTATCATCTGTTATTGTGTTAAGGTAAAATTTAAACAAGCTTTTTTTTTTCCTTTTCTTCTTTCATGTGTAAGTATTATGGGTAATAACTTCTGTGCATTTGTAAATTATGTGTTATGTTGCATTTATATGATATTCTGTGTATATAACTTTTGTTGTATTTTGAAAAAGAAATGGTATTTAATTGATGTCTTAAAAGCCATCGGGGCCCAGTATGTTTATGTATGTATGATAAGGGCTTTGGCGCCAATGTATATGACTCATACGAAGGTTTTCCTTTCGTATTCTATTTTCTTCGTTCTATGTTTTATCAGTCCGTCCTGTGCCGTCATGGAATAAAGACATAAAATGCAATCGTGTGTTTTACTTCTCTCCAATCAGCGGAACATTGGTAATTAAGTAATTATTTTTAAGTAATGAAAGAAATATGAATCGGAATGTGCTGAAACTCCAGGTGTGTAAACAAAATAGTACGCGTCACATATTTTCGCGAAGAGTTTTCCCCGAAATCGAACAGGGGACCGTCAACAAATTGAAAAAGAACGAAGATCTTTTGGATAAACCTGTCAAAACAAATGTAGCAAAAGCGTTCAAACTGTACATTATGATTAATCGGCCTATTTTAATGTACTGTGATAATTTTTGCAAGGATAGTATGTATACTCGTAGAGAAATTAAGGTTTTTATAAAAACAGTCCTAAATTTTTCCAAGTTTTTTGCTTATAATTTGCAGAGTTCTTATTATAAAATAATGTTCTTTTCTGAAAATATGACAAACATCATTGTACACAATACCCTGTCATCAGAATTTAAAAATAATAAAAATTGTGTGAAAAATGAGTATGTTTAGTAAATAATTTTTCATTGCGCATGCGTCAACGATATCAAAATGTCATTTGCATATTGTGTTAGCTAAATGTATAGAGCAACTTCTGTAAAAGTTTCAAAAACATAGCTTGAAAATTCTGAAAATGGGAGCCTTTAGAATCAACTCAAAATTCATTATTCCTAATGGAAGCAAAAAAAATCAGGGGTTTTACCTAAATATAGTTGCACGTGCAATATTGTGTAGGCACTAAACAATGGAATATGGATACAGCCCCTCATCTTTTTGCTTTATTTAGGGAATAAAGGATTTTGAGTTGATTCTATAATCTCCCATTTTCAGAATTTTCAAGCTATGTTTTTGAAACTTTTACAGAAGTTGCTCTATACATTTAGCTAACACAATATGCAAATGACATTTTGATATCGTTGACGCATGCGCAATGAAAAATTATTTACTAAACATACTCATTTTTCATACAATTTTTATTATTTTTAAATTCTGATGGCAGGGTATTGTGTACAATGATTTTTGTCATATTTTCAGAAAAGAACATTATTTTATAATAAGAACTCTGCAAATTATAAGCAAAAAACTTGGAAAAATTTAGGACTGTTTTTATAAAAACTCTAATTTCTCTACGAGTATACATGCTATCCTTGTAAAAATTAACACAGTACATTGAAATAAACCAATTAATCATAATGTGCAGTTTAAACGCTTTTGCTACATTAGTTTTGACAGGGTTATCCAAAAGATCTTCGTTCTTTTTCAATTTGTTGACGGTCCCCTGTTCGATTTCGCGGGAAAATCTTCGCGAAAATATGTGACGCGTACTATTTTGTTTACACACCTGGAGTTTCAGCACATTCCGATTCATATTTCTTTCATTACTTAAAAATAATTACTTAATTACCAATTATGCTTAACTTTTGGACACCAGTGTATATAATAAACTCGTGCGATTGCAATAGGTAGTATTGCATACGAAATCTACCTAATATTAAAAGAAATGTCTTGAAAATGGTGGTAATTAGATAGCTTTCATTATTGCAGAATTGAGAGAATTATGAGATTAACTTATGTTCATTCATCCCATTTTGTTGTATAGGGTTTATTGGCGCAAAATCCCATCAGGGGCATACTGCGCCAAAATATTTTCGACGGAAAATTACATACTGCTTTTGAAAACACGCCTTTTACCTTATAAAGTTTATGTATTTTTTTCCTTCTGCATGTGTATACTAATATTAACTTTGAGACACTTGGCGAAAAAATTATGCTTAAGTAATTGAAAATGGTGTTATATTTAAAAGAGAAAGGTAATTTTCTTCGATAAAACTAAACATTTTAACACAAATGCGTTTAAAAAACATAAATTACAGCAATTTTTATTCTTCAGTACTGAGATTAGCACTTGAAGTTCAGAATGTGATTGTTTACATGCAAATATGTTGTTGACAATAGTGACTTCAAGTTTTGAGTTAAAGTGATTTTAAAATGACAAAATTAAAATATTATTTTTTAATCATGGTGAATAGGGTTATGAGAAATGCATTTGCAAATATTGAGAAGATAAAAATTATGACATGTTTAGATTTCACATCAAATTCAATTATAGTGTCAATTTGTAATAAATTTTATTTTATTATTATTTTTTTTTCATTTGCATTTATACCAAACATAAGAGCTTCAATTGATATCTCCATCATAATAACTGATATTTATGATATTTTACAAATTACAAATGCGATTAAAGTTTAATTTTAATAATTTGAACATCTGAGTTTTATAAAAATAGTACATTTTTTTTCAATTTTAGATTAAAATAATATTTATTTGAAAATAAAACTGAACAATGTAAGATGCATTTTTTGCTGCAACTAATTTTGTAGATTTATTAATTAATGAAACAGTTCCTTCTTAAACATTGTCTTTCGTCGAAATTCCTCATTTTCTTAAAATTTAAGGAAATGTGAAATGCAAATTTCTCATAATTTTGGGTATAGCCACAGTATAAAAAGATTTGGAAGTAGAAGTTTAATAACTTCTACTTCCTTTTTGTGACCGAATGGTCACAAAATTTCGAAACTAGAAACAGACAAGTACAGCTGGGCATTGTTCGGAACCTCAGATACTAGCTTGAACTACTAACTAGTAGAATAGGGTTTAACACCTATATACACACAATACTAATTTAAAACCTTTTTTTGGGGGGGGGGGGTGGAGGGAGTGATTCAGTGTAGCCCCTAATTACGTATTCTTAGAAGTTATAAGATTATGTTTGTCTTAATTTCAGTTTATATAGGTAAAGTGTGAAACTGAAATAAAATTAGTTTAATTTATGCATTCAAGGAAAACCGTAGGTTATTATGCATTATAGATTTCTATGACATTTTAAGTCTACAAATAGTTTATGATTCAGTTGTGATCTTAAATATATATATAACATGGTATTTTTATTGCTCATCTTATTCTCATTAGTTTTTGAAATTCGTCAGGTGGTAAAATCTTTTTTTATGTTTATTTTGAATGATTCATTAGAATTTCATCCGTGCAAAATATATACAAGACATGTAATAATTCACTACATATTTTATTACAAATTATAACAGTAATATAATTCATGTTGCTTTTGAAAGTATGATTAGACCCACCTGCAAACGCCATTACAATGAATGATTTAAATGACATTCTGACCTCATCAGTATGCCGAAGACATAATTTTGATAAAATGACCATAATTTATTTTATACAACTAGAAAAGAACTCCAAGTTTAGGAAATGAGCATCATTATGTTCTCAATAACACAGATATTTGCGCAGATTGTATGTCTCAATAAAATATCATAATTTCCGACTGGTTCAAAAACATTCATTGCTCACACGCCAACTTACGATTTCTCAGGGAAAACCTACCATTTTCCAAAGCTGCCGAACTATTTCTGCCGCTTGGGTATTTTGAGCAAATACATTATAAATGACTCGGACATTTTTAAAAAGAGAGCAGTGATCTAACTTGAATTTATTAAAAAAGAGATAAGGCAAAAGAAAAAATATTGTAAATTTCGAAGACGTAATTGCGCACGTGCTTTTGTAAATAGTTGTTGTTATGGATCATTATCCATGCAAGGGATGTAGACTGTAGGGAGGTTGACCTACATGGGATTCTTTATAAAAAAGACCTAAGCCATATATAAGCAAGGTTACTCAAGGTTAAAAGAAAACCACGAAAAACTCCGAACGATTAGACCGATAGATTCGATTTGGTTTGAACCCAGTAATTCCTGTCTGTCGTCTTTGAAAATAGAATCTCAGCAGCTGATGGGCCGCTTTTATGAAAATATATGCGATTCATATTTTTTATACAAAGGTATGAAGTAACTGAATTACTTAACATTTCGTCATAAATAATGAACAAATATATACGCGTGTGAGCATTTGAGAAAACTATCTACTTCCTATAAATTTTGTATTGGCATGCAACAGATTCAATGTGAGCTTACAAGTTATATATTGTCTTTTACTCATATATTCATGTTGAAAATAGTTAATTTCAATGTCTTCGATAAATCATGATAAGACTAATGAACTATTCTTTATATTGTAAATGTTTTACCCGTATAAAGTTGTATCTATTCCTAAACTTTTCGTAAACACAATGTTAAAAAGGCGAGAAAAATGTGTTTAGAAAATAGTATCTCAAAGAAGCATTTTGAGTACCAATATATACAATTATAAATATCCTCTTCAATTAATGCTATAAATTAGCAACTAAAATTAAAGAAAGAAATCCCTATTTGGAAATAATGGTATTAACTTTTTCCGAGAATTTAAATCTATGCATTTAAAATTTATGTGGTGGGTTAATTCAAATTTTCGAGCTGCAGTAACTACAATCATGACATGGCAGAATCTCATTACAACTTTCAGAGTTCCTGTATATTTGTTTCTCCTAATTCTTGAACGACGTTGCATCAATTTTTTGTTACAGGTTATGCAACACCAAAATTTATTTTAACTAACGTAAAATTTGTATAATTTTATATCGAACATCACGTATACACTATATTGCCAAGGTTGACCAGCCACTTGCGATTTTATACATTTTGTGAAATATCTAAAAAAATAATTCAGAATTCTTGTGCGTAAATAGCGTAGTTGACGTCATATACACTATATGACCATTAATGACGGGGTACTTTCAATTTTAGACATTTTGTCGAGTATTTAAAAATATATTTGTGGGATTCTTCTGGATTTTAATGATTAAAAAGATCACGTTTGAGCTTATATTTATCAACGTCCATTAGTAAGGAGGACAAATAGAACGCCGACAAAAAAATCTAAGATAAATGATAATTAGGATATACACTATATGACCATTAATAACCGGACACTTTCAATTTTAGACATAGTTTCGAAAATTTAAAAATATATTTGTAGGATTCTTCTGGAACTTCAGGATTATAAAGATTATCTTTGATCTCATATTTAGCAAAGTCCATTCGATAAGGAGGACAATTAGGTGGCGGTAAAAAAAAATCAAAGATAAATAAAGATATATAGGATCATCCTGTACATTAAAATGTGCGAAATGATTTATCACTGCAGAATACAAATACGTGCGTACTGCACAACATGTTTACTGATTTTTGTAATAATAGCACTTATATTTATAGAAATGTAGTAATTATTTTGAAAAGGTAAAAAAATTCTGGCATGTTTTGGTTTACATCATGCAGAGATTTTAACTAAATTTAACGCCAGTTTCAGACAAATTGGCAAAATGCAGTAGAAACAACATGGTGCAATTCGAATATATAAATAAATAATTTATGAAATATCAGTAGTTGTATGAAATATTTTTTATCTGCGCATGCGCAAACGATAACTACGATCTTTTTGCATAATTTAATTGTAAACTCTATGGACAGACTCATCAAAAGAAAAAATAAATCCGGTGAAATATCGTAAGAATTCAGAAAGATATCGACGATAGGAATGAGTTGATTTTTAGTTCTCACTAAAAGCAGCTGAATGATAAGAGATTTTCCAGAAATTGTCAATTTTAATTTTAAATTTTTTATTGGTGCTTCAGGTTCTTTTTGGATAACTACCAGAACGAACCCATTCCATGATAAAAAGAAGTATCAAAGTCGAAGCATTTCTTCGAAATCTTCTCATTGTATTCATTCGATACTTACTATTTTATGAAACTCAGTTAATAAAAAACTTCAATTTTTGGAAAATTCCTTATCATTCAATTGCTTTTAGCCGACTTTATTACTTCTATCGCCGACATTTTCCTGAATTTTCACGATTTTTGATTGTATTTTTTATAAGTTGTTTCATAGAGTTGATTATTAAGTTATGTTAAAGGATTGTAGTTATCGTTCGCGCATGCGCATATAAATTTTATTTTATACAAATATTAATATTTCATAAAATATTTAATATATTCGTATTTTTATTGTACTGTATTGTTTTTACTACATTTTGTCATTTTTTTTAAACTGGCGTTAAATTTAATTGACCGGGGCAAAACCTCCGGGGGGCCCCCCAGGGAGGGCAAATTGAAACTTTGCCCCGGCATAGTTTCTTTTCTCGCACACCGTTGTTTAAATGTACATAGTATGATAAGCCCAAAAATGACTAAAAAATGTAGCATTGGACAACTCTACTTCGACAGGCACTTGGCGGTGACGCCATTTTGCCGATCCCACTGAAGTTAGCATAGGGAAGAAAATACGGTCTTCTGATTGGTTGAATACTTTAAAGAGCATTTTATTTAGATTCATTTTTGAGTATATGTAACTTAATCATGCGTTTCTGTTTAAAAACCTTTTGAAAGATGGATTGTGATAATTTTTTTTTCGATTTTATGTATTTATTAATAGACTAGTTGACCCATCCGGCATTGCCCGGGACACGTTATGATAACCTTAAGCAAACAATTAACACATTAGATCTACAATTAGTCAATATTAAGCATAGGATATGAATTATTCGTTAAATAATATTTTAAAGAAATGCATAAAAAAAATGAGTAAATGCTTTAAAAAAGGCCTTTGGACCTCAATAAAAACATCAGGGTGTAGGTCCTGAAATAAGAGTCCAAAATTCAACTTTAAACTTATGCATTGAGAAGGTTTGATAGTAAGTGGGTGAAATATGCATGGAGAACAAAAATTTCAAGGTGCCGGAGCCGAGACCATAGGGAGTCTCAGGTTTTTAAATGGAATGTAAGAACATGGGAAACATGGGAACTAAGTGAAAAAATAGTTCCAAAAATGAAGATTGGATTAAGAGAGGGCAGTTTAATAGCAATTTATGGTACGAAATCTTCAAGGGGCCAGGAACTTATTTCGCTTGTAGTTGGGTATAAAATATTTTTTTTTTGTTATTAAAGTAATGGGAGGACGCTAAAGCAATGTGAAAGAAAATTGTAAACAATCCGGATCATTTTTAAAGAAATTGCACCAACGGCCCCAAGAACGCGATTAATATTCAAAATTGGTGGTAGCTAGACTATGGCAGTTTCTTAGTAGCTGATGGATTTAAGAAGTTGTTTAAAAAAAGGAGTTAATTGAACCATTTTAAAGGGATTTATAATAAGGGCCCAAAAAGGACAACTGACAGTTAAAAAGAGGGCCCTAACAGGAAAACATGTTAAAATATCTTAGTACTTAGCTCTTCAGATCTACAATTAGTCAAAATTAATCATAGGGTATGAATTATTCATTTTAATAATATTTTATCGAAATGCACAAATTGATTCGGAAAATGTTTAAAAAAAGGGTTCTAGCCGAGTATGAAAATATGAGAATCTTGTACCTGAAAGAAGAGTCCGAGACTCAAATTTAAAAATTTTGCACTGAGAAGGGGATAAATTTAAAGAGTGAATTATGTTTGCCTCATAAAATGTCCAGGGGCCCTAGACTAAGCCCTTTGATTCCACAGGAGGCCAAAGTGTCTTAACATGTCAAAACATTAAAATATCTAAATGAATAAAGAATCCTAAAAATGAAGATCGGATTAAAAGGAAACAATTTATCAACAATTTATTATTACAAAAACTTCAACGGGCCCCAAGGGGCCAGGAATTTATTTTGCATGTAGTTGGGTATACAGATATTTTTTTAGTTATTAAAATGTTGGAAAGACGCTATAACTATGTTAAATAAAATTGAAAGCAATTTGGTTCATGTTTAAAGAAGCTGCATCAAGGGCCTCAAGAAAGTAATTGACAAACAAAATTAATGGTAGCTGAAGTCTGAGAAATTCTTTTGTCGTTCATGTAATAGGTAGAGAGAGGACATAAAAAATTTATAGAAAAAAAAGCTAGTGAATTGGACCATTTTTAAGGGACCTATAATATGGGGCCCTGTAGGGACCAACTGACAGTTAAAACCAGGGCCCTAATATGAAACCATGTTAAAATATTTTACTATATAGAGCTTTAGATCTTTAATTAGTCAAAATTAAGCATATAGTAGGAACTATTCTTTGGAACGATATAATTTTTTAAATGCACCAATTGATTGGGCAAATGTTTAAAAAGGGGCCCTAGGGTCCGAATAAAAACATCAGGTTTTCTGGATTGGTGCTGAAAGAAGAGTCCCAGGCAACTTAAAAATTTTGCACTAAGAAGATCGGAAATATAGAAAGTGAAATATGTTTATTTCACAAAATGTTGAGGGGCCCTGGGCTGGACCCTATGATTCCACAGAGGAACACAGTGCCTTGTATAGAATGTCAAAACATTAAAATATCTAAATGAATAAAGAATCCTAAAAATGATGATCAGATTAAAAGGAAGCAATTTATTGACAATTTATTATTACAAAAACTTCAAGGGGGACTGTACCAGGCCCCAAAGGGCCAGGAAATTATTTCGCATGTAGTTGGGTATAAAAATATTTGTGTAGTTATTAAAATAATGGGAAGATGCTAAAACTATGTTGAATAAAATTGAAAGCAATTTGGATAATTTTTAAAGAGCTGCATCAAGGGCTCCAAGAAAGCGATTAATATTCATAAATAGTGGTAGCTGAAGTCTAAAAAAATGTTTTTGTTGTTCATGGCGTAGTTGGAGGACCTAAAAAGTTGTTAAAAAAAAGCTAGTGAATCCGACCATTTTTAAGGGAGCTATTATAGAGGGCCCCATAGGGGCCAACTGACAAATAAAATCAGGGCCCTAACATGAAAACATGTTAAAATGTTTTAGTACATAACACTTTAGACCTTTAATTAGTCAAAATTAAGCATAGAGTATGAATTATTTGCAAGAATAATATTTTTTAAAAAATGCACCAATTGTTTGGGTAAGCGTTAAAAAAAGGACCCCAGGGCCCGAATAAAAATATCAGGGTGTTGGTCCTGACATAAGAGTCCAAGATTCAGCTTTAAAAATTTGCACTAAGAAGGTGAGAAATTTAGGGATTGAAAAATGTTTAGCGCACAAAACGATCAAGGGGCCCTGGGTCGGCCCTATGATTATCTAGGGGGCCCAGTGTCTTATATGGAATGTAAAAATTTGAAAATATCTAAATGGAACAGGTATCCCAAAAATGAAGATCGAAATTAATGGAAGCAATTTATTAACAATTATTATCACAAAGACTAAAAGGGGCCCTAAAACGGGCCCCAAGAGTCCAAGGTCATAACTGAAGAGTAAAAAGGCGAAAATATCTAAAAGGAGAAAGGTACCTCAAAACGGAAAAGATTAGATAAAAGGGAGTCAAGCTATTAACAATTTGGCGCATAAAAATTGTAAGGGGCCCAGGGCCCTGGCCCTTAAAATATTAAACATCTGAGCCTCAGGTGCATCAGGACCTGTCTTGGACTATCTTCACCTAAAATTTCAGACTTCTATGTGCGGTAGATTTTGCTAACCATCGCATTCACACACTCACACACACATACGCAGACATACACAAACAGAGCGTTTTGTTAACTTATTAGACTGTATTACACTGTAACTTATTACACTGTAAAACAAAAAATCTGTAGAGGTATTAAACTTTTTCTAGGAAACTGGGATTCCTAGAACTTTTCCTGTAACGGTAACAGCAAAAATTCTAGTTTTAGAATCAGTTACATGGATTTTTCCTGTTATCGTTACATGAAAAGTTCTTGGAATCCCAGTTTCCTAGAAAATGTTTAGTACCTTTACAGAATTTTTTTACAGTATAGATAAGAAGAAAGATTTTCTAGAATTTTTTAGATGCTTTTTATATTATTCAGTCGATTTAGAAGTCCATATTTTCTTCCTTATACTAGCTTCGGTGGGATCAGCAAACATGCTGGCGCGACATGACACATTCGACTCGACATTTTGCTGTCTGCTGTAGAACTCCTTTTGCATGCGAAGCGTAAGGAGTGTGTTGACAGACAAACAAAAACATCTATTCTAGCACTTTCATTTTTTTTTATTACTAACTTTTAGGTATGTGCTGGGCATTTTATAGGAACTTAGACTAGAAACTAAAATCAATAGTTTTTTTAACCATCAGTTTGGGGCCCCTCAGGCGGTAGTTACGGCCCTGCCATAATTTTTTTAACTTTTCAAAAACTCGCTATATTTCCACACAATAGCTGCTATTCTGACAAAAATCAGTGTACATATTGTAAAATATCTGCATATTTGTATTCTACAGAGATAGATTATTTAGTACATTTCAATGTACAGGGGGATCCCAAATATTGTTATTTTTCGTCGTCCCCCTAATTGTCCTACTTATCAAATGGACATTGAAAATATTTAACTTTGAAAATATTTAACTCCTAATAAAAATAATGTGCACCCTTGAAAAAGAAAAGTAGCGATTTTAGTCAATGGGAGTGATGATTTTAAACCTACATTAAAATTATGGTGTTTCAGAATACGTATATATATAATGATGATAATTTTTGTAAACAATTTATATATTTTTAAACATTCATCGTACCGTAATATTAGTTTACTTGGACTCTGAACTGCTATTCAGATGAAAAAAGAAAAAAAGAAATAAATACTCCGTTCTGCTTTTATTGTGTCCACTTCTTTGGTATCAGCATTCGCTAGAGATTTTTTTTCTTAATTTAATTGCAGAAATGATTTAACAAAATAATGGAATTTTTTTAATTAAAAATTATTGGTAAGAAAAATAAACGATTCTGACAATTTCACGCGTTACATAAACGCGACGTTAGTCACGAAGTGGTTAGAAATGTCGATGTGATTCACAAATATGCAAACAATATTCTAGTCCCATTTAGAATTTGTGGTACTCAACTGCATTCCAGTTTTTCTCCACTTTTGCTGGCAAGCTACTTTGTGGGGAAAAAAAATGTGACCCAAAAATTTCCGCCTCCGCATATTTGAACTGTTACACACTAAGTAAAAAGAAATTTATATTAGTATCAAATGCCCAATGATATTTATTTTTATCTTGGAAATAAATAAGGTCTCGAAATACCTTGTAATGCAATGTTTCTTCAATGTTTCTTTCTTTCCCCTTATATGAAAAAATCTGCTCTGTCAGCAATTATATATTCAAAATAAAATACCTGTTGGCTATAGACGTCTGTTTAACATAAAAAAAAAAAAAATTAAAACTGGAGATTATGAACAACTAAAAATACCTAGAACCAAGGTTGCACAGGTGGTTAATTTTTATTTCTATTCGTATCACTATTTACAATTTTTTTATTATTATTATTATTTGCGATAGATTTTATTTGAAATCGCTCTGGAAGAAACGTATGTCAAAGATTATTACTTTTTAATTGGTTCGAATAGAATTAAAAATATATATATAGTCATCTAGAAACCCTGTATAATTAATCCTATGTCCAATAATCATAACTAGCTATCCAAAAAAAATGTTTTTTCGTAATCCTGATGATAATGCTGCCATTCTAACTAAATTCGTGTGACTTGTGCTGCCATCTGTTATTAAATAATTCTATATGTTTGTGGTCGAACATAGGTAGAACGTAAGCAGAGTAAAATAACTTTTGATTAAAGAAAAGAACACTATATAAAAACATTTATTTTCACTTTATGAAACTAGAGAACATGAGATTTGTGAGTTTTAATTGTAAAAGGTTATTTTATATACTTCCAGTTGTTTCAATGAATCGCGATATAAAATCAGTTCAACATACTTTCAATTTAAAAGTAATGCGATTTACCGAATTATAATAAGACCAGTTGACCCCCGTCCATTGCTTTCGCAATGCAATTATTACTGATACGGATTTTAATTAGGTTTTTAACAGAAAAAAAGCGATATTTAAAGAAATTAATATGAAAAAAGCCAAAGTCATTTTTTTAATATATAAAATTCATAGGTCTGAGTTTTGTATGCTCATAGTTAAAAGGTTATTGAATATATGTTATACTGAATATTGAATATAGTTAAAGGTTACTGAATATGTTCTGAAATAATGTATGCAAAGTTACCGAGTATGACTTTTGAATTTTTTCTATTTGTACACCTTAAAAGTCTTTGCCATATATTTCTAGGAGAATTACAAGAGATATCATCCACAAAGAAAAATGTTTGTGAATATTGGTACAAGTAGAATAAATTATTCACTTTCGAAATTTATTACTCAACGATTGTAATATAAAAATATAATGCACCTATATAAAGCTATGAAATTTGAAGTATGTATGGATGATTCTCAAAACAGGGGACAATTTCAAAAGTGAAATCTTAAAAAAATTACTGTTAGGAAAATTTCTGAAAAAAATAGGTGTTGTTAATATAGTATTAGGTATACTTTACATGTAGTCAGCAGAGCGAAATATTTAAAAATTAACTTAAAAAAAATAATTAGTATTTTTTGAGCCATGCTAATAACAAAACAAATTGCATGGAATAAATATATTAAGAAATTTTTATTTTCTTCCTGTTTAAATAATTTTTTCTATATTTATTAGCCTTCCTTTTCAGCAAATGGTTTCCATTTTTACATATATACATATAAGGAGAATAAAAACATTACCAAAGAGCAAACTTTGTTTACATGAGCAACATTCTGACACTAACAATGTAAGAAGCTGTCTTAGTGATTTTCTGACAGATTTAATGCATATTTTAGGGATAATAAATGTAATACCTAAATTTATATGTAAAATTAAACTTAATAAAGGATACAATATAAGCACTGGTTACATTTATGCACATATTAGTCTTTAGCAAGGACAGAAAGACCATGCTAATGACACTGATATTGTCCATGCTAATGACAAATTTTAATTTAAATAAGATTATGAGCCATAATATAATCACAATGCAATAGTCCTTTCTGGGGCTTTTTAAAACACAAAAGTTCTATACAAATAAGTAAAATAAAAATTTTAACTATAAAATAAACATGAAAATTATTATCCTGTCTAATGACATACAATTGATGTACGCCCCTAATATTCAACTTATATTCTTAAAATACAATACATGCTTCTATTTTCAGGCTGGGATAAAATGGCTACTTGTTGCCATGGAGAAACTTTATATTTTCAAACTATTGTCATTTGTGAAAATGAAATTTTGATTAATAACCAGCTGTTATAGTATGATCTTGTTTTGAAAATAGAATATGGAGGACAAACTTTAATTCTTTTTTTATATACTATAATTTTATTTTTAAAAAGAAATTTATTGGATAAATCCTCTCTTTGATTAATTTAAAGAAAGAATAACATTTGTTTTATTTTATAAACATGATATTAACTCTTGAAAAATGCTAGTATACACAAGGCACAGCTGCTGTGGACATCCATGCTAATGACATTTTGAACATTTATTCTGTTATTTTAATGTGTTTTTAACTAAAAAATGAGTAATTCTTGAGTGCAAATAATGAATAATATTAAGAGAAACATATCTAAATATAAAAACATGACAGAAAACCTCTCAATTTTTTTTGTATGCCGAAAGACATAAATTGTCCCCTATTTTGAGAATCACCCGTATAAGAAAAAGAAAACTTCTAAAAAATATGAAATGAATCGACTCATCAGCATTTCCTCTGGATAAATCAATTTTTCCGTAATATATCAACTTTCAATTCTAAAGTTTTAATTACGACTTAAATACTTCCTTTATAAATGATTGTATGATATACATGACTGTTACTTCGATGGTTGTTATTTGTATTGGATAATTAATTCTAATTTACAAAATCTAATATTATTATTTAAATTAGACATTGTAAATAATAAGTATTCATTAAAAGTCCCTTTTTTTAGCTTACAAATATATTCGTACGTACAGATTACTAAATAACTATAGCAAACAAAAATCGTGCCTTTTATGTCTATGAAGACTTTTAGGAATTAAAAAAACTTTCTCATTCTTTTTTTTTTTTTTTAATCGTTTCTGTGTAATTCCAAAGTTTTCATTTTAAAACATGCAAAAGAGATAACATATTTTTATTAGAGAGCCAATGGAAATACCACAAACGAATTGTAAAATCCACTATTGTCATCGAGTAATATTTCTTTTATTTAATCTCATAATTCCTGTAATTAAACAGGGGAAAATATTATTATTCGAAAATAATGGTGTTCAAAATTCATTTTTGGCATTTCCCTGATAACCCTCTTCAATATTCCAAAGCTTTTTCTAAAAATCTTTTTCTTAACGTTTCCTTCGACCCTTGCCAAAACTTCTTGTTGAATAGATCTTCTTCCACTATGCTACTTTACATTAAATAAATAACATGGTGCGCAAATTCGAAAAAAAAAAACACCATACACTAGGATAAATTAAAGAGAAGTGTTAGAAAGATGGTTGGACATTTTCTTGAGATAGAAAATTCGTTAACATCAATCAGAGCCAGATTAAGGATGTAGGGAGCTCAAGACCCAGCACCTTTTTCAGCCCCCCCCCCCCTCACACCAAAATATTAGCTAGATTCCCTCCCCCCCCCCCCCCCCACGCGGGAGTATTTGAATAGTATCATTAGATTATCATACAGTTGCCAAGTTAAGCAAAACCATTTTTGGTTTTTGAGACAATAATTGCAGGAAATGCTATATTAAGAATTTTTTCTAAATCATTTATTAAATTTGGACCCTCTTCAGCAGTGGGTCCAAGGCCACGGCCTAGTTCACCTGTGCAGTAATCGGGCCCTGCATATAATTAATAATTACTCATTATTAATTAACATATAATTAAACTCATCTGAAAATTTTAGTATGGCATCCCAGAAGATAAGAATCACTAAATCTCTATTTAATTAAAAATATCTGCTAGAAAATTATGCAACATAAATTGGAATTAAATGCCTTAATTATGTTATGATTTTCTTGGCAATCGCAATTTTTAATTTTGATACTTTGAAACAATAACTTTAGCAATGTTATAAATGATATTATTATTGAGACTAGTTATATCAATGAACTGATTGGGAGATAAATGTAATTAGCTAAAAAGAATCCAAGTACTTTTAGAATTTTCTTTTTTTTTAAATTGAAGAACATAATCTTAAATTGAATGTGTGTATATAAAACCATTACAAATTACCAACAAAAACGGTGAAAGTATAAATAATAAAGAAGTTTATTCATTGGCTATAATGCTGATCTCCTTAACATTTGCAACATGGATTTTAAAAACATAGTAAAAATAGGATAAAAGGAATAATGGAGATTTTTAGAATCAAATCAGATTCATCAGGTCCTAAATACCTTGATTACTAGAAATAAAGTGTATGGTTTTATCTTCGTATTAGTCATAAAAAGCTAAAGAATGCGAATTTAGGACTACCACACCATATAAATCCAGAAAAAATATTGCAAAAACGTAAGTCCATTCTGATATTTTTATATTTTGATACCAATTTTTCATTCTAAATGTCAAAGACATTTTTCTTATTAATAATGTTATCTCATATACATATATATATATTAAATATATAGCAATGGTAGTTAAATGTTATGTATATATATATATATATATATATATATATTACGTAGAATTTTTTTAAACTGACATAAAAAATACAATTATCGTATAATTCATAAAAATGTACTTAACAGAAAACATTCAAGTTATTTTTATAAGATTGAAAATCCCTTATTTAAAAATTAATGCAAGCAGACTCAGTTAAAATACATCTTTATATTTAGTTGTTTTTGGATTACTTTAGGAGCATGTGTTTGTCACTTTAATGAATTTTTTAAATGTAACTATTTAAACAGCATTTCAAAAAATGTTCTGGCGATGATTTTTATTTTTCACGTTAAGTACTAATTAAAATAGGAGCTCCAAATACTTGAAAATTTTTTGGATGAAGCTCAAAATTATGGCAGAACTAATTACGAAATTAAATCCAGTCCGATTTTTCAAACTTAAATTGGCATATTTTAAAGAACTTTAAATAAGTTATTAAATACTGAGATACGATAAAAAAGACCAAGAAGGAGAAGCAGAAAATAAAGGAAGAAATATAAATGCAACTGTTAAAATTTTAATCAGCAAAAGTGATTATCTAAATTTTAAAAACTGTCCTTGTTATCTAAACTATACTGTATACAGTGTTAAAATTTGCAGCAAACATTCGATCGTTTTTATTGAAAATGATTCAATAGCCATAATTTTTTTCTATTTGGGTCATAATATAGCCAATAATATGGTCAAAATTACATTAAATTACGGTTATGTAACCGTTTCCTACAAAAAGCGGTCAAATGACTAACCTGTTTGTTACAAATTTTTGATAGTGCAATTTTAAGTTGTACGATTATACTAATACTAACACTACTTTGACAATCTTAATCATAAAGGGAAAAAAACGAAACAATAGTAAATAGATTAAAAGAAAAAAAAGATAGAAAAGGACAGAACTGATGTAAGAATGGTGCGCTGGGGAAACTGGCGCTAAGTTGATTGGTATAGAAAATAAACGTTTTTCAGCCATCTGCCAAATAAAGTTACTGAAACGCTGGAAAGAGAGGATGATATTCTACGTTTTGGCTAACTGGTGATTTCTTTAAGCATCTCGTTTCCATTGATTTTTTCCTAACATTCTGATTTTTCAGATTTTTTACAAAAATAACAGGAATATTCACCAGATTACTGAAGGAATAGAATAAATTTTCTGATGGGAGAAAGGGATAATGATAGCGGAAAAAAGTTTACAAAATGTTGAATATAATATTATCTGATATTTATTCACTTTTGTTAAAAAGTACTTTCGCAAATAAGCTTGAGAAAATTGTATGACCTCTCACATAAATTTTGTTTGAAAACACATATATGAGTAAATATACATATTCTAATCATCATTTATTTGAGGATTAAAGGAATGAATCATAAATACATTTTTTGATAATAATCTGTAAAGCAACGGTTCCCAACGGCATTTTTTACCGGGGGATAATTTGTCATTTTAGGAAGGATATTTCAAATTTATAATTTTCGTATTAGCTGTCTATGTTTTTCGAAAAATGATGTTGTAAACTGAAAATGAAAGAACCATATGGAAAATTTTAAAAGAACATTCAAAAAGTATGTTTTCTATTGAAATAAAAAAGTAGTTCCCAATCAAATTTTAAAAGGTGAAATCACCAGAATAATTTATATCAGGACGTGAGTTTCAAAACTCGTACTATCCGAATTTTTTTTAAAAAAAGAATATTGCCCAGTTAAACTGATGGCATTGAGCTCACAGGCTACGCATACTAATTGTATATAACAGCCTCATATTTTCAAGGGTTCATTCCGCTCGAAAAACAAATTAAGCGGCGGGGGTAGGGGCAGCTTCCTTCATATACCCGTTCTATACTTAATCACTGAAACCTTTAAACTCATCAGGGATATACTTTATCATATCAAAAATCTATATCCAAAATTCAGAACAACATTTACTTAAATTAAGAGAGGTAATCCCACCGATCCCCCATTTATACTTATCCAATGAAATCCCAAAACCAATCAGGGAAGCGCCTTATCAGAATGAACCAATTTCCAAAATTTGAAGCAAATCTGTAAATTCTGCGTGAAAAACCCATTTATATAAATCAAGAGGAGGGGCACTAGCCTCCCCCCCTCCATTCCCTTTCTTTATATTTATCTAATGAACGCATAATACTAATCACGGAGGTACCTCATCAGAATGATCCTATATCTAAATTTTCAACAAAAACTGACAATTCTGCATGAAAAACCCATTTATGTAAATTAAAGGGAGGACATTAGCCCTCCGTTCTCCCCTTTATACATATCGAATGAACTTCGAAAACTAATCAGGGAAGCGCCTTATCAAAATA
The DNA here is from genome assembly GCA_964019185.1 of Maratus speculifer. NCBI lineage: Eukaryota > Metazoa > Arthropoda > Arachnida > Araneae > Salticidae > Maratus > Maratus speculifer. The sequence goes on from OZ025293.1 coordinate 285,381,962, forward strand.
TACATGCATCCAAAATTTCAAGGGAATCGGATATTTTTATCATGAGTTATCACGCTACGCCCATACGCACGTACATACAGAACGGACGGGCACATAAGCTCTTTGGCTTTGGTAGCCTGTGAGCTAAAAAAATGAGTTATCTATAAATGTATTATATTTGTGAACTTGCATAAAAAACTATAATCTGAAAACAAAAGTTTTATCTGGTTATTACAATTATTTATGGAATTGCAAAATCTTGGTTTACGCTTGCAATGAAAACAAGTGGATGCAGTCAGTAGTTTTTCGCGATTTTCCGATTACTAAAATATTTACTACTTTTTTCTAATTTTTCTTTTTCTTCACAGTTGAAAATTTCTTTCTTTCTTTCTTTTTTTCTTTTTTCTTTTTTTTTTTTTCGTTATTAATGCATTGTATTATTTTCGAAGCTTTTCCGATTATTTGTTGAATGAACCTATTCGCTCTGCTTTATGCATAATGAAGAAACTTTTATACTTGAAATTACTTTAAGTTATAATGTCTAATCAATAAACTTTTACGCAAGGAATTATTTAAAGTTATATCTAAATTTCCCCGCCTCGAACATATCTAATCTAAAAAATCTTTGAGATAATATTACCGAAATACAAATAACTTTATGATATTTTAAAATCTTAACCCTTAGCGACGGAGAGCCCTTGAATTGCGAAAATATTAAAATGAATGAATGACACCGGAATTTATGTACAAATTTCTTTGAAAATAAGAAAAAGTTGTTTTTTCTGTTGAAATAAATGGAAAATATACCAGAAATCTGATGTCAGTGCGGCATTAGGGAATCATGTTGAATTTTTCATGCAATAGAACACTGAAACAAAAAGCGTTAAACAGTGTAAAAAAGGAAATAAATAAAATATTTATAAAGAATAATATATTACATGACCCCCAAATGGTCCGTTAACTGAATACCAATATTTTTTAACAGAAAATGCCATAGTTGTTTTTAACGACATTTGCGTTAGAACAAATTTCTAAGGGCGGTTTCTGCAAACTTTGCAAGAAAAAAAAACTAAAAAGGCATTTTCAAAAAGCGGACCACTTGAAATCCTTGATATTAAATAACCATGATTCTAGCACAGTGTTTGTTACACAGTAAATAATTTTTTACACATACTTTTCAAATTTTCAAATCAGATAATGCATGGCGATCAATTAGAAGTAATGGGAAAGGAACACAGAGAATTGTTCTCAGATGGATAACAATAGCTACTTAAAATTGATAAAGAACCGAATATTGAAATACTTCTTCTGTATTGTATTTTTCTTTGAAAGACAATTTATTACCAAAGCTTTCCCATCAATTATTGATGTATTATTAAAAGGAATTATAAAATATACCCATGTTTATACCATTATTATCCCATTATTATACCATTTTGATACTAAATGTAAGAGTCTTTTCATGCGTTATGTGAAAATGAAGATGTTGACCATACAATGCATATGTTTAACACTGAGGTCAGTTAAAAAAGAACAGAGAAACTCTTTTTGGCGTAATGCCAAAGATATATAGTCTCATTATATTTATCGAATTATATTCAGAAGATGTGTGAGAAAAAACTAATCTCTTTTAGAATTAAAAAAAATGAGAAGAATAGTTTTTTTAAGGCTCTGTAAAACTTATTCTATAGTAATAAAGCTAAACTTTTAATTAATGAGAGTTGTGTATTATAGAGTGGGAGAAGGCGCCATATCGTTCATTTTACAGATGCTTCGATGGGGCTTGGCAAATAAAACGTTGGGAAACGCTGCTATAAAACAAGTAAAAAACGGACGTACGATGGTTAAACAATTATAATTCGAAATTTACAATAATAAAAGTACTCACAGTTGTCAACGTATATTTCTTTCAAGGAATATATAACGAATTCATTTTGCTAAATTTTTACATTATTTCCATCTTATTGTTATCAATGTCATAAATTTGTCATATTACCACTTAGTACGAAGTAATCACATCATTAAAGTTTCTTATTTTGACCAAATTATGTATCTGGCTTTGTAAGGCAAAAAAATCGATATTTTAATGATTTTTTTAAATATAAATCAAGGGTGAATTTTTCATGTGTGCATTCTGGTTAAACACATAGTTACCGGTGCTCCCAGCTTTATTACTCTACATATACAATTTTAAAAATAATTTTTCGATTAAATTTTCCAACATATATACCGCCATTTTCCAAAAAGCTTGGTACACATGTGAAATGTGTAGTTACGTAGGCAGACTAAGAATTAAAATAAGGCGCGACAATGAGCGTTTGGGACCTGAAAATGAAAACTATTTTTTCTTCGTAAGATTTCTTTTGAAAAGAGTATTAAATAATTATAAATGCAAGGATAAAAAATTAGCTAAAAGGCAATTTTCACCTTTCTGGTTCTTTGCGATTCCGATTTACCAAGTTTTACTGGAAAGGAAACCGCCCTAAAATTACATACTTCGTAATGTATGACATATGTTTCTTAACCCCTTAACTGTGTTGCCCGAACTGACTTCGGGCAGGAACTCTTTGCACGCTTCGTTACGTAAAGTCTTTTGACACCACTAATTTTTAACTGTAAATTTATCTTTATTGATTGGCAGATGTTTTTCGATTAAGTAAAGCAACTATTTTAGTATGGAAAATGTGGTTTACAGCCTCTATTTTTAATATATGTTGTCAAAAACAATGCCACAGTTAAGGGGTTAAAGTTGTCTCTAAAGGACAATACTTAACGATATTCAGTTGTGTTGTTATTTCGTGGAATTGACTAGTAACTATGAGCATTTAATAGCGAAGGTTTCAAATTTGCATTTTTCCATATTTACATAGAAATCATTTATATCTTGGTCATAAATTTCATTGAACTATGTGCTGGTGCTAATTTCCGATTGTTTCATTGCAGTGATTACACACCTGAAGCACGTGTTGAGGATTTAATTCTTTTTAGATTATTTTCTGTATATCCAAAAATTTATAAATGCATATGATTTAGAATACTACCTCTATATGTAAAATATGATGATTGTAGGTAAAATAAATGTTGATATTTGAAAACTTGAATCTATCAAATGAATTCAGACAAATTTCTCGATCTTCTTTTCTGTATTTCAATTGCGACAGAAAATCCACTGAGAAATAAGGAAAGCAACGATATCAAAATAAATTCCGAAGATAACAGCTTATTTAGACCTAATGTGCGATTATCACAATTTCAATATCAATTGCTCCAACTCCAACGCTAGCAACATCTTTTTCGGATACTTGACGAAGTATGTATCTTTTCAATATCCATTATCTTCAAGTTCATAATCTTCAATTATCTCTCCACTCTATGTGCTTCCACTTCATTGTGGATCTCGTGTTAGATCATCCTAAAAAAGGAAGCATGCAGATGCACTAAACTGATTAGGAATCCTAATATTGCCGAAACGAAAGCAAATGCTGTTGAGAAACAATTCACAATCAAGACAAGCAGCTCTATAGCAAAGACGGAAATTTACTTTGTTAGTTCCAATGATGACAATAATGACGCATAACTTTCTGTAGATGAAGATGATGAAGTTTGTTTTTATTGCAACGATTTGTTCAATCACTTAAAAACGAAGGAAAAGTAGATAAAGTGTGTCAAATGTTCAAAGTAGTAACTTAGTAAATGTGCCAGTAATTTTTCGTGTGAAAAAAATGTATTTGACATACAGGTAAATAAATTAATAGCAATTTATCGGCGTGTCATTTTAGGACACTTAGACTAATGACTTAGTGTATCATTCTATATATATCGTTATCATGATATTGTGGCTTTATTTGTTAGTTTTTAAAAGGCACAATTGCATTATGTATACCTTTTAAAGTTAGTTTCTAAAAAATAAAAATCATGAGAAAATATTTGCATTATTTTTCCTTAGGGTATTTCATTTTACAACAGTTTCCGCTATACTTTTTATCGTACCTGAAAAATATTTATGAAATTGGAAAAATTATTTTTTGTAAAAGAACAGAAGGATTATGTTCATGTAGGAATTTCGTATTGCACTTATATTAACTTTTTCAAGATTGCTTTTAACTTTATATATGGTTGCAAAATGCATAGTTTTGTGTAAAAAAAAGTGGCTAATTCCTTGATAACATTAAATACAACATGAATTCCAAAAACCGTTTATTTGTCTTCAAAGATTTTATACATATCAAACAAAAACTGAAAGTGAAACAAAAACTTTTTAGTTGTCATTTTAAATACTACTAGAACACTCTTTTTTGGTACACAGATTATATAAAACAACTGTACCCATGTAATGTATTTGAAGAGAAAACACAATAAAAACGCATCGTTTTTATGCTGAAAATTTAGACATGACGTTGGATATCAAGATTCGAGAGAGTTGGTTTATTCCGACTGACAGTTTTTATCTCCATTTGAAATTTGAAAGCTGACTTTTTAAATTCACAGATGTAGGTTGCAAAGAACAAAACAATAAGAAAAACCATAATCCATTCAGAAGAGGAACTTATGATGTAAAACGTGAAACCCTGAAAAATATTTATAAAATAAAAAAGAAATTAAAAAAGAAATTAAAATTAAAGAATTCTCTAAAGATAATTCATTGTTAATTCAAATCTTGTTACTTCAATTAATAAAGTTAGAATTATTGTCAAAATTTAATTTCTATAAACTTGATAAGTAGCTAGTTTTATTCAATTAACCCTTTCAGGGGCACCGTTTGCAGTCTGCAAATGCTTATTTTTAATGTCCAAACCGACAAATGGCACAAATAAATTTTAGTGCAGTTTCGATCTCATCGTATACATGAAGGAAAGCTTTTGATTTTTTCAAATAAATTTGTCCGCAAATTTCGGTATAAATTAATTATTTGAGCATTTTTGGAGCAGAAATTCCGTGCCCCTGAATGGCTTAAAACATCTTGAGACAAAAAATATACTACATGTAAAGACAAACGCATAAATTCGAAAAAAATATTAGTAAGGGGAACTGGGCACAAAAATACATAAGGCACATTGATACATTCCCTCTACTGCTCACAAGATCATTATATAAGGTTTCACAACAGCTCCAAAAGATGATGCTAGTATACACAACTACATACAGAACGTCTTGGGATGATTCATTAGTTCGACGAAATGGGACGGGTGATTTATTTTTTTATAGGCCAAAAGTAAATTTGAGTTGTACAATTGCGATGGTAATATACAACTGTTCCAGTATTTTCAACCCCCTGGTAAGTAAAGCTACTGTTTATCAGTTCCTCATTCTTTATTGTTATGTTAATTATGAAGTGTTGAGACTCATGTTATTCAAAATGGCTGCAAGGGGTACATTAATGCATATCAATGTCCCTCATGATAGCTGCAGACAACCTAAATCTTTTTCTAGTTTATTTTTTTATTACCTTTTATTATTTATTTTTTTTACCATAAACTCCTTAATCCAACCATTTCCCGACAAAAATTTCTAATATTAGTTTTTATTGAAGTGAAATAGCTCCAATTTTAATATTAGAAAATTTTATATTATTTTTGCAAACAGAAGACGTACGAACTTACCTAACAGTTAGTGGTAGTAGAACTAACAAAAGAAAAAAACGGCAGCCTGGAAAATCTCGAATTTCTATCGATTCTCTAGAGAAAAAAGTATTTTCGACATGAGAAATGTTAAATAAGAGAAACAAGCTGCAGCACAGCAAAGTATAATTATATTATAAACAGAATTTTTAATATAATTATCCTTTATTTTCTGATTATAAACCTATTTATAAACAGATAACCTGATAATTCTTTCATCTTTCCTAAGAAAAAGCTAATGCAGGGATTGAAATGCGAGATATGACAAAGTTACCACTGCTAACAATCAGACAAGGAACAGTCAGGTCATTATACATTTAAATTTTGATTGTTTTAATGTTGCTTACAAATAAATTGTGGGTGATTTGAATGTCTGTAAATAAATATAAAATGATTTGCTAATTCATTTTCTATGAAAAATATGCATCGCTGTTACTTTGTATAAAACGTATCAAAGTGCCTCATACAGTGTATCAATCGGCCCCGGGGATGAGGCACATTGATAGAAATGACTTTTTTTTATTTTTTTTTTATTACATCCAAAAATACTATATAAAACAGCGACTTTACATTTTAATAACACTCTACACAAGTTTTGCTGACACCACATAGAAAAATAACTTAAAACTTCTATTTTCTGGACACCAAAAAAATTCTTCGAAAAAAAGTATCAATGTGCCCCAGTTGCTCCTACTATAATAATAATATATCATTATAATCTAAATAGTAATATATCAAAAATAAATAAATATATAAATAAATAAACAAAAGAATGAAAATTCATGACGAAAGGGAGAATTTTTCTCCCTCTTCATTCATTTCGATAGTTTCGCTTTTTTTTTTACCTGCAATTGTTAATTTTAGAATTTAAACATTGTTTTAAAATCCAAACTTTGTTACATTGCGTTTATATTTAAGTTACGTTTAAGAGTTAAAATATTTATAAATTTAGAGTAATGACTAACTTATGAAGTAGTCTGTCGCTGTATAGCTCTGAAAGATTCTTTTTGAATTCTTCTACCATTGAAATCTTTCTTTACACCGTTATTTTTGTTTTGACTTATTTCATTTATGTTTCGGATCAGTCAAAACCATAATTTAAGATTAACGAATGAAATCAAATAAACATTTCGTAGAAAGCAACTAGCTTTAATTGAATAAAATTTCTACTTCAAATCATGCAAAATTAAGAACCCTTATCAAATTTTAAACTTAGTACTAAGTATACAAAGTATTGCTTCTGAAATAAAAAGAATGTTACAGTTTCGATAGTACAGTGTAACAGTTTAATTTAAACAATTTACAACAAATTATAGATAAAATTTAAGGTAAACACACCTAGTTTTTTTTTCATGAATGTGCAACATCAGCACATATAATTATATGACAGACTTCCAACCTAAAGTCCAATTCTATCCACAATTCAGTAAAGAAGTTAGAAGTAATGGAAGCAATAACCGCTTAAATTCTGTGTCTTAATTCTAGTCTAGCAAATTGTTGGGCAGCAGCGGAACGTAGGCACAATCTTTTATAAATCCCCAAAGGAAGTTTTTCCGGGTTTTAAATCTTTAGTCAAGCAAAAACACTTTACTTTTAGGAGTCGGCATTTTGTGTATGTGGTACTGAAAATAAGTAAATAACAAAGCAGTACTTGCGCATGAACTTATCTAAAGCTGTTTGTTTTACTCTTTATTTTTGATTTTGAACCAACATTACTCAACGCTTATAGTTGATGCTTTTAAAATTTACAAATAGGGTAATGGTCACCGTGTAGTTCTGAAATGAGGCACATTTTAATGTACTGATAAAGTAAATCTTGAAAATCATAAAAGAATGTATTTTATTACATAGAAAAGATTTATATAAGATAAAATAAAGTACAGAATTTTTTAAAAATACATAAACGTCTCAGTGTATAACAATAAATTTTAATTAGAAAAATCAGAATTTGCACAATTACACGTACATTTAATTGCATAAAAAGTTTATCAAAGTTCGCTCAATACTGCACACTTAAACATAAAAAAAGGAAAGGAAAGATAATTCAAAATTTGCAGTTGCCAATTAGTGCGGTCGTCCGCAAATATTCGAAAAGTCATTCAACGAAAAACTTTGTGAGGAAGATGTTCTTTTCAGATGCATTGGATGTTTGCTAAAAGAAGTCTATATCTAATTAGAAGATCTATTTGCAGCTGCTTAATTTAACGAAAAAAATAATTAATCAGTTGACAAAAAAATCTTCACTGGATTGGAAAATAACTACAATTCGCTGAAAGCTCTACTGTTAAAAGATTACAAGGGATTTTAAGCAAAAGAGATACCCAAAAATAGTAAATAAACCTAAATAATAATAATATAAAACATTTATTTTCTACTAAGATGTGTTTTCTTAAGGTACTTTTTCTTTTTCCAGATTAATTTCTTTTTTGTTGTTATTATGATAATATAATCTTCATTTTAATTTTAATGTTTGAAATGAAATTGAATTCCGGTATTTAATGCACAAAAAAATCTATTATAAATACCTCCTCTGGTTTGAATGGCAAAAATTTAGTATTCAATTAAAATATAATCATAATTTATACAGAGTATGAAAACTTTTTCGAGTTTAAATCATTATTCATAATAACTTTTTTTTTGTCATGCATATTAACTACCATTTTAATCAAAATGGAAAAATAACAATGATTTATACTTTAAATAACAGACTTGACTCCTTTTTTTTCACATAAATGATTCTGATTTAATTGTATATATATATATATATATATATATATATATATATATATATATATATATATATATATATATATATATATATATATATATATATATATATATGTGTGTGTATATAATGGGCAACTAAATTTGTCTGTTTTATTACATCGTATATTAATTAACTAATAAAAATTTGTTTTGTTACATTTATATTTGAAGAATTCAATTGTATTAAATATTTGTGTCTTCCCACGAATAACATTCAAGCATCTAAAACCCACTATGAGAAAAAAATCTCTTGAGATGCAAACAAATTTAAGAGATAGATATTACATGCATTATAATATTCAACAATGTGTCTTTATTCGTATTAAGAAATGGTTTTCTATGTTTTTTAATATGCCTGATATCTTATGTTAAATGAAATTATTTTTTATTAGTCAATCATTTTAGTTGTTGTATATACTAATAGGACATCATAATATGAATATCAATTTATTAAATATTTATAATATTTTATATCAAAAATATTATAAATATAATATAACCTATATAATACCTATATTTTATATAAATATAAAATAACCTATATGTAGTAAAAAAATACAAAAATTAGTACAAATTATCACATAGACAGGGTATAGGTGGTATACAGAACATACTACAGGACTCAAGTTTTGACGCAAAATCTCTGTTTTAATCACTTTGTTCAACAAAAAGTATAGCATGTAAATCAGAAAGCGCATCTGCGTTAATAAAACATAAATGAATGTAACTTCATCCCTTGGGAATGAGCGGCGCGTATACGTGCCGCAACAAGTACTCAAAATCCCTGATATTCCCACCAATTACTTTTATTGTACCGTAATTTCGGGTGTATAAGCCGCAGCTCAAACAATTCTTTTTCGACCCAGAATTTTTTTAAAAACAAATATAACTAGTCAGATCGCCGTAAATATTTGTCTTCAATCACTAAATAAGAATTCTGGGTCCAAAAAGAATTGTTTGATCTGCGGCTTATACACCTGAAATTACGGTAAATTTTGCCTTACTTAATCAGGGCATTTTATCGATTAAATTAACTAAAAATGTTTGGTTTCATAGAAATATAATAAACTGATAAAAAATCTGTAAAAGACGGTAGTCGCGAAAGTATTAAAATTTTTACAAAAGTTTTTACTTTGATTTTTGTCCTGCTGTTTTAAAATGTGATAGGATCTAGAAAATTATTAGAAGTAAATAATTCGGCCAGTGTTCGGTTTGTAGTTTTAATATCATTCCAAAATATAAAAAATCTAGTTCAGCACTGTTTGGATTCGGATAGTGTTTACTTTTTGAAACTGTTTTATTTTTCCATAAGCAAGGTGTGTCCGTGTAAAGCTTCGTAAATAAATAAATAAATATATATATATATGTGTGTGTGTGTATAAAGAGGGACCCGGACTATTGTGCATAACGAACATATTGAGCATATTGAGTGAGACACCCTGTATTTTTTATTGCTGAAATGAATTTCAACTCATGTTTCTTATACAAAATTTGTGTTTTACTACTATTTAAAGTTTGTCCCATTTTTTTAATCGCAATGTATATGAAAGATTAGTAATAAACCTACACTACTGTGCGAATTAATTGGGACAAACATGTTTTTTAAGAAAATTGTTCCTTTCTCGGGGATTTTCTGCCTCAAACCAGTTTCAACTGTATTTTCTTACAACGCGCCACTGCTCTTGACTAGTCTAAACCGGTTTGATCACGTGATCATGACATGTCGAAAATATTTCCCTTCAGTTGCTGTAAGGAATGATCGATTGTGTGAATTGTTTGCTTCGGATGCGCATTTAAAAAATGGATATCACTCCCAGGAAAAGGACAAGAATTGTTACTTTTAGACAGCATACCTTTATGATTGTGAGGGATATTGCTGCAGCAGTTAGAGTTGGCAAATCCAGTGTTTCTAGGATTATTAATCAGCAAAATAATTTTGGGACATTGTCTCCAAAACGAAAGAGTAAATGTGGACGCAAACGCAAGACCACACCTCGAACAGACAAATTTCTTGTACGAAACTGTAAAATGCATCCTCGCAAAACAAGTACAGATCTTCAGAGAGAATTATTAGCTACTGGTGTGAGAGTGGATTCATCGGCAGTTCGGCGAAGGCTTATTGAAGCTGGGAGATTTGCAAGAAAACCAATCAAAAAACAGTTATTAACTCGTGCAATGAAGAAAAAACGTTTGGATTGGGCCAGGAAATATCAATCCTGGACTGCACAAAACTGGAAAAATGTTGTATTTAGCGACGAAACGCATTTTTTTGTACAAGGGTATCAACCAAGATTTGTCAGGCGAACTGATGGAGAACCCATCAGGGAACAACATCTTACACAAACAGTTAAGCACCCTCAGAAACAGATGTTTTGGGATTATTTTACTTCTGGAGGACCTGGCAGTTTAGAACCAGTTGAAGAAATCATAAACTCTAAAAAATACATCTCTGTAATAGAAAGAAAAATTGTGCCTATGATGCAAACGTTCGCTGGTGGTGTCGGTATCTTTCAACAAGATCTTGCTCCATGCCATACTTCTAAGCTAACAAACAATTTTTTTCAAGAATAGAAATTAACGATTTTGGATTGGCCTGGTAAGTCTCCGGATTTAAATCCCAACAAAAATTTGTGGAGCATTGTAAAGAGACGTGTGAGTAAAATGGACTGCTCAACAAAGAAAAGAATGATTGAGAATGTTATAAAAGTTTGGTTTCGTGATGACGAGATCAAAAATATATGTTCTAATTTAGTGGAATCCACGCCAAAACGTGTACAGGATCTCATTCAAGCTAGAAGAGGACTTATTTCGTATTAGAGTGCTATACAAAGCATGTAAGTTAACCTATACAAATTAAACAACATTTGTAAAAATTTTTGTGCTTGTCCCAATTAATTCGCACAGTAGTGTATATATAGTAAAATAGTTCTTAATTTTTAACTTAAAGAACTGTTAAAATGTTTGACATTATTTTCATTATTTTTATTTTATCACAAGCATAAATTACATATACGGTCAAACAGACTGTTAATGTAAAATTTTCAGCGTGCTTATTTTAAATGTATACATATATTTCATTAATTAAGTAAGTCAGGCATAATCTGAAAACCATTAGGGAATTTCATAAAGTACTCTTTAAAGCATAAACATTAACAACAAAGTTACAAAATATTTATTTTTTACTCAAAAACCCTTCGTTTGTTAAAATGAATGAGTGAAAAATAAAGTAGTTTAAGAAAATTTGTTGTACAATATATTTAAATTTCAAAAATTTAAGTATATTTACACTTCACTTGTCATATTTAAAATATGTATATCTGTATTTTTATATTCAATATGTACTCGTACCATAAATTTCCATTTATAAGTTTGTTAGTTTAATAATTTAATTATATATATTATATTCTTAAGTGGCTTTGTAAGTTGTAAATTCTTAAAAATCAGTAAACAATTTTCGGTATCATATTACTGCTAGAAAAGATATTTTGAATAAAGTTTCAGCTCTTTTATTTCTTTAATAATTTAATTATTCCTCTTTGTTTATCTCTATAAGTTATAGGTTCACAAAAAAGGAAATATTTTCGATTTTTTATTGCTTTCTGAAGATTTATTAAATACTTAAATGAAAACATAAATTTAATTAAACTATTTACATATAAAGATCCACCGAACTTCACCTAAATCGCGTTAATGAGTCAGTCCGAAATCGAATAAATTTGAATCGAATTTAAAATAAATTATACTTAACTGCAATTACATAAAACTAGTCAGCAACATATCAAGGATACATTGTCTGCCAATTAAGTAATGAGACGTATTCTATAAAATTCATTTATTTGAAGATAATTTTAAAAACAGTTATTATTCTTCAAAATAGTTCCCCTATATATAAATAGATAATTTTGAACAACTCTGCCAGCCATTTATGACCGCCTAAAAGTATTAAACAATGCTGCTCATAACGCCTGTTACGTTTTTCTAAATACCCTAATTTCCTGCCTATAATCCGCGGATCAAACAATTCTTTTTCGACCCAGAAATTTTATTTTGTAAATGAAGGCAAATATTTACGGCGATCTGAAAAGTTATATTTTATTTAATAAAATTTCTGGGTCGAAAAATGATTGTTTGATCCGCGGATTATACGCAGGAAATTAGGGTACATTTAGATTAAATCTAAATTTCCTTACGTTTTCCAAATTGCCAAAACAACGACCTTTTAAGATGGATTTTAACCGAAGGAATAGAAAACAGTCAGGCGATTACAGATAGATGCTGTACGGTTGTTCGAGAAGAGTTGCGACGTTGTGTTTTGCCAGGAGTTGGGTCAATTTGAAGAACCATCTAGTCGCAAATTTTCCGCTTTCGAAGTTCTTCCATGACAATTTGATACACAATCGATATTTTATGTTTCAACGCCTCCACAATCATTCGGACTCTGATATGACGATCAGTGACCTAAACCACTTACATTTTAGCCACATTGTCTGAAGTTCGAGAACTTGTTGGACATCCAGTGAGTTGTTCGCCATCGATGTTCTCTTTTCCTTCTTTGAACGCTTTGTAACACCCAAACTGCAGTGTCTAGAATACAAAGTGTAGAAATCTGCTATCCAAACAGTGCTGAAAATTTGCATCCCTTAAATGTACAACTTGCTGCTGAAATACAAAGCAAATCTAGCGAATACAAAGCAAAGCGAATCACAGCGAAATCTATGAAATTTTCGTATTACATTGTCTTGACTCGAAATAGTCTTGCAGCTTTAGAAATTAGCCTACAGATGTCGTTGCGATCTTTAGACTTCCGCAGCATCGTTGCACGTTTAAGGGATACAAAATTTTAGCGTTTTTTAATTATTACTAAGATAGTAGATTTCCACACTATCTATTCTAGTCGCTATATCCCAAACATTTGAGATTTGGGCAAAGAAATCTTCCCGTTGGCTTCTTCTAACATGAGTAGTCCTCAGTATCCAATTTGTTTAGTTTTACACTTTTATGGCGTATCGCTGATCCACAGTTAAAACCTAACGCCGCGTTGAAACATGTGTCTATTTTATGAGTTATCCATGCGCTGTAAAGGCTCAATGCCAACTTACTTCTGCTAGAAACTGTGGTTGACAGACCCCACCACACGGATCGCCTGCAACTGCTGTCCATTCGGCCTTCTGCTTGACGTGAAAAATTCAGTCTCATTACTTAATGGACCGATGATGTATCAAATTAATCTGTTCTGAAAATACTTGAATACCTATCCATTTATTCCCTCTCATTTATTTATTCTAGACTTTTTGGTATAACCAACCGAACCCGAATTCCTCATGAACATAAAATAAAAAGTACTTCGATTCAATCCAGCTCATGTCGGATTAGGTCGAAATTTATATCCGATTCAATGATTTATTCTAATCTGACAGTAAAAGTCAGAAATCGATCTGGGTACAAAGATCAGGGTCGAGATAAGATTGGGATGGCGTCCAGTTCTATCTGAGTAAAATCTAGTCACCTGATCTGATGCAGAGTTGTCACAAATATAATACTGTTCACGAAGTGATCACATTGTGACTTTACAAAACGGTCATAGAGAGACGTCACACACGCGCTGAAAAATAGTCATAAGGACTTTGTAATGTTGTTGTGCCACCCCAGTTTTATTCATACTGCTACCAATGTATTCATGAGAAATTAATAGCAATTAAGATGTTATATTAAAATATCTGCATGTATTAGATTTCTTCGATTCTTTAATATAAAAAATGGAATATTTTAAATAAAATTGCATAAAAAGAGGTAAAACGGATATAAACATATTATACCAGTTGTAATTTTCCAACTGGATGAAAAAATGTTTATCCAGAGTTTGAATCAAGGACAATTTTGATGAAGCTGCCAATGCTCTGCAAACTTCTGCTAATCTGGACAAATGTGTTGGATACATAATTAACCCAAAAAATCTTATTGGTTTTGACATCATCTCAGCACAATAAATTGTAAGTAATGGAATTCCAAGAAACGTTGGATACGTAATTACACTTGATTAATTTTAACATAACTATTCTAATTACCGTAATTTCGGGTATATAAGCCGCAGATCAAACAATTCTTTTTCGACCCAGAATTTTTTTAAAAGCAAATATAACTAGTTAGATCGCCGTAAATATTTGTCTTCAATCACTAAATAAGATTTCTGGGTCCAAAAAGAATTGTTTTATCCGCGGCTTATACACCCGAAATTACGGTAATAAAGCAATCACACGAGTTGCGATTTTGAAACTGGATGAAAAAGTGTGAAGACCAATATTTGTATCAGGGAATTTTTGATTGAATCTGCAAATGCTCTGTCAAGGTGATTCTGTTGAAATTACCCAGCTATCAGACCAAATATAACAATCAATGATGTTTCTGGTTGAAATATGTGTCAACCAAATTTGTTTAGGGCAGCGCATTTGGCACAGCATTCATGACTTCTGCCGAAAGATCTTTTGTTGGAATGTTGACCTGGACACTCTTTATACCAGTTTGAAAATTAAAACTCGAATGCTTACATTGCCTTTATGTATAGCATGCCACTGAGATTCGGATTTTGAATAATGATATCAATCCCCAGCCTGCTAGAAACACTATAGCAGATTTGTGTGGTTCCTTACGCCAAAATTATTTATGTGAAAAGCCTCGATTATGATAAAGAACTACAAAAGTTGCACAAAATCGAATTAATTTTTGAGTTAGCAAAACAATGCCTTTATACAAGTCCTCCTTTAGTGCTCAAAAGAATTCATCGAATGTATAAGAGCAAATTTACGTGAAAAAGTTGACATAATCTATAATCAATCAGCAAACATTTTGAGAGGAGTTGTCCATTCTCAATATGAATAAAAATATATTAAGTTGCAAAATAGCCACATATTTCGATAAGTTATATTACAGTAATCAATGTATACTGTTAACCCATCAATGCCTAAATTATTTTCTTAATTGAAAATGAAAATTTGGGTTTCCCACCACTTTTAAACGAAGAATAACATTTATCTTAATTTATTGAGGAAATTGTCTCGTGAAAAATAGTGTTTATTTATCTTTGTATTTACTGCTGTGAAATGTGCTTTCTTGCCCTTTTTTATAATCGTCCCTGCAAAGGGACGCTAGGCACTAATGGGTTAAAAATTTTGCAGTGAAAAAACCAAATTTTGTACGTTCGTTCGTTCGTACGTAAGTTCGAATAAAATTTTGATGTTCAGTAACTGCCACCACAAGATGGTGAAATCTTGAACCAACATTTGGAGCTTCCTATTTAAACCTCGTTCCAATTACTGGAACTACGCTTCAACAGGAGCTTCAAATATTAATTCAAGATTTCACCACCTTACAGTGGCAACTATTGAGCACCAAATTTTGGTTCAAACTAGGACAAGATTTTTAACAGTGTAGTCCTGAGTGAGATAATGGATACCATAGTCATTGTGATACAATTGATAATATTTCTTTTCTTGTTAAATGACGAATGTTCTTTTTTGTAAAAGTCTTTTCATTTAATTTTTTGCCAGACTCTTATTAGCGATTAAACAGCTAACTTTATCGTTATAAAAGTTAAAAAATGGAAAAAAAAACTTACTTTGTCTCCTGGTTTCTTCTTTCCTGACCAGTAATCAGCTGTCCACATAGATGACCCAATCAGACCAAACGTGGAGACTGGTGTAAGTTAAAGATACTTCCATTGATAATAGAAAGTCAGTAAACAGTGCATCGTAATTTTAGTGTGCATTGCAACAGTGTATCGTAAAAATGGGTAAGTTTCACAAAACACAATTTAATGGGTAAAAATAAAGTTTAATTCTAAACAGGATCTATTAAATTATCAAAACTCGTCGCTATTGTCTGTAGTAAACATTTTCATAATCCTCCAGTATTTGTATTCTTTTTTAGAAGTGATAGATATGATATTGACAGTTAATGAATTGTTCAAAAAACTCCTTTGGGTGATATCTTATAAAAACATATTGTTTATAGCATTAAGGGGGCTCTAGGCTTGAAGACTTTTCAAAAAATCGATTTTTTATGATCTAGTTTGATTATGCAATTAATTCTGAACTCAATGCAAAAATAGGCATAAAAATATTTGCATTTTTAACGGAGTTATAAGCATTTATATATCAACACTTTCAAAGCCGCACCCATCTGATTTCAAACGTAAGTCGCATTTTCTCAAAACTTGATTTTTGACGACTGACAACAAGATTTAAAAAAAACTATTTGATAGAATGGCTTAATTTTTTTTGCATGCATATAACATCATTATCTATAAAATGAATTAATATATTTTAGATAGTTTAATATTTTGAGTATTTTTAATGAAAAAAAAAAGTTGTATTTTTTAGGGTTTTTTAATTTTCAAATTTGAGAGTTTTTTTTAATAATGTTTTTTTTTGAGTGATAGTTATATCCTTAATTCATTCTATAGAGTAAAGTTTCGGGATCATTTTAAAGCAAAAATTAGGTTCTTATGTCAATTCAACGTTAAGATATTTTGCGGGTAGTTATATAACACATAACTTTTTTTCGAAAATTGTGTTATATAAATTTTGCTATATTTCTTGTTATATTACATTGAAGTACTTCATTTTATAATTTTATAAGACTACAAACATACCTTTAAAATATCAGAAAGTTTAAATTAATTACACTGAATACTTCTGTTTTTATATGAACTCGAAGCGAGAGCTAAGTTTACATGTTTTTCCGTATCGATCAAGCCCTGAGCCCTTTTAATCTACAAAATAGAAAATAATTTTTTAAGTGAAATCGTAGCAACTGAATTTTATGCTTTTGTCAGTGCTTAATTAAAAAATGTAGCACTTTTTCTTCATAACATATAACTTTTATGTTATTTGACATGTTATTCGACTCATTGTGTAAATAAGAAAGGAAAAGAATTGGACAGTTACATCTGTTTAAAAAATTTGCTCCTACTATATTTTTATTCTTCGGATAACCATGTTAACAAATAAGTTTTTGAATTAACCAACCATGTTTTGAATATGTAGAATTAGTTTTAGGACGAATATTTAATGCATAAAAATCAACATAAAAAATGCATACTGAAACTAGAATGTATGCACTTTGCTGCTTTTATTCTGCTCTTTTTAGGATTTTCTACCAAATAAAGTATTCTTATATTTTTTACAATGGAGGCCTTTACTAAAGCATAGTCCCTTTGCTTCATACTTAATTAATTTACGAATTGACACACAGAAAAGAGGAACAAATTTGCACAAAGAAATATGCCTACAAATTTATTTTTGTACAAATAAAATTAATTAACTTGTATGTTCTAATGTCAGTATCAGCTGATAAAAAATATAGAAATAGTCGTATTTTTACGCATATGTTGCAAATAATTTCAGCTTTATCAATGAAAATGCTCGCGTTTTGTTAAATAGGATGTAACTTTTAAAAATTCCAAAATTTTGACCTTATTCTATATAAAAAGCATTAAATATGAAGGGAGTAGACCATCCGTCCTTTAAAACAACACAAAAATGTATTTATATTTACAAAACTGAAAAGGATACTTTTAAAAGTGCGTCAAAATGATGTCTAAATTATCCTTTTTCCAGTATAGATTGAAGCCTGTGTGGTTTGAAATTCAAATCCAGATAAATCGAAAATTGTTCAAGATTATTTTGACACAACTACACTGATATGTAACATTTTTATTTAAAAAAAAGTGTTTTTTCTCTTAACTTGATGTTATGTTCGCTGAAAAAAACATCGCATATCTGCACTAATGACTCTTTGTAGTGTAAAGGTATATTAAACTAGTCGTTGGGGGCCACCGTAATACTTACCCATCATGGATATGTATATGAAAATAAAACATGTGAAACTATTTATACAATGCATTGCAATTCATAAACAAAATTTAAATATTGTTAATATACATAGTAATGCTATATTAAAGAACTGCTGATGTACCAATTTCGACAAATTATATAAAACGCCAAACTACTCAAGTAGCACCGAACTGCGTAAAAGAAACATCCTTATAACTCAAAAAACAATAATTCTATTAACTAACAATTAACTGCGTCTTACTAAGCGTCTCATTTCCAATTAAAATATACCTCTGAATTGAAATTTGAATGAAATACAGGGTCATGAAAAATCGAAGAATGTGGAAAACAAGATTACAAATATCTCAGCAACTAATAATCCGATTGACTTCGTTCTATATGCAAAATATGTGTTATTTTATTGCCGTTTACGTCCATTTCTTAGAACAAAAAAATTCGAAAATTTTTATATACCTTTCATCAGAACGAATTTTTCGAGAGTCCGAAAAAAATAGTTCCGGATAATCGAGGTTGCTGATATTAAATAGGGTTCGTCCCATTCTTACATACTAACTACATACAAAATTTCAAGTCTCTATCTCAATTTGTTCGGGAGATAGAGCGTTTACAGACAGACAGACAGACAGACAGACAGACAGACAGACGGACGGCAAATTTTTTTTTCTAAAAATATGTTTTTCGGAATCTCCACTATCTAAAACGTGTAAATCCGTCAAAAAAAAATTTTTCGATTTTCAAAACGATTGCAAGACTTACCCTATACTATGTATGATGGGTAAGTAAAAAACTGTGTTCCTAATGCCGGTATACATAGAATAAACATTCAATGTAATTTACGTCATTTAGACATAACTGTAGTAAAACTTTATAGTTTTCTGAATAAAAATGTGCATTTTCAGGGGAATTCTTTTTAAAAACAGATTTTTTTCCAAAAGTGAAAGAATTTTCTTCCATTGAAAGTTTGAAATCTAATAAATCTAATATCAGACTTGTTGGAAGGAAAAATCTACGAAAATGATGTCATTTTCATACAGTTAATGAAAACTGTTCAAATTTCATGTTGATGAATGATTTCTCTGATATATGACGTCAGTAGAGTTAAGCCCTGACCTACTCGATAGCCACGATGGCCTTAAAAATAACATTTGTGAAGTGAGAAAAATATTATGTAGTAGGAAAATATCATCTAAAGATAAAATAATCTAAATTATTTACTCTTCTTTAAAACAATGGAAATGAAAGGACTGCCAACAATTTGAAGGAATTTCATTAAAACTTTTTTAATGAAAAATAAAATGGGCAGATTTAAAAGAAAAAATAGCAAGTAGTTGCCGGTCGGAAAATTAATAGATTTCATTTATTTATTCTTTCTTTGCTACTTATCAATTTCTTATTTATTTATCCTCAATTTTAAAGTTAAAATGGGTTAAGTAGTAATCCCAGGGGAGATGACGAAAGAAAACCGACTAATATTTTAAATACAGCAAAATTTCTGAATAACGGTTACCCCAGGAGTCCAGAATTTTTTGTTTGGAAGTGTCCACTATTCACAGTAAAAATATGCAAATACCATTTATGTCAGATATTTAAAAAGTTTGTAGTGTAAGTTCACTAAATAGATACTTTCGATATTCGGGAGTGTCGTCACAGAAGGTTTACTGTATATCTTATACTATAATACGAGCAAATAATGCGTGTGTGTCTATGAGTGTCAGAGAGAGTGGCTGCCTGTGTATGTAAATTTTATATTAAAAAAGGCTCTAACGATTTTCACAAAATTTTTAATTCTACAATTTTGGGGCAAGAGAACACCACTGGCAACAAAAAATCTTTAAACAACAATAACTCTATTTGGGTACTCACGATTAACATTATTAAGGTAATAATAAGTTTTTTTCTCAAAATGAAAAAAGAAATGGATCAGAAAGGGTTAAGGTGACGAAAAAGTCACATGTTCGAGAAAATTTGATTAGTGGGTCGCTTTGGGTCATAATGGGTGAAGATCAAGCTAATTATATCTAAAGAAAATCTCAATCGATATTAACTAAATTTTGTCCCAACCATTTCTTAGTACGAGAAAATCATTGGGCTAGATCACATGTTCGAGAAATTTTTATTAGTGGATCATTTTTGAGTCATTATGGGTCAAACCATTCTTATTTAAAAAACGGCTCTAACGATTTTGACTAAATTTTGTGTCTTCCTTTTTGAATTATGAGAAAAAATTGGGCTAAGTCACATGTTAGAGAAACTTTGATTAATGAATCATTTTTGGGTCATTGTGGGTCACGATAATTTTATCTAGAAAATGGCTCTAACGATTTTGGCTTAAGTTTGTATTCTTTCCTCGGTCGCATGTTCAAGAATATCCGAATATTGGATTATTTTGGGCCACAATACGTCAGGGTCATGCTAATTCTATCTAAAACAAACCTCAAACTATTTTGACAAAATTTCGTATGGTGCCGTTTACGGGCACGAGAAAATCATGATCGGGAAATTTTGATTATTGGGTCATTTTGGGAGTAATTATGGGTCAAACTAATTTTATATAAAAATGACTCTAACGATTCTTACTAAATTTAATATTCTACCGTTTTGGATTATGAGAAATTATTAATTTAACTACATTTGGCGAATGAAATTGGTATTCAGAATGTGAAGAAATTTTTTAGACATTCTTAATAGGATTCAAGATGCGTGGTTAAACCAATCAAGAGTCGATCTAAAAATGTTATTTGGATTGATGTTCTTACATAGTAAATATGTAAGCATTGTAAATTTTATAAACATGTACGTACATACGTATTTTTCATTCTGATTGTTTTTCTAAATAATACTGTTATAAATAACATGCTTTATAACAATAATATAGAGAGAATGATTCAGTGATGATATTATATCGAGGTGATCAAAAATTTAATTTTGACTGAGTCTAGCTCGGTCACCTCGCTACTAGATATAATACTTAAATCTATGCAAACGAATCATGACATCGACTGACGACTCATGACATCGAAAATCGATTCATGACATTTTCCCTCTCGACTTTGGCCTATCGTCCAAAGCCATTTTGCAAACTACTCAATTAAATCCCAAATAGTTACAAACGTTGGTTTTTGGCCAGAAAATTCACAGTGAAATTGGGAACTAGTGGATTTCGGACTTTGGTCTCAAAAATGATTGCTAGTTTGGTCTTGACTATTATTTAAAAAAAAACGTATTTACAACAAGAAGTTTAATAGATTTGTATTTTCAGATTTATTCAATGTGAGATTTATTTGATTACATAAAATAAGTTTCGGTCTAAAGTCGAAATTTCAGATAAAAATGGAAGCCAAACTGGCAAACCTCGCCTTAACAGATATATACATTATGTGATTAACCCGGGAGAACACGCGCTTATCCAAGGTATGAATGGTTTTAACTTTGTCACCAATAAAATCAAATTATAATAGTCACTTTATTTAGACAGAGACAATTCTTTTAAATTTTGCGATAAAATAAGTTGAAGATTACTTTAAAAATATTAGTGGTTACAAATGTGAAAACCATACGCACACCGTGTCTTTTAGGCCCTGCGTTCGTCCTCCTGGGTTAATTATGATGCTATATACAGGGTTTCTTCTCTCAAAGATGTAAAATAGCTAATTCCTAAGTCATAGACATATCGTTGCAACAAATATTCAAAAAGGTTTTAAATAAGGTAAAGAAATATTTTAAGAGCTATTTGTGTCAAAAAAATTCTTTAAAACTTACGAAATTTAAATTTTTATACGATCCCCCGGTACTAAAAGATATATTCAACAAAAATTTTCTCTTACACTGACAAACAAGAGAAAAAAAGGTTTAATTATTATTCAATTAAAATTGACCGAATAATAGCTGTTTAAAGTTGGACCATATTTTTTGCTGCAAATTAAGGATCATTCATAAAATTAACAGAAATATAACTTTTACTTATTAGATCACATTTATTGGATTACACTAGCAAAAGTTGATTCTAACTTAAAAAACACAACCAGTGAAGTCTCCCGTTATGTGATCTAAAACTTTTTCTTGTAATTCTTGGCAGTAATCTAACCAAAATATTTTGTGCTATCCTGTAAAATAAGCATAAAT